>CM061556.1:160454401-161819043 GCA_030864225.1 Capsicum baccatum var. pendulum | reverse complement strand
ATGACTGTAAGTACCGTTGTCGCGATTAGGGGGTAGCCTCAAGTCGTGACACACTTGCCAGCTATACGTACCTTGCACCTCCAGGGACCTAGTCCCTTGCAGTTTAGATGTTCATCATAAAAACTACCTATAGTAATTTTTACCCTTTTTGATTATGACAAACCAAACCATACAACTTGAGCATCAGTGTACATTCATCACATTCAATCATAGTGATTACCATCTAAAGATGAATGTTCCCCGTATTATCATGCTTCCTCCATCATGCAACACCGGACCTGGTCCCTTATTTTCCCCTTGTCATTATGTACCTTCATTTAGTGCATTTTCATAATTCCCCTATCAATATGACTGACTTTATTTATCTATTCAAGACTCATCCCCTCACTTGCATGCCCCTACCAGTATGTCATTCAAATCTGCAACTCAATTAATCATAGGCATCTACAACATGGTACTTGTTCCCTAATATATGAACTCAGTACTTCTCCTTTTGGAATCATTGAAAGTATTAATAGCAAACAAAGAGTAAAATAAGTACAAATTAGTTAACTCATGGCCACTGGAGCAACACTAACATGTAAAATAGTTTTTAAAAGAGAGAAACAGGTTAGGCACACAAATCAGAATTCATCCATTTTAAGTAGTTAAGGACCAATACCATATTCCAAAAAAAAAAAATAACTGTCTTTTAAAGGCCACAAAATATTCAAAGACTAAAAACTAATACACTCAAACTCAGGTAGAAAGGGGCTTAGAGGAGAGTGATTTTTACAACATGTCCATTCTAGCAACCTCAGGAGGAGGAACAATTAGTAATTGTTTGGTGAGAGTTTTAAATTTAGCATTTAACCCTTGAACCTCACCAGATAATTTTGCAACTTTGCCCTTTAGTTTTTAGCTTTGCATTTTCTATTGCCAGTTCCTTAGTGGCACAAGGTCATTCTTAGGACAACTTTTGATTTTGTATTTTTAGATGCACTATTTTGGTGTCTTTTGCTTCTAGAACAATCCTCAACTCCTCCATTTTTTGGTTAAGCTTTCTTAAGCATCCAGTAGTTCAGACACTACTTGGCGCTTCTTTGTCATTAGTTTTTCTCTTCTTGGGACCAGGTCCCTCAGAGAATTTCTTTCTTTTCACATCTATGAGATTCTTCTTTCTTGTACTAGGACTACCAGATTTGAATCATAGGACCTGGTCCTTTCATCATCATAAATTTATAGTCTTTTCTTCTTAGATGCGATAGCAATATTAGAAGCGTTTTCCTCATTTAAAAGTAATACAAACTCCCTATTCCTTTTTAGCTCGCCCTTTCCTCCAACTATTTTCTCTTCTCCATTTGCATAACTTTTCTTGTAATCATGTCAAAGTAAAAAAAAATCATCTACATAATTTATGCTGCTGAATGGAGATAGGAGAATTAGGTTCTTATAAATTCTCAGAAATTTTAGTACCTTTCAATTTATTAGGAGAATGGATTTGAGAACATTAGAGGATTCTATTTTTTAAGGAAGGGAGAATTTTCTAATTGAGAAGGTTCTTGATAAATTTCGGTGTATGATTCTTGATTTAAGCTACCATCCAAAGCTACGTCAGTATGATTTTTACTGGTGTCTAGAGGTTCAACTGGAATGGTTTCACTAAGGATATCAGGAATTTAGGAAGAAAGACTAATAGGTATGGCATTTTATGACTTTACATTTGGCAAGGATTGACAGCTTTTATATAGATAAGAGAGAAAATCAGACCTTTTTAAATAGAAATTTTATGAATTTTTGAGGCACACTATTTTGGCTTTAACCTGAGAGATAGGACTAGGTCCTTCTCTTTCTTGAGTGAATTCTCAAATTGTGATTGCTTCAATTATTTTCTCCTAAAGTTGTCCCCATTATCAAGGATACCTATCTCCTAAGCATAGTTAATTTTCAATGGAAATACTATATCATAATATAGGTTCAGTTGATTAGATAATCCTGCTTTGGCCTTTTGCCTCTGCACACCTTTCTTGTTGATCTTCTACTTAAGTTGAGATTAATTATTGGTACTTTGAATCATCATCATTTTCACCTAAACTCTTCAGTGTTTTGCCTCTCATCTTTAGCAACATCACCCTTCTTTCTTCAGTCCATAGGATTTCCTTCTTGTCATGGAGATTTTCAACTATTTTCTTCCATGTATCAGGTGATTTGAAGTCAAAATATTTCACCTGAGCCACTTTAATCTTAAAATATTGGGAGAGAGAGTATAGTCAAACCTTTCAGCATTGAGCCTTTTTATTACTCATTTTAAATTATCATTCCTGGCTGTAATTCTCTTCCTCATTATTGAGACCATAATCACTTGTAAGTTTTTTGAACCCAATTGGGTCTGAGTTCTAAGTAGTAGGACAATGGAGTGATCAAATCATTCAAGATCCATCTAGGTAGAGAGTTCCTTTTCACAATTTTCTTAGGTTTGAAGCACATAGAATGTGCATTCCCTTACTGAATATATCTTGAACAATTCATTCTATATCTAATCCAGCTTTGATAATTTTCTTTTGTGTGCCCATCTCTTCCACAATGAGTACAAAGAGGCTTGTGGACATTGTTCTTAGCATCATGAGCAACCCTTCCTTGTGACCCACGAAGTTGGTTTCCTTCTTAATAACCAAAACCCTTCCAATTATTAGCACCTTGACTGGTTAAGTTAAAAAGGATCTAAGAGGATATAGTCCATTGTAGGGATTTTTTAAGTTCTTCCTTCAAATAGACCAGGTCCCCCTCCAACTTCTCATTCTTCTGGAGTGCGTACATAAGATGATTTTGGTAATCCTCCAATTTTTCTTAAAGGTCAACCTAAAACTTTGATACTTCTTTATTATCTTTACGCTTAGAAGTATCTTCTATCTCCAATTAACTTACCAAGCTAAAATTTTCAAATTTAAGCTTAGCAATCTATTGCTCAATTTCAGATATCTGGAGAGTAAAAGCTATCAATTCCAACTCCTATATTTTATCTTTCATTCTAGAGCATTATTTTTCTCTTTATCATAGGCACTATTCACTTTCTCCAGTTGATTGACTAAACTTAAATTTTTAGATTTCATCTTTTTAACCAATTCCTCAATTTCATAGACCTGAAGGGTTAGAGATCAACTCAAGATATTGACTTTTTACTTTTTCTTATAGAGAATTTTTCATTAATCATTTCACATATGGAATCAATCAAAACATTGGCAAGCTTTTTTATTTTTCTAGCAAAGTAATTTTCTAAGTTTTCTTTAATGTAGAAAGTGTTACCTCATCTCTTCTTCATCTTTAGTGTTTGCCATAAAAGTGGATAGGGAATCAAGGGTTTCTTTATCATCCTCCACAGCCAACATAGAAATATCTTCTTGTTTCCCATCTTTCTCAGATTCACTAGAAGAGTCTCTCCACATTACTAGTGCCTTCCTTACTTTACAAGGACATGGTCCCTGTTCTTTACTTTGTCACCACCAGTCTTGAGATATCCTTGATAGTCCAATTTGTACATTGGACAATCTTTAATAAAGTGATAAGGACTTCCACATTTGTGACAAACCTCCACAGTTCCTCCCTTTTTGCTGTCACTTCTATTTCTTTGAAATTTGCCACTTTTGTTCATAGCACTCATAATTGCTTTTGCCCAATAGGAAAAATCGGTGTCTTCTTCATAAGAGTTTGATTTTAGTTCCTTCAGTGCAAGAGATTTTTATATCTGTCCTTCGTTCTTCTCTTGTTCTTACTGCTTCTTGAGTTCATGAGTATTTAAATTTACAATAAGCTCATCAATTGAAAGAGTCTTTAGTTTTCTTGCCTTAGTAATTGCATCTACTTTACTTTCCTAGGATTGTTTAGAATACCAAGAATCTTTCTCACTTGCTTGTACAATGGAATCACTTCCTCTAAGCAGTAAAGCTCAGTTGTGATAGAAGTGAATCTTGTGTGCATTTATTGTATTGTCTCTCCTTGTTTCATTGTGAAGGTTTTATACAAGGTAGTCAGCATGTCAACTTTGGAATCCTTCATATCAGTGGTTACTTCATTATTTGTCTTCAAGAAGTCCAAAATTTCTCTAGCTATTTCATAAGAAAAAATCCTATTGTATTCATTTAGTCCTATTCCACAGACAAATAATTTCTTCGCTTTATAGTTTTTTTCAATTCTTTTTCTATCTTCGTCATTAAACTCCAGCCTACTTTTGATAACCATTTTTGTAACATCTCCTTCTATGACTTCATTTACAGGTATATGTATACCATCAAGAATAATAATGTCCATTAGCTAACTATCCTCAACCATAATGAAATCAAACATCCCTATTTTCCATCACCTATAGTATTATCCATTGAATCTAGGTGGTCTAGTGGTATATTGTCCTTCTTCTATATTAGGTGGAGCAGTTATTCTAATAGATACACTCTAGGTATGAACCTTTTAGAGTGACCAATACATTATACCAATTGTTGAAACCCTTAGGATTTCACCACACAGTGAGATACCAGGTCTCTAGGAATCAATCACAAGCAAACAAAACTAATCGTGTAGGAAAACAAAAGACGGTGCAGGAAAAGTAAAAACACATAAATTTTTATGTGGAAACCCAGGAAGGGTAAAACCATGGCTTTCCCTCACAAGCACCTCAACTTCCACTATAATCAAACTCTTGATTACAACCTTCAATGAACCTACCTCTAGGTTCCTTCCACTTATAGTAACTCAACTACAAGCTCATCTTGGTAACTCTACCAAGGACTCTCTACACTGATTACCTCTAATCATTATCACATTTAGGCAACTCCAACTAAGCAACTTTCTTAAAGAAAATAGTACTCTTATAACATGAGTAGTTCGATTACAAATCAACACTCAAGAACACTCACTCACTCTTTAAGTATTTTACAAAGATAAGAATATGAGCAATGTTTGAGCAATCTTGAAGTGGAGTTTTTGCTGCCTTACTTCACTCTTTAGAATTAGCAAAACCATTTGATAAAGAGGAACCTATTTCCTTTTATAGATGAGTGATGATTAGGGCTGAAAGGTCATTGGACCACCTAACATAATGAGTACAAAATACCACCTATAAGTCTGTTACACAAGAGGACAAAACTGCAGTTGACGTGTGTCAGTTGTATTGTACCTTCATGTATAGGGACCTGGTCCCTTGCAGTTTAGTTGATCATAAAAAAAACTATACATAACACAATGTATGAATATAAAGCACAACAATATGATACAATGGGATCAAGGTATGTCATTACATTAGCAATAGACTCACTTGCCCTTAAAACAAAATATATCCCACTCACTCATATAAAATCATGCATGTCATGCAAAATTAGTAAAGAGACACTCACACTCAACAGACAAGTTTCAATCAATGTGCATAAAATACCATAGGCTTGCCCTTAGTTTCTTTACCTTGGAATTAAGACAGTCAAGTTAAGATCACTATAAAACTTCTCTCATCTTGTAATGTAGGCTTAGGGGATGGCATGGTACATATGGACATATCAAGTGACTAAGCCTTCATGGAACTACACTAACCTTAGGGTCTCACTTTTTAGCCAATTCCCTTGTTATTTCACACTTATTTCTAACTTTTTATTCTTTATTGCACATTCAGGTAGGGTGTGGTATTTTATACTTTCATTTTAATTTTTTACAATTTTTTAGCACACCTAGCCCTACTAAATTTTTCTTTTATTTTACCCTTCTACATACCCACATTACAGTATACATCCCAATGATAGCCATCCTCAATTTAGGCATTTTTTCTGAGTTGAGGTACACAATGTCCAAGAGGAACGGAGAAAAATAGGTCCATTTTAATATAAATGGAAAGGTGAATAGGTGAAACAAGAAAAATAGTCTATAAGGATCGAAATAGGGATCAAGAGATATAATTCACACATGGAAGGTCATTTAGGAATAAAGTGTACTAGAATCAAAAAATGCCTATGATTCTTTCCTAACCCAATTATCCTTCAACCTAGGCAAAACCAACCAGAAAAGTTCTGGATTCAACAGACGAATGAAACTAGGTAGTATCTCACACACACATGGCATAGAGACAATATTACGAACTACTACCTATCCGGTTCATGCAATTTTTAGCACATTATTATCATGTCCCTAATCCTAGTGTCATAACAAGGTCTACAAACTTTACACATATATATATTCACACAGTTCTAAAACACAAGTTTTTTAGGGGTATCAATTTTGTGAAAAATCAATAAAAAACATGACTACTGCCCTAAATACATAAGAATCTCCTAATTACACAAAATCAAAACACAATACAAAAAAAAGACGATGCTACAAAACTTATCCTAGATTTATTGGTGCTACAACCATACTGCATCTGACAGGAAAAAAAGCATGACAAAAAAAAACTTACAGTAGCTATGGTACATCCCACCCACAACTACAAAACCATGAATTATCCTCAATACGCTAAAATAATAGAAAACAAAGGAAAGTGAGAACATATCTAGGATGCGCTAAGAGTCTGCATCGTGAGTATCCCCAGATGAGGGTATATCAGTTGGCAAGGCGGTAGTAGTGGCAGTGCTCTACTAGAGGACGAACCTACTGCTAGCTATATATGCCTTTACTTGTCAACGGCTGTAGTATCCATCGAATCATTTCTAACTTTTTTAATGGCCTGGTAATATAGCATATCAGGATCCTACAAGTCTCCTATGTGACCACTCTTGGACCCAACTGTTGGGACCTTCTCACCATTCTCCACAAAGAAATCAAACTATCTTAATGCATGTGGAGATAATATCTAGACCACTGGGTGTAAAACTTTGAGAGTGGCTACTACATGGCCCTCTGTGAGAGAGTATACCTCTGCTCGTAATATATCTAAATCCTTTCTCATAAGGGCTAGATCCGGTGCATCCATCTTCATAAATTAGGTTGTAACCAATTTCTCAAACATATAAAAATATGTCTAGAAATAAACACGTAGCTCAGACAGTACAGCTCTTCGTGCGGCATCCAATCTGGCCTCTGCCTGCTCGAAGCTGGTTTAAACTATTGATCTAATCTTCTCATAGATGGTAGTCATATTGGTCTCAACAACCCTCATCCGAGCATTATTTTCCCTCTGGTTATCCACTAAGATCTGCAAAAACTCTCTATATCTAGTAATCATACCGATAGTAGGACTATAATGGATGGGTGAGTAGGCTCTGAAGATACGCCAATCAGCTTTGAGGTCGAAGCTGGTGCTGATGAAGAAGTAGTTAGTATCCCATAGCCCTACGTACTTAAATTTGGAGCCTCTCTCTACTCCCTTATCTCCATATCAACACCAATACCCATATTATCTCTATATGCATCACCAGGCTCTGTGGAAACCATTGGGCCCTCAATTTGGGCCCTAGGTGTTGCAACAGACTTTGTAGATCTCCTGAGAAGATCAGGGTGTAGCAGAACCTTCATACTCTTTGTCTGCATAGTAGCCATAGAACCCTTCTTATGTACACCCGGTATCTTAGGTACACCAGCCTTATCGTATAGTCTTTGAATCATGCAAGAAAATAGCAGATTAGTCAACTCCCTAAATACTTTGTCATGGATCTCATGTCGGAGGATATCTATGAAATTAATAGAATATCCGTCCATCATACAAGCAACCACAGTTTCTCCCTCCTCTATCAACAAATTATCCAAAATAGTGGGGAACAGTCAATACAAAATGAGCAACCACCAAAACTTATCCTCAAAGGTCAATGTACCTTTCTTCATCATACCATACTCCTTAATCCATAGGGTCACATCACCCAAAGGTGAAATATAGATTTCTATAGATGTCAACTCTCTTTCATCTATGCTCAGCCTCCCTCATGGTATGTCGATCACGTACAACTCTTATTCTATAGTTACACTGATCTATGGATGCAGGAATAATATAATCTGGGCCAAAAATGACCCAATAGATAGTCTCTAAAAAAATATCAATGTTGACCCCTCTCACAAGTATATCATAAAGATAGGGTTGCTCTATATGCCTCATCGGTCCTGACAAACTGCACATGATAATCTCTACTGTAGCTCGGTATGATCCATAAAACTCATGCACCATAGCTGGGATATAAGAACCAAGTGGTCTAGTCATCCAATCTAACTAATATCAATCAAAGGACATCTACAACTTGGTAATCTCCTCCGTCCTAATAGATCAATCTTACACTTCTCATAAATAAGTCTTTTAGGTCTGCCAATATTTGGGATCTAACTGTCTATATCATAAACTATTTGTGTATTGATGATAGGCAAATTTACACGCCTGAAGTACTATATTTCACCTATATTTTAGCTAAGTTTTGAGGAAAAATTATATAATTCATGCACTTTTAGTCCTTTTTCCTGTAAGTGAGCTAACGAACATGATTAGCAAGTTTTTAGGTATAAATGATGCAGATTTCAGCATTTTATGGATAACTTGACGCCAAAGGAAGCTTCACGAAAGAAGGAAAGCAGCGTTTGGGCGCCTATGGACTGAAAGTGATGCATGGAAAACCTGTCCCGGGCAAAAACAGCATTTCTGAAGACTTCGGGGACCAGCAGTAGCCTATTAGGAGTAGGATAATAATGCAGTAATTTATTAGTATTAGGATAATGATACATTAACCTAGTAGGATTGGGTTAAATAATGCATTAGCTTAGTAGGCATAGGATATGGGTATTATAAATACCCTATTGTGCTAGACAATTCCTCTATTATTCTAGTTTTAATTCTCATTCTATTCTTATTCCACAACTTACAACTCGGATTCTAATTCTTCCATTAATTCCACTTTTTATTCTTCTTCTATTCATCTATTTAATTCTTATTTTCCTCAACAAGAGAAATGTTACTTTGCAAGGGAGTTCACGCCTAATGCCTACCACACTTTACTACACGAGATCTTTACTGTGGTATAATAATAATGTCTATTGTGATTTCCTTAGCACTCATGGGTAACTAAACTTCTCTGTTGGGGTTATGGAAGCCTTATGAGATACTATCTAAGGCTATGAGTTTATGAATTCATGACACGTGTGTTGCTTATATCATTATTCTCTTCGTCTTAATGCAAATTCTTGTGGTTGCAAACGCATAGAATACGCCAGTATAGCATTAACTTGTTCGAAAGAAAAGTTACATGTCTGGAAAAGAGATAATGTCAAGGTAATAGGGTCCCATCCCCTATTAAAAAGTTAGTGTCGTAATTGGATTAACCTCTTGGAGAATTTGTACCGTTAGATACGCTTTAAGCTCGAAAGAGTTAAAGTGAAATAGTCCTTGTTGAGGTCGAAAGACGCTTGGATTTACCGTAGAATACAATTCTCTATAAGCACATGCATGTCTGAATTCCGCATAACTCATAGCCAATAGAGACATATAACTCATAAGGTGGACATACCCCCAACTTCTCAATTCTCATTGTCTTACATCTTAATAAACATTCTTTCTTTTTACTTTGCTATTTTCTATTTTTACTTTACTATTTTGATTACATCAATTGCATGACAAAACTCCCCCCTTTTTACGAGACTTGCACTAAAAGTCTAGTAATCTTTGCTTACTTGTTGACCAAGCTATTCCCTGTGGGATCGATACCCAACCCAGTTTGGTTATATATTTGACAGCGACCGCTTTACACTCCTACGAGAGCTGTAGATTGAGCGTTATCAAAAATTGGCGCCGTTGCCGGGGAATACGAGTGTCAATTAAGTTTGTGATAATTACTAGACCCTTTGGTCAAAGATTCTCGTACTTTTACTTTTAGTTTTTGTTTTTGTTTTCTGCAGGTTTTTATTCAGTGCATGCCCCATACTCAAAGTTTTGGTCAACCGTTATTACCTATCAATCCGAAACCACAACGTATTGGCAGAATGGAGGCACAACACGAAATTGAAAGGATAGCTGCTCAATAGGAACAGGCGAGACTAGCTGCTCTAGACGCCGCTCAAGTGCATCAACAGAATATTGATAACCCTGGGCGAGCAATAAATCTTGACGACGAGGACCTAGGTGATGACGATTTGCTAAACCCTAGGCATGCCGTTGAGATCGCAACACCTGCTAACAGAAGAGATCGTCAAGATAGGTTTAGGCCTGAACGCCGACTTATGCAACCAGCTTTCGATGATGATGATGATGATCTTGATGGAGCCGGAGCCACAGGAGTCATTATTCCTCCACCATTAGCGCCCGGAGCCAAGTTCAACATCACAAACACCATGATTCAGTTATTGCAACTCAAGGGATTATTTGGTGGAATAGCAGGCGATGATCCGAATATGCATCTAATCAACTTTATTTATACATGCAAGTCGTTTGACAATCCTGGCGTTGGTCAGAATGCAATTCGATTACGCCTATTTCCATTGTCTCTATCTGGGGAGGCAACTCTATGGTTGAATGGGCTGACTCCTGACTCTATTACAAATTGCAGGCAATTGAGAGACGCTTCCCTAGAAAGATTCTTTCCGCCATCCAAAAGAGCACAATTGAGAGATGAAATCAGCAACTTTTGTCAGCTTCCAACTGAAGCCCTTCGTGAAACATGGGAGAGGTTCAAGACAAAGCTAACGAGATGCCCAAACCATCACATGACTAATGTTCACCTAATGGAGATACTATACAGAGCCTTGAATTCAATAACTAAACCAGTGGTGGATAATGCGGCTGGAGGATCTTTTATAGACCTCACCTTTGGTCAAGCAAGCAATATGCTAGATCGTATGACAAAGCAAAGTAGAGCTTGGCATACCAGGGATTCTGAGGTAGCAAGCCCCACTTTATCTATTGGAATGACTGTAGACCAAAGGAGAAGAGAAGAAGAACGTGATCAAGATATGGCGCACATGAAAACACAAGTGGATCTTCTTAAAAAGCATTTATTATCAGGGAAGACCGAAAAAGTCAAAGATATTGCGTCGAAAGGAAGAGACGAATCTGATTTGAAAGAAGAGGCCAACTACTTAAAAAATCAGGGGGGTTTCCGAGGGAGTACCCAAGGAAACCAAGGTCGGAACTATTATGATAAATCTGGAAACAAGGACCAAGGTAGTTGGAAGAAAAAGAATGAAAAGAGTGGTTTGTATGTTCCCCCAGGAAGACGTGACACCACCACATCTACTTCTGGAAATATGGAAGAGATGATGGCTAAACTATTGAAAGGAGTGGAAGCAACGAGCGCTGGAGTAACGGAGGTAATAAATGATTTCTCCTCTATGAAGCAATTAGTTGATCCTCATTCCACTTTAATTAAGCAAATAGAGCAGCAATTGAGCCAACTTTCAGCAGCACTCAATCAAAGAAAGGCTGGCACTTTACCTAGCGACACTGTGCAAAACCCAAGGAATGATGGGTCATGCATGGCTGTTACTACCCGAAGTGGTAAGGTGCTGGAAACTTCATCAAAAGGCAAGTAAGTGGTTGACGAAGTAGCGGACATTGATGATAACGCAAAAGGAAAGGAATCCGCGGAAGCCACCCACGACGTCCATGACGTCACACCAAGCATGTTGCAGCCTGAAAAGGCTGAAAAACGGAAACAAGAGGAGAAGAAAGCCGTGGAGAGAAAAATTCCCTATCCACCACCACCTTTTCCTCAAAGATTGAAGAAGGTGGTGGATGATACAAAGTTCAGCAAATTCATGACTATGTTAAAGCAGCTGACCATTAATGTTCCATTGGTAGAGGCACTTGAACAGATGCCTGGGTATGCGAAATTTATGAAGGATCTTTTGACAAAGAAACGGTCAGCCAGCTATGAGTTGAAAGATGACGTTCATCACTGCAGCGCAATCGCTACCCGATCACTAGTTCAGAAGAAGGCTGACCCCGGTGCTTTCACTATTCCTTGCACCATTGGATCTTTAAATTTTGCCAAGGCATTATGTGATTTAGGAGCCAGCATCAATTTGATGCCATTATCTATCTATAAAAAGTTGGGGTTGGGAGATCCTACTCCAACCAATATGAGGCTCGTAATGGCAGATAGGTCGGTAAAACGACCTGTTGGTATTCTATGTGATGTATTGGTAAAGGTTTCTTCATTCATCTTTCCGACAGACTTTGTTATTTTGGATTGTGAGGCAGACTCAGAAGTCCCCATAATCTTGGGGCGCCCTTTCCTTGCTACGGGAAGTGTGCTTATTGATTTGAGAGCTAATTAGCTTTCATTCTGAATAAATGACGAAGTAGTTAGCTTTGATGTGTGCAAAGCAATAAAGCAACCCAAAGAGCTGAACGTATTCTCGGTGGCTGATGTTTACTTTGATGAGGAGGAAGAATCACTTAAAGAAAAACAAATTATTGAAGACCCATTGGCGATTGTGCTCATGAATGGAGAGAGTAAGGATACTGAAAATTGCGGAGAAGCTATTTGTGCTCTATTAGGATTAGGGACATATCGCCATGCTCCCAAAAAGCTGGACCTTGATCTCAAAAATTGACCCACACCACCAGCTAAGCCATCTATTGAAGAGCCACCCACGTTAGAATTGAAGGAGCTGCCTAGTCATTTAAAGTATGCATTCTTAGGAAACGGAAACACATTTCCAGTCATTATGGCAGCAGATTTGGGTGAGCAACAAGTTGCAGCTCTTATTGCTATTCTACAGAAGTATATAAGAGCCATTGGTTGGACCATTGCTGATATTATTGGTATTCCACCTAGGATTTGTACACACAAGATTCAGCTTAAAGAAAATTGCACACCCACCATTGAACACCAAAGATGTCTCAATCCACCTATGCAAGAATTGGTGAAGAAAGAAATTATTAAGTGGTTAGACGCAGGATCCAATCTCAGACAGTACATGGGTAAGCCCGGTACAATGTGTTCCCAAGAAAGGAGGCATGACGGTGGTCGCGAATGAAAAGAATGAGCTTATTCCACTCAGAACCATCACCGGATGGAGAGTATGCATGGACTACCGAAAGCTAAATTCATGGACGCTCAAAGATCACTTTCCAATGCCATTCATGGACCAAATGCTAGATCGATTAGCGGGAAAAGGATGGTTTTGTTTCTTACACGGTTATTCAGGATATAATCAGATTTGTATTGCCCCCGAAGACCAAGAGAAGACAACATTCACATGTCCATATGGCACGTTTGCCTTCAAACGTATGCCATTCGGGCTATGTAACGTACCAGCCACCTTTCAGTGTTGTATGATGTCCATTTTTTCTGATATGGTTGAAGATACTTTGGAGGTATTCGTGGACGACTTTTCAGTTGTTGGTTAATCGTTCGAAGCGTGCTTGGCAAACCTAAGTATGGCGTTGCAAAGATGTGTAGAATTCAACCTAGTGCTGAATTGGGAAAAGTGCCACTTCATGGTAAAAGAAGGAATCGTTCTTGGGCATAAAATCTTCAAAAGAGGAATTGAGGTTGATCGAGCAAAAATTGAAGTCATCGAGAAGCTACCTCCCCCAATTTCAGTGAAGGGAGCTCATAGTTTTCTCGGTCATGCAGGTTTCTATCGGCGGTTCATCAAAGACTTCTCCAAAAGTGCGAGTCCATTGGGCAAACTCCTGGAGAAAGATGCAAAGTATGACTTCAATGAAGATTGTTTGAAGGCATTTGAATGCCTCAAAAGAAAACTCATTGAAGCCCCTATCATGGTAGCGCCAGATTGGTCTCTACCGTTCGAAGTCATGTGTGATGCTAGTGGGGTTGCTGTTGGCGTTGTACTTGGCCAAAGGAAGGAGAAATTATTTCATCCTATCTACTATGCTAGCAAGGTCCTAAACGAAGCCCAAAATAACTATACTGTCACAGAATAAGAGCTCCTAGCAGTTGTGTATGCTTTTGAGAAGTTCCGAGCGTATCTGTTGGGAACTAAAGTGATTGTTCATACAGACCATGCAGCTCTGAGGTATCTAATGACAAAGAAGGATGCAAAACCAAGACTAATTCGATGGGTTTTGCTGCTGCAAGAATTTGATTTCGAGGTTAAAGATAGAAGAGGTTGCGAGAACCAAGTGGCTGATCATCTATCTAGACTCGAGAACGAGCATGTGGCGCAGCCTGAAATTGAGATTGATGATGCATTCCCTGACGAGGAGATCTTAGCGACAATAGTGGAAGGACTACCATGGTATGCCAACTTTGCAAATTTTGTGGTGAGTAATGTGATACCTGCAAACTTATCTTACCATCAAAAGAGGAAGTTTATGCATGATGTAAAACACTACTTTTGGGATGAGCCATATTTGTTTCAACAATGCGCGGATGGTTTTATCCGATGATGTATATCCTATGAAGAGGTGCCTAATATATTGGAAGCATGCCACACTTCCCAAGTTGGGGGACATCATGCAGGTAATCGAACAGCAAGGAAGGTATTGCAAAGTGGATATTATTGGCCTTCGATATTCAGAGATGATACGACTTTGTGAGAAGATGCGACCAGTGTCAACGACAAGGTGCTATTTCGAAACACCATGAGATGCCCATGTCGAAAATCCTTGAAGTAGAGCTCTTTGACGTATGGGGTATTGATTTCATGGGTCCATTCATAAATTCGTTTGGAATGAAGTACATCCTAGTTGTTGTAGATTATGTCTCAAAATGGGTTGAAGCTATAGCGTTGGCCGACAATGAGGGAAAGCGTTTCGTAGCATTCTTAAAGAGAAATATCTTCTCTCGCTTTGGAGTACCACGTACTATCATAAACGATGGAGGATCTCACTTCTGCAACAAGCTATTCAAATCCGTGTTGGCAAAATATGGTGTCAAGCAACATAAGGTAGCCACGCCTTATCACCCACAAACTAGCAGCCAGTTAGAGGTTTCCAATCGAGAGATCAAGCAAATCCTGGCTAAAATGGTAAATGCTAATAGGACAGATTGGTCTCGGAAGTTGGATGATGCACTATGGGCTTATAGGACTGCATTCAAAACACCAATTGGCATGTCCCCGTACCAACTAGTTTGTGGGAAGGCTTGTCACTTACCCATTGAGCTTGAGCATAAGGCATTGTGGGCTTTGAAATGATTAAATTTGAACTGGGATGATGCAATGAATATGAGATTGGAGCAACTGAACGAGATGGATGAATTCCGTCTACATGCTTATGAAAGATCGGATCTCTAAAAGGAGCGGATGAAAAAGTATCATGATCAGCGGATTGTTCGATCCCTAAAGTACTATATTTCACCCATATTTTAGCTAAGTTTTGAGGACAAATTATATAATTCATGCACTTTTAGTCCTTTTTCCTGTAAGTGAGCAAACGAACATGATTAGCAAGTTTTCAGGTATAAATGATGCAGATTTCAGCATTTTATGGATAACTTGACGCCAAAGGAAGCTTCACGAAAGAAGGAGAGCAGCGTTTGGGCGCCTATGGACTGAAAGTGATGCATGGAAAACCTGTCCCAGGCAAAAACAGCATTTCTGAAGACTTTGGGGACCAGCAGTAACCTATTAGGAGTAGGATAATAATGCAGTAATTCATTAGGATTAGGATAATGATACATTAACCTAGTAGGATTGGGTTAAGTAATGCATTAGCTTAGTAGGAATAGGATATGGGTATTATAAATACCCTATTGTGCTAGACAATTCCTCTATTATTCTAGTTTTAACTCTCATTCTACTTCTTATTCCACAACTTTCAACTCGGATTCTAATTCTTCCATTAATTCTACTTTTTATTCTTCTTCTATTCATCTATTCAATTCTTATTTTCCACAACAAGAGAAACATTACTTTTCAAGGGAGTTCACGCCTAACGCCTACCACACTTTACTACACGATATCTTTACTGTGGTATAATAATAATGTCTATTGTGATTTCCTTAGCACTCATGGGTAACTAAACTCCTTTGTTAGGGTTATGGAAGCCTTATGAGATACTATCTAAGGCTATGAGTTTGTGAATTCGTGACACGTGTGTTGCTTATATCATTATTCTCTTCATCTTAATGCAAATTCTTGTGGTTGCAAACGCATAGAATACGCCAGTATAGCATTAACTTGTTCGAAAGAAAAGTTACATGTCTGGAAAAGAGATAATGTCAAGGTAATAGGGTCCCATCCCCTATTAAAAAGTTAGTGTCGTAACTGGATTAACCTCTTGGAGAATTTGTACCATTAGATACGCTTTAAGCTCGAAAGAGTTAAAGTGAAATAGTCCTTGTTGAGGTCGAAAGACGCTTGGATTTACCATAGAATACAATTCTCTATAAGCACATGCATGTCTGAATTCCGCATAACTCATAGCCAATAGAGACGTATAACTCATAAGGTAGACATACCCCCAAATTCTCAATTCTCATTGTTTTACATCTTACTAAACATTCTTTCTTTTTACTTTGCTATTTTCTGCTTTTACTTTACTATTTTGATTACATCAATTGCATGACAAAACTTCCCCCTTTTTATGAGACTTGCACTAAAAGTCTAGTAATCTTTGTTTACTTGTTGACCAAGCTATTCCCTGTGGGATCGATACCCAATCCAGTTGGGTTATATATTTGACAGCGACCGCTTTACACTCCTACGAGAGCTGTAGATTGAGCGTTATCACGTATTCTCTAACACCACCTTGGAGGTGCCTTTATGGACTATGTGGCTGCAGGACAGTACCCTTGCTGTATTGATGCATGATGGGAAGCCTTCTCTGTACCCTCCTCAAACTGCGGTACGTCTGACTTTTATACATGTGTGGTTGTACCCTTCTTAGACTGGGGTGCTGTTGATGGCTCCTCTTATTCAGCGTCCTCGAATAAATTCTGGGACCCTTCCTCAAACTGAGGGTCCTGAGTTACAACCTTTGGAATAAACTCAGAATTTGTCTCATCATTATCTGGTGGAGGAGTTTGTGGGGCTAAATTTTATACTGACTTCATCTATGGCCGGGCTGCAACTGCCTGAGCATTCTAACATTTCTGCCCTCTAGTAATTTTATGTCACTCCAACTCTAGTGTCTCTACATCGTTGCATCGGGTAGTTATCCACTGAACCGCTAGGATTGGGAGATTCCTCCCATCTTCTCAAGATATCAAACTTCTTCCTTTTAGAAGATTTAGGTGCCACATGTACCTGAAAAACTAACTAGTCGTTAGTTTCCAACAAAAATAAGAGATAGCAAAAGTTGAAGAAAAACTCAAAATTCAAAAAGTTTGAATTTTTCCTCAATTTTCACACCATAATATCTTATTTAAAATCCAACAAGTCCAATTTACACATATACATCAAGAATATCGATTTTCATAGCAAACTCAACATGCTCAACTCATGGTATTAATCTATTCATTCAAGTTCAACCTCCGATTAGGGCCAAACCTTAGAATTTAATTCAAAATAAAGCCCTAAGTTATGATTTTAAGATACTTCAAGGATCCTACATACAATCATGATAGAATATATATATTTTGCATGGGAATACACATATAAACTTGTTTAAATAATAAATAAATCAACAGATAACCATTAGGAGCCGAGAAAGTTACTTCTTTTATGATCAACCAAAACTGAAAAATGAAGAACTCGAGTAAAATTAAAGTTAGAACTTTTTTTTAGTGTATTGGAAAAGTTGGTATCTCAAACAAGTGTCTATTTAGTGTTTACTCAAGTGCCAGGTTAGTTTAAATTTTAAGAGGAAAGTTTGAATTGAAAGAGAAAAGTGAGGTTTTGAGGAGTTGAATGAGTTAGAATGAGGTTAAATGTGTTTAAATAAGGATGGGGGCTATTTTAGGTTGTATATAAGTCTTGGTGGGCCCAAAAATTTAATTAAAATTTGGTCCCACAACCGACCTATCCACGGCAGCCACATGCACCTTCCACCTGCGGCCAGGCATGTGGCGCAAGTGCCACCTGCAGCCAGCAGGTGCAGGTTGCAAGGGTAGGGCCAAAAGCTTTAGCCCGCTTTCCTATAATCCATACTTAGATTTTTGATATTCTTCCAGCAACGTATTGTCCCGTAAGCTATGTTTATGGTCTCAAAAGTATGATTAGGTACCAAAGTCAACAAAACTCCATTCTCATCCTCAAAATATCAACTTTTCAACTTATTTCTCAACTTATTTGGTTCGTGTGGAACTTGTGACCATAATGGGTTGTTCACATAATCCCCTTACCTAGAAATTGATGAATGTAGCATTCTTACCATATTTCGGACAAGTACATAAGCTAAAACCTACAAACAAAAAACAACAAAAATATGAATAGTAAAATAGTGGGTTACCTCCCACTCAACACTTGATTTAACATTGTGGCACAACATAGACGTGATGTTTACTCAGACTTCACCAGTAAGCCCATGGGTTTTCTCCAATGCAGCACTTGATTTAACGTCGTGGCACGACGTGGGTATCTTAATTACTTAAAGTTCATAAAGATACCCATAAGAGTACCCTCTTGGGTCATAAATACAATCAATTACCGACACCACCCACATATCATTAGGCTACTTCATAAATTTTTAGATATTGAATTTGGCCTCCTTACCATTGACTATGAATTTCAACTCTCCTTATCCAAATCAACTTTTATCTACATGTGGTCATAAATGGTCTCCCCAATATAATGGTCATCTCGGTGTCACCCTCACAGTATAGAAAAAATCATCCAGGAATATGAAATCATCCACTCTCACAATCACATCAAAAAGAGTCCCACCGGTTTCTTCACTATACGGTCAACCATCAATAGCTGCATTGAAGTCAGTTACAGAGGGTTCAAACCCGTTGCTTAAATATGGCCAGCGACATCAGATTTATGTTGGCTCCTAAGTCATATAAGGCTCTGATAAATTGGGATGATCCAATAGTACATGGTATAGTAAATGCAATGGGGTCACCCTTTTTCTTAGAGAAAGACCTTATAGTGACTGCAATACAGTGGTGCAAGACATCAACATCCTCAATCATTTCTCCTTTCTTCTTTGTGACTAACTGCTTCATGAACTTGGCATATCCAGGCATCTGCTCCAATACCTCGAGAAGAGGAATATCCAAGCTCTATTTTTTCAATATCTTATTAAATCTCTTGAATTTTCTTTTCTCTCTTTTCTGCCTCAGTCGCTAGGGAAAAGGTAGGGCAGTCTCAAAATTTATCTTATTTCCTGCTCAACAATCGAACCCTTACCACATTCCTTAGCAACTTCATCAACACCACCTGTTGCATTTTTTAAATCCATAAAAAGTGTCTCCTCAACAGCATCTTCCATAGCAGGTAATGGGGGATCCATGGTAGTGATACAACTCCTCAAGGTAATGTCAAGAACATGATCATCAATTTTTAGATTTTGCATAGTGTTCCTCGAAAGGGTACCTAACTGCCTTTTGTTCAGAGTTGCTAACATCTGCCTGAACTGGTGCTCCAACCGCTTAATAGCAGTTGCATGAGATTTTACCTTTTGGGTCAACCCTAAAATATAGGCCTTAATCTTCTTAAGGCTGATCTTAAGACTGAAGTTATTCCCAGGTAAGTTAAATTCCAAGTGGTCTGGTCCATACAAAGTTAACCAAGTCTACTCGTCTGGAGTAGTTGAGTTGGAAGACACTAATGGTGTGGTCTTCAAGGTGAATGGCCAATGAGTAAAACCATACATCTGTCCTCTTGATTCGATAAACTATATGGCCATCACTTATCTCGACGAAGTCTAAGTACTCGAGATAGCCATGTCGTGCCGCAACAATAAATCAAGCGCTAGATGGAAGGCAACCCATCATTTTTCATTTTTTGTCTTATTACGTGTTTTCTTTTGATAAATAAAAATCCAAAAAGAAGAGTCGTGCCACGACCAAAACTAAGGCGCTTGATGGGAGGCAACCCATCGTTCTAATCGTCTTTATTGTTTTTGAGTAAATGTAGGTGCAAAGAGGTGTAAAACGAGAAGGTCGGTTTCAAATTTTGATTTGGACGTCTTGCATGTTAAAGGTGGTAAGTTAGGAATGAAAATGCAAAAGGCTATGGATTGAGCATTGCTCATGAAAATATAGGCATCGAACAAGGCTAGGCCTAGGTAAAACTAGGCCACGAACAACGCAAGGCCTATACTATGGCCCAAGGTCTCGGAATCTAGTGTGCCATAGCATAGGCGCCGCCCATGCCCAAGTATGCCATAGCATAGGTACCGCCTATGCTAATGCCTTTTGTCTCTAAATCTCATATGTCATGCTAAAGGCGCCGCCTATGCCTAGTAATGCCATGGCATAGGCACCGCCTATGCTAGACAATGCTTTGAAAAAGGCGCCGCCTATACCAAGAATAGGCAAAGTAAAAGGCGCCACTTATGGTCACTTCTTGTCTCCAAATCCGATTTTAAATGGGTCAAAACCCAACCCAACCTTTTCCTATAAATATGAGACTTAGTATTGAACCAAAAACACATTGGAAACCTAGCTTATGCACCGCCTATAGCCTCCAAATCCTCTCCAAAATTTTCCTTTTGCTCTTTTACTTCACAAGAACATCATCCAAAGGCATCAATCAAGTAAGTACTACTTTGTTCTTCATTTATATTACGTAAGTACTACACTACTACGCCCATTATGAATTTTTGAATCTTGAAAGTAGTATTGATGATTTGAATGTGATTGAATTATTGTGATACAACCAAGTGGGTGAGTGAATACGTAAGGATGATCTTAACTTATTTCCAACTTGAATTTGATTTTGATTCACTATCATACTTCTATGGAATTGATTTGGTCACAAAAATTGCATAATCTTGTCACTTGAATACTTACATGTTGGAATGACTTGTTCATCGGAATAAGAATTATGGTTTCCTACCGACATAGGGGGTTGTGATTATTGTTAGATTTTATACCTTGATTCAATCCCTATGTAGTAGTCTTGATATATCAAACATGAAAGTATTGCCAAGATCACAAGATGTATGACTGCTCTGATTTTATTGTTGGAATATAGCACCTAAAACGTATGAAGTCTGAATAATCGACCACTTTCACTTCACTAGTCTGTACCAACAAACTAAGTGTGGGGTGGTGCCCCTATTGCTTGTTTATAGATTGTATCCATCGAGATGATACTAACATGAACATTGTTTTAGTCTCAGGTACAATGGCACCCAAAGCAAGACAAGGCAAAAATAAGGCTACCACTTCTCAAAAAGGCAAGAAAAAAGGCAGAAAAGAGCAAGGAGAATCATCCTCAATGCAAGTACCACGCCGCATGTTCAGAATTAAATGGGTTCTTGAGGAGGAAGCGAAGGAATGGTACAGGAACAACAAGGAAAGAAAATATGTTCATGTGGACTTGATAAACAAGGAAAGCCTAGCGAAGAAAGAGCCACGCATGTTGGCCAAGATCATGGCATTACATATTGATTTCATCTTCCGAGACATGGGCGAATGTAATCTCGATTTAACAAGAGAATTCTATGCCAACTGGTCACCGAAAACCACAGGAAGTGAGGTCAAGATTCGGGGCCAAGTTCTGCAACTAAATGCGGAGTTCTTCAACTCCTTTCTTGGCTTGCTTGCTGTTGATCCATCACCATTCAAGGAGATGTATAGTAGACCTCCATATAGAGCAATTCGACACACACTTTGTGGAAATAGATCCATGGCAAGTTGGAGCAGACATAAAGACACCGAACGATACAACACCTTCCCATATGCTCCTTTGAATAGGGAAGCAAGGATATAGTTGCGAAGAGTCAACTCTTGCCTCATTCCAGGGATGCAATACACAAAAATAATAAGAGATAGAGTGTGCTTGGTATATGCATTGATGACGAATGTCCCTATCAACATTGGGGCAATCATTTGATCTACAATGCGGAAGGCTAAGCTACACAAGCGGTCCCATTTCAGCTTCAGCAATCTGTTGACTGCAATCTTGAGGAAGGAGGACATCGAAGAGGAGCCGGCTGATCATAAACTCCCACACAACCCGAAGAAGGTTGACCTCACAAAGGTCAAAGATGCTGAATCAACACATGGCGTCAACCTTACTACGGCAGAGAGACATGCTCGGGATGAGAGTTTCTTTCGCCATCTTTATGGAATGACTCGGTTTACAATGATGAGCGGAGGTCGTGTTCCAACTGCTGCAGAGCTCCAACAGCTGGATCATGACTATCCAATGAATGTGCATGCAAGGAAGATGTGTGGAGTAGGTACATATTTTGAGGAACCTCTTGATGACGATGTGCCAACCAATGATGATCGACGAATGCCAGACTCCGACGTGGAGGAATTCTGATGACGACGACGACTATAATGATTCCGACGAAGGGGGTATGACCCCCGACATAGAGGAGGAGTCCGACTGACCAGGTTCTTCGTATTTGTTTTCCACTGAGGGCAATGTGTCTCGTCTAAGTGTGGGGTGGTGGTATTTGCATGCTATACTTCTCTATCCGCATTTGCATTTATGTTTGCTTTAGTTTTTTTCATTTTTCGTTTTAGTTTTTTTCGTTTTTCATTTTTTTAACTTAACTTCGCATGAAATTATTCTAATAGACAGTATGAGATTATGACAAGAGTTTGTGCTAAAATCATGACTATTGAGACGTTTAGGCTCTAATTGTGACTCACTATGTGATATTGTTTAGTTCAATTCCTTCATCTGTTGGGTCAAGAGTCTATACTGCTTCCAATAAAGTCGACCATGTGCCTTGTGTGTGTGAGATAATAGTATATTCTATTCTTGTGGCTGATGCTAGAACTTGCCTGGTATGTATGTAAAGCGAAAATAAAGAGTGTAAGTTTAGGAGATGATTTAGGCATTTCTTTGGCAACGTATACTTGTTTACCTTCATTTTACCTACCCATGGACATTATCCTAGTTAACCCCTTTGAGCCTTTAGCCTATTTTCTTTGACAACCTCATATGTAAGCCTAATCCATTTTTTCAAGACCATAATTTGATCCAAATTCCTAAGTGCTTTAAAGTGTAAAGTCATGTGACAAAATAAGAGGAAATTGGGTGAGTATGATGCTTTAGAATGTAACGGTGCTTGAATTTGTTATGAAAAAGAAGTGCTATCATAAGAGGTATGTTATGAAAAGAAAAAGGAAAGAAAAAAAAATAAAACTGAAAAGTTAGATATGTTCAAAATTGAAAAACAAAAGAGGAAAAAAGGGGTGGTAGAATAAAAGAAAGTAGAAAGGTTGTTTGAAAGAAACGTGTTAATGATACAATGTGATGTATTAAAGAGCTTAGGAACATAGTCACTATTTCTAGCCAAAATAGTCCTACCCGTCCCTTAGCCTACATTACAACCATCAAAAGACCTATTTAATCCTAAGCTGAGCATTCTGACATTTAGTGGAGCATTACACTAAGGGCAGGCCTATGGACATCAGTTGCAGCATATGAATTCTTTGTGAGAGCGAGAGCAAGGATACTTTAATACCCATGTTTGAAAAATATGCTATACTTATGAGTGATTATGGGTAATATATTGTGAGACACACATGGTTGATGAGTTTTGGGTAGTTGTGTATGATTCTTTGTGCCTTAAATTTTGAATATGAGTTGGCCACCATCACGAGTCTATGCTAGAGGTTAAATTGTTTCTACTAATGATCGGAAAACTACTCTTTGTTAATGATTGACGTGCTTGTCTTGACAAATATTTTGTGTTGATACTGTGAAACCCTAAGTTGATGTTTAGATGGACATGATATTTTGTTCGAGGACGAACAAATCTTTAAGTGTGGGGTGTTGATGATAGGCGAATTTACATGCCTAAAGTACTATATTACCCATATTTTAGCTAAGTTTTGAGGACAAATTATATAATTCATGCACTTTTAGTCCTTTTTCTTGTAAGTGAGCAAACGAACATGATTAGCAAGTTTTCAGGTATAAATGATGCATATTTCAGCATTTTATGGATAACTTGACGCCAAAGGAAGCTTCACGAAAGAAGGAGAGCAGCGTTTGGGCGCCTATGGACTGAAAGTGATGCATGGAAAACCTGTCCCAGGCAAAAACAGCATTTCTGAAGACTTTGGGGACCAGCAGTAACCTATTAGGAGTAGGATAATAATGCAGTAATTCATTAGGATTAGGATAATGATACATTAACCTAGTAGGATTGGGTTAAGTAATGCATTAGCTTAGTAGGAATAGGATATGGGTATTATAAATACCCTACTGTGCTAGACAATTCCTCTATTATTCTAGTTTTAACTCTCATTCTACTTCTTATTCCACAACTTTCAACTCGGATTCTAATTCTTCCATTAATTCTACTTTTTATTCTTCTTCTATTCATCTATTCAATTCTTATTTTCCACAACAAGAGAAACGTTACTTTGCAAGGGACTTCACGCCTAACGCCTACCACACTTTACTACACAATATCTTTACTGTGGTATAATAATAATGTCTATTGTGATTTCCTTAGCACTCATGGGTAACTAAACTCCTTTGTTAGGGTTATGGAAGCCTTATGAGATACTATCTAAGGCTATGAGTTTGTGAATTCGTGACACGTGTGTTGCTTATATCATTATTCCCTTCATCTTAATGCAAATTCTTGTGGTTGCAAATGCATAGAATACGCCAGTATAGCATTAACTTGTTCGAAAGAAAAGTTATATGTTTGAAAAAGAGATAATGTCAAGGTAATAGGGTCCCATCCCCTATTAAAAAGTTAGTGTCGTAACTGGATTAACCTCTTGGAGAATTTGTACCATTAGATACGCTTTAAGCTCGAAAGAGTTAAAGTGAAATAGACCTTGTTGAGGTCGAAAGACGATTGGATTTACCATAGAATACAATTCTTTATAAGCACATGCATGTCTGAATTCCGCATAACTCATAGCCAATAGAGACGTATAACTCATAAGGTAGACATACCCCCAAATTCTCAATTCTCATTGTTTTACATCTTACTAAACATTCTTTCTTTATACTTTGCTATTTTCTGCTTTTACTTTACTATTTTGATTACATCAATTGCATGACAAAACTCCCCCCTTTTTATGAGACTTGCACTAAAAGTCTAGTAATCTTTGTTTACTTGTTGACCAAGCTATTCCCTGTGGGATCGATACCCAACCCAGTTGGGTTATATATTTGACAGCGAACGCTTTACACTCCTACGAGAGCTATAGATTAAGCGTTATCACGTATCCTCTAACACCACCTTGGAGGTGCCTTTATGGACTATGTGGCTGCAGGACAGTACCCTTGCTGTATTGATGCATGATGGGAAGCCTTCTCTGTACCCTCCTCAAACTGCGGTACATCTGACTTTTATACATGTGTGGTTGTACCCTTCTTAGACTGGGGTGCCGTTGATGGCTCCTCTTATTCAGTGTCCTCGAATAAATTCTGGGACCCTTCCTCAAACTGAGGGTCCTGAGTTACAACCTTTGGAATAAACTCAGAATTTGTCTCATCATCATCTGGTGGAGAAGTGTGTGGGGCTAAATTTTATACTGACTTCATCTATGGCCGGGCTGCAACTGCCTGAGCATTCTAACATTTCTGCCCTCTAGTAATTTTATGTCACTCCAACTATAGTGTCTCTACAACGTTGCATCGGGTAGTTATCCACTGAACCGCTAGGATTGGGAGATTCCTCCCATCTTCTCAAGATATCAAACTTCTTCCTTTTAGAAGATTTAGGTGCCACATGTACCTGAAAAATTAACTAGTCATTAGTTTCCAACAAAAATAAGAGATAGCAAAAGTTGAAGAAAAACTCAAAATTCAAAAAGTTTGAATTTTTCCTCAATTTTCACACCATAATATCTTATTTAAAATCCCAACAAGTCCAATTTACACATATACATCAAGAATATCGATTTTCATAGCAAACTCAACATGCTCAACTCATGGTATTAATCTATTCATTCAAGTTCAACCTCCGATTAGGGCCAAACCTTAGAATTTAATTCAAAATAAAGCCCTAAGTTATGATTTTAAGATACTTCAAGGATCCTACATACAATCATGATAGAATATATATATTTTGAATGGGAATACACATATAAACTTGTTTAAATAATAAATAAATCAACAGATAACCATTAGGAGCCAAGAAAGTTACTTCTTTTATGATCAACCAAAAGTGAACAATGAAGAACTCGAGTAAAATTAAAGTTAGAACTTTTTTTTAGTGTATTGGAAAAGTTGGTATCTCAAACAAGTGTCTATTTAGTGTTTACTCAAGTGCCAGGTTAGTTTAAATTTTAAGAGGAAAGTTTGAATTGAAAGAAAAAAGTGAGGTTTTGAGGAGTTGAATGAGTTAGAATGAGGTTAAATGTGTTTAAATACGGATGGGGGCTATTTTAGGTTGTATATAAGTCTTGGTGGGCCCAAAAATTTAATTAAAATTTGGTCCCACAACCGACCTAGCCACGGCAGCCACATGCACCTTCCACCTGCGGCCAGGCATGTGGCGCAAGTGCCACCTGCAGCCAGCAGGTACAGGTTGCAAGGGAAGGGACAAAAGCTTTAGCTCGCTTTCCTATAATCCATACTTAGATTTGTCATATTCTTCCAGCAACTTATTGTCCCATAAGCTATGTTTATGGTCTCAAAAGTATGATTAGGTAACAAAGTCAACAAAACTCCATTCTCATCCTCAAAATATCAACTTTTCAACTTATTTCTCAACTTATTTGGTTCTTGTGGAACTTGTGACTATAATGGGTTGTTCACATATTCCCCTTACCTAGAAATTGATGAATGTAGCATTCTTACCATATTTCGGACAAGTACATAAGCTAAAACCTACAAAAGAAAAACAACAAAAATATGAATAGTAAAATAGTGGGTTACCTCCCACTCAACACTTGATTTAACATTGTGGCACAACATGGACGTGATGTTTACTCAGACTTCACCAGTAAGCCCATGGGTTTTCTCCAATGCAGCACTTGATTTTAACGTCGTGGCACGACGTGGGTATCTTAATTACTTAAAGTTCATAAAGATACCCATAAGAGTACCCTCTTGGGTCATAAATACAATCAATTACCGACACCACCCACATATCATTAGGCTACTTCATAAATTTTTAGATATTGAATTTGGCCTCCTTACCATTGACTATGAATTTCAACTCTCCTTATCCAAATCAACTATTTATCTACATGTGGTCATAAATGGTCTCCCCAATATAATGGTCATCTCGGTGTCACCCTCACAGTATAGAAAAAATCATCCAGGAATATGAAATCATCCACTCTCACAATCACATCAAAAAGAGTCCCACAGGTTTCTTCACTATACGGTCAACCATCAATAGCTGCATTGAAGTCAGTTACAGAGGGTTCAAACCCGTTACTTAAATATGGCCAGCGGCATCAGATTTATGTTGGCTCCTAAGTCATATAAGGCTCTGATAAATTGGGATGATCCAATAGTACATGGTATAGTGAATGCAATGGGGTCACCCTTTTTCTTAGAGAAAGACCTTATAGTGACTGCAATACAGTAGTGCAAGACATCAACATCCTCAATCATTTCTCCTTTCTTCATTGTGACTAACTGCTTCATGAACTTGGCATATCCAGGCATCTGCTCCAATGCCTCGAGAAGAGGAATATCCAAGCTCTATTTTTTCAATATCTCATTAAATCTCTTGAATTTTCTTTTCTCTCTTTTCTGCCTCAGTCGCTAGGGAAAAGGTAGGGCAGTCTCAAAATTTATCTTATTTCCTGCTCAACAATCGGACCCTTACCACATTCCTTAGCAACTTCATCAACACCACCTGTTGCATTTTTTAAATCCATAAAAAGTGTCTCCTCAACAGCATCTTCCATAGCAGGTAATGGGGGATCCATGGTAGTGATACAACTCCTCAAGGTAATGTCAAGAACATGATCATCAATTTTTAGATTTTGCATAGTGTTCCTCGAAAGGGTACCTAACTGCCTTTTGTTCAGAGTTGCTAACATCTGCCTGAACTGGTGCTCCAACCGCTTAATAGCAGTTGCATGAGATTTTACCTTTTGGGTCAACCCTAAAATATAGGCCTTAATCTTCTTAAGGTTGATCTCCTGATTTTCTTGATGCTTCACCAACATAGCCAACATCTTTTCCATTCTAATTTTGCATCTTGTCTACCAATCAAAATGTACCTATCTCCCTTTTCTCTATAGTCATCCTTCTTCTTCCAGTCACCATGTTACTCTTTACTATGGTCTTTGTATCTATCATAGTGTTTCCAACCTTGGTTCCCATTCCATTGGGCTCAAAAACCCGCTAATTGATGATCAAAAAAATTTTCTTCCTCTTTCAATTCTAACTTATAAGCTTTGGAAGCTGACCCTTATGCTTGTACTACATTTACTTTCTCTGAAGTCGCTGCTTCAAGCTACTTTTCTAGCACCCCTAGATCAGTTCGTAGCAGAGAAATTTCTTGTGCTACTTAATTATCTGCTACTTTCTGGTCGCAGAAGGCACAACAGCATATGTGCAAGATCACCTCTCAGCCTCCCAAGTTTGCCACCCTTGGTTACTGAGTAAGATCAGATCTAACATCTCCAAAGCTATCTTTCAACGTAGACTTATAAAAGCTCCTCTATATATAGTGTCTGCCATGGCTCCGGAGCTAATGGTCAAGGCTCAGTAAAATATCTCCAATAAGTTTATCCCGGTTATCCGATGGTTGGGAACCATACTCAACTTCTTATTAAACCTAAACCATGCTTCATACATAGATTCTGACTGCAGCTGCCTGAAATTATAAATCTTGTCCTTAAGTTGCAAAATCATAGATGGAGGAAAGAACTGGTTTAAGAATTTCTTGCGCAACTCATTCCATGTAGTGATAGATTATCTTGGCATAAGAACAACACAACATGGTTTCTTAGAACAGACCACAATGAGAAACATGGGTGCACATATCATGATCTATATATCATAAAGCCAAAATTTATATAGTTAACAACTAAGACAAGGATTGTCATTTGACATGATTGACCCTTATTTAAAGAACTGAAATTTTCCATGAGTTAGCTTAAACTTTATCCGTTTGGCTAATTCCGGCATAAAATGATTCAGTGACATATAGAAACATATTTTTTTAGGGTCAAGCATGTTGTGAGACATAGATTTTTATAATGAGAAACATAACGTATGGCTTGGATACTTGTAATATTAGATCACTGGGGGACATTATTGCTTCTTTTTTGGAGGTAAGAACATGACATGAGTTACATAGAGAGCTCAAAAAGGAATAGGCAAGACATGAAGATTTACATTCAATTCAAAGTGGGAGGAACTTGCTTGAATAGGAATTGATTTTTCATGATTCTTACTTGAAACTTGACACCACAAGAAAATTCGGAAACTACTTTAATCCATCATCTCCCCCTTAGATCAAAGTCACAATCCTAAAATTTTGGATATAGTTTCTCATTAAATATACAAGCACAATACTCCACACAATGTGGGGTATCAGTGTACACATGAACACAAACTCCCCTCAATAATTTTAATACATAGATACTAAATTTTTTCTAGAACATCACCCTCCAGGGACACTAATCGTAACTTCCTCTAAATTCCAAAGTCATTAATTTATGACTAACATTTTCATAGGCATAGGAACCCATGCTTCTAAACATTTAACACTCCATCTTTAATTCCGTAGAATATTATCATTACACCTCTAATCATATAACTTACAATTTAAAAAAATCTACATAACTATACCAAAAGCATACATTGCCTACCTATATCTCCTCAATTCAAATCTAAAGAACACCATACAACTTCCCAGACTTCTCTATACTACAAGATTCAAGAATGAAATCTAGGTACGCGTGACACTCATACACATGACGCCTTATCTAACAACATGCTACCTCGGGGTTTAAATTATTCCTATATACTCACGTTTTTATTCACTTAATGATTCAACCACAATTCATCATTTTACTATTATTCTCATGTATACACATATATCACAATTGACTAGTCATTATTCCACAATTTTCCAACCTAGGCTATTGCACACCTCATATCAAGCCTACAAGTTCGTTCCCATAAAATATCAATCATTAGTCTTAAGCTACTATTCTTATCACCACACTTCACATCTAACATTCAATCCTATAGTCTAAAGTCAATCATGTACGACCAAGGAAGCATGCCACATACTATACTAGTCCATCAAATTACAAAATCAGCTCAAAATACTTTATTTCATCTAACTACTACCTATAATCATGCCCCCCCCCCTATGACATTACTACTACACTTCAAAATCTGCTACATACCTTCTCACAACCAGTACTAGCTTACAACTACTAGAGTAAAGACAATCAAAAGAGGTTAAGTCATAATAGGGATAGTTGATCTTAATCTTATATTATAACCCATTACGATCTTATCAACATATTTCACTCTTTCACATCATATTTACTTACCCATACATACATCACCACTACCTTTGAAATTCTATGTACAGCAATGAATTTTTAGCCATAACTTATTGACTAATCTATACCTTTCTATTCAGGGCCTATAAATGATTTCTACCACCACCATAACTATCCATTTTGAGATACTTCCTTATTTTGAATAAATAATAATCACATCCTTTCACTTCCTTCACAAACTACCATACAATCTACAAATAGTATAACATATTAGTCTATCACTATAAAATGGCATACCATCCCTCAATCAACGATTATACAGCTAAAACTATTTATTTATACAAAAGTCACCCTCACTCTGACTTCTTACCTTGTGACTTCATATCACCAACTTCTTGGCCCATCTCACTACCTCTAAGTCATGACACTTTAAAATATACTACTACTAGGGCATAAATATAGTTCTAACATTCTTCTACATATCATTACCCTTATGCATGACATCTGTAATACAAATTTTAAAAGAAGGAGTGAATGTACTTTGTACCCCAGGCAAAAAAGCACAATTTCATCAGGATGAAGGTATGAACTCGAATAAATACACCTTGAAGAACTAATGGACTTCACTTAAGTCCTTGTGCTACCTGATAACGCTCAAACTACAGCTCTCGTAAGAGTGTAAGCGGTCGCTGTCAAATATAGAACCCAACTGGGTTGGGTATCAATCCCACAGGGAATAAACGGTCAATAAGTAAGCAAAGATTATTAGACTTTTGGTGCAAGTCTCGTAAAAGGGGGGGATTTTGTATCGTGCAATAGTGTAATAAAATAACAAAGTAAAAAAAGAAATAGCAAAGTAAACAGAAAGAGTGTTTAGTGAGATATTAATCAATGAGAATTGGGAGTTAGGGTTATGTCCACCTTATGAGTTATACGTCTCTATTGGCTATGATTTATGTGGAATTCAGACATGCATGTGCTTATAGAGAATTGTATTCTATGGTAAATCCAAGCGTCTTTCGACCTAACAAGGACTATTTTGCTTTAACTCTTTCGAGCTTAAAGCGTATCTAATGGTACAAATTCTCCAAGAGGTTAATCTAGTTATGGCACTAACTTTTTAACAGGGGTTGGTGCCCTATTACCTTGACATTATCTCTTTTCCAGACATATAACTTTTCTTTCGAACAAGTTAATGCTATACTGGCGTATTCTATGCGTTTGCAACCACAAGAATTTGCATTAAGATGAAGAGAATAATGATATAAGCAGCATACGTGTCAAGAACTCACAAAGTCATAGCAATAGATAGTATCTCATAAGGCTTCCATAACCCCAACAGAGAAGTTTAGCTACTCATGAGTGCGATGGAAATCACAATAGACATTATCATTATACCACAATAAAGATCTCACGTGTAGTATGGTGTGGTATGGCTTTAGGCGTGAATTCCTTTTAGAATAGCTTTTCTCTCGTTGTGGAAATTAATAATTGAATAGATGAAGAGAATAAGAATTGAAAGTGTTGAAAAGATTAAAATTGTTCGGATAGTAGAGGAATGAATTAGAAGTAGAATGTCTAAAAATCTCTAGCAAAATAGTGTATTTATAACACCCATATCCTATTCCTACCAAGCTACTGCATTACTTAACCTAATCCTAATAAATTACTGCATTATTATCCTAATCCTTATAGGTTACTGCTGAGCCCCAAAGTCTTGGAAAATGTTGTTTTTGCCCGGGACAGGTTTCCCATGCGTCACTTTTGGTCCTAGGCGTCCAAGCTCTCCTTCCCTTCTTTCGTGAAGCTTTCTTTGGTGTCAAGTTATCCATAAAATGCTGAAATCTGTATCATTTATACCTGAAAACTTGCTAATCACGTTTGTTAGCTCACTTACAGGAAAAAGGACTAAAAGTGCATGAGTTATATATTTTGTCCTCAAAACTTAGCTAAAATATGGGTAAATTAAAGCACTTTAGGCGTGTAAATACGCCTATCATCAACACCCCACACTTAAAGCTTTGTTCGTCCTCGAACAAAATATAATGTCCTTCTAAACATCCACTTAGAGTTTCACAGTAACAACACAAAATATTCATCAAGACAGGCACGACACTTATTACAAAGAGTAGTTTTCTGATCACTTCTAGAAATAATTCAACCTCTAATATAGACTCGTGATGATGGCTAATTCGTATTCAAAAGTTAAGGCACACAGAATCATACACAACCACCCAAAACTCATCAACCATGTGTGTCTCACAAAATATAACCCATAATCACTCACAAGTATTGCATATATTTCGAACATGGGTATAAGAATATCCTTGCTCTCACTCTCACAAAGAATTCATATGTTGCAACTGATGACCATAGGCTTGCCCTTAGTGTAATGCTCCACTAAATATCAGAATGCTAAGCTTAGGATCAAATAGGTCTTTACAGGTTGTAATGTATGCTAAGGGACGGGTAGGACTATTTTGGCTAGAAATAGTGACTATGTTCCTAAGCGCTTTAATACATCACATTATGCCATTTATGCTTTCTTTCAAACAACCTTTCTACTTTCTTTTAATCTACCACCCTTTCTCACCTCTTTTGTTTTTCAATTTTGAACAGAATTAACTTTTTATTTTTCTTTTCCTTTTTCTTTTCATAACATACCTCTTATGATAGCAATTATTTTTCATAACAAATTCAAGCACCAATACATTCTAAGGCACTATTCTCACCTAATTTGCTCTTATTTTGTCACATTACTTTACAATTTAAAAGCACTTAGGAATTTGGATCAAATTATGGTCTTGAAAAAAAATGAATTAGGCTTACATATGAGGTTGTCGAAGAAAATAGGCTTAAGGCTCAAAGGGGGTTATCTAGGATGATGTTCATGGGTAGATAAAATGAATGTAAATAATCATAGGTTGCAAAAGAAATGCCTAAATCATCTCCTAAACACACATTCTTTATTTCTCTTTACATACATATCAGGCAAGTTCTAGCATCAGCCACAAACATAGAATATACTATCATCTCACACACACAAGGCACATGGTCGACTTTATTGGAAGCAGTATAGACTCTTGACCCAACAGATGAAGGAATTGAACCACATAATTATCACATAATGAGTCACTATTAGAGCCTAAACGTCTTAATAGTAATGATTTTATCATAGACTCTTGTCGTAATACCATGATGCCTATTAGAACAATTTCATGCAAAGTTTGTAACAAACAAAAAAAAATTCCTACAAAAAAAAATTAAAACAAACAAACATAAACAAGCAAAACACACATAAATAAGCAAATGCAGATAAAGAAGTATGGCATACAAATACCAACACCCCATACTTAGACGGGACACACTGCCCTCAGTAGAAAATAAATAAGAAGAACCTGGTTAGTCAAACTCCTCCTCTATGTCTGGGGTCATACCCCCTACGTCGGAATCATCATCAGAGTCGTCATCCTCAGCAGTTCCTCATAAGTACCCCACTTGATTCCAAGAGTGCGTCGAGGTATTTGCAGCACGAAGGATTCAGCTTGCTCTTTTATTCCTCTTTTCTTACCTTTCTGTGAGGTGGACGCTTTTTGTTTTCCTTGTCGTCCTTTTTGAAGCCATTCTACCTGAGATCTTAATAGAGTCATTTTAGCTTCATCTCGGAAGATATAATCGACAAACAAACTATAGTGGCGCCACCCCACACTTAATTTGTTTGTACAAACTAATTAAGTGAGTGATGCCGATTACTCAGACTTCATCGACATACATATAGGCGATATGTTCCAACAATATGTTCAGCACATTCATACTTGCATGTTGTCTTTAACTATTCTTTTCAATTCTATGTCATGTAATCTTGACCATCCTTTATGGTTTGGATTACTGCATTTTGGGAACAAGACGACCATGTGGAGATTGAATCAAGTTTATGGTATAGAAAATAATCACAACATCTTATGCTTGTATTCAATCATGATCTTTATCTCGATGAATGAGTCATTCAATCATTCAAGCATTCAATTTTAAATATTATGCAATTAAATTCACCATGTCGACTCAACAAAAGTATGACAGTGTATCAAAATCAAATACAAGTTGGAACCAAGTCAAGAGCACCCACATGTATTCTTTCACTCAATTAGATGTATCATAACAAACCAAGCACATTCAAATCACTACTACTATTTCAAGATTTAACAATTGATTATAGGCGTAGTAGTGTAGTACTTACAGAATATAAAAGAAGAACAAAGAAGTACTTACTTGGTTGATGGCCTCAGAAGGTGTTCTTGCAAAGTAAAAGAGCAAAAGGATAATTTTTTAGAGAATTTGGAGAAGTAGGCGGCGCTTAGGTTGGATTGGCAATGCATTTTTGTTCTAAGACTAAGTTCTTATTTATAGGAAAAGATTGGGTCGGGTTTTGACCCATTTAGAATCGGATTTGGAGACAAAAAGTGACCATAGGCGACACCTAATGCTTTGCCTATGCTTGGCATAGGCGGCGCCTTTTGCAAAGCATTGTTGGGCATAGGCGGCGCCTATGCTATGGCATATAAGATTCAGAGACAAAATGCTTTTGCATAGGCGGCGCCTATGCTATGGCATTGTTGAGCATAGGCGGCGCCTATGGTATAGTACTCTAGAATCCGAGAGCTTAGGCCATAGCATAGGCCTTGCCTTGTTCGTGGCCTAGATTTACATAGGTCGTGCCTTATTCTTTGCCTATATTTTCATAAGCAATGCCTAACCCATAGCCTTTTGCTTCTTCATTCCTAACTTACCACCTTCAACATGCAATACTTCCAAATCAAAATTTGAAACCAATCTCCTCCTTTACACCTCTTGCACCTACATTTACTCAAAAACAACAAAAACGATTAGAACGATGGGTTGCCTCCCATCAAGCGCCTTAGTTTTGGTCGTGGCTCGACAAAATCCTAGGAAAACAAAAACAACAAAAACAATTAAAAACGATGGGTTGCCTCCCATCAAGCGCTTGATTTATTGTCGCGGCACGACATAGCTATCTCGATTACTTAAACTTCATCGAGATAGATGGTGGATCGTTTTCTGAATGGATTCAGACGATAATGAGGCTTACTTGTAGGCATGCAATCTTCTTCGAGATGACCCTTGTGCATACATATCCCAGGCGGGATACCAATTATATCATCAATAGTCCAACCCATAGCTATCTTATATTCCTTCAGAGCAGAGATGAGAGCCTCTACGTGTTGTTCACTTAAATTATCAGCCACACTCACAGGAAGTGTATCTCCACTTCCCAAGAATGGATACCTTAGATAATTAGGGAGCTCTTTCGATTCTAGCACTGGGGGTTGTGATGGTGCTTGTGATGTTGAACTTGGCTCCAGGTGCCAATGGCGGAGGAATAATGGCTCTAGTGGCTCCGGCTCCATCGAGATCATCATCATCATCATCGAATACTGGTTGCACGGGTCGACGTTCATGCCTAAACCTAGCTTAACAATCTCTTCTGTTAGCAGGTGTTGCTATCTCCGCATCACACCTTGGGTTTAGTAACTCATCATCACCTAGATCCTCATCGTCAAGATTTGTTGCTCACCTAGGATTATCAATATTCTATTGATGCACTTGAGCGGCGGCCAGAGCAGCTAGTCTAGCCTGTTCCTGTTTAGCAGCCCTTCTTTCAATTTCTTGTTGAGCCTCCATTCTGCCAATACGATGTGGTTCAGGATTGAAAGGTAATAATGGTTGACCAGAGCTTCGAGTATGGGGCATGCACTAGATAAAACCCTGCAGAAAACAAAAACAAAAACTAAAAGTAAAGTACGAGAATCTTTGACCAAAGGGTCTAGTAACTATCACAAACTTAGTAGACAAACGTATTCCCCAGCAACGACGCCAAAATTTGATAACGCTCAAACTACAGCTCTCGTAAAAGTGTAAGCGGTCGCTGTCAAATATAGAACCCAACTGGGTTGGGTATCAATCCCACAGGGAATAGCCGTTCAATAAGTAATCAAAGATTATTAGACTTTTGGTGCAAGTCTCGTAAAAGGGGGGGATTTTATAGCGTGCAATAGTGTAATAAAATAACAAAGTACAAACAGAAATAGCAAAGTAAACAGAAAGAGTGTTTAGTGAGATGTTAATCAATGAGAATTGGGAGTTAGGGTTATATCCACCTTATTTGTTATACGTCTCTATTGGCTATGAGTTATGCAGAATTCAGACATGCATGTGCTTATAGAGAATTGTATTCTATGGTAAATCCAAGCGTCTTTCGACCTAACAAGGACTATTTTGCTTTAACTCTTTCGAGCTTAAAGCGTATCTAATGGTACAAATTCTCCAAGAGGTTAATCCAGTTATGGCACTAACTTTTTAACAGGGGTTGGTGCCCTATTACCTTGACATTATATCTTTTCCAGACATATAACTTTTCTTTCGAATAAGTTAATGCTATACTGGCGTATTCTATGCGTTTGCAACCACAATAATTTGCATTAAGATGAAGAGAATAATAATATAAGCAGCATACGTGTCAAGAACTCACAAACTCATAGCAATAGATAGTATCTCATAAGGCTTCCATAACCCCAACAGAGAAGTTTAGCTACTCATGAGTGTGATGGAAATCATAATAGACATTATCATTATACCACAATAAAGATCTCATGTGTGGTATGGTGTGGTATGGCTTTAGGCGTGAATTCCTTTTAGAATAGCTTTTCTCTCGTTGTGGAAATTAAGAATTGAATAGATGAAGAGAATAAGAATTGAAAGTGTTGAAAAGATTAAAATTGTTCGGATAGTAGAGGAATGAATTAGAAGTAGAATGTCTAAAAATCTCTAGCAAAATAGGGTATTTATAACACCCATATCCTATTCCTACCAAGATACTGCATTACTTAACCTAATCCTAATAAATTACTGCATTATTATCCTAATCCTTATAGGTTACTCTGATCCCCAAAGTCTTGGAAAATGTTGTTTTTGCCCGGGACAGGTTTCCCATGCATCACTTTTGGTCCTAGGCGTCCAAGCTCTCCTTCCCTTCTTTCGTGAAGCTTCCTTTGGCGTCAAGTTATCCATAAAATGCTAAAATCTGCATCATTTATACCTGAAAACTTGCTAATCACGTTTGTTAGCTCACTTACAGGAAAAAGGACTAAAAGTGCATGAGTTATATATTTTGTCCTCAAAACTTAGCTAAAATATGGGTAAATTAAAGCACTTTAGGCGTGTAAATACGTCTATCATCACTACCTCATAACTTTTAAGGATAACTCTATCAGAGAGAACTACCTCGATGGAGGAGCTAGACTCTTAGACTTGTATCGCCCCAACAATAAGGCATGGCCTATGAAATTATAACAAGGAAGAAATTTTGATAACTTTTTTATGGACGACGCTATAGCAATAAATAGAGTATGAAAGAATAAGAAACAACTTCGAAATGCCCAGTAACCTCCTGATTATAAGTATGGTGCACAACACACCCCATAAGCAAGACTCTACTAGACATGATTTTGTAGACACCCTGGGACCATAAACCGTGATCTGATACCAAGTTTTTCATGACCCGAGCCACGACCCTGGCTACGGCGAGCATCCCAAACCATGAAGACTCAAGCACTATTTTTTATCTAGCAATTATATACATAATTCATATACTGTAAGAAAAGTGCATAAAAACATGACAAGATGGAAACATGGTCATTCTTTTAATTCAACTAAACAATACAAAAATAAGTTCATGAAACATTCAAAAACACCTGACTCCAATCTGCGATATCTATAACTACTCAAAAAATACTACTGTCTTAATACTTGGACATGTCCTCAGTCAGACCATAAACCAAATAAAATATCAATTTCAAATCAATAAGACCTTCTGAATTAAGGAAGGCTCACCAACTACAAACTTTGAACAACCTAATCTGATGCTTAGCAGGGTCCCGGGATAGTATCTCAGATCCTAAAAGATAGGGTGGTCAATACAGATGTACTGGTACACAGAGAAAAAAATAATGTACTTTTATATATATAACATAAGTGAGAGCATTTCATAAAAACAAGTCATATTAAAATATTTGAAAACACATCGGCATAATTTGATAAATTCCAAAACACTTTCTTGAAATCATGATTCTACTATTTATTTCTCTTCTGAGCTAGATGGTACACCCTACAATCTGTAATTCCACTGGATATATGGAATCTACCCTTTACTCGGTAGCCCAACCCCCAATCTAAGTTTGTTGGAAAGATTAGAGTATCTATAAGGGGAGACACGCAAGACCATGATCCCTAATCAAATCAACATGTCATGGTAGTGCACAAGAGAACAAAGCATGGCTCCTAACCATAGTCCCAAATTGGGACGATGTGAATCAAGGTACACAAGACCACAAAGCATGGTATCATCACCCCGTTTTGGTAAATCATGGTTTTCTAGCATTGAGTCTTTTATCTCGTACTTTTTTTTATTAACCATCTAACTCTCTTTAAGAGCATTTTTAATCTTTTCTAAGCATGCATATTTCTGAATTCACAATCTAAAAATCTAAATAAAATCTATATTTTAGTCTGTCCTAAATCTGCTATGGCATTCATCTATTTGGTATCGTCATACCAAGACTTGCAAGTCATACATACCAGCCATACATTATTGTGTTACAGTTTTTCATTTAAAATAATGTTCAGACTACAAAAGCATTCAAACAGTACAAGAGGATTCATATTTCAAAATGTATGTCAAACTATGCAAAGATTCTCTCTTTTCAATATTTCAACAAATAGTGGTCAATTTACTTCGTAGAAAATCATGAAAATTTTTTAATGAAAACCATGCAATTTTTTTAATAATCATCTTTAATATTTACAAATAAGATAACACCCTCTCTTCAGTTTATAATCAATTTCAAGCCTTAAAAAAAAGTCAAAAATATTTATGCCATGCTTCTAAATTTGAAATTCATCAATTCATAACACATGAAAATCGAGTAATATCATAACAAGGGAGGGAGTAGAAATATTCATGCTCTCAATTTAAATTTCAAACTCAAACCGCATACATAAATATATAATAGCAAAATCAAGTTTAGGGGAAGGCCCAAATACCAAAACATTATATCATTGAAATTCATGATTTGGCTATTCAAATAATTATTCAAAACCCTATTGTAAACATCATAATATGCTTTCAAAACACTGTAAATCAATAAATCATGCACATGGAGTTTTTAGGACATACCCACATACCTTAAATTTCTTAGTATGAAGAATAGGACCTGAATCTTGACTTATTTCTTGAAAATCTTGGATTGAAAGGCTTAGATTCTTGCCTTGAAGAAAAACCCTAATTTCTTTTGTTCTTGAGAGTAAAGAGGATTGATATGTGTTTAAAACTGATAAAAGATGGATTATAATACTTAGGGTATGATTTAAATTCATGTTGAAAGAGTTTGGGATGAGAAAATACCAAAATATCCCTTTAAAATGACACTTTAGCATAGGTCAGCCCTTACTAACGGCCTGAGTGACGAACTGTCACTCCCATGACTGGCCATTGCTCAAACCATCACAAAAAAACAATTTTTAAGCTTTTTATTTCATGTAGATGTCCTGGCTTGTCGGGCCATCACTGGCTTGACAGTCCATTAGTCTAGCCGTCGCATCTCGGCAGACAAACACCTCTCCAAAAATTGGGCATAACTTTTTACTCCAATATCGAATTAAGGCAAAACCGGTGGAGTTGGAAAGAAGACTCAAAGACCTTTCATTTAATATTTAGTAGGTCCTCTAAATAATTATATACAAGGATTAGTGCTCGATGAAATTTGATCCAAGTTGAGATATTCACCAAAACTTAATCGATAGAAGAGTTTGCAACTCGTCTTTGAGTTAGGAGATTTTTGTGACCTGAATTCATATTCAAACATATTCACACACTGCAAGATTAATCATCACACATATATTAACAAAGAATCATTGGGTTTGGATCTATACGCGTAAAAAAAATGGTTCAAACTTTACCCCAAAAGTGCAGGGTGTTATTGTATAGAAAAAAATTGAAAAAAAAAAACTTCATAAAAAAATAGAAAAAGATGCAGCAGAAAACAAAAAAAAAAAACAAAAGAGTTTTTTTTTTAAATCATTGCTGAAAAATATTGGCCTAATGATAATTTTTCTTGTAAACAAAAACTTGGCCACTTTTATTGTAAACTATTTACTTTTTTGTGTATGAATGAAATCTTTCCTTAAAATTTCTCAAATTTGAATTTTTAGAAATAATGGACTTCGGCCTACTTCAATTCATATATCAACCATATAGGGATATTTATAAGAATTAACCTTTGGAGACCATTTTATTTGCAAAAATATTAGGGGAAAGGACTTAAGCTGGCCATTTTGAAAAGAAATGACCCATAATTTGAAAATGTGGACAATTGGAGCCAGTCGGCCCAAATTATTTTCCTTTTTTAGCTATTTGGCCCAATTTATAACAATTAGAGTCAGTCGGTCGCATGCAATCTCTATACCCAATTGATACACTTTTGTGTCACATTGATACACTTTAATACTACATTGATACACTTTATAAAAAATAGAGAGGGGATCCCTATACCTAATTGATATTCTTTTATATCATATTGATACACTTTTATAATAAGATAGAAGGGGAACCTATACATACATATGCAGTGTCCATATACTCAATAGAGTATATACTCTTTTATACTAGATTGATACACTTTTATACCACATTGATACAGTATATATACCACATAAATACACCATTTATAGAGGAAATCTATGCAAGCATATATAGTAGCTATACCAAATTGATACAGTAAATATAGCAAATTCATACACCTTTTCAAATGGATGGAAAGAAATCTGTGCATCTTTTTGTGTACATATAGCACATTCATATACCTCCATATTTTATTATTAGTAAAACTAAAAAACTAAAGAAATAGTCATTATTAGTATCAAGTTTGAGCAAATTTTCAAAGAAAAAAAACTATAGAAAGCAAATTAAATGCAGATTTTTGGATATTTTATACAAAAGTTATGGGATATTTTACATAAAATTTGCGGAATGAGAAAGGTAAATTGGAGTATCAGAATAGGTAAAGGAATGGATAAAAAGAAAAAAAAAGGGAGACGATATGCTCGATATCAGCCATCTCAAAGAAGATTTGATGGTGAAGTTCTTTGTGTACAATTCTTTCTAGAAAGACTTAAACATTCAGAATCACAGTAAAAAAACTTTCTTTTGCAATAATTTATGGAGCACCGTACAACAAAAATGAGCATTCGTAGGTGAATTTAGAAACTGCAGTGAGAAATTAAAAGAATTTTACAATAGAAAGAATGGGAGAAAAGAGGTAAGAAGAAGAAGATGATGAAAAGGTACATGGGTTATACTGAGAGTGGCTATTTACCGTGTATTTAATTGTGGGTGCTATTTTTATAGTAGAGAAAAGACATCATTTCCCCCCTGAACTTATCCTCTCAACTTACTTTACCACTTAAACTAAACTTCCAATTATTTACCCCCTTAACATCATTAAAGTGAATTAAAATAAACCCTTAACAGCCTAACCCAAGTCAAGACTGGGTGTTGTTAAACACGCACCCTTTGATTGGTTGATGTTATAACCCAACCAATTCTCATTTATAACCCAACCCACTCTTATCAATGTACCCCCAAATCCTAAATAATAACCCCTTTCACTTTTCTCTCTCTAAAACCTCACTATTTCACTAGATTTCACTCGATTTTACTTCAAATTAGTTTATTTCTATGGTTTTTTATGATTTCTATGTTGCACCTTGACAAAATTTGACTACTCAGGTGATAATTAGGGTTGTTTTACTTTGATATTAGGATTTTTGCTGTGAATAAATTCTAAGCTCATATTTTTTTGATTTTTTTCATATTAACCATGGATTTTATGTATGTTACATTGAGGATTCACCATAGAGGCAAATTACAATAAAAACCCCGTATTAAGTATCATGGAGGTACTGTTACTGACTATTTTGATGTGAATATAGATAAACTTTCTTACTTTGAATTTGTTTGTATAGTGAGGGAAATTGGTATAATTATACCTCATGTATTGTTTATTTTAGACCTCCCAAAAAAAATTAGTAATAGTGACATATGATAAGGATATTTTGGGTACTATACCTCAACTTAAAAATGGAAATATTGAGTTATATGTGACACATTTAGTTGATGAGGCTGATGTGGTCCCATCTATTGAATATGAACCCCATGTAGGAAAAGAATCTTGTCCTACTTTTGATAGAGAGTTAAGTCAAGACTTAGGAGACTGTGATAATTTGGGTTTTGAAGAGGACTTTGTAGAAGCTCCAACACCTCATGAACCTACTTTTACTAAAAAATTAAGTGGTGGTGGTACTGTAGCTAGGGGTGAAGACCTAGGTAGTGGTGATGATATTTCTTTTATTGGTAAGGACTTAGGTGGTTATGGTGGTGGTGTTTCTGCTATTGGTAGGGAATTGGGTGATAGTGGTGTTTTTTCTAGGGGTAAGAACTTAGGTAGTGGTGGTAGTGAATTTTTTGCTAGTAGTGGGGACTTTTGTGATATTGGTGTTGCTACTAGAGGTGAGGACTTTGGTGGTGGTGGTGTTTCTATAATTAGTGGGGACTTGGGTGATAGTGGTGATGCTGCTTGGTGTAAGAACTTAGCTGGTTATGGTAGTGATTTTTCTGCTGTTAGTGGGGACTTTGGTGATGATAGTATTGCTACTAGGGGTAAGAACTTAGGTGGTGGTGGTGGTAGTTCTAGGAGTGATAATTTTGGTGGTCTAAATGGTGTTTCTACAACTGGTGAGGATTTAGGCGGTGTTTCTACTAGTATTAAGCAGAATTTAGATGCCTCTGCTTTTGTTACTGTAGAAAATGTCCAAGTCATTCAATTAAATTGGGGAAGTGAAACTAATATTAATGAAAAATTAGATTATTATAATTTCTTTGATGAGGGTGAAAATGATGTGTATAAGTGATGTTCATATGGAGGTAAGGATTCTAAGGGAACAAAAGAGGGCTGCCAAAAAGAAGAGATTTAATGAAACCAAAAAGAAGAAAAAAAGCCTAGAACAAAAGGTGTTAGTTTAGGTAAAAAGAGAGTTAATGTGGGATATGATGAGATTTTATCCAAGAAGAAAAATATTCTAGAGGGCAATATAGCTAGAGATGATCCATATATTAATTTAGATGAATAGGTAAGTTTTGAAATAGATTCTGATGAGGATAATTATGGGGATGTTGAGGTTGAACAACCTGCTAGAAGAGAAGAAAAAGAAAAGAGAGCAAAAAGAAATTATAAGAGGATTTTGTTTGACCTACTTGTAAATTAATAGTTTTGGAGCTTAGACTTTGTTTTGCAAATGTTGGAGAGTTTAGAAAAGCTATTACTAGATATGTTGTTCAAGAACATATAGAGCTAGTTAAGTTTGTGAATGAACCAAAAAAGGTGAGAGTAAAGTTTGTAGATGGTTGTATATTGTTATTTGCAAGCACTGATCCTAGGACTATAGATTTTCAAGTTAAGAAGTACATTCAAGTCCACAAGTGTAATGCCACAACAAAGAACAAATTGGTGAATTCTAAGTACTTGGTTGAAAGGTACAGGGACAGAATCACATCATAATCTGGAATTAGAGTTTGTCAGTTTCAAGAGTTAGTAAAAATAATTTGGAGGTATATATAGAGAGTACTATAGCAAGAAAAGCTAGAAACATTGTGTTGCAGCAAATTATGAGTGATCATGTAGAGGAGTTCAAAAGAATTTTGGATTATAGGGATGAGCTTTTAAAGACCAATCCAGGTAGCACATGTGTAGTGAGGCTTAGTGAAGAAACTTTTGAAGATGGAAGAAAATAGTTCCAATCATTTTACATATGTTTTGATACTTTGAAGAAAGCATTCAAAGTTAGTGCCAGGAGATTTATCGAATTTGATGGTTGTTTTTTGAAAGGTGTTTATAAGGGTCAATTACTTGTGGTTGTTTGTAAGGATGGGAATAACCAGATGCTACCACTATCCTGGGTAGTGGTTGAAGTTGAAAATAAATTCACTTGGAGATGGTTTGTTAGACTTGTGAAGAATGATCTTGAGCCGGAAGATGGGTCTGAAGTGACTATTATTACTAATATGCAGAAGGTAACCTCATTTATTTTCTCTTATTCATTTTCTGAATTTTTTATTTTTCACCTATTTTATACTTATGTCAACTAATATATTTTATTTTGTTCAAGGGTCTTGACAGTACAATTTTAGATTTACCGCCAAATGCAGAATAGAGAATTTGTGCTAGATATGATCTAGCCAACTGGTCTAAGGATTGGAGAGGTATTAAAAGAAGAAACTATTTTTGGAATTGTGCCAAATCTACATATGAGTAAGAATTGAGAAGAAATTTTGATCATATAGAGATGTTAGGAGATAAAATTTATGAAGATGTTATGTGGTACAACATAGAAAGATGTTCTAAGGTTTACTTCAAATATCACAGCTGTTATGATAGTGTTGACAACAACATGGCTAAAAGCTTCAACTCATGGATATTAGGGGAAAGATACAAGACTATCATATCAATGCTTGAGGAAATAAGGGTTAAGGTGATGACAAGAATAGGACAATTGAGACAATTTTCTGAAACATTGATAACTGATATTTCTCTTATGGCATTAAAAGTGTTACAAGATAACACATCAAAATCAATGAAGTGTACTCTTGAATAGAATAGTGAATTTGGTTTTGAGGTTTAGGATAGATGGATAAATATTTTTATAGTGAATTTGAGGGATAATGCTTGTACATGTAGGCCTTGGATGTTAAAAGGTATACCTTGTTGCCATGCCATAGCTATACTACACTTTAGAAAGCTAGAACCCATTAACTATGTTGCACATTGGTATACTAAGGAAACTTACCTCAAGACCTATAGTCACTTCATTTATCCTGTTAATGGTATGAAAATATGCCCTAAGTCAACCAATCTTCTTGTTATACCACCTACAATAAGAAAGCTTCCAGGTAGACCCAGTAAATCTAGAAAAAAAAGCAGAATGAAAACAGGACTGGAAAGTTGTCAAAGAGGGTCGTTAAGATGACCTGCAGCACATGTCACAACAAAGGTAATAATAAAATGAGTTTTCCATTGAATTCAAGTTCAACTAGAACTAGTGTGGGTTCTTCTTCTGCAGCACCAAGCATAAGTAAAGGAAGAGGAAACCAAATGGTTCTACAACGGTAACATTTGACTTATAATTTACTAGTATTTTAATTCTCTTTCATTTTCTTTCATTTTTTACTCTCATTATATTTTTTCTTATGTGTTGTAGGTTACTGCTCAGTAACCGCTGCAGCAACCGCTGCTGGTGCTGGTAGACGGAGAGGATCACCTACAGTTATTACTGCTACTATGGGTATTGATAGAGAAAAAAAGACTGCAACTTATGTTATTGATAGTGCTATTTGGAGAGGTGGAAGACCTAATACTATAGATTTTAGTGGAGCTGGTAGAGGTAGGGGAGTTGATGTTACAGTTGTTGGTGGAGCTGGTAAAGGTAGAGAAGCTGGTGCTGTAGTTGTTGGTGGAGTTGGTAGAGGTAAAGGACCTGGTGCTGCAGTTGTTAGTAGAGCTGGTAAAGGTAAAGGAGTTAATGTTGTTACTGTTGGTTGTGATGGTAAATAAAGATGAGATGGTGTCACTGGTGCTAGCAAAAATAGGGGGACAGCTTATAAAAGACCTAAGATGGTTGGAATGGGGGTGCTTCATACAGAAAGTAGTTTTAAAATCCTCAATGTAAGTTAAAATTTCTTGATTATATTTGTGTAGTTTAAAGTAAACCTTTTTCAATTCTTTAGTTAAATTTGTTCTCTTTTATTTTTGTCAGCCCGGAATGCCTATGAACTCCTCTATAGTGACTGGAAATCTTAGACATCACAACCCAACCTTAGGTGTGAAATGGAAAGAAAAGAAAGTTGTGACCCAACAAGGACTTTAAGATATAAGAGCATAGAAAAGAATGAGGACAAGGTGAAATGTTGCTGAACTGAATCCTATAAACCAAACAAGTTCAACAAATTTCCAGTAGAAGCCTAATTATGTTTTTCTCTTTGTGTATTGATAGTGTGTAATGAAATAGTAGGGATTTTAACTTATCTAGTAGTTCAATTATGGCGACTTTAACTATGCAACTATGACTGCACTGATTTGACATGTTTTGAAAACAATGATACAGTAGTGACTGTATTTTTTATTAATGTTTTTGTTGAAATATCAGCAGTTGTGACTGCATTTTTTGTCTAATGTTTCTATTGAAATATCAGCAATTGTGACTACATTTCTGTTATGTTATGCCTGCAGTATTTTGACATTTTGCAACTTCAAATTGCAATTTGTTGCCTACACTTGTTTTTTGGCTACTAAATGATTCAAATGCAATCAATTTAACAATAGATACACAAACAAACACAAAAGAAGTATAAGTTGCACCATTACAAAAGATACTCAAACAAACATGATTCACTTCATCTAATAACCTTGATTTTCTTCATATATATAAGAGAATCCAAATACAAAAAAAGTTGTACTACTCAACACAATAATTTGCAACACATCATCTAACAACAACCTAGTGCTAAGGTAACCTCATTGAACAATTTTTCATATAGAGCATCCCAACCAAATAACTTAAAGCTTTTACTAATATACAACTAAAAAACACAACAAAGAATTGAGTATTGTCTTTAGTCCTTCCTTCAGTTATTCGTCTCCACTTCTTTTCTTTCTCCTTGATCTTTTGAATCTCTTCTTCCAACTTCTCCAATTTCATATTAATCCCATTATCATCCTGTTTGGATTCTTTAGGCTTGTCAACTTCTTCTGAACCTTCATCAATTGATTTGTTCAATCCAATCAAGTTCTCAACTTCATTGAAATGATAAAATTCAATGAAATTCTCAAGCTCACCTAGTTTTTCTATTAGTTTTGGAATCACATAGTTAGACCTCGAATCAATATCTTCTGTATCCCTCCAACACCAAAAGTCGCAAGATCTTGGACCCTTCATTGGTGACAAATAGAGAATAAATTAACCTAATTTCTCTTAATCAATTATGTCAAAATAATAAGATAAAATGCAAAATTTAATATTTACCCCATAATAAGGACATGCCCAATATATTCTACCAGGATTAATTGAAGTCTAAGACGTCTTCAAATGCCACAAAATTTTGTGATTACAATGAACTTGTTTCTTCAAAGAAGAATCATTTTATTCCATACATAGTTTACTCAAGTTAACTGACTTTATTATTGTGTGCTACAAGAAATTCATTTCACCAAATAAGATCAATTTAGAAATAAAACTAAAGGAGACGATAAATAAAGTAATTCAGAAATTCATTACGAAAGTAAATCCTTTTATAGACAAAGTAATGAATGAGATTATACCTTAATACGGAAAGGTGATGAAGCTAAAATCAATTCAATTTTATTTTTTTATCTCAAATTTATACGGCTTAATACAAATAAAGAGAAAGTAATTTTAATTTTTGCATCAATTTCATGAATTGAAGAAATTTTGGATTGAAGATAAAGAAGAAGGAGGATAAATCAGATGTTTTTTATAGAAAATTTGGATATAACCGTAGAGGGGTCTAAACGGGTATTTAAAAGAATTAAATAGACAAAATTGAGTTTTTATACGTCCAGCAACACTTGTTTACACACGTGTTGTTAAGAAATTATTTTAATTCACTTTAAAGATGTTAAGGGGGGTCAATAAACAAAAGTTTAGTTTAAGTGCTAAAGTAAGTTGAGAGGACAAGTTCAGGGGGAATGATGTCTTTTCTCTTTATAGTATTATTTTAGTTTTAGGTGCCATTTTTGTCTTTTCCCCAAAATATTAACCCAAACATATTTAAAAACTAATCGATTTAGCCTAGTTGATATATATTTTATAACTAAGGCAAAATAATTAATAAATGATCTGTTATCTACTTGAGCTTCACTTTATTATTTTCTCAATTCATGTAACTTGTCCCATCTTCAATAAAAGTTTCTGAAAATTGTAGTTCACCTTCTTCGTTGATAACAAAAAAATGCAATAAAAAACATTCATCCTTGATTGCTTACCATTATCAATCACTAAATCACTTTTTACCACCATTAAACTACTATGACTCCTCTTGAAGATAATGTTGAGATAAGTGGTAATAAAAGTTTGAATTTTTTTGTTTGAGAGGTCATTCGAGGTTGCTGATGAGAGTATCTAAATTTAGAAAAAATGAATTCAATCAAAGTGCAGAGGCAAGTGGATGAGGATTCTTCATTTTTTCCAGCATTTAAGTGGGAGAAAAGTTTTTTTGAGGGCAAATACAATTTTGATTTTTGAGTTTCAATAAGATGGCGACGCCATCATTGGAAATCACTTGAGGCGACAGTGGGCTGAAAACTCAAAATCGTCCCTTTAGCTTTCCTCCCCTCTTAAATGGAGAATGTAAATAATATAAATCCCTTTTCTTCTTTTTTCCTGCCAATTAGTAGGATTCTGTTTTGTGTTCATCTATGATATGGTTTGAATTGTTTGTAATTTGTGAAATCGGAGCCAAACTATGCCACCACACTAAAAAAATATCAAAATATGTCATGTATTTAAAATAGTATCAAAATATGCTTAACTCACAAAGAATGTGAGTTATGCATAAAAACTTTTAATGGCAGACCATAAACGACGTCAACTATTTTGGAAAGTGCATAACTCAAAAAAATTGTGAGTTATCTAATTTATTTTAAAATAACTCACAATTTTTGTGAGTTATCCATTTTATTTTTAACATAATCACAAAAATTGTGAATTGTCCATTTTATTTTAACATAACTCACAAAAATTGTGAGTTAGTCATTTTTATTGTAACATAACTTACAATTTTTGTGAGTTATGTACATAACTCACAAAAATTGTGAGTTATTCATTTTGGTTTAACATTAAACTATGAAAAACATTTTGATCTTCTATTTAACATATAAATCATAAATTTAAAATAACTTATTGTATTTATAATCGATTACAACACTAAATTTACTTCTCAGTCGTTGTGATCATCATCATCCCCGTCGTTATGTTATTTTCTCATAATAGCAGCTACCGGATCAACACAACACTTTTTTTACGATTGTTCTTACATACCGAATCCTGTAAAGAATAATTAAACATAAGTACGTAATATAAAGTAAGTTGATAATAAATAATTATGAGATGATGTAATAATAACTTGTGTCTCCTTCGTAACGTCATTTGAAGCATGAGATGCATCTAGTATAACCGAATGTGCTGCCTCAAGAACCTAAAAAAATACATGACGAACAAATATTAATCGATTATAAATACAATAAGTAATTTTAAATTTAGTGTTTTAGTTATTGACCTGTATACCAACGGGGAGATCAGTGACCGACTGAAAAATAATTTTAAATTTAGTGTTGTAATCGATTATAAATACAATAAGTAATTTTAAATTTATGAGTTATATGTTAAATAGAAGATCAAAAATATTTTTCATTATTTAATGTCTAACCAAAATGAATAAATCATAATTTTTGTGATTTATGTTAAAATAAAAATTGATAACTCATAATTGTTTTGAGTTATGTTAAAATAAATTGGATAATTCACAATTTTTTTGAGTTATATTAAAAATAAAATGGATAACTCACAAAAATTGTGAGTTATGTTAAAATAAAATAGATAGCTCACAATTTTTGTGAGTTTTACACTTTCCAATACCGTTAAAAGTTTTTCTGCATAAAGCATATTTTGGTACTATTATAAATATATGGAATATTTTGGTAATTTTTTTTGTTTGGTTCCGGACTCATAATTTTTTCATAGAGTCATAATCTGATGGATCAATTTCTACTAGTAACATCTTTCCAAATTTGATCGCAAAGATCCAGTTGTTCGTCAGAAAAATCGCGGGCATATATCTTTCAAATTTGATATATTAAATATAGTTTAAATAAAAATAGATTATATATTAAAATATATTTAATTTAATATAACAAAATTATTATTTGATTGAAATAAATATTTATGTTTGTTAGTGATAATGGAGATGGTTTGTACTAGGGGTGGTGGCAGTAACGATTGTTGTTAATGACTAGTAATGTTGGTAGTGATTGTTGTGATGGTAGAGTTGGTTGGTATTGTAGTGATTATTAAAACTATGGCGATTGGCAGCAGTTGTGGTGGTTGTGAAGAGAAGTTTTGATGTTAGTTATTGGAGGTGTTGATTGTGACGGCTGAAAATTGAATGCATGATGTTTGACGATGCATTAATGGTAGTTGGAGACACTATTAGATGTAATAGAGGAGATGGTTGTTAGTAGAGATAGATTGCAGTTATAGTAGTGGTTGAAGTGGTGGTAGAGGGGGTGATACAATGACACTGGTGGTGGTGGTGGCCCGAGAATGTTTTGAAGTTGATAATGTGTTAGCGGTAGTTAGTGGTGCTGCTAGTTGTGATGGATGAGTTGATCGGTAGTGGTTGATGATGGTGGTGGCATTAAAATTGGTGTCAGCGTTGCCGGTGGATATAATTAAAATAATGGAGGTGGTAGGTTTGTAGCAGCTGACAATATTGGTTGATAACGATATTGGTTGCCAATGGTGATTGTGATGGCGGAAGTGGTTAGTGGTGTTAGTTGGTGGTGGTGGGTGGTAGTCGATAATGGTGGTGGCGGCGGCAAAGGTGGTTAGTGGTGGTGACTGGTGATTGTGGATTGAATGGTGGTAAGTATTACCCAACACAAGAATACCACTTAATGATATTAAGACTTAGTTTCAGCTTTGAATAACTAAGACCTATTTTTACATATTAAGAACTAAAACTTAATAAAAACCAAATGCACTTAATAGTCTGAAGTTCAAACTCAGATTCAGACCTCCCTTAAGTCCAATCAAATGAGGCCTTACTCTTTCATTTGTAGTTTTTTTCCTATTTGCTTTATACTAGAATCTTCAATCATAGACAAGAAGAAGCTGCTCGAATGGTAAGCACCCCTCGCTTTCAACTCAAATGCTATGAGTTAGAGTTATCAAGGGAACAAAAGGGGTAGTAGCTCCCAAAGAGAGGTACATAAAAAAGAAATAACCAAACAAAAAAGAACCTCTAATCACAATCCATTACAAAGAAGTTGATAAAATTTTACTTAATTGAGTTTGAGGTCTTAAAATAATATATTTAAATTTCATATAAAATTTGAAAACATTTTTCTGCAATACAAAATAGATAATAATGTAATACGTAAAATCATTGCAATAAATATTACTTACTTTGCTTATTTTGTTCATCTATATTCTTTCGGCTTTGATAAAATTAAATAATATTGACATATATTCCATTTTAAAGTTAAAATTTTAAAGACGTATAAGTACAATAAGCTAAACCAAATATTCATCTCGAAAGACTCCACAAGACCATTAAATTTGCCCACTTCTCCTTTGTTGTAAAAAATTGGACATAGCATATAAGAATAAGTAAATTAACACGTACGTAGATAGAAGGACAAACAAAGAAAAAAGAAGAGTAACAAAAACTCACAAAATCCACAACTTTCAGGGATCATCTTCTAATACCCAACATAAAGCATAAATATGCAGCGTGCGAAGTACCTTGATGCTTGTCCAAAAAAATCAATTAAATTTTGACCGACACAAGAATTGAACTCGTAAATATTGCACCATGAGTAATAATTTCTTTATTTATAGGTAAAAACTTTGTTGGTTCTAAAGTAGTTAACCCAAACTTTTCTACAAAGAAACAAAGTAGAAATTCAACATTAGACATCAACTGTAATTATATACTTTATTTTCCTTTTTTCTGATTGCAAATTTTGTATTAAAAAATAAAAATATCAAAGTGAGTGTTAGGCCACACTCTTTTTTTTTCGTTTCTCATGAAACATGACTTTAAGAAGGAATATATGATCAAGTCCTAAAATATCATTATTATAAATGATAATAAGAAAACCTTGACATTATAACTTTCCATATATTTTGGAGTTTTACTTTCATATATTTATAATAGTCAATATTTAATATTATAATAATTTAAAAAAAATACTAAAAAGATGATTTTATCTTTTATGGAGTCTTTTAATTAAGAGCAAAAAGTTCAAATAATATTTATATGCACCTTCACACTTTTAATATAGTATAGGTTATATCTCATATCATATTGTGTATGTATCTGAAAAGTAATGTTTCTGAAGAATTATGTATCCGAAAAGTAATGTATTCAAAGATAATTGTACATAAAATGATATATCATGCGTTAACTTATATATTTTAAATCAATTATGGTAATGATACATAACAATCAACTTATTAACTTATATATCATAAATTAAATATGAACGTAATAAATTGAAATGTATCTGATATATACATTATGTATTAGCAATACAATGTATCCGAAGAAACATAATGTATTTAGCTAGCAATTTTTCATAATTTTGTATTATATTAAAAAGATATGGGATAGCTAGTAATTAGCTCAAATAGTAATGGAATTTATGTCGTTTATACTAATTTCTATGTGGTACTATTTTCGTTTCTTAGCTTTAGTTTTGGAATCTTCTTTACGAATAACATGCTACGAATTAGATTTTTGGATATATTTGGGTGTACGAAATTGTGTATTCGACATAGCATTATCAGAGCTATGTTAAGTTACCCACACTATCTGCACCTCCCTATAATTGGTATAAAGGCCATGTTATTTAAAAAATGTACAAGTAGATATTTGTTAATTATGAGAAATGTTAGAAATGTTAACTTAATTGTTAATATTATTAATTACGTTATCTTGTTAACTATGTTATTATTTATTTGTTAATTATGAGAAGACCATTTAAAAATACACAAGTTTTTAGAGAAATTAAAAGAATTTTAACTAGTTACTACCCAGAATATAAGAAGTTAAATAAAATAAAAGAAAACCCCCACAGATTAGCTTACTTAATTACCTTAATATCTAGCAATGAGGCAAAATTAATAATTCATTTGAAATCTAGAAGAATGAGATACATACCACCTAATTATGATAAAATCAGATTTCGGTATCCACCAAAATATTATAAATATTGTACAGATGAATAAATAACAAAAATATAAAGAACTAAAACAAATAGTATCTGAAAAACGAAAAGAATTAAAAATAAGAAAAGAAAGACTACCATACAACATGATTGTTGGAGTATGCCAAAAATCAATAAAAGCACAAAAGGAAGAAGTATCATATTTAGAATCACAAATAGATAATCTAGAATACATATATCAACATAATCTATACACTATCAAGTAGATAAAATGAACAAAGAAGAATTTATAATAGACGGAAAAACATATGAAAATCATGAAGGATTAAAGATAAAAATAGTATTTTCTAAAAAGAAGATATAAGAAATAAGTGAACATTTATATTTAATGTTAGAAAAAAAGAATTAAAATTAGGAGATAAATTAACAGTCATAGTAAGAATAGCAAAAGAAAACGAAGAAATAGACAGGGAAAAAAAATAGATAAAATAAAACAATAAACTATAGAAGAAATACGAAAAACAGAAGAAACTAAAAATAATAGGATTGCTGAATTAGATAAAGAACTACAAATACTGAAAGATCTGTATGAAAAAAGACAAAAATAAAAAGATAAAGAACAAAAATTATTAATTGAGACAAATTAATTTAAAGAAAAATTAGAAAATAAAGAATTAGAAACTAATGAAATAGAAATAAATACAATAGATGTTGAAGAAACAGATAATTATGATTCGGAAGATAGTGAAACATATACAGAAATCTTAACAAATATACAAAAACTAAAAATTAATGAAAAACAAGAAGTAATTAATAAAGAAAACTTAGAAAAAACAAACACGGAAATAAACACTCTTGATAAAAAAAAAGACGATGAAAATATAATACCTAGTATATCAGAAATAAGAAACATTACATATTATTATAAAGATAAGTGTAAAAGATATAACCTAAAGGATGATATAACAAATGAACACCAAAACAAATAATTAATAAAAATTATAACTTCTTAGACTTATACAGTGTAATAGATGTAGATAAAATGATACAATTATGGATAGAATATATAACAAAATAATTATTAGAAAATGGTATAAATACAATAGATACACTAGAATATACAGAAAGAACACTAATAGGAACAATAAAATTATGGTTTTTAAATTTAACTGAAAAAAGTAAAAAGGTATTAAGGGCTGATAAAAAAATGGAAGGAACAACAGTAACTAAACTAACACCTATAGACATATTGAAAAAATATGAAATGGCTATAAGAGATGAATATAGCACTATGGCAACAGAAGAAGAAGAACCAAAACAAAGAAAAAGATAAAAATAGGAATTTAATGTTAAAACTAGCAATATGTAATATGTTCCACATAGATGAATATACGTATGCATTTAAAGAATACTACTATAAGGGAACATATAATACAGAAAAAAGTAAAGAAGTAAGAAGATTATATTTTAGTAAATTACCTGAACCATTTAGTTCAAAAATAATAAAGAGTTGGGATGAACCAAAAATAGTAGATACCCTAGGAGCAAGAATAAAATCTCTACAACAGTGGTATAGGAATATATGTAAAAAATACAGAGAAGAAATAAAAATGGAAAAAACATTAATAAGAAATTTAGCATGTTACAAGGATAAAATAACACCTCAATTTGGATGTGAAGAAAAATATTATAAAAAAAAAAGACATAAGAAATATAAGAAATACAAAAAATCAAAATATAAGTATAAGAAACCAAGAAAAAGATATTATGTAAAAAATTATAAATATATAAGACCATATAGGAGAAGGAAATCTATAAAAGAATGTACTTGTTATAATTGTGAAAAACTAGGACATTTAGCTAGAGATTGTAAAATGCCTAAAGACCCAAAAAAGAAACAAATATCAGAAATCAAGATAGAAAATGCAGAATATATGCAAATAGATTATATAGATTACGAATTAGAAAGTGACGATAGTATATATGAAATTTTAAAAAATGAAATAGATAAAGAAATAGATAGTAAATCAGATGAATCAAATGACTGAAGAAGATATAAAAATAATAATAAAGGAAGAATATTTAAATGAAGAATGAACTGATCAAAAAATAATAGTTGATAATATTATATTTGATGAGATAAAAGGAAAAGAATTAGATTTAAGTGTAGAAAAATATTTAGAATACCAACACTAAAAAACATATTTAGTAGACGAAAAGAAGAATACTACGTAGTAAGCAAAAAAGAATATGTAATAGACTGTAGATATGAAAAAGGTAGAGCTAGTATACCACTAGTAACAAAAAGAATAATTAATAAAGAAATAAATGATATAAAAAGTAAAGATCCAATAAAATACGTACACCTTGGAGGAACGGAAATATTAATAAAAGCATGTCTTAGAGAAGGAATAGATACACCAATAGAATTATATTTAGAAGATTATAGAATTATAAAACCAATATAAAAATGTATAATAACTGCTATAAGAGGAAATTTAATATACCAAAAATTTAAATTTATAATAAGAGCAAATTATTCAGTAGAAATAACAGATAAAAACATAGATAAATCATTAGTATTATATTGGAAAATATCAGGAATAAAACTAACTCCATGAAGTAAAATATTTACAGCAAGATGTAAAAATCTATATGTATTAACAATAAAACATAAAATAATGGGAAAAAATAAAATAAATAAAATACAAATAGAAAGTTCCTTTGAACAATTTATAAAAATAATTGATAACAATGATTATAGTTACAAAGACATAGATATAGAAAAAGATTTAGAAATAATAAATGATAGAATAAGCACAACAAAAAGAATAGCTTTTTAAAAATCAGAATCATCAGGATCAGCGAAAAGAACAAATTATGAAATAACTTCAACAGTTAATTTAACTCAATATTATATAATGGGAACAATAAATGAAAGAGAATATTTAATACTCCTAAATACAGGACCAGAAGAAAACCATATAACAAAATACCTAGTGAAAAATGAAGAAATAAAATCTAATTGTAATATATGCCCAGATCTACCAAGAAGTTAAATAACTATTAAAGATTCAGCAGAAAAGGAAATAATAATAGGAGAGTTAAAAAAATAAAAATAGAATTTGAAATACAGGAAGATATGCGAAAAGCAGACATAATATTAGGAATAAAATGGTTAGAACAAGTAAAAACCTACTATATAGAACATACACAATTAACTATAACGTACAATAAGGAAAGATTATTAATAAAAAAGCTTTAACATGAAAATATATGTACTTATGAAGATAATAGTAGAATGATATTATAATAGATATTATACACCTATGATAGATACAGGAGCAGAAGTCAGCTTATGTAGATATAATTGTTTGCCAGAAGAGAAATGGGATAAGCTAAAAATACCAATAGTAGTCAAAGAATTTAATAATGAAGGAAGCTTAATTACCTATAAAGCTAGAAATATAATAATACAAGTATGGGATAAGATATTAACAATAGAAGAGATCTATAATTATGTACTAACATCAAAAGATATGCTTTTATGAATGCTGTTTTTAGATAAACTATACCCACATATAATAACTAAAACACACTAGTGGTTTACAACACTATGTAAACAAAAGGTAAGAGCAAAAAGAGTTATTAATAAAATAAGAAAGAAAACTGATTAGATAAAAGGAAGTAAGAAAATCACACAAAAATTAGAAAATATAAAAAATACTGATGACACAGTAGTACTAGTTATGTTTTCAATAAATAAAGAAGAAATAATTATATTTTCAATAGATAAGGTAAAATGATAAAGAAAACATTAAGACAACTATATAGTGAAGATCCGTTAAAAGGATGGAAAAACATAAGACTACTGTAAGAATTGAGCTAATAGCTAAAAATAGTATAATAACTCAAAAATCATTAACATATAACTTTGATATTTAAAAGAATTAGAAATGCATATAGATGAATTATTAGAAAGAAAATATGTAGAAAAAAGTATAGTAAACACAATAGCCCAGCATTTATAGTAAATAAGCATAGTGAACAAAAAAAAGGAAAAACTAGAATGGTTATTGATTATAGAAACCTAAATACAAAAAGGTATTAAGGGCTGATGAAAAAATAGAAGGAACAATAGTAACTAAACTAACACCTATAGACCAATTGTAGGAGGGTGCAGATAGTGTGGGCAACTTACCATAGCTCTGATAATGCTATGTCATAGCGTTCCTTAGTTATTTGTTTTAACCTTATTAATTCATTTATATTATTTTTAAGGTATACTATATGTTCCATATTTCTAGTTTTTATATAGTCAAGTAGATTCTTTTTCATAAGTGTTTCTATTAATCTTATTTTCTCCATATCTTACCTCCAATAATCTAAATATTCGTAGTTTACATTTTATCCTATTGTAGTTGTAATTTTAACAAATTTCTGTATAATAACTTATTCTAATTGTACTATATTTGATATGTAATTCTATGTTATCTATGTGATTCATTAACATTTTTTGTTCATGTATAGTTTTATATAAATTATCATTTGCATCTCCTTTTTCTAAGGTTAATTTTATTCTAAATAATCTTTCTTCTAATTGTCTTTTTCTCTTTTAAGCTGATTCCTGTAATTAATTTCTTCAGATATCCAACTTTGTTTTTCTCTAACTCTTTTAATATATTCTAACATTTTTAATCTGTATAATATCTGTCTTAATAATAACTATCTAAATATGAGCAGTAGCTATCATTATATAAGTATAAGTTTTCTATAGAACTTAATAACTCTTCATTAAAATGAAATACCTTTTCGTATATAATTTTTCTTATATCTACTATTTCTATATCCTTAAGTATATACAAAACAAGTATTTTAAATTTATCTATCATCTCATCAGATAAGTAAATATTCATTCTTTATATGATGTTATTTTCAAAATATTCCCTCCAATCATATACCTAACAAAATATGGTCATCTGAGATCACTATATACTAGATTATTCTTAAATAACATGTTCTTCGGTCACTATTAGCATAGTAATCTGAATACTTTTTCCCTAAATAGTGTCTCTACTCTGGTTATTCCTCTATCATGGCTACTTTGCCTTACCGGTTTCACCTTTAGGATGACATAGTTCATGGAAATTTTTCTCCTTTTCCACTTTGCTAATAAACTTCTTAACATGCTATTTTTCGAATAATTCTACTATAAAGTAACTAATATGAGCTTATTTTATTATATCATGATTGTCAGAAATTTATGAATTTAGCTATTCATAATTATAAAAAAAAATACCTGTTCTGGTAGATTTGATAAATCTATGCTTTGCTCATCCATAGATTAGTGTAAAATTGAATATCTTTATTGAATATATGAGAGAATATTTTTTGTATACAAGAAGGCTTGATCTCCATAGAAAGACTTGCCTTAACTTAGCAAATGTTTTTGCTATTTATAACCTAAAAAGGAGAACACGTGTATACTATTATACTGTTCCTACTTTACACTTGTTATCTTTACAAAAGACTTTACAAAAAATCTTAAGACTATTCTACAAAAAGACAAAATTAATAAAGACTAAAGCTATACAATAATGGCACTTTGCCAAAGAAAAGTCAAAAAGCTTATCAAAAACTAATAAATGCTATAATTTACGTATCGAAAGTCAAGAAAAATATTCACATGTCATTTTCTTTTATAACTCTTCTTTTATAACTTTTACTATCTTGTCTCTTTTCTTTTGTCTTTATTTCTCCATTGCTCCATTACTATCTTTCTATCTTCCAGCTGGCATCCTTATCTTCTTTTATTCTAGTTGAAATTCAGGGATCACATTATTTTCTCCATGGAATTTTGAGCATTGGTGGTCTGGATATTTGTGTTCTATTTATTTGTAATATCTGATTAATAATTCTTCTAAAATAAATTCCTTTTTAATTGCCCTTGTAGATGGTTGTTTTTCTGGATTGAGCAACGTCATAATCCATTGTTTAACTTCTTTCATATCATACTATCGTAACTCCCTTGAATTTGAATAGATCATTAATTGGTCTCTCGAATAGTAGCTTCATATGGGATTTCCATTGAGATAATTGTTTTCTAGTTCTTGAATAATTGTAGCTATTCCTATAGTTCGCTTATTTGCATAAAAATCAGGTATCTCAACTTTAGGTATCTCTGGTTGTTGAACAATATCTTCTGGTATAATCATATCTCTGGTTAATCCATTTTTTACAACTTGTATAACTAGTTTAATTTTGTTATATAATATCTCTGCTGGGGCAGTATAAAACTTTATAAAAAATAGATTTTCTTTGGTTATTTTCTTATAAGTGGAAAATGCTCTATATAATTCTGGTATAGCTGTTAGTTTATTTCTTTCTTGGGTATATATGTTATTTAGTAGTCCATAACTGAAACAAGTTTTAACTAAATTTGGGTTAGTTTTTGGTAATGCGATTAACTTGTTGTAACCTTGTAGTTTTTGGGTTATATAGTTTGTGTTTGGCTCTTGGATATTTTTGGTTCTGGGTCTAAGGTTTAGGTGAGTCTGTATTTTGTGGATATTTTCTATGTATGGTCAAGTTATATGGTTATAGGATTTTTTATCTTGGTTTAAACTTTCTCGATAAGTGGTAGTTTGTGGGGGTATGAACAAGGGATTTTTTTTGTATTTTTGGTATAAATGATTTTTCAAATATCTTGTTCATGTTCTAATATCTTTGTCCACTAACTCCTTTGCTTGTACTGCAGTTATAGATTGAGAAACGTTATGGGTTTTATGGATGTCCCAGCGTCTCCTTTTATCTCTGGAATTTTATTATCTTTCGATCGACATAGCTCTGCACACTGCTGAGTTATCTGAGTCATAGCTTCATACTTCAGTTTAACTTCATTAGTCCTTAGCTTTTCTATTTCATTACCCATACTGTCCACTTTCAGTGAAAGTGTAGTTAGGGTTTTGAGTATCTTTTCTAAAGCATCATCTTCTATTATATCAGTCTGTGTAGCTTTGTCTTGATATGTAATCTGCAATAACATTTTTGTTAGTACTGATTACTTCAATTGTAAACATAAAATTTAATATATTCAATACCAATCTCTGAATTTTCTTCATTGTAACTGAATTTTGTATTTTTCTTGTTAACCACCATCGTATCTGTGTATTATCTGTTCATACAATAAACTTGTTATATACAATATATGGCTCAAATGTTAATAATCATTTATATAATGAACATAATTCTTTTCTATTTATTTTCCATTTTATTTCTGTTTCATTAAACGTTCCTGGGTTGTATCTACAATGATGTTCTAATTTTTTATTCTTCATATCTATATTTAAGTACTCCTCCATAATTATATTCACTTGCATTTGATTCTACTGTATATGTAAATTTTTTATTTTTGACTGGAAAATTATAATTTTGATAATTCTTTACAAAGTATTTTTATTTTCTGAACTTATTTTTTATTTTCTTCGTTGTAATTATACTCTACATCCTTTATTAATTTTTTTTGTAATGGCTTTAGGTTTTCTGCTAATTTTGGTATATATTCTCTTACTTGGTTTACTAATCCTAAAAAAGATTGTAATTTCTTTTTTATATATAATTCTTCTTTTGAATTTATTATTTTTTGTACTATATGTTGTTGCATTTTTACTCCACTTTTATCTATTTGTATTCCTAAAAATTCTACGTGATTTTTCATTATTTCTGCTTTCTTTTCACTTAGACTTATTCCTGAATTTTCTATTATACCTGCAAATTCTTTTAGTAATTTTAAATGTTCCTCTTTAGTTTTTGTATATAATAATATATCGTCTATGTATACTATACAATTAGGTAACTGTTTGAAATAGTTATCCATAAAATGTTGATATCTACCTGTGCATTTTTATATCTAACTGGTAATACATTCCATTCGCAAAATCCTTGTGGTACTGTAAATGCAGTTAATTTTTTAGATTTTTCTTCTAACTTTAAATGGTAAAATCCTGATTTACAATCGAACTTACTTAAATAATTATATCCTTGTATCTATCTTATTTTTAATATCTTATTTGGTATTGGATAATTATATGTCATAGTTTTTGCATTTAGTTTTCTATAATCAATAACCATTCTACTTTTTCCTCTTTTTTGTTCACTGTGTTTATTTACTATAAATGCTGGCTATTGTGTTTAATATTACTTTTTTGTATGTATTGTCTTTCTAATAATTCATCTATATGCATTTCGAATTCTTTTAAATAATCAAAGTTATATGTTAATGGTTTTTGGGTTATTATACTATTTTTATCTATTAGCTCAATTATTACAGTAGTCTTATATTTTTCCTATCCTTTTAATGGATCTTCACTATATAGTTGTCTTAATTTTTCTTTATTATTTCTACCTTATCTATTGAAAATATAGTTATTTCTTCTTTATTTATTGAAAATATAACTAGTTCTATTGTGTCTTCAGTATTTTTTATCTTTTCTAATTTTTGTGTGATTTTTTCACTTCCTTTTGTCCAAATAGTTTTCTTTCTTATTTTATTAATAACTCTTTTTGCTCTTACCTTTTGTTTACATAGTGTTGTAAACCACAAGTGTGTTTTAGTTATTATATGTGGGTATAGTTTATCTAAGAACAGCATTCCTAAAATCATATCTTTTGATGTTAGTTCATAATTATAGATCTCTTCTATTGTTAATATCTAATCTCATACTTGTATTTTTATATTTCTAGCTTTATAGGTAATTAAGCTTCCTTCATTATTAAATCCTTTGATTACTATTGGTATTTTTAGCTTATCACATTTGTCTTCTAGTAAACAATTATATCTACATAAGTTGGCTTCTGCTCCTGCCTCTATCATAGGTGTATAATATCTATTATATTATCCTTCTACTATTATCTTCGTAAGTACATATATTTTCATGTTAAAGCTTTTTTTATTAATAATCTTTCCTTTTTGTAGGTTATGGTTAATTGTGTAAGTTCTATATTGTAGGGTTTTACTTATTCCAACCATTTTATTCCTAATATTATGTCTGTTTTTTACATATTTTCCTTTATTTCAAATTCTATTTTTATTTTTCTAACTCCTATTATTATTTTCTTTTCTACTGAATCTTCAATAGTTTTTAAACTTCTTGGGTAGATTTGGGCATATATTAATATTAGATTTTATTTCTTCATTTTTCACTAGGTATTTTGCTATATGGTTTTTTTCTTGTCTTGTATTTAGGAGTATTAAATATTCTTTTTTATTTATTGTTTCCTTTATATAGTATTGAGTTAATTTAACTGTTGAAGTTATTTCATAATTTGTTCTTTTCGATGATCCTGATTATTCTGATTTTTCAAATGCTATTCTTTTTGTTATACTTATTCTATCATTTATTATTTCTAAATCTTCTTCTATATCTATGTCTTTGTAACTATAATCATTATTATCTATTATTTTTACAAATTATTCAAAAGGACTTTCTATTTGTATTTTATTTTTTTTATTTTTTCCCGTTATTTTATGTTTTGTTGTTAATACATATAGATTTTTACATCTTGCTGTAAATATTTTACTTCCTGGGATTAGTTCTATTCCTGATATTTTCCATTATAATACTAATGATTTATCTATGTTTTTATCTATTATTGCTACTGAACAATTCACACTTATTATAAATTTAAATTTTTGGTATATTAAATTTCCTCCTATAGTAGTTATTATACATTTTTCTATTGGTTTTATAATTCTATCATCTGCTAAATATAATTCTATTGGTGTATCTATTCCTCCTCTAAAACATGCTTTTATTAATATTTCTGTTCCTCCAAGATGTACATATTTTATTGGGTCTTTACTTTTATATCATTTATTTCTTTATTAATTATTCTTATTGTTACTAGTGGTATACTAGCTCTACCTTTTACATATCTACAGTCTATTACATATTCTTTTTAGCTTACTATGTAGTATTCTTCTTTTCGTCTACTAAATATATTTTTTATTGTTGGTATTTTAAATATTTTTTCTACACTTAAATCTAATTATTTTCCTTTTGTCTCATCAAATATATTATTATCAAATATTATTTTCTGATCAGTTCCTTCTTCATTTAAATATTCTTCCATTATTATTATTTTTATATCTTCTTTAGTCATTTGATTTATCTGATTTACTATCTATTTCATTTTCTAAAATTTCATATATACTATCGTCACTTTCTAATTGGTAATCTATATAATCTATTTGCATATATTCTACATTTTCTATCTTTATTTCTGATATGTGTTTCTTTTTTAGGTCTTTAGGCATTTTACAATCTCTAGCTAAATTTCCTAGTTTTCCACAATTATAACAAGTACATTCTTTTATAGATTTCTTTCTCTTATATGGTATTTTGTATTTATAATTTTTTACAAAATATTTTTTTCTTGGTTTCTTATACTTATATTTTGATTTTTTTCATTTCTTATATTTCTTATGTCCTTTTCTTTTCTTATAATATGTTTCTTCATATCCAAATTGAGGTGTTATTTTATCCCTGCAACATGCTAAATTTCTTATTAATTGTTTTTCTATTTTTATTTCTTCTCTGTATTTTTCACATATATTCCTATACCATTGTTGTAGAAATTTTATTCTTGCTCCTAGGGTATCAACTACTTTTACTTCATCATAACTCTTTATTATTTTTGAACTAAATGGTTCAGGTAATTTACTAAAATATAATCTTCTTACTTCTTTACTTTCTTCTGTATTATATGTTTTCTTATAGTAGTATTCTTTAAATGCACACGTATATTCATCTATGTAGCACATATTACATAGTGCTAGTCTTAACATTAAATTCCTATTTGTATCTTTTTCTTTGTTTTGTTCTTCTTCTTCTGTTGCAATACTGCTAAATTCATCTCTTATAGCCAGTTCATATTTTTTCAATATGTCTATAGGTGTTAGTTTAGTCATTGTTGTTCCTATTAGTGTTCTTTCTATATATTCTGGTGTATGTGTTGTATTTATACCATTGTCTAATAATTGTTTTGTTATATATCCTATCTATAATTGTGTCGTTTTATCTATATCTATTATATACTATAAGGCTAAGAAGTTATAATTTTTATTAATTATTTATTTTGGTGTCCATTTGTTATATTCATCATTTAGGTTATATCTTTTAAACTTATCTTTATAATAATATGTAGGTTTTCTTCCTTCTGATGTACTAGGTATTATATTTTCATCTTTTTTTTTATCAAGAGTGTTTATTTCCGTGTTTGTATTTTCTAAGTTTTCTTTATTAATTACTTCTTATTTTTCATTAATTTCTATCTTTTCTATATTTGTTAAGATTTCTGTATATGTTTGACTATCTTCCGACTCATAATTATGTGTTTCTTCAGTATCTACTGTATTTATTTTTATTTCATTAGTTTCTAATTCTTTATTTTCTAATTTTTCTTTAAATTGATTTATCTCAATAAATAATTTTTGTTCTTTATCTTTTTCTCCTTTTTCTTTCTGTCTTTTTTCATACAGATCTTTTAGCATTTGTAGTTCTTTCTCTAATTCAGCAATCTTATTATTTTTAGTTTATTCTATTTTTTGTATTTCTTCTGTAGTCTGTTATTTTATTTTATCTATTTCTTTTTTCCTGTCTATTTCTTCTTTTTCTTTTGCTATTCTTACCATGAATGTTAATTTATCTTCTAATTTTAATTCTTCTTTTTCTAACATTAAATATAAATATTCACCTATTTTCTTATATCTTCTTCCTAGATTAGAAAATACTATTCTTATCTTTGATCCTTCATGATTTTTATATGTTTTTCATCTATTATAAATTCTTCTTTGTTCATTTTATCTACTTGATAGTGTATAGATCATGTTGATATATGTATTCTAGATTATCTATTTGTGATTCTAAATATGATATTTCTTCCTATGTGCTTTTATTGATTTTTGGCATACTCCAACAATCATGTTATATTGTAGTCTTTTTTTTCTTATTTTTAATTCTTTTCGTTTTTCAGATATTATTTGTTTTGGTTCTTTATATTTTTGTGATTTATTCATCTGTACAATATTTATAATATTTTGGTGGATACCGAATTCTGATTTTATCATAATGAGGTGACATGTATATCATTCTTCTAAATTTCAAATGAATTATTAATTTTGTCTCATTGCTAGATATTAAGGTAATTAAGTAAGCTAATATGTGGGGGTTTTCTTTTGTTTTATTTAACTTCTTATATTCTGGGTAGTAACTAGTTAAAATTCTTTTAATTTCTCTAAAAGCTTGTGTATTTTTAAATGATCTTCTCATATTTAATAAATAAATAAGAACATAGTTATCAAGATAACGTAATTAATAATATTAACAATTAAGTCAACATTTCTAACATTTCTCAAAATTAACACATATCTACTTGTACAGTTTTTAAATAACATGGTTTTGATATCAGTTGTAGTACAATTAGAAAAAGTTATTACAAAGAAATTTATAAAATTACAACTACTATAGCATAAAATGATAAACTACAAATATTTAGAATATTGGAGACAAGATATGGATCAAATAAGATCAATAGAAAAACTTATGAAAAAGAATCTATTTGACTACATAAAAACTAGAAATATGGAACATATAGTATACCTTAAAAATAATAAAGAATAATTAATAAGGTTAAAACAAATAACTAAGGCATGCTATGACATAGCACTATCAGAGCTATGTTAAGTTACCCACACTATCTGCACCTCCCTACAATTGGTATCAGAGATATGCTATTTAAAAAACGTACAAGTAGATATGTGTTAATTATGAGAAATGTTAGAAATGTTAACTTAATTGTTAATATTATTAATTACGTTATCTTGTTAACTCTGTTGTTATTTATTTGTTAAATATGAGAAGACCGTTTAAAAATATACAAGCTTTTAGAGAAATTAAAAGAATTTTAACTAGTTACTACCCTGAATATAAGAAGTTAAATAAAACAAAAGAAAACCCCCACAGATTAGCTTACTTAATTACCCTAATATCTAGTAATGAGGCAAAATTAATAATTTATTTGAAATCTAGAAGAATGAGATATATACCACCTAATTATGATAAAATCATATTTTGATATCCACCAAAATATTATAATATTGTACAGATGAATAAATCACATAAATATAAAGAACTAAAACAAATAATATCTGAAAAACGAAAAGAATTAAAAATAAGAAAAGAAAGACTACAATATAACATGATTGTTGGAGTATGCGAAAAATCAATAAAAGCACAAAAGGAAGAAATATCATATTTAGAATAACAAATAGATAATCTAGGATACATCTATCAACATGATCTATACACTATCAAGTAGATAAAATGAACAAAGAAGAATTTATAATAGATGACAAAACATATGAAAATCATGAACGAGTAAAGATAAGAATAGTATTTTCTAATCTAGGAAGAAGATATAAGAAAATAGGCGAACATTTATATTTAATGTTAGAAAAAAAGAATTAAAATTAGGAGATAAATTAACAGTCATAGTAAGAATAGCAAAAGAAAACGAAGAAATAGACAGGAAAAAGAAATAGATAAAATAAAACAATAAACTACAGAAGAAATACGAAAAACAGAAGAAACTAAAAATAATAGGATTGTTGAATTAGAGAAAGAACTACAAATGCTAAAAGATCTGTATGAAAAAAAAACAAAAATAGAAAAATAAGAAAAACATAAAGAACAAAAATTATTAATTGAGGTAAATCAATTTAAAGAAAAAATAGAAAATAAAGAATTAGAAACTAATGCAATAGAAATAAATACAGTAGATGCTGAAGAAAACAGATAATTATGATTCGAAAGATAGTCAAACATATACAGAAATCTTAACAAATATAGAAAAGCTAGAAATTAATGAAAAAAAAAGAAGTAATTAATAAAGAAAACTTAGAAAATACAAACATGGAAATAAACACTCTTGATAAAAAAGACGAGGAAAATATAATACCTAGTACATCAGAAATAAGAAAACTTAGATATTATCATAAAGATAAGTTTAAAAGATACAACCTAAAGGACGAATATAACAAATGGACACCAAAATAAATAATTAATAAAAATTATAACTTCTTAGACTTAGACTGTGTAATAGATGTAGATTAAACGATACAATTATGGATAGGATATATAACAAAATAATTATTAGACAATGGTATAACTACAACAGATACACCAGAATATATAGATAGAAAACTAATAGGAACAACAGTAACTAAACTAACACCTATAGACATATTGAAAAAAATATGAAATGGCTATAAGAGATGAATTTAGCAGTATGACAACAGAAGAAGAAGAAGAACAAAACAAAGAAAAAGATACAGATAGGAATTTAATGTTAAGACTAGCAATATGTAATATGTGCCACATAGATGAATATACGTGTGCATTTAAAGAATACTACTATAAGGGAACATATAATACAGAAGAAAGTAAAGAAGTAAGAAGATTATATTTTAGTAAATTACCTGAATCATTTAGTTCAAAAATAATAAAGAGTTGGGTTGAAACAAAAATAGTAGATACCCTAGGAGCAAGAATAAGATTTCTACAACAATGGTATAGGAATATATGTGAATAATACAGGGAAGAAATTAAAATGGAAAAAAACATTAATAAGAAATTTAGCACGTTGCAAGAATAAAATAGCACCTCAATTTGAATGTGAAGAAAAATATTATAAGAAAAAAAAAAGACATAAGAAATATAAGAAATACAAAAAATCAAAATATAAGTATAAGAAACCGAGAAAAAGATATTATGTAAAAAATTATAAATATAAAAGACCATATATGAGAGAGGAATCTATAAAAGAATGTACTTATAATAATTGTGGAAAACTAGGACATTTAGCTATGGATTGTAAAATGCCTAAAGACCCCCCAAAAAAACAAATATCAGAAATCAAGATAGAAAATGCAGAATATATGGAAATAGGTCATATAGATTACGAATTAGAAAGTGACGATAGTATATATGAAATTTTGGAATATGAAATAGATAATAAAATAGATAGTAAATCAGATGAATCAAATGACTAAAGAAGATATAAAAATAATAACAAAGGAAGAATATTTAAATGAAGAAGGAACAGATCAAAAAATAATATTTGATAATAAAATATTTAATGAGATAAAAGGAAAAGAATTAGATTTAAGTGTAGAAAAATATTTAAAATACCAACAATAAAAAACATATTTAGTAGACGAAAAGAAGAATACTACGTAGTAAGTAAAAAAGAATATGTAATAAACTGTAGATATGAAAAAGGTAGAGCTAGTATACCACTAGTAACAAAAAGAATAATTAATAAAAAAATAAATGATATAAAAAGTAAAGACCCAATAAAATATGTACACCTTGGAGGAACGAAAATATTAATAAAAACATATTTTAGAGAAGAAATAGATACACCAATAGATTATATTTAGCAGATGATAGAATTATAAAACCAATAGAAAAAAAATATAATAACTGCAATAAGAGGAAACTTAATATACCAAAAACTTAAATCTATAATAAGTGTGAATTATTCTGTAGCAATAACATATAAAAAATAGATAAATCATTAGTATTATATTGGAAAACATCAGGAATAGAACTAACCCCAAGAAGTAAAATATTTACATCAAGATGTAAAAATCTATATGTATTAACAACAAAACATAAAATAACGAGAAAAAATAAAATAAATAAAATACATATTGAAAGTCCTTTTGAATAATTTGTAAAAACAATTGATAACAATGATCATAGTTACAAAGACATAGATATAGAAGAAGATTTAGAAATAATAAATGATAGAATAAGCACAAAAAAAAGAATAGCTTTTGAAAAACCAAAATAATCAGGATCATCGAAAAGAACAAATTATGAAATAACTTCAATAATTAATTTAACTCAATATTATATAACGGGAACAATAAATAAAAAAGAATATTTAATACTCCTAAATACAGGACAAGAAGAAAACTATATAGCAAAATAACTAGTGAAAAATGAATAAATAAAATCTAATAGTAATATATGCCCAGATCTACCAAGAAGTTTAATAGCTATTAAAGATTCAGCAGAAAAGGAAATAATAATAGGAGTTAGAAAAATAAAAATATAATTTGAAATAAAGGAAGATATGTGAAAAGCAGACATAATATTAGGAATAAAATGGTTAGAAGAAGTAAAACCCTACAATATAGAGCATACACAATTAACCATAACCTACAATAAGGAAAAATAATAAATAAAAATAGCTTTAACATGAAAATATATGTACTTAAGAAGATAATAGTAGAATGATATTATAATAGATATTATACACCTATGATAGATACGGGAGTAGAAGCCAACTTATGTAGATATAATTGTTTACCAGAAGACAAATGGGATAAGTTAAAAATATCAATAGTAGTCAAAGGATTTAATAATGAAGGAAGCTTAATTACCTAGAAAGCTAGAAATATAAAAATACAAGTATGAGATAAGATATAAACAATAGAAGAGATCTATAATTATGAACTAACATCAAAATATATGCTTTTAGAAATGTCGTTTTTAGATAAATTATACCCACATATAATAACTAAAGCACACTGGTGGTTTACAACACCATGTAAACAAAAGGTAAGAGCAAAAAGAGTTATTAATAAAATAAGAAAGAAAACTGATTGGATAAAAGGAAGTGAAAAAATCACACAAAAATTAGAAAATATAAAAAATACTGAAAAAACAATAGAACTAGTTATATTTTCAATAAATAAAGAAGAAATAACTATATTTTCAATAGATAAGGTTGAAATAATAAAGAAAAAATTAAAACAACTATATAGTGAAGATCCATTAAAAGGATTGGAAAAATATAAGACTACTGTAAGAATTGAGCTAATAGATAAAAATAGTATAATAATTCAAAAACCATTAGCAGATAACTTTGATGATTTAAAAGAATTTGAAATGCATATAGATGAATTATTAGAAAGACAATATATACAAAAGAGTAATAGTAAACACAATAGCCCAACATTTATAGTAAATAAACACAGTGAACATAAAAGAGGAAAAAGTAGAATGGTTATTTATTATATAAACCTAAATGCAAAAGCTCTGACATATAATTATTCAATACCAAATAAGATATTGAAAATAAGACAGATACAAGGATAGAATTATTTTAGTAAGTTCGATTGTAAATCAAGATTTTACCATTTAAAGTTAGAAGAAAAATCCAAAAAATTAACTTCATTTACGGTACCACAAGGATTTTACGAATGGAATGTATTTCCATTTGGATATAAAAATGCACCAGGTAGATATCAACATTTTATGGATAATATTTCAAACAGTAACCTAATTGTATAGTATACATAGACGATATATTATTATATACAAAACTAAAAAGAAACATTTAAAATTACTAGAACAATTTGCAGGTATAATAGAAAATTCAGGAATAAGTCTAAGTGAAAAGAAAGCAGAAATAATGAAAAACCCGATAGAATTTTTAGGAATACAAATAGATAAAAGTGGAGTAAAAATGCAACAACATATAGTACAAAAAATAATAAATTCACAAGAAGAATTAGATACAAAAAGAAATTACAATCATTTTTAGGATTAGTAAACCAAGTAAGAGAATATATACCAAAATTAGTAGAAAACCTAAAGCCATAACAGAAAAAATTGAAAAAGGATGTAGAGTATAATTACAACGAATAAGATAAAAACCAAGTTCAAAAAATAAAAATACTTTGTCAAGAATTACCAAAATTATAATTTTCCAGACGAAAATAAAAAATTTACATATATAGTAGACGTAGATGCAAGTGAATATAATTATGGAGGAGTACTTAAAAATAGATATGAAGAAGAAAAATTAGAACATCATTGTAGATACTACCTAGGAATGTTTAATGAAATAGAAATAAAATGGGAAATAAATAGAAAAGAATTATGTTCATTATATAAATGTTTATTAGCATTTGAGCCATATATTGTATATAACAAGTTTATTGTACGAACAGTTAATACACAGGTACGATGGTGGTTAACAAGAAAAATACAAAATTCAGTTACAACGAAGGAAATTCGGAGATTAGTATGGAATATATTAAATTTTATGTTTACAATTGAAGTAATCAGTACTAACAAAAATGTTATTGCAGATTACATATCAAGACAAAGCTATACAGACTGATATAATAGAAAATGATGCTTTAGCAAAGATTCTCAAAACCCTAACTATACTTTCACTGAAAGTGGATAGTATGGGTAATGAAATAGAAAAGCTAAAGACTAATGAAGTTAAACTGAAGTATGAAGCAATGACTCAGATAACTCAGCAGTGTGCAGAGCTATGTCGATCGAAAGACAACAAAATTTCAGAGATTAAAGGAGACGTTGGGACACTCCATAAAACCCATAACGTTTATCAATCTACAACTGCAGGTACAAGCAAAGGAGCTAGTTGACAAAGATATCAGAACATGAACAAGATATTTGAAAAACTATTTATACCAAAAACATAAAAAGACCCCTTGTTCATACCCCCCACAAACTACCACCTATCAAGAAAGTTTTAACCAAGATAAAAAAAAGCCTATAACCATATAACTCGAGCATACATAAAAAACATACAAAAAATACAGACTCACCTAAACCATAGACCCAGTGCCACAAATATCCAAGAACCAAACACAGACTATATAACCAAAAAACTATAACGTTACAACAAGTTAATCGCATTACCAAAAACTAACCCAAATTTAGTTAAAACCTGTTTCAGTTATGGACTATTAAATACCATATGTACCCAAGAAGGAGATGAACTAGCAGCTATGCCAGAATTATATAGAATATTCGCCACTTATAAGAAAATAACCAAAGGAACTTTTTTTTATAAATTTTTATACTGCACCAGTAGAGATATTATATGATGAAATTAAACCAGTTATACAAAAATAGGATTAACCAGAGATATGATTATACCGGAAGATATTGTTCAACAGCTAGAGATACCTAAAGTTGAGATACCTGATTTTTATGCAAATAAGCAAACTATAGGATTAGCTACAATTATTCAAGAACTAGGAAATAATTATCTCAATAGAAATCCCATATGGAGCTACTATTTAAGAGACCAATTAATGATCTATTCAAATTCAAGGAAGCTATGACAGTCTGATATGGAAGAAGTTAAACAATGGATTATGACTTTGCTCAATCTAGAAAAATAACCATCTACAAGGGTAATTAAAAAGAAATTTATTTCAGAAGAATTATTAACCAAATATTGCAAATTAATAGGACACAAATATCCAGACCACCAAAGCTCAAAATGCATAGAGAAAATAATGTGATCCCTAAAGTTCAACTAGAATAAAAGAAGATAAGGACGCCAGATGGAAGATAGAAAGATAGCAACGGAGCAATGGAGAAATAAAGACAAAAGAAAAGAGACAAGATAGTAAAAGTTATGAAAGAAGAGTTATAAAAGAAAGTGACATGTGAATAGTTTTCTTGACTTTAGATACGTAAATTATAGCATTTATTAGTTTTTGATAAGCTTTTTGACTTTTCTTTGGAAAAGTGCCATTATTGTATAACTTTAGTTTTTATTAATTTTGTCTTTTTGTGGAATAGTCTTAAGATTTTTTGTAAAGTCTTTTGTAAAGATAACAAGTGTGAAGTAGGAACAGTATAATAGTATACGCGTTTTCTCCTTTTTGGGTTATAAATAGCAGAAGCATTTACTAAGTTAAGGCAAGTATTTCTATGGAGAGCAAGCCTTCCTGTATACAAAAAATATTCTCACATATAATCAATAAAGATATTCAGTTTTACACTAAGCTATGGATGAGCAAAACACAGATTTATCAAACCTACCAGAATAGGTATTTTGATTTATAATTATGAATAGCTAAATTCATAAATTCCTGACAATCATGATATAATAAAATAAGCTCATATTAGTTACTTTATAGTAGAATTATTCAAAGAATAGCATGTTAAGAAGTTTATTAGCAAAGTGGTATAGGAGGAAAATTTCCAAGAACTATGCCATCCTAAAGGTGAAATCGGTGAGACAAAGAAGTTATGATAGAGGAGTAACCAGGCTAGAGGTGCTGTTTAGGGGAAAAGTATCCAGATTACCATGCTAATACTGACCGAAGAACATGTTATTTAAGAATAATCTAGTATATAGTGATCTAAGATGACCATATTTTGTTATGTATATGATTGGAGGAAATAGTTTGAAAATAGCATCATATAAAGAATGAATATTTACTTATCTAATGAGATGATAGATAAATTTAAAATACTTGTTTTGTATATACTTAAGGATATAGAAATAGTAGATATAAGAAAAATTATATACGAAAAGGTATTTCATTTTGATGAAGAGTTATTAAGTTCTATAGAAAACTTACACTTATATAATGATAGCTACTGCTCATATTTAGATAGTTATTATTCAGACGGATATTATACAGATTAAAAATGTTAGAATATATTAAAAGAGTTAGAGAAAAACAAAGTTGGCTATATGAAGAAATTTATTACAGGAATCAGCTTAAAAGAGAAAAAAGACAATTAGAAGAAATATTATTTAGAATAAAATTAACCTTAGAAAAAGGAGATGCAAATGATAATTTATATAAAACTATACATGAACAACAAATGTTAATGAATCACATAGATAACATAGAATTATATATCAACTACAGTACAATTAGAATAAGTTATTACACAGAAATTTGTAAAATTACAACTACTATAGGATAACATGATAAACTAGGAGTACTTAGAATATTGGAGACAAGATATGGAGAAAATAATATAAATAGAAACACTTATGAAAAATATTCTACTTGACTATATAAAAACTAGAAATATGAAACATATAGTATACCTTAAAAATAATATAGAAGAATTAATAAGGTTAAAACAAATAACTAAGGAATGCTATGACATAGCATTATTAGAGCTATGTTAAGTTACCCACACTATCCACTACACCTTTATGTTATGATATTTTAGATGTAGAAAGTGAAATTTTGATCTTAAATTAAAGTAATTGTGGTTTTAGGAAAGGTTCTTAGAATTAAGCTCTTGATGTTGGGAGTTGAATAACGACCTATTCTAGCTCAAAGTTGGCATGCAAGTCTATTTTATTATGGTTAATTATACCTCAAAAGAAATTTTTTGATTTGACTCCAAGGAATCGAGGTGACCTTTGTCGCAATTTTTGAGTTGAAAGTAAATACATCAATAGGGATCACTACGGACACGTTTACTTATGAGTAGTGCATATTTGATAAACTGGGAACATTTTAAATCTTTACTGAAGGAAAAAAATGAAATCTTGATGGTTGGTAATACGTCGTTTGGCATTCGAGGTATGTTAAGACTTCTTAGACTATGTTGAGGGACAGTTTGCTATTAAGGATTAAAAACAAAATAGATGATGGGTTAGCATAAAGATGGGGGTCTCGTATATGTGGTGTGATGGAGACTTTATTGAGGGACAGTTTGTTATTAAAGATTAGAATAAAATAGATTATAGGTTAGCATAAAGATGGGGGTCTCGTACATTTGGTGTGATGGGAAATTATACGAGTACTGGTGTTATCAAAGAAAAAGTTTGTTACTATATAATGACAAATTGTAATCTGAGAATACCAAAGCATAATGGCATTAGCTGATGAATTGTTAACTTGGTTGTTTTTTGTGTATTTGTGAATCTTTATTTAACTTGTATATTTATGATAGTCAAAGTGATCATATTTCATACTCGGTATTTGTTGGAATGAAATGTATCATCATCCTCTTATTCTTTTGATAATATATTATGCCCATGTATTGACATACGATCTAGTATGAGTAAGGGTCGAGCAAGTGGAGATCATATATATGACGATGATTTTCTAATTATTCATTAGGCACATGGAGATTTTCAGTACTGGAGATTGATTTAGTTTATTATAGTGAGTTTAAATCATCTTGGTACAATCCAAAATCGCTCCAAATCATTTACTAGAAGTCAAGTTTGGGAGCTTCAAAGGATCCAAGGATTGTTTATGAAGCAGGAGGTACTTGAAGGAGTTTTCTTATCATAAAGAGGATGTCATTTGATGATGAACGCAATCACATTGGACCAAGGGTCATAGGAGGTTTCTAGGGAATGCAAAGAGAGGCTAGAAAGCCCCTCGGGAGGGACATGCACCCAAGGCGCTTTGGATTTTCCTTGGAACTGCTCTAGTATAACAAGAGCAGGTCAAAACAATCCCTAATTAAAGGTTCTTGACATATGCCTAGGTTGTGCCCCAACCGCTTCACATTCGCTCAAGCGGATGGTGTGGGCTTTTTATTGCCATTGGATAACTTTGGGGTGCCTAAATATGTAATAATTAGCCCTAAACTATAAATTCTTGGAGCTTAGATTATTTTTTTAGTTTTGTGTGATTATTGATGATTGCTTCTCCTTTGAGAGAGAGGATTGGTAACGTTGTGTTGAATCTTGGTTAAGCAATGTTGGTTTTGATGGCGATCATATCCTTGTTGGTCTCTATAAGAATTAGGTGTTTGATTAATTACCTTTTTTTCTTGTGTCTAATTATCTATCTTATCAATTATCTTTATTCTTTTCGTATCAATCTTTGTTTTTGTAGTTTGATTCTTATCATTTGGTATCAGAGCCCGCTTGATTTTGTTCCTACGAAGTCAATCTTGGGTCTAGTTATGTTGAAAAATCAAAAATCACAAAAAATATTACTATTCATATTTAAGGTCTTAGGTCACTTTTTGAATTTTTCATTTTTGAGATTTCTTGTGTTTTTAGCTTAGATTTGTGTTCCTAAGACTATTTGAGTCCAAATATAAAATTCTAGGTAAATCGGAGTTGTATTGAGCCTTATACGAGCGTTGGAATCTTAGGTTTGAAGAAGTTTGAAGTGGGTTGCAAGATTTGAAGTTTTTTTGGTGAGGAATTTGAGTAAAAAATGTTTGGAATGAGTTTAGAGTGTTGAAAAGTGTCTAGATTCAATTTTTCAACTCATTTCGAGCTAAGGAGAAGAAATGGTGTTCTTGGTGTTCTTTGAGACATTGTTATCTTTATATTGAAAGTTCATCCAAAAGTGAGTGTTTGATCCAAAAAGAAGGGAAAAAAGAGTGTAAAGGTATTTGTACTAGAGCATCTACAAAGATTCCAAGGATATTCCAAAAAAGAGTACAAAGGACCACTTAAGGGGCATTTTCGCCCATCCAAGGAGTGAGAAGCGGCTCACTTATGCCCAAGGTGAGATACAGCTAAGCCTAGTCTGTTGCCACACCTCAAGGCGGTGTACGCCCCCTCTTATGCTATACATGCGCTAGGGCTTCATCCACACCTCAAGGCAGCGAGCAAACTTCCCCACCTTTGTTGGATATTCTCATGACATGTGCCCAAGGTGTGTAACACACCTCCAATGCAATTCAAGTTTCTCCAATATCAAATCCAAGTTCGAAACGCATTCTAACACTCTAGTTACTCCTTTTTCTTAGTTTTATTCCTTATTATCACCTCTTGATTCTTAAACTACTCAACAACTAGTAATTCTTCTACTAAGTTGGTTGATTAGTTCTTGAGTTCAAATTCATTCAACGTCTTATTTTTTTGAAGATTTTCTTTTCTTCATACCGGTTAGTTCTTAATCCAAGTCCTTAAATATTTATTTGAGTTTTCAAACAAGAATCCAATCCGATCAAGAGTAGCACTTGACACCTCAACTACCACACGGAGTATAAACCAGCTTTCAACTTTTGTGATCGAAGTGTGAGGTAAACAACAATGTGAAGAGTTGTGCAGTTAATTTCTCTAAAACTAATGTGTTTGTCATTTTCGTGAGTGTCTTTCTTCATATATCAATCTCTATGGAAGGAGAAACTTTGTAAACCATGGAAAACCACTAAAAAAGTTTTATTTTAGCGGCCACTAAAAGTCTCAATCATAAAATTGAGTCCATGGATGCTAAGATAGGATCACTTTACGGTAAGGTGGATTTATTTGAAGGGAGTGTTTCTATCATATGTTGGAGAGTGGATAGCATTAAATGTTGACTAAACTCACCACAATCCACGCCTCAACACTACCATGCATTGACTAGTGGTCATGTTCCAAATCCTTCTGCCATATGTCCCTGGAAAATCTTCACCAAATTATTAGTCCACCAGTACAAGCACATGATTCCATTCCTCAAGCTACTACATATCTACAAAATTGAAATACCATTCGACCACTTCAACCTTAATTCAACCAAACACCAAAAGATGAATCTCAAAACCGAATACCCCAGCCTCCACTAAACCAAATTCCCTTATTCCAAGCACTCTTTAACCAAAACCAACCCATCCAAATAGTAGAGAACAACGGGAAAGAACAACAAGAGGAGTTTGGAGAATTCAATGAAGCAACATGTTAGTAGATGAAATGAGAGATAGACCAATGGATCAAAAAGGTTATCAAGGTCAAGGAGAAAGATTGTTCACATGCCCAATAGTAAAGAAAACATGGGAAAATGACCTCAAGGTTATGATCAAGGAAACCAACAAGGTAATTGAGATAGATATATGGATATATATTCAGTCAAATTTAGTCTTTCAAATTTCAAAGGATAGAGTGATCCCAAAGCTTAACTCTCATGGTAATCCTCTTGTGAAAGAATCTTCCAAATTAATGATATCACTAAAGAGAAGAAGAGGTGTTATGCCATAGCCTATTTTGAAGGGTATGCCAATACGTGGTGAGATTATGCCAAGAGGTTTGGAAATGCATTGAATGAGGACAACTACCCCCATGCGATGCATTGAAAGGACTCATGAGACAAAGGTATGCTCCGGAGAGGTATAGACATGAGTTACTTGCCATGTTATACAGTTTGAGGCAAGGAAGCATGAGTGTCTTGGCCAATTGTGATAAATTCCAACAACTGATCTTAAAGCTTATGCATGATGGGAATATTAACCATGACATCATACGCTTCAAGGTTGGGTTGAACAAATAAATCTCCTTGTGTATGACTATCACTACAACATTTTAGTCCTACTTCCACCCTTGTAAAGTATGGTATAAAGTACCAAAGTGCGTGGCCTTTGATTAGAGGCTGCACTTTTGGACTTTAGGCAACACTTTTTAGGAGTGACCTATAAAGGCGTAACCTTTGACTTTAGGCCCCATTTTTCAAGTGTTTCCATATAAGCTATGTTTAAAAAGCATGGCCATTAAAGTGCAAAGGCCACAGTTTACAGTTTCTCATTGGCTACACTTTTATCTGATTAAGATATACTTTTAAGTGTTGCCTTTACTTTGTAATTGGGCACACTTTACAAGTGTAGACTTGTATATCACCTCTATAATTGTTGTACCCAAGTGCACACACAAGTGTATTTGGTCTCACTAATTAAGATTAAATTAGTGCAAACATAACCAATAGAGTGTTTTGACAGTTATAAACTAAACGTAAAGTAAATAGTGCATGAAGGTAAAGACTAGAGATAATAAATGGATAAAAGGCCAGGGTTATGGTACTTCGAACAAACATACTATGATATTGAACTTCCTTCATTAGATTTCTTATCTTGGTTGTTGATTCATAGGGTTTATCGCATGATCATGGTCTCCCAACCTCTAATCATCTACCTAACGTGGACATTATAACTACATTGTTGAACGACGATGTAATAATCCAATTAGATGCATAAAGCTATCAACCTACATGTTAACAAAGAAAGGATTCTAGGTATATGCCTATCCCAGTCTCTAATTCAAATTCCTTATCTTATAAAAGAATAAGAACCTTACTATATTCATCCCCATGTTCTATCTTCCTATTTTCCCTCCCGAGATCACAAAGTCAACAATTTATGTATTCTAAGGTTACATACTCCTTAAAATAGTTAAAAAAAAAAGATGAAAAACTACCAAATATGATAAGAAACCCAAACAAGCTCAATTCAAAATAAAAGTAAACATGTTCTTCGCCATAACCCCGATAGGGGGCGTTTAGCCACTAATAGACATAACTATAATACAAATCAATGAATACATGATTAAATCTATTAAAAATCTAAATTAAAAAGAAATAAACCCTAATTAATGTGTGTATCAACCCCTCCTTAATTATCCAAGAATTCCAAGGTATCCAAGCTCTCAAACAATGTGTACGACGAGTCCGATTTATAGTAAAAGGCATTTGGCCTGTGTGAACTAAGCAAGGCGTCGCGTTGGTACAGCCTATGGGAGAGAGGTGTGCATCATGTGTAGTAGTTAAATGGATAGATAAGCACACCAAATTGTTTATTCCAAGGGGTAGAGGTCCACTTTTCATCCATATCGTGTTGCCTCACTAGAAATTGCCTTTGATGCCTCCACTTTGCCTTGTGCATTCCTCTTCTATCATTGGTCTTGTGGAGTTATTTTACTTCAATTTCCAGCTTGTAAATTATTTAAATATCACCATAATCAAGTAACCAATCACCCTACACCATCTTAAAACAAATATTATAGCTAAAAACATCACAATATCAAGAACGGTGGACTAGAAACTCGAGCTAAGTCTAGGCTTTGCCACATTGATCTTTAACTTATTGTTTTGACTCTTGGATTAATTAACTTGAAATTTGAACACTATAAACAAATTTATCTATAAATAATTACACAATATAAACCATAGGAACTCATTAAACACAATAGAATCCATCACGATAGACTAGAAAAATACCTAGCTCAAGCTAGTAACACTGGTTTTCTCGGTTGAACTCTAAGTGATCAATTTGAATCCAAACTTGTTTGAAAACACATTTAAACATTGTAATCACATACTTAAACACTTATATACTTATTTATATCATTTTATACTTATTAAGCACATAATATTTCCTCAAAACAAGGCTAAATAAGCTAGGATAACAACACTAAGGTGCTTAAAACCACCTCAGATCATCACCCTACACTTAAAGCCTTGTTCGTCCTCGAACAACTCTTTACTCTTAGTATCATCAGCTTAGGCGACTCCATACTTATACTACATGAAAGGCACTCAATCTAGTACTACAATTACTACATAGAATACAAGTTTCTACACTAAGCATGTTATAAACATAATTAAAAGTACAAGAATATTACTCCAAGACATCCTAGCCTCAAGAATTGTCTCACCTAGTTGGCAAACTCATACATATTGTTCAATCAAAGAAATCATACAATTCACCCAACTATCATCAAACATGTGCCATCACAACAAGAGAGTTACCTATGAATAATTACATAAATGAATTTTATAACACAATGGATACAAGAATCAAGTTACGCTCACTCTCACAAAGAATTCACAAATACACAAGATGAACCATATGTTTGCACTTAGTGTAGTACTCCACTAATATCAGAATGATGAAATTTAGGATCTATGGGTCTTTATGGATTGTAATGTAGGCTAAGGGATGGATAGGAACTATCTTGGCCAGTAATAGTGACTATCTTCCCAAAGCGCTTTAATACATCACACTATATTTTGTCTACCCTTATCTTTTATTTTGCCTAATCTCATTAAGATTACTCACATACAATATGGTGGGAGTATTTTCAAAGTACAACTGATTTAATTTGAACAAATTTTTATTCTTTTCATCCTCAACTCCCAACCACTAGACATCAATTTTTACATACCAATTAGTACTAATTTGGGGCTTCAATTTCACCTTTCTCCTACTTGAATTTCCAACTCCTCACTCAATTATTTATATACTTAAGAACTTAGGAGATTTGGATCTAATTTAGGTCAATTAAAGAAGTGGATTGGGCTACATATGAGGCTTCCAAATAAAAATGGGGTTTAACTAGGATAACTCACAAGGGTAGGTCAAAAGAAGGTGTGAAACAAGGCTAGTAATGAAATACCTCTATCATCTCCTAAACCACACTCTTTATTTCACTTTGTACACACACCAGTCAAGTTTTAGCATCAAGTGCAACAAGAATATAAAAATACCTTACTTCAAATATGGCACATACTCAACTCACATAGGATCATCATAGACTCTTAACCAAACAACCACATGAATTCAAATTAAGCCAACAAGTGCTAGAGTCATAATCATGAGACTGGAGTCTCAACAGTAGCAATTCACATAATCAACATACTTTTAAAACCAAAACACTTGCATCATGTAGTCAAATATAGCACTAACGAAAATATCCCACACTTATTCATAACACAAAAAATTTTAAATTACTCCTAAAAATGGGAATTTTCCTACCCCATATTTAAAAATCTAATTTGTCCCCAAAGTATACTGTAAAAGTAGAGATAGAAATGCTCCCTGGGGCCTCTAAGCCTAGATAGTAGCATCATTTACACATCAAGAGGGTCCAAGGACCCCACACTTAGTCTTTTCCATGTTTCTAAGCTTAGGTTTTCTAGTACTCAAACTTTCCATCAACATGGGACTCAACATAAAAAAACCTAGTGAAGTAAAAACTAGAAATAATAGAAATAAAGCCTACCTTAACATGGGTTTCCCTCTAAGCTATGCCTGATTTAGTGTCGCGGCATGACCCAATCTACGACTCATCCATTTTAGTTCATCCTCTTTCTCACACTAGGATGCCATCTTCTATTCGTTTCTGACCACTTGAGTGTGAAATCTCAAGGTCAACAGCTTTCTCAACTTTAATCTTTTCAGGCTCATCAATTTGTATCTTGTCAGGATGGGGCAGTTGCGGCTTGGGTTGCTCAATAAGGAAGTCTGAAGAGAATTTTGGTTGAATAGACTCCACCACCCCATAATTATCCCCTTCAACCACAGTATCTTACACAAATATTTATAAAGGGATAGTGTGTTGAGCATTTTGTACACTTTGAAAACTGTCTCTTCATCATCCAGCCTCATTGTGAGTTTGCCCTCTCTCACATCTATTAAAGATCCTTTCGTTGCCAAGAATAGATGCCCAAAAATAACTGGTGCTTTTTTATCTTCCTGAAAATCTAAAAAAATAAAGTTAGCTGGAATAATAAACTTACCAACCTTGATGAGAACATCCTTTATGACTCCTTTAGGATAGGTCATGGTCCCGTTTGCCAGTTGCAGTAACACAGAGCTTGGTATCGGCTTCCCCAAGCCCAAAGTATTGAAAAAAGAGAGGGGCATCAAATTGATGCTTTCCCCTAAATCACTAAGTGTGTGGACTACCTAACTATTCCTAATTTGAATAAGGAAAGTGAACTTCCTAGGGTTGTTAAGCTTCTTGGGCATCTTCTGCGTCACTACAGAGCTACACTCACTAGTGAGTGCTACTATCTTAATATATCGTAGCTTAACCTTTTTAGTTACCACTTTTTTCATGTACTTAGCATACTTGGGCATTCCCTACAAAATATCTAAGAGAGGAAGGTTAATGTGAGTCTCTCTGAATATGTCAAAGAACTTCTTAAAGCATGCATCCACCTTTAGTATTAGCCTCTATTGGAATGGTGGTGGTAGTATCTTCTTTACCTCTTTAGAAACTTTGGGTTTTGAGTACTTAGACATTCTCGAACCTTCAGTAGCTTGGTCATCTATCTATTTAGAAAGCAAATCAGAATCTATCTCCTTAGTTTTCTTTGGAGGTTCTTTATTCTGCTCTTTGACACTTCTCACAGTGATTGCCACTACATGTTTAGGAGCTTCAGTAGTACTTATCAAACCACTGTGAGATCTAGCATTTTGTTCCTGCTATATCTGCCCAACTTTTAACTCCAAGTTCCTTGTAGCCATGTGCTGAGTCTTCATATCTTCTCGCTAACTCTTTATATCTGCTTCCAATTGTGCTTGACCAGCCATAAGTTGTTTAAACATCTTTTCCCCATTGTTAGTTAGAGTTATGGCCTGATTCCCTTAAACCTACAGCTGTTAAAACTGTTGTTGTTCGTTGTTCCATAATAGATTTGGTGGCTAAGTTTGCCACTTCATGTTGTAGGCATTCCTATAATTCGGCCTTTGAACATTTCCCAAAAACATCATGGACTTAGAATTTGTAGCACATATAGCCACTAAATGCCCACTGTTACCACAAACCTCATGCCCACCTGTAGTCTGTTGAATTACATTAACTATGGCTGCAGGCTATGTAACCCCCAACTTTATATTGCTTATCTGATTTTGTACTGCATCAATTTCAGTAGATATAGCAGTAAATTAGTCCACCTCCAACACACCTGCAAGCTTCTTTATCGTACTTCTTGAGTCAAAATGCCACTCAAGATTCCTTTGTGCAATCCAGTTCAAGAAGGTATACAGGTCATCATTTCAATTCCAATGCTTGACCACATGCAACTGAATCTACAAAATTTTTGTGTTATGTTCAAATGCCCCAATGAAAGTGTGAGCTAATACCTCATTGGACTGTTGATGATGTGGAAAGTCCTAATGAAGAGCTTGTAAGCACTCCCAAGCATAATATAAATTCTCATCTGGCTTCTGTTTGAAGGACACAATCTCATTGTGAAGTCTCGCGATCTTTCTAGATGTAAATAATCCGATGAGGAATTTTTGGTCTAAGTCATCCCAGGTTGTGATTGAACTTGCCGACTCAGCGTTCAACCATTTTTTTATTTCCCCAATAGTGAAAAGGGGAATAGTATCAGCATAACATAATCAGTTGACACACCCATTGGGATGAATGTGTCACTAATCTCTAGAAAGTTCCATAGGTGGACTTATGGATCTTCATGTTAAATCCCGGTAAACTGTCCACTACTGATCAAAAGCTACACTATGTTCTATTTCAGCTTAAAATTACCTCCAGTGGCCAGTTTCTAAAAAAGATAGGTCAAATTTATCGAAAGTGGGATTGCCACTTCTCGAACTATCCTGCAAGCTGGTTGATCTTTAGCCATGAGAGTAGAATTGTATTGATCCTCTTGAAATTATGGGATATGGGGGAGAAAGATTTCTTCTCTCCTTTATTGATGGAAGTGTTGCTCGGGTTTGAGGCTTGGTTTAACCAAATCCCCATCCCTTACCAGCTTACTAGTTAGCTAAACTGTTTTCTGTAAAATCAATCCTAAGACCAAGATAAAGCATCAAAGAAATCCAAAAAGTAAAACTAAAAAAAAACAATTGCCAAATTATAAGTCCCCATCAAAGGCGCCAAAAGCTTGTTGTGTCCAAGCGTACATGCAAATGTACGTGGTCTTACCAATTAATGCAGTGGACTTAAACAAAGCCGACTATCAATACCTCACAGACTTTTTTTAACAACTATCCTACTCTTGCTCATCTATTAAGATTGTGAATGTAACCAATAGAGTTTTGACAGTTATAAACTAAATGTAAAGTAAACAGTGTGTGAAAGTAAAGAATTGAGACAATCAATGGATAAAAGCCCAGGGTTAAGGCACTTCAAACAATCATACTATGCTATTGAACTTTATTCTTTAGATTTCTTATCTTGGTTTTTTATTAGTAGGGTTTATCGCATGATCATGGTCTCCCGACCTCTAATCGTCTACCTAACTTGGACAATACAACTATATCATTGAGTGGGAATGTAATAATCCAATTAGATGCATAAAGATATCATCCTACATGTGAACCAATCAAGTATTATAGGTATGTTCATATCCTAGTCACTAATTAAAATTCCTTATTTTATAAAAGAATAAGAACCTTACTTTATTCATCCCCACGCTCTATCTTCCTATTCCTCCTCCCGAGATGAAAAGGTCGACGATATATGTATTCTATGTTAGATACTCCTTAAAATAGTTTAAAAAAAGGTGAAAAAACCACCAAATATGATAATCAACCCAAAAAAACTAAATTCAAATGAAAGTAAACATGTTCTTGGCCTTAACCCCAGATAGGGGGCGTTTAGCCACTAATAGACATAACTGTAATCCAAATCAATCAATACATGATTAAATCTATTAAAAAAAATAAAGTAAAGAGAAATAAAACCTAATTAAAGTGCATATCATCCCCTCTTTAAGGCTCCAATACATCCAAGGTAAACAAGCTTTAAAACAAAGTGTACAACGAGTCCTATTTATAGTAAAAGGAATTTGGCCGTATGTGAACTAAGAAAGGCGTCATGTTGGTCTATACTATCGGGGAGAGGTGTTCATCATGTGTATTAGTCCACTATATAGATTATTACAAGGAGGAGAGGTCCACTTCGCATCCATATGTCATTTTCTCACTGGAAATTTCCTTTGACGCCTCCACTTTGCCTTGTGCATTCCTCTTCCATCATTGGTCTTGTGATGTTATTTTCCTTCAAATTACAGACTGTATATTATTCAAATATCACCATAATCAACTCACCAATCACCATACACAATCATAAAACAAATATTAGAGCTCAAAACAACACAATATCAAGAACGGTGTAATAGAATCTTGAGCTAAGACTAGGCTTGCCCATGTTGATCTTTAACTTAATGTTTTGACTCTTGGATTAATTCACTTGAAATTTGAACACAAAAAAAAATTATTCCACACTTAATTACACAATATAAACCGTAGGAACTCATTAAACATAATAGAATTCATCACGATAGACTAGACAAACACGTAGCTCAAGCTAGTAACACTAGTTTTCTCGGTTGAACTCTAAGTGATCAATTTGGATCCAAACTTGTTTGAAAACAACTTTAAACATTGTAATTACTTAATTAAACATTTATATGCTTATTTATATCATTATATACTCATTAAGAACACAATTTGTCCTCAAAATAAGGCTAAATAAGCTAGGATAACAACACTAAGGTCCATAAAACCACCTCAAATCAATAACAATACTTAAAACATGTGTCTTTTTCTTTAGTACTAGACACGCTTCAAAATATTATCCTTTTATACATCCTATATGACATTACTTGTAAGGTATAAGTATGTTTTAGGTACATGGCACAATTTATTTAATAAGCCACACTTTTGAAGTGTGATAATATTGTCTAAAATTTGGTAATTTAAGCCATATTTTACACAAATGGCTTTAGGCCTAAAACCTAATTATTTTTGTATGAATGTATACATCATAAATAACATTACATATATACATACATATATATAATTTTACGTACCAACTAGCTAATAAATAATTCAAATGCATAGATTTGCAATGAACTTAAAAAAGACATGCCTTTTACTACACATACTAATTAGTAAACAACATTTTAAAGATTTGTACTAAGTTCACTCTAAGACCGACCAATTTAACTTCAAGATGGTGGATTTTAAACAATTGGGTTATGGTGCGAGAGTTTAAATTTGCCTCCATACACTCTAAGACCGAATAATTTGACTTTAATATGGTGCAAATTTTCTTTTTCTTTTAATAAAGCCACAATATAGAGGAACTTTCTGTCAGCAACCGTTTGTAAAGGTATTTTGTTCGACTTCAAGTTTGTATTTAACTAAACCTCCTTTGTTCATGCATATTGCAGCAATGGTTCACTTTAAGGACTATACGTCTATGTCCTCCAACAACAAGTATCTTTTTATTGAGGTTGATGATGGTACAATTTTATCCAAGCTATTGACTCACACTCTACTGGTTGGTAGGTGTGCAGATCTATGGTTATCCTTGGTGAATTCTCTTCATATGCCGAACTGGACTTCCAAACATGGCCTTGGTTCTAATTGATCCATTAAAGTATGGACTCCTCATACTCCGAACCAACATCAACTGAATGTTGTGAGCACCCTTTCTTGCCTAGGGCGACGAATACTCGAGGGAGATATATGTTGGGGAAGTATCGTGGAGATAAATGGTGAATTTCATCATATTCAAGGATATTAGGAATGAGATGAGGACATTTTGGCTAGAAGTCAACAAACTCTGAAGGTAGCAAAATCATATAATGTTGTTTATGCTTCTTTATTTACCTATGATCAAAGTTCAAACATATTGCAAGCCTTTCTTGAAGAATGGTGTTGAAGGACAAACATATTGCTGACATCGATTGGAGAGTTGCCTATATCCCTTAGGGATTTACATGAAATTGGTGGCCTACCTATCGGAGGTCTTCCTTATGAAGAAATAGTGCCTGAATTCAAAGAGCTCACTGGTGTTGATGAGAAGAATGAGAGATTCATCCCTCGCACCTATAATTTTTTATTTTTAGCCTTTTAGCATCTTCAAGAAGGAGAGTCTCATAATCCAAGAGTTACTCTAAGAAAATAGATAAAATTTTGGTGTAAAAGAATTTTGAGATATGATGCAGCTCTAGTGAGAAAGGAGAAAAAATTTGTTCGCTTGAAGTCAACAAATAACCCAACTAGTACTATTCCTAATGCAGCAAAGTGGTCAAGCACAGACGATGGGATATTCTCTAAAATTTAAGTAGGGTATGTGTCATGACCCTAACCGAGGCCCTGGCCGTGACGAGCGTTCTGAACCATGAAGGCTCTGATGCCTTTCCCTATCTAGTAGTCATACACAAAATTCATACAATACAAGAAGACGTAGAGTTACAGTTTAATATGAGATCAGGGTTATACTCTGGATTCGATTTAACAATGAGGAATAAAAATCCAAGAAGTAACTAGACATCATCTGAACCAGTCTGTGAAATTGCTAATACATGATAAATGACAACTGTCTGAAAACTGGGATAAGGCCCCCAGTAGACCAAAATCTAAATGAATAACAAATGTCTAGAATAGACAGGCCTTCTGGAATAAAAAAGGATCACCACTACACAACTTGCTTCTTTCTGAAATCTCTACTACTTAGCCGAACCCCTAGATTAAGCCTCAGACCCTGAGAGATAGGGGGTCAATACAGTTGTACTGGTATGCAGAGCAAATCCAAAATAATTTTTTATATTCAACATATATAAGAGCAATTTAAAACAGTTTATAAATACATCATGTAGAAAGAATAACATGGGCACATTTAAAAGACTCTACAAGAATCATCTGAACTCTGTAACACATCTTTACTTTACTTCTGGACTAGGTGGTATACCCTACAACTCTGAAATTCCATGGACTATATGGAATCTTCTATTAACTCGGCATCCAAGCCCCCAACCCAAGTTTTCTGCAAGGGTCGGAGTCTCTGTCTCTACTATGCCACAGGGTCGTCGCCAGCGTACAATACCCGTATTGGCAAATACGATTTTAGGGTAAGAGTTACTTGAATTCAAGCCTTCTTCATGCAACCACCTAACCCTCTTTATGACTATTTTTAACTATTTTAAAACATGTATTCTCTGAAAATATACTTTGAAAACTCTAACTCTGTTATGGCATACATACATATGGTGCCGTCATACTATTGACTTACAAGTCACATCTCTGAGCCATTAATAGTATATTATAATCTCTGTTTTCAAGACATAAGTTTGGGACCACCATATCAATAAATCATTTCAAATAACTCTTTCTTAAAGCTCACATAAACATATGCAAGAAACTCTCTTTTCTAATAGTCCAAAACACGCAAGGTGGTCTTATCAAAGTGTACAATCACATGCAATTTCCTTATCTTTAACATAAAAACATAATTATATCACGAAACACCCTCTCATTATTTCTAAATCATGTTCAAATGCTATGACATTGAGAAAACTACTTTCAAATCATAAAACATGCATTTCAACTCCTTTCCGATAAGTTCATAAACTGTAATTCAACACAAGAGAGGGATTTCTTAATTTGTGCTCTCAGATAATCTTCAATTTCAATTTTCATACATATACATATACATATAAATCAATTTAAAGGGGGAAGGCCGAAAGGCCAAAACAAAAATATTACTAAAACATTCATGATGCATAATTAAAATTATGGATTCCAAAATCCCTTTCTAAATTCATGCTTGATAAACTTTTAATCATGTTTGAGTGTTTTCAACGAGCCCATGTAGTTTTAGGATAAACCCCACATAACTTAAGTATTTTAGGAGGAAGGGCGAATTTCACCTTAGTTCTTGAAACTATTGACTTGCAAAGATGAATTCTTGATCTTGAAAGAAGAGGCTAAGGTGTTCAATTTGATGTTAGAGGTGTTATTTTTATTAAAAACTATATAAAGTGTTGATATGATGTGTTAATTTCATATTTGGGGTGTATTGGGATAAGGGAAAATGACACCATTGCCCTTAAACACATGGGTTTTAAAAGCTGAAAAAACTGGGCGTCGACGCTATAGGCAACGTGGCACGTCATGGGCATCGACACGATAATCGACGTATTGCACCTCTACCACATCGAGCCTTAGTAATTTTCCTGCACAAAGATTAACCAACACGATGGGCGATGCGGTGCACCAATATCTCCTTGGTCCACTATTTTGGAACACCGAACGAGGTCCAAACACGGTCCAAAAAATCCAAACTTATTCGGGAACACATATTGACCTCTTGGATCATGAACTAGGTAACATAACAACTATTGAGGGTCGGGAAGGTCGAAAATAAAATCTTCAAGGATTTGGAGCTCAAAATGACTAAGTCCCTTTTTACATTTAGAATATTTTCAAGTTGCTAGCCTCTCACACATGCCTCTAAGTGACATCAAGTCGAACAAAACTACGGGGTGTTACATTGTCCCCCCTTGGGATTATTTATCCCCAAATAATGATGCGAAACACAGACCTGCACAATTTCAACCATACTAAGGCCATAAAAGAATAAGACAAAGATTGTACCTTCCGTTTCATCATTTATCGGATAAAAAAGGTTTGGGTATCTTGCACGCATATCAATCTCTAACTCCCCAGTGGCTTCCTCCACTTTCTGATTTCTCCATAACACCTTAACCGAGACTACCTCCTTGCTCCTCAACTTTCGAACCTGATGCTCCAGAATAGCAATGGGTTCCTCCTCATAAACCAAAGAGTCTTTCACATTAATCTCCTCTACAGGCAACACTAAAGAATGATCTCCAATATATTTCTTCAACATGGATATATGAAGTACCGAATGAACAGAACTTGGATTTGCAGGAAACTCTAACTCATACGCAGCCCCATCTATCCTTTTCAAAATCTGATATGGTCCTATATAGTGAGGACTCAACTTATCTTTCTTCTCAAATTGCATGACTCCCTTCATAGGAGAGACTTTGAGAAAACCCAATCACTAACCTTAAATTCTATCTCCCTTCTTCTAACATCAGCATAGGACTTCTGATGACTCAAAGCTATCTTGAGTTATTCTCTAATGATTTGCACGTCCTCCATCGCATGATGAATAAGTTCAAGCCCAAATAACCACATTTCACCTACTTCATACCACCCTATTAACGACCTACATCTTCTCTCATACAATGCCTCAAAAGGAGCTATCTTAATACTAGCATGGTAACTATTATTATATATGAACTCTATCAAAGGTAAGTGATCCACCCAACTACTTTTGAAGTCAATTACGCAAGCCCTCAATATATCCTCAAGGGTCTGAATGGTATGTTCGGGTTGCCCATTGGTCTAAGGGTGAAAAGCAGTACTCAGGTTCACTTGGGTACCTAAACCCCTCTAAAAAAACCTCCAAAACTGTGAAGAGAATTGCCTACCTCAATTATATATAATGGATACAGGTTCTCCATGCCAACGAACTATCTCTTTAATGTACAGCTTGGCATAATCATCTCCCAAATAACTAGTCCTGACAGGCAGAAAGTGAGCTGACTTGGTCAGCCAGTTACCAATTACCCAGATAGAATCATGCTGGTTTCGATACCTCAGAAGTCCCGTGATGAAATCCATATTGAATATCTCCATTTCCACAGAGGCAAAGCTATCTCATGGGAGGTACCACCTAGCCTTAAGTGTTCCACTTTAACTTGTTGACAGTTCAAACACTTGGAAACAAAGTTAGCTATATCACATTTCATATTATTCCACCAATGTACATCTTAGTAGAGCCTGGGTGAACAAAATACTTCAAAGTGTGAGCTCCATCAAGGATTCTTTTCCGCAAACTATCTACGTCTAGCATTCATAATCTACCCTGATATCTCAGAATCCCATCACCACTACTTTAAAAAATAACATCACCTTTTATTGCCCCACATCTTTCTTAATTTTCATTAAAATGGGATCTTTGTCCTGCTTCTCTTTAACTTCTGCATAAAGGAAAGATTTAGCTATCTCATGAACAACCATTCCTCTATCTTCAGAATCCAAGAGTCACACCCTAGATTTGTAAGTCGGTGAATATCCTTCACCATCTTTCTCTTCCCTTCCCCAACTTAAAAAAGACTTCCTATAAATAACCTACTGAGGGTGTTGGCTACCACATTCGCCTTGCCCGGATGATAGTGCAGGCTCATTTTATAATCCTTCAAAAGTTCCAACCAACGCCTATGCCAGAGTTTAATTATTTCTATGAGAAAACATACTGTAAACTCTTGTGGTCAGTAAATATATCAACATGTACCCCATAAAGATAATACTACCAAATTTTAAGAGATCAATGCCACAACCGCTAACTATAAGTCATGGGTGGGGTAATTTCGCTCATTCATTCAACTGACTAAATGCATAAGCCACCAATTTACCATGCTGCATAAGTACACACCTAAGTCCCACTCAAGACATATCATATTACACAACAAAACCCTTTATACCTTTTGGAAGAGTCAAAACAGAAGTAGTTGTCAACTTGTCTTTTAACTTCTAAAAACTATTCTCACAGGAGTCAGACCAGACAAACTTCACCTTTTTCTTGTCAACTTAGTAAGTGGAGCAGCTATGGAGGAAAAACTCTCCACGAATCTTCTATAATACCCTGCCAAACCCAAGAAGCTCCGAATATCAGTGGGAGTCATGGGTTTGGGCTATTTTCTCACTGCCTCAACCTTTTGGGGATCAACCTTAATCCCGTCACTAGACACAATATGCCTCAAGAAAGCAACAACATTTAGCCAAAATTCACACTTGGAAAATTTTGCATACAACTTATGATCTTTGAGATTCTGAAGGATGATTCAGAGCTGATTGGCATGATCCTCCTCACTCTTAGAATAAATCAGAATATCATCAATGAAAACTATGACAAACAAGTCCAAAATTTGATGGAACACCCTATTCATTAGGTCCATGAAAGCTGCAGGGGCATTAGTCAACTCGAAGGACATGACTAAGAATTCATAATGACCGTAGCGGGTTCAAAAAGCTGTTTTGGAAATATCTGACTCTCTAACCTTCAACTGATGGTATCCCAAATGAAGGTCTATCTTTGAAAAACATTTAGCACCTTGAAGTTGGTCAAAGAGATCATCAATCCTAGGAAAAAATATTTGCTTTTTAACAGTGACTTCATTCAGCTGACGGTAATCTATACACATATGAAGGAAACCATATTTCTTTTGCATGAAGAGAACAGGTGCACCCAAGAGAGAAACACTAGGATAGATAAAACCTTTACTTAGAAGATTTATTAGCTACTCTTTCAATTCTTTTAGTTCTGCGGGAGCCATTCTATATAGAGGAATGAAGATGAGATAGGTGTCTGGAAGTAAATCAATACCAAAATCTATCTCCCTATCAGGTAGTACTCCTGGGAGGACATCAAGAGAGACTTCTAGGAATTTATTTACCACAGGGCAGACGAAAGGGAAGGATTTTCAGTATTTCAATCTTTAATCCGAATAAAATGATACAAACAGCCCTTGGAAATGAGTTTACGGGCTCTGAGGTAAGATATAAAGGTCCCTCTAGGCGCTAAAGAATGCCCCTCCCATTCTATCACTGGTTCTTTCAGAAAAGAAAAAGTAACCTCCAGGGTTCTACAATCTAGCGTGGCATAACATGAATGGAGCCAGTCCATTCCTAAGATGGAATCAAAATCAACTATATCAAGCTCTATGAGATCTTTCACAGTATCCCAGCTATAAAAAGACTCAACATAATTCTTGTACACCCTCCTAGTTATAATAAAATCACCCACCAGAGTGGAAACAGAGAAAGGTTCTACAATTACATCGGGTTTAAACCCAAAATAACAGCCATATAAGGTGTCACATAGGACAAGGTAGAGCCGAGATCAAGTGACACATATACATCATGAGAGAAAATTTATAACGTATCAATGACTATATTTGGTAAGGCCTCTGCCTCCTGGCAGTTTGACAAAGCATATAACTGGTTGCGACCGCTTTTGGTAGCTGAAGTGGCACCCTTGGGAGGAGGTGTTGGCTCGGAGAGATTAGCCTGAGATTTGGATCCCCCAACATTACCTCTCACTATTGGTAAATCCCTCTAGATATGTCCTGGATGGTCAAACAAATAACATACCATGGCGCTAAACTGACATCTTCCTGGATGATTTCTCCTACATCTTCCACAGCGTCGGTATGAATTAGGAGTATGTGCTACGCTCCCTTAAGACTGCGTACCCTGCAGTCTCAGCCCATGACTAGACTGAAAATCCTGAAATCGTTGATCAGTTGGAGGTCTGGGCACTGGAGAACTGACTGCAGACTGAGCATTATTCCAATTCTTTTTCTTCTGCCACTTGCTTCCCCAATTTCCATCCTGGTGCTGACTATGGTTTTGATCTGTTGGCCTGCTCCTTTTGGCCTGCCTATCTTTTTCCCTTGCCTCAGCCACCTTCTTATTCTGACCCTCTACCTATTGAATATGAACTAACAGTTTGGAGAAGTCCATGTCCCTGTTCAGGATTTCCCCTTTGCATTCAAGCACTAAGTCATCTGAAAGGGTAGATGCAAACCTTCTTATATGTTCTCTCATATTACCAGCCAACTCTGGAGCATAATGGGCTAGTTGGTTGAACCTCAAAGCGTACTCCTTTACACTCATTTTTCCCTGCTTTAGGTTTATAAACTCTTCATCTTTGGCCTCCCTCAACTCTAGAGAAAAGAATCGATCTAGGAAGGTTTTCATAAACTTGCCCCATGCTGTGGGCAATACACTCTCACCTTTTGAATCTTCCCACTCGCTATACCACTGATTCGCAACTTCTTTAAGATGATAAGCTGCTAATTCCACCTCTTGTACCTTATCTACATACATCACCCTAAAAATTTTCTCCATCTCATCTACAAACTCCTGAGGATCCTCCTCTACCTTGGTGCCAAAAAACTTGGGCTGGTTTATTCTCATGAACGAAACCACCCATGTAGCCTCAGATATAATGGATGTATACCCAACATCCTCTGACTGTTGAGTCAGTGTAGCCACTAACTGCGTAAGCATATGTATTGACTACCTTAATTCTGCATTAGATACCTCTCTTTCATAAGGTTGGATGGGGTTAGTCCCTGTCTGGGGAGCTCGAGGTGCCCTGGGTAGGCTGGTCTAGTAGGTGGGACTCCCGAAGTAACAACAACTTTTAGAGTTTGTGCTCTGTTATGTGTCCTCATCCCATGAGTGTGATGGGCCTCATCAGTCTGGGCATTCTGATCATAAGAGCAATGTAGAGGCATGACTGTTTTTCTGAAATATAAGAGATCATTGATTAGAGGATATATTATACTCCAAAGCATGAAGTAATTCACAAGAAGGGGAAAATTTCCTAAATGCCTAGTAGCCTCCTACTTATGAGTATGGTAACACCCTGGGACTATGAACTGCGCTCTAATACCAAGTTTGTCATGACTAGAAGCGAGACCCTAGTCCTGATGAGCATTCCAAACCATAAAGGCCCAGACGCCCTTCTCTATCTAGTAGTCATGCACAAAATTCATACCATACAAGAAGACGCGAAATTACAGTTTAATATAAGATCATGGTCATACTCTAAATTCAATTTAACAATAAGGAATAAAAATCCAACAGTAACTAGACATCATCTGAACCGGTCTGTGAAAACTCTAATACATGATAAAATGACAACTGTCTAAAAACTAGGACAAGGCCCCCAGACCACCCAAATCTAAATAAATAACAAATGTCTAGAATAGACAGGCCTTTTGGAATATAGAAGGCTCACCATTGCACAGCTCGCTTCTCTCTGAAATCTCTACTGCTTAGCCGGAAGTCTAGATTGAGCCTCAAACCCTAAGAGATAGGGGTTAATACAATTGTACTGGTACATAGAGGAAATCCAAAATAATGCTCTATATTTAACATATATGAGAGCAATTTAAAACAATTTATAAATACATTGTGTAGAAAGAATCATATGGGCACATTTAAAAGACTCTATAAGAATCATTGAACTCTGTAACACATCTTTATTTTACTTCTAGACTAGGTGGTATACCTTACAACTCTGAAATTCCATAGGCTATATGAAATCTTCCATTAACTCGGCAACCAAGCCCCCAACCCATGTTTACCGCAAGGGTCGAAGTCTCTGTCTCTACTATACCACAAGGCCATCCCCAGCGTACAATAATAATATACCCGTATCGGCAAATATGGTTTTAAGCTAAGAGTTACTTAAACTCAATCCTTCTTCAGGTAACCACCTAACCCTCTTTAATCCCATTTTTAACTCTTTTAAAACATGTATTCTTTGAAAACATACATTGAAAACTCTAACTCTGTTATGGCATACATACATATGGTATCGTCATACCATTGACTTACAAGTCACATCTTTGAGCAATTAATAGTATATTATAATCTCTATTTTCAAGACATAATTTTGGGGCCACCATATCGATAAATTATTTCAAAGAACTCTTTCTTAAAGCTCACGTAAACATATGCAAGAAACTCTTTTTTTCCAATAGTTCAAAACACTCAAGTGGTCCTATCAAAGTTTTCAATCATATGCAATTTCCTTCTCTTTAAAACAAAAACATAATTGTATCAATAAACACCCTCTCATCATTTCTAAATCATGTTCAAATGCTATGACATTAAGAAAACTACTTTCAAATCATAAAACAAGCATTTCAACTCTTTTCCGACACGTTCATAAACTTTAATTCAACATAAGAGAGGGATTTCTTAATTTGTGCTCTCAGAAAATCTTCAATCTCAATTTTCATACATATACATATACATATAAATTGATTTTAAGAGGGAACGCCAAAAAGCTAAAACAACAATATCACTGTCTGAATAAGGAGTTGATGGGACATGTCCCCAACTAACTTTAACAACTGAAATAAATAAATTAAAAAGATAATAAAGCAATGGTCAGGTCCTCGAAGTATGAGGACTCACTGCTAACTCTGATTGCTGAGACTAGAATACTACTGATGCTCTGGAGCTCGTGCTTCTAAACCTACGGTATAAAACACCATAGCGTAAATGTGTCAGTATATTTGAATGTACTGGTATGCATGTGAGGTAGGCTTAAATAAAAAGGGTTCACATACATGAACTATACTAACTGACTGAATAACATCAACGTGAGAATACATGCCTAAATACATAATAACTATAACTGAGTTTATGATAACATAATTACTGAATCTGAGTACTGATAACATGAGATACTGATAGTTGATTTAACTAATACTGAGTGATTGTATCTGAAAGTCTAGGTTCTGAAGGAACTAGCTGAGTTTTGTACTATTCTGAGCTGACTGTATCTAACAGTCCTAAATTCTTTAGAACTATCTGAGTTCTATTACTGAGGCTGAATGACTGTGTCTGACAGTCCTAATTCTATAACAAAAATTATGGGAAGTAGTCATCTAACCGAAATGCCCCAAATGAAGCAATATAGCTGAGTTGGGGTCCAATCTGTAACCCTAATTGGAAAGTTGTTAATACCATACCACTGGTAAGGACAAGCTATGGGTGAACCTCATCTGACAGTGTCCCCAAAAGAGAATGATAGGACCTTCATTTGCCAGTGTTTATCCACCTCATCAACCCTCATCTGATAGTGTTGATGTCTCAATCTATGCTAGCTACATAGTTTTGGGATGCAAGGATGACTTCTAAGAATCACACCCTTATATGAGAGTGTGTGTTCCTATCCTTGGGTTCTCTCAATGCTAACTCCTACTCCCATTAGAATTGACACTGAACATGGATTACTGAAATGAACTTGACTGAATTAACTGAGTTCTGTTGACTGACAGAATACTACTGAGATTACTAAATTTTTGAGATTTCTAAGATTACTGAGTTTACTGAGTCTTCTTGAGTCACATGACTGACTGAATTTCTATGAACATAGCTCAACTGAGAGTATCTTAAAAACATGACACCTGCTCTAAGAACATAGCTAAATTGTCGGGTATAAGTACCCCCAGGACTTGATAGAATGAAACTGACAAAACATGACTTTCTCGAATACATGATCAATATCACAATCCATAATACAATAAGTAAGAGTTTCATGAAGTAGAAGTTCTAAAGAACCACAAGGGTTACACATATATCCATAATGCATTGACTAAGGCATTTCATCAAACACTTGACATGCATAAACTTTTACATGATTGGGGATTTCATATTATCATACTAGTATGGCACTTTCCTTCACATAGGCTTTTAATCAAACACATGGGGAGCATGCTTTGGCTATACAATCTTAAACATATCTAATAATCATGGATACATCAATCAATATGTAAATTTAAGGGTTTATCATGATTATTATGTAAATCACCACATCCTAGGGTCAATCATTGGAGTATATAGTTTCAAACATGAATCAAAACCCCACAAAATCAGGAACATGAATTTCAATTCAATTTAAATCATGAATATTTATAAATTCACAAATCCTGGATTTTAAAAAGAGATTCTTGAGCTTCATGGGTGAAAGGGACCCATGAATCAACTCATAACATACCTGGGTTGTGAGTTTCTTGAAGTTCTTAGACTTGAAGAACTTGAATTTCGTAGTTTCTTGAAGAAGGATTTGGATCTTGTTCTTAGGGATTATCTTTGAGTGAAAACCCTAATTTGATGTTGTAGATGGATAATGAACTTACGAGCCTTAGTCTGATATAATTAGGGGTTAAAACGGGTGAAAAAAACCCAAACGCCTTTTTAAAGATGACTTTAAAATAACTGAATGAACTGTGTAATGGTGGGTGCAACGGTCCATTATTGGGTCGATGGTCCATTGGTCCTGATCGTCGCACCTGGGCAGAATAGGGGTTCACTGTCTCTGCTGCGACGGCTAGGGTGACAGTCCTCGCTAGTTCGATGGTCTGTCAGCCTAAGCCATTGCAGTGGTCTCACTGCCTCCGATTTGATGATTTGGGTGATGGTCCATTACTAGCTTGACGGTCCATCGGCCCTCATCGTCGCACCTGGTCAGTTTTTACTACTTTCTATAAAATGACCATAACTTTCCACCCTGATACTGGATTTGGACAAAATTGGTATCGTTGGAAAGATAATTCAATTTTCCCACATGAAAAAAATTGAAAATATTAAAAATTCCACATATATAAAAGTGGATTATCCTTCAATTTAAGTTTCTAACATACTTGGGATGATTTCAAACTAGGTAGAAGTATGGGGTATTACAATATTTCCCCTTGAGAACATTTGTCCTCGAATAAGACGGAGCAAGAGGGGAAAACATAAACTGACATACATACTAAACATGAATGACTTGAAAATGATTCCATGACTGACATAACTGATAACTGAATATATCATACCGAACATGCATATCTGATGCATGTGTAACTAATTCATAAATGAATGATTGAGTCTTCTGATGAAACAAGGTTCTCACAATGAGAATACATGTTTGATGCATGATTATATCACTAAACTGACATATGAATGCATGACCGACTATGCAATGGTACTTAATACCATATTTATAATGGAATTCTGAGCATGAACTGCATACCAAGTTTGTAACTGAAATTTGAACATGAAATAGAATAAGCTTAAGAAGAACTGTTACCTTGAGCTAGGTCTAAGTTTGTGGGGAAGAGGTGAGGATACATGGTACGCATGTTTTCTTCTACTTCCTAAGTAGCTCCCTCAATGGACTGATTTTGCCAAAAAACTTTGACTAGCGGGACTTCTTTATTCCTCAGTCTGCGAGTTTGATAGTCAAGAATTTTGAATGTAATCTCTTTATAAGAGAGATTGCTCTGAACATATATGCTCTAAATAGGTACTACAACTGTTGGGTCACCTATGCACTTCTTGAGCAAAGAGACATGGAAGACTGGATGAACTGAGGCTAGATCTGAAGGCAATTTGAGCTCATAGGCTACCTTGCCAAAGTGACTGAGAATTTTGAAGAGACTGACATATTGGGGACTGAGCTATCACTTCTTTTCGAATCTCTTCACTCCCTTCATGAGAGAGATCCTTAGATAGATAAAGTCATTAATCTCAAACTTGAGATCCTTTACTGAACAGGTATGAACGGGAACATGAGAAGATGACTGAGTCTGTAACATGTGACATAGACTGAGTGTCGTGAACTAAACTGAGCCATTGCGTACATAGATTACGGCTGAGATTGGAGCTTGAGGGTTCACCTATAATTACCCACTACTCTAAGATAGGTTCCTTACATTAAGAGGGAATGACATATTTAGGTAATGAAAGTTCAGGGGATTATAGTGTATCTCTCCCTTGGGATACTACGTCCCTCATAGAATGCTAACTTGGATGAGATACTGAGGAAAGACTGGAATGATGCATAGGGAACCTACGAATGGAATCACGACTGAATATTTGGGATTTGAGACTGTTTCATGAAACATGAACTGAGATGAACACACAACTGCTTGATTGGTCCATCTTAGGATGGTTACATCCATGAGACTTCAAATAGTGCAACTAGGTGGACAGAATGGGAAAATATGTGAACTTGTCCATCTAACTGTTGGGCTGAAGTACTGGTTGTTCAAACTAATTCCTACTGACTAACTCATCTAATTTGCTAAATGACTGATGGCTGAGTACTGGGCATCTAAGACTGAACTGTGCTTAGTCTTAATAACTGGACTGAGAATATGGAGTTTTTATGAATATGAGAAAGGGACTAACTGAGTAATATGAGATAGATGAGCATGAATTCATGAAATATTTGTATTGTCTGAGAATACAACACCAGGCATATAACATAATTCAAAAATATTTTGTAAGATGACGTACTGAAACACTGATAATATGCATAACTAATAACTACACGCCATGGTCAAGCAAACCCGAAATTGGACTGTGGTACTGATCTGATTTTTGAACTGAGGCTGAGGCTGACACTATATCTAAGACTGTAGCAGAGACTGCAACTAAATTTGTAATTGAGACTTATACTGGGAAGGAATATTGGTGTCTAATAATTGTGGTTTAGATTGGTACTCAAGTACTGAATTCTGATAGCTAAGTAATTGATAACTGAAAGCCATGGTACTGTAGGACTATCTGAGTCCTTTACTGAATACCGATTACTGAACTGACGCAATAACTGAGGCCTAAGGGACATAACATCAATGCAACGGATTCACCAAGGGATCTAAACTGAGGGTATATGCGACATAACCTGAGTTTGGATGATCACTAGGAGTGGAACATAAGTCATGTGGGTTGAGCATAATATAAAGCACGACATGAGTACATGAGTGGTGAGCTGAATGACCTGAGTCTGAAGGTTCTATATTCATGGGACATTATCTATACTATTGAGTAAACTAGAAGTCCTTATACTGGGATTCTATGGAAGGTACATAAATGTAAGCTATGTTCATGGAACATGATTCGTACCACGGAGTAAACTGGGACTCCTTATAATGCAAACTGAAACATACATGATTTTCACTAATATGCACAAATATGTGCAATGATCATGGAGATGATAGGTAGGACATGAATAGATACCATAATACTTGATGGGTTTTGAGGATCAGTAATACTATTCTGAGATGGTCTGTATGATTATGTTCACTACGAGAATAGACGAGGATGACATCTATGAAGACTATGAAGAACAAGTCTAATTACTGTTTGAACACATAGTTCATTAAGTCTATGATGGCTGTTCAGGCATTGGTAATACCAAAGGACATGACTAAGAATTCAAAGTGGTTGTACCGAGTTCGAAAACCTATCCTCAAAATGTCATATTCTCTAACTCTGGGTTGATGATAGCCTGATCTGAGGTCTATCTTAGAGAAATAGTTGTCACCCTAAAGTTGGCCAAACAAGTCATTGATTCTGTGAAGTGTATACTTGTTCGTAAATATGAATTTATTGAGCTGATGGTAGTCTATACACATTCTGAGAGAACCATATTTCTTGCGCACGAATAAGACTGGTGCACCCCACGGAGACACTCTAGATCTGATGAAACCTTTATATAGGAGATCTTTCAACTGATCTTTCAATTCTCTGAGTTCTAATAGTGACATTCTGTATGGAGGAATAGATATGGGATGAGTATCTGAAAGAAGGTCTATGCCAAAGTCTATTTCCCTTGCAGGAGAAATTCTGGGAAGATCTTCGAGAAAGACATTGGAATATTCATTCACTACTAGGACTGATCTGAGACTAGGAGTTTCATAACTAGAGTCCTTAACTCGAACAAGATTATAGACACATCCCTTAGATAACATTTTCCATTCCCAAAGGTAGGAAACAAGCTGACCTCTGAAAACTGAAATACTACCTTTCTACTCTAGGACGGGTTCATTCGGGAACTAAAACTGGACAACTCTATTTTTGCAGTCAATTGTGGCATAGCAGGAATAAAACCAACCTATATTGAGAATGATATTGAAATCAGTCATCTCTAATTTGACTAATTCTGACGAAGTGACTTTCTGAGATACCATAATTGAACAGTTCCTGTATACCCATTGGGCTATGATAGTTTTACCCACTGGGGTGAAGACTAAGAAAGGTTCTGCTAGAATTTTGGGACTGACTCTGAAATCAAATTCTATATAAGGAGTAACAAAATACAAATAAGCTCCTGGATCTAGCAAGATGTAAACATGTACATGAAAGATCTATAACGTACTAGTAACCACATCAGGAGAATTTTCTTGATCTTGTTGAGAATGGAGAGCAAAGAGTCTGTTTGGGAGTTGCCCACTGGTAGCACTGGAGATGACACCCTACATATTCGAGCGATCGGACTGAGCTGAGGAATAGTTATGCTGACCTTGAAAACCTGACTGGGGACAATCTCTGACTCTGTGGCCTGGCTTTCCATATTCAAAACAGACATCATTTCCAACTCTTTAAATACCCTAGTGGTTCTTACCATAAGTCTAACAAAGGGGATAGGTTCAGGTAGTGCTAACACTACCCTGAGTTTAGGGCCTAGCGCCCTATCCCTGTTGCCTTCTCTAAATTTTAGGAAAGAGCACTGGCTGGAGAAGGGGCTGGGACCACTGCCTGCTGATTGATCTGAGATACTACTAAGTAAGATAAAGTGAGGGAGTCAATTTTCAATTCTCCATGAAAGGCATGCTTGTCCAGAGAATCTTCCTGAATGGGCAAAGTTACTGACTGATTTTCGATTCTTCTTTTGTTAGCCCTTTTTGGGAGACATATCAGTAAATGAAATGGAAAAAAATAATTAGACTGGGAGTCTACATTTGAGATTATGCTCACAGGCATGACATGGATAATGAAATAAGGAAAACTGTTCCTAAAACATCTCATAGCCTCCTGTCCATAAGTATGGTGCACAACACAACCATGCACAAGACTCTACTAGATGCGGCTTTTCATATTTCCTAGGACACTCTGGAACCTTAGGCTCCGATACCAAGTTTGTAATGCCCCAAATTTGGTACCCGAAATGCTATACGATGCTCATGACTTTGAAGGACCACAAGCTAACCCATGAATGATATCTGTACCTGTATACCATATAATATACTGTATAAATATTGAAATAAAGGCTGTAAGGCCGTAGGGTTCAAAACTGAGACATAATATCTGTTAAAATATAACATCTGGGTGGGGTATAAAATATGCAAAAAAACTAAAATAACTTTCTGAACATGCTAATCCAAAAGCCTCTAAACTTTCTGAATAAAGAGTTGATGGGACATGTCCCCAACTAACTCCAACTACTGAAATAAATTAATTAATGAGATAATAAAGCAATGGTTAGGTCCTCAAAGGATGAGGACTCACTACTAACTCTGACTGCTAAGACTGGAATGCTATTGATGCTCTTGAGCTCGTGCTTATGAACTTATGGTATAAAATACCATAGCGTAAATACGTTAGTACATTTGAATGTACTGGTATACATGTGAGGTGGGCTGAATACAAAGGTTTCACATGCATGAACTATACTAACTAGCTAAATAATATGAATATGAGAATACATGTATGAATATATAATAACTATAAGTGAGTTCGTGATAACATGATTACTGAATCTGAGTACTGATATCATGAGATACTAATAACTGATGTAACTGATATTGAGTGACTGTATCTGACAGTCTAGGTTCTGATAGAACTATCTAAATTCCATATTGTTCTAAGTTGACTGTATCTGATAGTCCTAAATTCTGTAGAACTATCTGAGCTCTATTACTGAGACTAAATGACTGTATTTGATAGTCCTGATTCTTTAACTGAAACTGTGGGAAGTAGTCATCTAATCAACATGCTCTAAAGAAAGCAATATAGCTAAGTTGGGGTCCAATCTGTAACCTTAATTGGAAGGGTGTCAATACCACGCCACTGGTAAGGATAAGTTGTGGGTGACCCTCATCTGACAGTGTCCCCAAAAAAAAATGGTGGGGCCCTCATCTAACAGTGTTTATCCACCTCATCAACCCTCATATGAAAGTGTTGATGTCTCAACCTATGCTGGCTACATAGTTCTTGAATGCAAGGATGACTTCTAAGAATCATACCCTCATATGACAGTCTGTGTTACTATCCTTGGGTTCACTCGGTGCTAATTCCTACTCCCATCTGAATAGACACCGAACATGGTCTATTGAACTGAATTGGACTGAATTAGATGAGTTCCGTTGACTGACAGAATACTACTAAGATTACTGAATTTCTTAGATTTTTAAGATTACTGAGTTTAGTGAGTCTTCCTGAGTCATTACTGACTGAATTTCTATAAACATGGCTCGACTGATAGTATCTTAAAAACATGACACTAGGTCTAGGCACATAGCTAAATTATCGGGTACAAGTACCCCCATAACTTGATAGCATGAAACTGACAAAGATTGACTTTCTTGAATACATGACCAAAATCACAATCTATAATACAATAAGTTGGAGATTTCATGAAGTAGAAGTTCTAAAGCACCACAAGGGTTACACATATATCCATAATTCATTGACTAAGGCATTTCATCAAACACATGACATGCATAAACTTTTACATGATTGGGAATTTCATATTATCATACTATTGTGGCACATTCCTTCACATAGGCATTTAATCAAAAACATGGAGAGCATGCTTAGGTTATACAATCCTCAACACATCTAATAATTATGGATAGATAAATCAATGTGTAAATTTAAGGGATTATCATGATTATTATGCAAATCACCACATCCTAGGGTCAATCATTTGAGTATGTAGTTTCAAACATGACAAAACCCCACAACATCATGAACATGAATTTCAATTTAATTTAAATCATGAGTATTCATTAATGCATAAATCTTAGATTTTGAAAAGATATTCTTGAGCTTCATGGGTAAAAGGGACCCATGAATCAACACATGACATGCCTGGGTTGTAAGTTTCTTGATGTTTTTAGACTTAAATAACTGAATTTCCTAGTTTCTTAAAGAAGGATTTGGATCTTGTTCTTGGGAATTATCTTTAAGAGAAAATCTTAATTTGATATTGTAGATGGATAATGAACTTATGAGCCTTAGTCTGATATAATTAGGGGTTAAAACGAGTAAAAAAGACCCAAATACCCTTTTAAAAATGACTTTAAAATAACTGAACGAACTATGTGACGGTAGGTGTGATGGTCTATCGCTGGGTCGATAGTCCGTCGTACTTGGGCAGAATAGAGGTTCACTGTCCCTGCTATGATGACTTAGGCAACGGTCTGTCACTAGCTCGATGGTCCATTGGCCTGAGCCATTGTCCTTAGGCAGAAGGTGGTCTCACTGCCTCCACTGTGATGGTTTGGGTGACGTTTTGTCGCTAGCTCAATGGTCTGTGGGCCCTCATCATCGTACCTGGGTAGTTTTGACTGCTTTCTATAAATGGCCTTAACTTTCTACCCTGATACCGAATTTAGATGAAATTGGTATTGTTGGAAATATAATTCAATTTTCCACATGACAAAAAGTGAAAATCTTAAAAATTCCACGTATATAAATGTGGATTCATCCTTCAAAGTAAGTGTCTAATATACTTAGGATGATTTCAAGCTAGGTAGAAGTACGGGCTATTACACCATCATGAAGGTAACGTCTTAACTCTCCACTATTTTAGAGTATGTTAATCGTCTTTATATACCCCTTATATGATGACCTTTCTTTGTGTGTGCACCAAACAATGTCCAAGTTTTGGAAGATCCTCACTAAAGTAAGCCACAAGATAGTAGTGAGTCTGTAGTAGGTCCAGGCTCAAGAGAGTTACTTTTATTATCCAAAGAGGTTAATTCTAACCCCTGCAGTAAAGTCAAAGCAAATGTAGGGTCAAACTTCCCCGACATCCAGCCGTAACCATGTCTATTTTTTATGGCAAGAAGGTTATTTCAAATCTTAAAAAAGAATTTATCATGAAGGCTTGGGCTAGTATCCACACCAAAATTCCAGGCCTTACTTCGAATCATGTTTCTTCTATCCAAGATGATGTCAAAGTCATACTCAATGACATAAGTGGAATAGGGGCGTATATTTTCCTTTGCAAAATTTATTGGGGTTTTTCTTTGGGCTTGCAACTTCCTATGAACAAGCACGATCCGTCCTTGTTGACAAAACCACAATAATTAAAGAATCAAAGCTGTATTTGAAAGCCAAAAAGAATCTTGAGATTCTCTTGAGGGAGAGGGATAAGAAATATGAAGAATATTCTGCCGCCTGCAAATCTCTTGAAAAGACAAAAAAGAAGGTGAAAAAGTTAAAAGCTCTCTGAGATGCTACCAGGAAAGAAGCTGCAGAGATGGAATTCAAAGTTTCAACTGTTGAAAAAGAGTTTTCCAAGTTTTCTAATGTCTCCCTTGTAACTATAAATGCCTCAAAGGTCATGGAGAAGAAGAAGCAAGTCTTAGAGGTTACTTTACAAGTTTTAGTCAATTCAAGCTTTCAAAGCTTGAATTGTTTCTTCCTCTCCCAAACATCGCTTCTTCCTCTCCCAAACATCGCAAGAGTATTTCTTCAAACGGTCTTTCATATAGTGTGTCTTTATAGTAAAGGAAGCAAGGTAAATGACAACGAATGTCAGTCCTTCTCTTTGGATCCTTTGGAAGTATCCCATAACATAAGTAATCAACGATAGGTTATCACCAATCTTCTTTTACAAATTTAGACATGGCAACAAGGTATTCAACCTTATTTTTTACATCCTCATTTGACGCATGTACTACCCATTCTTGGCAGAAAGTAACTCTCATTTGATTTGGAAGAGTCATGGTTGAGGCCAAAGCAGCTAGGGAATTATCTTGCTTATTTTCTCTCTTTGTCACAAGTTAGAGGGTTACATCTCCAAGCCACCCCACAAACTTTTATGCATAATTATGATATGGTCGTATTTTAGGCTTTATGACTTCATAGCTTCCCAAAAACTGCTTGATCACCAATTGGGAGTCACCAAAGACTTGTAATTGTAGTTGTTTCATGTTAACTGCCATCTCAACTCAAAGTATTAATGTTTGATATTCGGAAATATTATTAGGGCAATGGTTTGTTAGGGTAAAAAAGTATGAGATGACCTCTTCTTATGGTGTGACAAACACCACATTGGCACCAGCTATATCTCAATGTGTAGAACTATCAAAGTACATCATTTACGGGGTTTTGTCTTTAATAACCATTGCATCTTTGTTAGGAAGTTCATCGTTCAGTTCCTAGTCATCAGGTATCAGGTGACCTGGAAAGAAGTCGGCCAATGCTTGTCCCTTTACAACCTCTTTGAGAACATACACAATCTCAAACTGTGGAAATTAAAGGTACCATTTTACAAGTCGGTCGCTAAGTACTGGTTTTGATATTACAAACTTGATGGGATTTACCCTAAAAACAAGACAGACAACATGATCTTGAAAATAGTGTTTTATCTTTTGAATTGAGAAGGCCAATGCGAAACATAACTTTTTGATTGGAGAATATTTTAGCTTATTCAGCTTCATCATTTTCCTCAGCTAGTAAAGAGAGTTTTCTTTTCCTTCACTATTTTCTTGAGCCACTAGTGCTTAAACTGACCTATCTTGTGTCGCGATGTAGAGTGTCAATAGTTTCCCAGGTATGGGTGCCTCAAGAACTGGTGGTTTCATTAAGTATGATTTGATACTCTCAAAGGCATCACTACTAGCTTGGTCCCGTTCGAAGGGAGTGTCCTTCTTTATGAGACAACTAAATAGTTGACATTTTCTAGCCAGGTTTGAGATGAACCTTCTTAGATATGCTAGCCTTTCTGGAAGGCTGTTTTACTCATGAATGTTTCAAGGCTCGGGTATCTTTAAAAGTGAATCAACCTTGGATTGATCAATTTTAATTCCTCAGTGTCGCACAATAAAGCCAAGAAACTTTTCAGAATCAACTCCAAAGGCACACTTTAATGGATTCATCCTAAGTTGATATCTTCGCAGTAACTCAAACAACATTTTTAGGTCTTTTAAGTGGTTATCTCTCCTTATTGACTTCACCACTAAGTCATCTACATAACATTCAACATTTAGGACATCAAAGATATTTTGTATAGGCCTTTGATAAGTGGCGCCAACATTCTTCAAATCAAAAGGTATCACCTAGTAGCAAAAATACCTTTAGGCGTATAAAATGCAATGAGTTCTTCATCCTTTGGTGCCATACAAATTTGATTATAGTCGGATGAACAATACATGAAGGATTTTGAATCATAACCAGTGGTGGCATCAATCATCAATTTTGGTATAGGGATTCGAAAGTCATTCTTAGAGCAGGCATTGTTGATATCCCAAAAGTTGACGCAAACTCAAATTTGGCCATTCTTCTTCTGTACTGGAACAATACTTGAAATCCACGTGGGATATTTGACTTCACGAATAAAGCCAACTTTAATGAGTTTGTTAACTTTATTTTCAATCAATGGAACCAACTCTGGCCTAAAGCGGCTTTGGGCTTGCTTAATAGGACGAGCCCCGTTCTTGACCACCAACTGATAGTCTGATACTTTTGGATCTAAGCCAGGCATTTCTTAGTAACTCCAAGCAAAGAAATCCATATATTCTTTGAGCATGTCCATATAAGCAAGTTCCCCATCTACGTCTAGAAATATACTCAGGTAATTTGGTCTTGGGTCTTTATCGGGTCTAAGATTAACTTCCTTTAGAGGATCTATTATGGCCTTTATTCCTTCTTCAAGTTGTGATGGAGCATCTCCAGTATCTTTCTCTTCTTGGGGGTCATCATTATTGATCGATATATGATAACACCAGAAAGTATCATCTATCTCTTCATCAACCTTCATTTTAGATAAGACATCTTTATCATTCTTGGTCATAACATGATATGAGGAACAACACTTTATCTCGCTCACATTCCTTGGTATAAACCATAGTATTAGCCTTTTCTTTTAACACGTCATAAAATGAAACCACTAGTTTTGTCTGCTGCCTCATTCTAGAAAGAATAAAACTTTGAAAATCCTTTTGGATTTTAAGTGAAAAGTGCATCATCGTGCTTTGGTGACTTCTCTGATGCTTTTTTCTTTTTATTTTATTTAGAGGTCCCAAACTTTTGAACACAGAAATTCTTGAAGTTGATTCTCCAAGTCAGTCAAAGACAGAAGGTCTTTTGTTTGATGTATTAGACTCTTCCTCTATAGTAATATAATTACTAACCACCCTTCTTATGGAGATGCAAATTGGAGATGGATGCGTGTATCCTAGGCCTTCACATTTCTACTTGGTTGTACCTTTCGATGAAAGTTTGCCTAACCTTGATGGCTTATTAGGATTATATCTAGCCTTTATAAATAGCTTGAATTCATTTGGATTGAAGCCCTCTTACATACACTTCATAGGAAGTATCATATCTTGTGGCAGATTTTGAGCCACAGACTCTCCAAGTAGTCCTGAGGATGGATTTATTGCGTCAATCCTCCTGATAGGTAAAGTTAGCCCCTTTAGCACATTATCTTGGGCATCAAATGGGTGATATTTCTCTTTCTTTACCTTTGGTACGTAGCAAATAACAAGAGTTGCCTTTTTTTTCATAGGTACGACACTTTCTTTATTTGAAGTGAAGAGGGGATTCTTGGTGGCGACTTTTTTGACAGTCACCGTAACCTTCTTAGATGCAAGATCATAACATTTAGTCTTGGTGACATCTTCAACCCTTTTCTCATTCACAACATAATTCTTTAAGTAGAATTTTGTATCAGCAAAGTGTTACTCAGCTTCAATGAATGGCTTATCATCGATAACTATCTTTCTTTTCACTCCGCCTTCGAGGTACTTCAAGCATTGATAGTAAGAAGACGAGATAATTTTGTTCTTGTGTACCCAAGGCCTACCAAGTAAAATATTTTATAAAGCTTTGGCATCAATCACATGCATTAATGCATTTGATTTAAAATCATCCATACGAATCCCCAACTTGACAACTCTCATGGCCCTCTGGCTTTCGGCCAGTTAGTCAGTAAAAATGCCAAGTTCCTTCATTGTACCGATAGGCTAGATGTTAACTCCGTATCCCTCATCAATCAAGTTATTATTTATCTTCTTTCCTAGAACTTAACCTACCATGTACAAGGGACAATTGTGTAGGGTTCCTCCAAGTAGAAGATCATTATTTGTAAATTTGATTTTTGTATCACATACATATGCCTCCTAGCCAAGAGTTTTAGTAAGATTTTCAGAAGATGAAGGAACTTCCATGGGTAGATTTTCACCCTTTGGCCCCTCTTTGGCAGTATTAAAACAAGATGTCTCAAGGTTGACTTGACCAATCTTTTCAAGAAACCAACTTGGTAAGAATTCTTCCAACGTTACTGGACACCATGGTTTTTGGTGGTGAAGCTCCATTACCTTTGTCTTCTTAGGAAGTTCAACCACCTTCTATTGTTTTTTGGTTTCTTTACCATCCTCCTCCTAGTTGGCTGCTCGGACAACTCTTTTTGTAGACTTATCTTTTTACATCTATGCCTGGTCACCAGAGTCCAATATTCATTACCGCCTTCATCAACTGAAGACTTTTTAGGTTCTAATAGTTTTTCATTATGCTGTTCAGCATATATTTGAACTAGATCGACCAAGCCAAAAGTGATAGAAATTTAATGAGAACTAGTTGTCTCATCGTCGAAGAAGATCTTCTTCTCATTTGCCAGTTGCATGACTTTGTCTTTAAAGACAAAACACTTTTCCAGAGGGTGACTCACAAGCATATGACACTTGCAATAATTAGGGTTATTGGTCCTTTCAACTTCATTGGGTTGTTTCATCTCTGGGAGTTCAATGAGCTTATGCTCAAGGAGTACATCAAAAATCTCAGCAACATCAGAATAAAATAAAGTATATTTATTTTCTTGCATCTCCTTTAAAGTTTTCTGATTTGGACGTACTCCAGAAGTTGTCTTCACACTTTGCTTCTTGCTTACCTTCGTGGTGACCTTCACAGGAGATACATCAATTTTCATAGATTCCTTGTTGTTATTTTTGGGGACAAACTTGCCTCATCCTTTGGGTTCCTGCTTATCCTTTCCCCTTCGAGGGTCATGAATCGGTGTTGCTCCTTTTCCAGTAGTAGAAATGCTCAACTCCATATCGTGAGAACAAGTAGTTGACTCTTCACAGGATTTAGGCTTAATACCTTACATGATGTACAGAAGCTCCCAGTGCATTCCTTGGACGCATATATCTATTAAAGAAGCTTCGCTGAGCCTATCTTTGCAGTTTAGGTTAGCATTTCTCCATCGATTGATAAGTCAATGACCGATTTATTCTTTTTTTGTCGAGTATTTGTGAGCTCTACCATGCTCACTGTGTATATACTATAAAAGCGATTCAGGATCTCATACTCTAATTGCTCTCAACTATCGATGAAGTTAGGCTCGATGTCTATATACCAATCAAAGGCAATTCCCTTCCGAGAACAAATAAACTGTTTGAAAAAATAGTCACCGTAAGTTCCATCATTATTACAAGTCTCAATAAAGTGTCCAACATATTGTTTTAGGTTCCCTTTGCCCTCAGATTATTGAAATTTGGGGGGTTGATAGTCGGCAGGCATTTTGAGGCTATCTATTCTCACAGTGTAGGGCTTGGCATACGTAAGGAAAGACTTAGTGATAACATCATACTTGTCTTTGAGGGTCTCTTCAATGAATTCTTTCAATTGCTCAATCAGGATCATTCGCTTAGAAAAAACTTATAATTTTTTAGTTGGTGGTGTGTTTTTCACAGTATGTTCTATCTCGTAAGCCTCAGGAGATTTTGCAGGTGCATGGATAGACTCTCCGTATACCAGGCCTTCCATCCTATCAACTATCTTATCAATCCAAGCATCTTGATTCTAAACATATTTGGTCAGGCCCTCAATTGCCTTTGTCAGATTCACAAGCTACTCCTCCATAGATGAGGCATCAGTCACTATTGTTTGCATAATCACTGAAGACGTTGTAGAGTAATATGGATTATCATATAAGTTGATATTTGTAGTGTTCAGCTTATGCGGTGTAAGTAGAGAAGATGCATTTGTTGAACGACCATTGCTCTTTGCGCTAGAGTATTTGGAACCAAAATGCTCAAGTAGAGCTAGAGTCTTCTTAAGTGATTCCGCCACACTGCTTTCTCCTTCTGAAGTACTTGCATTGGACTTCGCTCCTTTTGGAGTTGAAGATCCAAAAAATAGAGTTGGCGCAGACGACATTGGATGTGTTTGTTTCCCTAGCAAGCCTACGTTGCTCCTTATGATAGCTCCCAAGCTTTCGAAAGTAACACCAAGGATAACTTCTACTTCAGCAGAGAACTTTGAATCAACATCCTTGGAAGCAGTTGATTGAGAGTTGACCTTCTTAGAAGTCATTTCAGCGTTGTTGAACTTTGAAGTTGAAAAAGTTGAGATGAGAGGTAGAGACTGTCCCACTGGGCAAGCCAGAATTTGTTAGACGGTAAAAATTTTGAATCGAGAAAATAAATAAATCAAGAAAAGAAAATATTGCAACAATTAATTTATTAAGTTCAATGTGTGAGTGTTACAATCTCTATGAATCCTATGATTTGCCTTTTCAAATAAATATTCAAGGGCTTAAAACTTGATCTTGAATTTGAACTTGATTTGTTGATTTGAGGGACTTGATCTTAACTTGTTTCTAAATTCAAGGACTTTTGAGCTTGTTCATGAATATTACGGTCTTGATCTTGAATCTGGATGAACTTGATTCGAATGCTTGAGCTTTGTAGAGAAATTATGGCGTTTGATCCACGAGCTTTCTCTTGCTTCTTGTTAGAGTTCTGGGGTTTTTTCTGAATTATAAGACCCCTATTTATAATTGTGAAAAGGGAAGAGTCATGATGAATATGGACTTTCTTTGACCAATCAGATTTAAGTGATATGACACCTTTTATGGGCTTTTGATTTCACTAGGTCTGCTACATCATTTTGACATGTGGCATGGTCCTATTGGCTCTTTCACTTTACTTGCCATGCCACGTTATTTGACACGTTATGCTTATTTGTGCCTCTAGAATATGACAATATCTTGGGCTTAGCAAAGTGAACTCGTCATTTATAGCCCAAATCAATGGGCTAGCCAAAAAAAATAGGATTTTAATTAAATCCATACATATTTGGACTTAAATAATTTAGGAAATTGCATGTCATAGACCTAAATATGGGTGACTTTAGATATTTAATCCTAATAAGAAATGTCTTTAAATAATAACCTTCCTTATTTTTAAGTATAGTACAAGTATCATCTTACCCCTCTACACCTCAAATATATTTTTAAAACTTTTCATACTTGTTTGTCTCTCAAATTTTATTTTTAATTATTTTCACTTTTAATTTTTTCCTTTAATTTATTATTCTATTTTTTTATTATTTTCACTTTTTTATTTTTTTCTTTAATTTTATTATTTTTACTTTTTATTTTTTTCCTTTAATTATTTTTCATGTTTTAATTTATTTGTCTCAAACTTTATTTTTTTCTTTTTTTTTCCTTTTCTCAAGCATTATCTATTTTCTTTTTTAATTCATTTGTCTTTAACCTTTATTTTTCTTTTATTATTGTTTTTATCAGTTCTCCTTTTTTCCCTTATTTTTCTCAAACTTTATTTTTATTTTTTCCGCTCATTTTTCATTTTCTCAATTTTTTAAATTCTTTGCATTTTCCTTAATCTTTATTTTTTTCTTGCCTTTATTTTTCTCACTCTTTTTTTTATTTCTGTATTTTGTTTGATCGCTTTTATCTTTTTTCAGTTCTCTTTTTTTTCCTCATATTTTTCAAACTTTATTTTTATTTTTTCTCTCATTTTTATTTTTCTCAATATTTTTATTTTTTTGCTTTTTTCTTGATCTTTATATTTTTTCTTTTTTTTTCTCAATCTTTTTTTTATTTCTCTATTTTGTTTGATCATTTTTTTTTTGTTTTCTCAACTTTTATTATATTTTGCTAATAAATAAAAAATTAGTTAATCCACAAAGGGATTTTTTTTATATCAAAGCAAATTTAAGGGCATGAATTGTTGTTATGAAGTTCTTTGAAAATTCTTGAGATAAGTCGTGTCTCTAAGGCGAGAGTTGTAGAATATCTCATAAATAAAGACATAATTTGATAGTGTCAACTCTTGTCCGTGGGGTATAATTTATTATTTAAAAGTCCATAAGCAAAGTCTTGCCTCTAATTTATAGCCTAAATCAATGGGCTAGCCCAAAAAAAAAAGGATTTTAATTAAATCCATACATATTTAGACTTAAATAATTTAGGATATTGCATGTCATAGACCAAAATATGGGTGACTTTAGATATTTGATCCCAATAAGAAATATCTTTAAATAATAACCTTCCTTACTTTTTAAGTATAGTACAAGTACCATCTTACCTCTCTACACCTCAAATATATTTTTAAAACTTTTCATACTTATTTGTCTCTCAAATTTTATTTTTTATTATTTTTCACTTTTAATTTTTTCCTTTAATTTATTATTCTATTTTTTATTATTTTCACTTTTTAATTTTTTTATTTAATTTTATTATTTTTACTTTTTATTTTTTTCCTTTAATTTTTTTTCATGTTTTAATTCATTTGTCTCAAACTTTTTTTTTCTTTTTTTTTCCTTTTCTCAAGCATTATCTATTTCTTTTTTAATTCATTTGTCTTTAACCTTTATTTTTCTTTTATTTTTTGTTTTTATCAGTTCTCTTTTTTTCCCTTATTTTTCTCAAACTTTATTTTTATTTTTTCCACTCATTTTTTATTTTCTCAAATTTTTAAATTCCTCGCATTTTCCTTAATATTTATTTTTTTCGTGCCTTTTTTTTCTCACTCTTTTTTCTGTTTCTCTATTTTGTTTGATCGTTTTTTTCTTTTTTTCAGTTCTCTTATTTTTCCCTCATTTTTTTCAAACTTTATTTTTATTGTTTCTCTCATTTTTATGTTTCTCAATTTTTTAATTTTTTGCTTTTTTCTTGATCTTTGGTTTTTTTTCTCAATCATTTTTTTTATTTCTCTATTTTGTTTGATCATTATTTTTCTGTTTTCTAACCTTCTATTATATTTTTCTAATAAATAAAAAATTAGATAATCCACAAAGGGATTTTTTTTTATATCAAAGCAAATTTAAGGGCATGAATTGTTGTCATGAAGTTCTTTGAAAATTCTTGAGATAAGTCGTGTCTCTAAGGCGAGAGTTGTAGAATATCTTATAAATAAATAAAAATAAAAAATATTTTTTTTATAAAAGTAGACGTTGAAAGGTGTAAAGGAAAAAAGTAAGGATTGAGAAAAAATAAAAAGAACAAAAAAAAAGAGGAAAGAAAAAATAAAAAAGAAAAAAGAAAAAAAAGAAGTTGAGAGGAAAAAAAGTAAGGGCTGGGAAAATTAAAAATAAAAATAGAAAAATAAAAAATAAAAATCAAATTAAAATTAAAAAGAGAAAAAAATAAAAGTTGAAAGATATAAATATGGAGTTGTTATCCATTATGAGGATCATTTATATAATTTACTTCTCTGATCAGGGGCAATTTTATTCAAAAAAATACTAGTTAATAGGTAAAGGTTATTTTGAGAAGGTTTTTTTATTTGGGCTAAAATTTGAAAGTCACTCCAGTTTAGGTTTATTTTTTAGATTCACCCTTAATAATTAATCCAATTATATTAATCTGTAATATTTATTTGGGACTAATATATTTGAAATTTAACATCATTCAAATTTCGTATGGATTACAATTTAATAAAATTTCGTTGACGGTAACAATATCCTTACAAATTTAATTTTGAAAAACTTAAATTTCAAAATTCAACGAACTACGTTTTGGGGATCCTTTTCTCACAATTTGTTTTTTCAACATAATCAAATGTCCCTTTTAAAGGTGAGATTCAGGATACTTCGTTGCAATTTAAGATATATTTTCATGAAATTTAGGAGAAAGCCTAGATTTATGACAGTTTTTTTTTTAAAAAAATATAAATCAATTTTATCATATTTTTTAAAATAAATTTGAATGAGTTTAAATTCCTATTAACTGCTTAACCGGCTACAGTTTTCATATTTAAAAAATAATATAAATTCTCACAGTTCTCCACTCCATGGTGTCTCTCCACATAGGGAAAAGATATCGTTTTCACCCCAAACTATACCCAAAAAGTCAAAATCGTACGTAAACTATACTAGTGACCTATTACACATCTAAACTATAAAAAGTGAAACTATTTACACCCTAGATCTGGCATTGAAATAAAATTAAATTAAAAAGAAAAAAGTCGCGTCTAAAGCCAAAATTATTGTTTAAAACCCCCACCCCAGCACCCAGCCCCACACAGATTCTCTCTCCTTCAACCCCATTTTTAATTTTTTTCTATTTCTCTCTCAATCTTCTTTCTTCTTCATTGTTTTTCAATTCACAACCATAGCTCCTTGTGGTTGACGAAAATGATTTTTTATAGTAGTTTTTGTAGAGGAAAAAAGAAGTTGAATCGTTGAATCGGCGTGTTGAAGTGAGAAGAGGGTTCACCGGACGCAGTTGAATTATTGCTTTCTAAATTCAATTCATCTTGTTGATGTACTTTCAAATTAATCTGTTCATGGGAGAAGAAGTTCAATTCAATTTGGTGATACTTGTACTTCCAAAATTCTTTACTCATCTTGTTGAAAATCATTAAAATTAAAAAAAAAGTCGATTAAAATCCTTTTTGAGGAGACTTGTAAAGATTGGAGAAAACTTATTGGAGAAAAAAAAGAATGTGACATTGAATTTGAATGAAGTTGTTGCTTGGGTGTATTGATTTTATATTAACAATGGAAGAAGAAGCTGACATTATGGTCATTAGGAAATTGAAGAAAAAGAAGAAGAAGATTTTGGACATTGAAGAAATTGAAGAAAAAGAAGAAGAAGAAGATGACATTGAATTTGAATAAAGTTGTTGTTTGGATGTATTGATTTTATATCATCTTCCCGTTAAGAATATGATCCCGTTAATTTATTTTTTCTTTTTGGTAATTGAAGAAAAAAAAGAAGATGGTTTTGGATATTGAAGAATTTATTGAAGAAAAAGAAGAAGAAGAAGGTTTTGGACAATGAAGAAGATGATTTTGGACATTGAAGATTATCTGCACTTCCATGGTTTTGGACATTGAAGGAAAAAACATAATTATTTAAATAAAAAAATTATGAAGAAGAAAGAAAGAAAGAAAAAGGATTTAAATTAAAAAGAAGTAAGAAAAAAGAAGAATTTATGAAAATAATAAATTTGTAATTTTTTCGGATGATGCTGACGTGGCACTGACGTGGTGCTAATGTGGCGTTGATGTGGCAGTGCGTATAAAACACCACACTACATGCAAGTGGTGTAATGCTTGACAGGGTGTAAAAAATATTCATTTTTATAGTTAAGGTGTGTAATAAGTCACTAGTATAGTTTAGGTGTGGCTTAGATTTTTCGGATATAATTTAGGATGGAAACGATGCGTTTTTTCCTCCATATATTAAATCTGTAACAGGATGGGCATGACATTACCAACAAATAATATTATCTTCTGCTTAACAATTAACTGGTTGTTTCCTAAAGGAGTATCAAAAGGTGGATCGCAAATCGGTAAGACTACAAATAAGAAGATTATAGCATAACAGAATTCTTTGAGAAATTTCCCTTCTTCTTCACATGTTTTTCTACTTTGTTATATCTTTCAATGGCTGCTTGTATTTCAATTTGTGTCTATTTAAAACAAAAGAAGTGAAAAGAAATTGCCAAAATATCAAAGGAAAGGAAGAACCAGGAAAAAAAAAGAGAAAACAAATCCTATAAATCCAAGAAGATGAATTTAAGAATTTATTGATTTTAATTTAAATATTTTGTATTTTAACTGGGCTTTAAAATGATTTCCTTTTAAGGTTAGCGGTACTAACTAAATGGCGTCTTGTTGTAACTATGTGCAAAATAATTTATAGTATATCTTTATTTTTATCATATAAATCCAATCAGTTATTACTCTCTTTGTTTGCTTTTATTTGTCATTAATTTTCTATTTGATTCTAGTTTTACTTGTTATTTTTTACATTTCAAGAGAAGATAACTTTTTTCCCTAATTTAACCTTTATATTAATTATTTTTTCTCTAAATTAATTTCAACACACAATATAAACATCATTTAATAGGACATTATATAAAATAATTATATTATTAATTATTTTTTCTAATATGTGTGTCAACTCAAAATGTGACAAATAAATAAGGAAAACAAATATAACTAGATGTTAATGTCAATGATTCTTTCATAAAATACTCGGTTCATTATTAGAATTACGAAGAGGTATGCTAAAACGTGAACTTTACAATTTTGTACAACCTAACATTTTTTTTTAGAAAAAAAAAAAACAATGCCACTATGGAAAAACCATTGCATATAAATGTTTATTAGCATTTGAGATATATATTGCATATATCAAGTTTATTGTACGAACAAATAATACACAAGTACGATGGTGGTTAACAAAAAAAATACAAAATTCAGTTACAATGAAGGAAATTCGGAGATTAGTATTGAATATATTAAATTTTACGTTTACAATTGAAGTAATCAGTACTAACAAAAATATTATTGCAGATTACGTATCAAGACAAAGCTACACAGACTGATATAATAGAAGATGATGCTTTAGAAAGATACTCAAAACCCTAACTACACTTTCACTGAAAGTAGACAGTATGGGTAATGAAATAGAAAAGCTAAAGACTAATGAAGTTAAACTGAAGTCTGAAGCTATGACTTAGATAACTCAGTAGTGTGCAAAGCTATGTCGATCGGAAGACAATAAAATTCCAGAGATAAAATGAGACGTTAGGACACTCCATAAAAAACATTTATCAATCTACAACTGCAGGTACAAGCAAAGGAGTTAGTGGACAAAGATATCAGAACATGAAGATGAACAAGATATTTGAAAAACTATTTATACCAAAAATGCAAAAAGACCCCTTGTTCATACCCCCACAAACTATCACATATCGAGAAAGTTTAAACCAAGATAAAAAAGCCTATAACCATATAATTCGAGCATACATAGAAAATATCCACAAACTACTAACTCACCTAAACCTTAAACCCACAGCCATAAATATCGAAGAACCAAACACAGACTATATAACCCAAAAACTACAAGGTTACAACAAGTTAATCGCATTACCAAAAACTAATCCAAATTTAGTTAAAACCTGTTTCAGTTATGAACTACTAAATACCATATATACCCAAGAAGGAGATGAACTAACAACTATACTAGAATTATATAAAGCATTTGCCACTTATAAGAAAATAACCAATGGAAATCTATTTTTTAAAAAGTTTTATACTACACTAGCAGAGATATTATATGACGAAATTAGTCCAGTTATACAAGTTGTAAAAATAGAATTAACCAGAGATATGATTATACCGAAAGATATTGTTCAACAGCCAGAGATACGTAAAGTTGAGATACCTGATTTTTATGCAAATAAGTGAACTATAGGAATAACTACAATTATTCAAGAACTAGCAAACAATTATCTCAATGGAAATCCCATATGGAGCTACTATTCGACAGACCAATTAATGATCTATTCAAATTCAAGGGAGCTACGATAATCTGATATGGAAGAAGTTAGACAATGGATTGTGACGTTGCTCAATCCAGAAAAATAATCATCTACAAGGGCAATTAAAAAGGAATTTATTTCAGAAGAATTATTAACCAGATATTGCAAATTAATAGGACACAAATATCCAGACCACCAATGCTCAAAATGCCATGAAGAAAATTATGTGATTCCAAAATTTTAACTAGAATAAAAGTAGATAAGGACACCAGCTGGACGATAGAAAAAGGATAAAAAGCAATGGAGCAATGGAGGAATAAAGATAAAAGACAAAGAGACAAGATAATAAAAGCTATGAAGCTATGAAAGTGACATGTATAGCTTTTTAAATTTGGATACGTAAATTATTTAGCTTTTTGACTTTTTGGCAAAGACCATTAATTAGTTTTGTCCTTTTAGGACTTTTTGTAAAAATTAGTCTTTCTACTTTTGAAAAAGTAGGATAAGTGCAAAGACTTTTTATAAAATAGGAATAGTATATAGTTTATGTAGAAAGTAGGATAAGTGTAAAGGCTTTTTGTAAAATAGGAATAGTATATAGTTTACGTAGAAAGTAGGAATAGTGAAAATAGTTTACGCATTTTCATATTTTTAGGGATTATAAATATGTATGACATACGACAAATCTAAGGCAAGACTTTCATGTGTTGAAAGCAAGCCTTCTCTCTTGTATACAGAAACTTTTGAATATTTAATAAAAACAGGTATATTTCTAAGGAAAAGCTATGGATGAGCAAAACACAGATTTATCAAATCTACCAGAACAGGTATTTTCATTTATAATTATGAATAGCTAAATTCATAAATTCATGACAATCATGATATAGTAAAATAAACTCATATTAGTTACTTTATAGTAGAATTATTCGAAGAATAGCATGTTAAAAAGTTTATTAGCAAAGTGGAAAAGGAGAAAAATTTCCAAGAACTATGCCATCCTAAAGGTGAAACCGGTGAGGCAAAGAAGCCATGATAGGGGAGTAACTAGAGTAGAGGCACTATTTAGGGAAAAAGTATCTAGATTACCATGCTAATAGTGATCGAAGAACATGTTATTTAAGAATAATCTAGTATATAGTGATCTAAGTTGATCATATTTTGTTATGTATATGATTGGAGGGAATATTTTAAAAATAACATCATATGAAGAATGAATATTTACTTATCTGATGAAATGATAGATAAATTTAAAATACTTATTTTGTATATACTTAAGGAAATAGAAATAGTAGATATAAGAAAAATTATATACGAAAAGGTATTTCATTTTAATGAAGAGTTATTAAGTTCTATATAAAACTTACACATATATAATAATAGTTACTGCTCATATTTAGATAGTTATTATTCAGAAGGATATTATACAGATTAAAAAATGATAGAATATATTAGAAGGGCTAGAGAAAAATAAAGTTGGCTATAAGAAGAAATTAAATACAGGAATCAACTTAAAAGAGAAAAAAGACTATTAGAAGAAAAATTATTTAGAATAAAATTAACCTTAGATATGGAGTAAATAAGATTAACATAAATACTTATGAAAAAGAATCTACTTGACTACATAAAAAATAGAAATATGGAGCATATAGTAGATATGTTATTTATTAGAGCAATGTTAAGTTACCCGCACTATCCGCACCCCCTACAATTAGTATCAGAGTCATGTTATTTAAAAAATATACAAGTAGATATGTGTTAATTATGAGAAATTTTAAAAATATTAACTTAATCAGTATCAATGCCTATTATTTAAAAGGTAATGAAATGATGGTACGTATGAGTTATGGCATGTTAGTTGAATATGTTAAGTTATTTAATGTATTAGGTATGATATTTAATGTAATATTTAATATGTTAGTCATCCAAAAATGTTATCTACGTCATGAAATATATATATGTTAATTATGACATATGTTAAAATTATCTAATTATTACATATGTTGGTTAAATAAGCCACTATCAATTATGAACTATGTTATCTTATTAAATGTATTGTTATTTTTTTGTTAAATATGAGAAGATCATTTAAAAATACACAAGTTTTGAGAGAAATTAAAAGAATTTTAACTAGTTACAACCCAAAATATAAGAAGTTAAATAAAACAAAGGAAACCCCACACAGATTAGCTTACTTAATTATCTTAATACCTAGCAATGAGGCAAAATTAACAATTCATTTAAAATCTAGGAGAATGAGATACACACCACCTAATTATGATAAAATCAGATTTTGGTATCCACCAAAATATTATAACTATTGTACAGATGAATAACATAATAAAATCATAAAAATATAAAGAACTAAAACAAATAATATCTGCAAAAAAGAGAGAATTTAAAATAAGAAAAGAAAGACTACAATATAACATGATTGTTGGAGTATGCCAAAAATCAATAAAAGCACAAAAGGAAGAAATATCATATTTAGAATCACAAATAGATAATCTAGAATACATATATCAACATGATCTATACACTATCAATTAGATAGAATAAACAAAGAAGAATTTATAATAGATGAAAAAATATATGAAAATCACAAAGGATTAAAAATAAGAATAGTATTTTTTAATTTAGGAAGAAGATATAAGAAAATAGGTGAACATTTATATTTAATGTTAGAGAAAGAAGAATTAAAATTAGAAGATAAATTAGCAGCTATGGTAAGAATAGCAAGAGAAAATGAAGAAATAGACGGGGAAAAAAGAAATAGATAAAATAAAACAACAGACTACAGAAGAAATATAAAAAATAGAAGAAACTAAAAATAATAGGATTGCTGAATTAGTAAAAGAACTGCAAATGCTAAAAGAGCTGTATAAAAAAGACAGAAAGAAAAAAAAAAGAAAGAGATAAACAACGAAAACTATTAATTGATATAAATTAATTTAAAGAAAAATTAGAAAATAAAGAATTAGAAACTAATGAAATAGAAATAAATACAGTAGATGCTGAAGAAACAGATAATTATGATTAATAATGATAGTAAAACATATACAGAAATCTTAACAAATATAGAAAAAACTAGAAATTAATGAAAAACAAGAAGTAATTAATAAATAAAACTTAAAAAATACAAACACGAAAATAAACACTCTTGATAAAAAAGACAATGAAAATATAATACCTAGTACATCAGAAATAAGAAAATCTATATATTATTATAATATATAAGTTTAAAAATATAACCTAAGGGATGAATATAACAAATGAACATAAAAACAAATAATTAATAAAAATTATAACTTCTTAGACTTAGACTGTGCAATAGATTTAGATAAAACGGGACAATTATGGATAGGATATATAACAAAATAATTATTAAACAATGGTATAAATGTAACAGATACACCAGAATATATAAAAAGAACACTAATAGGAACAACAAAATTATGGTTTTTAAATTTAACTAAAGATAGTAAAAAGGTATTAAGGGCTGATAAAAAAATGGAAGGAACAACAACAATTAAACTAACAGCTATAGACATATTGAACAAATATGAAATAACTATAAAAGATGAATTTAGCAGTATGGAAACAGAAGAAGAAGAACAAAACAAAGAAAAAGATACAAATAGGAATTTAATGTTAAAACTAGCAATATGTAATATGTGCTATATAGATGAATATACGTGTGCATTTACAGAATATTACTATAAGGGAGCATACAATATCGAAGAAAGTAAAGAAGTAAGAAGATTATATTTTAGTAAATAACCTGAACTATTTAGTTCAAAAATAATAAAGAGTTGGGATGAACCAAAAATAGTAGATACCCTAGGAGCAAGAATAAAATTTCTACAACAATGGTATAGAAATATATGTGAAAAATACAGAGAAGAAATAAAAATGAAAAAAACATTAATAAGAAATTTAGCATGTTGCAAGGATAAAATAGCACCCCAATTTGGATGTGAAGAAAAATATTATAAGAAAAGAAAAAGACATAAAAAATATAAAAGATACAAAAAATTAAAATATAAGTATAAGAAACCAAGAAAAAGATATTATGTAAAAAATTATAAATATAAAAGACCATATAGGAGAAATAAATCTATAAAAGAATGTACTTGTTATAATTGTGAAAAACTAGGACATTTAGCTAGAGATTGTAAAATGCCTAAAGACCCAAAAAAGAAACAAATATCAGAAATAAAGATAGAAAAAATAGTATATATGCAAATAAATTATATAGATTACGAATTAGAAAGTGACGATAGTATATATGAAATTTTGGAAAATGAAACAGATAATGAAATAGGTAGTAAATCAGATGAATCAAATGACTCAAGAAGATATAAAAATAATAACAAAGGAAGAATATTAAAATGAAGAAGGAACTGATCAGAAAATAATATTTGATAATAATATATTTGACGAGATAAAAGGAAAAGAATTAGATTTAAGTGTAGAAACAATATTTAAAATACCAACAATAAAAAACATATTTAGTAGACGAAAGGAAGAATACTACATAGTAAGCCAAAAAGAACATGTAATAAACTGTAGATATGCAAAAGGTAGAGCTAGTATACCACTAGTAACAAAAAGAATAATTAATAAAGAAATAAACAATATAAAAAGTAAAGACCCAATAAAATATGTACATCTTGGAGGAACGGAAATATTAATAAAAGCATGTTTTAGAGGAGGAATAGATACACCAATAGAATTATATTTAACAGATGATAGAATTATAGAACCAATAGAAAAAGGTATAATAACTGCTATAAGAGAAAATTTAATATACCAAAAATTTAAATTTATAATAAGTGTGAATTATTCAGTAGTAATAACAGATAAAAACATAGATAAATCATTAGTATTATATTGAAAAATATCAAGAATAGAACTAACCCCAGGAAGTAAAATATTTACAGCAAAATGTAAAAATCTATATGTACTAACAACAAAACATAAAATAACGGAAAAAAATAAACTAAATAAAATAGAAATAGAAAGTCCTTTTGAACAAATTATAAAAATAATTGATAACAATGATTATAGTTACAAAGACATGGATATAGAAGAAGATTTAGAAATAATAAATGATAGAATAAGCACAACAAAAAGAATAGCTTTTGAAAAACCAGAATCATCAGGATCATCGAAAAGAACAAATTATGAAATAACTTTAATAGTTAATTTAACTCAATATTATATAACGGGAACAATAAATGAAAAAGAATATTTAATACTCCTAAATACAAGACAGGAAGAAAACCATATAGCAAAATACCTAGTGAAAAATGAAGACATAATATCTAATAGTAATATATGCCCAGATCTACCAAGAAGTTTAATAACTATTAAAGAAACAACTGAAAAGAAAATAATAATAGGAGTTAGAAAAATAAAAATAGAATTTGAAATAAAGGAAGATATGCAAAAAGCCGACTTAATATTAGGAATAAAATGGTTAGAACAAGTAAAACCCTACAATATAGAACGTACACAATTAACCATAATCTATAATAGAGAAAAATTGTTGATAAAAAGAACATTAACATGAAAATATATGTACTTATAAAAATAATAGTAGAAAGATATTATAAAAAATATTATTCACCTATGATAGACACAGGAGCAGAAGCCAACTTATGTAGATATAATTGTTTACCAGAAGACAAATGGGATAAGCTAAAAATACCAATAGTAGTCAAAGGATTTAATAATGAAGGAAGCTTAATTACCTATAAAGCTAGAAATGTAAAAATACAAGTATGAGATAAGATATTAACAATAGAAGAGATCTATAATTATGAACTAACATTAAAAGATATGCTTTTAGGAATGCCATTTTTAGATAAAGCTAGCAAATTGAAATAGCTAAAAAATAAAATTTAAATTTTATGATCATTTTTATAGAATTTATTTGAGTTGAAATGTCATTTTTGTATTTTCCCCTTATAAAAGAGATTTAAGTAGGATTGGACGAATTTCTTAGCCCATTTAGAAGTGATGCTTATACCCACATATAATAACTAAAACACACTGGTGGTTTACAACACCATGTAAACAAAAGGTAAGAGCAAAAAGAGTTATTAATAAAATAAGAAAGAAAACTGATTGGATAAAAGGAAGTGAAAAATCACACAAAAATTAAAAAATATAAAAAAAATACTGAAGACACAATAGAACTAGTTATATTTTCAATAAATAAAGAAGAAATATCTATATTTTCAATAGATAAGGTAGAAATAATAAAGAAAAAATTAAGGCAACTATATAGTCTGGGGAAAACATATGACTACTATAAAAATTGAGCTAATAGATAAAAATAGTATAATAACCCAAAAATCATTAACATATAACTTTGATGATTTAAAAGAATTCGAAATTCATATAGATGAATTATTAGAAAAACAATACATATAAAAAAGTAATACTAAACACAATAACTCAACATTTATAGTAAATAAACACAGTGAACAGAAAAGAGGAAAAAGTAGAATGGTCATTGATTATAGAAACCCAAAATGCAAAAGCTATGACATATAATTATCCAATACCAAATAAGATATTAAAAATAAGGCAAATACAAGGATATAATTACTTTAGTAAATTTGATTGTAAATCAGGATTTTACCATTTAAAGCTAGAAGAAGAATCTAAAAAATTAACTGCGTTTACAGTACCACAAAGATTTTATGAATGAAATGTGTTACCATTTGGATATAAGAATGCACCAGGTAGATATACCAACACTTTATGGATAGTTATTTAAAAAAACTACCTAATTGTATAGTATAAATAGATAATATACTATTATATACAAAAAATAAAGAGGAACATTTAAAATTACTAGAACAATTTATAGGTATAATAGAAAATTCAGGAATAAGTTTAAGTGAAAAAAAAACTGAAATTATGAAAAATCAGATAGAGTTTTTAGGAATACAAATAGATAAAAGTGGACTAAAAATGCGACAACATATAGTACCAAAAATAATAAATTCAAAAGAAGAATTAGATACAAAAAAGAAATTACAAACATTTTTAGGATTAGTAAACCAAGTAAGAGAATATATACCTAAATTAGCAGAAAATCTAAAGCCATTACAGAAAAAATTAAAAAAGGATGTAGAGTATAATTACAACGAAGAAGGTAAAAAAACAAGTACAGAAAATAAAAATACTTTGTAAAGAGTTACCAAAATTATAATTTTTAGATGAAAATAAAAAATTTACATATATAGTAGAAGAAGATGCAAGTGAATATAATTATGGAGGAGTACTTAAATAAAGATATGAAGAAGAAAAATTAGAACACCATTGTAGATACTACTCAGGAACGTTTAATGAAACAAAAATAAAATGGAAAATAAATAGAAAAGAGTTATGTTCATTATATAAATGTTTATTAGCATTTGAGCCATATATTGTATATAATAGGTTTATTGTATGAACAGATAATACACAAATACGATGGTGGTTTACAAGAAAAATACAAAATTCAATTACAACTTGCAACAGTTAAGATGAAAGAGCAATCATGCAACAGTTAAGATGAAAGAGCAATCTTTGATGGTAAATTAGGTAATATTTTATCGAAAATAAACCTCATCGCAGAAATAATATTTGCGGTAATAAAAATAATAAATGCAGAACACAATAATAATACGATTAATCAACAATAATAAAAGAGCGATAATGATATGAAGAGTTTTATGTGAAAATTCTTCAAGAAAAAAATTACAGGCCGAGAAGAGCAACTAATATCACCATACCACGAAATTTTACACTTAAAAGTCTGAGTAAAATACTCCAAAGACCACTATACATTCAAAAGAAACTACCCTCGATTGATTTTTCTACCTCACTACAAAATTGCTCACACTATTTTTTCTCACACACTAAACCCTCTATGATGTCTCACTCTTTTTTCTGTTATCTCTTTGTCTTGGTGTGTTTGAAGAATGCAGAATGACCCTCCTTTTATAAGAGAAAATACTTGGGCATCAAATTGAAAAAATAGAATTGGAAAAATAAATTAATTATTTGTCATCCATAAATAATTACTTGCTAATCAAGTTCTATTTTTAATCAAGTAAATTAATTATTTGTCGTCCATAAATAATTAGTTACTTGCTCACCAAGTTCTATATTCAACCAACTAAATTGACATATGTCAATTACTATCAAATGTGATGGGTCCAACAAATCTCTCCCTCTAGTTTCATTCACCGGAAGGAGATAACACCGTTTTCTAGTTTGAGTGCATAACGACAAGTTCCTCGCATAACTCAAATTTATCTCTTGATACCACGTTGGTTAGCATATCCAAAGGATTCTCACTTTTAGGGATCTTCTTGATAGCATATATCTGTCCTCTATCTTTTTTTGAATCCAATGATATTTCGTATCAATATGCTTCGTTCTTGTATGATACATGGTGCTTTTACTCAAGTCTATTGTACTTTGGCTATCATAATAGATGACATACTTCTTCTGATGCAATCCAAGTTCTTGCAGAATAACTTCAGCCATACTATCTGCTTACCCCAGCTTCAATAGCTGCAATATACTTTGCTTTAGTTATAGAGAGTGCGACACACTTTGGTAACTTTGATTGTCATGATATAGCTCCTCCTAAAAATGTAAGCAAATATCCAATAGTGAATTTTCTGTTATCAAAGTCACTTGCCATATCGACTTTTATATAGCACTTCAAGATTAGATCAAATCCTGCAAAATACAAGTAATCTCCTGCGGTACCTCTCAAGTACCTGAGTATCCATTTGATTGTTTCCCAGCGTTTTTCCAAGATTTTCCATAACTCACTAACAACACATATTGCATGAGCAATGTTAGGTCTGGTACATATAATTACATACATGAAACTCCTAATCGATGAAGAATAATAATCTTTGGCCATATTCTCTTTCTCCTCATTGGTTATAGCACACATATTCTTACTCAACTTTCAATGAAATACAAGAGGTATGTAAATAGCTTTAGCACTCTTCATGTAGAAACGGCCAAGTCCATGTTCAATGTACTTCTCTTGAGATAACAACTTTCTGCTTGTTCTTTGTCAAATGATCTTTATTCCCAGAATTGGTTATGTTGGACCAAGTCCTTCTTATCAAATGACTTAGAAAAATCACTCTTCAACTTATCAATCAGCTCCTTGTCTTTCCCTATGATTAACATGTCATCCACGTATAACAAGTAAATAATAAAGTTGTTGTCAGAAAATCTTTTGAAGTATACCCACGAATTAAAATAAGTCTTTGTATAGATTTCACTTTGCATAAATGTGTCAAACTTCTTGTAATATTGCCTTGGTGCCTGCTTTAACCCACAAAGACTCTTATTTAATTTACACACTATGTGTTTCTTTTCAGCTACTTCGAATCTTTCTAGTTGCTCTATATAATTCCCTTCTTTTAAATCTCTGTAAAGAAATACAATTTTCATGTCCAATTGCTCCACCTCAAGATCAAGGCTAGATGCCAAGTTTAAAATGGTTTGATTAGAACTCATTTTGACAACAGGTGAGAATATACTATCAAAATCAAGACCTTTTTTTTAAGCCTTTTACCACTAATAGAGTTTTGTATCAAAGGAACTTTCCATTTTCATCATTTTTAAGTTTAAAGTTCCACTTTTACTTGAGCAATCTTTTACCTTTGAAAGTTCAACCAGCTTGTACGTGCCATTTTTCTATAGAGATTCCGTCTCTTGTTACATGCCTTTCATCCACTGGATTTTTTCTGGACGGGCAACACCTCCTTAAGACTTTTTGGATCCCCCTCATCATTGACCAGGACATATTCTAAGGAAGGGAAATTGGATGACTCTACCTTTTGCCGTTCTGATCTTCTCAAAAGTTGAGATTGTTCTTCTTCCTGAGTTGGGTACTCCACTTGCTCGGTATAATCACCAAGTTGCTCCCTTGCTCAACAATCTCATTTTGTTGCTCCATCTGATTGTTAACCTCATTAGTTATAATTTCTATACTTCTTGGATGGTTAGAGGTCGTAGGAATTGTAATCAGGTTAGGGACTACACCATTCTATTTATTGACCTTCTTTAACTAATCATCAACAATTTTGGCTTCACTTTCTCAAAAGATTATATCTATTCTTCTGATGACCTTCTTCTTTATAGGATCCTACACTCTGTACCCAAGATCTTCATCTCCATATTCGATTAATATCGAGGGAACCAATTTATCACCTATAATTTGTTCACTGCTCTTTCAATACATGTGCAAAGGCTCAGAATTGAACACCTTTAGATGCGAGTAGGGCACCTCCTTGTTGGTCCAAACTCTCTCTTGGATGTTATACTGTTACGGGACTAATCGACTATGGTTGATCAAGTAACAAGATTCCTAAACTGATTTACCCTAGAATGACTTAGGCACTTTAGCCATTCTAAGCATGCTCCTCACCTTCTCAACAATAGAACAATTAATTCTTTTAGCTACACTATTATGTTAAGGGGTTCTAAGAACTACTTTTAATGGATGATCCAATAACATGAATAGTACTTTTCAAATTCTCTTGAAATGTACTCATCTCCATTGTCAATGCGGAGACACTTTAGATTTTGACTTTCCTCTCTTTCTATTAGAGAATGAAACTTTTAGAATACTTAAATACCTAATTTTTGGTATTCAAGATATTAACCCACAATTTCCATAAAGTATCATCAATAATAATAATAAAATAGTTGTTACCTATTATCAATTTTACCTCTATTGGACGACAAACATCCAAAGATACCAAATCAAGTATATTCAACTTTTTAGATGATGTCTAAAATAAGAATCTATGTTGCTAACAAATCAGTAGTAGTCACAAGGTTTTACTTTGCACCCTTGATAAAAGAGATGTGTGATTTTTTGGCAAGAATATGCAATCCTTTCTTGCTCATATGACCCATTCTTCTGTACTGTAAATCTACAAAAACCACCTTTAAAGCCGCATTCAATTCTCCTTAATAAATTTTTGTATTTTTCCTATACAACGTGCCATGAGCAATTCCCTTTGCAATCACCAATGCATCTTTGATGAGTATATATTATTGATTTACAAAATATTTCGTACCTATCTCAATCCAAAGCAATTCTTAAGATCAAGTTCAACCACAAATCAAGTACATGGTGCACGTCTTTTAGAACTAATATGTATCTGACATTGGTATTGATACTAATGTTTCCAATCCTTATGATCTTTGAATAGGTTGAGTTACCTATTTTAATAGCGCTAAAATCATCTTTAATATACTTGCAGAAAAGATCCTTTACATATGTAGCATGATAAGATGCTATTGTGTCAACCACCCGTTCTAACTCTGTCCCTGCCAAGTGCATGCATTCCACTTTTTCATTTATGAAGAAAATAACATTATCATTTTTTGGCATCGTGCCAGTTGTGTTGTTGTTATTTTTCTACCCACTTTTTTTTTTACATTTGCCTCTTTTTAGATTTGGACAATCTCTTTTGAAGTGACCTAGTTAATTGCAATTGTAGCAATTTCTGGTTCTTGATTTAAATCAGACCTTGGACTTTCCACAATCTCTAGATCTAGAAAAGTTACTTAAACTCTATTGGCGACTCCTTGACACGACCCAAACCAGGGCCTTGTCGTAATGGGCATCCCAAGTCTAACCAGAACTGAGGACCACCCCCGTTACCTAACCCAATATCAAAATATGCATACCCTGAGTCAAAGGAATTCCAAACCTATAACAAGATAGAGTTTATTATGATTTCCTATTTTGGGATAGGTCTGTAACTGAGACCAACCCAAGCAAGTCCAACCAGCCAATGCCAACCAACAATCGTAACCAAACCAATATACAAACCAAGTTCCTATCCATAACATAACATAAAAGGATGGAACGATCATAAATTTAGTCCAATACTATTATCCCCAATACCAATGCCAATACTAAGGCTGACACCAATACCGACACCACTCATTTTGACCAATAGTAGTTTCACAAAGCCTCTAACGAAAAGAAAAACAATATCCGTTTGGGACATGTCCCAACTATAGCCAAAACCAATATCCATAAAATAACCAAAGTATGTAAAGACATCCATGATATGAAATAGAGCCTTCTAGAATATGGAAGATCATCACTTTAATCTAATAGCTGATCCTGAATTCAATCACTAAGTAAGAGAAGAAGAATGGTCAGTTCCTGCATCCTATGGGGATACAACCACTCAAAGATTAGTTAGCGGGTGAACTCTAGCATGAACTCAAGATAAGGATAAGTAATGCCATCCAGTAAAACTATGTAAACCAACCATATACGTACAAACCATATATACATATATACATACATATATAATATATATATATATCCATGTCAGTATAGAGAACTAGGTTTAGCATGCATTTAAAACCATTAACCTGGGTATGTGTAACTTAACTATCCTAGAATTACTCACGAGATATATGGGTCCTGTGTAACATCATAAATAGGCCCCAATGCATGTAGTCGCATGAATAAGAGAAACCATAAGAGTAGGGGATTCCCAATTACCATTTTCTCTCCATGATATATATTTATAGTGCACTTAGAGAATTTCTATGTACCTCATAGTATTATATAAGGTCGCTATGAAACACACTCTTGTCGGCAAACATGAGTTTCCAGTGTACATCTATTAGACTCGCACCTTCACGGTTAGCTATCATACCCTACCATTATTGCCCAATTAAAACCATTGCCATCCAACCAAACATCATTCCATTATTATTAACCAAGGTTTTCCGTAGTGGTATTATCATACAGACTATAGCTTGCAAGCAATGTCCTTAGCCAACCTTTTTATGTAAAGGGATTCCCATGTACCCATAGATTACATTATCAAGTTTGGAGAATACCATGTACCCCACAAGTGTTCCATTAATAAGTTTCTTGGGGAAATCTAATATACCCCACAAGTTGTTCATTAATATGTTTACTTGCGGGATTTCCTTGTACCCCACAAGGAAGTTTAATTAACCATAACCATGACCACCAAACCTTACCATTTAATAATTCCAAACCATTTAAACCATTTAAACCTTTTAGGGTTCCATTACCTAACCATACCATGCAATAGTTCCATTAAAAGTCCAATACTATAGTAAAAGCATTATCATAGGCATTTTATTAAACATGTAAGGGGCATAGTGTTTCTAAAACCCAAATCTAATTACCAATTTACCATTCCAATGCAACCAATTGTCCAAACCACTATTGAAGCATGTAAAAGTATAATTAAAATATGGGAAAATCATAACCAAGCATTTAATACTGAAACCCCAATATATATATCAGAAAACCCCAAAACCATACAATAATTATGCCATGAAAACATTGTATAAAATATGCCTTAAGTTGGAACTAAAAATGAGAGAGAATTGCATGCCTTAGATTATGAAGATGATGGAGAGAAATCAGTCTTACAAGCCCCAAATTGATCCTTTATATGAAACCCTAGCCTTCCTTTACCCAAGATCATTAGAGAAGATTAAAGAGAGTTTCTAAGTGTTTGAGATTAGAATAATAATGTAAATAATATCCCAATTGAGTTATAAGTCATGGGGCCTTAACAGGTTATGTGGATAAAAGTACAAATCACCCCCAACTTAAACTGCTTGAAATTCCCGTCAGATGGTACGACTCCCCCATACTTGTTGTACCCTCCAATATGAGTGGTACCCACAAATTGTATAGTGTCCATAATCTAGAAATCCAGGAAATTTTCTAAGGGTCCAAACCTAGGGTGTTTCACTCCTGCCTCTACTTTCTGTGATGAGACCCCACCCATGATTTTTAGGTTTTTTTCTTATCTTCTTATTGAGTAGAAGAGCTGATATGACCACTTTTATTTTAATAGATTCATTACCAAATAAGACAGTTATTTCTAAAGTATCTTAAGAAGATGACAATAAGTTCAAGAATATGATATCTTTATTTTCATCCTCGATCTCTAATTCAAGGTTAGCCAGTGTGTTGTTACAACCAAGCGTACACACAAGCGTACGTGGTCACCCAAGTAGTAAAGTGGACTCTAAAAGTTAATTATCAATCCCACAAGGACTTGTGATCAATAACTATCTAATTCTAGTATTACTACAGAGATTAAACAAGTGCAAAAGTAACCTAAAACATTTGAAAGCATAGAATTTAAAGTAACCATAAATAATACAATGGTAATAAAGTATTGGAGACAATTATGAGGGGAAACCCAGGGTTGAGGCACTACGAACAATCCTGCTTAGCTATATAATCTCATTGGTCCATCTAATTATCTTTTTCAATGATTCACGGGGTTGATAATATGATTATTCTCTTCTGTTCCTCTAATCATCTAACATAGCACCACAACTACATCATTGAGAAGAAATAAAAGAACCAAGCTAAACACATTTATACTTTATTTCATATGTGAACCAAACAAGGTAAATTGAGTATATTCTTATCCTAAATACAAATCTTAACTTTAATCCCCTGAATGTTTAAGATCCTACTCCATACATTCCATATTCTGACCTATTGTTTCTCCTTTAGGGCTCACAATATAACTATTAATTTATCATAAGGGTCTCGAATACAAGGATATATGAATAATCAATAATGATAATAAAAATAAACCAACTTGATTATAAACTTAAGTGATCATGTTCTTATCCTCAACCCTATATAAGGGTGTTTAACCACTCATGGAATATCAGTGAATCACAATTAAGAAATTCATGTATATAATCAAAAGTAGACTAAAGTAAAGGATTAAAAGTCTAAGAGAAGCCTCCTAAAGTGTATTTAGAGCCCCAAAGTTCGTCCAAGGTATGTACCATGAGATAGGAGTGTTCTATTTATGGTTGGAATTAAAAATCCATTTTGACAACATAGGCATCCCATGCTAAGGTATTGGCGCGATAAGGAATTGGAATTTTCTTATCTCACAGGCTAGAGGGTATGGCACACCCTAGTGCTCAAAATTTTTAGTTTTTGTTCATGTTTTCTCCATCGATTTGGCTTTGAGTTCCTCACTTTGTGATTGTCTTTCCTTTTTAAAATCAACATTTGTAGCATTCCAATTTTTAGTTTATCATCTCACAATATTATTATATCTTCAAAACAACATTAATTAGAGCTTAAAACATAAAATAGCTCAACAAGATAAACTATAACAACATATAGCTCAAGCTAGTAACACTAATTTTCTTGTTGAAACTCTAAGTGATTTTTTTGATTCCCAACATGTTTTTAAATACACCTTAAACATTGTAAACCTATAGTTTAACACTTAGATTCTCAATTATATTAGTATAAACTCATTACGCATACAGAAAGTCCTCAAAACTTGGCTAAATATGTGTAGATTATGACACTTAGGTGCATAAATCCACCTAAGATCATCACCCAACACATAAAGCCTTATTCATCATTGAACAACTATTTACATTAAGAATTAAATATAATTAATACTCCACTATTACCACTATTAATACAGGCGACCGATTTCAGTGGGTATATCTGAAGGTTCTGCCTGTTCCGTCCAGGTCTGATACCGACAGTACCAGATCTGATTTCGATGGAACTCTGGCAAAGCTCCGGTGATAAAATATCAACGACCAATTTCTACATCAGTTTATCGGGATCCAACATACCACGCAAGAAAAAAGGACTTGGTCTGCAAGTGTAACCCAGTGACTTCTAACTTTTGCTATTTCCTTTTTCATATTATATCTCATATTATCTCCTATATCTTGACTTACATTTAATTTGTTGGGATTTTTTGCTGTCGTATATTGGTGACTTGATTCACATTTATTATTTGTTTTGTTGTCCTTGATTCTGGGACATTAGTGTGCTATATATTTCCTATTGTTAGTTTTGTTTCTATCTTAGTTTAGTTTTTGTTTCTATCGTAGTTTAGTTTTGTTTCTATCTTTGTTTTTTTTTTCCTTTTTTTTTCTTGAGTAGTGGCTTTGGGCGTCAATGATAGGGTCCGGTCATATTTGAGGGGGAGGAGGGTAGTTGTTGGGGTGGAGAAAGAGGGGAGGGCTAGTTTGAGGTAGGGGAAGAGGGGAGGGCTGGTTTAGGACTGGGGGAAAAGTATGGTGTTAGGTCGGGGTTGGGGTATAGAGTAAGAGGTGGTAGAGGTAGAAATATTACTAGTATAAATAGGGTGAGGGTGGGGTCTTGGAACATAGGGACCTTTTAGGGTAAGTCCATATAACTTGTGAAGATTCTTAGAAAGAGGAAGATTAATATTGCATATGTTTAAAAGACCAAGTGGGCAGGGTCTAAGGCTAGGGATGTGAATGGTTACAAGCTTTGGTACTCATTGAGTAAGAGGCATAGGAATGGAGTAGGCATCTTAGTAGATGAAGAACTTAGAGGGCAAGTAGGGGAGGTTAAGAGGGTCAACGACAGGTTAATAACGATTAAGTTGGTTATGTGGGGGTTTACTCTGAGCGTGTATAGTGTTTATGCGCCGTAGGTGGGCTTGGACGGTAAGGAGAAAAAGTGGATTTGGGAGGCTTTGGATGAGGTGGTTAGAGGTGTGCCTAGCTTTGAGAAAATTATTGTAGCTAGGGATTTTAATGGTCACATCGGGGTGTTACCAGCTATGGTGATGTTCATGGGGGTTATGGTTTTAGGGAAAGAAATGAAGAGGGAGCTGCTTTGCTGGTTTTTGCAAGGGCCTTTGGGATGGTGGAAGAGAATTTGAGCTTTTTGAAAAAGCAGGATCACCTGATCACTTTCCAAAGCGCAATAGCTAAGACTCAGATTGACTTTCTGCTGCTTAGGAAGGGGGATAGGGCACTGTATAAAAATTGTAAGGTCATCTCGAGTGAGAACCTTTCGACCCAACGCATGCTTTTGGTGATGGATTTAGGCTTAAAGAAGGATAAGAAAAGAAGGGGTGAAGAGGGTCGACCTAGAATAAAGTAGGGGGCTTGACACCAATAAGTGCACTGGAGATAGAGGAAAAGGTAGTAGAGTTAGGGGTGTGGGCGTGCAGAGGGAATATGGATGGTATATGGGATAGGGCAGCTAGGTGTACTAAGGAGACGACTAGAGAGATGTTGGGTATCTTGAGGGGCCAAGTTGGTCAGCGTCATGGGGATTGGTGGTGGAATAAAGAAGTAAAGAATAAAGTGAAGACAAAGAAAAGGGCGTATGCTAAGTTAGTTGAGAGTAAGGATGAAGAGGATAAGCAGGAAAATAGGGAGAAGTACAAGTTTGCGAGGAAAAAGGCTAAGTTAGTAGTTACGGCATCTAAGATGGTCGCATTTGAGAGCTTTTATATGGGGTTGAAGGAGAGAGGTGGGGAAAAAAGGTTGTATAGGCTTGCTAATAAAAGAATGATGAAGGGTCATGACCTCACCTAGTAAAGTGCATAAGGGAGAAGATTGTAGTGTGTTGGTGGAGGATGCTCATAAGAGAAGATAGCATTCGTATTTTCATAGACTCTTGAATGATGAGAGGGACAGAGACATTATGTTAGGGGTAATGAAGCACTCAGAGAGGTATCACAATTTCAGCTATTGTAGGCGTTCTAAGGAAGAGAAGGCAAAATAAGGCCATTCATAGGATGTGAAGGGGTAGGGCGACGGGGCCAGATGAGATCCCTGTGGACTTTTGGAAGTTTGCTGGAAGGACTGGTTTAAGGTGGTTGACCGAATTATTTAATGACATTTTTAAGACTGCAAAAATACCTGAGGCTTGGAGGTGGATCACTATTATTCCTTTATATAAGAGCAAGGGTGACATCCAGAGTTGCAATAACTACAGGGGTGTTAAGTTGTTGAGTCACACTATGAATATTTGGGAGAGAGTGGACAAGCGAAGGTTGTAGAGGATAGTATCTATTTTTGAGAACCAGTTTGGATTTATGCCTGGTCACTCGACGATAGAGGCAATTCACCATGTGCGGAGAATGGTGAAGTAATATAGGAAAAGGAAGAAGGATCTTCACATGGTGTTTATCGACTTAGAAAAGGCCTACGCCAAAGTTCCTAGAGAAGTTTTTTAGAGATGCTTGGAGGTAAGTGGAGTCCCGGTGGCATACATCAAATCGATTAAGGATATGTATGAAGGAGCTAAGACTCAGGTGAGGATGGCGGGAGGAGATTTAGAGCATTTCCTTATCTTGACCGGGTTATATTAGGGATCGACTCTTAGTTTTTTTTGTTTGCTTTGGCGATGGATATATTAATGTGGCATATTCAATAAGAGGTTACTTGGTGTATGCTTTTTATAGATGATGTAGTATTAATTGATGAGATGCGGGGAGGTGTGAAAGATAAATTAGAGGTTTAGAGCAAGACAGAGTATATGAAATGCAAGTTTAGTGACTTGAGGCAGGAGGACGAGGTGGTAGTAAGGTTGGATTCCCAGGTTGTGGGTAGGAGGGATAGTTTTAAGTATCTCGGGTCCATGATTCAGGGGAATGGTAAGATTGATGAGGATATCTCCCACCATATTGGGGCAGGTTGGATGAAGTGGAGACTTGCCTCGGGAGTGTTGTGTGATAAGAAGGTGCCGCTAAAACATAAAGAAAATTTTTATAGAGTGGCAGTCCGTCCGGCCATGCTGTATGGAATGGAGTGTTGGCCAGTAATGAATGCCCATATCCAAAAAGTAAAAGTGGCAAAAATACAGATATTGTGTTGGATGTATGGGCTTACTAGGAGTGATAGGGTTAGGAATGAGAGTATTCGGGAGAAGGTTGGAGTGGATTTGGTAAAGGACAAGATGCGGAAAGTTAAATTAAGATGGTTCAGGCATGTGAGGAAGAGGGACACAGATGCCTCAGTTTATAGGTATGAGAGGCTGGATTTAGATGGTTTCAGGTGGGGTAGGGGTAGGCTGAAAAAATATTAGAGAGAGATGATTAGATGTGACATGGAGCATTTATAGCTTACTAAGGATATGACCTTAGATAGGAAGGTTTGAAGGATGGAGATTAGGGTAGAAGGTTAGTACCTGTGGATGGGTCGCAGTCAGTAGTTAGGAGATCTTTGGGGGTGGGGGTAAGTGGGTGGGGGTGCCTTTGGTTTGTTAGTATAGGGTATTACTATGTGGGTGTTTCATTTCTATTGTGCCATTTTGTTTCATACTCTATTATGAATTTGCTTATTGTTCTTTGTCCTGAGCCGAGGGTCTATCGAAAACAGCCTTGCTACCTCTTCAGAGGTAGTGGTATGGACTATTATAATTTACCCTCCCTAGACTCCACTGTGTGGGAATACACTGGGTTTGTTGTTGTGAAGCTATCACCACAATGATTACACCAATAGTAAGTTCTATCTTAAGCATGTCATATACATTTGAAAGATCATGAACACTATTTCATAACATCCTAGCCTCATGAATTGATTCAACCAAGATGGAAAACTCATGCATATTACCCAATCAAAGAGATCATATAAGTCATATGACTATCTTTAAACATGCGCCCTTATCATAAGAGAGTTACCCATATTCACTCACAAAGATGTAATTTATCACAAGAATGGGAATAAGAATCAAATTTTACGTACTCTCGTAAAGAATTCTCATTTCACATAAGATGAACTACAATCTTTCCCTTAGTGTATTACACTACTAATATCAGAATGTTAAGACTTAAGATCAAATAAGACTTTAAGGATTGTATTAGGCTAAGGAACGGGTAGGAACTATTATAATACCCTAGTTTTTGGATTTTAAAAATTTAATGTGTTGATCTCACTATCTAGGCAGCAACTAAGACCCAGTGAGATGTAGTTACTCTATATGAATCATTCAATGCTTGTTGTAGTCCAACCAGTGAGGATTACCTATGTTTTTGTATTGAGTACAATTAGGACCCCACGAGTCGTAAGGTTTGGTCACGAATTATAGAATGGGAATCATGAATAGACTAATGAGATATCCCTGAGTCACTGCCCCGACTATGAGTTGTGGTGATGACTCGTGACTAGTTGTTATGAGTCGTGAGGTAACCATAGCGATTGGGCGATAGTTTTCCTATATTTTAATTAGGGGAACTTTAGATATTTCCTTCCTTCTCTAAATATGACACAAAACCATACAACACCTGAGGGTCCTTATTTTCATCATTTAGACAACATAAGAACTTCTCTCTTCTATTAAATTTTCAAGTCAAGAATAAAGCTAGGGTTTCCAAGGGTTTGTCATCTAGGGGTCCAAGTGTTGTTTCTTCTTCAAATTCTTGGTGTTTTTAGGCATGTACTCTTCCTCAAATTTGTATTTTACTATGGCATGTAATGGTTTGATATTCCTAAGGTTTTAATGTTTGATTTTGGAATTTAGGTTGAGGGTTTTGGATGGTTATTATTTAAATGGCGTTCCCATGATTCATATGTATTTATTTATGCTTTACTAATGGATTTTTATGACTCGTTAGGTGTATGAGCATGGTAATGGAATGGGGGTCGTAGAGCTCCCTTAGTTTATGGATAATGATATAGGTGTTCATGGCATTCCCCTATTTTTAAGGATTTTAGTATGAAATTGATAATAAACTCAACCCACTTGCATAATTGATTTTGAACTATGGATACTCCTATGGATTTGCTTACTCTTCTAATATATTGCATTTTACTAATGTCTAAACGGATAAAAAATGGTTTTTGAAAGGACTTGGTGGAAATTTTTTTGTTTTAAATTTGGGACTTGGGGGTCGTGTTACTCCCCCATGTCTATGGATAATTGGAATGGCATAATTATATAAGCTTGCAAGCGTAATTGGTATTTCGATACCAATGGTTTCTGACTTGATGAATGATTCTTTGGGTTAATTATTGGGTTATGTACAAATGTATTAATTTGGGCTTAACAGGGGTTGTGTAACTCGCCGTGAAGGTGGTGGTCCCAAGGGGAACAATACACCACGTTTGTTGATGTGGGTGTCTTGATAACCCTGAGCATAGTTCAAACTTTATATATATATATATACATGTATCCTGGAATGGCGTGGGATCGGGGCATTCCCTGGCCGTTTTTGGATATCTCTAATTAGTGTGGCTAACACACATTAGAGGCCTTTTGGTAAGGGAGTGAACCCATATATACCATAGGTGCCCTTAGGATGGACGGAGCTATACAATCTAGGTTAATAATTTTAAATCTTATGCTTAAAATCCATACCCTATCTCGATATCTTATATATGGATGTATATGCATGTATGTGAACATGTACATTCAGATAGATTTTGATTTTGAAAATGATACTATTTTATCCCTATCACTAGTTACATGATAGCACTCACACAACTAACCATACCCAAATGCTTTCTTTTATGATGTAGGGTCCCAGGGGTTTTTGTTGATTAAGCAGTGTTAGGTGGTGCGGTCGTCTATTGGGTTTGCGGTGAAGTAGTGAGATTCCATCTTTCAGAAGTCTTGTTCATTCCATTGGTTTCTTTCCATATTTTAGAATTGAAAAGTTCACATTAATATTTTCATTTTCATTGTCACTATCATAGTTGGGAGCATGTCCCTACCTAGTTGATATTCTGATTGGTTTAGAGGACTTTGTGGACATAAGTGGGTTGAATGGTTGTTATTGTCTTTTAGATCTTACGAGTACATTGACTATTTCATATCATTCTTGGTTTTCTTCCACTATTATTTTAGGTTATGTTTTGGACAGGCTATGGGGGTGGTCTCCGGCTCTCGATGGGCTTGAGATACCCATCACGACTAAGCCCAGGGTCGGGCCGTGACAACTATTCTAGCCAGTAATAGACTATCTTCCCTAAGCTCTTTAATACATCACATTGTACTTTGGAATCTTTTCTAAACAACAAAACTTTCACTACCTCTACCTTAACACATCTATTTTATTAGCCCTATCTCTTTAAGCTAGTTAACGTTTAGTAAGAATGGAGTATTTTCTACCAAACAGATAATTCAATTTCGATTAATTTTCTCTTTTCATTACATCACTCCCAACCACACTACATAAAATTTTTCAACACCAATAGCTACTACTTTGGGACTTCACTTTCACCTCTTTCCTTTTTAAATTTCACACTCCTTAACCATATTATTTTTGTACTAAAGTTCTTAACATTTTTTGATCAAATTATGGTCAATAAACAAAGGGGGATAGGTAAGGCTACAAAAGAGTAGGCTAAAGGCTTAATGGAGCTAAATAAGATTATGCACAAGTGTAGATAATAGAGGCTATGAAACATGGCTATCAAATCAATGCCTATAGCATCTTCTAAAGCCACCACTCTTTATTTTGATTTACACACACACCAGGCAAGTTCTAGACATTCCTATGCAACAAGGAATACAACAAAAACCTCACATCACAGATGACACATGATCAAATCATGTTGGATTAGTATAGACTCTAATCCAATACCTAACATGCATTTAAAATTAAGCCAACATCACACAAGAGTGATTAAAATTAGCCTAGGTGTCTCAAAGTAGTCATTCAACACATTCAACACTCTTTTATATTCAAAACTACTTGCATCATGTAATCACCCATAGCAATTGGAAAGAATATATCACTCATTCAAAATACCAAAAATTTTAAAATTTACTCCTAAAAATGAAAAGAGGATATTGGGTTCAATGGGTGCCTCCATGAAAAAGAACCAAAAAGAAAAACCAAGAGGTGGGTGAAGTGTTCCCCAACCAAACTGACCCCAACAAAACTAAAACAAACAAACTAAAGATGATCAAAAAGAAAATCTTTTAGTAATTGTTTTCAAATTTAGTCACAAACTAACAAATCAAACAAGAAAATATCCTATATAAACACTTCCCCCTAGATCATGGGAAGATTCCCCACCCTACACTTAAAAACACACTTTGTCCCCAAAGTATAATTCAAAATCAAGGATAGAAATACTCCCTGAGCACTCTAGGCATAGATTGCAACATCTTTAGTCTTTAATAGATTTTGATGGACTCCACACTCAGTCTTTTCCATGCTTACTAGCTCATTTTTCTAGTACTCAAACTTTCCTTCAACTTATGACTCAATAAAAACAAAAATAAATGTGAAACAAAAACTAAAATGCAAAAATTAAAATACCTACTTTAACTTAGGATGCCTTCCAAACAACGCCAAATTTAGTATCATGTCACGACCCACATCACTACGTCAACCATTTTACTTTATCCTCTTCTTACTTGGTTGAGAAAGAAGAAGGAATTTTTGGTATAGGATTAACACACTTGTGCACACCCATTTGGAGAAAGAAAGTTTGGTCAATAATTTATTAGCTTTATTAGACAATGAAAGGATGAAGTGTGTGGAATTGAACAGGTGTGCTCAACTGTTTCAACTTAGACAGCCTATGCTTATGTCAGCGTAGAACATACCTGATAAGAAGAACTTTGTGGTCATAATGTTTGCTTGTACCTATTTTTTTGCATAATCTAATACAAAATTAGGTTAGAAAAGTAAAAAATCTGGAATTGGGACACACAACTAAATGTGCAAGACTGAATAGAATAACTTTTTAGCTAATAATATTAAAAATAAAATTGATTATTCTAGTCAATCATTGAGGGGAGTTCATGAAATTTTAATAATCCCCAAGTCTAACCTATTCCTTTAAAAATGCTCTCTACTTAGTGCCTTTGGTGCTTCTCCAGTCAATTAAGTAATCCACATAATCAACATCTTTATAGACCTTAAGAGTGAAATTACTTTCATTTAAATACCATAGCCTTAAGCCATTGGTTCCCATATCTCAAGATTCTTGTGACAACACCAATTCTTATGAATTACCAATAAAATTATCATCAGCTTGTATTGGTGTTATTGATGCATCAATTTCTTGATTTGTTGTTCCCCCTGTCAATATGCCCTCAGGCTGTACAATAGTTGAACCAGGTGGTACAACATGTTCTCCCTGTCAATATGCCCTTAGTCTATACAACAGTTGAACCAGGTGGTACAACATATTCCTGTGCATGTACATCAGTTTCACAGTCATCCTTTTTTTTTTAAATCTCCCTTGCTTCCCCCTTACACGAGCACTACAAATCTGGCCATCTTTCAAATGATCCATTCCCCCTTTAAATATGGTGAGTGAAATAAACTTTATTTTCTTCTAGTCTTATGCCTTGAGAAGGCCTTATCCATGTACAAATTTTTCTTACCTTTTTTCACTTTCACCTGCAAAACAAATTAGGGGTTAAATTTATGCACCCAGACAAGCTTGGGTCTTTTCTTATGAGTAAATGGATGAATTAGATTTCTTCTAGCCCATGCAGGCAATAGGTTACATGACCTGTTTCTCTGACCAGGTTTACTTATCCTTTTCTTTGTCTGAGATAGTTTATTTGCCAGATTTAGACTGCTAGATTTGCTTTTGGAAGCAATTGAACATTCAGTGGTTGGATGTCTAAGGTTGCCACAAATATAACATAAATCTTTAGGAACATCAAAATTTTTGTGGAATCCTAATCCTGCCTTTTCACTGTAATTTCTTTCCCCCAATTTATGAACAATTCTTGAGGAGTTTGTCCACCTATTTGCCCTTTCAAGATCAAGTTTTAGTTCTGAAACTTCTTGACTCAACTTATTCATTTTTTCAGTTAGATCATGACATTCTTGTTTGTATCTAACTAGCTCAAGTTCAGCATTTTCTTAATCTTTAGTCATGGACTTTTTCCCTTTTCAGAGAGTGTCAATTTTAGAACTTCAGACTTAAGATCATTGTTTGAAGAATCAAGTTGCTCAACCTGTTTCTTGAGAGTACAATTTTCCTATTTGACAATGTTTTTGCAAGCTTCTAAATCAATAAAATCAAATTTGATGCTTACAAGACTGTTGAACAGCTCATCCCTATCAGAAGTTGATTCTTGGAAGTCATTAATTAGTGCACTTATCAATGAAATAAGTTTTGTTTTAGAAAACAAATGCAACTTTTCTTTAAGTTCAAGTATACTAACCTCAGAAGGATCATCTTCTTCCTCCAAGTATGAATATCCAAGAGCCATGAGTGCTGCTTTATCAAATTTATCATCATCTTAGTCAAATCCCCAAGATGCTATCATTGCATATCCTTCCCTCTTTTTATTTTTTTCTTTCAATTTCTTTTAAGCCATTTCCTTTCTCCATTCTATTTCCCAGACTGGATAATCTTTGATCATGTGATCTATCTTCTCACACTTGAAGTAACCAACTTGAGACTTATCATTGGAACAACTCCTTCTACTTGTTCCTTTCTTGTTTTGACGCTTATCTTTCTTAAATTGTTTTTTAAAGTTCTTGACAAGCTTTTTATCATCCATATCTGATTCTTATTTGTTAGACGCCTTTAATGCTGGTGACTTATCCTTGGTTCCCTCGTTCTTTTTGAAGTTCTCCATATTCTTCTCATAACTATCCACAAGAGTATCCCAAATTTATTTTGCGGAGGTACAACCTGAGATCCTATTGTATTCATCTATTCCAAGTCCACAAGTAAGAATATACTTGGCTTTAGCATGCTTTCCAAGCATCTTAAAGTCAGGCTCATCATACTCGTTCTTGTCCTTTAATACTTCCTTCTTTTCAACATCCTTCTTCATAGGGTATTGAGGTCCATTGATAATTATATTCCATAGTTCGTAGTCCATAGCCTGAAGGAAATCTTTCATCCTTTCTTTCCATCCTAAGTAGTATTTTCCCTTGAACAATGGAGGCCTATTGATGTCTTATCCTTCGTAGTATCCAGTAGGTGGTGTAGAATTCATCTTAGATCTTATCTTAAGGTGTTAGCCTTTACAAGATAACCCGCTTTGATACCACTTGTTAAGAATTCGTGCCTTACTGATTATGTTATTTTCACCTAACTATTGCTTATCGATGGAACGGGTTGTCTAACGTGTTCCACTGACGTGCTCCAAGGAAGCAGTAAACAGAAAGTAAAGAACACAATGATTTTTACGTGAAAAACACCTGGCTCAAAAGGTGTAAAAAACCATGACCTGCACCTCTACAGGATTTAACCCCAACTTCACTAAAAAACTCTGAGACTCAACAACGACTGATCACAAAACTCTTGTAACCAAAATATAGGAATTATAAACTCTAATTCCTACAACTCAGCAACTAGGAATTATAAACTCTAATCCCTATAACTCAACAACTAAGAATTATGAACTCTAATTCCTAACTACACATACACCTCCCAAGGTATGTGTTCCCAAAGTCTCTGAGTTTTCCCCTACTCGAAGACTAGCTCCTAATTCAGTTTATAACACACTGAAACTAATATTACATGAATAGCTCAAACACAAAGAATAACTCTAAAAATCAACGCTAAAACTCTTAGCTGGATTCTAGACTGAGGACCAGGTTCTTTAACGTATTTCTTCAGTGATTAAGTGGCATTTCGTGAAGTCAATCTATCGATTGAGCTTTTATGCTCTTTTAAGTGCGTGAATTAATCTGAATGATGTATCTTCTATTTAAGCACAACTCTCTAAAGAGTCATTAATTATTTTAAACTCCCCATTTAATCAAAAATCTCATTACATAGAGTTCTACTTCAAGTGAGACTCTTTCTTTAATTCCAACTCTTGTCTCCTTAGTGTTGTAGTAAAACTTCAACTCTTTTAAATCAGCACATTCTTATTTATCAAAATCTTTCTCCTCCCACATATAGGACTCTTCAAGATATACTCAGAAGTGAAACACTTTCTTCACGTAGGACTCCTTTTTCAACTCAAATTGCTTTCCCTTATCATTAAGTGTTTGACTCAAATTCAACTTGTTATATTCCCCACATGATCAGTAGCTTAAGTATATCAGAATTAGGCTTGCTTATTTGTTCTTATCTTTAAGCAATATTGTATGCATTTATCAGTGAAACTGGAAATCTACTTTCCTATGCGAGGACCAGCTCAAGTAACTTGTTTCATTCATGTGTCAATTTGTCAATCATCAAAACTACATAGTACCCAACAGATTACACTTGGAAAAATGGTCACTGTTGTAGTAAAATTGATAGAGATTTAGTGACTGCTAATTGGATGATGCAAATGACTACTGTGGAGGTGCTTATACTGAATCCTAAAATATCTGATCACTCCCCTTTGAAGATGGTTCTAGATAAGACTTGTAGAGGTGATTCAAAATCATTCAGATTCTTTAATTTTCTTGCTAAGCATCCAACCTTTATAACTAGTTTAGAAAAGGCATGGCATGTAGGAATCAAGGAAGATATGAAATTGGTCTTGGAAATCCTAAAAAGAGTTAAAAACAACATTAAGTAACTTAATTATATTAAATTTAAAGGGGCGAAGGAGAAAGTCACTAATTTGAGAGAACAACTCAGTAGGATTCAAAAAACAATGAGGATTCATATTGAGGTTGGTATAAACAAGCAATTTAAAAGAGAGGTAAGGCATCAACTAGATAACTGGAGCTTAACTGAATAAAGTACAATTCAAAAAAAAGCATGAGTCTAATGGTTAAAGCTAGATGATACATAAACTTCCCATTAATTTTCCCACATGAAGAATAGAGAAACTCAAAATACCATCACTGGACTAATGAATACTAATGGGGTTAGAATGAAAACACAAGAGGATATAGAACATGAGATCACCAAATTTGATAAAGTTTTTTTGGGCTAATCAATAGCCAGCCTGCCACGTATGAATGTAAACATTATGAGGAATGGCAATAATTTTAATATAGAGCAACAATTAATCCTTAGAACATCCAATAACAACATCCAATAACTCTAGTGGAAGTGACTTATGCACTCATGGAAAAAATGACCTACAATCTCCAAGACAAGATGGATTTAATATAGTATTTTTCAAGAAGGCTTGTCAGTAACAGGGTAAGATGTCCTAAATATAGGGCTTGATATTTTTTAGCACAGGTAAAATAAACCATATCATCAATTGCATTTCAGTAACAGTTATACCTAAAGTATAGAATCTTGTGTGCTAGTGAATATAGACCTATCTCATATTGCTCCACATCTATAATATAATATCCGAGGTGAGTACTACAAGATTACAAAGGGTAACGAGTGCTTTAGTGGACCTAAATCAATCAAATTTTATTCTTGGTAGAGCTATTAATGATAATATTATGGCTAGTCATGAATTAGTGAAAGGATATGGAGAAAAGGAATATCTAAGAGATGTATGATCACTATTGACATGAAGAATGCTTATGATTCCTTGGAATGGAGCTTATTGAAGCAGATATTAGTAAAATTAAAATTCCCTGACTTGGATGATTAGGTGGATCATGCAATGTGTCATCATTTTCACTTACCTAGTGATGGTTAATGGTAGAGCCACCAAACCTTTTAATTCTAAGAGGGAAGTAAGACGAGTTGCTCCATTATCACCCTACCTATTTCTGTTCTAGCAATGAACTACTTAACAAAAATTTTAAAGACCTTGCACTCCAATCTTGAGTTTTATTACCATCCCAGAGGCAATAATCATATAATCATTGATCTGCTATAGAAATATAACACTTTTGACGTTTAAAACTATAAAAATATGCAAGTTTGTTAGGTTGTTTTGTTTGATATGATGCGTTCTGGGTATGTTTTGTAGGAAACTAGGCTATGGATGTGAAGTTCAAGAACAATATGAAAAATGGAGTTTTTGGCTACTTACTTAATCATTTTTGGGTATTTGTGGCACTTACTGGATGTACGTGACCAAAGCATGTGTTGAAGTTTGGAGGCTTGATTACATAATTTTGAAGGTCTAGCACTTACCTATGTCTACATGTGGACCGCATGTAGCACATGTGGTCCATATATGACTAAGGTAAGTACCAAAATTAAAGATCCAGAGAGTGAAAGAGCTGAAAAAGAACTTTCGACACTTACCTATGTCAACACGTGGACCGCATGTAGCACATATGGACCACATGTGGGTAAGGTAAGTGTCAGAGGTACAAAGTCCAGAGAGCAGACAGAGCAGGAAATATTTTTGGCACTTACCCATGTCAACATATGCCCAAGGGCAGGCAGCATATAACACATGCGTCCACTGGCAGGCCACATAAAGACATATGTAAGTGGCCACCGACCCCTTTTTTTACTTTTTCATCAGGTATTTGATTTTTAGAGTTTCCTTATGTACTACAAATACCCCTTATTTGTTTCCTAGTAAAAGTTACACACTCTTGATACTTACAAACATATTTTGATTTTGAGATCCGATTTTGGTCTTGGAGTTCTTTTGTACTGATTTTGGTTGATTAATTTGGTTAATATTTTGGTTTTTAGTTGTTATTGTGATTACATCTTATCCTTTCAATTATGAATGTTATTGATTACTTCACAAGCATAAGCGGCAAAAAGCACTTAACTAGGGTTGTGGATACCCTAGCAGATTGATAAAGTAGGGGAAGTGCTACAGTGTTCTGAAGCAATACCCATGCATGCATTATATAATCTTCACTTGAATAGCTACCTTAGCGGTTTTAAATATTAGGATCCTGCCTAGATTATTGCTACTTACTCCAAAAGAGGAGTAGTGACTAGGAAAAGATAATTACAAAATTAATTTGGAGTTTAACTGTAGATCCATGCTACAAGGTATTATCTGAGTAAGATGGTTAGCCATCATCTTATAACTAGAGACTCTAAAGGTAATAGTTAATTGGGATCTATGATAAGGGTTAGTAAGGCAACATCCTGAGACTCAAAAGGTAAAGGGTGAAATCTGTCAGCTAGTCCAAGAGATGGTTAGTAGTACGTAACTTATCAGATTCTTTATGCAAGGTATCGAGTTGGTTCAATAAAGCACTATAAGACTACAGAGTTGAGAAGCCAAGGGGAAAACAATCCTAGTGTTTACCAAAGACTGATTACAACTAAAGTTGATACTAGCTACTTGTTCAATGTTGACATTACAAACTGCCTATTTACTTTGCTAGTTTTACCTGTGGATTACTGAACTGAAAACTGCAATTTCAAATATTCCCTTGGTATTCAAACCCATTCTTTGTTGGGTTACAATATTTAACAGTGACCACATACTATTCAGATTGAAGATGTAGCTTGGGAATGATAACATTTTGGCACCGTTGCCTGTGAATACAGTGTTGAGTTATGAATTAAGGTTGTTGTAGTTTATGGTTTTTTTTTGTTTTTGTTCTTAGTTGGGTATATGCCGGTTTAAGCCTAGAACATGTAGTAGAAGCAATTCCTTACTCTCAGAGAATCCAAATCCATAGGGGATCCTACAGATACCTAGTAGGATGACAGAGCCAAAAAGAGTTGATATTCCTGAAGCGGTTCATAATTATGCACACTAGGTACCTCCCCCCTACTCTCAAAGCATTTCAGGAAATTATTGACCAACCGATAGGGGTACTATTAGCACAAAAAGATAATTAAAGGAGGGAAAAAGATGCTCAACGGATAGCTCAAGCGGTAGAGTTAGCTGTACAAAAGAAGAAAGTAGACCATCGAGAAACACTTAGTGGAAATCAGAACAGATTTAGAGGTGGCTGTGCTCAAGTGATCCCATCATACTAATATTTGCAGCTATATAAAGATGATGAAGAGGATTTGGGGTATGTTGATCCAAAAAAGACTAGAGCAGTTATTCCTCTTGTTTTGCCCTCCGATGTCAAGTTTAATTTATTTAGTTCTATGATCCAGCTCTTATACTTAAAAGGTATGTTTGTGGGATTGCCTACAAATGACATAAACATATATCTAGAAAACTTATTTGGATCTACTCTTTGTATACCATTCCTAAGGTGAATGAGGAGGCCCATAGATTGTGGTTGTTTCCCTCTTCTCTTACTAAAGAAGCATATTTATGGATGGGGGAACTTCCAAGAGCATTTATCACTACGTGAAATGCGTTACACAGATAATTCTTGAATAATTTTTCCCCTATCTAGGGTGTTAAAGATGATGGTAAATTTATAATTTTAGGAAGTTGCAATCAGAGTCTATGTACGAGGCATGATTTAGGTTCAAGAAGAAACTTAGCATGATGCCCACCGATCAAATTTTAGAAACAAGCCTATTTGAGATAATCTATAAACCCCTGACCATCAGTTTCAAAGCCATCACAGACAAGATCTCTGGAAGAGCCTTTATGAGATTGCAATGAGAGATAGCTTCTAGTAGTATAGATTAGATCTCGCTAACTAACTGAGGGTGGTAAACTTAGAAGGTTGAGAGAGGTTCTAGAACTTATACCATTAGAGTTTCCAGAGTTGCTGAGCATGCTGTAACTTAGGAGATTTCACTATTAAGGACTAATACTGGTGAGTTGGCTAAGCATTTTACAACAATAAAGTCCAAAAATGTTAATGCAGTAGGGGCACAGGGTGTAACCTCTAGAGTTCTTGTGCTTGAGTTTGCAGAGGAGGAAAAGTATCTAGATCGATAGATAACGGGTTTCCAATCTTAAGGAAAAGGAACCAAGGTCAAAACTATTGCAATGATAAATGCAAAAATGGTGACTAGAGACAGAGAGATAATTACAAAGAGAAGAAAGACAAATACATTCTAACTGGCAGACGAGATGTAGAATCAAAAATAGATGAAATGTTTTATAAGCTGGTGAAGTGTCAAGAAACTTGCCTTAAAGGACTTAAGGCTAATATTTTAGGATTTATCCAAAAGGTTTTCATATGCAACTGCTAATAATCAGTTGGACTAGCAATATGGGCAGATCTTTGACACTTCAACTTAAGGGCAGCCAGGTACTCTACCTAATCACACGGTGCAAAATCCTCCAACACTTGTTCATTGATTGGCTATTAACACTAAGAGTGGAACCCTACCTGATGATAATTGTATAACTGCTACTGAAAAGCCAAAGAAGGATAATATTATCGCTGGTGATCCACCTGAAGTAGAGTTTGAGAAGCTGACTTGTAGTGATGATGATTATGAAAGTGAGGACGGTGATAATTAGGTCGCAGATGAGCCCACAAATAAGGTACAACATTGTAACATGTTTTCTCCTACACCAGTAGTAGATAAAAGGGATACCCAGGGGCAGTCACTATCCCATATTTCATTGAGAATTTTGATATCAATTAGGCTCTACGTGATTTAGGAGTGGGCATAAATTTAATGCCACTAGAGATATACAAAGTATTAGGGATAGGTGTGGTAGAGAAAGTAAAAAAAATAAAAATATAAAAATTATGAAAAAGTGAAAAATAAAGAATAAAATACCACACCCAACCTAAATGTGCAATAAAGAATTAAAAAAGATAAATAAGGGGGGAATAAAAAGAAAAATGGTTAATGAGTGAACCCCAACGTTAGTGTAGTGACAAAGAGGCTTAGTCACTTGATATCCATATGTGCCATACCATCCCTAAGCCTACATTACAAGCCGAATAATGTCCTATAGTGATCCTAATCTAATTGTCAGAAAAAGTAAGGTACAAAAAAATATGGGCAAGCCTATGGTATTTGATGCACATTGATTGGAACTTTTCTTCTGAGTGTGAGTATGTCTTGACTATCCCTGCATTTACATACATTATTTCATATGAGTGAGTGGGAATTCTTTGTTGTGAGGGCACATGAGTCATATTGCTAGATGCGTACGTGTTTGTAGTGTAACTTATACATATGTATGATTGTATGTGGCTAATGTAATGACATACCTTGATCTCTTTATGTTACATTATTGTGCTTCATGTTTATACATAGTTGGTTTAGAAAAGTTAAGATAAGAGAGGGTATTGTGATTTGAACTTAATGTGTTGATTGACGATCTTGGATAGCTTAGATTCTCCTAGTTATGCATTGTGTTTTGTTTTATTGTGATGTGTTCTTTGAGGACATGCAAATGTTATAAATTGAGGGTATTGATGTGCTATAGAAATTTAGCAATTTCTACAATTAAAAATATGAAAATATGCATGTTCTTTAGTTTGTTTTGTTAGATATGATGTGTTTTGGGTATGTTTTGCAGAAAACTAGGTTTCGGAAGCGAAGTTCAAGAAAGAGATGAAAAATGGAGTTTTGGCTTCTTACTTAATCATTTTTAGGTATTTATGGCACTGATTGGATGTACGTTAGCAAAGTATGCATTGAAACTTAAAGTTTGGATGCTTGGTTACAAGATTTAGAAGGCTTGACACTTTCCTATGTCTACATGTGGACCGCATGTGGTCTATAGTGACTAAGGTAAGTACCAAAATTTAAGATTCAGAGAGTGAAAGAGCTGAAAAAGAACTTTCAGCACTTACCTATGTAAACATGCGGACTGTAGGTAGCATATGTGGACCGTATGTGGGTAAGTAAGTACCAGAAGTCCAAATTCCAGAGAGCAGACAGTGTTCGAAATTTATCTGGCATTTACCCATGTCTACATGTGCCTGAGGGCAGGCCGCATGTGGCATATACGCCCACTAGCAGGCCATATGTAGACTTAGGTAAGTGGCCAACAACCTTTTTTCATCTTTTTTCGTCCGGGCTTTGATTTTTAGTATTTCCTTAAGTACTATAAATACGCTTATGTGTTTTTTAGTAAAATTTATGCATTCTTGATACAAATATACTTTGATTCTGAGATCCTATTTTGGTCTTGGAATTCTGTTGTATTGATTTTAGTTAATTAATTCAGTTAAAGTTTTGGGTTTTCAGTTATGATTATTGTGATCATATCTTATTCTTTTAATGATGAATATTATTTATTACATTACAAGCATGAGTTGCTAAAAACCCTTACCTAGGGTTGTGGAAACCCTGTCGGATTGGTGAAGTAAGAGAAGTGCTATGTTGTTCTAAACTGATACCTATGCATACATTGTATTATCTTCACTTTAATAGCTATCTTAGCAGTTGAAAACGTTAGTATCCGGACCTAGATTATTGCTACTTACTCCAAAATAGGAATAATGTCTAGGAAAAGATAATTACAACAGTAATTTGAAGTTTATCTATAGATCCATGCTACTAGGTATTATCTAAGTAATATGGTTAGTTATTATCTAATAAGTAGAGACTCAAATAATAGTTAATTGTGATCTAGGATAAAGGTTAGTAAGGCATCATCTTGAGACTCAAAAGGTAAACGGTGAAATATGTTAGTTAGTCAAAAAGACAGTTGGTGGTACATAACTTATTAGATTCTGCATGCAAGGTATCATGTTGGTTCAATAAAGCATGATAAACCTACGGAGTTGAGAAGCCAAGGGGAACAGAATTGGAGTGTTCTCTGACGACTGATTACAACTAATGTTGATACTAGCTACTTGTTTGATATTGACACTACAAACCCTCATTTACTTTTCCAGTTTTGCCCATCGATTAAAATAGCTGAAAGCTACAATTTCACGTATTTCCTTGAGATTCGACCCCAACCTTTTTTGGGTTATTATTTTTGACAACAATCACATAATGAAGGTCTAGCTTAGGTTTTATCAATCATACAACTCATTTTTGTTGATGACTTGTTGTTCTGCAAAGGTGATCTAAAATCTGTGAAATGCCCATACAATTATTTTAAAATATTCTCTCAGGATTCAGGATTAGTAGCAAATCCAAGAAAGATCAATGTGTATTTTGGTGGTGTTAAAGGAAAATCTGCAAGATCAGATTTGACTGGACCTATAATTTGCTAAAGGAGAATTACCAATTTAGATATCTTGGTGTTCCTTCAAGCACTAAGAGAGTGTTTTTGGTGCAATAGAAGCCTCTCATTGACAAAATTCTAGGGAGAATAACCAGTTGGATAACTAGGTTCCTATCATATACAGATAGGCTCAACTTATCAAGTGTGTTATTTTCCATACAAATTTTCTGGTCTCAATTTTTTTGATTTCCTAAGAAGATCCTACAGACTATTAAACTATATCTAGGGGTACGTGGATAGGTAATGCTGAAGATTCCAAGAAGTCCCTAATAGCCTAGAAAAAACTCCATTGTACCATTTCATGACCTAATTTTTGAGTCATGATGGAACTTACTTTATCCCACCAGTAGGTAAGCCAAATCGTACCCCAGAGCTATTAGTAATAGGCTAATTTAGTGGGAAAATGGCATAAATGCTAGAAATTTCCAAGTAGATCCTAAAAAAAATAAATCAGGCAAATCATAATATCAATATTACTAATACGGAGGATAAATAAGATAAAATAACATCCCACGACCTAATAGTGTCGGTACAAGATCCACTAAACAAAAATAACACAAATAGTGTAATGGTTGAATAAACATAAGTCTCAAATAATAAAATTCTAAGCAAAACTAGAAGAAAGAAAATGGTCAACTTTAACTCTAAAAGCTCACCCTGTCTCCAAACTCTAATCAGCACGATCGTATCATCAATGTCGACAACTAGTACTCAAATCTACACCAAAAAGGTATATGAGTGTAGTAAGAGTACCAAAGCCACAGGTGCTCAATTGGCATTATTGGCCGACTGAGTTAATTATAATATAAGTATAATAAAAATTTAAGATAAATAAGCTAAGTCAAGGTAAAAGAATAAATCTAAAATAATACTCCAAATACTGTAAATAAATAACTTAGAAAAGCATAACATGAATGAAAGCATAAATAATACTACAAAATGGGCCCCCATGAATCAGTGAGTGTGGGAAAGGTAAATAACCCAATGCGACTAGCCGTAAACCTACAAGGTGCAAATCAAGAGAATAAGTAACTGGAATCTTCCTAGTTAACCATGTCAGGAACCATAATTACAAATCCTTCTATACCATGACCATATCATAAATAACTTCTCAATGCTAGAATCTAATCGGAACTTCATATTATTATTTTATTTTCCAAACATGAATCGAAACTCAATATCATCATATGCCAGACATGAACAGGAGCTAGTATCAACTCCCAAGTATAAATCTAGCATAAGCATCAAGAATATAGACTCCTCAAACTCTATGATATGCATTTTGGTAAAGTAACATGCCTAAAAGTCTACAAGGAGATAAGAAGAGTCTTGATCTAAGGTTGGCCAGAGTGGCCCACTTTTAATTATTGAAATCTATTTCAAGGAAAATTCTACTCCGGATAAGGCTAAGGTATCTAAAATCACTACTAGATGTTAAATGTGCACAATTTAGTCCTAAGATAGAAATTTTACCCTTAACATGAGTAGCTAGGTCAACTACGCCTAATTTATGGTTCCTTATCAGACTAAATAATTTAATTGCAGTAATTATGCCTCCATGACCTAATTTTCAAACATATCTAGCATTTTATCATAAATATGTTACAACAATGCTCAATCTGAAAGGAATTAAACCGATCCTAACTGGATACCGAAGAAAGCCTGATGAAATCCACTAAATCGATGATTTTCATTTTGAGAAGCTTCTGCATGATGACATGCTATCAAAATGATAATTTACTTATAAAAATGAGAATAAAGCCACCCATATTTAATTTTTATACTTAGTATTCAGAATTACTTAAAAATTTTATGTGGAGCTCGCTTGGGGAATTGCACTATCAAAACCATCAACGCGTCCTTCTATGATCAAAGAATATTTACCCTCAAAAATGGGTAAATTTTGAGCTCAAATGATGATAAAATCAATCAACCAATATTTTAGGATTTTGGAAAATAATTAACAAATTAACCATGAATTTAATGAAAAATTACCAAGAATTTGAAGAAGAAACGAGTAATTTAAGCTCATAAACACCCCAAAATCACCCACTAACATTTCTCCCAAGTTCCCCCACTTCGTAGGGTTCTACAATCATGAGCTTATGTGAAAAATGAGAGAAAATGGGCTAATTGTGGCATTTAATGGCACCCAAGGGTCACTTCAGCGGACACTGGGCCACGTAAGCAGCCAAGTCCCAGGACACTTGTGCCATCTCCACAAGTCGCTTAAGCGAGACTTTGGCCACTCGAGATGAAGTCTTCACTTAAGAGGCCTCAGTTAGGAAAGCCTAGTTGCTTAAGCAACTGGCTGACCACTTCAGTGGCCTTTGCTTAAGTAACCCAATGGGCGCATAAGTGAATGTACTAGCTGAGTGCACCAGTTGAAGACTTGGAAGTTTACTAAGCCTTCACCAATCCCTTGGGATTCATATGTAATCCCTTATATGCAAAAGAGTTATGCTACCCTATAAAATTTGACATTCTAGACTCATTGACACAGTTAACATTTACATCTGTGATCATTTTAATGAAAAGTGGGTCCCACACCAAAGTGTCATTTTTCTTAGATTTCAGCAAATAGTCCCAAATGAGTTTTAAGGCCTATGGAAGCAAACTAAAGATCCACCCAACCTAAAATTTATATTTTGGAGCTGTTAGAACTGTCAGAATTGGTATACAAGGTTGTTTGACTAAAGTTTTCACCTGGTAGACAATTCTGACTAAAGAAGACTTCAAAATAAAGAATTGACTCTAAAACCAAGCGAACTATCCGATAACTAAACTATCATCTCCAACAAGTTATAAATGACTTACTGCAATTATAGGAAAACTCTAAATGAAAAAAATGAGTAGAAATGATAAAAATAACCTAAAAGGTCATTACAACCATGTCTAATAGAGAATTAATGTTTCTAGATGTTTGTATTTGGAAAAAGGTATCTATAAGTAAGTGCTTATGGAACTTATGTAAGAAGAAGGATAAAATTTAGGTGGAGTGGGTGCACATATACAATGGTACTGAACGAATATGGGGTACTCAGTGTAATCAGGCCTCTTGGATAGGGCACAGGTTACTGAAAACATATAAACACCTACAGGAGGATGGCTATGATCAAGATACTATAATGGCTATGGATAATTACTCCAAAAAAAATATCTATATGCAGATGAGAAGAGACATGGTAAAGGTGGTTTGGAGAAAATTGGTGTGGTCGAATCTTGGATCTTTTAAGTGGTTGTTCATACTATTCCTACCAATAAATAAAAGGTTAGAAACCAAGGTAAGGATAGAAAAATGGGGACTTATTGAAAATGTCATGTGTCCATTCTATTAGGAAAAGTACAATGGCATTGATCATCTATTATTTGAATGTTCATATGCTGCTAATGTACCAAACCTGTTGTTGTCTTGGCAAAGTGTTAGAAAATCTAGTTTAATGTGGCAAGATGAACTTTAGGGGGCATTATAGTACATGAATGAAAGTGATAGTACAACACAACTATATAGAATGACTTTGTCTAGTGTTGTGTACAATGTTTTAGTAAGGATAAAAACCAACTTAATTCATTATTAGGAAGGTCATAAATGATGTTCATGCGAGAGGGATTCATCCATCCAAATTAGCTCACAGATTACATGTTCTTAATGTGTTTCCTTAATCAGAGTGGTTAGAAAGGAGATATTGCTTTCAACAATACATGGGAAGGATGACTTCCTTAATAAGAATTATCTTTCTAAGAAGGATGACTTATTTGATTAGCTTCAGGGTGTAAAGTATTTCTTTATGATTGATCTTAGGTCGGGTTATCATCAACTTAAGATTAGGGTAGTGGATATTCCTAAGACTGCCTTCAGAACCCGATATGGTCTTTATGAGTTCCTAGTTATGTCTTTTGGGTTTACCAGTGCCCTGACAACATTTATGGACTTGATGAACAGGGTGTTCCATCAATATCTGGATTTGTTTGTCATTGTATTCATTGATGACATCATTTACTATTCTAATAGTGAAGTGGATCATGTCTATCACCTCCGTTCTATGTTGCAAACCTTGAAGGATCATCATTTGTATGCCAAGTTCTCTAAGTGTAAATTTTGGTTGAAGGCTATGACTTTCCTTGGTCATGTTATCTTTAGTCCCTGATATGTTTTTCCATATTTGATTTTTAAGAGGGTTGGCAATGTTGCCTATGAGTTGGAGTTTCCTTCTAATTTGAGCTCCATCCATTCGATATTCTATGTATTGATGTTGCATAAATGGTTGGGCGACCCTTCGCTGGTTGTTCCTTTGGAGGATGTTGGTGTTTTGTACTCTTTGTCATTTGAGGAGGTCTCGGTGAGGATCTTAGATCGACAAGTTTTCTGGTTCCAAATGAAAGAGATGTCTTTGGTGAAGGTTTTATTGAGGAACCAAATGTCCAAGGAAGCTACTTGGGAGGTAGAAGAGGACGTAAAATCCAAGTATCCACATTTGTTCTCTATTTCGAAAACTCATCCTTAAGGTATGTGTTAAATTTTCTTGACTTGATTTGTGTATTTGATAAGCAATGGCTTCTACTCCTTAAACTTTGAATTGAGCAAGTGTTTTAATAAGCAATGGGTTAGAGTCCCAAAGTCAACTAAATGAATGGTTGATTAATAATGATCATGTCATGTGTTACATCTTTATTGTATGTCTTTGTTTTCTAACTTGATTAAAAGTTAGCTTGATGTGTTGTGATGTGTTAACTCATGTTTATGCCTGTCTTACCTTTCATTTGAGGAGGAATGGTCCATGTGTGGGAGAATTGAAACACTTTGTCCTTGAATCCCTTAGAAAATTTCCTAGGGTGGGTATTCTGTACAAGATACGACTAAAAGGTAGTAGTCGTATGTTGTGATACTAGTTGGGGTTCCCCTTTTTTATGTTGGACGGTGTTCTTTGGTTGGTTGCTTCCCTAGGTACAATTGAACATCATACCAATCATATGATAGTGTACGAGTGGTAAGTTACCAAGTCGCATGATGCTATGACTCTTGGCCAAAGTATTCTTCCTAGGGTATAGATTATAGGATACTACTCATACCCTAGGGTACGACTTGGACATGAGGGGTCATATATTGATCAGTACATGGTCCAAAGAAAAGTCTAGGGTATGAGTTGGGATACCACTCGTAACCAAGAGTATGGGTCAAGAGGGTGAGTCGTACCCTTCTAGGGTTCACTTTTTAGCTTTTAAGTTGAGGACATTTGAGTCTTTTCCCACCCCTGAACCCTTATGATCCATGACTTATTACCTTGTTTGTCATTTCATTCTTCACTTAGAAAAGATAAAAACATTCCAAAACACTATCTAAACTTCTCTATCAAGATTGGGGCTAGGCTTCATCAAAGAGACCATCTAAAGGCTTGAAGACCAAGAATCTTTCCGTAAATCACCTTGTATAAGGAATGTGACTCTTCCCTTATTGTTATTTATAAAATATCATATGTTTTTAACATTGAATAATATTTATTAATGGTGGTTTTACAACCAAAGGTTGAGGTATTTGATGCTTAGTGATAAGTATTGTTTACTCTGGTTTAGCCTTGTGTTTATTCATGTTTTTTGTGATGATTTGCACATGCAGGTGCTTGTTTATTGTGGTTTAACAAATGGGTCATGGGTAACTCTGATCTTTGTGGTTTTCACTTAGGTTTTGGTCATGGTAAAGGTATGCCTTCAAGGTGTTTGTGAAAATGCCTAACAAAAATAACTAGTTACATGTTAATAGTGTTTTGAACTAATGCAATAGCTTAATGAGTAAGAAGGATTGGTAATTGACTTTGTAAAGGCCTTTTTGGCCATGTAATTAGTTAATTTATAACCTTGGTGGATTAATTAGTTAAAAAGAGGTTAGAGTCCTTAAATGTGAGACTGAATTGTTTATTGAACCAAGTTTGGTATATGAATACTAATGAAGAATGAACGATGTTGTATAGGTCTTGATGATAACAAATTGACTCGAATGGTGATTTAAACTAAGGATTTGAACTATTAAAGTGATTGATTGATAAATAGTTCATGAAGAGTTTGTGGTCATATATGGTATTGAATTATAGCCTTGGTGGCTTGAATTGACTGAATGGGTTAGAGTCCTTGAATGTTGAACTAAGTAGATGTGAATGTATGGACAAAGAGTTAGAGTCCTAATGTGGACTAGTAATGGACGTGATGGCTAGTGGTTAGAGTCCACTTGCTAAAGAAGATGGCCTGTGGTTAGAGACCACTTGTCAAATAAAATTGCTTGAGGTTAGAGTCCCTTGTCTAATGAAACGGTTTGAGGTTAGAGTTCCTTGCCTAATGAAATAGCTTGAGGTTTGAGTCCCTTTCCTAATAATATGGCTTGAGGTTAGATTCCCTTGCGTAACATGATCAAGAAGTTCAATCCCTCTAACTTATAAGGGTAGAAGGTAAGAGTCCTCCACTCCATGTATCATGATTGGATGCTTTGAAATGCATGCTATGCTTTATTCTTTTTTTTGTACTTATTGTGTCTATATATCTACATGTATGCCTATGTGTATAAATGTGGTTTCATGTGATGGTTTGATTAGATTTTGAATGATGACACTATTTTATCCTTATCCTTAAGTTACAATTTAGAGCTCCAACTGCTAACCATATTTGGGACCTATATCCCCATGTGACATAGGGGCCGGAGCTTCTTCTTCTCTTCTTGCGTAGTGACCAAGTGTTCGAGTGGATCGAGTGTTGACTTTGAAGTGGTGAGCTTCCATACTTTGGAAGGCATACATTTCAGGGTCTTTCTATCTTATGTCATATACTTGTATTAGACCTGGATTTTTGGCTATTGTCGGGGGCATGTCCCGATAAATTATAGACATTGGTTTAGTATAGGTTTGTGGATGACTACGGACTTAGTTATATTGTTAGTATGTTGACATTAATAGATTGATTAGATATTTCTTAAGTGATGATTGTTAGTCTTATTTCTGCTATCTTGTTATATGATCGAAATTCATCTGGTACTTGTGGACTGATGTGGTGGTTGAGATAGGTAAATGGGGTGATCTTCGATCCTTGTTGGGATCGAGATGCCCATGCGACAAGACCCGTTTTTGGTTTGTGTCATACATACCACGAATTAGAGATCTAAACCACATAGAATCCAACATGATGAACTAAAAAGGAACATAGCTCAAGTTAAGAGTACTAGCTTTCGCGTTTGAACTTTAACTTAATGTTTTGACTCTCAACTCATTATGAACACACCTTGAACACTACGAAAACGTAAGTAAAGACTTACATGCTCATTTATACTACGATTACAACATCACGTACACGAGATGTCCTCAAAACTAAGCTAAACAAGGCTGGATAATAGCACTTAGGTTTAAAAGTCCACCTAAAATAACCCAACTCTTAAAGCCTTATTTATCTTAGAACAACTATATAATTTAACCATCACATCAATAAAGAACCCAACACGACTACTAAAAGCAAGACACTCAAGCTAGTACTACAATGACTATACAAATCGCAAGTTTTCACACTAAGCATGTTATATACAATTAAAATATCATGAATACTAATTCAAAACATCTTAACCTTAGGAATTGACTCACTAAGTTGGCAAACTCATGCATATCACTCGATCATAGAGATCATATAAATCACCCAGCTATAATAAAACATGTGTCCTCACAACAATAGAGTTACCCATAATCACTCACATAGATGTAGTTTGCCACATAAATAGGTATAGTGATCGAAGTACTCTCACTCTCATAAAGAATTCACAAGTTACACGAGATGTAAATTTGTTTGCCCTTAGTGTAGTACTCCACTAAGATCAGAAGGTTAAGGCTCATGATCAAATAGGACTTTGAGGGTTATAATGTAGGCTAAGGAACGGGTAGGATCTATTTTGGTAAAGAATAGTGACTATCTTCCCTAAGCACTTTAATATATCACATGAACATTAAGATTTCTGTATTAACAACCAATATTCACTACATCTATCTATACACATATTTTGTTTTGCCACGTATTATTAATCTCATTCATAACTACATAGTAGAGAGTATGTGATCTGAGGTGATTTTATACACTTCGATATCATTATTCTAGCTTATTTAGCCTTATTTTGGGAGCAATTCGTGTACTTAACGTGTTCATATTAATACAAATAAGCATTTAAGTGTCCAAGTGTGTGATTATAATGTCCAAAGTATTTTTCAAACAAGTTTGTGCTTAACTGAGTAATTTAGAGTTCAACCTGGAAAACGAGTTTTACTAACTTAGCTAGGTGTGTGTCTAATTGGTCTCGGTAGATTTTAATGTGTTTAATTTATTCCAAATATTTTAATAATGTAATTTTATGAGGAATAACTTGTTTGGATTGTACAAAGTTTAATTTGATTAAGTCAAGAGTCGAAATAATAATTGGAAGTTCATTGCAAATTTACCTTATCTTAGCTCTTGTGTTTTGATTTGTTGCTGAAAATATTGTGTTGTTTTGATCTTTAATATATGGTGTATGATATTGTAAGAGGTTCGGTGAATTATATACGGTGATATATTGATGATTTAAAGGCAAAAGATTTATTGGAAATAAACAACAAAAGACATGGACAAAGAATAAAACACTCAATACTTAACTAGATTTTTGAAAGCAAATTTCAATGACTCGACGTGATACTGTTGCGTTGCATCAATGTGACCAAGGCGGGCAGCATCGCGTCGCGTCAAGTACATGCACTGCCAATTTAATGTGGACCGTCAAAGAACAGGACATTGTCCTAGTTTGAATAAAAATGGCACACGAAAAGAGGCAACTAGTGGGTAATGTTTCTAGGGGTCACGTGCCACCCTAATCTACTCATAACTTGGATCAAATATTATATTATATAGAGTGGGACAAAGCTGGTTACAATGTTGGATTTGGGACAGTATTAAAAAGGAGACTTGAACATAATTATTATTTGGGTCAAACTGGGACAAAACTTTGGCAGATTTTCATATATATATACCACATTACCTGGAGAGTAAACGACTTGGACACTGTTTTTGGAGAATTTATACGGAGGCGGCTACACAGTTTATTAGGTTTTAATTTTATTTTTAGTTTTTAATTTTTTCATATCATGTATTTAATTATTTGGATCATAATTATGAATATTAGTGGCTAAAAACTCTTCTTTCGGGGTTAAAGCCAAGAATATGATTACTATTATTTTAGATTAATTTTGATTAATTATTGCTTATTATATTTGATTGTTTGTTTATTCTTCTTTTAAGGATTCACAACCCTTAGAATACATATATTGTCAACCTTTTGATCTTGGGAGAGGGAATAGGGAGATGGAACATGGAAAAAAACAAAGTTTGTCTTTTTATTCTTTATAAAATAAAGAATTAAACTTAGCGTCTAGGACAGGGATGTACTTAGATGCCTTACTTGATTTGTACGTAGGATGATAGCTTTAATTAAATTAAATGAATTGTTACATCTCCGCTCAATGATGTAGTTGTAATGTCCATATTAGGTAAAAGCTTATAGGTTGGGAAACCATAATCATGCAATTAAGCCTATGAATCAACAACCACGATAAGCAAGTTGATGAATGAAATTCAAAAACATAGTATGATTGTTCGAAGTTCTTTAACCCTTGATTTTTCTCCCTTGATTGTTCCAAGAATTTATTTTTATGCATTATTTATTTTATTTTTAATTTACAAAATTACAAACTCTCTTCTTATTTATTTTTCTCAATTAGATTAGACTAAAATTAGATAAGCGGCGAACGCAAGTCCCTAAGAGATTGATACTTGGGCTTCCTTGAAGCCACTATATTACTTGATAAGACCACGTACATTTGCGTGTGCACTTGGGCGCTGTCAGTATGCTCTATCACATAGCTTAGATTTTTTACACACTATTCTTTCTTTTAATTACACGACTCGCCATCACAAGTTATCTTTGTTTCAACACCAACAGCTAATATCTTGGGGCTTCACTTTCACCTTTTCTCTTCTTGTTCTTCTTACTCCTTAACCTCATTAATTTTAACTAAACCACTTAGGAGATTTGGATCAATTTAAGGTCATTAAAGAAGGGGATACTGGCTATATATGAGGCTACCAAAGACAATAGGCTATGGATCTACGGGGCTAGCTAAGATAATGTAAATACGTAGGTAAAATATTTATAAAACTTGACTATCAAAAAAATTATCACATCATCTCCTAAACCTACACTCTTTATTTCACCTTTCACACACACACCATACAAGTTCAAGATATCAAGATACAACATGGAATGCACAAAAACCTCTCACACATATGGAACTTGCTCAACTCAATTAGGATCATTATAGATTATAAACCAAGCTATTACATGAATTCAACATTAAGGAAATAACATATACGAGTCAAAAATAAGAACTTAGATATTTGAAACACCAAGTTTTCTGGACTTTAGAAAATTTCTTGAAATTGTAGTCTCTGGACACAATACAACTCATGGGTACGAGATGTATGTTGGGGTACAAATGGTATGCTCTAGTCTCATGCTGACTAGTGCTCATTGGTAGGATGGATTTTGGTCATTGGAACGGGTACGACTTGGTGGTACGAGTCGTATGGTTGGATACAAATCATTTGGTTCCTTCACTTAACCTTAGACTTGGTAGCTTAAGTTGGATCTGAGTATGAATGGATAACTAGGATATGTAAGACAAGGTACGATTCATACCCAGGACTTGTATGGTGTACAATGTTCAAATCTTCTATGATTCTATCTTACTAGGGATACGGGTGAAGGGTACAGATCATATACTATCAATACGACTTGGGTAGAATTAGTCGTACACTGGACAATGTTGGGTCCAAGGTTTAAGGCTTAGGATACGAGTGCTGGGTATCACTTGTATCAAAGGGTATGACTCATGAGGGTCAGTTGTACCCCTCTGATAATATTATATGCCATTTAAGAAGGTGTATTCTGGATATTTTCCCACTTGCCCTAATAAGGTCCCATGAGTTCTAACTCTCTTGGGAGGCTATTTACCCTATTATTCTATTTTTTAGCACTTAGAAACTCTTCCAAAACACTCTATCATATTCTCATAAGCTGTTAGGCAAGGAAGCTAGGGTTTCAACTGGAGCAGTAATTTGGGGAACATTTTGGTGGTTTCTCTTCGTCTACTTTGTCAATTAAGACATATTCTCTTCCCTCATTGTGAGATCCAATTAAAGACATGATTTTTATGAATGATTTTCATGATTTCATTGTTAAATGATTTTTGCTTTATTTAATATGATTTGGAGGTTTTTGTTATAAATGTTTGGTTATGGTTTTCCTATGTTTTAACTATGCCTTTATATGCATTAATGGTGGTTTTGGATAATTGGTGCATGGGAATGGTTCTATGGTGATGGACTTTGCTTTTTGAAATACTATGCCTCCAATGTGTTTGATAAATTGCTTTTAACAATGTTTTTATTAAAATATTTATTTTTCAATGGTGTTTATGCATGGTTTAAACTTTGTAATGGAACCTTCAATGATATGAATGGTTTAAATAGTTTCAATGAATTGGAAAGGCCTTGGTAGCCATGGTTTTTGGTTAATTAGAAATCATGAAGGGTTCATGGAATCCCTTAAACCTATATATGGTTTGATATGGACAAAACATGCAAATATAGTCGGTATGACGATACCATTGCTAATGTCCTTGGTTAATAAATAGTTAATAGATTGGTTGGTTACTTGGTAATGGTTTTAATTGTGTAATAATGACGGAGTGTGTAGAAAATCCATGGAAGCTAGAGGTCCCGGAGACGGGGGGGGGGGGGGGGGGGGGGGTCAATACAAGAAACTCATATTTATCGATGTGAGGTTTGTTCTTGGTGATCGTGTGCATGATGTCACACATTATATTTGGAGTATGTACTAGTCATCCTAAGTTTTTTTCCCTGGTCGTGGGACTTTATTCATTGAGTCCCTTTCAGCGAAAGAGGAGGGGGGGGGGGTACTGTGCCCATATAACCCATGGGTGGTTTAGGAAGACGAAGCTATACAACCCAAGTAAAGGATTGAACGACATGCTAAACCCAATTCCCTCTCCTGATATGATATATATATATGTTTTTTGTGCATATGGATGGTTTCACTTGGTTTTATAAATGGCATTATTTTGTCATTATCCTGAGTTCATGCTAGTGATAACTCGCTAATATGTCTTCGGGCGGTTATATACCCACACTATGTTGGAACCGACCGTTCTACTCCTCCTACATAGTGATTGACTCAGGGAAACTATTAGATTGAAGTTGTGAGCTTCCATATTTTTTGAAGGCTCTATTTCATGTTATGGATATTTTTGTACATTCTGATTTATTCATGGATGTTAGTTTTGGCTATGGTTGAGGGCACGTCCCTACCAGATATTGTTACTCTTTTGGTTAGAGGCTTTGTGGTACTGTTATGTATTGGTATGTGCAGGATTTGTATTAGTGTCAACCTTAATATTTGTATTGGTATTGGGGTTGATACCAATTGACGATATTATTGGTTGTTCCATCCTCTTTCATTTTAGGATTAATTATATTATATGTTCAATATCATTTGGTTATGGCTTGGTTATGGCCTTTGGTTTTGTATTGATTTGGCTTAGTTGTTTGTTTGGTGTGATTTGGTGAATGGGAGAACTTGGTAGTAGGAATAGATCTATCCTAAAGTCAGTCCTTATCTACTTATGCTACCTTGTCATATGTTCGAAATTCATCTGACTCAAGAAATGCTAATAGTGGTTGAGTTGGGTAACAAGGGGTGGTCCCCAATCCTGGTATGCCCATTACAATAAGGCCCCTAGTTGGGTCGTGTTAATTTGGTATTAGAGCTTTAGGTTTATGGTTAATTGGGAGTCCACAAAGCCTTGTTGAGTGGAGTCTCATCTAGGGGTGTGTAGCGTGCCACTCTCATAAGAGAGATGCTACAAGGCAAAATAATGTTTTACCTTTTTGGTATTCTATTTTCAATATTGGAGTCTAAGTCCTAGAATTCTTCTTTAATCCTTGGTTGTTCACTTTTTAGAACATGCCTTGATAGTCTAGAACATAAGAAAATTCTTCACTCCCATCTAGGTATAATATTTATGGAGTATGTCCTACTTCTAGAGTTCATCTTCAATATCAGGGTCCTATCCCCTATAGTTCTGGAGTTTCTCTAATTGCTACTAGTCCTTCTCAGGGTGAGGTGACTAATACAGAATTTTTTCAGTCTATTCATACAATTGCTTAAGTGGTTCCTACTCAGGCTGAGCGGAATATGTCTGGTTGGTTATCTGCCGAGGCTATAAGGGTTAGCCAGTTTATGATACTGATTTCTCCTATTTTTACTAGGGTAAAGGTGGAGGAGCATTCTTAAGGTTTCTTGGATAAAATAGAGAAGATATTCAGGGTGATACAGACCACTAATGTGGAAGGTGTAAACTTTGTAGCTTCTCAGCTCAAGGATGTTACATACCAATGGTACGAAGAATGGGATAGGGATAGAGGAGATGTGGAAGAGTCATTCTTATGGGATGCTTTTTTGGATCATTTCTTTCCTCAAGAGTAGAGAGAAGAAAATGTGGAGGAGTTTGTGAATTTTAATCAAGGTAGAATGTCTATCAAGGAATATGCCTTGAAGTTTCATCAACTATCAAGGTATGCTCCTGATTTGGTGGTTGACATGAGAGCGAGGATGAGAAAGCTCACTTCTGGGTTGAATCGGGATTTGATCTTGGAAAGTAAGGCTTTTTTTTAATTAAATATATGGATATTTCTAGGTTAACTATTCATATACAATGGGTAGAGGATGAGAAGAAGAAACAGGTGGAGTTCGAAGATCGGCAGGGTAAGAGGAGCAGGTATTCTGATCAGGGAGGTGCTCAGTTTCTGGGTAGTCAGGATGGGGCAAATGGAATAAAAAGAAGTGGGGGAGCTCTGGTTCCTTCTCTAGAGCTAGTGCTCCTTACCCAAAGTAGTCAGGTGAATGGCGTCACCAAGATGGTGATAATTTCCTAGCATAAGGTGCCCAATCTTAGGTGAGTGAGGGTCAGTCGGTTTCTTCATAAAGTCATTATTGGTTCTGTGATCGTCCTTATTAGGGTTATTGTAATAAAGTAAGGGACAAATGCTTCAAATATCGCCAAATAGGACAATGGCTCAGGGATTGTCCTATTAATAAGTTTTCTATTGGAGGAAATAAGATACTAGTGGCTTCATCTTCTGCTTACACACTCGATGGTCATCTATTTCTTTTACTACCCCTGATTTTAGCATTGGCCGAAATAGGTTTTGTGCTTTAACGTTCTGACAAAAATTTGAGGCATTGCCTAATGTCATTACTGGTACTTTACAACTCTTTTCTTATGTGACCCTATTTATGGCTATATGTATTAGTTTTGATCCTGAGGTTGTTTCACATTCTTTTTCTATTTCTACCCCGGAAGGTGACTCAATTATTGCTAAGAGAGTCTATAGGGTATGTGTGTGGTAGGAAGACTTTGGTGGATTTATTTGAACTTGATATGGTGGATTTTTATGTTATTCTGGGGATGGATTGGTTAGACTCTTATTACATGTCCTTGGATTGTCAGACCTGTAAGGTTTTCTTTAGGTTCCCTAGTTAATTGATTATAGAATGGAAGGGTGGTTCCCTAGCTAAGGGGAATTTTATTTCTTATATTAGAGCTCAGAAGTTAATCTATAAAGGTTGTCTTTATTACTTGGTTTGGGTTAAGGATTCTAACTCGGAAGGTCCTTCTTTTCATTCAGTCTCAGAAGTAAATAGGTTTTCTGCGGTCTTTCTGGAGGATCTTCATGGTGTTTCTTTGATAGGGAAATAGAGTTTGGTATTGATTTGGTTTTAGAAACTCATCTAATAACTATTCATCTTTATAGAATGGCTTCGGATGAGTTGAGAGAACTTAAGGTCCAACTTAAAGATCTTCTAGATAAGGGTTTTATTCATCGTAGCATATCTTCAATGGGTTAACCAGTTTTGTTCGTGTGCAAGAAAGATGGTTCACTTCAGATATGAATTGACTACAAGCAGTTGAATAAGGTGATGTTTAGGAACAAGTATCCTCTCCTAAGGATAGATGATTTGATTGATCAGTTGTAAGGTGCCAAGTTCTTTTATAAGATATATCTTCAGTTTGGGTATCATCAACTTAAGATTAGAGAGGTGGATATCCCTAAGAAAGCTTTTCGTAATTGGTACGAGCACTTTGAATTCTTGGTGATGTCATTTGGATTGACTAATGCCCTGGAAGCATTTATCGATCTTATGAACATGGTTTTAAGGTAGTTCTTAGATCTCTTCATCACTGTGTTTATTGATGACATTCTGGTTTATTCTAAAAGTAAGGTGTATCATGCTAACCTCCATGTGGTGATGCAAACCTTGAAGGAACAACAGTTATATGTCAAGTTCTCCAAGTGTGCGTTTTGGTTGAACGCTGTGACTTTTCTTGGTCAAATTATTTCTAGTGAGGGGATCATAATGGATTTGAAAAAGGTGGTTGTGGTTAGAAGGTGGCCTAGACCTATGAATCCAATTGACATCTGGAGCTTCTTGGGCTTGGTTGGGTATTATAGGCGGTTTATGAAAGGATTTTCATCGATAGTTGCTCCTTTGACTAAGTTGACTCAATAGAAGGCTAAGTTTTCTTTGGTGAATGCTTGTGCGGGGAGCTTTGAGAAGCGAAAAGATAAGCTGACTTTGGTTCCAATTCCAACTTTTTCGAAAGACAATGATGGGTTTGTGGTTAATTGTGATATATCTCGGGTAGATTTTAGTTGTATGTTTATGCAGCATGGGAAGGTGATTTCCTATGCTTCCAGGCAGTTGAAGGAAAAGGAGATGGCTTGAGCTTATCAAGGACTATGATATGAGTCTTCATTATCACCCAGGTAAGGCTAACGTGGTTGCTGATGCTCATAGCAGGTTGTCCATGGGGAGTTTGGCTCATGTGGATAAAGAAAAGCGTGAGTTGGTGAGGGATATTCACTGCTTAGCTAATCTTAGAGTTTACCTCTTAGACTTAAAGGATCGAGATATAATAGTAAAAGAAGTGGTTCGATCATCTCTTGGTGCAGAAACAAGGAGAAGCATGTGCTGGATCATGTCTTAATGAAAATGAAGGGTGATGTTGGTTGGAAAAAGGTGATGGTGTTTGAGATCAGTGGTAACAGTACTTTATAGTACAAAGGAAAGTTGTGTGTTCCTGATGCTGACAGTTTGTGATAAAGGATTTTGGCTGAGGTGCATGAGTCGCGCTATATTGTTTAACCTGACTCAAGGAATATATATCATGATCTCAAGGAGATGTATTGGTGGAACGGTATGACTTGGGTTGGGTTCTGCCTACCAGCTGAAACACCATAGAGCATGGTCTCAGCTTTCCCAAATCTATAGTATTGAATACTATTAGGGGCATCAAATTTAAATTTTTCCCTAAATCAGTCAAGGAATGGACCACATCTTTGTCACCAATCTATACTGGGAGGGTAAAACTCTTGGGGTCTTTAAGTTTCTTGGGCATTTGTTTCATCACCACAGAGCTTCACTCCTCTATAAGTGCCACTATCACAATGTCCTACAGGTTATTCTTGTTATTTAACATATCCTTCAAGTACTTCGCATTGTAACACCCCGAGTCTGCACACCAGACGCCACACGATGCTTACTACCCTAAAGAATTACAAGCTAACCCATGACTGGTACCTGCTGTGAGCACTAAATAATAATACTGAAATAGAGTAGAACTAAAACTAAAATGCCATAAGGTTCTCAAAATACTGATATGAATACTAAAATACTGAAAACAAAACTGAATACTGCCTAAGCAAATCTAGTCTGAAAGGCTCTAACTGTCTGATTATGGTGTTGATAGGAGAATCCCCCAACTAACTCTGGCAGCTGAACATACTAAACTAATGAAATAAATAAACTTTGTACTTGAACTATGAGGACTCACCACTGTATCTGCTACTGATAGTCTGAACTACTAAGTACGGTCAGAAGCCCTTGCGTCTGAACCTATGATATGAGACATCATATCGCAAATAAAAGAATATGCGTCAGTACTTTGACTGTAATGGTATGCTAAGTGAGGTAAGACTGTATGGATGGTTTCATATGTATGAAGAATAACTGACTGAGTAATAAGAATATAACTTAGTAGGTGTACATGACTAACTAAAAATGCTGAACTACTGAGTATAAAATGCTACACATATACAAGTACACTATTTTCTAAGATTACACTAAAGTTGAGTACTGAGTTCTGATAACTTAGTAACTGATATCTAAGATTACTGATAGCTGAATTACTAATAAATGGGTGACTGTATTTAACAGTCCTGATTTTGTAGAAATGAACTGAGTTCTATGCTGAGTCTGAAACTAAAACTGTGGGAGGTAATCATCTAATCGACATGACCCTCTCTGAACTGATTGGGGTCCAACATGTAATCCCAGTTGGAAGGGTTTTAGTATTGTACCATAAGTAAAGAAAAGTTGCCAAGTCACCCTCATATAGCAGGTGCTCTGAATGAGAATGGTGGTACCCTCAACTGGCAAGTAAGACACCTCATCGACCCTTAATTAGAAGGTTGGTGTCTCAACCTACGTTGGCTATGTAGTTATGGAATGCAAGGACTGCTTCAAAATATTTCACCCTCTACTGAAAGGTGAGTCCCTATCCTTGGGTTCACTCGGTGCTGAATTCTACTCCTAACTGATTAGATACTGAACTGATTTCTAAACTATACTAGGCTTCACTGAACTGTTACTGATCGTGTTAATTGTTTGAACTGGACTGAGTTCACCAATTTTGACTGAGTTTTGTACTGACTGAGTACTACTAATCGTGATATTACTGAGACTATTTTGTAACTACTTTAGGTCTAGGTCAACAGCTATAATTTTCGGGTATTAGATACCCCCAGGAATCGATAGCATGAAGAGTAAAGTATAGCATGATCTTGAGAAACATAACAATGTACACTTGTCCACAGTTCATTCATAGAGACATTTTATCAAGCACTTGTAGGGAATAAGCTTTTACATGATTGGGACCACATAATGACATGTCATGATTCCAGTATTTACTTCACAAAGGCATTTTAGCAAACACTGGAGAGCATGAATTATTTCACATGATAATGGTCAACACATGAACATCATGAATACAATACTCAATTTCATATTCAAGGGTTTAACATGAAATTCATTCAATTCATCACACAACTATTTTAATTGTATGGAAACTTAATATAAATCATTAATTGAAACCCAATCACTATCATGAACATGAATACAATTAATCTTAAAGCATAGAATTCATGAAAACTCAATCATGTATTTTTAAAAGGGATTCTTGGGATTTATGGGTGAAAGGAACCCATAAATGAACACCAAATATACCTTGATTGTTCATTTAGTAGAGATTGGGGTGAGTTATTGAGATTTGGTTCTTGAACTTGATGAAGCTAGGACTTGTTCTTGAGAGAATTTTGTGAAAAGAATGAGCAATTAGACTCTTTGGGGCTTTAATCCCGTGTAAGGAGCTATTGGGTGAAGGGAAAAAGTCCCATTTGCCCTTAAAAATATGGAACAAAACTGTAGAATTTACCTTGACCGGACCGGCCAGGGCGCTGCGGGCTATGGAGTGCCGCTCTAGGCAAGGCACCGCAGGCTGCATCGTGGGGTCCCCCTAATACCGAACTAGGTAGGCCGTTGTGGGATAATCGCCCTGAGCCACTGTCTTGGAGTTTCAAACACGCCCTTACGCTTGTCCAAAAATTTCAAAACACGCCTGAGATATATTATTGACTTCCCCGATCATTAATCAACTTAAAAACTAACTTTCTAAGGTCGGGAAGGTTGTAAATAAATTCTTCAAAGATTGATAGCTTTAGAGATAATTAAGTACTAACTCTTAACTGAAATTTTCTAAGTCTGTGACCTATTTTGGCATGCTTTAAAAGATTCAAACGATTAGGATTCTGTGGGGCCTTACAATATCTATCCCTTGGGAATATTCGCCCTCGAATGAGACTGTCTAAGCTGAGAATATTGATAGACTGAATTTATACATTGAATATGTATAACTGAAGCATGATTACATGACTGAAGCTACTGGTGTACTGATTTTTTATACTGAAAATGCATAGCTGAAGCATGACAGAATTATAAAGACTTGACAAGTGACTGAGCTATTTCATAAAGGTATGCATGATATGATGATGTTATGCAACTGAACTGATATAGAGTTATAAAGGAAATCTGAGTGTGGAACTGAGTAAATTCAAGCAAAACTGTTACCTTGAGCTGAGTATGCGTTTGCGGTAAAGAGGTGAGGATACTTGGTCTGTATATCTGCTTCTGCTTCCCAAGTAGGTCCCTCAACTGACTGATTTCACCAAAGAACTTTGACCAAAGGAACTTCATTGTTCCTTAGTCTGCGAATCTGACGATCTAGGATTTCGACTGGGATTTCCTCATAAGAGAGACTGTTATGAATATATACACTCTCTGTAGGGACTACAACTGCTGGGTCACCTATGCATTTCTTTATCAAGGAGACGTGAAACACTGGATGTACTGAAGCTAAGTCTGAGGGCAACTCAAGCTTATAAGCTACCTTTTTGAAATGGCTGAGAATTCAGTAAAGACTGACATATCGAAGACTGAGTTTCCCCTTCTTTCCAAACCTCTTCACACCCTTCATAAGAGAGATTTTTAAATACACATAATCAGTAATCTCAAACTCGAGATCTTCTCTTCACACATCTGCATACATTTTCTGTCAGTTCTGAGATGTCTTAAGCCTTTCCCTAATTAACTGAACTTTTTCTAAGGTATCAAATACCAAGTCAGGCCCTACCAACTTGGTCTCACCAACTTCAAACCAACCAATAGGATATCTATATCTCCTCTTATAAAGCACCTCAAATGGAGCCATCTAAATACTAGAATGATAACTGTTATTAAATGTGAACTCAATCAAGGGTAAGTGGTCATCCCAACTGCCCTTAAAGTTAATAACACACGCTCTTAGCATATTTTCTAAAGTACAAATGGTCATTTCTTCTTAACCATCTGTTTGAGGTTGGAAGGCTGTACTAAGATGAACTTGGGTGCCAAGACCCTTTTGGAATGCTTTCTAGAAATGAGAGGTAAATAGGGTACCTCAATCAAAGATGATAGATACTGGGACTCCATGTAACTAGACCAACTCTCTAATATAGAGTTTGGCATAGTACTTGGCTAAATAAGAGGTATGAAATGGTAAGAAATGAGTCGATTTGGTCATTCTATCCATAATATCCCAAATCAAATCATGCCGGCGGCGAGTACGGGGCAAGCCCATCACAAAATTGATGTTCACCTCCTCCCATTTCTATGTGGGAATACTGAACTCCTGCAAAGGTCCACTAGGATTTTGATGCTCGATCTTAACCTGCTGACATGTCGAGCACTTAGATACTAACTCTGCAATGTCTCTCTTTATCCCACTCCACCAATAGATTTCCCATAATTCGCGGTATATCTTAGCATCCCCTGGCTAAATCTAGTAACGCTCTCCATGCGTCTCTACAAGAATCCTTTGCCTTACACCATCCACACATGGCATACAAAGTCTAGCCTGACAATGCAACAGAGAATCTCCCCCTTTAGAGAAAACCTCTACCTTCTGATCTATGACTGACTATTTCTACTTAATTAAACTGGATCTTTGTACTGCTTTTATTTTACCTTGGAAACTAGAGATGATTCCAAACTATTTTGTACCCATACGCTACCCTATGCTGAATCGACTAAGTGGATACCTAGTCGGGAAAGCTGTTTAACTTTTTGAACTAACTTCTTCTTGCCATCCTCAACGTGGGCCACACTACCCATGTACAATTTACTGAGAGCATCAACCACTATATTAGCTTTTCCTAGATGATATAGAATACCTATTTTATAATCTTTCAACAATCCAACCACCTCCTATGGCGCAGGCTTAGATCTTTTGGAGAAAATACATACTATAGGCTTTTATGGCTTGTGTACACATCAACATGCACCCCATACAAGCAATGCCTCCAAATCTTTAAGGACAACACTACAGCTGCTAACTCTAGATCATAGGTGGGGTATATGGTTCTTAAGCTGTCTAGAGGCATTGGTTATGACCTTACCTCTATGGATCAAAACACACCCAAAACCAATACTGAAAGCATCACAATATACCATAAATCCATCTGAACTATCTGGTAAAGTCAAAACTAGGGCTGTAGTAAGTTGAGTCTTTAAATCCTGAAAAATCTTCTCATAAGATTCTGACCACTAGAACTTGACTTTCTTCTGAGTCAATTTGGACATTGGGATGCAATAGAGAAAAACCTTCCAAAAACCATCAATAATAGCCAGCTAAACACAGGAAACTCCTAATATTTGATGGATTGATGGGTCTAGGCTAGTGTCTCACCGCTTGGTATTTTACGGATCCACTCTAATGCCATCACTGGAAACTATATGGCCAATGAAATCTACTGATCTTAGCCAAAATTCGCATTTACTAAATTTTGCGAATAACTGATGGGCTCTAAGATTCTGTAACACTATTTTAAGATGGTCTGCATGATCACTTTCACTTCAGGAGTTGACAAGAATACCATCAATGAAGACTATGACGAACACGTCTAAGTAATGCTTGAACATACGATTCATCAAGTCCATGATGGCTTCTGGAGCATTGCTAAGAACGAATGAAATTAGTAGGAATTCAAAGTGACCATACCAAGTTTTGAAAACTGTTTTCAGAATGTCACATTCTCTAACTCTAAGCTGATGATAGCCTAATCTGAGGTCTATCTTAGAAAAGTAACTAGCACCCTGAAGTTAGTCAAATAAGTCATTAATTCTGTGAAGTGGATATTTGTTCTTAATTTTGACTTTGTTCAACTGACAAAAGTCTACACACATTCTGAGAGAAATCTTTCTTATGCATGAATAGGACTGGTACATCCCACGAGAAAATGCTGGGTCTGATGAATCCCTTATCTATGAGATCCTTCAATTGTTCTTTTAATTCTTTGAGTTCTTCTAGGGCCAGTTTATATGGATGGATAGAGATAGGCTGAGTATCTGGAAGAATGTTTATTCCAAAGTTAATATCATTTTTGGAAGGGACTCCAGGAAGATTATCAGTGAACACATCTGAGAATTTATTTACTACTAAAACTGACTCAAGGCTAGGAGTCTCTGAACTATAGTCCTTGACATCAACGAGATAATAGACACACCCCTTGGATATTATTTTCCTTGCTTTAAGATATGAAACAAGCTGTCCCCTAAGTGCTTAAGTACTACCCCTCCACTCATAGATAGGTTCATTCAAAAACTAAAAATGGACAATTCCATTTCTATAATTAACTGAAGCATAGTATGAATGAAGCGAATCCATGACTAAAATGACATCAAAATTTGTCATTTCTAATTCTACTAAGTCTGCAGAAGTAGCTTTCTGATATACCATAACTAGATAATTTCTTTATACCCGTCGGGCTATGATAGATTTACCCACTAGAGTAGAGACTGAGAAGGGCTTTGCTAGGATTTTGAGACTAACTCCAAAGTCAACAACTATAAAAGGAGTTACAAAGGACAAATAAGCTCTTGCTTCTATTAAAGCATAAATATGTAAGTGATAAACTTGTAACATGCCAGTGACCATATCAGAAGAACTTTTCTGATCCTGTTGGGACTGAAGTGCATAGAGTCTATTTGGGCACTGTTTACTAGTAGCACTGGAAGCGTCACCCTTCTGATTTGGGTGATCGAACTGAGATGAAGGATGATTATACTAACACTGAGAACCTAACTAAGTATAATCTCTAATTTTATGGCCTAGCTTGCCACATCTAAAACGCACATCATTGCCAGCTCAGTAGACACCTTGATATTTTCTGCTATATTTCTAGCAAAGAGGATTTTTTTAGGCAATGTTAACACTGCCCTAGGGTTTAGGGCTTGATGCTCTATCTTTATTACCCTTTCTGAATTTTGGCACTGGAGCACTAGCTGACGACGGAGCTAGAACTGAAGATTTTGGGAAAAACTATGAATGATTACCACCCTCTGACTTAGGCTGAGTGAAGTTAAAGCTACCTATTCTAGCTTTCTTATTCTCCCTTTCCTTCTCCCTACTCTTGGCCTCTTCTACCTATTGAGCATAAGCCACATGCCTGGACATGTCCATCTCTTTAATCAGCATTGCAATCCTACACTCTTTGACCACAATGCTAGACACCCTTGACACAAACCTACTCATCTTAGATCAGCTATCGAATTCCACATGAGGGGTATATTTGGTTAACTGAGTAAAATTGAGAGAATACTTTTTCTCTATCATGTTGCCATATTTTAAATTAATAAACTCTAATACCTTCACTTACCTCAACTCTAGTGGGAAGAATTTATCAAGGAAAGCAGTATCAAACTCCTCTCATTCCATGAGCCCTGTATCAACGGCCCTCTCTACCTTTCACTATTTAAACTATTTGTGAGCTATATCCTGCAACTAATATGTGGCCAACTTAACACTCTTACAAGTAGTCAGCACCATAATATCTATGACTTTCTACACCTGATCAAGGAATTACTGTGGTTTTTCTTTAGATTTAGACCCTATAAATAATGAAGGATTCATTTGGGTGAAGTCCTGAATTTTAGCTGCAACAGTATTGGTCACTGGGTTGTACTAAGTGACGGTTGGGCATTCATTTTGGGCTACCACAAAATGATTTAAAGTGGTAAAAGATGCTCTAAAATCTACGTGTGAAACATTCTTGTTCAGGGGATCTTCCTGACCAGGATGAGGTGCCGACTAATTTCTAGTTCCCCTTTTGTGAGTTCTTTTAGGAGGCATATTATGTAAATGAAAGGAAATATTAGATTATATAGAGAGTTTAAATTGATCTCATGCTCACTCGCATGATATAAACACTGAAAGAAGGGAGACTTTTCCTAAATTACCTCATAGCTTCTTTTCCATAAGTGTGGTGCACTACACACCCATGAACAAGACTACAAGATGTGACTTTTAGACTTCCTAGGACTTTGTTGAACCTTAGGCTATGATACCAAGTTTGTAACACCCCGAGTCTACACCCTAGATGCGACACAGTGCTTATGACCCCAAAGGATCACAAGCTAACTCATGACTGGTACCTGCTATGAGCACTGAATAATAATACTGAAATAATATGGAAGTAAAACTAAAATGCCATAAGGTTCTCAAAATGCTGATATGAATACTGAAATACTTAAAACAAAATTGAATATTGTCTAAGGAAATCTAATTTGAAAGCCTCTAACTATCTGAATATGGAGTTGATGGGATAAGCCCCCAACTAACTCTGGCTACTGAACATATTGAACTAATGAAATAAATGCATTTTGCCAAACTATGAGGAATCACCACTGTATATACTATAGATAGTCTGAACTGCTAAGTGCGGTCAGGAGCCCGTGAGTCTAAACCTATGATATGAGACATCATAACACAAATAAAAAAGTATGTGTCAGTACTTTGAATGTACTGTTATGCTAAATGAGGTAAGGTTGTATGCATGGGTTTATATGCATGAGCAATAACTGATTGAGTGATAAGAATATAACTGAGTAGAAGTACATAACTAACTGAACATGCTGAACTACTGAGTATGCAATGCTACACGTATACAAGTATACTATTTTCTAAAATTACACTTAAGTTGAGTACTGAGTTCTGATAATCGAGTAACTAATATCTGAGATTACTAATAACTGAATTACTGATAACTGGGTGACTATGTATGAAAGTCCCAATTCTGTAGAACTGAACTGAGTTCTATGTTGAGTCTGAAATTAAAACTGTGGAAGATAATTATCTAAAAGACATGCCCCTCTCTAAACTTATTGGGGTCTAACCTGTAACCCCAGTTGGGAGGGTGTTAGTATCATTCCATGGGTAAAGATAAGTTATTGAATTACCCTCATCTAGTAGGTTCTATGAATAAGAATGGTGGTACCCTCAACTGGCAAGTAAGACACCTCATCCATCCTCAACTGGTAGGTTGATGTCTCAACCTACGCTACTATGTAGTTTTGGAATACAAGGACTACTTCTAAGGATTTCACCCTCTACCGGTAGGTAAGTTCCCATCCTTGGGTTCACTCGGTGCTGAATCATACTCCTAACTAATTAGACACTGAACATATATCTAAGCAGTACTAACCTTGACTGAACTATTGCTGATCGTGTTAACTGACTAAACTGGATTGGGTTCACTGAGTTTGATTGAGTTCTGTAATGACTGAGTACTACTAATCGTGATATTATTGAGACTATTCTGTAGCTACTTTAGCTCTAGGTCAACAACTAAGATTTTTGGGTATTAGTTACCTTCAGGACTCGATAGCATGAAGAGTAAAGTATAGCATAATTTTGAGAAACATTACACTTATCCACAGTTTATTCATAGCGATATTTTATCAAGTACTTGTAGGGCATAAGCTTTTACATGAAAGGGACCACATAATGACATGTCATGATTCCACTATTTACTTCACATAGGCATTTTAGCAAACGCTTGGGGAGAATGGATTATTTCACATGATAATAGCAAACATATGAACATCATGAATAAAATACTCAATTTTAAATTTAAGGGTTTAGCATGCAATTTATATAATTAATCACATAACTATTTTAATTTCATGGAAACTTAAAATAACTCATGAATTGAAACCCAATCATTATCATGAACATGAATACAATAAATCTTGAAGTATGGAATTCATAAAAACTCAATCATGTATTTTTAAAAGGGATTCTTGGGCTTTATGGGTGAAATGAACCCATAGATGAACACCAAACATAACTTGATTGTTATTTTTGTGGAGATTTAGTGAGTTTTTGAGATTTGATTCTTGAACATGATGAAGCTAGTGCTTGTTCTTCAGAGGATTTTGTGAAAAGAATGAGCAATTATGCTATTTGGGGCTTTAATTCTGTGTTATGGAGCGATTGGGTGAAGAGAAAATAACCCATTTTCTCTTAAAAATGTTGAACAAAACTACAAAATTTTCCCTGACCGAACTGTCCAGGGCGCCACGGGTTTTGGAGTATTGCTCTGGGCAGTACACCGCGGGCTTCCCCAGTACCAAATTAGGCAGGGCACCGCGGGCAAATCACCCTGAGCCACTGTTTTGGAGTTTCAAACATGCCCGTTCGCTTGTCCAAAAATTTTGAAACTCCCCTGAGATGTTCTATTGAATTCCCCGATCATGAATCAACTTAAAGATTAACTTTCTAAGGTTGGGAAGGTCATAAATAAATTCTTCCAAGTTTGAGGGCTTTAGAAATGACTAAGTCCTAACACTTAGCTGAAATTTTCTAAGTCTAGGACCTATTTTAGAATACCATAATGGACTCAAATGATTAGGATTCTGCGGGGTCTTACACGCATACTTAGGCATTCCCTGCAAAATATCTACCAAAGGTAAATTAATATGAAGTTCTCTGAATATGTCAAAGAACTTCTTAAAAAAACATTCTTCTTTGCCTTTTTAAGCCATTGTGGGAATGGTGGTGGTTGTGTTTCCTGCACATGCTCAACATCCTTTGTTTTTAGGAACTCAAACTTCCCCAAAATCCTTGCTTGCAACTTATTATGGAACTAACTTTGCATCTACGTCCTTATTATTGTTGGAGGCCAATTATTAATCTCCTTACCAATTCTAAAAGTGATTTCCATAACTTGCTTATGAGGTTCATTATCACTTGGAAAACCACCTTGAGGCCTGGTATTTTGTTCTTAGGCTAATTGCCCCAACTATTGATCTTTCTACTTCTGACCCACTTTCTAATTTTTTATTTCAACAACTACTTTTTCTTGCTTTTCCAGGTTTAGTTTTAAGGTTTCCTCAACGTTACTGACATATTTGTTGTGCTGCTGGTGGAACTATTGATTTTGATTACCGCCCCATGAATAATTTGGCTAATTCTTCCACTTCTGGATATAGGCATTACCATAGTTTGGATTTTAAACATTGCCTAATAAGTTCACTGATTTTGGGTTTGCACCACACAACTCTATACAGTGGCCACTATTACCACAAATCTCACACCAACCTAGGTCTTCTATACTATATTCACCTAAGTTAGAGATTGGTTCATACACAATTTGTTGAATTGAGTCATCATCTAATTTTGTATATATGACAATTGGGTAGCTAAGGCTATGATACTATCAACTTCAATCATGCTCACAACTTTTTTTATTGTGCTTCTGGATATGTCACCATGCCAGCCTAGATTCTATTGAGTAGTTGGTTTAACAAGGTATATAGATCATCATAGATATTCTCCAAAGTCTGACCACCTACAGCTAAATCTAGCAAAATTTTTATGCTATGTTCAAGGGATTCAACAAAGGTGTGAACTAATACCTCATTGGACTACTGATGATGTGGAAATTCCCAAAGAGGAGACTTAAGTCTCTATGAAGCAAGGTGTAGGATCTCATCTGGCTTCTTCTTTAAGTTGAAAATCTTACTGCATAATTTTGTAGTGTTGTCGGATGGATAGAAACAAATAAGGAATTTTTAAGCCAAGTCATCCCATGTAGTGATGAAAGGTATCGGCTTAGTGTTCAACTACTTCTTTGCTTCCCCAAAAGTGAGAAAGGGAAGAGTGTTAGCCTCACATAATCAGTGGACACTCCTATTGGGATGAATGTGTCATTGATCTCCAAGAAATTCTACAAGTAAACCTATGAATATTTATGTGAAAGCCCGGTGAACTGACCATTGTTATGCAAAAGCTATAACATGTTTTACTTTAGTTCAAATCTACCTCCAGCAACTGGTCTGTGAATAGCGGAGGGCATATTAGTTCCAAAAAGTATTGAAACTTCACATACATTCCTTCGGGATGGTGGATCTTCAACCATAGGTGCAGAACGATATTTCTCTTTCTAAATTTGAGGTATTCAATAGAGAAGTACCGCTTCTCTCCTTCAATGGTGTAAACATTGGTCATTCTCGGGATATGGCTTAGCCAACTCCATGTTCCTTTTTAGCTTATTATCTTTTAAAACCTGTGCCTGGAAATTCAGAAGCTAAGATCAAGTAATTAGCACTTAAGGAATAAAAAAGCAACACTAACACTAAAATAATTGCCAATATACAAGTCCTCAACTTTAGCATTAAACACTTATTGTGCATACGCAAGTGTATATGGTCCTCCAAAGTAATATGGTGGCATTATTAAAAACAAAGTATCAATCCCAAAAGGATTAGTGTTGCCCAACTATCTTAATCCATTCTCACTTCAAAGATTAAATAAGGTCAAAATTAACCATAAAAGTATTTAAGAGTTAAAAAATAAAAGTAGACTTAAAGAATGTGATAAAGTAAAGTTCTTGGACAATAATAGGGAAAAACCCAGGATTAAGGCACAATGAACAATCATATTAATCAATGTAACTTCATTGTTTAGGTTAAATATCTTGGTTGTTGGTCCACGAGGTCGATATTATGACTATGGCCTTCTGAACCTCCAATAAGTTATCTACTTAGTCTCACAACTACATTATTGAATGGGGATGCGAGAACCAAGTTAAATGCATTGATATTCTTCTATCTTGTAATTGAACCAAATAGAGATTTTAGCTATATTTATATCCTAAATGAAAATCATATCATCATTCAATTAACATTACAATCATATTCTATCTATCCCCATATTTTATCCTATTGTTCCTCCTTTTGGGATCATGATAGAATTAAGCATGCAATCTAAGGGTAGAGAATCCTTTAGATAGTTAACACAAGGATAAATAAACTATCAACTATTATCAATAGCCAAAACCAACTCAATTCATAACAAGTGTAATCTTGTTCTTAGCCTTAACCACGGAAAAGGATGTTTATCCACTCATAGACATACACATAATTACAATAGATGAATCTATGTTATAATCTAAGAATAAACCAAAGAAAAGGAATATAAACCCTATTTTAAGCCTTATCAAAACCAAATAAAATTAATATAAACCCTATTTTAAGCCTTCTCAACTATTGTTAAAATCCCTAAGGTCGTACAAGGTCAATACACAAAGGTTGAAGTGTCCTATTTATAATACAACAAGATTTGCCAATTTTGACACAGCAGCATGCCACACCAATATCACATTGTCAAGGTTGTGTAGCATGTGAATATCATGCCTAGATACTAGAAATGGAATCTCACAATGCTACCAAGGGCCTGTCATGCCCTTATTGAAGTGCATAGGGTCCTTGGCACGCCAATGAGTCAAGAAATTCCAGATTTTGCAATACTTTGTCCCTTGTGTCTGTATTTCAAGTATAAAATTTGTGGTGAATTTAACTCTTGATTAACAACTTGTATATCATCCATAAATAATATTAATAAACTAAACAAGATTTCTATAACAATAAACACCACCAATTACTGCTCAAAATAACATAGAACCCAACACGATGAACTAGAAAGGAATATAGCTCAAGCTAAGGGTACTAGTTTTTGCATTTGAACTTTAACTTTATTTTTTGACCCCATACTTATTATGAACACACCTTGAACACTACAAACACATAAGTGAGCACTTAGATACTCATATATACAAACAATACAACATTACACACTTGAGATATCCTCAAAACTATGCTACATAATGCCTAATAACAAAACATAGGTGTATTAGTCCACCTAAGATCATCACCCCACACTTCAAGACTTGTATCCTCGAACAACTCTTTACTTTAAGAATAATATCAAACAAGATGTTATAACTCTCCAGGTTATTTCCTCAACTTGCATGAATTTTTATTATTTCAAGTTTATCCCAAGTGGCAATAGGTCATTTATGACATTTAAAACTGTCGGCTCGGTGATCGGATAGTTCATTTTGAATTTACTCTCATTTTGTCATTTTATAGTTTTTGTTATTTAGGATTTGGTCTCAGACTAAAACTATCAGTAGATAGCCTCGAATGAGAATTTCAATAGCTCTATCAACTCTGGAACATCTATTTTAGGCTAGTAGGACCCTTGGTTTAGGTTCCGAGGATTACAGACACATTTTGGCCTATTATGTGCATTATGTAAAAAATGAAAATATAGGTGTGGACCCTAAATTTAGTCAGAAAAACCTCGAATGAAAGTTTTGGTAGTTCCATCAAGTCCAAAACATCGAAGTTGGTCTGGTCACATAGTTTATATTCATATATGGGATTTTAGATAAATCTCGAGGGCTTGGTGGAGAATTGGAAATTCTCAGCTATATCTATTGTTGCTAGTTCATTGTGATCACGATGGCTTTGACCGCGATTGTGAATCCTTGTATAGGGTAACAAGTTCCACGATCACAATACTTTAAGTCATGAATATGACTCCTTTGACTAGTTCGCCAGACGATGATCGCTATGATGGAATATGGCGATGGCAGAATATCGTGACAGTTACTTCTGACCTTATTGCCATGTATGGTTATAGCAAACATCGGGTCATGATGGTAAGACTCGAGAACCTGGATTGGGTGTAAATACACTTTTTCAGCTTGTTTTTGCCATTTTCTCATCCATTTCCATGAGAATTAAACCCTAGAAGTTGAATGAGCTTGGGATTAAAAATTATAGAAGATTTGGGGAGATTGGTTAACGATTATTTCATGATTTTTCTTTGCATTCATGTTAAGATTCCTTTTATTTCTTGATAAATTCTTAGAAATTAGGTTTTAAATTCTTAAACTTTAAGGGTTGATTTGAGACCCTATTTGTGCTCTATTTTTGCTCAACCTATGAACACAACTTTCTTGTCCTTTAAGGAACCTCGTGAGAGGTTCAATTTTGAATTTTGTTTAGAGGCCCCACGGGCCTGTTCTTGACCCAAAATTTGACCTAACCTATTATATGGCAATATAGGTATCATTTAACTCCTAATGATGTATAGATTATTAATTTGATAGCATGGCAGCATTTTGAAATCGTGGAGTGAAGATGGATATTTTGTGGATGATTCAAGTATTTTCTATTCATCTTTGAGGAAGGCTTCTGTCTATCCTTCCCCACAAGATGATGTGTTTTATATCCTACATGTAAATTAGAATTTTAAGATTGATCATTGCTATCATACCATGACTTAGCTTAGAATATTAAAGTTCGGGGATTAAATGGATGAATTGATCATATGGTGAAATACTTATTATTCTTCTAGGATCCTATTACCCTAGGTTGATAGAATTTAGGCATTGTTAGGTTTATTTAAAGTAAGAATACGGTTACTACATAAATTATGTTAATGATTCCCAAATCTTGAGATTTTGGTTATGTCTAATATGTCCTATTATTGGGCCGGAGGTCATGTTATGTGATTTATTTGATTTTAGGAAGTATTTATCCTTGTGAAGGATGTTGCTATAGTTTGTAGACATGTTGATGTTTATGAATTCATTGTGTGAATACTGGTGATGGCATGCATATATTTGGTACATTTATGATCACTAAGATGGTAAATGGTGTGATTCTAACTAAACTATGCTATTAGTTTGTTTTTATAAAGAGAGATCAAATCCCACTTTTCACCCTTTCTATAATGGATTTATGCATAACATGAATTGTACCTTCTTAATGGACACTTCTGAGCCTTTGAGACAAAAAAATTATGATTTAGAGATTTGAACGAGATAAATTTCAGTTCATGATTATGACATTACTACTTACCCAATCGAGAGATATTCCAACCCTTTCTATACCTTTTTAATGATTTAGTCCCAGAGGTTACCTCAGGTAATGGATTTATGAATTTACACTCTTTTTAGCCATGGTTAAGAGTTGTGAATTTATTATACACACATGTACACTATATATATATCAGTTCAAGTCCAACTATTGATTATATTTATTGGCTTAAGTTAGGCTATTGATTATATATTTACCAGTTGGAGTCCAGATATTGATCATATATTTACCGATTCATGTCCAAATATTGATTATGATACTAATAATGCGACATTATACACTGGGTTAATTTTGTTATTTTGATTGGTTATGGTATTACAGATTATATCTGGGCATTCATTCTTGCATTCCTATCACCTGTCACCAATATATGCCTATATCTATCAGCCTTATGATGGGTTGTATAGATATAGGTGATGAGTATGGCATATGGTGTGTTGTATGTAGATTGAACTTTATAAGCCTAGGGCGCTGGGGATTCGTGAAAGACTTGGTTATATATTATTTTTCTGGACTAGCCAATTACTCACATTGTTGTTGCTATTAATATTATTGTTGTTATAATCATTATTATGACTAGTTTCTGGCAATTTTATTAATGATACAGTACTGAGATTTTAGGTATGGTTCTATCTCTTCCATCTTAAGATTATATTACTATGTATGCTTAACTCATAATTAGACATATTGATTAGAAACCCTAAGTATACTAGCACTAGTTCCAACTATGATTATGAGGTCTTAAGATATTAGTCTGATGACTTAGGTTTTACCTTGAATTTATCTTATTTATACCCATACATATATATATATACACCTATTTATAGGTTGCAGTGGTATTACCATATATCCCTTCTTTCCCTAATTTATTTATATTGTCTATTTATTTCTTGACCTTGTATCCTATTGTATATCCTTCTTTCTTCTTTTATTCATATGTTACCCAGTGTTATATGGTATAGTTTTGAGATTCCTGAGTATGGATGGAATAGGATGGTTCATCCTTAGCCTTATTATATTAGTTTTTTTTAAATGAGTAGGATAGTTTACCCTTACTATCTCACTAGCTTTATTATATGGCTGATGAATATTTGGGTTTAGACTCTATTTCTGTTTATATGTTGTATATATTTGCATCATCATTAGATCTCAATCAGCAATTTCCTAGTAAGTACCGTGTGTTTGGTACTGATACTACACTTTGGCAGCCTACATATTATAGTATGGGTTATCACCAGTATTGAGTGCATCATGCGGAGCAACCACGGTTTAGAGACACAAGTGAGCTCCCGATGTTTGGAGTATTACTTTCCTCCCTATTATGTACTAGACTAATCTTTATGTCATATTTGGAGATGAGTTGTATAAGTGTAACTCCCTTAGTAATTTATTTTGTATTTTTACTATAATAGAAACTCTTGTACTAATTTCACCAGGTTTTGGGATTATCCTATGTATGTTAGTCTTATATTAAATCTATTCTGCATTCTCTTAGTAGTCTGTTACTAGTAGTTTTGATCTACAGGGTTAGGTTCCCTACAGGTGGGTTAAAGTAGGATCCATCATGACCTGAGACATTGGGTCTTAAAAAAAGACTCCAACACTACTACTACAAGCAAGACGCTCAAGCTAGTACTACCCTTACTACACAATAGAAAGTTTTCACACTAAGCATGTTATATACAATTGAAAGACCATGAAGACTATTTCAAAACATCCCAACCTCAGTAATTGACTCACCAAGTTGAAAATCTCATACATATCACTCAATTATAGAGATCATATAAATCATCTAGCTATCATCCAACATGTGCCCTCACAATACGAGAGTTACCCATAATCACTCATATAGATGCATTTTGTCACATAAATAGGTATATTAATTGAATTACACTCACTCTCACAAAGAATTCACAAGTTACACAAGAGGCACCATAGGATTTCACTTAGTGTAGTACTAAGCTAATATCGGAATTTTAAGGTTTAGGATCAAATAAGACTTTAAGGGTTATAATGTAGGCTAAGGGATAGTTAGGGACTATTTGGCCAAGAATAATGACTATCTTCCCTAAGCGCTTTAATACATCACATGAATATTAAGATATCTATATTAAAAACCAATTATAAGCACATCTATCTGAACAAATCTTTTGTATTTCCCCATCCCATTAAGCTTATTCACAATTACATAGTAGGGAGTATGGTCTATCACACATGCTAAGGTTTTTTATGCACTTTTCTTTATTTTTATTACATTACTCCCCATCATAACTTATCACTTTTTCTACACCAATAGATATTACTCCCCATCACAACTTATCACTATTTTTACTCCAGTAGATAATATCTTAGGGCTTCAATTTTACCTTTTCCTTTCTTATTTTTCTTACTCCTTACCCTTATTAATTTTTAACTGAAGTGCTTAGGAGCTTTGGATCAATTTAAGGTTAATATAAAAGGCGATACAAGCTACATATGAGTCTACTAAAAACAATGGGCTAAGGCTCAATGGGGCTAACTAAGATATTGTACATGTGTAGGTAAAATAGGTATAAACTATGTCTATCAAAGAAGTTCCTACTAAATTGATTGAAACACCCTGGGTTTTGACCCTTAGAAAATTTCTTGATTTTTTGCTTTTGGACATCATACAATTTTGGGTACTAGTAATATGGTGAGGGTACAGGTCAGGCGAACCATTTTTATATTGTCCAGTGTTTGGTGGCTGTGTTTTTTGAATGGGTACGACTTAGGTGGTTATAAGTCATATGATGCGTGGCGTGTCATAAGTTTGGTATTTCCTCCACTTAATCATAAACTTAGTAAATTAACTTTCATCTGAGTACACATGGTTCACCATGAGTCATGATATAAGGTACGGGTGGATTAGTCCAACTCGTATTTTCGATAGTGTCAACCCTCTTGATTCTGCCTAAGGTACGGGTTAAGGGTACTTGTCATATACTTTGGTATGATTGGGTCTTGGAGGTCATATGCTAGTTAGTATTAGTGGTCCAAGGTATGCTTAGGATAGAAGTTATGGGTACCACTCCTATGATAGGATACAGGTGGCATGGTGGAGTCGTACCCTTCTGCGAGAATTTTATGCAGTTTAAGTTGGGGGTAATCTTGATATTTCTCCTCTTAATACCTTAAGGCCCCACGATTTATAACACTCTTGGGACATAATTTACTCTAATATTCTAATCTTAAAATATTAGAAACTCTCTTAAATTCTCTTGAAGGCTCTAGGGTCAAGTAAGGCTAATGTTTCATCAATAGTATTAATTTGGGCTTACAAGGGGAATTTCTCTCCATAATCTTCATAATATAAGGCATGTTACTTCTCCATAGTTATTACTTCCAACTAAATTCATGTTTTATGAACTATTTTCATAGCATAAATATTGTATGGTTTTGGGTTTTTAAATATATGTTGTGGGTATTTGTTACAACGGTTGGTTATGGTTTCCTTATGTCTTTTACCTATTGTTTTCCTATTATCATGGTGGTTTGAATATTTGGTTGCATGGTAATGGTTAATTGGTACATGGCTTTGTATTTGGAAATACTATGCCCTCAACATGTTTGATAAAATACCTATGAGAATGTTTTTGATTAAATTGTTGGACTTTCATTGAATTATTGCATGGTATAAAGTGGTAATGGAACACTTAAGTGGTATAAAAAGTCTAACTAGTTTGGAATTGTTAAATAGTAAGGTGTTGGTGGTAATGGTTGGTCTAATTTAAAGCCTTGTAGGGTACAAGGGAATCCCCCAAGCAATCATAATAAAGATAACTTATAGGGTACATGGAATTCCCCCAAGTCAACTTAATAATGTAATCTGTGGGTACATGGGAATCCTTTATCTTAATAAGTTTGTCTAAGGAGATTGTTTGCGAACTATTGTTGGTATGACAATATGAATACTTATAGCTTTGGTTAATAATAAATGGAATGGTGGTTTCGTTATGTGATAATGGTTTTAATTGGGAAAATATAGAAGGGTGTGATAGCTAACCATGAAGGTGTGAGTCCAATGGACGAACATTGGAAACTCAAATTTACAAACATGAGGATTGGTTATGATGACTATATATGATACTTATTGGGTACGAAGGAATCCAAAAAGTACGCCTATACATATGTATCATGGAGAGCGAAGGGTACTCAAGAATCCCCTATTCCTATGGTATCTTTGGATCGTGCGGCTACATATATCTGGGCCTATTCAGGGGGTTACACTGGAACCATATATCCCCTAGGTGGTTCTAGGGTGTTTAAACTACACATACCCAGGTTAATGGTTTTAAAGTTATGCTAAACCCAATTCCTTTTCCCAGCATGGTTATATATATGTATGTATGGTTATGAATGTATATGGTTGGTTTACTTGGTTTGAAAGGTTGGCATTACCTTATCCTTATTTTTAGTATTTGCTAGAATTCACCCACTAACCCGTCTTTGGGTGGTTGTATGCCTATGCAATGTAGGAACCAATCATTCTACTCCTCCCGGTTAGTGCACAGATTTTGGATCAACTCAATTAGATTAAATTGGTGAGCTTCTATATTCTAGAAGGCTCTATTTAATGTCATGGATGTTATTACATACTTTGGTCATTTAATTCACATGGACATCTATCAAACACTTGGGTAGCACAGCTAAATCATATACTTATGGATATCATATAAACATTGCAACTACAATGTCCAAACTTGCAAATGCAAGGATTATAACATAGAAATTACATAATTCAATATAAATGCTATTTCAATTTCATGGAAACCACAATTAATCATAGATCAAAACTAAAGTAATGTCAAAAACATGAATACAATCCAATTTCAAGCATGTAATTCATAAATCAACAATCTCGTGGTTTTAAAAATGGATTCTTGGACTCTATGGGTGAAAGGAATCCATAGATGAACGCCTAACATACCTGAATTATAAGTTCTTGGAGAGTTCTTGATCTTTGTTCTTGATTAATTGAGAGCTTGGATTTTGTATTCTTGAGTGAGAATGATTTAATTTTGGGGAAAATTGAGTAAAGAATGACTAAATAACATTTTTAGGGATTAAATCCCCTATCTGGGCATATTAAAATTATGGGAAAAGACTGGTTTATCCCTAGATGAAACTTTTAATTTTCCTTAAATTTTTATGACCTGGGGCCCTAGTGCGATGCGATGCTATTATGCCGTGTCACTAGAAATTGACAATTGAAAACTAGAGTCTTGGAGTGATGTAGTAGAATCGTGGTGACCTTTTGGTTCTGAATTTTGGACTCAGCGCTACACGGTGGGATCGTATTGGGACACTAGAAAAAGGACAATTATGATTTGGGTCTATGGCGCAATGTGCCAATATCATGGAGTAACACTGGAATCTTCCAATTGCCATTTGGCTGGCCTTTGCGATGTGTTGACATGCATTTTGGCACACTATTTTACTAAAATGGCTCTAATCCTTTGTCTGGGTATCGGATTTGGGAGAATTTTATTTCGTTGGAAAGCTGACTGAATTTTCTACACATTGGTAAGCTCTAAACTGAAAAATACTACGCTTTTCAAAAAAATTTATTTAGGATAACTCATATACTGAAAGTTAATTGAGCTAAGGAAATACGAGGTATTACAATATCTCTCCCTTAGGAATATTCGTCCTAGAATGAGACTGATTAAGATGAGAAACACTTATAGACTAAGTTTACACACTAAACATGCACACTGAAGCATGACTACATAACTGAACAATTGACAAGCTAAGTTCTTTTACTGAACATGCATATCTGAAGCATGGAATACATGACTGAAGCTACTGATAAACTTGAATTTTCATATTGAACATGCAAATCTGATGCATGAGTATATGTCTGAACTGATTCATGAATTCATGACTGAAAATGCAACGGTAACAAATACCAAGATTATAACTATAACTAAATATGGAATCGAGCAAAGATAAGTAAGACTGTCACCTTGAGTTGGATCTGAATTTTTGGGGAAGAGGTAAGGATACTTGGTCCGCATATCTTCTTTTGCTTCCCAAGTTGCTCCCTCAACGGACTAATTTCACCAAAGAACTTTGACTAGGGGAACTTTTTTATTTTGCAGTCTGGGAATCTGATGATTGAGGATTTGGACTGGAACCTCTTCGAAAGAGAGGTCATTTTGAATATTTACGTCCTCTAAGAAAACTATGACTAATGGGTCACCAATGCATTTCTTTAGTAAGGAGACGTGGAATACTGGGTTTACTAAACTAGATCTGAAGGTAACTCAAGATCGTAAGCTACCTTTCCGAAATGCCTTAGAATTCTGTAAGGACCGACATATCGGGGACTGAGCTTTCTCTTCTTATCGAACCTCTTTATTCCCTTCATGGTAGAGATTTTAAAGAATATAAAATTACCGATCTTAAAATTGAGATCCTTTATCTTCACATCTGCATACAATTTTTGTCAGCTCTTGGCTACCCTAAGCCTTTCTCTGGTCAACTAAACCTTCTATAAAGCATTAAACACTAAGTTAGGCCCTACTACTGCGGCCTCACCTACCTCTAACCACCCAATTTGAGATCTACATCTCCTACCATAAAGTGCCTCTAATGGAGCCATCTAAATACTAGAGTGATAGCTGTTATTGTATGCAAATCTGATCAAAGGCAAGTGGTCATCCCAATTACCCTTGAAATTGACAACGCAAGGTCTTAACATATTTTCTAGAGTTTGAATAGTTCTTTCTTCTTGACCATCTGTCTGAGGGTAGAAGGCTATACCGAGGTGAACTCAGGTACCAAGACCCTTTTAGAATGCTTTCCAAAAATAAGAGGTAAACTGGGTACCTCTTTTTAAGATAATGGATACTGGGACTCCGTGTAACTTGACGAACTCTCTGATATGGAGTTTGGCATAGTCCTCGGCTGAATAAGAAGTATGAACTGACAATAAATGAGCTGATTTGGTCACCATATCTACGATAACCCAAATAGAATTATGTTGATGAAGAGTATGAGGCAAACCCATCACAAAGTCTATGTTCACTTCCTCTTATTTCTATATGGGAATACTGAACTCTAGCATAGACCCAATAGACTTTTGGTGCTGAATCTTAACCTACTGAAATTTAGAGCACTTAGCTACAAACTCTACAATATCTCTCTTTATCCCACTCCACCAATAGATCTCTTACAAATTATGGTACTTCTTAGTGGCCCCTGGATGAATAGAGTATCGCACACCATGCGCTTCTGCAAGAATTTGTTACCTTAATTCATCTACACCTGGCACACATAAATGGCCTTGGCAATGCAACAGACCATCTCCTTCTTTGGAGGAAACCTCTATGTTCTGATCTCTGACTGACTCTTTCAACTTAACAAGATTGGGATATCTATCCTACTTTTCCTTCACTTCAGAAACTAGAGATGATTCTAAACTATTCTGCACCCAGACATTACCCTCTGCTGAATCGACTAAGCGGAAACCTAGTGGTCAAGATGATACAATTCCTGAACTAACTTCTTCTTGTCATTCTCAACATGACCAACACTACCCATAGACGATCTACTAAGAGCATTAACCACTACAATGTCCTTGCCCGGATGATATAGAACACTCATTTCATAATTTCTTAACAACTCTAACTACCTTCTCTGATGAATATTCAAATATATCTGAGAGAATACATACTGCAATATTTGTGATCTGTGAACATATCAATATGCACTCCATACAAGTAATTCCTCCAAATCTTTAAGGCAAACACTATAAATGCTAACTCAAGATCATGAGTTGGGTAATTCTTCTCATAGGGCTTCAATTATCTAGAGACATAGGCTAGGACCTTACCTCTATACATAAGGACACAACCCAAACCTACTCTGGATACATCACAGTACACAACAAACCTGTCTGAACAATTTGGTAAAGTCAAGACTGGAGCTGAGTTATCGAGTATTCAACTCCTGAAAATTCTTCTTGTAAGAATCTGACAACTAAAACTAGACTTTCTTCTAAGTCAATCTAGACATGGGGGATGCAATAGATGAAAACCCTTCAACAAATTGATGGTAATAGCAAGCTAAACCCATAAAACTTTTGATATCTGATGGAGAGATGGGTCTAGGCCAATTTCTCACCACATCAATTTTTTGGGGATCAACTCTAATGCCATCACCAAAAATAATATGACCAAGGAATGCTACTGACCTTATCCCAAATTTTCACTTACTAAATTTGGTGAACAACTAATAAGTTCTAGGAGTCTAAAGTATGATCCTATGGTGATTTGCGTGATAATTCTTGCTACGAAAATAGACAAGAATGTCATCGATGAAGACTATATGAACATGTCCAAGTACTACTTAAATGCGTGATTTATTAAGTCCATGAAAGCTACTGGGGCATTTGTAAGACCAAAGGACATGACTAGAAACTTGAACTGATCATACCGAGTTTTGAAAGCTATTTTTGAAATGTCACATTATCTAACTCTGAGTTGATGATAGCCTGATTTGAGGTCTATCTTATAAAAATAACTGGCTTTCTAAAGTTGGTCAAGCAAGTCATCGATTCTGGGAAATGGGTATTTATTCTTTACTTTGACTTTGTTCAACTGACAGTAGTCTATACACATTCTGAGAGAACCATCTTTCATATGCATGAATAAGACTGGTACTCCCAACGTGGAAATTCTGGGTCTGATGAATCCTTTATCTAAAAGGTCCTTTAACTACTTTTTTAACTTTTTGTGTTCTGTTAGAGCCATTCTATATGGAGAAATAGCTCTAGGTTGAGTGTATAGAAGAAGGTGTATTCTGACGTTTATTTCTCTTACGGGAGAAATTCCAGGAAGATCTTTGGGAAACATATCTAAGAATTCATTTACTACTAGAATAGACTCAAGACTAGGAGTCTCTGAACTAGTGTTTGACTCATGCAAGATGATAGATACAACCCTTGGATATCATCTTTCTCTCTCTAAGGTATGAAATCAACTGACCCTTAAGTACTATGGTACTACCCCTCTATTCAAGGATGGGTTTATTTGGAAACTAAAAATGAACTATTCTATTTCTATAATCAAATGAGGCATAGTATGAATAGGGCTAATCTATGCCAAGAAAGATATCAAAATCCACCATCTCTAGCTCTACAAGGTCTATTGAAGTAACTTTCTGAGATATCATAACTGGACAGTTCCTGTATATCCATTAGGCTATGATTGATTTACCCACTAGGGTAGAAACTGAGAAGGTCTCTGCAAGGATTTCTGCATTAACTATAAAGTTAATGGCTATATAAGAAGTTACGAAAGATAAAGAAGCTCCTAGATCAAGAAAGTCATAAACATGTAAGTGGAAGATTTGTAATGTACTAGTTACCACATCAAGATAAATTTCTTGATCTCGTCTAGACTGAAGTGCATAGAGCTTATTTGGGTGTTGCCCACTGGTGGAATTAGAAGCGGTACCTTACTGATTTGAGCGACCTGACTAAGCAAAAGGACAATTATACTAGCCCCGAGAACCTAACTGAGGACAATCTCTGACTCTGTTGCCTGGCTTTCCACACCTGAACAAATGTCACTGCCAGGTCTACAAATACCCTGATGGTTTCTTCCATATTTCTAACAAAGAGGATTTGTTCAAGCACTACTGACACTATCCTAAGTTTTAGAGCCTAGTGCCTTAACTTTGTTACTATATCTGAACTTAGGTACTAGAGCACTGGCTGAAGACAAAGCTGGAACTGAAGATTTTGGGTAAAACTGGGAACGGTTACTGCTCTCTAACTTAGACTAATTGAAATTGAAGCTACCTATTCTATCTCTCTTATTCTCTCCCTCTCTCTCTCTCTATTCTAAGCCTCTTCTATCTGTTAATCATGGACCATGAACCTGGATATGTCCATCTTCTTAATCAACATTGCAGTTCTACACTTTTTAACCATACTATCTGATACCCCAGATATGAACTTGCTTATTCTGGACCTACTGCCTGCTACTAGATGGGGAGCATACCTAGATAATTGAGTAAACATGAGGGAATATTCTTTCACACTCATACATCTCTGCCTGATATTGATGAACTCTAACACCATGTCTTCTCTCAGCTCTAAGGGAAAAAATCTATCTAGGAAAGCACTAGCAAACTTCTCCCACAATATGGGCTCTGCATCTATGCCATTGTCTACCTTTCACTACTAAAACCACGTATGAGCTATATCTTTTAGCTGATAGGCAGCTTACTCAGCACTCTCACTAGAAGTCACTCCTATAATATCTATGACTTTCTAAACCTAATTGAGAAAATTCTGTGGATCCTGTACTGACTTAGATCCTGAGAATAGTAGAGGATTCACTTTGCTGAAGTCCCGAATCCTGGCTGTAGCAATAATGGCCACTGGGATGGCTTGAACAACAGCTGACCGTTTATTCTAAGATGTTACAAAATTTGCTAGATTAGTGAATGTAACTCTAAATTTTATAAGGAAGACATGCTCGTCTAGGGGATCTGCCTGAACGGTCCGAGGTGCTGACTGATTTTTGGTCCTTCTTCTATTAGTCTTTTGGAGGAATGTTTTGAAAATGGAAGGAAGAAATGAATTAGACTGAGAGTCTAACTTGAGATCATGCTCACTCGCATGATAGGCATACTGAATGAAGGGAAATTTTCCAAAAATATCTCATAGCCTAATGTCCATAGGTGTGGCATGCTACACATCCATGCACAAGACTCTACTTGATGCAACTTTTAGACTCCCTAGTACTCTGTTGAATCTTAGGCTTTGATACCAAGTTTGTAATGCTTTGAGTCTGTGCCCCAGATGGTACACAGTGCTTATGACCCCGAAGGACAATAAGTTAACCCATGACTGATATCTGCTGTAAGCACTGAATAATAATGCTGTAATAAGTGTGAAAATAGGTTGAAATGCCATAAGGTTCAAAATCTGAAATACTGATATAGAATATCAACTATAACAATAATCTATAAAAGTAAATACAGTCTAAGAGTCTAGTTTAAAAAGCCTCTAACTGAACTTTCTGAATGTGGAGTTGATGGGGCAAGCCCTCAGCTAACTCTTACTACTAAACTACTGATAAACTAAAATACTAAAATAAAAGCATAGCCTTGATAGATGAGGTCTCACTACTAAAACTGCTACTGATAATTGGATTTATCTATGCATGGTGAGGAACCTGAGCATCCAAACCTATGACATGAGACATCATAGTGAAAAGAAAAAGAGTGCGTCAATACGTGGAATATACTGGTAAGAATAAATGCAAAAGTTCATATGCATGAACAAAAATTGACTAAATGATATAGAGTAACTGAATATGAGAGTACATGGATAATTGAAACTATTGTAAATACTGAGTATGCAATACTGTGCATATAGTGTATGCTGTAACTGAGCCTTTACTGAAGCTAAGTTCTAAGTTATGATTACTAAGTAACTAATATCTAATATTACTGATAATTGAGTTACTAAAACTGATTGATTGTATCTAACAATCCTAATTTTATAGAACTGAACTGATTTCTATACCGAGACTAAAACTAAGACTGTGGGAAGTAATAAACTAACCGATATTCCACAAATAAGATAATTGAGTTGGGGTCTAACCTGTGACCCTAGTTGGAAAGGTGTCAGCACTATGCCATGGGTAAAGAAACTAAAGAGTCACACTCATCTGGCAGGTACTCTAATAAGTATAGTGGAACCCTTATCTTGTATGTTAAAACTATACTGGCTACATAGTTCTAGAATACAAGGATTGATTCTAAGGATCACACCCTCTACTAGAAGGTGAGGCCCCATCTTTGGGTTCAATCGGTGCTGAATCCTACTCCCAACTTAATAGACCTTGAACTGATTATACTAAACTAGACTGGGCTGCTATTGAGTTTACTGAGTTTTTTATGAGTTCTATAATTGACTCAGTTCTACTGAGTTCTGTAGCTGACTGAATTCTACTGATTGTGACATGACTTATACTATTCTGAAACTGATACTAGCTCTAGGTAAACAGCTAGATTGTCGAGCATTTAATACCCCAGGACTTGATAGCATGAAAAATAAATCATATTATAATCTTGAAAGACATAACAATAATTACTTGTCCATAATTCATTCATAGAGATATTTTATCAAACACTTGTAGGGTGTAAGCTTGAACTTATACTACCATGTCATGACTGCAATATTTAATTCACATGGACATTCTATCAAACACTTAGGGAGCACAACTAAATGCACATAATCATGGATATCATATAAACATTGCAACTAAAATGTCCAAACTTGCAAATGAGGATTATAACATGGAAATTACATAATTCAATATACATGCTATTTCAATTTCATTAAAACCACAATTAATCATGGATCAAAAGTCAATTAATGTCATGAATATGAATACAATCCAATTTCAAGCATGTAATTCATAAATCAACAATCTCGTGGTTTTAAAATTAGATTCTTGGACTCTATGGGTGAAAGGAACCCATAGATGAATACCTAACATACCTGAATTGATAAGTTCTTGGAGTTCTTGGTGATTTTCTTGAGCTTTGTTCTTGATTTATTAAGAGCTAGGGTTTTGTATTCTTGAGAGAGAATGATTTAATTTGGGGGAAAATTGAGTAAAGAATGACTTAATAACGTTTTTAGGGATTAAATACCCTATATAGGCATATCAAAATCATGGGAAAAGACTGGTTTATCCCTGGACAAAACTTTTAATTTTCATCAAATTTTTTTTACATGAGGCCCTGGCGTGATGTGGCACTATTGTGTCGTGTCACTAGAAATTGAATTTTGAACTTATCACGATGTGGTGGGATCACGTTAGGACACTGGAAAAAGGACAATTATGATTTGGGTCTATGGCACGATGTGCCAATATTGTGGAGTAACACTGGAATCTGACAATTGCCATTTGGCTGGCCTTCGCGACACACTGACATGCATTTTGGCACACTATTTCACTAAAATAGCTGTAACTCTTCGTCCGAGTATCAGATTTGCACTAATTTTATATCATTGGAAAGATGACTAAATTTTCTATGCATTGGTAAGAACTAAACTTAAAAATATTAAGTATTTAAAATTTTTTATTTAGGATAATTTATATACTAAGATTTAATTGAGCTAAGAAAATATTGGGTACTATATTTTACATTAGGTTAGAGAATTTGCGGAACTACTATAGGTTAGTATGGGTTGTGTTGGTATTGGTGTCATCCTTAGTATTAGCATTGGTATTGGGGCTTATACCATTGGACTGTATTTATGATTATTCCATTCTTTTATGTTATGGACTCGTACTTGGTTTTATTTTGGTTTTGTTTGGTTGTTAGTTTGGCATTGTATGGTTGGACTTACTGGAGTTGGTTATGATTATAGACCTATTCCAGAGTCTATATTTGTTCAAATATGTTATCTAGTTATACATTTGGAATTCATCCAACTCAAGGTATCCATTTGGCAATTTGGTTGGGTAACAAGGATGGTCCCTGATCCTAGTTAGACTTTTGATTCCTATTACGACAAGGCCCTAGTTTGGTTCATATTAATTTGGTATCAGAGCTTTAGATTCATAGTCAATTCAAAGTCCAAAAAGTCATATCGAGTAGAGTCTTTTTTGAGGGTGTGTATCACGTTAAACTGATAAGAGAGAGGCTACAAGGCATTTAGGAAATACTTCTCTTCTTTGTGTTCTCTTTTCAAGCTTGGATTATAAGGTCTTAGATTCTTCTGATTTTTATTTGCTTGTCTTTTGGATCATGCCTGACGGTTTGAAGCTCACAGAAACTCCCCAATCCTAAATGGTGAGGATATTGATAGTACATGCTCTCTTTAAGGGATCTATACTCAGTATAGAGGTCTAGTTCATGATATATCTAGATTTTCACCTGTTCCATCTAGTCCTCCTTAGGTAAACGTGATGAATGCAAGTTTCATCAGTCAATTCATATGATTGCTCAGTTGGTAGCTTCTTAGGCTGGGGATGGTGCATATGGTATTGTATTTTTTGAGGCCACAAAGGTTGTCTAGTTCATGAGATTGAATCCTCCAACTTCTACTAGTGTTAAGGTGGAGGAGGAACCATAGGGTTTTCTAGATGAGATAGAAAAAATCTTCAAGGTCATGCAGGCCACGACTAGGAAGGGGTAAAATTTTTCTACCTATCAATTAAAGGATATGGTGTACCAATGGTATGAGGAATGTGATTAGAAAAGAGGTAATGTTGAGGAGTTATCTTTGTGGGTGACTTTTTCTAATAGTTTTTTGGATTGATTCTTTCCTCAGGAGTTAAGATAAACAAAGGCCAAGGAATTTATTGATCTGAAATAGAAGAAGATGTCGATCAATGAGTATGCCTTAAAATTTGACCAAATTATCTAGGTGTGATTTGAAATTAGTGTCTGATATGAGGGCTAGGATGAGAAAGTTTCCTTTAGGACTGTCTCGTGAGTTGATCCTTGAAATAAAGATTGTATTGATGATCAAGGACATGGATATTTCTAGGTTGGTTGTTCATATACAACAGGTAGAGTAGGAAAATAAAAAATAGGCTGAGGTAGGTTAATGGAAGTATAAGAGGGTCAGGTTCTCTTAGCCGAGTGGAAAATTGCAAAGTGGTCCAGAAGGTGGTAAGTGGCCAAAAAATAAGTGGGTGAGTTCTGGTTCCTTATCCATAGATTGTGCGCCCTACCCAAAGCAGTCGGGTGATAGGTGCCAGTAGGATGGTAACAACTTTTGGGCACAAAGTGACCAATCTTAAGCTAGTGGGGCTCAATCAGACTTATTATGTCCTCCTTACAAGTTACATCTGGGCTTTTATGATGAATGAAGGGGTAGGTGCTTCAAATATAGTCAGCTAGGCCATATGCTCAGAAACTGTCTGGTTGGTAAGTTGCTTCAAAGATGAATAATGCTCCATATGCATTCAATACTCTACAGGAGTTTGAGGCATCGCCTGATGTCGTGAATGATATGTGACAACTATTTTCTTTTGATATGTATTGTTTACTTAATCAGGGGTTGACTCTTAGTTATGTGAACCCATTTGTGGCTATGTATTTTGATTTTAATCCTAAGGTTAATTCAAATATTTTATCTATTTCTACCCTAGTAGGTGACTCTGTGCATGCTGAAAGAGTCTATAGAGGGTGTGTGGTATCTGTTGGTAGTAAGGATACTTTGGTTGACTTTCTTGAATTATATGTGGTGGATTTTGATGTTATTCTGGAGATGGACTAGTTACACTTTTGTTACGCATCCTTAGATTGCCGGACGCATTAGTTTGTCTTTAAGTTCCCTCGTGAACTTCTTATTGAGTAGGAGGGAGGTTCCCTAGCTCCTAAGGGGATGTTTATATCATATCTTAAAGCTTAGAGGTTAATCTTAAAAGGGTGTCTATATCATTCGATCCAAGTTAAAGACTGAAACTTAAAATGTCCTTCTTTGCAATTGGTTTTGGTGGTGAATAAATTTCCTGAGGTCTTTCCGAATGATCTTCCTTGTGTTATTCCAGATAGGGAGATTGAGTTTGGGATGGATTTGGTTCTTGAAACCATCCAATATCTATTCCTCCTTATAGAATGGCTCCGACTGAGTTAAGGGAGCTCAAGGAGCAACATAAGGATATTTTGGATAAGGGTTTTATCCATTCTAGTATGTCCCCATGGGGTGCACCAATTTTATTCGGGTTTGAGAAAAATGGTTCCATTTGGATGTGTATTAACTGTTGGTAGTTGAATAAGGTGACGATTAAGAAAAAGTATCCTCTTTTGAGGATAAATAACTTGTTTGATAAGTTGTAAGGTGCCAAATTCATCTCTAAGATAGATATTCGGTCTGAGTATCATTATCTTAAGATTAGGGAGGTGGATATCCCTAAGACGACTTTCAATACTTGGTATGGGCACTTTGAGTTCTTGGTTATGTCATTTGGTTTCACCAATGCCCCACTGATATTCATATATTTGATGAATAGAGTCTTCCATTAGTTTTTGGATTTGTTTGTCATTGTATTCATAGATGACAGCTTGGTATATTCTAAGAGTGAGATAGATTATGTCAATTACCTTTTTGTGCTGTTGCAGACCATAAAAGAGCAACAGTTGTGTGCCAAATTTTTAAAATGTGAATTTTGGTTGAATGTTGTCACTTTTCCATGTCATTATGTTGAGAAAGTGTCTAGGTGATCCTTAATCAGTTGTTCCTTTGAAAGGATTGGGTATATTGAATTCTCTATCTTATGAAGAGATCTCGATTGAGATCTTGGATCGTAGGTTCTTTGGTTACGAACCAAGAATGTAGTTTTGGTTATTGTTTTGTAGTAGAACCACAAGGTGGAAGAAGATACTTAGGAGGTGGAAGAGTATATAAGGTCCAAGCATCCGCATTTGTTTTATTCTTCGGATATTCGTGAGAAAAGTATGTGTCATTGATCATCTTTGGTTTCTAAATTGGTTAAAATGAGGTTGATTTCCCCTCATCTTTTTTTATAACTTAAAGGTTGGAATGGTGATGTTGGGGTGTAACTTGTGCTTGTACTACCTTGCTCTTCATTAGGGGATGAATGATGCTAGTTGGTGAGAGTGAAACACCTTAGGTTTTGACCCTTAAAAAATTTCTTGGTTTTTGGCTTTTGGATACCATATGAGTTGGGGTACTAGTCGTATGGTGAGGGTACGGGTCAGGTGACCCAGTCTTATGTTGTCAAGTATTGGGTGGTATTAGGTGGTTGAGTTTTTAGAATAGGTACAACTTGGGTGGGTATTAGTCATATGATAGGTGACGGGCCATTGGCTTGGGTTTTCCGTCACCTAATTTAAAACTTAGTAACTTAACTTGGATCTGAAAATGAGTTTCTCACCATGAGTTGTGAGATAGGATACGTGTGGTATAGTCTAGCTCGTATGTTTTATAGTATCAACCCCTCTTGATTCCGTCTAAGGTATTATATGAGGGTTTTTGTTATAATGGTTGGTTATGGTTTTTCAATATCTTTTACTTCTGGTTTTAATATTATTATGGTGATTTAAATATTTGGTTGCATGGGAATGGTTAATTTCTACATGGTTTTGGCTTTGGAACTATACCCCTAACATGTTTGATAAAATGTCTAAGAGAATGTTTTTTTGTTAAATTGTTGGACTTTCATTTAACTATTGCATGGTTGTAATACCCATACTTCTACCTAACTTAAATTTATCTCAAAATTGTTAAAGACTTGCTTTAAAAGAAGAATCCACTTTTATACATGTGGAATTTTCAAGATTTTGACATTTTTTTGTGTGGGAAATTGAATAAGCTTTCTATCGACACCAAATTTTCCTAAATCCGACACTCGGGCGAAGAGTTAGAGCCAGTTTAGTAAGACAGTGTACCACTGGGTACTTTAGCGCATCGTGGAGCCAGCCAAAATGGCATTCGTCAAAAACCAGTGAGCCTCCGTGATATTGGAGCATCACACCAAGGCTTGATTTCAGAATTGTCAATTTCCAATGCACCAACGCGATTCCACCGCATCGCGGTGCCATTCCAGTTCACAACTAAGGTGGTAACGTAATTTCTACTGTGCCGCGCCACCAACCAGTTTTCCAATTGTCCACTTTCCAGTGAGCTAGCGCGATTTCACCACGTCGCGCCAGCATGTAAAATTGAGATTTTTGGGTTCCACCATTTTATTTTAGGGGCTATTTGGTATATTCCAAAAAAACCCCAAATCAGCCTATACTCGATATTAAACCCTAAAATGACCTATTATCTCATTGTTTACCCATATCTCTCAAGAAATAAATCACTCTCTCTCAAAGATAGAAAACCCTAGCCCCAAGTTTCAAAAGTAAATCTCAAGAATCCCTCCAAGAACTCCAAGAAACTCACAATCAAGGTATGTTAAGTGTTGATTCATGGGTCCCTTTCTCCCATGAAGCTCAAGAATCTCTTTTGAAAATCCAAAGATTTTGTATTTATGAATGTTCATGATTTAGTTGAATTGAAATTCATGTTCATGTTGTTGTTGGGTTTCGATTCGTATTTCAAATTACATGTTGCAATGATTGATCCTAGTATGTGATGTTTTGCATAATATTCATGAGAAAACCTTCAATTTGCAAGTTGAATTATGTAGCCATGATAATTTTATTTATTGATTATTGCATTACCAAAGCATGCTCCCCATGTGTTTGATAAAATGCCTATGTGAAGAAAATAGTGCCTTCATAGTATGTTGTTATGAAATCCCCATTCATGTACAAGTTAGTGCATATAAAATGTTTGATTATATGTCTTAGTAAATGAATTATGGATACATATAACCATTGTTATGCTTTCAAGCTTGTGCCATGATTTACTTTTATGCTATCGAGTCCTGGGGGTATTAAATACAGGACAATTTAGCTGTGTGCCTAGAGATAGTGTCATGTTTTCATGATACTCTTAGTCCATTCATGATCAGTAGAATTCAGTCAGTCATGTGACTCAGGAAAACTCAGTAAACTCAGTATCTGTCCAGTCCCATTCAGTAATCCTACTAGTCTCAGGAATCTCAGTGATCTCAGTCAGTCATCATGTCTCAGTAGTATTTAGTTTAGACCTTAGTAAACTCAGTCAGCTAGCAGAACTCAGTAGCATTCTGTCAGTTAATAGAATTTAGTAGTATTCCGTCACTCAACGGAAATCCAGTGAACTCAGTTTAATCTAGTTAAAAAGTAAAATTACTAACAGATCAGTCCAGCATAGTATGAACTAGTAAATCAGTTCTGTGTCTATTCAGTTGGGAGTAGGATTCAGCATCGAGTGAACCCAGGAATAAGGAGACACACTATTAGATAGTAGAGGGTGTGATTCTTAGTAACAATCCTTGCATTCCAGAACTATGTAGCCAACGTAGGTTGCGATGTACCCCTATGAGTCTAGGGACTATACATCTCATTTGAGTTTTTCTTATAGGAGGGGTTGACGGAAGAGCTCCCTGTCAGAGAGGGTTTACTCACATCTTGTCTTTACCCGTGGAAAGGTACTGATGCCCCTCCAGCTAGGATTAAAGGTTGGACCCCACTAGTTAAGACTTGGGGCATGTCGATTAGATGAATACCTCCCATATTTTTAGTTTTTGATTCAGTCTTTAGAATAGAACACAACCCAGTTCTAAAGAAATCAGGACTGTCATACACAGTCACTCAACTCAGTACTGAACTCAGCTAGTTCCATTAGAATTCAGGATTGTCAGACACACTCACCCACTTTAGTAAAGAACTCAAATAGTTATACAGATTTTAGGACTTTCAGATACAGTTATCCAGCTCCTTATAACACTTAGATCAATTATTTATAATCTTGACTGTCAGAAATAGTCTTTCGATTATCAGTTACTAGTAAACTCAGATATCAGTAAACCTATGTTATCAGTATACTAAGTAGTCAGAACTCAGTATTCAGTCCTATCATGACCTAAGTTATCATTACGTATTTATGCATGTATTTTCACATTTATGTTATACAGTCAGTTAGTATTATTCATGCATATGGACCCTTTGAATAAAGCCTACCTCACTTGCATACCAGTACATTCAACAAACTGACACATTTGTGCTATGATGTTATATACCATAGGTTTAGAAGCACGAGCTCCAGAGCATCAGTAGCATTCCAGTTCAAGTAATAAAAGTCAGCAGTGAGTCCTTATCCTTCGAGGACATGATCATTACTTTATTATTTCATTACTTAGTTTATTTCAGTAGTTAGAGTTAGTTGGGGACATGTCCCATCAACTTCTTATTTAGACAATTTAGAGTCTTTCAAAGTATAGTATGTTCAGACAGATTAGTTCAGATTTGGATATTTCTATACATCATCCCGATATTGTTTTATCAGTTGTGTTATAGTTTTAAACCTTAAGGCCTTACAACTTATATTCTGCATATTTTTAATATACTATTTAGTGCTCAATTACAGATATCAGTAATGGGTTAGCTTATGGTCCTTTAGGGTCATGAGCACTGTGTAGCATTCCGGGTACCAGATTTGAGGTGTTATAAAATTGGTATCAGAGCCAAAGGTTCAACAGTGTCCTAAGAAGTCTGAAAAGCCGTATCTAGTAGAGTCTTGTGCATAGGTGTGTTGTGCACTACACTTCTGTGTAGGAGGCAATAAGATGTTTTAGGAACAGTTTCCCTATTTCAGTATTCATGTCGTGCCAGTGAGTATAATCTCCAATTAATTTCTTAATCTAATCCACTTCTTCCTCTCAGTTATAGAATATGCCTTCCAAAGGGGCTAGCAACAGGAGAATTGATAATCAGTCAGCACCTCAGCTCGTTCAGGCTGATCCTCTGGATGAACATTTTTCCCATGTAGAATTCAGGACTATATTTACTAATCTAGCCAATTCAGTCACAATTCAGCTGCTATTCCGACCAACCCAGTGGCCAATTAAGCTGCAGCCAGGATTTAGGACTACACTCGAATGAATCCTCCCTTATTCTTAGATTCTAAGTTCGAAGAGGATCCACAGAAATTTCTCGACCAGGTTCAGAAAGTCACAAACTATAATACCCCATATGTTTCTAAGATAGGAAGTGAATAAGTATTCCTACGTATAAAACCTCCTATCCTGTGGTTCATACTTGAGTACATGACTTACAATTAATATCCTAGTGATAGGATAGCTTATGATGCATTAAAAATGTTCATATGAGTCACTTAAGGTAATACAAGCTAAGAGTTTTTGAATCTATCAAGTTTTAGTGTTCGGTTTTTCAAGGGTCATCTTTGAACAAGTATAACTCGATGTTAATTTATTATTTTGGCTGATTTAGACCCACCAAATTGTAGAGAATTGATTTAGCTTTCCAATGATACTAACTTCTCCTTAATCTAATACCTGAGCAAAAAGTTATGCCCATTTTCGTGAGAGACAGTAAGGATAGGCGATTGGTTAGGCACTGCCCAACCAAACATAGGCGATTGGTTAGGCGCTGCCCAACCTAGCTTAGGCAATCACTTGGGCACCACCTAAGTCAGTTCCAGGTGCCAAAAATACTCCGTTTTGAGTTATTTTAAGGGTAATCTAGTCTTTTAACACTCCTTACACATCCCTAAACTTAACCCTACAAAATATATAGCTTCTAAACATATTACAACCCTATTATCATCTCAAAGCTCATCATCCAAGAGAAATAAAAGAGAAAAACAACTAGGGTTGCATAACTAAGCTTGAAGATCTAATTTCAAGGAAATTCCTCCGTCAATCATCAAGAATCTTCTTTCGAAGGTATGCGTGAGTTGATTTATGGATCCCTTTCAACCATAAAGCTCAAAAACCTTTTTTTCATTATAAAGTATGATTTATATATTGTTGGATGTTGATGATCATGTTGTTGATATTGGGTGATTCCCAAGATGGAATATTTGTATATTTTTTTGAATTTCATGATATCATATGAGTTGGAAACATGTAAATTTGGTTGTTCATGATGTATAATTTGATGATTTCACCTATGCTTAAGATGTGCATGTAAGGTGTTTGATAAAATGCCTAAGAAACTAGAAATCATGCAATATAGCTAAATTATGACTAAGTGAAGGATTCATGATATGCCCTTACGTTCCAATGACTTCTATGTTGATAATGTGCTTTGTAAATGATGTCGGAATACTCATGAACTATTCTTATGAGATTACTCTATGTTTACTTTCAAATCCTACTTATGAAAGAGATGTATGATAACCATGCAATCCACATGAACTTCCATGCTATTGGTATGTGTTGCCAATGTTGTTCATGCATAAAACCCTTTATGTTCATCCTACCTTCCTCGTATACTCAGTACTCCAGTTGTACTGACATATTTGTGCTATGGTGCTTTCTTTTCATGTTACACCATAGGTTTTGAGACACGAGCTCTAGCCCAGCAGTAGCTGTAGCATTCCAGTCGCAGAGACACAGTGAGTCCTCATTAATTCGAGGACAATATGATTTAACTCATTTATTTATTTCTTCAGTTCAGTTTTATGGAGTTAGTTGGAGACATGTTCCTTCAATTCCTTATTCAGATATTTTAGAGGCTCTTAGATTTACGTTCAAATTTATGTTCAGACATAACTTTCAGATTGAGTTGTTTTGGGTATTTTTACCCACATAATTGTATTTAGTTGAACCTTATGGCCTTACCGGTCTATTTATTATGCATTATTATATCATGATTTGCAGTATACAGGTACATATATCAGTCATGGGTTAGCTGTGTTCCCTCGGGGTCATGAGCACCGTGTAACATTTTGGTTCAGTGAATCAGGGTGTTACATAGACATCATGGGAGTGAATTCCAGTGAGAGTGTAGAGTTAGCCTCTTATCAGTTATAAGATGTAGCCCATACGCGATTTAAATAGTGAAAGGTAGATAGGGGTACAAATATAGAGCCCATAGAATGGGAAGAGTTTGCTACAACCTTCCTAGACAGATTCTTTCCCCTAGAGTAGAAAGAAGACAAAGTATTAGAGTTCATCAATCTCAGACAAGGTAGCATGAGCATAAAAGATTACTCCCTCAAGTTCACCTAGTTAGCCAGATATGCTTCCCATATAGTAGCAGATAGTAGATCTAGAATAAGTAAGTTTATGTCTGGCGTTTCAGGCAGAGTAGTTAAGGAGTGTAGGACTGCTATGTTGATTAAGGAAATGGACATATCTAGACTTATGTTCCAAGCTCAACAGATTGAAGAGCAAAACATAAGAAGAAGGAGAAAGAAAATAAGAGATCCAGAATAGGTAGTTATAGTTTCTCTCAGCCAGGGTCATAGGGAGGTAACCGTTCTCAGCATAGCTAGAAGTTTTCAGTTCTAGCTCCTTCCTCGGCTAGTGCTTCAGTTTCTAAGTTTAGAAATGGTAGCAAAGATAGGGCGCCAGGCTCCAAATCTCAGAATAGTGCAAGAATTATTCGCACTTATCTAGTTTGCAAAGGATGTGGTAAGTATTATAAGGGTGTGTGTAGAGCCAGTAGTAACATGTATTTCAGATATGGCGAGTCAGGTCACAAGGTCTGAGACTGTCCTAAACCCTATCCACGTAGTCAGCACGGTCGTCCTTCAACTCAGTCTGGTTGCCCGAATCAGTAGGGTGCCATTTCCAATGCAGCCAGTGGGAAACACCCAAAACGACTCTATGCACTTCAATCCTGTCAAAATCAGTAAAGTCCTCCTAAAGCAGCCACTGGTATATTAAGATCCTTCATTTACAAATTCACGCTTCTTCAGATTTAGGGTCTTCTTTTTATTTGTAACTCTTTACATACCAGTCCACTTTAAGGTTAGATAAGATCTTAACAAGGCCTTCTCAGTCTCTACTTCAGTAGGTAAAATGATCATAGCCTGACGAGTACATGAGAACTGTCTGATTATGATATCTCAAAAAGATAGGACTTCAGGTTCTAGTAGTAATAACAGTATGTGTAGAAAATCAGTAAAGAATTATTATTCCAGACCATTCCTATCATAATGCGAAGTTTTGTACTTCAACTATCATGATACGTACACATGCTTCACGTCACAATTCCATGCACCCAGCTTATATTCACGTGCTTTCCATAAAATAGTATGTGTTTTAAGTTCCTAGTATGAGGAGTTTTAGCTTACTTAGTGTAACAGATCATGTTCCATGAGTGCAGAAACATCAGATTCAGGTCATGCAACTCATGACTCACGCACTCATGTCCTATCTTATAGTATGTTCGTCCTGCATGACTCATGCTCAGCTCCTAGTGATCAGCTAAAATCAGATTATGTCACATATACTCTCAGTTTAGATACCTCGGTTAATCCGTGATTTTGATGTTCCATTCTTACGTTGTCAATTATAACATTTTTCAGTAGTCAGTATCAAGTAAAGGACTCAGATAGTTCCATAAAACCATGGCTTTCAGCTATCAGTTACTTAACTATCAGAATTCAGTACGTCTATATCAGTCTAAACCTCTATTATTAGAAAACCAGCATTCAGTCCCAGTTATAGTCTTAGTTACAATTACTGTCTCAATTACCATCTTAGCTACAATCTTAGTCCCAGTACTTGTCCAGCCAGATCAGAAACTCAGTTCACTTTCAGGATTACTCGACCATAGCATATGGCTATCAGTTACTCAATTATTAGTATTTTAGTACCTTAGTTACAAAATATTTCTTAATCATGTAATATGCTTGGTCTCACAATTTCAAGTAATATAGTTTTCATAAATCCATGTCCAGTCACCTCATGTCACTCAGTTAGTCCTTACTTCCTATGTATAATACTCTATAGCCTTTGGCTGGTTATTCAGACTAAGTATAGTTCAGTCTTTATGCCCAACATTGATCTATATATTATTCAGTTAATCACATTAGCGAGTATATTTTTGCATTCACGCTCAACATCATGTGAACCTTTTTAGTAGTCTCAGCTGCAGTGCATAAGGTTTAGTCACTTTACCTTAGATGATATTTAATAGGCCTTGCCTCCTAATATAAGAATCCCATCCGTGTAGCGATCTCCCATTCAGATGTCCTACTCAGACCAGGCCAAAATTCTCTTCTCTCTATAATTACTAGAACTTTATAGAGAGAGTACCATAGAAATGCTCTAGTCGATTATAAGTTTTTAGCATGAGTTAGTCCATGGAGCCAATGGTTAAGTTTAGTAGTCAGGCGAATAAGCTCGGATGGTGTGGTTTCCATCTTTCCATCTAGTTGTACTATCTGGAGTCTCATGAATGTGATCATTCTAAGATGGACTGACCAAGTAGTTGCGTGTCCAGCCTAGTTCATGCATCATGTCTTAGTTTCAATCTCTGATATTTAGTAATGATTTAGTTCATAGGTGCCTTGTACATTACCTCACTTTTCCTCATAGCTCAGTAAAGTCAGCCCAACATTCTTCAAGGGGGCATAGTATCCCAAGGGGGAGATACACTATAATACCCTAAAATTTTCATGACATAAACATGCTGCTCTTTTCTTGTAATACATCCAGTTTGGGGTAGAGGTGCTCATGAGTTGAATCTCAGACTTCTATCTCTTCCGTAAGCTATGTATTTAAGGTACTCAGTTCAGATAATGATATTCAGCTCATGTATCATGTTCCATACTCAGTTACATTCTCATGTTTCAGCTCATTCATATTTAGTAATTAATCTCAGGCTTATTAGCATTTTTAGTTTAAGGAAACAGTCTTCCTTGAACTAATTCAATTTCATGCTCAGATTTCCATCAGAATGTTGGTATTAGGAATTTTCATTACAAATGTGGTATCAATTACCATTACATATTCAGTCATGTAGTCATGTGTTAGTTCAGTCATGTATTCATGCATCAGATATGCATATTTAGTATGATACACTCAGTTCATCAGTCATATTAGTCATGTACTCATGTCTGAGTTGCTCATGTTCAGTATGTCCTACAACTTATCTTTTCTCTTATTTTAGTAAGTCTCATTCGAGGATGAATATTCCCAAAGGGGAGATATTGTAATACCCTATACTTCTACCTAACTTAAGTTTGTCCCAAAAATATTCAATTTGATTTCCCTATCAATGTTCAACACCTTGGGTTTAGGGAAGCCAAAATTGTTTTTTATGCTACTCCTAATGGCAGACCAAACCATAGTCCATTTTGAAGGAATCAACGAAGATATTTTCATTAAGGTTAGTAAGTTTATTATTCTTGTTGTTTTTATTATTTTTGGATTATAAGTTAAATGATAGGGTGTCAATCATCTTGCGACGTCCATTCTTCACAACGGAAGGAGCATTGATAGATGTGAGATAAGGAGTGCTCACAATGAGGATGGATGATGAAGAGCTAGTCTTCAAGGTTTACAAAAACCCAACACACTGACCAATTAAAAATATTTATTAATAATTACTGTGATGGAAGTAGAAGATTGTAGGATGGTGGATCCCAATCCTCCAAAAACCTCTTTGGACTTTCTTATTGAGCTACCCCAGCCACTAATACCTAAGCCCGAAATGATGCTGAATGATGAGACTAAAAAGTCTATTATTGAGAAAGTTGTTGACCATGAGAGTTCATACTCAAGAGGTCAAAAATAAATAATAAGATGGCCTCCAAGTAGGAGGAAGAGGATGAAGGAAAATGGTTAAGTATGTATAGGGTCTTTCTGCGACACTAAAAAAGGCACTGCTTAGGAGGCAACCTAAGTTAAGGCAGGTACTTACTTTCAATATTTTTAGTTTTTGTATTACATAGTTTTGTTTTTTGTTGAGTCATAAGTTGATGGGAAGTTTGAGTACCAGAAACCTGAGCTAAGAAGTATGGCAAAGATTGAGTGTGGTGTCCTCGAACCCTCTTAATGATAAAAGATTCTACTAGCTATGCCTAGAGGCCCCAATGAGTATTTCTATCTCTATTTTTAATTTCACATTGGGTACAAAGTTGATTTTTATGTGTGGGGTGGGGAAATTCTCATTGTTTCAGGTGAAGTGATGCGGTAGTTCTTGAGTCTTAGTTGTTTTCTTAGTTTATGGGTAAATTTAAAAAAGTTATAAAATATTTTCTCTTTTTTAGTTTTTGGTTTATTTGGGTTAGTCTAGTAGGTGCACACTTCACCCACGCTCTGGTTGTTCTTTTCTATTCTTTTCCATAGGGGCGCCCTTTGAACCCAATATTTTTTTTCTTTTTAGGAGTAAATTTATTTTTTTGTGTTAGGAATGAGTAAGATGTTCTTGTTGATGCTATGTTTGATTGTATGATGTAAGCTATTTTGAATATAAAGAGCATATTGATTGTGTGAACTTTTACTTTTGAGACTCCTAGTCTCATAATTATGACTCTTCTACTTATTGGCTTAATGTTGAATTCATTCTATTATTTGGTTGAGAGTCTATGATGATCCTACATGTGTTGAGCATGTGCCATGCGTGTTTGAGGTTCTTGTTTATTCCATGTTGCATTTAATGTCTTGAACTTGCCTGATGTCTGTGCAAAGCAAAATAAGAGTGTGGGTTTAGGAGATGATAAAGGCATTTCTTTGATAACCATATTCCATACCCTCTTTTTCTTACCTTTATGCATAATCGTAGTTAGCCCCTATTAGCCTTTAGATTTTTCTTTGGAAAATTCATATGTAGCTTGTATCCTTTTTTTTTGGTTGACCATAATTTGATCAAAGCTCCTAATAAATATAGTTAAAAATAAATTGATTTAAGCAGTTGGAGATTCCAGTAGGGAAAGCTGAAAGTTAAGCCCCCAAGAATTAGCTTTTGGTGTTGAAAATTTATGTGTTGTGGTTGTGAGTTATGCAATGAAAAGAATGAAGAATTTTTCAAATGTAATACCATGTGAATAGAAAATATTCCTATTGTATTGTATGTAAACCATATTAATGAGATGGGGAAAAACAAAAGATGTGTGTGAAGATAGATAAGGTGGAAAGTTGGTTGTTAGAGGTGAATTGAATGAAAAATGTGATGTATTAAAGTACTTAGGGAAGATAGTCACTATTCTTGGCCGAAATAGTTCTTTCCGTACCTTAGCCTACATTAAAACCCTTAAGCACCTATTTGATCTTAATCTTCAACACTCTGATATTGGTAGAGTACTACACTAAAGGCAAGCCTATGGTTAATCTTGTGTAGCTTGTGAATTATTAGTGAGAGTAAGTGTAATTTGATTCTTATACCCATTTGGTGATAAACTTCATCTATGTGAGTAAGTATGGGTAATTCTCTTATGGTGAGGGCATATGTTTGATGATAGTTGGGTGTTTTGTATTATCTCTTTTATTGAGAAATATGAATGAGTTTTCCAACTTGGTGAGTAAATTGTTGAGGCTAGAATGTTTTAGAGTAGTGTTCTTGAGCTTTCAATTGTGTGTATAACATGCTTAGTGTAAGAACTTGCATTCTGTGTAGTCATTGTAGTTTTAGCTTAAATGTTTTTCTTGTAGTAGAAGTGTGGAGTCTCCACTGACTATTATACTTAGAGTAAAGAGTCGTTCGAGGTGAAGAAGGCTTTAAGTGTGGAGTTATGATCTGAGGTTGATGTTGGGCGTATTTACACGCCTAAAACACCATAATTCACCCATGTTATAGCTATGTTTAGAGGATAAAATATATAATTCCTGCACTTTTAGTCCATTTTTCTGTAAGTGAGCTAACCAACGTGATTAGCATGTTTTCAGGTATTAATGATGAAGATTTCATCACTTTGTGGACCTTTCGGTAGCAAAGGAAAACTTCGCATAAGAGGGAAGACAGCTTTTGGAAGCTTGTGGACTGAATGTGATGCATGGAGAATCTGTCTCGGGCAAAATAAGTATTTCTTAATACTTAGGGGTGCAGCAGTAACCTAGTAGGACTAGGACAAGGATGTTATAAAAACCTTATTTGCTGAATTTTTCAGCATTGCTTGTCATAATTTATTCGACACTTTTAGTATTATTCAGTTTACAGATTCTGTAAGTCTAACACAGAGAAACACGCTACTACATACTTGGGAATGGCTAGAGAAGGGCAAATCATCTATCTCCTGGGACGCCAATCTCATTCCCGACGTGAGATTATTCTAGCTTTGATATGATGATGATGATGTTTGTTGTGATCTCCGTTGTAATCATGAGTAGCTAAACTTCTCTATTAGGGTTATGGAAGCCTTTTGATATACTATCTATTACTATGAGTTTGTGAATTCTTGATGCGCATGCTACTTATATCATTACTCTCTTCGTTTTAATTAAATTCTTGTGGTTGCAAACATATAGAATACACCAACATAACATTAACTTGTTCGAGAGAAAAGTTACATGTTTGGAAAAAAGAGTGTGACAAGGAAATAGGGCTACAAACCCCTGTTTACACGTTAATGCCCTAACCGGATTAACCTCTTGGAGAGTTTGTACCGTTAGTTATACACTTTAAGCTCGAGAGAGTTAAAGTGAAATAATCCTGGAAGGTCGAGAGACACTAGGATTTACCAGTAGAATACGAATCTCTATAAGTGCATGTATGTATGAATTCCGCATTACTCATAGTTAATAGATACGTAGAACTCATAAGGTGGACATAACCCTAACTTATTATTCTATGTGATTAAATCTTACTAAATAATTCATTCATTCGTTACTTTGTAATCATTATTGCACGCATAAATCAAATCGCCCCTTTCCGTGGAATTTTCGACCAACAGTCTACTAATAATTGCAACACTTAGTGACCGAGTATTCCTTGTGGGATTCGACACCCAACCAGTTGGGTTCTATATTTGACAGTGACCGCTTACACTCTTACGAGAGCTGTAGTTTGGGCATTATCAAATTTTGGCCCTGTTGCCGGGGAATACGGTTGGCAACTAAGTTTGTGATAGTTACTAGACCCTTTGGTCAAAGATTCTCGAATTTTACTTTTCGTCTGTTGTTTTTGTTTTATTTAGGATTTGTTCAGTGTATGCCAAATACTCGAAGTTCGTTATTACCCATAAACCCTGAACCGCAACTTATTGGCAGGATGGAGGCGCAACGAGACATTGAAAGAAGGGCTGCTCAACAGGAGCAGTCTAGATTAGCTGAATTGGCTGCTGCTCAAGTGCATCAACAGAATATTGATAACCCAGGTCGTGCAACAAATCTTGATAATGAGGAGCTGGGTGATGATGAACTACTAAACCCAAGGCGTGATGATGATGTGGTGGCACCTGTGAACAGAAGAGATCGTCAAGCTAGATTGAGGCCTGAATGCCGAGCTGTGCAGATCCCTTTTGATGATGATGATGACGATTTGGATGGGGCTGGTGCCACAGGGGCTATTATTCCTCCACCCTTGGCACCTGGAGCCAAGTTCAATATCACTAGCACCATGATTCAATTATTGTAGCTCAAGGGGCTATTTGGTGGACTTGTAGGCGATGATCCAAATATGCATCTGATAAATTTTATCTCTACATGCAAGTCATTCGACAATCCAGGCGTTGGACAGAATGTAATTCGGCTGCACTTATTTCCATTGTCTCTATCTGGAGAGGCAAATCTATGGTTGAACGGGCTAACTCCTGACTCTATCACTAATTGGAGGCAATTGAAAGATTGTTTCCTAGAAAGATTCTATCCGCCATCCAAGAGAACACAATTAAGAGATGAGATAAGCAATTTTCAACAGCTTCCAACTGAAGCTCTCCACGAAACATGGGAGATGTTCAGAAAGAAGCTTATGAGGTGCCTAAATCATCAGATGACCAATGTCCACTTGATGGAGATATTATATAGGGATTTGAATTCGGTGACTAAGCCAGTGGTTGATAATGTTGTGAGTGGTTCATTCATGGACCTTACTTTTGCTGAGGCAAGTGATATGCTGGATCGTATGACAAAGAAGAGTAGAGCTTGGTATACCAGGGATTCTGAGGTAGCAAGCTCTACTGTATCTATTGGCATGATAGCAGAACAGAGGCGAACACGAGAGAAACGTGACCAAGATATGGCTCACATGAAAACGCAGATGGATCTTCTTACCCAGCACTTATTATCAGGGAAGACCGAAAAGGTTATGGCCGTTGTATCACAGGGAAGAGATGAATCCGACTCTGAGGAAGAAGTGCATTACTTGAATAATCAGGGGGGTTTCCGAGGCAATGCCCAAGGAAACCAAGGTCGGAACTATTATTATAAAACTGGATACAAGGACCGTGATCAAGGTGGTTGGAAGAATAAGACTGACAGGAGTGGTTTGTATATTCCTCCTGGAAATCGTGAGGCTGTGGCGTCTGGCTCTAGGAAGATGTCCATGGAAGATGTGATGACTAAGCTGTTGAAAGGAGTGGAGGCAACCAACATGGGCGTAACCGAGGTGAAGAATGATTTGTCCTCAATAAATCAACTAGTTGATTCGCGTTCCATTGCAATAAAATAGCTGGAACAACAAATGAGTCAATTATCAGCAGCATTCAATCAGAGAAAGGCCGGCACCTTACCTAGTGACACCATGCAAAATCCAAGGAATGATGGATCATGTATGGATATTACTACCAGGAGTGGTAAGGTGTTGGAAAATCTATCTAAAGGCAAGCAGGTGGTTGATGATATAACAAAGTATGTTAGTGAAGTAGATTGTGATGATGCTGTAGAAGCTGAAGAGAGTGTTCATGATGTTACACCTAGACATCACCAACTTGAAAAAAGTGATAATCTGAAGCAAGGTAAAAAGAAAGTGGTGGAGAAAACGATTCCTCTCCCACCACCACATTTTTCTTAGAGATTGAAAAAGAAGGCTGGTGACACTCCTAAAAAGGTTGATAATCGGAAGCAAGATAAAGAGGAAGTGGTCGAGAAAACGATTCCCCTCCCACCACTACCTTTTCCATAGAGACTGAAGAAGAAAGCTGATGACACCAGGTTCAGTAAATTCATGACCATGTTGAAGCAGCTGACTATTAATGTTCCTTTAGTGGAGGCGCTGGAACAGATGCCTGGGTACGCTAAATTCATGAAGGACCTTTTGACAAAGAAGCGGGCAGTAAGCTATGAGCTGGCAGATAATGTTCACTATTGCAGTGCAATTGCCACGAGGTCTTTAGTATAGAAGAAGGCAGATCCTGGTGCTTTAACTATTCCTTGCATGGTGGGATCTATGAATTTTGCTAAAGCATTGTGCCATTTAGGAGCTAGCATCAATTTAATTCCGCTATCTATTTACAAAAAGTTAGGGTTGGGTGATCCGACACCAACCAATATGCGGCTCATGATGGCAGATAGGTCGGTAAAACTACCTGTTGGTATCTTATACGATGTATTGGTGAAGGTTTCTACATTCATTTATCCTGCAGACTTTGTTATTTTGGATTGAGAGGTGGATTCTGAAGTTCCCATAATCTTGGGACGCCCTTTCCTCACAATGGGAAGTGTGCTTATTGATTTATGAGCTAATGAGATTTTATTTCGGCTGAATGATGAAGTGGTCCGCTTTGATGTATGCAAAGCAATGAAGCAACCTAGAGATATGAATGTGTTCTCTGTAGCTGATGTTTATCATGAGGAGAAGAAAGAATTATCTGTAGAAAAGCAGCTTACTGTTGAGCCGTTGTCTGCTGTGCTTTTGAATTCGTAGCGTAAGGATGTTGAAGATTATGAAGAAACCATTTGTGCTCTAATAGGAATAGGGTCCTATTCTCATGCCCCTAAGAAGCTGGACCTTGATCTTAAGAATCGACCTTCACCAACAGTGAAGACTTCCATTGAAGAGCCACCAGTGCTAGAATCTGAAGAGCTCCCCAGTCACCTAAGGTATGCGTTCTTGGGAAGTGGAAATACACTTCTGGTGAGTGTTGCGGCTGATTTAGGTGAACACCACGTAGAGGCTCTCATCTCTGCTCTGAAGAGGTACAATAGATCTATGGGATGGACTATTGATGATATAATTGGTATCCCTCCTGTGTTATGTATGCACAAGAGTCATCTCTAAGAAGATTACATGCCTACAAGTAAGCATCAGCGTCGTCTAAATCCATTCAGAAAATGATGCACCATATATCTCAATGAAGTCTAAGTAATCGAGATAACTATGTCGTGCTGCGACAATAAATCAAGCGCTAGATGGGAGGCAACACATCGTCTTTAATTGTTTTGTTTTACTAGGAGTTTGTTTTTGTAGTCGAGCCACGACCAAAACTAAGGCGCTTGGTGGGAGGCAACCCATCTTTCTAATCGTTTTTATTATTTTTGAGCAAGTGTAGGTGCAAGACGTATAAAGGAGGAGATTGGTCTCAAATTTTGATTTGGAAGGGTGCCATGTTAAGGGTGGTAAGTTAGGAATGAAGGAGAAAAGGCTATTGGTTAGGCATTGCCTATGCAAATCTAGGCAACGAACAAGGCAAGGCCTATGTAAATCAAGGCAACGAACAAGGTAAGGCCTATGCTATGACCTAAGCTCTCTAAATCTACAATGCCATAGCATAGGCGCCGCCTATGCCCAACTAGGCCATAGCATAGGCGCCGCCTATGTCCAACTAGGCATTGCATTAGGCGACGCCTATGCCAAGCATAGGCAAAGCATTAGGCACCGCCTAACCTTACTTTTTGGTCTCCTAACCCGATTTTACATGGGTCAAACCCGACCCAAGCCTTAGTCTATAAATAGAACTTCAACCTTAGAACAAAATGCAATTGTTTTCTCAATATAGGCGCCACCCAAGCTTCCCCATTCTCTCAAAGTTTTTCCTTTTGTTCATCTAATCTTGCAAGCTCATCTTTCGGATCCATCACCAAGTAAGTTATTCTTTTATATTCCGTGGTTGTTGCGATGCTATACGTATAATGGTTTATTAGATTTTGAAGTGGTGGTTGGTTTGCTATGATGAATCTCATCGCATGAGAGAATAAGTGTGGGCGTTCTTGACATTGTTTCGACTTTGACTTGTGCTTGATTGTTATACACCGTCATATTTTTATGGAATCGAAATTGTGAAGTTAATGCATAATCTTCAAAGTTGAAAGCTTAAATGTTTGTTTTAAAGACTCGTTCATCGAGATAAAGATCTTGATTGACCACAAGCATACGATGTTGTGATTATTTCTATGAAATAACTTGATACAATCTCTTTGTGGTAGCCTTATTCAAGAAGTGCATTAATTCAAACATGAAAGTATAGTTAAGATTAAATGAAAGTATGACTGTGATAAGCATGTTGTTGGAACATATCGCCTAAATGTATGTCGATGAAGTCTGAGTAATCGACATCACTCACTTAATTAGCTTGTACCAATAAATTAAGTGTGGGGTGGTGCCACTACCATTTTCTTGTCGATTGGATATTCCAAGATGAAGCTAACATGACTCTATTTTAGTCTCAGGTAGAATGGCCCCAAAAAGGACGACAAGGAAAAGAAAACGCGTCCACCTTACAGAAAGGACTGAAAAGGTCAAGAAAAGAGCAAGCTGAATCCTCCTCGCTGCAAATACCTCGACGCACTCTTGGAATCAAGTGGGGTATATTTTGAGGAACTTCTGAGGATGATGACTCTGATGATGATTTCGACACAGGGGGTATGACCCCAAACATAGAAGAGGAGTCCGACTAATTAGGTTTTCCTTATTTACTTTCCACTGAGGGCAGTGTGTCCCGTCTAAGTGTGGGGTGCGGGTATTTGTATGCTGTACTTCCTTGTCTACAGTTATTTATGTTTGTTTGTTTGATTTTGTCGTAGTTAGTAGTTAGTAGTTAAATTTTAATTTTTTTTTTAGATTTTGCATGAAATCGTTCTGATAGGAGGCATGGTATTATGACAAGAGTTTGTGCTAAAATCATTACTATTGAGACATTAAGGCTCCAAGTGAGACTCACTGTGTGATAATTATGTGGTTTAATTCATTCATCTGTTGGATCAAGAGTCTATACTGCTCCCAATAAAGTTGACCATGTGTCATTTGTGTGCGAGGTTATAGTATATTCTGTGTTGTGACTGATGCTAGAACTTGCCTGGTGTGTGTGTAAAGCGAAATAAAGAGTGTGAGTTTAAGAGATGATTTAGGTATTTCTTTGGCAGCTTGTAGTTGTTTACCTTCTTTTTACCTACCCGTGTACATTATCCTAGTTAACCCTCTTTGAGCCTTTAGCTATTTTCCTTGACAGCCTTATATATAGCCTAATCCATTTTTTTTCAAGACCATAATTTGATCCAAATTCCTATGCGCTTTAAATGGTAGAGTCATGTGACAAAATAAGAGGAAATTGGGTGAGAGTGATGCCTCAGAGCATATTGGTACTTGAAATTGTTGTGAAAAAGAGTGGCTATCATAGAAGTGCTAACATAGAGGTGCGTTATAATATGAAAAAAAAGGGGAGAAAGAAAAGAAAAAGAAATAGAAAACTAAAAAGATAATTGTGTTTATGTTTGAATAACAAAATAAGGTGAAAAGGGGTGGTATATGAAAGAAAGGTAGCAGAGTTACTTAAAAAAGAGTGTTAATGGCATAATGTGATGTATTAAAGCGCTTAGGGAACATAGTCACTATTTCTGGCCAAAATAGTCCTACCTGTCCCTTAGCCTACATTACAACCTGTAAAAGATCTATTTGATACTAAGCTTAGCATTCTGATATTAGTGGAGCATTACACTAAGGGCAAGCCTATGGTCATCAGTTTCAATATAAGAATTCTTTGTGAGAGCAAGAGCAAGGAGAATCTTGTACCCATGTTTCGATAAATGCAAAACGTGTGAGTGATTATGGGTGATATCTTGTGTGAGACATACATGGTTGATGAGTTTTGGGTAGTTTTGTATGATTCTTTGTGCCTTAACTTGTGGATACGAATTAACCATCATCACGAGTCTATGTTGGAGGTTGAATTGTTTCTAGTAGTGATCAAGAAAACTACTCTTTGTTAATGATTGCCGTGCATGTCTTGTTGAACATTTTGTGCTGTTACTGTAAAATCCTAAGTAGATGTTTGCATGGACGTAATATTTTGTTCCAGGATGAACAAAGCTTTAAGTGTGGGGTGGTGATGTTGGGCATATTTACACGCCAAAAAAACCATAATTCACCCATGTTATAGCTAAGTTTAGAGGATAAAATATATAATTCCTTCACTTTTAGTCCATTTTTCTGTAAGTGAGCTAACCAACGTGATTAGCATGTTTTCAGGTATTAATGATGAAGATTTCAGGACTTTGTGGACCTTTCGGTAGCAAAGGGAATCTTCGCATAAGAGGGAAGGCAGCTTTTGGAAGCTTGTGGACTGAATGTGATGTATGGAGAATCTGTCCCGGGCAAAATCAGTATTTCGTAATACTTAGGGGTGCAGCAGTAACCTAGTAGGACTAGGACAAGGATGTTATAAAAACCTTATTTGCTGAATTTTTCAGCATTGCTTGTCGTAATTCATTCGACACTTGTAGTATTATTCAGTTTACAGATTCTGTAAGTCTAACACAGAGAAACACGCTACTACATACTTGGGAACAGCTAGAGAAGGGCAAATCGTCAATCTCCTTGGATGACAATCTCATTCCCAATGTGAGATTATTCTAGCTTTGATATGATGATGATGTTTATTGTGATATCCGTTGTAATCATGAGTAGCTAAACTTCTCTGTTAGGGTTGTGGAAGCCTTTTGATAGACTATCTATTACTATGAGTTTGTGAATTCTTTATGCGTGTGCTACTTATATCATTACTCTCTTCGTTTTAATTAAATTCTTGTGGTTGCAAACATATAGAATACGCCAGCATAACATTAACTTGTTCGAGAGAAAAGTTACATGTTTGGAAAAGAGAGTGTGACAAGGAAATAGGGCTACCAACCCCTGTTTACACGTTAATTACTTAACCGGATTAACCTCTTGAAGAGTTTGTACCCTTAGTTATACACTTTAAACTCGAGAGAGTTAAAGTGAAATAATCCTGGATGGTCGAGAGACACTAGGATTTACCAGTAGAATATGAATCTCTATAAGTGCATGCATGTATGAATTCCGCATTACTCATAGTTAATAGATATGTAGAACTCATAAGGTGGACATAACCCTAACTTATTATTCTCTGTGATTAAATCTTACTTAATAATTCATTCATTTGTTAGTTTGTAATCATTATTGCACGTATAAATCAAATCCCCCCTTTCGGTGGAATTTTCGACCAACAGTCTACTAATAATTGCAATACTTAGTGACCGAGTATGCCCTGTGGGATTCGACACCCAACCCAGTTGGGTTCTATATTTTACAGCGACCGCTTACACTCTTACGAGAGCTGTAGTTTGGGCGTTATCAGAGGTGTATTTATGCACCTTAGTGTTGTTATTCGAGCTTATTTGGACTTGTTTTGAGAAGTTTTTGTATGCTTAATACACTAATAATGATACAAATTAGCATCTAAGTGGTAAAATAATTGATTACAATGTTTTAGGTGTGTTTCAAAGGAGTTTGGAATTAAATTGGTCACTTAGAGTTTAAACGAGAAAACAAGTGTTACTATGTGTTGTTCTAGTTGATATTGATGGATTCTAGTATGTGTAATGAGTTACTAATGATAGGATTGTGTAATTATGTGTGTAATAACTTTTTTTATAGTGTTTAAGAATCAATTAAAACAAGCCAATAGTAAAAAATAAGTTAAAGATCAAAAACATAAAACTAGTATTCTTAGCTTAAGTTTCTAGTTCACCGTCTTGGATTTTGTGTTGTTTTGAGCTCTAATTCCTTGTGTGTGATGATATAGGATGCTTTGTGAGTTGATGATTATGATATATGGAGGATAAAAAATCTTTAAATAAATTGTAAATAGAACTACAAGGCTTGGAATAGATGGACGAAAGCAAGGGACAAGAGTTGATATAAAACGGAAACTTTGGAGTCAATGGCGTGTTGCGGACCTTAGGCAATATTATAAGGTCTATTCAACGGCCTTGGTATCAGACTAAAATACAAATTACAGTATTTCCCCACGATATTGGGGTGATACAGACCCTATTCCATGAAATAAAGTGGGCGATTTGGACCCTAGTGCAAAAATGACCATTTTGTTCTCATATAAATAGGACACTTACACTTGATGCAAGACACCTTGGATGACTTTGAAACTTTAAGGGAGGATAGATAACAATTACAAGTAGGGTTTTCTTCCTTTAGTTTTGTTTTCTTATGGATTTTATCATGTATTAATCTATCGTGATTACGGTTATATCCATGAGCGACTAAAAGCCTTTTTCTAGTGTTAAGGCAAAGAAAATGATTACTCTTGTTATGAACTGATTTGGTTTTGATAATTTATCATATTTGTTTATTTATTCATACATTTTATTACTATTTTAAGGATTCATAGCCCTTACAATACATCTATTGTCATCTTGGGTGCCCGATAGGAGGAATAAGAGGATAGAATATTGGGTAAATAGAATAGGATTGTAATCTTCTACAAAATGAAGTTATAATTTACACTTAGGATCGGAATATACCTAAGTGACCTATTTTTTTTCACTTATGGGATGAAATATGAATGTGTTTAACTTTTTTCTCACATCTTCACTCAACGATGTTATTGTGGGTCTAAGTTAGATTGATGACTAGAGGCTCGGAAGACCATAGTAATAATATCAACCCCGTGAATCAACAACAGAGATAATTAACCTTACCAATGAAGTTCAATAGCATAGTATGATTGTTGATAAACCCTTAACCCTGGGTTTCTGTTTATTGATTGTCCAAGAAATATACTTTACCTTATTGTTTACTTTATTTCTAGTTTATAACTCTCAAAGACTCGTGGTTACGTTTTCACTAATTTAATCTCAATACTGAACTAGAATTTGATAGTTGTCAACACAAGTCTTTGAGGGATCGACATTTGGATTTTATAAAGCCACTTTAATTTCTTGGTAAGACCTCGTACACTTACGTGTGAACTTGGGAGAAATAAGTTATTGGCACCATTATCGTGGAATTCTACAAGTGAACCTGCAGATCTTCATATAATATCTTGATGAACTGACCACTGTTGTGCAAAAGCTACACTATTTTCTACTGCAATTCAAATCTACCTCCTACAGCCGGTCTAAAAATGGAGGTAATATTAGTTGTGAGGGGGATTGCAACTTTGTGTGCAATCCTGCGGGCTGGTGAATCTTCAGCCATAGGTGCTAAATGATCTTACTACTACTAAATTTGAGGTATTGTATAGAGAAGTACTACTTCTGTCTTTTGTTGGCGTAAGCATTGCTCGAGTTCAGGATATGGTTCCACCAACTCCTTGTCCTCTCCCATCTTACTTGCTTTTAAACATCTTTTCTGGTAAATTCACCAAGTAATTAGCACATACATAATATAAAATAAAAACTAAAACTAAAATAGTTTCCAACGTATAAGTCCCCAGCAATAGTGCCAAAAACTTATTGCATACGAAGGTTTCCATGGTCCACCCAAGTAGTATAAAGGACTTATTAAAACACAAGTATTGATCCCACAGGGACTAGTGTTAAACAACTATCTTAATCCAGTCTCACTTTAAAGATTTGAGTGAAAAAGTAACCACAAAAGTTTTTGAGAGCTCAGAATAAAACTAGACTTAAACAATGTGATAAAGTAAAATTCTTGGACAGTAATAGGAAGAAACCCAGGGTTAAGACACTACGAATTATCATGCTAATCAATGTAAATTTGTTAGTTAAGTTAAATATCTTGGTTATCGGTCCATAGGGTCGATAAACCTCAAATAAATTATCTAACTTAGCCCCACAACTACATCATTGAGCGAGAAAGCAAGAAATAAGTTAAATGAATTCATATTCTATTGAATTATTGAATCAAATAGGGCCTTTGGGTATATTCCTATCCTAAATTCAAATCATAACATCACTCAATTAAGATTACGATCTTATTCAATCTATCCTAGTTCTATACTATTGTTCCTCCTTTCGGGCTCATGATAGCCACTAAGCATGTATTCAAAGGTTAGTGAATCCTTAAAATAGTTACCACAAGTATAAATATACAACCAACAATGATAAATAACCTAAACCAACTCAATTCATAAGAAGAATAATTGGGTTCTTATCCTTAACCCTAAAAAAGGGTATTTAGCCACTCATAGACATACATGTAATCACAATTGATGAATCCATGATATTATAAAAGAATAAACTAAATTAAAGGAATACAAACACTATTTTCATCCTTCTCAATCATGTTTCCCATCCCTAAGGTTGTGCAAGGTTAATACACAAAGGTTGAAGTGTCCTATTTATACTAGAACTAGATTTGTTGATTTTGATATAGCAGCATGCCAAACCAATATTGTGCCATATAGGCAGTGTGTCATACCCCTATAGCCTCTAGATAATGTAATTGTAATATCACAATGCAACCAATGGCGTTCCACGCCCTTATCACATTGCATAGGGTCTGTGGCACACCAATAAGTCTAAAAATTCTAGATTTTGCATTGCCTTGTCCCATGCGTTTATCCATTAAGTCCTAGATTTGTGGTAACTTTTAATTTTGATTTCCAGATTGTATATCATCCATACATCACATTAAACAACACACCAAGATTTCTATAACAACACACACCATAAATTAGAGCTGAAAACCACATAGAATCCAACTCGAAGAAATAGAAAGGAACATAACTCAAGCTAAATGTAATAGTTTTTGGATTTGAACTTTAACTTAATGTTTTGACTCCCATCTAATTATGAACGCACCTTCATCACCAAAAAGACATAATTAAACACTTAGAGTCTTATTTATATAATGATTACATCATTATGCACATGAGATGTCCTGCAAACTAAGCAAAATAAGGATGAATAACAACACTTAGGTGCATAAGTCAACCTAAGATCAAGGTGTCATCATAACCTAAACTTTTGGATCATGAAAAATTAGTATCTGAAAACTAGGTTACACACTTAGATTCTCCTTTATACAATGATTACATCATTATACACATGAGATGTCCTCAAAACTAAGCAACAAGGCCGGATAACAACACTTAGGTGCATAAGTCCACCTAAGATCAAGGTGTCATCACAACATAAAGTTTTGGATCATGAAAAATTGGTATCAGAGAACTAGGTACTCCGATCTGATAAGTGAACGAGTAGGATGTCTAAAATATCCTTATAGATCGGTACATTGATTTTAATGTCAATCTTTGAGAGGGTATAGAATGTCTTTAGGAAAACACTTCCCTAGTTTAATTGCTTATCCTATAAGGTTTTCATACCTTCTAATATAAATATTTATTCTATTTTTTGTATGCAAAAAAGTCTGGAATAGGTCCAGAGATGTAAGGGATGCTGAGCCAAAACCCTACTATTGGAGCCTAAGTTAAGGGCGAGAAAGGGGTCATGGCCAACCCAAAGATATAGAGTTGGCATAAGAACCTTTCCCAATTAGAGTATATGTTAGGTTAGCCTCTCTCGAGCCTGAGGTTTATTATGTTTAGGATGATTATTAGGAAGATGATACAAGGAAAACCCAGGTTCTATAGGGTTTATTTGATACCCCAATGTTTCAGGATTTATTGATTCATCTCTTGATACATCTAGATGGTATTCCCTAGACTAGTATTCCTTTCAGTATTCTATGTATTTCATAGAGTTTAGGAGGTACTGAACTAGTAAAACAAGCTCCTACTTATGGTATTCTTACTTTAATGTTAGAACTATCTTCTATAGTACCCCAATGTGTTGATTCACAGCCTACCAAGCTTAATGTACTCGATAAACATTAGTTTATTCAAAGTAGGTATCTAAGATTAATATTTACCCTACTTATCGATAATCAAGGATGGATCATATAGTGACAGGGGTGAACTAGAGGTAATCAAGATAAATCTAAGAGAGCTTGTAGTAGTGGATGGGGGGTTTCTCAGTTCAAAAGCAATCTTTGACAATGCTATTCCATATCTGGGAGACCTTAGCTAGTAGCCTCTAATTTAGTTATTACTGGTATCATTCTATTTTTTGACCAATCTACTTCTATGTTATTTAACCCTAGGTCTATATTTGCCTATATGACTATATATATTTCTATTTCTTTTGATGCTTCATATGAAACTCTTACTGTGCCTCTTTGTATTTCTACCCTAGTAAGAGATTCCTTAATAGTGTATGGGGTGTATCAATCTTATGTACTAATCTTTGAAGGGTGTGAGACCTAGGTAGACTTGATTATCCTAAATATTGTTGATGTTTATATTATCTTTGGTATGGGTTAGTTATCTTCCTATCATGCTATTTGGGAATTGTTATACCAAGATCATGACTTTAGCTACTTTAGGTATGCCATGGTTAGCTTGGATGGGTAGTTTTAATTTTGGTCCAAAGAGAATTATGTCTTTTTTGTGTGCTCGTTGCATGGTATAAAATGGGTATTTGTCTTATTTGGCCTATATTTGCGATACTAGTGTTGCATAACCACTCCTTTGGATTTTGTTTGGGTTGTTCATGAGTTCATGAAAATATTTCTTATGGACTTGTTGGGTATGCCTCTGGATAATGATATTGATTTTTATATTAATGTTGAGTCACACACCAAACCTATTTCCTCCTCTTTTTATAGGATGGCCCTATCTAATTTGAAAAAATTAAAGGAGCAATTGCGGGACATGTTTAGTAAGGGTTTCATTAGGCCTAGTGTATCTTTTTAGGTGCTCATGTCTTATTTTTGAAGTGGAAGGATGGACCTTTGTGCATGTATATTAATTGTCAACAATTGGACAAAGTGACAGCTAAGAAATAGTATCATCTTCATCGCATTGATGATCTATTTGACCAGTTTCAGCATACTCTAGTGTTTTCCATGATTGACATGAGATTCAGGTATAACAAATTAATGATTAGAGCTTTGAACATACAAAAGATTGCTTTTGGACTCAATATAATTGTTATGATTTTTTGGTCATTTCATTTGGACTGACCAATACCTCAACAACATCCATAGAATTGGTGAAAACCGTATTTTGATCTTATCTTGACTCTTTATAATTGTATTTATAGATGACATTTCGGTTTATTCCAAGAATGGGGTTAACTATGTAAGACACTTGAAGGTAGTACTTTAGAGATTATGAGATGAGAAGCTGTATGCCATATTCTCCAAGTGTGAGTTTTGGTTGAACTTTATTTCTTTATTGGGATATGTAGTGACCAAGGATGGCATCATGGTTGATCTAGCCAAGGTAGAAGATATTTGTTTTTAGGATAGGACCATTAGTCCCACTGAGATCCATAGTTTCATTGGGATAGTAGGATATTATCAACACTTCATTCAGGGTTTCTCTACTATTGCGCCTCCTTTCACTAGTAGACTTACAAGAATATTATATTTTAGTGGTTAGATGCTTGTGAGGAGAGCTTTTAAAAGCTCAAGGAGTTATTGGCTTCTACCTTTATCTTGACCTTGCCCAAAGAATGTGTAGATTTTACTATGTTCTATTATGCTTTTGATGGTGGTTTGGGTGCAGTGTTGGTGCAGGAGGGTAAGGCTATTTCTTATGGTTCTCTCCAGTTGAAGCCCGATGAGAAAAATTAATCTACCCATGCCTTAGAATTGGACGCAGTTGTCTTTGTGTTGAAATTATGGTGGAATTACTTGTATGGGGTCCATTGTGAGATTTTCTTAGATTATCGTATCCTTCTGTACTTCTTTAATTAGCAAGTTCTTAATATGAGACAAAAACATTTGCTTGAGTTTCTTAAGGGCGATGATCTCATTATTCTTTATTATTTGGGCAAGAGAATTTTTTGTATAGATGCCTTAAGATGGAATGTAGCTAATGTGTAGAGTTTAGCTTATCTCTTGAACTTGGAGGTTTAGTACTTAGCTAAAAAATTAGTTATTCTTGATACTTACGCACTCAAGTATGTATTAGTCTTTCTTGAGGATACATCTTATTTAATGGAGTAGATTTGAGCTCATAGGTTTGATAATGATAGACTAAGGGTGATTCGTGATAAGATGTTAAGTGGAAAGGCTAAGTAGACATCTCTTGATTTTGATAGTGTTTTAAGGATTAGCAGCTGAGTTTGTGTGTTGAAAGTTCCTGGATAGGTAATATTTATCTTGGAGGAGGCTTATTATTCTAGATATTCCATTCAACTATAGACGACTAAAATATACCTTGATCAAACACAACATTATTAGTGGGAAGGTATGAAGAAATATATTGTAGAGTTTGTGGCTAAATATTTGAATTTGCAACATGTAAATTATGAGCATCAACAATTGGGTGGTACATTACAAAGGATACCCATTCCTGAGTGGAAGTGGGAGCGGACCACCATGGATTTTATAGTTTCCATTCTCTCAACGTGGGGAAGTTTGACTGTATTTGTGTGATTATGGATCAATTAACTAAATCAACATATTTCATCCCTGTGAAGGAAAATTATTATGCAGAGAAATTGTCCAAGATCTACATTAGAGAGATTATTGATTTATATGGTGTCTCGGTATCCATTATATCTGATAGAGGTACTTAGTTTACCTTGAGTTTTTGGAGCATTATTTAGAGTGAGTTGGGACTCCACTTGATTTGACCACAACTATTCATCCTAGAATAGATCATAATTCAAAGAGGATAATTCAAGTTCTAGTGGACACATTTCAAGCAAGTGTAATGCACTGTGGGGGTCATTGGGATAAGTACTTGCCCCTAACAGAGTTTGCCTACAAGAATAATTATTATTACAACATTTAGATGGAACTTTTAAAGGCTTTGTATGGGAAGAGGTATAGGTCCCATACAGGATGGTTTGAATCGTTTTAGGTAAGGTCTTGCAGTATAATTTTCTTACGGATTCAGTGGATTATGTGAGAATCATTTAGTAGAGGCTATTGGCTTCCCAGAGTAGGCAAAAAAGTTAAGCCAACCGTCGAGCCTCCGATGTATAATTCATGATTGGAGATTGATTTTTGTTGAACATTTCACCCATTAATGGTGATAAGGTTTAGGAAGAAAGGACGCTTAGTCTGAAGCTCATTAACCCTGTCAAGATCCTTGAGAAGTATGGAGATATGGCATATAGGATAGCTTTGCCTCCATATCTATCGGTTGTTCATTTTCTATTCCACGTTTCTATGTTAAAAAGATACCTCCAAATGACACATATATTATTATATGGAATTTTATTATTCTAGATCATGATTTATACTTTGAGGAGAAGCATAGTTCTATCCAAATCAAATAGATTAGGAAGTTGAGGTTTTAGAGTATTGATTTAGTGATGGTCCAGCAAAGACATCACCCTATTAAGGAGCCTACTTGGGAGGTCGGGTCCTACGATTATCGTGAATCCCCCCAACTTTTTATCGCTTTACATGGTTGAGAACTTCACATCTATGGTAGACTATCTTAGACATGTAGATGCAATGCTTTTTAGATGGTTTATCACATCATATCAAGAACAAAAGAAAAATAGAAGAGAAGAAGGTCATCCAAATGTTTTCAATACTAATTATTACAGAAAAATTAAAAGATAATAAGGTTGGTACAAAGCTTAATCTAATTAATTTAATTATCTCACAGAAATAAGGCATATTTTCATCATCTACTTCTTCGTTAAGGGCCATTTTCTTAATTTAAGACATCTCAATATTGATTTTAAGAAAATACTTTATTTTTGTTTATGGTTTGGGATAAGTATAGTTAATAAGAATAATGGGAATAGTTTGTAGTAGTGATGAGAGAAGAGGAAACTACTCTATTCATAAGAGTATGTTTTCTAAGGTTCTGTGCGTTCAACACACGCATGAATCATGTGAGTGGAGAAAATTAGATATTTTTGTTATATAGTAGTATGTCTCATGCAATGTTAATAATCAATTATCTTATAGTTAAAATACATGTTCTAACGTAATTACAAAGTGATTTTTGACTCAAAATCAAAATATATCGATATGGGTATCAATGGACTCCTTTTCATTTGTAGATGTCTATTTTATTTGGTTGGATGTAATCGACAATGATTTTGCATTGTGAAGCTTTCAATTGATGCTTTGAATTATAATTTTTTCTTGCAAATTGTAACACCCCAATTTGGTACCTGGAATGCTACACGGTGCTCATGACCCCGAAGGACCACAAGCTAACCCATGACTGATATCGGTAACTGAGCACTGAATAACATTCTATAAATATACGAATTATAAGATATAAGGACAAAGGTTCAAAACTGAACTAATATTTAATAAAAAATAATGTCTGTAATGGGGTATAATAATACCCAAAACTTAAATAAACGGTCTAAAACATGCTATAATCTGAAAGCCTCTAAACTGTTAGAAAATTGTGGAGTTGATGGGACATATCCCCAACTAACTCCTAACTACTGAAATAAACCAAGTACTGAAGGAATAAAATAATTAAATAATAACATCCTTGAATGATGAGAACTCACTGCAGACTCTGACTACTGAAATTAGAATGTTACTAATGCTCTAGAGCTCGTGCTTCTGAACCTATGGTATAAAAACACCATAGCACAAATTCGTCAGTACGATTGAATGTACTGGTATGAAAATGAGGTAGGCTGAATGCAAAAGGTTTCATATGCATGAACAATGCTAATTGACTAAATAACATAAATGTGAGAATACATACATGGATGAGTGACTATAACTGAATTTATGATGATACTACTACCGAGTCTGAATACTAACAACATAAGTTGTTGATAACTTATATAACTGATACTGAACGACTATTTCTAATAGTCTAGAATCTGATGGAACTAGATGAGTTTTGTACTATACTATGTGACTATGTCTGATAGTCCTGGAATCTAAAGAACTATCTGAGTTCTATTACAGAGACTGAGTGACTGTATATGACAGTCCCAATTCTGTAACTGAAAATATGGGAGAATTCAACTAACCGTCATGCCACGAATAAGCAATTATAGCTGAGTTAGGGTCCAATCTGTAAACCCAATTGGAAGGGTGTCAATACCATGCCCCTAGTAAGGACAAGCTATTAGTGACCCTCATCTGATAGTGTCCCCAAAGAAAAATGGTGAGAACCTCATCTGACAGACTTAATCAACCTCATCAACCCTCAACTGATACTGTTGATGTCTCAACCTATGCTGGCTACATAGTTTTGGAATGTAAGAATTACTTCTAGGAATCATACCCTCTACTGCTAGTATGTGTTCCCATCCTTGGGTTCACGAGGTGCTGAATCCTACTCCCAACTGAATAGACACAGAACTGATTTTCCTAGTTCACACTAGGCATGACTAAACTATTTCTTATTGTATTGATTAACTAGACTAAACTGAGTTCACTAAGTTTTGTTGACTAACAGAATACTACTGAGATCTGATAACTGACTTAGATTATTGAGATTACTAGACTGATACTAAATTTACTTAGTTTTCCTAAGTCACATGACTGACTGAGTTCTAGTGATCATTGCTTGACTGAGAGTATCATGAAAATTGACACTAGCTCTAGACACACAACTTAATTTTTGGGTACAAGTACCCCCAGGACTTGATAGAAGAAAACTAACAAGGCATGAAATTCTTGAATACATGACCAACATCAACAATCCATAATACAATAAGTTAGAGATTTCATGGAGTACATGATTATCATAATATTACAAATGAATGAGAAAGCATATAAACCTGTCATAATTTCATCAACTAGTTTCATGAGAATTCCATAAAACATTTATAATGCACAACAATATCATAGAAGTTATTGTGATCATAAGGGTAAAGCATGCATTTATAATTTGGGTCACAATTGAGCTATGATGCATAATTTCTAGTTCCTTAGGGATTTTATCAAACACCTTGCATGAACAACTTAAGACATAGGCATAATCATCAAATTATCACTTCAAAACTCCATGAATCAACTAAACTTATAGATTTCAAGCCACACATTAAGATAGTTTCATGAACAACACTTAATAATTCCAGCTTTGGAATCACATCATCATAATCTCATGAACATGATCAACCCACACAAAAATATTCATAATACAAGATTTATAACATGATTCTTGAACTTTATGGATGGAATAAATCCGTGAATGAACACTATGCCTACCTTAGTTCTTGATTCTATGAAGTTTGATGGTGGAATTTTCTTGAATTTGAATCTCCAATTAAAATTTTACACTTGACTGAGAGTTCCGTGAAAACTGACACTGACTCTTAGAACACAACTAAATTTTTAGGTACAAGTACCCCCAGGACTTGACAGAAGGAAACTGACAAGGTATGACATTCTTGAATACATGACCAACATCAACAATCCATAATACAATAAGGTGGGGATTTCATGGAGTACATGATTATCATAATCTTATACATGAATCGGAACACATATAAACCTGTCATAATTTCATCAACTAGTTTCATGAGAATTCCGTAAAACATTTATAATGCACAACAATATCATAGAAGTTATTGTAATCATAAGGGTAAAGCATGCACTTATAATTTAGGTCATAATTGAGCTATGATGCATAATTTCTAGTCCCTTAGGCTTTTTATTAAACACGTTGCATGAAAATCTTAAGGCATAGACATAATCATCAAATTATAACTTCAAAACTCTATGAATCGACTAAACTTATAGATTTCAAGCCACACATTAACATAGTTTCATGAACAACACATAAACATTCCAGCTTGGGAATCACATCATCATAATCTCATGAACATAATCAACCCACAACAAAATATTCACAATAAAAGATTTAAAACTAATTATTGAACTTTATGGATTGAAGGAATTCATGAATGAATACTATGCATACCATAGTTCTTGATTCTATGAAGTTTGATGTGGAATTTTCTGGAATTTGAATCTCCAATTGAAAACCCTAACCTTGTTCTTGAGGAAAATTGAGAGAAACTAGTATATTTTTGGTGAAAAATGGATGAATTATGTTTTATTGGGATTGTATAGGGGTGAGAAGTTGAACCTTTTGCCCTTATAAATACGAACATTTAATGAATTAAATAGGGCATTGATGCGATACCCGATGTGTCGTACTATGATCGTGCCAGCCTCAGTAGTTTCACTGGCAGTCCCTACAACAATGTTAACAAACTTGAAGGGCGACGTAGCACATCAAGATCGCATTGTCCACTATTTTGGGATGCCAAAAGTGGTCTAATCGAGGTCCAAAAAATCCAAAACTTGTCCGGGAACACCTTCTGACCTATCTGATCATGAATTAACATACATAAGGACGAATAAAGGACATTAAGGTGAAAAAATGAGATTTCCAACTTTCAAAGACCAAAAATAAACTAAGTCAGGGAACTTAGCTAGTGTTTTCTAAGTCTGGGACCCCTTGATAAGCTTAAAGGACTAAATAAAGCTTAGAATTTTTTCGGGGACTTACAATATCTCCCCCTTGAGAACATTCATCCTCGAATGAGACTGACTGAGATAGGGAAAATACAAATTAAAATATATATTGGACATGAATAACCGAAACATGATTTCATGACGGACATGACTGATAAACTGAATAATCATACTGAACATGCATATCTGATGCATGCGTGACTGATTCATGAATGCATAAATGAAATTTTTGATAAGATGAGTTTCTCATAATGAGGATGCATATCTGACGCATGAATACGTGACTTACTTGATGCATGAGAATATGACTGAATATGTAATGGTATTTGATACCAAGTTTGAAATAGAAAACTGAACATAAACTATATTCCAAGTTTGTAATTGAAATTTGAACATGAGACTGAATAAGCTTAAGGAAAGCAATTACCTTTGGATGAGCCTGAATTTGAAGATAAGAGGTGAGGATACTTGGTTTGCATATCTGCTTCTGCTTCCCAATTAGCTCCCTCAACAAACTATTTTCGACAAAAAACTGTGACTAGTGGGACATCTTGTTCCTTAGTCTGCGAGTCTGATAGTCATGAATTTTGACTAAAATATCTTCGAAAGAGAGGTTGATATGAATGTGTAAGATCCCGCAAAATTGTCTCATAGTCTGAGCCTTAGAGCGTGTTCATGAAGTGTAAATTCGGCCTTCAAAGATTGAGAAGTGTCTTCCCACGTGAGAAATATTTATAACCATATAGAATTTTACTAATATCAACATTTTTCATGTAGAGAATTAAATAAGCTTTCTGTCGATACCAAATTTTGCAAAATCCAAAACTCAGGCAAAGAGTTAGAGCTATTTTAGTGAGACAGTTTGCCACCTGAAACTTTAGCGCGTCGCGGAGCCAGCCAAAATGGAAATCATCAAAATCCAATGAGCCTCCACAATTATGGCGTATTACGCCAAGGTTTAATTTTAGAATTGTTAATTTCTTATGCACCAACATGATTCCACTGTGTCATGGTGCCTTTCCAGGTTGTGACCAACGTGGCAATGTAATTTCCACTGCGTCGCGCCATCAAGTAGTTTTCTTATTGTCCAATTTCAGTGAGCCACCATGATTATGGCACATCACGCCAACATGTAAAATTAGGATTTTTCAGTTTAATTCAAAGGGCAAAAAGGGCCTTTTCCCAACCCCTATATATACTCCTTAACACGGTATTTGGCCTTATTTCACCCAAAGTATCATTATTTCTCTCAAAGTTGTTCAAGAATAAGAGCTAGGGTTCCAAAATCAAAACCCTTCTTTGCCCTTCAAGAGAAATCAAAAAATCAAGAATCTCTCCAAGGGATTTCAAGAAAGAGTTTCTCTAAGGTATGTAGATGTTGATTCTTCGGTCCCTTTCATCCAAGAAGCTCAAGAACCCTTTTCTAAATTTCAAAGATTTTTATGTTTAAGAGTTGTCATGATTCATGTGAGTTGAAATTGATGTTCATGGTATGATTGAGTTGTGATTTATGTTTTTTTACATGGTTTTCAATCTTTGATCCTAGTATGTGGTATTCATGTGATGTTCATGATAAACACTCTTCAAGTTGCTTGTTAAGTGGTGTGTTCATGTCAATTAAGTTAAATAAGCAAAGCATGCTGCCCATATGTTTGATAAAATACTTATGTGAATAAATTAGAGCCATTATAGCATGTTGACTAGAAATCCCCAATTGTGTGTATGCCCATGCATGCCAAGTAGTTATTGAAAAACCATAGCGAATGAATTATGGCATGATAGCATGAAATTCCCAAATTATGTGCTCTTTGATACGTGCTAAGACTTTAATACATACTAAGTGTTTGAGGAATGAATTGTAACATGATAGCATGAAGTTCCTCAATTATGTGTTCTCCAGTACATGCCAAGACTTAAATATGTTCGAAGTGCTAGATGCAAGGCCTTGTTGAATGAAGAATGATCCAATAACATATCTCCTTATACTATTAATTGTTTATGATTCTTAAATTCTTGAAGTGATTCCTTAGTAATTGTGATGGTGAATGATTGTCTATGGTCTTGTTAATTCAAGAATGGTTAGGCTTTACTTTTATGTTATCGAGTCCTGGGGGTATTTATACCTGATAATTTAGCTGTTGTCTAGAGTCCGTGTTAGTTTTTACGATAATTTCAGTTGATCTATGTTTCTTAGAACTCAGTTTGTTATAGAACTCTATATTCTCAGACAGATAAAGAATTTAAGAAATCTCAGTAATCTCTATAATCACCGTAATCTCAGTATCGCTAGTAATCTAGCGGCAGTTCTTTACCCAAGTCAGATCTAGTTGTATTAAAGTGTTCAGTTCTAACCTGTGTAGTGATCGAGTACTCTATTCAATGCTCAGTGTCGTTCAGTTAGATAACAAGGTTCAGTAGTATTCCGTCAGATATAGAACCAAGTGAATTCAACTTAACTTAATCAGATCATTCGAGAAAGATAATCAGTATCATATTTAACTTAGTTTGTGTTCAATTAAGAATCAGTTCAAAGTCTTTTAGTTGTGAGTAGGAGCTAGCATTGAGTGAGGGAAGGGATAGCGACTCCCCGTCAGAGAGGAAGAGTCGTTAGGAGAAATCCTTGAACTCTAGAACTGCATAGCCAGCGCAGGATGTAGGAATTACCCGTCAGATAGTCTTGACTATTATATTGACTTAGGCTTGACTTCCTGCGAGGGTCACCCGCCAGATAGGCTTGACCAGAGAGGTCTTTAACCGTGGCATAGTATTGACACCCTTCTTGCTAGGGTTACAGGTTGGACCCCACCAGTTGAGATTCGAGGCATGTCGGTTAAGTGACTACTTCCCACAGTTATAATTTTAATATCAATCTTCAGAAATTAGGAATGTCAAATACAGTCATCTATCTTAGTGAGGAACTCAGATAGTTCCATTAATTCATGGACCACCCATTGGATAGGCTTGGTCCCATATAAAGTTATGCTATATCAGATCCCGATATCACCCATCAGATAGGCTTGATCTTAGTCTCATAATCAGTTGAGTAATTTCATTATCAGATCTCGAGATCACCCATCAAATAGGCTTGATCTCATCTCAGATTCAGTTGAGTATTCTTGTTGTTAGATTCAGGCATGATCTTTTCTTATCATTGATAGTATACTCTAAAATCATCCGCTAGAGAGGTTTGATCTCCAATGCAGTCAGTTGAGAGTACAAAACTTAAAATTCAGTCATTGATATGAGTAGATTTATTTAATCAGATTCAGTATCATCAGATTTTGAGATCGCTCAATTGATAAGACTGATCTCAACTCCAGTACTCAATTATCAGTATCAGATGATTCAGTTGTTTAGTATCTCAGGCATTAGTAGTGAGTTCAGATATCAGTAATGTAGTACCCGAGTTTCAGTAATCAGAGTCGTGATGATTATGATTATGGTTCGTGCATTCATGCATATGTTCTCATTCAATACTCTCATGATTATTCAGTGAGGTTATTGTTCATGCATAAGCCCTTTCATTTACCCTTACCTCACCTTCATACTCGGTACATTCCCGTATTGACATATTTTCACTATGGTGTTTTATTTGACACTATAGGTTCAGAGGAACAAGATCTAGAGTACCCTTAGCAGCTTAGTACCAGTCAGCAGCAGTAGACATAACAGTGAGTCCTCTTCATTTGAGGATGATCCTTTTATTATTTTGTATCAGATTTTGTATATTTTTAGTAGACGAAGTTAGTTGGGGACATGTTCCATCAACTCTACAATTTAGACAGTTTAGAGGATTTTCAGATAGATGTTACAGTATTTAGTTTTTAATTTTGAGTGTTTTTTGATGTTTTGAACCTTATGGCTAGTTTTCATACTTATTATCTATATTATACAGTGTTCATGTAAAGATATCAGTAGAGGGTTGGGTTATGGTCCTTTGGGATCAAGAGCACCATGTGACATTTTGGTTCCAAAAAATTAGGTTTTACAGAATGTCTATGCCCTCTATAGGGGCTACAACTATTAAGTCACCTATGCACTTTATTAATCAAGGAGACATCGAACACTAGATGAACTGAGGTAAGATCTGATGGTAATTCGAGCTTATAAGCTACTTTGCCAAAGTGACTGAGAATTTTGAAGAGACTGGCACATCGGGGACTGAGCTTTCCCTTCTTGCCGAATCTCTTCACTCCTATCATGGAAAAGATATTTAAATAAACATGATTATCAATCTCAAACTTGAGATCCTTTCTTAACAAACATGAATGGAAACATGAGAACATGACTGATTCTGTGATGTGTGTCATGGGCTGAGCATCATGAGCAGAACTGAGCCATTGAGTACATCGCTTACGATCGAGAATGGAGCTAGAGGGTCAACTTATAGGTACCCACTACTCCAAACTAGAGTCATTATGTTAAGAGGAAAATAAAGTTTCTAGGTCGTGGAGGTTTGAGAGTTATTATGTATCTCCCCCTTGGGACACTATGTCCCTCGAAGAATGCTGACTTGATTGAGATGTTGAGAAAAATTGAGGGGATGCACAAGGCACCTACAAACTCAATCATGACTGCATATCTTGGATCTGAGATTTAGCTAAGACGATAATTAAGAAGGTAACCATAATTAAAACTATAACTAAGACTGAATACTAGTTTCTGATAACTTAGGTTTAGCCTAGTAATGAAGTATTAAATTCTGATGGCTAAGTAACTGATAACTTAAAGCCATGGTCCTATAGGAGTACTTGAGTCCTTTACTGAATATATATTACTGAACTTTTATGGTAATTGAAGGTTAGGGATAAAACATCAACACCACAAATTCACCAAGGGATCTTAATTAAGGGTATTCATGACATAAATATGAGTTTGACTGATCACAAGGAGTGGAGCATGTGTCATGTGAGTTGGGCATACTGTAAAGCATATTATGAGTGTATGAGTCATGAGCTAATGAATTGAGTTTGAAGTTTCTATACTCATGGGACATGATCAGTAACACTAAGTAAACTAGAACTCCTTATCCGAGGAATTGGGAGCGTACATGAATTTTCACTAACGTGAACAAATATGAGCAATGGTCATAGAGCTGACATGCAGGAAATGAATAGATATCATTATAACTGATTGGTTTTCATATTCTGAGATGGTTTGCCAGATCATGCTCACTATTGGAATAATCAAGAATGTCATCTATGAATACTATGACGAACATATCTAAGTACCAGTTGAACACTCAGTTCATTAAGTCCATGAAGGTTGCGGGTGCGTGGGTAAGACCTAAGGACATGACTAAAAATTTGAAGTGGTATACCGAGTTCTAAAATCCGTCTTTGAAATTTCACATTATCTTAGTTTGAGCTGCTGATAACCTAATTTTAGGTCTATCTTAGAGAAATAGATGGCACCCTGAAGTTAATCGAACAAGGCATCGACTCCGTGAAGTGGATACTTGTTATTGACTGTTACCTTGTTGAGCTGATGGTAATCTATACACATTCTAAGAGAACCATCTTTCTTGTGCATGAATAACCCTATAGGGACAGGAAGAAGATCAATGCCGAAGTCTATTTCCCTTTCGAGAGAAATTCCAGGAAGATCTTCGAGAAGGACATCAGAATATTCATTCACTACTGAGACTGATTCAAGACTGGGAGTTTAAAAAATAGTGTCCTTAACTAGAACAAGATGACAGAAACATCCCTTAGATATCATTTTTGGTGCCCGAAGGTAGGAAATAAGCTGACCTCTGAAAGCTGAAGTACTACCTTTCCACTCTAGGATAGGTTCCTTTAAAAATTAAAACTAGACAACTCTGTTTCTACAATCGACTGTGGCATAGAAGGAATAAAGCCAATCCTTTCCGAGAATGACATCAAAATCAATCATCTATAATTCGATTAAGTCTACTAAAGTGACTTTCTAAGATACCATAACTGAATAGTTTCTGTAAACCCATCGGACGATTATAGTTTTACCCACTAGGGTAGAGACTTTGAAGGGTTCTACTAGAATTTTGGGACTGACTCTGAAATCAACTGCTATATAACGAGTAACAAAAGAAAAAGAGGCTCCTGGATCTATCAAAGCATAAACATACAAGTGAAAGATCGGTAATGTACCAGTGACCATATCAGGAGAATTTTCCTAATCCCGTCAGGACTAAAGAGCATATAGTCTGCATGGGCATTGCCCACTAGTTGCACTAGAGGTGGCGCCCTGATGATTCAGGTGATCAGACTGAGTTGAGAAATAGTTATCCTAGCTTTGTGGACCCACCTTAGGACTGTATTAGAATCTGTGACCTAACTCACCACACACGTAACAGACATCACTGCTGGCTCTACATGTACCTTTATGATATTTGCCATAATTCTGACAAAGAGGATGGGTTTGGGCACTGCTAACACTGCCCTGAGGTTTAAGACCTAGCGCCCTATCTCTAAATTTAGGGATCACAGCACTAGCCGTGGGAGCAACTGGAACTGAAGACTTTAGGCAAAACTGATAATGATTACCACCCTCTTACTTAGGCTGTGCAAAATTGAGAATACCTATTCTCGCTCTCTTATTTTCTCTCTTTCTTTTTTTTTTCTTTCTTTCTATACTTTCCCACCTTAGTCTGATGGGCATGAATCATATGCATGGGTGGGATAACATCCTACTGATTTCTCCGAGCTACTACTAAATAAGATAAAGTAAGAGAGTCAATTTTGAATTAACCATAAAAGACATGCTCATTTAGGAAATCTGCCTTAACGGGCAGAGGTGTTGACTTATTCTTTTTCCTTTGGTTAGTCCTTTTGGGAGACATGTTCTATAATAAAAGGGAGAACATATTAGACTAGGAGTTAAATTTGAGCTCATGATCACTAGCATAACATTAATACTGAAAGAGGGAAACTGTTCTTAAAATATCTCATAGCATCTTGTCCAAAAGTGTGGCGCACAACAAACCCATGCAAAAGACATTACTCGATGCAACTTTTTAGACTTTCTAGGACACTGTTCAACCTTAGTCTCTAATACCAAGTTTGTAAAGCCCCAAATCTGGTACGTAGAATGCTACATGGTGCTCATGACCCCAAAGGACCATACACTAACCCATGACTATTATTTGTAATTGAGCACTAAATAATACACTATAAATATACAAAATATAAGCTGCAAATCAAAAGGTTCAAAATATAAGTAATACTGAATACAAAAAAATGTCTGTAATAGAGTATAAAAATACCTAAAACTAAAATAAACTGTCGGAAACATGCTATAGTGTGAAAGCCTCTAAACTGTTTGAAAATGATTGAGTTAATGGGACATGTCCCCAATTAACTCCTAACTACTTAAATAAACCAAATACTGAAGGAATAAAATAATTAAATAATAACATCCTATAATGATGAGGACTTACTGCAGACTCTGATTGCTGAATCTAGAATGCTATTGATTCTTTGAAGCTCGTGCTTCTGAACCTATGATATAAAAAATTATAGCGCAAATGCGTTAGTATGATTGAATGAACTAGTATGCAAGTGAGGTACGCTGAATGAAAAAGGGTTAATATACATAAACTATGCTAACTAACTAAATTACATAAGTGTGAGAGTACATACATGGATGAGTAACTGTAACTGAATTCATAATAATACGAACTACTAAGTTTGAATACTGAAAACTTGAGTTATTGATAACTATTATAACTGATATAACTGATACTGATACTGAGTGACAGTGTCTAATAGTCTAGGTGCTGATAGAATTAGCTAAGTTCTATACTGTACTAAGTGATTATGTCGAACAGACCTGGAATATAAAGAACTATCTGAGTTATGCTACAGAGACTAAGTAACTATATATGACAGTTCTAATTCAATAACTAAAACTGTAGGAGAATTCATCTAACTGACATGCCCCAAAAAAGGTATTATAGTTTAGTTAGGGTCTAATCTATAACCCTAATTGGAAGGGTGTCAATACCACACCACTAGTAAAGATAAGCTGTGAGTGACCCTCATCTGATAGTATCCCCAAAGGAGAATGGTAGGACCCTTATTTGACAGTGTTAATCCATCTCATCAACCCTCAACTGACAATGTTGATGTCTCAAACTATACTAGCTATATAGTTCTGGAATGCAAGGATTGCTTCTAAGAATCGTACCCTCTACTGACAGTGTGTGTTCCCATCCTTGGGTTCACTCGGTGTTGAATCTTACTCCCAACTGAATAGACACTAAACTAATTTTCCTATTTCATATTAGGCATAATTAAGCTGTTTCTGATTGTACTGATTAACTAGACTAAACTGAGTTTGCTGAGTTCCATTGACTAATAGAATACTACTGAGATATGATAACTGACTTAGATTACTGAGATTATTGAGATTACTAGAATGATACTAAATTTACTTAGTTTTTTAGAGTCATATGACTTACTATATTCTACACATCATGGATTGACTGAGAGTACCGTGAAAACTGACACTGACTCTAGGCACACAACTAAATTTTTGGATACAAGTACCCCCAGGACTTGACAGAAGGAAACTAACAAGGCATGACATTCTTGAATACGTGACCAACATCAACAATCCACAATAAAATAAGTTGGGGATTTCATGGAGTACATGATTATCATAATCTTATACATGAATCGGAACACATATAAACCTGTCATAATTTCATCAACTAGTTTCATGAGCATTCCATAAAACATTTATAATGCACAACTATATCATAGAAGTTATTGTAATCATAAGGGTAAAGCATGCACTTATAATTTAGGTCATAATTGAGCTATGATTCATAATTTCTCGTCCCTTAGGCATTTTATTAAACACGTTGCATGAAAATCTTAAGGCATAGGCATAATCATCAAATTATAACTTCAAAACTCTATGAATCAACTAAACTTATAGATTTCAAGCCACACAATAACATAGTTTCATGAACAACACATAAACATTCCAGCTTGGGAATCACATCATCATAATCTCATGAACATAATCAACCCACAACAAAATATTCACAATAAAAGATTTAAAACTAATTATTGAACTTTATGGATGGAAGGAATTCATGAATGAACACTATGCATACCATAGTTCTTGATTCTACGAAGTTTGATGTGGAATTTTCTGGAATTTGAATCTCTAATTGAAAACCCTAACCTTGTTCTTGAGGAAAATTGAGAGAAACTAGTATATTTTGGGTAAAAAATAGCTGAATTACGTGTTATTGGGTTTATATAGGGGTGGGAAATTGACTCTTTTTCCCATAAAAATGCGGACATTTAATGACTAAAATTGGGCATCGATGCGATACCCGACGCGTTGCACCATGATCGCGCCAAGCCTCAGCAGTTTCACTGGTAGTCCCTACAACAATGTTAACCAACGTGATGGGCAACACAAAGTGCCAATACCGCATTGTTCTACTATTTTGCGATGCCAAACATGGTCTAATCGAGGTACAATAAATCTAAAACTCGTGTGAGAACACCTATTGACCTCTCTGATCATGAATTAACAAACATACAGAGCATTAAAGGACTTTAAGGTGGCAAAATCAGATTGCGAACTTTCGAAGGCCAAAAATAAATTAAGTTTGGGAACTTAGCTCGAGTTTTCTATGTTTGGGTCCCCTTGACAAGCTTAAAGGACTGAATAAAGCTTAGAAATTTTATGGGGTCTTGCACTGATCTTCTTTAATATAAGTTGAGATGTACCTTCATTTTTTGGATGTCTTTAGGTGTTTTTTGCTTGTTTGCTTGTGTATTGTGAAACACTTATAGTTTTAAGGTCTTAGTTAAGTAAAATGGAGATTATCTCAGCGAGTTCTAGAGTCTTTTAATGGGTTGTAGTTACATAATTGCTTACCTTAGTTAGTTTTGTTGCTTGTGGTATGTGTAGAATAGATTGTAGATAGTTGACTGATTAACCTTGAATAATTGATAGTGGATACCTACTGTAGATCTTGAATCATAATTACCAGACTTTATTGTAATGATCGAGGATTAAAAACCTTTTAGGGGATAATTAATTTATCATTGTTATCTAATGGAACAATTGAGGTTTTAAAATTAAATACAAGATAAACGGACTTGTTATAGTTAATGTAATTTTCAAGGTTTAGTTCCTCTTATTTAAGGATGTCACTAACTAACATTGTTCTCCTTTTAGTTAGTTTAGTCTACTAATGTCATTTTGGAAAAGATTAGACTGATTATAACTATCTCTATAGTAGTTTCAACCTTGATTCCCTTGCCTCGTGTTCTAATGACCCTTGGCCCTTAGTTCAAAAACCTGATATATCTCTATCCAAATACTTAGCTTTTTCCTTTTAATTTGCCTTTTTATGTCTAAAAACTTTACCTTATGTACCCACTGCATTTACCTTTTCAACTCTAATCACTACAAATTGCTTTATGAGTAGGCTAGTCTTAACTATCAACGGTGCTATCTCTTGAGCCCCTGCTTCATTTAGTGCTCTCTGCTTAATAAAAGCACTAATTGCATCAGTATCAGGTGATCGATTTACCTTTTGAGTATGACACGCTTGGTTGGTTTTAGTGATCCAGTCTAAGATCTTAGAAACACGTTTCTACCAAAGACTCATGAAGGCCCCATCAATAATAGTATCAGCTACAACCTTGGTATTAATATTCAAGGACCTATAAAATATCTCAAGCAAGTTTATACTTGTGATTCTATGATTTGGAATGTTTTGTAGTTTTTTTTTAAACCTCAACCATGTATTATATAGTGCCTTTGAATGTAACTGTCTGAAATTAAGATCTTATCCTTCCAATTGCAACATTCTAGAGGGTGTAAAGAATTATGTTCTTAAGTTATTCCAAATGGTGATATATCCATGATGCAACTAACTTTACCATAATGTCTCCTACCCTTTCAAAGAGAATAGGAATAACCTTAGTCGTATAGCTTCCTGACTCACCCCAGGAAAATTATCTGAAGTGCATATACCCCATAAAATTTATGATTTGCATGTTAGAATCATTAATAGGCCGGCCAACAAACAACCCTTTCAAATTCAGCAACTAGACCATATCACACGTAATATCAAACTTTGTACCTTGGGGCAATTCTAGAGAAATAATTTCACCTATTTTAGTAGCTTAATATACCTCAAATATTTATATCGATCATCATACACTGGTAGGTATTGTTGGATAACTAGTCTATTGACCTCTGCTTTTTCTCATTCTATTCCTTTCAAGTGCGGCTTAATCATCTTTTTTTTCTATCTAGCCCTTTTGTCCCGAGATGCTCATCAGGCAGCTACTTTTCTAGTAGTTTCCTCAGTCATAAAGTGAGAAGTAACTTGCTCTACCATTTCTTCATCACCATGCTTAGGTTTTCAATTCAATGTTATTGGATCATCATGAACCCCATTGAGTATGGCACCTTGATCATAAACTCCTCTATCTATTATTTAATTTGTCTCATAGTTCTCCTAAGTTCTAGATCAAACAAAATTAGGGAGTTTCTTTGACATTGAGTAGTGGGTATACACAGGTGTTTTCCCAAGAAATATTAGAAAAGTTAAAATCAACAAACAAAACAATAATTTCAACAAACCCAATTTTTTAATTCATAATCGTATACCCTAGAAATGGTACCAGACTTTGATATTTCCCAAATTAAAACTCTCAAAAAATATAAAATAATCACTGAATCAAAAATAAAACCCAATAAGGTTGGGGTTGATCCCACGAGGAATAGACTAAAAGTATATCAAGAGTCTAATGATGTAATTTGGAATTACGTAAACAAGCAAGGGGTTTCATAAAAGTAAGTGGTAGTAGTAATAGTTATTGGTTAATTTAGATTATGATCAATATAAGACGAACAATAGATTTGTGTTCCCCATGACTTCATAACTCCACAGGCTGTTCGTCCTCAACATACTATCTTGATGCTTTGCATGTAAAATCTAACAAGATATATATTACCTAACCGTCTCTCAACCTTGGCTTGGGTGAATTTCACTAATCTCTTCTCAAACTCAGAGAGTCACATTACTAACCCTCGATTTTTTGTGATCTCAAATTAAGTTATAGCTCAATTTAGTTAGATGAAGGTTCTTGAAATTGTTGTTGTTACTTCATTTTCCCAATCTCTACCTCTTTATAGAGCAAGCCTAGAATCCATTCGATTTTTTAATGTTAGCCACCTTTAAGAAAAAAATCAAATCAAAAGAAATAATACATGCAAGAATACCAGTCTATAATGACTTTGCACTTAACCTACTTTATTAATTCATTATGGTTGCCATAACCCTAGATATGGGGTTTAACTTTTCATTATTGTAAGCACACACAAATTTTTCATAGATGATAGAATAATGTTTAACTTACAAGAATAGGATTAAAAACCAAAATCTCAAATTTATTAAAAAAAAACTTAATAACCAATATCAATGATTCCAAGATAAATAATGTATATCAAAACTCAAAACAATGTAAAAAATATATGGAGTGTGTAACCTATTGAAAAAGAGTGTAAACTAATCATAAACTCCCATAGGAGTATTTATAGATACAAAATAAATCCTATACTAAACTGTATAAATAGAAAACAAATCCTATCATAAACTATGTCGGAAGAGCGAGTATACAACACCTACGACTTATGGGTTACGTCATGGATTATACCCACAAGTTATGACATGATTCATGGAAATTAGAACTCATTATAAAGCTTCATTACTTGACTCACGACTCTAATTTATGACTTAGGGCTTAGATTCACAGATCGTGGATTACTAACCATATTTCACGCCTCCACTCATGCCCCTAGGTCTACCCATGATTTGTGGGTCAACTCAAGGGTCACTATTTAGCTTAGTTTTCATCCTTCTTTCTTAGTTTTTGCCCCAAAACCTTTTTATTCCACAATCAACATCAAAACACATCATATCCAACAAAAATACCTAAGTTCCAGCATAATTTCCTTGTTTTATATATCAAAAGTGCCATAAAGTCATGGAACATTAGTTTCTAATATTTTTCGACTGAAGATCTTATTAGTTGTATTGTTATACTAATACTAGAATTACTATATCTCCATTGAGAGATATATCCATTTTGTATGTTAGATAGAGTTTCCATACGTGCAACAATGATTATCTTCTATAGCTTCTATCATTCTACTTACTCATGGATGTTGTGTCGTTAGACATCGTTCCATTTATTTTATGCTATTGTACTAGTTTAGACTAGGGATAGGAATTTGTTTAGTAGAATTCTACAATGTATCTCTTTTTAATAAAAGTTTTATTGTCGAAAAAAGGTTATTTATTCACAAATTTATTTATGCTTAAGGTTAATAATATATTCTTCAATAATTAAATAGTTGAGTGGTAAGTGATCTCTTATCTAGGGTAGAGTTGGTTAGGTTCCTATACGATATTATATTTGGGTTGTGACAAGATAATATCAGAGCCCAGGCTACTAATATACTAGTAAAAGAGAAAATATTGAGTAAAGTTTTATGGATTGATATGTTGACATCCACATAAAATCTATAGAAAACTACAAGGCATCTAAGAAATTAGTCTTACTTTCTTATCTCCCATCATTCTATCTAAGTGTTATATCCTTGAGTGGAGTCTAATTGGTAACTAGAAAATTTTAATTGGTCTCTCAAATATCATAATTAGGATTAGTTTTTCCTAATTAGTATCTTGAAAATATTTGAAAGGTTGAAATAATAGTATTCTATCTAGTAGTGATCAATAAGATACGTATAACTTATATGTAATGTGGGAATTACGTTTGATTAAGTGGAATATTGTAGTTGCCAGTTTCATTGGTAAGAATAACTCTTTTGTTAATTGATCGATTATGCTTACTAGAAATAATTGTGTTTTGAATATTTTTGCCGTGGAATGATAAAATGCTACATGTATTACCTATGTGGATTTTTATTGTTGTGGTCATACTATTACCCAGTTGTTTGATGGTAAAACTTCTTAAGTTCATATGATGATTATGACTAATATGAGATAAATTTTTACAAAAGACTATTTGTGAATCATAAAGGCTAGGTGTTGATTTGAGGTATGTCTTGATTGCTAATTGGTCTTTGGTAATAAACTTAGGATCCTTGTGTGATCCAAACTTTAATGATCATATTTAGGATCCATATGTGGTTTGAACCCTTGTAAATTATTCTTGGGATCCTTTTATGGTCCCAACCTTTGATGATTATAATTGGGATCATTATGTGGTCCGATCCTTGATGATTATATCTTGGTCTGAAGTACTATTAAGTAATCCTTGTGTGAATAATTTAGTTAATGAGATGACTTGTTAATAATGCCTTAATAAGTCATTGGTCAAATTGAGATGAATTTATTATTTCTACATCCTTAGTAACTTAAACGAAAGGTGAGTTATGTAGTTGATGTCACTTATGCAAGGTTAATTTAATATATATATAAAATTTTTCTTTCTTATAAATGATGAAGGGAGATAATAATAATGGTTTTACATGATATTAGTAAGTTGACCCTTAACTGTTTGATTGACAATTATATAGCTTAATTGATTAAGTGACTTGAATGATGTTATAAGGATAAGGGAATTAATGTGGCAAAGATAGACTAACCTAATTATACACAACACATGGTGTCTTTATATAAATATAATGGATTAACGTTTAAGGATTTTAATAAAGTGATAGTAGGATAATGTTCATAGGCTTAGTAAGGAAGCTGGGCTGCTAGACAGACCTTGTAGGCTTGTTATGACTTGATACTGAGTACATGCTTATTGTATGATAATAAATATTTGTTCAAAGTATCCCTTGGATGTGTTATAGTATAGTTGATCAGGTTAGTAAAATGAGTAAGCTTGACAATAGTTGATGATCATTAGTTGTAGGGCCAACTAAAGAGATGGTTAAATTATACATATTTATATCCCTTCTATCGATACAAGATAATACTTGGTAAGTGTTTCCCTTTGAGTTGTTAAGGTATGTTATAGGGTCGAATAAACTAATATGAGTTATGGTGGTGAATATATGTGATAGTAAAAACCCATTGTGGTGTGATTGGTGGTATTGTGATGTTATATAATTGGTTAGGGTGTAAGCACCCGATAAAACCTTTTCCTAATATACTAATGAAAACCTCAGAGTAGTTTGCTTTTGGGTAAAAATCTATGTTGTGTGTTTTAGTATTGAATAGTAGATCATGGGGTGTTTATTGGTAGATTTTAATTGTTAATGTCTTAGAGAACAAATTCAGTAACCCGTAGAAACTTTCGATGTGTAAAATAAGTTGGTAGAACTCCATTTTGAGTGATTGTCGTAAAAGGGTTAGTTTTTAATATTGAATTCTTAGAAGTGTATTTTGAAATTTCATGAACAGGGACCAAGTCTGAAGTAACTACCTTAGGCCATTGTAGCATGGTCGATATAGTGTTACCCACTAAAACGGTAAAAGTACTGATGTAACAGTACACAATTTCTCCCCTCTTCCCCCGTTATCGGTGCTTTCGTCCTACTTCTTCATATGCTATAATATTGTATGGTGTTTCAGGTATTATTGTCCCATTACATAAATTTTATTACAAATCTATTCCTTCAGTAATAGTGGTTATGGTCTATGCCTAAAGCTTAGTAGTCCATTGTGTGAAGGCTGGTTGGCGTTGTTATGAGATAGTTGTTTGGTAAGTGTTATCAAATTATGACAGAAGTTAATGAAAGTTATATTAATTTTATAACTATTGTGTATGATAAATCCATGAATTAGGATAAAAACTCACCTTTCTGCAAATGGCCTTTCAGGGATAAATAGTAGGTAAATTAGTGTCTAATATTACAACTCATTTCATTATTACTAAAATATCTATAGTAAAAACATTAGAAGCTCTTTCACCCTAAGATATATGATCGATTCTTTAGTATGGGAGTGCATTGGACATGTACTAAGGTCATGCAATATCCTTAACATGAAGTTAAGTTGAAAGTTTTCTTGCCAATTGAGTTTGAGCTCAGTTTGAACTAGGGTCAACTTCAAACAAGCATATCTCCTAGACTATAAAGAGTTATGTGGACACCTACCAAATAAAAGATCTTTGATTCTATTTTCTAATAAATCTATCCATTCGTTAACGTGCTTTGGAAAAAAAGGTTATGACCATTTTACTAAACACTATCTGAACTTAGAAGTTAACCACAAAAATTGTATTAGTGTAGTGGTAACAGGACAGTATTTATGTCTTGTTTTTATGGGTTTAAGACCCAAAACTAAAATATTTCATTCCTAAATGATAATTAGGAAATTGTCTCATAGTTGGAGTGGAAATTCGTTATTGAGGTAATATTCTTACTTTTTTTACATTGATTAATACATTCATCTTATATAATCATTAGAATGGATAATTATGTTGAAATTCTACTATTTTTGAACCCTACGATCATCAAATCATGGGAAAACCTATGGGTATTTTTATTTTCACCTATAATTAATTATAGAATGCAAATTAAATCTTCCTAGTATGTATTGATTTTCAAAAATATGAACTTTGATGGTTGGAGATCTTGAGTTCAATGAAGGTGGGAACTTTAGCTTCAAAAATCTATTAATGAAGTTACGTTGAGTTTGATAGAACTAAGAGGATGATTAATTAACTCTTGGATAATTTCATATACAATGAATAAGGATAAATTTAGCGGGTTAGAATTCTTAAAGTATTTGTCTGAAGAGTAGTTTATTAATTCCTCTTATACTTGTTGTTTATTAGATGATATAACCTTTGGAAATGTGAAGAAAAATGAAGATCATCCATGATATAGTTTACTAGTTTGAACAACTTGGTTTCCAGGTAGGTTAAAGTTTAATGTATAGTAGACTTAGTTTAGATGCATGTAATAACTATAGTTGGTGGGGGATTACATTTCTAGTAAAACAATCACAGAATCAGGATGGATAAAACATTGAAATAATGTAATAATAAAATAATTGAATGTTATTGTATTTTGTATGGATCCCTTGATATGTGTTTGCATTGTATGAATTATATGATGATGTATAACATTAATATATGAATGTGAATTTTAATAGAATGATTAGGTGACCTTCTAATCTATGGAGCTAGTCTTTAATATCTTAAAAAGAAAACCTGATATTATGTAGAATTGAAGCATGAGTTCTTTCGACATGAAGATAGTTAGGAGGATTAATTATTATAAGAGGAGGTGATGATATAGCTTAAGAACCTAAAGTTATGTCTTTCTAAGTTCTAAAAATTAAGATGTATATAAGTGGACGACTCTAGCTAGATTTGTAAGATGAATATAGCTGAGTGGTTAAATAAGTAGCTAAAGAGGATAGATCCTTGAACTTAGTTATGAATTGAGTGTAAGGGTTACTAGTTAGTAACTGAATTTACTGGTTCATTATGTATAAAAGGTATTTATATTAGTGAATAACTTAGGATGATTAATTAGATTGTATTCTAATAGAATTTGCACTCTTAGAATGGGTACTTGATTGATTGATCTTAAAACATATTTGTGATTGATGATAGTGTTTGATAATTCTCAATTTAGCAAGTAGTAAATTGGCCTTTGGACATACTTATGATTTCATGTATTAGTGGACATTCATGTATATCTAAAATAATAAAGTGGTGATTGTTGACTATATTTATGTTGTTGTTATTAATTGTAAAGTCTATTTTGATTGTTATTGCTTGCATCTTATTTCAAATGGGTGTTTATAATTTGCCTTCACGCATTACTAATACTTATTAATTACATCCTACATTTGAATATTCATATATATATATATATATATATTAGTGGTGATGGGTTAGTGAAAATGATGATGTTGTTGAGCTTATTATGTTCATAATGCTGATGATATTGAAGTTGATGGTGATGAGTTGACCAGGGAAAGAGAAGTTGTGTATCTTGTATACGTACATTCATCATATACATTTAAATGTAAATTTATATTTATATATGGTCGTTGATTCATTGAGTAGGCTAAGATATGTTGATGTTATATCATGGTTCCTTGTATGGATTGATTAATGATGACATGCTATGGTTCCATATGAGGATCAGTTATGTTGATGATGTGATTTGACATTATAGAAAATTTTGACTATATGGTACGCCCTAAATTTGTATAAATATTGCTCTCTTGTATGTAGAGTTGCAAATTTGATGCATATTATAGTTCACTTTCTTGTAAAGTTGTTAAAGCTAGTAATATTCATAATTGTTCCAATCCTAATAGTTAGAGGTAGTATAATAGGGAGCAAGGATCACCATGCAAGGAGAATAAGACTGAGAGAAAAAAGTACATAGAGTTGTAATAAGTTAAGTCTGTAAGAATTGTGGGCTATATTTATTCAGTAAAATATAATTAGTTAATCATGCCATAATGGTAAAGTAATATTGCATAAATAAAATTAAGGCGGTAAGGTTTGAATTTTAAGTAAAATAAGCATGTTCATATATTAAAATGTATGACTGTCATAATCTTTTCTTTTTTTCTATATATTGTTATATGTTTCTAACTCTAGTCATCCATGATACCTACTGGTACAAGTGGTTGCAGTGATGCTATACTTGCTATATCTCCATTTGGGGATATAGCTATGTTGCATGTTACTTGGAGTTACTATAGGTGCAATGGTGATTATTCTTCAACAACTCCTATATTTTTGCTCACTCATGGATGTTGTGTCCTAGATTATCTTTCTATTTGCTTAGTTCTCTTATATCAGTTTAGATTAGGTTTTGGAAAGTTATTTAGTAAAATTCTGCAATGTATATTTTTTTATAGTTTTGTTTTTATAAAAGAAGGTCTATTTATTCAAGGATTTACTTATTCTTACTGTTAATAATATTTTCCATAATAATTGAATGGTTGGGTGGTAAGGGTTCTCCTATCTAACATAGAGTTGGGTAGGTGCAAGCACGATTGTGCTGATTAGAATTGGGACAAGGTGGTATCAGTGCCCAGGCTACCATTCTTCCACTACAAGAGCGAAAGTAAAGTCCTGTGGATTGGTTTGTTGACGTCCACATTAGATCTATAGCAAGATATAGGTCATCTAAGAAACAAGATTTATTTTCTTATGTCACATTGTGATATCTAAATGTTGTATCCCCGAGTTGAGTCCAATATACATTTTTAAGTTTTAAATTGGTATCTAAACCATCACAATTGGGATTAGTTGGTCCCAATTGGTATCTCAAAAATAGTAGTATTCTATTTGGTAGAGATTACATAAGAGGTATAGGACTTATATTTTAATATGTGAATTATGATTGATTAAGTAGAATATTGTAGTTGTCAGTGTCACTGGTAAGTGCAACTCTTTAATTATTTGATTGATTATGCTTACTAGAAATAATTGTGTTTTGAATACTTTTGTTGTGGTATGATAGAATGCTGCGTGTATTACTTATAAAAAGGGCTATTCATTTCATCATACTATAACCTAGTTGTTTGATGGTCAAACTTGTTAAGTGCATACAATCATTATGAGTGATACAAGATTAGTTATTACAAAAGAATATCTATGAATCATAAAGGTTGGGTGTAATTTTGAGGTATGTATAATTCTAATTTGTTCTGTGATAATATAATTAGGATTATTGTGTGGTCCAAACATTGATGATCGTATTTAGGATCCTTGTGTGGCCGCTGAACCTTGGAAAAATATTCTTGGGATCCTTGTGTGTCCCAACCTTTGACGATTATACTTGGGATCATTATGTGGTCCAATCCTTGATGGTTATATCTTTGTCAGATGCACTATCAGACTATCCTTATAGAAATAATCTAGTCAATGATTTACTTGTTAATAATGTCTTAATAATTGATTGGTTAAACGGAGATGAATTTAATATTTTGAATTACCTTAGTGACTTGAACATAAAGTGAGTTGTGTAGTTGATGTCACTAACATAAGGTAAATTGATCATGTCTACAAGATTTGTTATTTTTTGTATATGAAGAGGGAGATGATAATAATGGTTTTATTTAATGTTGCTAAGCGGAACTTTAACTCTAGGATTGACGATTATCTAGCTTAATTGGTTTGGTGACTTGAATGATCTTATAAGAATACGGGAATTAATCTCCTAAAGATGGACTAACCGGTTATACAAACCCCATGATGGATATGAATGAATATAATGGATTATGTTTGAAGGGTGTGAATAAGATGATAGTGGGATAATGTTCATAGGCTTAGTAAGGAGGCAGCGCTTCTTGACAGACCTTGTAGTTGGCGCGTTATGACTTGATATCGAGTATTTGCTTATTGTATGGGATTAAATATTTGTTAATAATATCTCTTGAATGTGGTGTACTTAAATCGATAAGGTTAGTAAAATGAGTTAGATATATTATTGTTGATGATCTCTAGTTGTAGGGTCAACTAAGGGAGTGTAGTATAAGATATGTTTATACATATTTATATCCCTCCTGTCAATACAAGATAATACTTGGTTGGTGTTTCCTATTGAGTAGATGAGCTATGTTGTAAGGTCAAATAATCTAATATGAGTTATGGTGGTGAATATATGATATTGAAAACCTGTAGTGGTGTGATTTATGATATTGTGATGTTAAATAATTGGTTAGGGTGTAAGTACCCCACTAAACGTTTTCCTAAATTAAGGATGACAGCCTAAGGGTAGTGTGGTTTTTAGTTAAAAACCTGTGTTGTGTAAATTAGTTCTTAATGGTAGATCATGGTGTGTTAATTGGTGAATTTTAGTTATTATTGTGTGATAGGACGAATTTAGTAAGATGTAGAAACTTCTTATGTGTAAAACGAGTTAGTAGAACTCCTTTTTTGGGCGGTTAGTAAGAAATGGTTAGTTCTTAATGTCAAATTCGCAAAAATGTATTGTGAAATAACATGAAATGGGACCAAGTCAAATTTAATGCCTTGGGACACTACAATAGTACCTCTCCAGTAGTAAAAGTGTTGTATTAATGGTACACAATCTTATCTCCTTGGTACCACTACTTTCATCCCAAATGTTTGTGCCCTATAATATCGTGTGGTTTTCCTGGATTTGTAGATGACCCATTACACAAATTTTACCATAGATTGTATTCTTTGAATTATAGTAGTCATGTTTTGTGCCTAGAGCTTAGTGGTTTATGGTGTGTAGGCTTGTTGTCTTTATTATGAGATGGTAGTATGTTATATGTTATCAAATTGTGTTAGAAGTTAATGGGAGGTTGCATTAGATTCATAACCATTGTATGTACTGAACTCCAAGAATCATGCTAAAAGCTTACTCTTTGATCAATGATCTTTCAAGATCAAATGGTGGTTAAATTAGTATCTAATGTAATGACCAATTCCATTGTTACTATGAGTATCTGCTGTAAAAACTTGAAAACCTCTTTCACCATAAGTTATAAGATCAGTTATTTAGTATGGGAATGCATTGTACATGTGTAATGACAAAAATTATCGTTACGTTTGAAACACCCTAAAAATAATTTATCATAAATAATAGGCTCAAAATAAAAAAAGAAAAAATTAAAGAAGGGAGAAAATCAAGGTCTAAGGAAAAGGCCAAGAGGCCCAATAAGGGATGGATCAAACAACTGGTAATTGTTGTAGTAGTAAAAGTTTTGTTACTGCAGTAACATGCAGTTTGTCAATTGAGGGCTTCTTAAAAACCCTCTTTCTATTTGTTTCCCTAGGTCTTTATTTCCCTAAAAACACTCTAAAGAACCCTAACTTCCCTAACATGAGATTTCAAAGGCCAAAGTTCATGTGAGTAGTTTCAAGGCACACCGAAAGGGAACCCAATATGAGAATACATGTAGCACACATTGAATAACTCATTTTTATCCATAGCAGTATGTTTCATCTATGAGGTAATATAAGGTTCAACTTGTAGCTACTAGACATGGCTAGATGTATTTAATATTAATATGAAGGTTGGGAGTAACATGCATTAAGCCTTTGAGAAGGCAGTTGAATGGATGGACATGTTAAAGTCTAAATAGGCATGAATAGGTTGAGTTATTGCATCTCATGTTAATGAGGTTTTGGTTAAATAATGATTGGAAATAGGTAAAGGTACGTAGGTTATTGTCACTCAGGGTCAAGTGTGGTGGAAAGTTGAATAAAATAATATGAAATAGTATAATGGAAAGTTTGAGGTGACCCAACTAGAACGTAATTGCTTAAATATCTGAATTGGGTCATGGGAACTTGTATATTCCTAATGTCTTGTGGTCATAATTGATGTTTTCCAGAGTTTAGAAATGAGATAGTGAGTAAAATGGTATTAAAGCTAGCCAGTTTGCATCGTCAGCATTGCTTGTTGAGTTGTCGTGATTAATGTTTTCCATATTAGAAGGTAATGTGCAATCTCGAGTTTAGGGTACGATTAGAGGGAAAATTCATAATAATATGAATTCAGTTGGTAAAAGCCCCAATGGGGTGCTCGGTAAGTCGTTATTGTGAAATTTATATGAGGAATAAGGTCATTGAATAAATAAATTAGACAATTGATATAATGGTACACTGACTTGGATGTGATGTAATGTGGGCTGACATTTGTGATTATTTTTTGCATGAATTATGATTTATTGATTTCTTGCACATATTCATATGCATTATGTTGAGATATTAAGATAATGGATGGGGTAACACATTGGTACAACATTATATGATGAGAGATTGGGTTAGGTACCACACCGTTACAATATAATAAAATGTAATAATGGGTTGGGTACCATGCCGATACAGTATGATGTTGATGATGAGAATGAGAAGGCAAGAGATGCTGGACACATCTTACATTTATGTATTCTTGCATATGTTTTGAATGTATTTATATTTTATTTGCTTTCATACATCACTTATTATGGTGAGTTATGAGAGATAGTACAAATGTACGGTGGGTCCCTTGGAAGGACCGAGTATGGTATAATATGACCAAAAAACTTATAATAATTATTGGATGTGGTAATCTGTTTCCATGTGATAGTATGTGTTGAGAGGACTTGGAGGATGAAATATTAAGGGATTGTAGATATACAATCTATAAGTCAATGGACAACGATATATGAAATATAAGTCAAAGAACAAATATATAAGAAATATAAGTCAAAGGACAATGAAATGTGAGTCAAGCGACAAAGATACACGAAATAAAAGTCAACAAACAAACATATTGTAACGCCCCGAATCTGGTACCCAAAATGCTACACGGTGCTCATGACCTCGAAGGACCACAAGCTAACCCATGACTGATATCTATAACTGAACACTGCTTAATATAATATATAAATGCGGAAATAAAGGTTGTAAGACCATAAGGTTCAAAACAGATAAAATAATCTCTGAATGATATGGTATCACAATACCAAAAACAAAATATACAACAAACTATCTGAACATGATAGTATGAAGAGCCTCTAATTGACTGAACTGTCTGAATAAGGAGTGATGAGACATGTCCCCAACTAACTCCAAGTACTGAAATAAATTAATTAATGGGATAATAAAGTAATGGTCATGTCCTCGAAGGATGAGGACTCACTGCTAACTCTGACTGCTGAGACTGGAATGCTACTGATGCTCTGGAGCTCATGCTTCTAAACCTATGGTATAAAATACCATAGCGCAAATGCGCCAGTACATTTGAATGTACTGGTATATATGTGAGGTAGGTGAGTGCAAAGGGTTCACATGCATGAACTATACTAACTGACTAGATAACATGAACGTGTGAAAACATGAATGAATACATAGTAACTGTAACTAAGTTCATGATAACGTGATTACTAAGTTTGAGTACTGATAACATGAAACACTAATACTGAGCGACTGTATCTAACAGTCGAGGTTCTGATGGAACTAGCTGAGTTCCATGCTATTCTGAGTTGACTGTATTTAGCAGTCATAAATTCTGTAGAACTATCTGAGTTCTGTTACTGAGACTGAATGACTATATCTGATAGTCCTGATTCTATAACTGAAACTGTTGGATGTAGTCATCTAACCGACATGCCCCAAATAAAGAAATATAACTTAGGTGGGATCCAATCTATAACCCTAATTAGAAGGGTGTCAATACCACACCACTGGTAAGGACAAGCTATGGGTAACCCTCATCTGATAGTGTCCCCAAAATAAAATAGTGGGGCCCTTATTTGACAGTGCTTATCCACCTCATCAACCCTCATATAATAGTGTTGATGTCTAAACCTATGCTGGCTACATAGTTTTTGAACGCAAGGATGATTTCTAAGAATCACACCCTCATCTGACATTGTGTGTTCCCATTCTTGGGTTCACTTGGTGCTAATTCCCACTGCTATATGAATAGATACTGAACATGATTAACTGAACTAGACTAAACTAAATTAACTGAGTTCTGTTGACTGATGGAATACTACTTAGATTATTGAATTTCTGAGATTACAAAGTTCACTAAGTTTTCCTGAGTCACATGACTGACTAAATTTCTATGAACATGGCTTGACTGAGAGTATCTTGAAAACATGACACTCCCTCTAGGTCCACAGCTAGATGTCGGGTAAAAGTACCCCCAGGACTCAATAGCATGAAACTGACAAAGCATGACTTTCTTGAAAACATGACCAACATCACAATCCATAATATAATAAGTTGGATATTTCATGAAGTAGAAATTCTAAAACACCACAAGGGTTACACAAATATTCATAATTCATTGACTAAGACATTTCATCAAACAGTGGACATGTATAAACTTGTACATAAATGGGGATTTGATATTATCATACTAGTTGGCACTTTTCTTTCACATAGGAATTTAATCAAACACATGGGGAGCATGTTTTCGTTATGTAATCATCAACATATCTAATAATCATGGATACATCAATCAATGTGTAAATTTAAGGTTTTATCATGATTATTATGCAAATTACCACTTCCAAGGGTCAATCATTGGAATATATAATTTCGAACATGAATCAAAACACCATAACATCATGAATATGAATTTCAATTCAATTTAAATCATGAACATTCATAAATACACAAATATTGGATTCTAAAAAGAGATTCATGAGCTTAATGGGTGAAAGCAACCCATGAAGCAACACATGACATACCTGGGGTGTGAGTTTCTTGAAGTCCTTGGACTTGAAGAACTCGAAATATCTTAGTTTCTTGAAGAATGATTTGGATCTTGTTCTTGGGGATTATCTTTGAGAGAAAACCCTAATTTGATATTGTATATGGATAATAAACTTATGAGACATTGTCTGATATAATTAGGGGTTAAAACTGGTAGAAAAGACCCTAATACCCTTTTTAAAATGACTTTAAAATAACTAAATAAACTATGTAATGGTAGGTGCGACGGTCCATCACTGGGTCGATGGTCCATCGGTCCTGACCATCGCACCTGGGCAGAATAGGGGTTCACTGTCTCTACTACAACGACTTAGGCGAGGGTTTGTTACTATCTTGACGTTCCATTAGACTGAGCAATCAACCTTAGGTAGAAGGTGGTCTCACTGCCTCCACTGCGATTGTTTGGGCGACGGTCCAACAGTCCATCGGCGTTCATTGTCGCACCTAGGCAGTTTTGAATGCTTTCTATAAAATGACAATAACTTTTTACCCCGATACTAGATCGGGATGAAATTAGTATATTTGGAAAGCTAATTCAATTTCCCATATGAAAAAAAAGTAAGAATCATAAAAATTCCACATATATAAAAGTGGATTCATCTTTCAAAGTAAGTTTCTAATATACTCGGGATGATTTCAAGCTAGGTAGAAGTACAGGGTATTACAATATCACCCCTTTGAGTATGGTCATCCTCGAATGAGACTGAGCGAGAAAGGAGATGATACACTGACATACATACTGAACATGAATGACAGGAACATGATTTCATGACTGAAATGACTGATAGCTGAATATATCATACAGAACACACATATCTAAGGCATGTGCTACTTATTCATGAATACATGACTGAGTGTTCTGATGAACTAAGGTTCTCATAAGGAGAATGCATATGTAATGCATGATTATATAACTAAACTGACATATGAATTCATGACTGAATATGCAATAGTACTTAATACCATGTTTATAATGGAATTCTAAGCATGAACTATATACCAAGTTTGTAACTGAAATCTGAATATGAAACTAAATTAGCATAAGGAGAACTGTTACCTTAACCTACATCTGAGTTAGCGGCGAAGAGGTGAGGATATTTGGTACGCATGTCTGCTTTTTCTTCCCAAGTAGTCCCTCAACGGATTGATTCCTCCAAAGAACTTTGACTAGAGGGACTTCTTTGTTCCTTAGTCTACGCATCTCGTAGTCTAGGATTTCGCTGGAATCTCTTCATAAGAGAGGTTGTTCTGAACATCTATGCTCTGAATAGGGACTACAAATGTTGGGACACTTATGCACTTTTTGAGCAAAGAGACATGGAAGACTTGATGAATTGAGGTTAGATCTAAAGAAAACTTGAGCTTATAGGCTACCTTGCCAAAACGACTGAGAATTTTGAAGGGGACGACATATAGGGGACTGAGATTTACCTTCTTGCCAAATATTTTGACTCCCTTCATGGGGGATATATTTAGATAGACATAATCACCAATATTGAACAAGAGATTCTTTTTACGCATATCTACATAAAACTTCTGTATGCTCTGAGCAGCCCGGAGTTTTTCTCAAATCAACTGGACTTTCTCTAAGGTATCGAATACTAAGTATGGCCCTATGACTGAGGAACTTCAAACCAACCTATTTGAGATCTATAACTCCTACCATAAAGAGCTTTGAATGTAGCCATCCAAATACTAGAATGATAGTTGTTGTTGTATGCAAACTCAATCAAAGTCAAGTGGTCATCCCAACTACCCTTGAAATCAATTGCATACTCCATTAGCATATCTTATAAAGTCTTTATGGTCCTTTCTACTTGACCATCTATATGAGGATGATAGGCTGTACTAAGATGAACTTGGGTACCAAGACCCTTTAGAATGCTTTTCAAAAATGAGAGGTGAACTGGGTACCTCTATCTGAGATAATAGAAATGGAACACTGTGCAATCTGACCAACTCTCTGATGTAGCATTTGGAATAATCCTTGACTGAATGAGAGGTATGGATGTGAAGGAAATGAGTTTATTTGCTCACCCTATCTACAATGACCCAAACATAATCATGCTGGCAACGAGTACGTAGAAAACCTATCACAAAGTCCATGTTCATTTCTTCCCACTTCTAAGTAGGAATACTGAACTCCGATATTGAACCACTAAGCTTCAAATGCTCTATCTTAACCTATTGACATGTAGAGCACTTAGATATAAAATCCGCAATATCTCTCTTCATCCTACTCCACCAATAGATTTACCGCAAGTTTTGGTACATCTTTGTGGCCCTTGGATGAATAGAGTAACGCACACCATGCGCTTCTTTAAGAATTTTCTGCCTTAAGTCATCTACACCTGGAACACACAGATGACCCTGACAACGCAATATACTATCTCTCCCTAGGGAGAAAACCTCTACTTTCTGATCCTTGACTAACTTTTTTAATTTCAAAAGGCTAGGATCTCTATCTTGCTTTTCTTTCACCTCAGAAATTAGAGATGATTCTAAACTACTCTGAACCCATATGTCACCCTTCTCTAAATTGACTAAGAGAATGCCTAGTCTAGAAATCTGATGGATTTCCTAAGATGAATTCTTCTTAATGTCCTCAATATGAGCAACACTACCTATAGACAGTCTACTGAGAGCATTGACCATGACATTTTCTTTGCTCGGATGATAAAGGACACTTATATCATAATCTTTCAAGAGATCTAACCACTTTCTCTGACAAAGATAGAGATATTTCTGAGAAAAGACATACTGAAGGCTCTTATGATCTATGAACACATCTACATGAACTCCATATAGATAATGCCTCCAAATTTTCAAAGCAAAAACTATGGCTGCAAACTCGAGATCATGTGTAGGATAATTCTTCTCATAGGGTTTAAGTTGTCTAGAGGTGTAGGCTATGATGTTACCATGCTGCATGAGGACATAACCCAAACCTATTTTGGATGCATCACAATACACTACGAACCTATCTAAACCCTTTGGAAAAGCCAAAATGGAGCTGAGGTGATTCAAGTCTTAAACTCTTGAAAACTCTTCTTGAAAGGATCTGACCACTAAAAATTGACTTTCTTCTAAGTCAATATAGATATAGGTGATGCAATAGAAAAAAAATCCATCAACAAACGATCTATAATAGCTAGACAAACCTAAGAAACTCCTAATATCTAATAGATATACAAGGCGAGGCCAGTTTCTTACTGCTTCGGTCTTTTGAGAATCAACCCTAATGCCATCATCAAAAATAATATAGCCAAGGAATGCTACTGACCTTAGATAAAATTATCATTTATTGAATTTGGTGAATAGCTAATGATCTCTGAGAGTCTGAAGCACGACTTTGAGATGGTCTGCATAATCACATTTACTGCGGGAATAAATAAGAATGTCATCTATGAAGACTATGAAGAACATGTCCAGGTACTGCTGAATCACACTGTTCATCAAGTCCATGAAAGCTACTGGGGCATTGGTAATACCAAAGGACATAACTAAGAATTCAAAGTGACCATTCTAAGTATAAAAGGCCCCTAACTCTGAGCTGATGATAGCCTGATCTAAGGTCTATCTTAGAAAAATTGCTGGCACCTTGAAGTTGGTCAAACAAGTCATCGATTCTAGGAAGATGATACTTGTTCTTGACCATGACTTTATTAAGCTGGTGGTAATTAATGCACATTCTGAGAGAACTATCTTTCTTGTGCATGAATAAGACTGGTGCGCCCCACAAGGACACGCTGGGTCTGATAATCCCTTATCTAAGAGATCCTTCAACTACTTTTTCAATTCTCTAAGTTCTACTAGTGCCATTCTATATGGCGAAATAGATATAGGTTGATAATTTAGAAAAAAATCAATGCCGAAGTCTATTTCATTTTTGGGAGGAATTTCTGGAAGATCTTCGCGAAAGATATCTGATTATTCATTTACAACTGGGAGTTTTAGAAATAGTTTCCTTATCTCAAATAAAATAATAGATACATCCTTTAGATATCATTTTTCATGCCCGAAGGTAGGAAACAAGTTGATCGATGTACTACCTTTCCATTCTAGGACAAGTTCATTCATAAACTGAAATTCGACTATTCTATTTCTGTAGTCGACTGTGGCTTAACAGAAATGAAGCCAATCCATGCGGAGAATGACATCAAAATCAGTCATCTCTAATTCAACTAAATCTGCTAAGGCAACTTTCTAAAATATCATAATTAAATAGTTCTTGTATACACATTGGGCTATGATAGTTTTACCCACTATGGTAGAGACTAAGAAGGGTTCTGCTAGAATTTTGGGACTAACTCTAAAATCAATTGCTATATAGGGAGTAATAAAAGACAAAGAAGCTCCTTTATATAGCAAAGTGTAAACATGCACATGAAAGATCTATAACCTACTAATAACCACATCAGGAAAATTTTCCTGATCTTGCAAGGACTGGAGAGTATAAAGTCAATTTGGGCGTTGCCTACTAGTAGCACTGGAAGTGGCACCCTACTGATTTGGGCAACTGGACTGAGCATGGAAATGGTTATGCTGACCCTGATAACCTTAATGGGACAATATCTTACTCTGTGTCCTAGCTTACCATATCTAAAATAGACATCACTACCAGCTATGTAACCACCCTTGTAGTTCTTAACACAAGTCTGACAAAGGGCATTAGTTCGGGCATTGCTGACACTGCCGTGAGACTTAGAGCCTGACATTTTTTCTTTATTACTATCCCTGAACTTAGGAGCTAGAGCACTAGTTAAAGAAGGAGTTGGAACTACTGACTTAGGATGAAATTGAGAACAATTTCCTTCTTCTAATTTGGGCTAAGAAAAGTTAAAACTACCTATCCTTGCTCTCTTATTCTGCTTCTCCCTTGTCTTAATCTTTTGCTCCTCTATCTGCTGAGCATAAGTCATAAGCCTGGGTATGTTTATGTCACTATTCAATATCATAGACCTGCACTCACTGACCACACTATCATTCACCCCAGAAACAAACTTACTTATCTTGGCCCTGCTATCTGCAACCACATGAGGAGCATATCTCTTTAATTAAGTAAACTTAAGAGAATACTCTTTCACCATCATGTTACCCTGCCTGAGGTTGATAAATTACAACACCTTAGATTCTCTTACCTCTAGGGGAAAGAATTTATCTAAGAATGCAGTGACAATCCTCCCACTCAATAGGCCCTGCATTATCTGGCATCTCTTACTTCCACTATTTACACCATGTGTGAGCAACATCCTGCAAATAATATACAGCTAGCTCGGCGCTCACACTAGAATTAACCCCACGATGTTTGTAACCTTTTGAACTTGATCGATAAATTCTTGAGGGCCCTTAATTGAGTTAGACCTAAAAAAAGATGAAGGATTCATTTGGGTGGTCCTAAATTCTGGCTGAAGCTGAATTAGCCACTGGGTTGGCCAGAACAATAGCTGGTCATTCATTATGAGAAGTAACTAACTGAGCAAGAGTAGTGAATGCAACTCTAAACTCTGCATAAGAAACATGTTCACCCAAAGGATCTTCAGGCTGAGGGGCTGGCCGATTTCCGTTTCTTATTTTTGGAGGCATGTTTTGTAGAAGAAAGAAGGAAAAAAATTAGACCAGACTGAGAGATTTACTGGAAATTATGCTCACTGGCATAACATGAATACAAAAACAAGGGAAGCTATACCTAAAACACCTTATAACCTTCTGTACATAAATACGAAGTGTAATACACCCATGTTAAAACTCTACTAGATATGGCTTTCAGACTTCCTAGGAATCTATTGAACCTTACTCTCTGATACAAAGTTTGTAATGCCCCGAATTCGGTACCAAAAATACTACAAGATGCTCATGACCTCGAAGGACCACAAGCTAACCTATGACTGATATCTGTAAATGAATACTACATAATATACTGTATTAATGCAGAAATAAATGCTGTAAGGCCATAAAGTTCAAAAATAATAAAGTAATCTCTAAATGATATGGTATCACAATACCAAAAACAAAACCTGCAATAGACTATTTGAATATAATAGTATGAAAAGCATCTAACTGACTAAACTGTCTGAATAAGGAGTTGATAGGGCATGTACCCAACTAACTCCAACTACTAAAATAAATTAATTAATGAGATAATTAAGTAATGGTCATGTCCTCAAAGGATGAGGACTCACTGCTAACTCTGACTGCTGAAACTAGAATGCAACTGATTCTCTAGAGCTCGTGCTTCTGAACCGATGGTATAAAAAGCCATAGGACAAATGCGTCATTACGTTTGAATGTACTGGTATGCATATGAGGTAGGCTGAATGCAAAGGGTTCACATGCATGAACTATACTAACTGACTGGATAACATGAACGTGAGAATATATGCATGAATACATAGTAACTATAACTAAGTTCATGATTACTAAGTCTTATTACTGATAACATAAGAAACTAATACTAAAATACTGTATCTGACCGTTTAGGTTCTGATGGAACTAGCTGAGTTCTGTGCTGTTTTGAGTTGACTATATCTGATAGTCCTAAATTATGTAGAACTATCTAACTTTTATTACTGAGACTGAATGACTTCATTTGACTATCTTGATTCTGTAACTGAAACTGTGGGAAGTAGTATCTAATCGACATGCCCCAAATAAAGCAATATAGCTAAGGTGGGGTCCATCTGTAACCCTAATTAGATGGGGGTTAATATCGCGCCACTGGTAAGGACAAGGTGTGGGCATCCCTCATATGAAGGTGTCACAAAAACATTTAGTGGGGCCCTCATCTGATAGTTTTTATCCACCTCATCAACCTTCATCTGACAGTGTTGATGTCTCAATCAATGCTGGCTACATAGTTTTGGAATGCAAGGATGACTTCTAAGAATCACACCCTTATCTGATAGTGTGTTCTCCTATCCTTGGATTCACTCGGTGCTAATTCCTCCTCCTATCTGAATAGACACTGAACACGATTAACTGAACTGGACTAAACTGAATTAACTAAGTTCCGTTGACTAATGAAATACTACTAAGATTCCTGAATTTTTGAGATTTCTGAGATTACTGAGCTTACTGAGTTTTCCTGAGTCACATGACTGACTAAATTTCTATGAACATAGCTCCACTGAGAGTATCTTGAAAACATGACACTGGCTCTATGCACAGAGTTAATTGTTGAGTACAAGTACCCCCAGGACTCGATAGCATGAAATTGACAAAGCATGACTTTCTTGAACACATGACCAACATCAAAATCCATAATACAATAAGTTGGAGATTTCATGAAGTAGAAGTTCTAAAACACCACAAGGATTACACATATATTCATAATTCATTGACTAAGACATTTCATCAAACACTGGACATGCATAAACTTGTACATAAATGGGGATTTCATAGTATCATACTAGTATGACACTTTTCTTTTACATAGGCATTTAATCAAACACACGGGGAGCATACTTTGGTTATACAATCATCAATACATCAAATAATCATGGATACATCAATCAATGTGTAAATTTAAGGATTTATCATGATTATTATGCAAATCACCACATCCTAGGGTCAATCATTGGAATATGTAATTTCAAACATGAATCAAAACCCCACAATATCATGAAGATGAATTTTAATTCAATTTAAATCATGAACATTCATAAATACACAAATCTTGGATTTTAAAAAGATATTCTTGATCTTCATGGGTGAAAGAGACACATGAATCAACACATGACATACATGGGCTGCGAGTTTCTTTAAGTCCTTGGACTTGGTGAACTTGGAAGCTCTGATTTAGATTTTATTCTTGGGGATATCTTTTAGAGAAAATCCTAATTTGATATTGTAGATGCATAATGAACTTATGAGCCTTAGTCTGATATATTTAGGGGTTAAAAAGGGTGGAAAAGACCCAAATACCCTCTTAAAGATGACTTTAAAATAACTAAACTTACTATGCAACGGTGGGTGAAAGACAAAATTGGTGTATCTATCATTATGTATAAGTCAAAAGCTTATGGAGTCACAAAAAGAGGAGAAGATTTGTTACCAAGTTTCTCACGTCCATGCCCTTAATTTTTAAAAATTTTGGATGGAGGGGGTTGTTTATTTAGCATTTGCTGCTCGCACAATTTGCTAAACTGTGGCGACAACCAAAGCCTTAATTTTGCATCTAGGCTAAAAAATGGGCAAGCTAACCATATGGTTACTTAAACTTGGCTAATGTTGTATAAAGTGACTCCAATTTTAAAAATATAAAATGCCACAGGTACTCAAACTTCCCTTGCATTCTTTACTTTTATGCTACGGTTACTAAAAATTGCCTTACATCTATGCCTCAAACCAAAACATGACTCTTTACCCTTAAGAATATCTTCGATCAATCTATCATAGGGCAAAGTTCATCATGCATCATCTCCTAAAAATACAATTGATTTAAAAGAAAAACTAAAACAAAAAATCTTATGATAATCAATAAAATATGGGCACCATTAGAGTGCCTCAACAATGTAGCATCCCCAAAACAGAATAAAAACAATATTCAAAACATTAACCAAAATTAATCATCAAAGTAAATATTTGGGGGCATCCCCAACCATAAAAATACAGTGTCCTTACTACAAGTGCAATCAAGCAAAAGTAAAAGGGTCTCCCTGAATATGCATCACGAGTCGCTCTCTCCTGCTGACTCTGCACCATCACCACCAACATTATCAGCTAACCAATCTTCAATTGCCTCGTCTTCAGTATCCAACCTCAGTGAAGATGGTCTCTCATTGGTTTTGAGCCCCTTAAAGATGCCCTTTACCCACTTACATATCTTCTTGAAGAATTTTTTTCTTTTCTTTTATCTCTTCACCATCTTCTCATGTGACTCCTGGATGTCCCTATGTGATCCTTCCAAGGCTGAGTAGGCTCTCTCTAAATGAGTAACAGTGGCTCCCCGCTTCTTCTACTCCTCACAATATTTGTCATAGCCAACTGAGTCATATATGAGTGTAGTGGATGGCTCTCCTGGTCCCTGAGTCAATCTATATACTAGCACCCTAACCGCACTTATTTGACCTGAGATTTAATCAAGTGGGTTCACTAGCGAAGGTCTGCAAGGATCTATGTCCTTTTAGACTGATTTTCCCATGTCCTCTTTTCTCTTTTTACTATGACAAGGGGCAGCCTCGCCTCTAAATTTGAGTGGGTAGATAAGGGAGCCTAGATGTACCCACGTATCTGTAGCATACTCTACCACTCCTACCCTTTTACACAACTCAGTTATAAGAGAATGAAAGGGAAGATAAGTATCTCTATGGGTTTGGAAGTATTGCATTTATGAACTCACAAACCCTCTTACAATGGTCATATTAGTTCAAGGAGAAACCCTACTACAAATGATGTTTAGCAATAGCCTTGCTTCAACCTTGAAGTCATTTAGTGGGATATCTCTTTTAGTGGTGGCCTAGGGGACTACTTTTTTTGAACATAGGATGTTAGCTATCCAGGACCCTAGCTCGCATCCCTTAGAATGAAATTGCCCCATGTCAGCATTTAAGAGCCCATATACTGTAATGTCCTACTCAGCTTTGATGTTTACCTGTTTACCCCAAATTGTCAATAGTGGGTTTGCGAGTGACACTATGTTGAGGTTTGCATAGAACTCATGCACCCACTATTTATTTGAATAGCACGGTACTAGGGAAAAACACATCCATCGAGTGGCAGTGAGCTTGGTATGGAATTCTGATAACTTCTCCTCTACTTTGTCTAAGTTTATACCCCTTTTAGGGAGTAGTTTTGTCTTGTGGTAATCATCGTAGTAGGATGCTGGCATTGGGAGAACATGAATTGGGTAGTGTCAAAATCTCCAATTCTCGAGTCATAGAGCCTGTAAGAAATGCATCTTAGGCCAACATTAGTGTTATGGTACAAAAATATGCTAGAACAAACGTACAGGTTCAAGTGGTAGTGTTATAGAAGGTTTCAGGGGCAGCTAAGAGTTGGAAGAAATTTTGCTATCTACTAGAACCAGCCCTTAGGTATAGCGATCACAGGGTTATGACTGCCATAGTGGTGATGTGACAGCAGTCATCGCAATTGCGATCGCGGTACCTGAGATTGAGTTGACAGTTTCTGGACAGTACTTTGAAATGCAATTTTAGTCTCTAATCCCCCGTTTTGACTAGGTATAATTGCATTTTAAACATTTTATAAAAGCCCAGAATGTGTGATCACAGCCCCTAAACTTGAAAGAATTATAATTGGATTCTTTGGGGCCTTATATTGATCACATTGTGCAGACAATTTCTTAAACTATTTAAAATGTAATTTTGGGTACACAAGATTTCCCCGTTATTTTGTACACAAACTACAACAATTAACCATAGAAATTACGACTATTAAGTATGTATCTAGTAATGAAAACACCATTTTAGGAATTTTTCTATACCATAAGTTCTAAACATGTAATTTCACATGAAATCCAAAAGAAGTTCAACAACTTACCGATTGAAAGGATGCAAATAGGTGAATTTATGCTTGGATATGCTATAGGATACTTAAAAATTAAACAGGAGTTTGAGAGAAAATGAGAGAGGATTGAAGGGGAAAATGGGCAATCGACTAGTCTTTTTAAAATGATTAGACTCGGATCGCGGTCATAGTTTCGCGGTCGTGGTCATTCGGCCTACGCGGTCATGGGGACACGAACCATGGTCATGGTAACTAAGACCAATAACTGGGTCTCCTACATTTCCTTCTTAGTCCATCTGCCAAATTCACACATCCCTTTTTCAAATTTAACCAAAATTCCCCTAAGCACCAATATTTTGTGGAATATGCATGCATAAAAACAGGAATAAAAATCATGATCTACCCTAGCATGTATAAATAAAAAGATATGGGCCACTTTTTGTAGCGTGATGGGTTGCCTCCCATTAAGCATTCAGTTTAACATCATACCACAACGTCTTTACTCCTCTCCTTTGTGTCTCTACTTAGAAGATTTAATTCTCTGTCCCATTTTTTGTTTAATATGTAATGAGCGAAATAGGGACAGAGAATTCAAATCTTCCAAGATAAAACATGGAAGAACTGATAAAATGGGAAGAAATCTTTGATCTCTCCATTTTGAAGACTTAAAACTTTTACCCAACTTTCATCGATATTATGGATTGGCTCAATGGGTAAAATAGTGTTCATCAATAGGCCATTCTTTGTACATCGGAAATTGAGTTCCTTGGCCATTGATGGATGGGGTTCCATGTGCTTCTTCGGAATAGTAAAGTACAAAATGTAAGAGCCTGACTTCACCTTCCTACAATCTTCCATTTATTCAAAGAGATGGATCCTCATAACATCCTCTATCCTAGATGTTGAAAAGTGGGTTGAACGAGGTCCAACACTTAATTTCGGGTTAGCCTCCTCCAAAACATATTCACCCCTAAATGATCTAGAGTTATCATAAGAGGTTTGATTTGATTCTTATCTTGAATCTAAGCTTATTTGTTTTATTTTGGCTTCTTCTTCCTAATATGAGTTGGATTGTTGGAAAATCTCTGAGGATTCTTTGCAATCAAGATCATCATCATAGCTTAGTTTCACTTCTTGACATACTTCCTCTTAGGTAATGGGCATGGTAATGATAGTTTTAAGTTTTTCTTCTTCTCCTATTACCACCTTCTTGACAGTTGTCCATTCTTGGTGGATGTGTTCTAGGCCCTCTCTGTTTTTGTCTAATCGATCTAAAATGGCTTATAACCTTGGGTCACAGCTATTGGACTTGGTATCTTTCTCTTTCTTCTTCTCTTTATAATACCTATCAACCTCATAAGAAGAACTAACAACTTGGTTAGTATAATAGGGGGAGGGAGAATATGGACAATCACTCCAATATCCATCTTGACCACTACATAAGGAGCACCTACACTCTCTATAGGATTTAGATGGTGAATCCATCTCTCTTCGGGGAGCATAGTCACAATCTCTCATAAAATGTGGTACGTTGTGATATGGATATGGATCGTCAAGATAGGACTTCTAACTTTCAACATCATATTTGATGGAAGATGCCATAGAGAAAAGTAAAATAAAATAAAATTAAAAGCTACCTATAAAAGGAAATCACAAACAAATATTTACAAGCTTGAATTCAAGCAAGTAGTTAAAATTCCAAACTAACTTAATATGTAAAATTATTTCTCGGCAATGGCGCCATTTTTTAAAATGCTCAACTTACACGTTAAATTAAGTGCAATCGGTCGTCATCGATATATTTATCCAAATTTGAAGTTGGGTTCAAATCCATGAGGAACAATGTGAGTAGCGATTAAATTAATTTGAAATGATGAATATATGTTGAATTCAAATAAGTGATACAAGAAGATAAAATGGGGGAGATAGGTTCCTACACTAATATTTCTTTTTGGGTTTTTTTAGTATAAATACAGACATTGAATAATTAGAGTTTTGAAAGATAACCATGGATCTTGGGATTATGCACTACTAAGGGTGTGATATGTGGGTATTAATAATAAACATCAATATAGTAAATCAAATATGGGTATGCTTGGTTATAGATTTTGATGCTAGTCTTTCAACAAAACATCAAACTTTAACCTTTTGATTCTTTCGAATACCTAATAGGTGCGTTCAACAATTAGTAACCACAACCTCAATCTAGGCATCCCTCTTTTGAGGATGATATGGATTCCTAAAGTTCACCTAAAACCCTTCTTTTGAAGATGGCCTTGAACTTTCTAGAGCTTGGAGCTTTCACTCATCAAACCCATGTAGGTATTTGGGGCTTTCACCCATCAAATCTCATAAAAAATAGCATAACAATAACAAAACCCATAAACTTGAATTACCAAATAGATGCTATCTATAACAACCCACACATACTTTAACCTCTATTCACACAAAACCCGAAGAGGGAGATTTAGCTACACATAAGATAAATAAGCATAGATATACCCATAATATCCATTGAAATAAATTGTTGAATATGTAAGAGAATGTTATTTCAAACTTGTCTCTCCCATAATATCAACAATGAATGTTAGAAAATCTTCAACTTAGTCTCCAATGTATTATTCACCCAAACTTTGTACAATATTTACTTCTCCAAAAATGGAGGCTATGAACTTACAAAAAAAGCTAAAACCTATCAATTAGGAAAAATGGAATTGTTCTTCAATGATAGGGTTTCAATTATTTTTGTCAAATTGGGATCAGCACATGAAATTATAGTTTTGCCCTTTGGCTTAACTCCTTCGCTAGGTTGCGATCTCGCAGGTCTGGCTACGACCGCAACTACACGACTACGATTTGCCTCTGCAATCATGATCAATTAACCATCCTTGACTACCACGACTTCCGTCAGCAAATGTGACCATGGTAACAAAGGCTCTTCTATTTTAGGTCTTCAGCTGCGCTTTCTTGCTCTATTTTTGATCATTTTGAACTCCAATCCACATCCATCCATCACTTCAACTCTATGCCTGTAAGAAGTGGATATTATTGCAGTTAATCAAAAATATGTCTTATTTATTCATTCAAATCAAGGCAATGTTCATGAATGTTAAGTAAGAATGAGTGGTAAAATCATTACTCATCATGGCAATTCTTGAAGAGGATTAGTTAATGGTTATCATTAAATACCTTCAAGACAAGTTCAACAAGCTCCTACTTCTTTGAGCTTCTTTATGTATTAAGATCTCGAGAACTATAGAAGGGATATTCCATAACTTAGGTAGAGAGATGTTTTCTTATTTTCTCTAGGAAATTAATGGTCTCAATATCATGTTCTACATGAAAGATTTGGGGTAGGAGCTTCTGGTACAGTATCCATAAGTATGGTTTTAGTACGCCTTTGATCTATATTTCTAGTGTTTTATTATAGTCTTATATTCTTGAATGTTCTTATTAAACTATTGTAAAGTCTTGGTATGATTTATGAGTTTTTGTTGAGTCTATCAATATTGCTATAACATAGATTATTCGTTAGTGATTCATTGCGTATGTCTATCCTATGTTCAATTAAAGTATATCAGTACACTAGATTTAATTTCTGGTAGTATTATGGATTTTTTGGGTAATTGGGTATGATCTTCTCAATGGTTTTATTATGAAATTATAGTGGATGTATTCTAGGTTTTGGAATATATTTAGATTGTGGAATGGATTAGACTTATGGTGTGACTAATTTAAAGGGATCGCAAGTAAAGGATTTTAGTTGGAGAAGGAAAGATTATTAGGTATTCATACATTGCCATTTGTTATTTCCTTAGTTACTAGCTTTTCTTCCATGGAAAGACTCATGGACATCAAAATGATCCTTGATTAGACTTGAATAATTTTAGGTTATAAAGATTTTTCTTTGGAATTGGAAGAATGAAAAAGGAACTTATGTGTAGCAATTGTTACTTTAGTAGTTAAATGACTTAATGGAATAATTTTTACCTTATGTGTTTGATTAGAGTATGACTTATTAAACATGACTCTTGTGTTAAAGAATATTGAAATGGAAATGAGTTATGAAAGAGATAAGGAACTTGTATATAATGAATTTTGATACATTTAGAGTTAGTTATGGCTTTGAGTTGGAAATTTGAAGTGCTGATAGTATGATTTATCAGTGGCTTATGAGTTGTCTAGCAGTTACTTATCGAGATTTGTTTTGTGTTTGGTGCATCCATCTGTGAGATATAATTATTTTTTCTTCTATAGGTTTATTATCCATGGTATGAATGTTTTCTTATGTATTTATGATTGGAAAGACTCTTCATTCTACTGGGGTATTGAGGACTTTAGGTTGATTGACGTTATTTGGGTAATGAGGATAGCTTAGATCATAGTGATGAGTTACATGAGTACTTAGTACCATTTATATGTGCATTTATCTTGTATATAGAGTTATATTATGATTCTTAATTGCCTCCAAAGGATGAACATAAGGACATGACTATCCGGATAGTGATCTAGGTATGGTAAGTGTGACTTTTGAGGTTTTGTGTGGCTTTGATATTGACTTCTAGCCTAGTTGAATTAGTTTGAGCATGTAGTGTATTTTGTTTTGAAAGATATGGTATCAGCCTTGAGTAGTTTGAATTAGTATTTTGGTGAGTGGCTAAGTATTTTCATGTGTTTCTTGGTGTTTTAAGGGTTCGAGGATGATTTTTGGTTTTGTAGTGCAATTGTGATGTGGTTGTCCTTGACAGATTTAGTTTAGACAGATATGTTTAGAACTTTTTTATTGACTTAGTTGTTTTTGGGTATAGAGGAAGTTCAAAAATAAAGGAACTCGGCTTCATTGAGAAAATTGATCCTAGATGCTAGCGTTGTGACCTTATGGCTCATTATGTGAAAGATTTCAGGTTCTATAGAGGGACTAGTAGTTCTACACATGGGAAACCTCTTCAGAGTTCTTGCATGAAGTTTTTGATGGTTATTTGTATGCTTTATTTGTTTTTATACATTCCTTACCTGTGTATTTAAGCATGAACGTGAGTCTTATTTTGACCATTTTTCCCTTCTCCGTTGTTACTTTTTATCATTTATGAGCTACGAAAATGGTTGGAATGGTCACTAATGTGTTTGGGAGTGATTTGTAAAGGTTGGTGGTTTTGAGTAACCTTAAAGGGATTCGTTTGACTTCGGTAAACATTTTGTGATCCAAGCTTCAAATTGTGATTTATATAGTTCCATCATATCCAGAATGTAGATTTTAGGTTAGTAGCATAATTAGTTTGGGTCCCAAACCTTCAATTTTGGTTTGAGTTTTTAGACAAAAATTAGTTAAAATATCCTAAAAAGGTCTGGGGGTTAATTTGTTGTAAATGACCTTTTCTTGTAAATCTGATGATTCTATTAGATACGGTACATGCTCATTAATCAATTTTCCCTATTTTTCATGCTTATAGGGTTTTAGATGAGTTTCAATGGTCAAAACTAAGTTTTACAAATTGTTGATGCGGTGTAGCTACTTTAGCTGTTGGTTGACGACTTTAGTGGTCATCGACTATCACGACCCGAATACATGAGTCATAATGCTACCCATATTAATCCACCAGTAGCTAAGCCACCATTAACACAGAACTATAATTAATGGGATAATTGGTGGAAAATGGCATAAATGCAAGAATTATGTAAGTAAATGAATACATGACATAAATAATAAGAATAATAGCATAACTGAAGAGGAATAAAGAGAAGATAACATCATCTAATGACATAGCAAGTCGGTACTAGAGCTTCTAATCAAAAGAATACGAATACCATCTAAGTCAAGTATACAATAGTCTCAAAACAGAAAGACTATCAAAAATTAAAGATGGAGAGAAGGCCAATTCCGGCTCCAAGAGCTCACGCTATCTCTGAGCTCTATAGAGCACAATCCCAGCATCAATTGCGGCATCTAGTACTCAATTTGCACCAAAAAGGTACTGAAGTGTAGTATGAGTACCAAAGCTATAGGCACTCAGTAGGAACCATCAGTTGACTGAGCTGAATCATTATATAGATACAAGAAAATGTGAGATAAATAATTTAAGTCAAGGGAAAAGAGAAAACCTGGAATAATGCGTCAAATGCTGAAAGTAAAAAATATGAATAAAAATAGTAAGGAGAATATAACTATCTCTAACATTACTACTCCCCCATAAGCGGAGAAGACAAAAACAAAGTAAATAACAAATACGGTCCCCCATAAGTATGGTGGATACAATCAAGAAGAAGTAATAACAATAATTACACCTGATATCCGTATCTCAAGAACATAATCAGTGATATTTCTATACCATAATAACCGGACTAGAACTTGTCTCATAATCATCATACATAACCTCTCAACGCCTGACTTGAATAGGAAATAGTGCCTCATAAGAAAAACTTTAATTGAAACTAATATCATGAATACCAAACTTGAACCGAATGTAATATCATCATAGATGCCAGACTTGAACCGGTCTTGGTATCATAATTCATCAAACTTAAACCAATTTTGTAATCATAATTCATTGGACTTTAACTGGACTTATCATCCCCCAAGCACATTTCTAGAATGAGGGATAATATAGATAAGTCCTACTAGGTCTACAAATGTAATTAGGGTAATGTATAAAGGCCTATTGAGTCTATAAGGATCTAATAGAAATCTTGGCCTAAAGTGGATCGAAAGGGCCCACTTCTAACCTCGATGGAAATTACTACCCCATACTAGACTAAGGTTTCAAATACCATTACAAGGTGCTAGATGAGCCTTGTTATGTCCTAAGATAGCAAGTATACCTAAGGAACGAGTAGTTAAGTCAAATACACTTAATTGCGATCCCATAATCGGCGAAATAATCCAAACAACACTAAATATGCCTCTTTGTCCTACTTCCTAACCTAGATTTTGCACAATATATATATATATATATATATATATATATATATATATATATATATATATATATATATATATATATATATATATATATATATATATATATATATATAAATACATGATAATTAAGCTTAATTAGAGACTTGTGAAAAAGGGATAAAATTAGGTAAAGGGATGAATTTATTACCCTCTTAGGTGATGTTTAAGCAACCACTTAACCGCTTAAGTGGTCACTGCTAAAGCGGTCCATGGATCACTAAACCCCATCTCAGGGATAGCCTCTGCTAAAATAGTCAATATGTCGCTTAAGTAACGTTCGGTTTAGCAGAATTTACTTCACTTAAATGACCAATCTCATCCAACCTTGGCCACTAAATAAACCTCTTGTTGTCTTAAGAGGACACTAAAGAAACCAAAGTCCCTTTAGCGGATGCACAAGATGATCTTGGAATTTTCCAAGTTCCCACTAACCCTTCGACATTTATTTGGAATCCTATGAACATAAATGATTATGCTACCCTATAATATTCAACATTCCAAAATCAGTGGAATAATTGAAATTTCTATTGGGTATCATTTTGATGAAATATGGGGCCCACACATAAGGTCCATTTTTACCAAATTTTGGACAATAGCCTAAAATGTATCTGGAAGCCTTGGGACTCTAACCAAAGGTTACCCTAGCCTAAAATTGACATTTTAGAGTTGATGGAACTATCTGAATTGTCATACAAGGTCATTAAGATAATGTTTATGTCGGGTACCCAATCCCTACCAACGAAGACTTCAAAATAGGGAATTGGCTCTATGAACCAAATAAATTATCCAGTAACTGAATTGTCAGCTCCAACAAGTCACAATTAACTTGGGGAAGCTATCAAAAAGCTCTAAATTGAAAAATATACGGAAATGTATATAATGACTAGGAGGGTCATTACGTTATCCATAACTAAAAGAACTTTCATCTTCAAAAGTAAAGGGTTAGGATGTACTTAAAGTCTCGAACTAGTGGGGATACTGTGTCTGCATCTATCTCTCAATCTCCCAAGTATCATCCTCTACTGGGTGGTGCCTCCACTATACCTTAATTACTATAATCTCTCTATAGCGCAATCATCTAACATCACTAGCTAATATTAGAATAGGCTCCTCGATGAGGGTCAACCTCTTTTCCAGCTTAACAAAATCCCACCAAAGAATATGTAACATATCAGGGATATAAGGCCACAACATAACAACATGGAAAACTAGATGAAGAACTATTAAAGTTGGGGGCAAGATCAACTCATAAGACACTTCTCCAACTGTGTGAAGTATCTCAAAGGGTCCAATATATCTATGAATAGGCTTGCCTTTCTTCCTAAGCCTCATCATGCCCTCATGGGTGATACATGAAAGAATAACCAGTCTGCAACTCCAAATCTTAAGGCATTATGTCTCTGATATGCAAAGCATTCTGCCTACTCTAATTCACCCTTAGACTATCCTAAATAACCCTAACTCTATCCAACAACTCCTAAAGTAAGTCAGTACCATTGGGAATAACCTTACAAGTCTCAAACCACCCTATCAGAGATTGACAATGCCTACCATAAAGTGCATAAAATGGTTTCATCTTAATACTTGAATTGTAGATATTATATTTGAATATCGATAATGTTCAGTGCTGCTCCCACATACCTTTAAAATCTATAACAAAGGCTCAAAGTATATCCTCGAGAACCTGAATAGTCCACTCTGACTGTCTATTTGTCTAAGGATAAAAGTGGTGTTAAGATCCACCAGAGTACTCAAATCCACTTGAAAAGCTCTACAGAAACTAGAAGTGAATATCAATCCCCGATCTAAGATAATAGATATAGGCACTCCATGTAGGTGAACTATGTCATAAACTTAGATACTGGCTACCTGTCGACACTGATGGATATCTAATAGGAAGGAAATGTGCTGAATTGGTCAAATAATCTGCAACAACTCAAATATCATCAAAACCATGGGAGAAGCGAGGCAAACCACTAATGTCGTCCATAGTGATTCACTCCTATTTACACTCGGCAATGGGCAACCTCTGAATTAGGCCACCAAGCCACTGATGCTTATTGTTCACTTGCTGATAACATAGGAAACAAATATAAAGTCCACTACAGTTATATTTATACCACTACACAAGTATTGATTGCTCAAATCCCTATGAATCTTAGTTGTCTCAGGCTGAATATAGTATCTTGAGCAATGAGCCTCACACAATATCAACTGAATCAAGTCACGAACCCTTAGAAGATAAATTCAGCCATCATATCTCAGAATAACCTCAGAATCAATGGTAACCCTCCTAGACTCACAACTCAAAAACTGATCACGAATGATACAAAGTCCCCTATCCTCAAATTAGAGACTTTGAATATGCTCAAATAAGGTAGGACTATCCTTAACTCTAGTAAGGATCCTTTTAGATTATGAAATATCAAGTCATACCATCAAGTTATGTAAGGATTGGATGTACCAAGCCAACAACCTATTAGAGACTAAAAAGAAAGCCAATCTACCCATACTAGCCAACTTCTAGCTCCAAGAGAACGTGGCCACATTTTCCTTGCCTTGATGTTATAAAATAGAGATGTCTTAAACTTTCAGCAAATCTATCCATCTATGCTGACTAGAATTAAGATCTCTCTGGGTCATAAGATATTGAAGACTATGATTATCTTTGTAGGTCTCATAATGCACGCCATACAAATAATGCATCCAAATCTTAAGCAAGCTCAAAGACGGCACTGCCAAATCCAAATCATGAGTAGGGTAGTTTCGCTTTTGAACCTTCAGCTACCTAGATGCATAAAAAATAACTCAGACTTGCTATATCAAAACACAACCCAAACCAACACCGAAAGCATCATAATAGATGGTAAATCCCTTACCCTCAATATGAAGAGCAAGTATAGGATTTAAGTTCAGAAAACCCTTAAACTTCTGAAGGTTCAACTCAAACTCCTCTAATCACTGGAAAGAAAACTCCTTTCGGGTAAATTTGGTCATCGTCTCTAGAATAGTAGCAAAACCCTCAACAAACCTCACGTAATAACTAGCCAACTTGATAAATCTATAAACCTCAAAAGAAGATGTAGGCTTGTTCTAATCTTTAATAGCGTTAATCTTTGTTGGATCCACCAATATCCCATACTTAGACACCACATGTACTAGGAATGTAATAGACTTGAGCCAGAACTCACACGTTGAGTATTTGGCAAAAAGCCTACGGTCTCTCAAAGTGTAGAGCACAATCCTCAGATATTGTATATGCTCCTCTCGACACCTTGAATATAAAAGAATGTCATTGATGAACACAATCATGAAAGAATCAAAATAAGGTCTGAACATGCGTTTCATTATTATCCATGAATTCTTCTGGGGCATTGGTCAACCCAAGACATCACCAAGAACTCATAATGGCCATAGCGAGTCTTGAAGTCTATCTTTGGAATGTCCTTATCTCGAATCCTCAAATGATGGTAACCAAATCTTAATAATTCTTAGATAACATTGCTACTCATTGTCACCTTATTTAGTTGCTTGTAATCAATATACATACACAAGGAACCATCTTTTTTATTAACGAACAAGATAGGAGTACCCTAAAGCGACATATTAGTCCTATTAAATTCCTTACCTAGAAGATCTTAAAGCTGAGAATTTAGATACTTAAGATCGATAGGAGCCATATAGTAAGGTGCCATAAAAATAGGTTGATTTCCCAGATTAGGTTCAGTAATAAACTCAATATAACACTCGAGAGGAAGACTAGGCAGATCGATATAAAATCATTAAGAAACTCACAGACTACGGGAACGAAGTCAAAAAAAGAAATCTTTGCACTAACTTCACAAATATAAAAGAGATAAGACTAGACACCCATGGATATAACTCTCGAAGCCCGAATATAAGAAATAATTCCTATTGGCGTATAGCTAAAAGTTCCCTGCTACATAACCAAGGGTGTGCCAGGCATGGCTAAGAAATGGTCTTAGAGGAACAATCCAATACCTTATGAAAAAAGTATAATTAGTCCATGCCTAAAATCATATCAAAATCCACAATAAAAAACAATGAGATCATCCTGAGAATCAAACTCTGAAATAGTCACAACACATGATCTATAAACCCGACCTACTACTAAAGAATCACCACGAGGGTAGATACACTGTCACGACCCAAACAAAGGACTGGCTGTGATGGGTGTATCAAATCTCACATATACTAGAGATCACCCTCTTCACTAAACAAAGCCTAACACACCTGCCCAAGGTTGACTGAATTTCAAACTTATAACAAAATAAGAGGTTATCAATTTAAAGACATGGTATTAAGTCAAGAACCAAAACCAAACAATACCCGTTCAATGGCAATACCAATACCAATACTAACATTGCCCGTGACCACAGTAGTTTTACAAAGCCTCTAATCAAAACCAAAAAATATCCAGTCAGGATATGCCCCTGACCATAGCCAAAACCAAAACCAAAGTAATAGTAAAGTTATAAATAAATCCACTGCATGAAATGAAGTCCTCCAAATAAAGAAAGATCATCACGTGGGGATACAATGTTCGATGATAATTAGCGGGGTGAACGCTAGCATGTAAATTTAGGATAAGGATAAAATAATGATATGATCAACAATTTAAATTCATTCAAAAGCCAATGCACTTAATCAAATTAATATACATACATATATAGATCATATGTTAAGATAGGGAACAAGGCTTAACAGGCTTTTAAAAATTTTTTCCTGGATTTTGTAGCTTAACTATTATTTAATAGACCTACGATCTATATGGGCTCCAAATCTTACCCCTTGTTGGACCCCAGTGCATGTAGCCGCACGAACCAGAGAATAATCTCATATATATGCACATGGGGGACTCGAACCCACCAATATATATTGAGGTGACTTAAGCACCCCATCATATAGTGATTTACGGAGGAACTAAACCTCTCTAATCTTGAAATAATAATAAGGGGGACTTGAACCTACCTAGTCACTTTGACCCCAACGTCGATAAATACAGTTTTCAGTATCGGTCAATCAAAACTCTACTTTCACGACTCAGATTCACAACCCTTATTATAGCCCAAGTAAATAAGTATCACACATTCCCATTCGTTTAACCACATTCCAAATTAAGGCATACAATGTTGGTATCCTTATAACAACTACACTTGCAAGGTAACACATCATGCCAAAAAAATTTCCATTAACTTAGGGAGAACAACTCCCTATATTCATTAATAACACATTGGAGAACACCGACTCTCTTTGTTCATTAAATTATAGCATTGTTTTTCAAATACTTCTTTATGTCATGCAATAGTTTGGTTTTTTAAAAGTTCCCACAGTTCTCATAATCAAGAGCAATTTTGCATTATGGATTGGGGTAATAACCACTTCAAAAGTCACAAGTTTTGGCACAATTCCATAGTTCATTCACCATACCCATGAACCCCCAAGTTCAAAACCATATTAAAAGCATGAAAATTATATATATAAACCATGAGAAACATTATTCAATTCATAAAATTCAAAACCACCAACCTTTGTTTGGAAAATCAAAACAATAATCTTATGAACCATACGTTAAATTAGATGCTTTTTCAAATTAACAATGAGGGAAGAGTAACATTCCTGAAATAGTAAGATGTATGGAGAGAAACCACCCTTGAGAGCCCTAATCTATCAACCTCTTGAAACCCTAGCCTTAACTTGAACAGAGATTTTGAGATAGAATTTGGGAATGTTTTATTGGGAATGATGTGATAATAAAGTCCCAAAAAAGGTTTAAGTCATGGGGTCCAAGATGTTAAAGGGGGAAATGTCTAGAGTACCCTCTACTTAGAAGCTGAAAAAGTGTCGCCTTTGACCATGAGTCGACCCCTTGACTTGTAACCATACGATACGACTTGTCACCATGAGTCATAACCAAGATAGTGAATAGGACCCTAATACATTGTCATCCTTATAACTCGACCAACCAATTTGTAATGAGACCCTACCATTATTAGTTAATACAGAACAAAATTTGGGACTTATATGGGATAACCTACAATTTCACCTAATGACTTATAACATATCCTTATGACTCTTAGTGAGTCACTTATACTAAGAGAAGTGTCAAGCCTCAGACTTATTGGTTTGTTTATGACTCATCCCAGTGAATCTCTAAGACACCCTCAACTCTAGGGTCCAATCATAGCCAAGGTAGTAAACCTAAAGTTCAAGAAATTTTCAAGGGACAAAATTTAAGGTATTTTACACACATATCGACATAGATAAGGAATCCCAAGATAACTCTAACCAAGATGCATAATAAGAAAATACATAAGAATAAGTGGACCTCAGATCAAATAAAGTAAAAGTGGGTTGATGAAATAATAACATTGTACTTACAATAATAGCATTTAAAGTCTTTGCCTCTGGCCTATCGGGAACATCATATAAATGACCTCGTCTGCTACCTGGCTGAGCAATTAACTAATCACCTATTCTAATTTCCTAAAAACCTCTACGAATACCCTAAGGATCACCTCAATGACCCTCATAGCACCTTAACCGAAGGTGACACTACCTTAACCAGCTGAACACTCTACAGTTTAGATAAAATTAACCCTCATTGGGGAAACTCTCTAGGGAAATAGATAAAATTCCCATATAATAATTATATTCCCCTAACGCTAAACCTTATCAAAGGATTTGATTGACTTTAAAAAACTAACTTAACTAAAAAAAACCCAAAATGTGTACCTCTCGAAGACTAGCCACTACTCTATCTAGGAGAATCATAATAGCTTGAATGATTACCAATAATAATCTAAAGTGTAAGATAAATGGTCCTAATATACTAACCCTGAGAAATGCAACCCCTAAACTGTGAGCCACTCTAGCTCCTATTGAAACTACCCTAATAACTGGGCCTCTAATCGCTGTCCTCATGGCACTCATGATGCATCTCCTCCTGATATCTACATGATCAGTAACTTAAATAAAATATCTATTCTAAGCAACCAAAATCTAATAATCAGTGTTTAGAGAAAGTCTTAATCCCCAAACATGATAACGCTCAATCTACAGCTCTCGTGGGAGTGTAAAGCGGTCGTTAACAAATATAGAACCCAACCTGGGTTGGGTGTCGATCCCATAGGGAATAGCTTGTCCAACAAGTAAGTAAAATTACTAAACTTTTGGTGCAAGTCTCGTAAGAGGGGGGGGATTCTTGTCGTGCAAGTAATTTAAATAAAGTATCAAAATAAAAGCTGAAAATAAAAAAGTAAAAGGAGAGAGATTGTTACGTTGGTTGTAAACAATGAGAATTGAAGCGTTGGGGTTATGTCCACCTTCTGAGGTATACGTCTCTATTGCCTATGAGTGTGTAGAATTGTGACATGCATGTGCTTATAGAGAATTGTATTATATGGTAAATCCAAGCGTCTCTCGACCTCAACAAGGACTATTTCACTTTAACTCTCTCGATCTTAAAGCGTGTCTAACGATACGAATTCTCCAAGAGGTTAGTCCAGTTACAGCACTAGCTTTTTAATAGGAAAGGGTGTCCTACTACCTTGACATTATCTCTTTTCTAGACAAATAACCTTTCTCTCGAAAAAGTTAAATGTTAGACTGGCGTATTCTTGCGTTTGCAACCGCAAAGAATGTAGATTAATATGAAGAGAATAATGATATAAGCAATATACGTGTCATGAACTCACAAACTCACAGCAATAGATAGTATCTCATTCGGCTTCCATAACCCCAACAGAGAGGATTAGTTACCCATGAATGCGAAGAAGATCACGATTGACATTGTTATTATATCACGATATGGCGTGTAGATCCAGTGATAGGCGTTAGGCGTGAATTCCTTAGCAAAGTAACGTTTCTCTTGTTGCGGAAATTAAGAATTGAATAGATGAATAGAAGAAGAAAAATAGAATTAATGGGAAGATTAGAAGAGTTGTAGAATTGTTGTGGTGGAAAAAGAGAGGGATGGAAGAATGTATTGTGGTGAGGGATGAATGTATCTCTCCACTAAGGGAGGAGTTAATTAAAAATCTCTAGCATGATAGGGTATTTATAATACTCCTATCCTACTCCTACTATGCTAATGAAATAAATAACCAAATCCTACTAGGCCTATGGAACACTTAACCCAAATGTACTAGGTTAATGTAACATTATCATAATCCAAATAAACTAATAAAATACATAACCCAATTGTACTAGGTTAATGTATCATTGTCTAAATCCAGCTTTGTGTCTGTAAGTCCCCAAAGTCTTCAGAATTGTTGTTTTAGCCCGGGACAGATTTTCTATGCAACTGTTTTGGTCCTTTAGGCGTCCAGCTTCCTTCTCCTTCATTCGTGAGCTTTCTTTTGCGTCAAGTAAGCCATAAAATGCTGAATTTTACATCATTTATACCTGAAACTTTACTAATCATGTTCGTTAGCTCATTTATAGGAAAAAGGACTAAAAGTGCATGAAATATATACTTTGTTCTCAAAACTAGGCTAAAATATGGGAAAAATATATTGATATAGGCATGTAAATTCGCCTATCATCAACACCCCACACTTAGAGATTTGTTCGTCCTCGAACAACATATCATGTCCTTCTAAAAATCAACTTAGGGTTTTTACAACAACAACACAAAACATTTATCAAGACAAGCACAACAATTATCAACAAAGAGTAGCTTTTCGATTGTAAGTAGAAACAATTTAACCTCAAGTATAGACTCGTGATGGTGATCAACTCGCATGCAAACGTTAAAGTGCATAGAATCATATACAACTATCCAAAACTCATCAACCATGTGTGTCTCACCATATAGTACCCATAATCACTCACAAATATAGCATATTTTTCAAACATGGGTATTAACAATATCCTTGCTCTCGCTCTCACAAAGAATTCATATGTAGCAACTGATGACCATAGGCTTGCCCTTAGTGTAGTACTCCACTAAACGTCAGAATGTTAAGATTAGGATCAAGTAGGTCTTTTGATGGTTGTAATGTAGGCTAAGGGACGGGTAGGACTATTTTGGCCAGGAATAGTGACTAAGTTCCTAAGCACTTTAATACATCACATTGTATCATTGACACTTTTTTCTTTCAACCTTTCTTCTTTCTTTTATTCTACCACCCTTGTTCTCCTCTTTTATTTTTCAATTTTAAGAACAACTCACTTTTAAGCTTTCTTTCCTTTTTTTTTTCACAACATACCTCTTATGATAGCACTTTCTTTTTCATAACACATTCAAGCACCATTACAATTTAAAGCATCATACTTAACCAATTTCCTCTTATGTTGTCACATGACTTTTTTTAATTTAAAGCACTTAGGAATTTGGATCAAATTACGGTCTTGAAAAAAATGGATTAGGCTTACATACGAGGTTGTCAAAGAAATAGGTTAAAGGCTCAAAAGGGTTTGACTAGGTTGATGTCCATGGGTAGGTAAAACTGAAGGTAAACAAATATAGGTTGCCAAAGAAATGCCTAAATCATCTCCTAAACTTACACTCCTTATTTTCGCTTTGCATACATACCAGGCAAGTTCTAGCATCAGCCACATACATAGAATATACTATTATCTCACACACACAAGGTACATGGTCGAATTGATTGGAAGTAATATAGACTCTTGACCCAACAAGTGAAGGAATTGAACCACACAATATCACATAATGGGCCACAACTGGAGCCTAAACGTCTCAATAGTCACAATTGTAGCACATACTCTTGCTATGATCTCATGCTGCCTATCAAAATAATTTCATGCGAAGCTAGAAAAAATGTACTCCTAAAAAAAACTTATATCTTAACTAAAAAAAATCGAAAACACATAAAAAAAGTAAACAAACATAGATGCAAATAGAGAAGTATAGCATGCGATACCGCCACCCTACACTTAAACGGGACACTGCCCTCAATGGAAAATAAATATGAAGAACCTGGTTAGTCGGACTCTTCCTCAATGTCGGGGGTCATACCCCCTTCGTCTGAATTATCATAAGAGTCATCGTCAGAGTTTTCCTCCTCGTCAGAATCAGGCAAGCGTCGATCGTCATCAGTCAGCACATCATCATCTAGAGGTTCCTCAAAGTATACGCCCACTCCACACATCTCCCGTGCATGCATGTTGATTGGGTAGTCGTGGTTCAGCTGTTGGAGCTCTTCAGCAGTTGGAATACGTCCACCACTCATCATAGTAAATCGTGTTATGCCATAGAGATGACAGAAGAAACTCTCATCACGAGCATGTCTCTCCACAGTGGTAAGGTTGACACCATGAGTTGTTTTAGCATCTTTGACCTTGGTGAGGTCAACCTTCTTTGGGTTATGTGGGAGTTTGTGGTCATCTGGTTCCTCTTTGATATCCTCCTTCCGCAAGATTGCTGTCAACAAATTTCCAAATGTGAAGTGGGACCTTTTGTGGAGTCTGGCCTTCCTCATGGTAGAGCGAATGATTGCCCCAAAGTTGATAGGGACATTAGTCATCAAATCATAGACCAAACACACTCTATCTCTTGATATCTTGGTGTATTGAGTCCCAGGAATAAGACATGAGTTGACAATGCGCATCTAGATTCTTGCTTCCCTATTTAGTGGAGCATAGGGGAAGGTGTTGTGTCGGCCTGTTTCTTTATGTCTGCCCCACCTTGCCATTGATCTGCTTCCACAAAGTGTGTGTCGTATTGCTCTATAAGGAGGCCTGCTGTACAGCTCTTTGAATGGTGCTGTGTCGACCGAAGGTAAGCCAAGAAAAGAGTTGATCCAATCCGCGGTGAGCTGTAACACTTGGCCCCGAATTTTGACTTCATTGCCTGTTATGTTCGGCGACCAGTTGGCATAAAATTCTCTTGTTAAATCAAGGTTGCATTCTCCCATGTCGCGGAAGATGAAATCCACCTTCAATGCCATTATTTTTGCCAACATACGTGACTCCTTCTTTGATAAGGTCTCCTTGTTGATCAAGTCGATGTGCACATATTTTCTTTCTTTGTTGTTGCTGTACCATGCTTTGGCTTCTTCCTTAAGAACCCATTTTATTCCAAACATTCTGCGGGGTAGTTGTGCTGAGGATGATTCTCCTTGGTCCTTTCGACCTCTCTTCTTGCCCTTTTGGGACGTGGTAGCCTTCTCCTTGCCTTGCCTTGCTTTAGGTGCCATTGTACCTGAGACTAGAAATAGTGTTAGTTGTAGCACAATCTCACTTGATACAATCTATAAACAAGCATTAGGGGTACCACCCCGCACTTAGTTTTGTTAACACAAATCAGTGAGGTGAAAGTAGTCGAGTTACTCAGATTTCGTCAACATACGTTTTAGGATTGTATTCCGACAAGAAAATCAGCAATGCATCACTTACTTGCAGCTATTGGACTACTTTCATGGTAGATATAGCAACACTACTACATAGGGGTTACCACATGGAATCGTTATTCATACAACAATCACAACCTCCTAAGTCGGTAGGCCCTATAAGTCTTATCCCGACGGCCGGGATAGTCTAACATGTAAGTATCCAAACAACAATCTTAAGCAATATTCATATCCATAGTAATTCCGTAAATATCATAACAATGTTGTTGAAATCAAATTCAAGTTGGAAACAAGTCAAGATTTTCCTACGTATTTGTTCACTTACATGATTTTGTATCAACTATCCAAACACATAAACATCACCAACAATCTTATACGATTTAGCAATTCATAATAAACATAGCAACGTAGTACTTACGATAAATAAATGAAGAATAAGAGAGTACTTACTTGCTTGAAACTTGTGGAGATGGTTTTGTGAATTGGAGGAGTAAAAGAAGAAAATTTTGAGAGGATTTGGAAGAGTATGCGGTGCTTTTAGGGTATATTCTACTGTGGTTGTGTTATAAAACTAAGTCCCCTTTATATAGGAAGAGTATGGGTCGGGTTATGAACCATTTACAATCGGTTTTGGAGACAAAATTCCCACATATGCGGCGCATAATGCTTAGCATAGACATGACATATGCGGCGCATTGTCTATAGCATAATGGGACATATGCGCCGCATAGTCTATGGCATTTGTAGACATATGCGCCGCATAGTCTATGGCATATAAGATACTGAGACCAAATGCCATAGCATAGGCGGCGCATAGTCAAAAGCATACCTAGGAATAGGCGGCGCATAGTGTATAGCACACTAGATTCTGAGACCTTAGGCTATAGGATAGGTTGTGCATCGTTCGTGGCCCGGTTTTACCAAGGCCTAGCCTTCCTCGAAGCCTATTTCGGTGTGAGAAATGCTCAATCCATAGCCTTGTGAATCACCATTCCTAACTTACCAACTTTACCATACAATGCGTCCAAATCGTCAATTGAAATCAATCTCCTCGTTGAATACTTCTTGCACCTATATTTGCTCAAAACAACTGAAAATGATTAGTACGATGGGTTGCCTCCCACCAAGCGCCTTAGTTTTGGTCGTGGCACGACTCTTATTTTTGGATTTTTCATTTATCAAAAACAAAACAAGTATAAAAACGATAAAACGATAAAACGATGAAATAATAAAACAATAAAACGATGGGCTGCCTCCCATCTAGCGCCTTATTTATTGTCGTGGCTCAACATAGTTACCTCGAGTACTCAGACTTCGTCGAGGTAAGTGATGGATCATTTTCTAAAAGGATTTAGACGACAATGAGGCTTACCTGTGGGCAAGCGATCTTCTTCAAGATGGTTCTTACATTTTCCCGGAGAATCTCCAATTATATCATCAATAGTCCAACCCATAGCTCTCTTGTATCTATTCAGAGCAGAGATGAGAGCTTCTACGTGCTGTTCACTTAAATCATCTGTACTCTCCGGAAGTATATTTCTACTTTCCAAGAACACATACCTTAGATAATCGGGAAGCTCTTGCGATTCTAGCATTGGTGGCTCGTAAAAGGTAGTCTTCGCTTTTGGTTGATTCTTGAGATCACAATCTAGTTGCTTAGGAGTATAAGGCTCTATTTCTGTTAGAGCACTCATAAGTTCTTCATAACCTTCATTATCTTCATGCTCAACTTTCAGTGGAACAGCAGACAATGGCTCAACAGTAGGCTGTTTCTCTATAGATAATGCTTTCGTATCCTCATGATGAACATCAGCTACAGATAACTCATTCATATCGCTGGGCTGCTTCATTGTTTTGCATTTATCAAACCGTACCACTTCGTCATTAATTCGAAACAAAGAATGTAGATTAAGATGAAGAGAATAATGATATAAGCAATATACGTGTCATGAACTCACAAACTCACAGCAATAGATAGTATCTCATTCGGCTTTCATAACCCCAACAGAGAGGTTTAGTTACCCATCAATGCGAAGGAGATCACGATTGACATTGTTATTATATCACGATATGGCGTGTAGATCAAGTGATAGGTGTTAGGCGTGAATTCCTTAGCAAAGTAGCGTTTCTCTTGTTGCGGAAATTAAGAATTGAATAGATGAATAGAAGAAGAAAAATAGAATTAATGGGAAGATTAGAAGAGTTGTAGAATTGTTGTGGTGGAAGAAGAGAGGGATGGAAGAATGTATTGTGGTGAGGGATGAATGTATCTCTCCACTAAGGGAGGAGTTAATTAAAAATCTCTAGCATGATAGGGTATTTATAATACTCCTATCCTACTCCTACTATGCTAATGAAATAAATAACCAAATTCTACTAGGCCTATGGAACACTTAACCCAAATGTACTAGGTTAATGTAACATTATCATAATCCAAATAAACTAATGAAATACATAACCCAATTGTACTAGGTTAATGTATCATTGTCTAAATCCAGCTTTGTGTCTGTAAGTCCCCAAAGTCTTTGAATTGTTGTTTTAGCCCGGGACAAATTTTCCATGCAGCAGTTTTGGTCCTTTAGGCGTCTAGCTTCCTTCTCCTTCGTTCGTGAGCTTTCTTTTGCGTCAAGTAATCCATAAAATGCTGAATTTTGCATCATTTATACCTGAAACATTACTAATCATGTTCGTTAGCTCATTTATAGGAAAAAGGACTAAAAGTGCATGAAATATATACTTTGTTCTCAAAAACTAGGCTAAAATATGGGCAAAATATATTGATATAGGCGTGTAAATTCGCCTATCATCAACACCCCACACTTAGAGCTTTGTTCGTCCTCGAACAACATATCATGTCCTTCTAAACATCAACTTAGGGTTTTTACAACAACAACACAAAACATTTATCAAGACAAGCACAACAATTATCAACAAATAGTAGCTTTTCGATTGTAAGTAGAAACAATTTAACCTAAAGTATAGACTCGTGATGGTGATCAACTCGGATGCAAACGTTAAAGTGCATAGAATCATATACAACTATCCAAAACTCATCAACCATATGTGTCTCACCATATAGTACCCATAATCACTCACAAATATAGCATATTTTTCAAATATGTGTATCAACAATATCCTTGCTCTCGCTCTCACAAAGAATTCATATGTAGCAACTGATGACCATAGGATTGCCCTTAGTGTAGTACTCCACTAAATGTCAGAATGTTAAGATTAGGATCAAGTAGGTCTTTTGATGGTTGTAATGTAGGCTAAGGGACGGGTAGGACTATTTTGGCCAGGAATAGTGACTAAGTTCCTAAGCACTTTAATACATCACATTGTATCATTGACACTTTTTTCTTTCAACCTTTATTCTTTCTTTTATTCTACCACCCTTGTTCTCCTCTTTTGTTTTTCAATTTTAAGAACAACTCACTTTTCAGCTTTCTTTCCCTTTTTCAGGCTGCACAGTACTGGATGTGGCGTTGTTGACATCAGGAGTAGTATCTGCGGCATCTTCTCCTTTTGCGTTGTCATCCATGTCCGCAACTTCGTCAATCACTTGCTTTCCTTTTTCTGAAGTTTCCAGCACCTTACCACTTCTGGTAGTGATGGCCATGCATGACCCGTCATTCCTTGGGTTTGGCACAGTATCGCTAGGTAAAGTGCCGGCCTTTCTTTGGTTGAGTGCTACTGAAAGTTGACTGAATTGCTGCTCTAGTTGTCTAATTGAAGTGGAATGTGAATCTAGTAATTGTTTCATGGCGGACAAATCATTAATTACCTCTGTAACTCTCGCGCTCGTTGCTTCCACTCCTTTCAATAATTTAGCCATCATGTCTTCCATACTTCCAGAATTAGATATGGTGGTATCACATCTGCCAGGGGGAACGTACAAACCACTCTTTTCATTCTTGTTCTTCCAACTACCTTGGTCTTTGTTTCCAGATTTATCATAATAGTCCCGACCTTGGTTTCCTTGGGTATTCTCTCGGAAACCCCCCTGATTGTTCAAGTAGTTGGCCTCCTCTTCAGAATTAGATTCGTCTCTTCCTTTTAGCATCACAGCTTTCACTTTTTCGGTCTTCCCTGATAATAAATGCTTTGTCAGAAGATCCATTTGTGTTTTCATGTGCGCCATGTCTTGATCACGTTCTTCTTCTCTTCTTCTTTGGTCTGCAGTCATGCCAATAGATAAAGTGGGGCTTGCTACCTCAGAATTCCTGGTATGCCAAGCTCTACTTTGTTTCATCATACAATCTAGCATATTGCTTGCTTGACCAAAGGTGAGGTCCATTAAAGAACCTCAAGCTGCGTTGTCCACCACTGGTTTAGTTATTGAATTCAAGGCTCTATACAAGATCTCCATGAGGTGAACATTAGTCATGTGATGGTTTGGGCATCTCGCTAGCTTTGTCTTGAACCTCTCCCATGTTTCATGAAGAGCTTCAGAGGAAAGTTGTCGAAAATTTATGATCTCATCTCTCAACTGTGCTCTTTTGGATTGCGGAAAGAATCTTTCTAGGAAAGCGTCTTTCAATTGCCTCCAATTAGTAATTGAATCAGGAGTCATCCCATTCAACCATAGAGTTGCCTCCCCAGATAGAGACAATGGAAATAAGCGCTGTCGAATTGCATTCTGTCCAACGCCAGGATTGTCGAATGACTTGCATGTAGAAATAAAGTTAATGAGATGCATATTCGGATCATCGCCTGCTAGTCCACCAAATAATCCCTTGAGTTGCAATAACTGAATCATGGTGCTTGTGATGTTGAACTTGGTTCTGGGCGCTAATGGTGGTGGAATTATTGCTCCAGTGGCTCCGGCACCATCAAGATCATCATCATCATCGTCGAAAGCTGGTTGCCAAGGTTGGCGATCATACCTATACCGAGCTTGTCGACCTCTTCTGTTGGCAGGTGTTGCAGTTTCAGCGACATGCCTTGGGTGTATTAACTCATCATCACCTAAATCCTCATCGTCAGGGTTTGTTGCTCGCCCAGAATTATCAATATTTTGTTGTTGGACTTGAGCAGCAGCAAGGGCGGATAATCTTGCTTGCTCGTGTTGAGCAGCCATCCTGTCGATTTTAGCTTGTGCTTCCATTCTTCTAATTCATTGTGGTTCAGGATTGATTGGTCATAAAGGTTGACCAGAACTTCTAGTATGGGGCATGCACTAAAGTAAAAACCTGCAAGAAACAAAAACAAAAACTAAACGTAAAAGTACGAGAATCTTTGACCAAAGGGTCTAGTAATTATCACGAACTTGATTGACACTCGTATTCCCCGGCAACGGCGCCAATTTTTGATAACGCTCAATCTACAGCTCTTGTGGGAGTGTAAAGCGGTCGTTAGCAAATATAGAACCCAACCTGGGTTGGGTGTCGATCCCACAGGGAATAGCTTGGCCAACAAGTAAGTAAAATTACTAAACTTTTGGTGCAAGTCTCGTAAGAGGGGGGGGGGGATTCTTGTCGTGCAAGTAATTTAAATAAAGTATCAAAATAAAAGCTGAAAATAAAAAAGTAAAAGGAGAGAGATTGTTACATTGGTTGTAAACAATGAGAATTGAAGCGTTGGGGTTAAGTCCACCTTCTGAGGTATACGTCTCTATTGCCTATGAGTGTGTAGAAATGTGACATGCATGTGCTTATAGAGAATTGTATTCTATGGTAAATCCAAGCATCTCTCGACCTCAACAAGGACTATTTCACTTTAACTCTCTCGAGCTTAAAGTGTGTCTAACGGTACGAATTCTCCAAGAGGTTAGTCCAGTTACGACACTAGCTTTTTAATAGGAAAGGGTGTCCTACTTCCTTGACATTATCTCTTTTCCAGACAAATAACCTTTCTCTCGAACAAGTTAAATGTTAGACTGGCGTATTCTTGCGTTCGCAACCGTAAAGAATGTAGATTAAGATGAAGAGAATAATGATATAAGCAATATACGTGTCATGAACTCACAAACTCACAGCAATAGATAGTATCTCATTCGGCTTTCATAACCCCAACAGAGAGGTTTAGTTACCCATGAATGCGAAGGAGATCACGATTGACATTGTTATTATATCACGATATGGCCTGTAGATCAAGTGATAGGCGTTAGGCGTGAATTCCTTAGCAAAGTAATGTTTCTCTTGTTGCGGAAATTAAGAATTGAATAGATGAATAGAAGAAGAAAAATAGAATTAATGGGAAAATTAGAAGAGTTGTAGAATTGTTGTGGTGGAAGAAGAGAGGGATGGAAGAATGTATTGTGGTGAGGGATGAATGTATCTCTCCACTAAGGGAGGAGTTAATTAAAAATCTCTAGCATGATAGGGTATTTATAATACTCCTATCCTACTCCTACTATGCTAATGAAATAAATAACCAAATCCTACTAGGCCTATAGAACACTTAACCCAAATGTACTAGGTTAATGTAACATTATCATAATCCAAATAAACTAATGAAATACATAACCCAATTGTACTAGGTTAATGTATCATTGTCTAAATCCAGCTTTGTGTCTGTAAGTCCCCAAAGTCTTTAGAATTGTTGTTTAAGCCCGGGACAGATTTTCCATGCAGCAGTTTTGGTCCTTTAGGCGTCTAGCTTCCTTCTCCTTCGTTCGTGAGCTTTCTTTTGCGTCAAGTAATCCATAAAATGCTGAATTTTGCATCATTTATACCTGAAACTTTACTAATCATGTTCGTTAGCTCATTTATAGGAAAAAGGACTAAAAGTGCATGAAATATATACTTTGTTCTCAAAACTAGGCTAAAATATGGGCAAAATATATTGATATAGGCGTGTAAATTCTCCTATCATCAAAACAAAACATAGAATTTCCTTATAATTGATCGGCAAGGTAGATGTAGATTTCTAGGACAACTCATGATACCAAGACTCATACTCTAGGGCAGTCACAAAACCCAGCTCCAAACTTGAGAACTGATCTCTTGTATGCTTTCTAAGGCTGTAAGGTATATACTTCTCCAAGAAAACCTTGGATAATTAAGTCTATGTCAAAAGAGGAGATCTATCTAGCTTAGAATCAAGATAACCTCTCTACCAATATTGAGCTATTTGGTCCAACTAAAAAGTAGTGTAATTGATAACACGAGTCTCAACTAGGCCCAAATTATGAGCCTATTTACATAATCAATAAAGAACTTATATGCATCCTTGCCTGGTGTCCTAAAAACCTATGTGGATTCCATATCAAGAATATGTCCAGTATTTTTTGCTCCTCAATAGATATAATATGTTGGACGACTCTGGTTGAACAACTGTCAATGTTGGAGGGATCTCAACTCTAGGAGCCACAACTACAGGCTGCATTTCCGCCTCCATACCAATTTGATCTACAGACTAAGCACTATCAAATGGAGCACTACTAACCAAACTTAATAGCTGAACCAAAGAATCTCTAAGTAGAAATAAAGCAATAAACATTGATGGATCCTCGTTTTCCACCCAACCTACCACTAATGGTGAAAGAGAAATCTTTAGTAAGGTAGCAGGGATAGGATCTGGTGAAGGTTCCCTATTTATATCTCTAGCTGGGGCTATATCTCTCACTTACCCCTGACCTCTAGGTCATTTATTTCTTCTGATAGTATCTATAGTTGCTGACTCAAGGTTTATGTCTACAATAGCAGTAGCTTTCATTCTAGCCATCTGTAAAAGAGTGAAACTAAATAAATCTTAAAAACCAACACCAACTCTTAGCATAAAATGAGTGAAAGAAGTTGATATATCCTAAGAATATCTAATAGCCTCCCAAATATAGTAATTGTCATACCGATCTGTAGGACTCTTCTAGATATTTGCTCTTGTACCAACAATACCAATGAACCTTGACTTTAGTAACAACTTTTCATGACCCAATTTCACAAGTCATGATGGCAGCAACTTTACCATACCAATAGGTAATCCCACCATAGCCCAAAATAATAAGTAATGGGAAAATTGGTGAAAATGGCATAAATGCTAGTATTATGCAAGTAAATGAATTACAAGACATAAATTATATGAACAATAGCATAATTGAAGAGGAATGAGAAGAGTAATATCACCCAATAAGTAAGGTCGGTATAAGAGCCCCTAATTAAGAAAATATGAGTACTATAAAAGTTTAGTATATAACGACCTCAAAAAAATACTATCAAAAAATTAAAAATGGAGAGAAGGTCAACTCTAACTTTGAGAGCACAACCTATCTCCAAACTCTAACTAGCATAATCATAGTATCAATGATGGAAGATAGTACTTAAATTTGTACCAAAAAGGTATAGAAGTGCAGTATGAGTACCAAATCCATGGGTACTCAGTAGGAAACACCGATCGACTGGTCAAAATCATAATATAAATATAATAAAATACAAGATAAATGAGCTAATCTAATAGAAAAGGGGAAACTGGAATAATCTGCCAACTACTGAAAGTAAAAAAACTGGAATAATAATAGTAAGGAAAATACAACTATCTCTAACAGTACTAGGCCCCCGTAATTCCAAAACATAAAGAGAAAGTAACTAAGACAACGCGGGGGCCCATAAACCTGGTGGATACAATCAAGAAAAAGTACTAACAGTAATTCACCAACTATGAATATCTCAAAACCATAATCGTGGATCTTTTCATACCATAAACAACGAATTAGATCTTGTCTCATAATCTTCATAAGTAACCTCACAGTGCCTAACTTGAACAAGAAATAGTGCCTCATAAGCTGAACTTGAATCGAAACTGCTATCATGAATACCAGACTTGAACCAAATGTAATATCTTCATGGATGTCAAACTTAAACCGATCTTACTATTACACAAGAATATGTCTAGATTGGGGCATAATAAATCTACATCCTCCTCAGACCATGAATGTGATTAGGATAACGTATAAACGACTATTGAGTCTATATTGAGCTAAAAGAAATCTTGGCTTAAGATAGATCGGAGGGTCCTACTTCTAACCCTAAATGTCCATTCTAAGGCAATTACTATTCCGAACTAGACAAACATGTCTAATCCTACTACAAGGTTCTAGATTAGCTTTATTACGTCCTTAGATAGCAATTCTACCTTAGAAATGAGTAGTAATTTATGTACAAGGACCACTTTGCACAAGGCCAAGCTATCATAATTGTAATCTATGCATTAATACGAGAATAATGATACATATATTGCATTTTTATGCTTTGGATCCAAAATCAAGTTTAAGTCCCATATGGGGCCCACTTGTGGAATCACACTTTGTAAATTATCAACAGGTCTTTCTATGCTCAAGGATCATTTATAATTAAGAATGGGTAAATTCCGAACTCAAACAATACCAATACCAACTCACCAAGAACCTAGGGATTTATGACTAAATTGGGGAATCAAAGAAAAAATTAGATGGAAATTTAAAAGTAATTTGATAAGAAAATAATTATTCTAAGCTCTCCAACACCCCCACAATCTCCCAATGATCACTCTTCTAATTATAACACTCTCTAGGGATATAATGCTTTTGAAACTTTTGAAAAATGGGAGAAGTTAGATAAAGAAGTGAATTTAATTCCCTCAAATGTAGCTTAAGTGGCCACTTGACCAGTTAAGTGGTCACTGCTAAATAAGTCCATGGATCGCTAAAGTGATCCATTAATCAGGGATTGCCTCCGGTAAAGCAGTCAAGATGTCTCTTAAATGATATTTACTTTAGAAGTGTGACATTCACTAAAGACACCAAGCTGGTCCAACCTTGGCTGCTAAAGTGACCTCTTGGCCACTTAAGTGGCCTCTACTAAAGAAACCGATGGTCTACTTAGCAGATGCACAAGATAAATAATGTAGCAGTTGAACGTGGAATTTTCTAAGTTCCCATTGATCCCTCGGGATACATTAAAAATCCCATGAACATAATTAAATTATGCTACTATCAAAGTAGACATTTCAGACTCAACGACACCATCAAAATTTCCATTCAAGATCATTTTGATGAAATGTAGGCCCCAAACCCAAGGTCCACTTTTACCAAATTCAAACCACTAGCCCGAAATGAGTTCAACATCCTTAGGACCCAAACCAAAAGTCCTCATATACTGGAATCAATGTTTTAGAGCTAATGGAACTATTAGAATTAGCATACAAGATCTTGAAACTGAAGTTTATTCCCTATAGACAATCCTTACTGATGAAGACTTCAAAATAGAGAATTGGCTCTAAAAACCAAATAAATTATCTAGTAACTAAACTATCAACTCCAACACGTCAGAAATGACTAGTGGAAGTTTTTATTAGATTGGACTTCTTTTGACTTGTAGGTGTCATATTTTATTAGAGTGGACTTCTTTTGACTTGTAGGTGTCATATTTTATTAGATTAGATGCTTTTGATGTTGATTTAATAGAGTAAAGATTTTGGTTGATTCTTTAAATTTTGTTGCCTGCTAACAGATCTTTTTTTAAGGCAAGTTGAGATGTACTTCAACTTTTTCTACAGTGTTTATATGTTGCATGCTTGTTTGCTTGTGTACTGTGAATAGTTTAAACTTTGTGGGTTTCACTTAGATGAAAAGAAGAGCATATCCATGGGCACTGGAGTCTTTTGATGATTTTAGTTACATAATTGCTTACCTTAGTTAGTCTTGATTCTTATGATTATTATTAGAATAGATTGTAGATAGTTGATTTATTGACCTTAAATATTTGATAGAGGATACCTATTTTAGAGCTTGAATCATGTTTAGTGGAATTTATTATCAAGATTGGGGATTATTAACCTTTTAGGAATAATTATATTTTCATTGTTATTTGATGAAATACCTATTTCATAATTATATACCTATTTCATAATTATACTATCACGATCTGAGACTACCCCCTAATTGTGACATGGTTCTTAAGGTCACAAGTGAACCTAAGTCAACCCATGACCTGGCGCAAGTAGTAAGGACTGGAAAAAAATAACAAAATATTATGTAAAAGTCGTACAATAAAATATCAAAGTAATTAAATCAATTAAAAAGGGTGTTTGAAACACATCTATGAAAACATAACTAAAGGATTGACTATCTGAAAATCTCTAAACATAAGGAGTTATTAGGACAGGTCCCTATCTAACTCTAGCTACTGAAATAACATTAGGGAAACAACTATAAAGAATAAATAATTATTTAACTAGTCCTCAACTAATGAGTACTCACTGATACTATAGCCGAGTGGTATAAGAGAGAACTATGTGCGTTTGGAAACTGACCATCCAAACCTATATTGTCAAAATCAATATTACACAAAAAATGTATGCAATTAGTTCTTTGAATATAATGGTATGCTAGATAGATTGTAGCTGATATACATTAAGCTATTGAACTTAAATGCATGAATATGTAATATAAATGCAAGGCCAAGAACAAACATTTACTGAAATGATCTAAATAAATGAATAATTAAAATATGGACACTTGATCATGCAAGTCTGAACTATTACGATTTGAATACTAAAATAAAATTATGAGAGCTGATATTTAACCGGTATACCCCAATCGGAGCTAATTAGAGTCCAACTTATAACCCCAATTAAAAGGGTGTCAATACCTTGCCACGGGTACTGACACTGGTTGTATGGATCCACTAAATAAATGTACTGAAAGACTAAGGTGTCACCATAAACTGGCAGTTTCCCTTAAGAGAGTGACAACCCTATACTAGCAAGAAGAGCTCTCATAACCTAAGCTAGCTAAATAGTTCTAAAACTTAGGGTTTGCTACTAAAGGTCTCACCCTAATTTGGTAGGTGAGCCTTCATCCTTAGGTTCACTCAATGCTTAATTCTACTCCAAACTAAACTGACATGGATACTGATGATGGCTTAACATAATTAAGATTGATAAATGCTCAACATGATAATATTTTGAGTATAATGACAGACACATGGTTTGAATAACTTGTTACTTAAAATCTATAACATGCATGACTATTGGAGTATTGAGTTCTCATAACCCACTTGCACTAAAGAATACAGTATATATGAAATCATCAAATTCTAACATAATGCAGAATTTTCATAAATTGAACTCAAGAATGTTACAATCTTATAAACAGAAGATATAACATGTTTAGGATACTGAAACATGTTTAAAATTATGAAGGAATACATATTCATTATAGAATTCATGAGTTATATTAAAGAATTGAGAAATTCATAGGTTTTCGAAACACAAAATCAAAATAGACTTAAACTTGAGAATTCGGGGAAACCTTGGGACACAATGGGTGAAAGAAACCCATTGATGAACATCCCACATACCTAAATTTCTTGACTTTTTGAAGGAAACTTAGATTTGGGACCTTGGGAGGGTAATTTATGGTAGAAAACCTAGTTTTTCTTGTTCTTGAGAGTAAGAGGGGAATTGATGTCGTTAATTGACTAATAAAGGGGGAAATAATACCTATTTTATGTTATAAGTCATGGTAGGGAGTTTAAGGAGGGGAAAAAAAATCTCTTTACACTTAGGTGAATAAAATAGAGGATGCATGATATTTACACCTCGGTATTGCTTGCTACTTATTTCAGAGACTATCCTCCATGCCATGCCAATATCATAGAGACTATCCTCCATGACACGGTGATATCACAGAGGTACAATACCGTAAAAAATTTTAATGACCTCGAACCTTATCCAAATATTCATAAACTCTTTTGAGATACCCTACTAACATACCTGAACATAATTAAAGTCAAAAATTGATGTTTCAAACATTAAAAGGCCAAAAATAAAATGCTCAAATTTTGAGGGTGTCACAATAAATGGTCATGAAACTTATTTATGGTTTGAAATAATCGCTTTGGGGCCTTTAAACATACGAAAAATATTTAGAAACTTATCTAAGAGCTTGTAGGGTATTATAATATCTCCCTTTTAGATCATTCACCCTTAAATTAAACTCTTTAAGCTGGAATACTAGGAAAACTAAGATTATGCACAAAACATTTATCAACTTAATCATGACTAATATATAAATCTGAAACAAGATGCATGTACTAAACTAAAGTCATGAATGTATGCTATGACATGATAATGGTTGAATAGTTGAGATAAAAAATGAAATAATTAATTTGATAAAGCCATTAATTTGATACTCAAGCTTAACATTAATTCATATAAAAAATAGGTATACTTGGCTCGTATATCGGTTTCTATGTTCCAAGTAGCTCCCTCTCCGGACTGATTCCTCCATAGAACTTTTACTAAAGCAACTTCCTTATTCCTCAGCCAACGAATCTGATGATCATGGAATTCAACTAGGCTTCATTATAAGAAAGGCTATCTTCCATACCCATACTCTCTAAAGGGATGACAAAAGATAGATCATCAATGCATTTCTTTAGCAAGGATATATGAATCACTAGATACACTGATGCTAATTCTGCAGGCAAAACTAACTCATAGGGTACTATAGCGCCCCAAATTTTTTATCCATCAAATTTTTCTAAAATTTTATCCTCACTGTCTTGACTGTGACTCACCTTACGAGTCATAAGGTTCCTTGATGGGTTATGTGACCCTAGTAGTAAGGTATCTAGTGAATGATGCTTGAGTTAATATCCTGAGTATGACTTAGGGATACGAGGTCGTAGGGTGTCTTTATAGGTCCTAGCGACCAATCATAACCAAATCAATATGTATATGAAAAAGTTCTCCTTTGAGTATGAGTAGATCGCTATGATTCGTAAGGACTTATTATGAGTCAGTAGTTGTAAATCATAGGGTGTCCAGTGTTTACCCAATTAGGCTCTGTGTTGACTATAACTGGACCCAACAAGTCGTAGGATCCTATTACGAATGGTACCAGTTGACTCATAGTATCAACAGTGTGTGGGTGTCCTGGGAACTATCTTGGCTATGACTTAGGGTGACGAGTCATGATGAGTCTATACGAGTCATATGGTGACTCCTAGTCATTGTTGACTAAATTGGCACTTTAGACAATGCCCTTCTCACCTAATTAAAACCGTACATTCATAAATCACTTATATGGGTTATTTCTCATTCATCACGTACTCAAACACTTCCAATCTCACTCAAATTCTCTCAAGCAGCAATACTTAGGGTTTCTAAGAAGTAGGTTATCCAAGGGCTCAAAGGTTTAATTATTTTAGTAAAACTTGGTATTTTAGGCATGTTACTCTTCCCTCATTGTTAATTTGTTAAAACATATATTTTAAAGTATTGTTCATGAGATATTGATATTGGTTTTCAAACACAGCTTGAGGGTTTTGAGTGCTTCTTATTGAATAATGTTTTTCCATGGTTTGCATGTGATTATTCATGCTTTAATGATAGTTTGAAATTGTGGGTGCATGAGTATGGTCAATGAACTAGGGAATTGTGATTTTCCCAAACTTGTGACTTCTAAAGTGGTTATGACCTCAACCCTATATTGTGAATTGGTTTGGAATATTAAAAGTATGTATATAAACCTACCCTTGAAGTTTTGTATAATATGAAACGCTAATAAGGCATATTGGTTTTGAATTGAAACTTATGGGTTTTATTTATTCATAAGCTACATAATTAAACCAAGGGGATTGTGAATTTCACCACGTGATGTAATTCTTTTGGCATGTTGTTATTTCCTTGCAAGTGTAGTTAGTATGACGACACCAATAATGCATGCCTATGTAATATGGTTCAATAAATGGGAATATGTGTTAAATGTTTTAAATTAGGCTTAAAAGAGAGTTATGTAGCTATTGTAAATGTGGTGGTCCTGAGGGACTAACACTGGAAACCACACTAGTCGGTGTGGGGTTTGGAATGGCTTGGGGTTAGAGTCCCCTTTTGCTTAGGGCCAAGTGGTTCAAGTCCACCTTACTATCACTACTACATGATTAGGAGGTTAGACTCCCCGATACTATATTACATAATTAGGTGCTTAAGTCACCTCAGTATATGATTAGGAGGTTAGAGTCCCCCACGCATATATGTAATGTTTCTCTGGTTTATGCTCCTACAAGCATTGGGGCCTGACCTGGGTGTAGGATGGAATTCATATAGCTTGTGGGTACTATTATACTATAACAGTTAAGCTACATAACCCAGGATAAGGTTTTAAAGTGAATATTAACCCTTGCTCTCTATCCCAGCATGTGATATATATATATATATGTATATGTATATGCATTTCATTATGTGTATTAGTTTTGAATTATTTTGAACTATTGAATGTGACATTATATTGTTATTATCGTCGAGTTACATGCTTAAGTTCGCCCCACAAACCTTGTCCAGACATTGTATCCCCATCAGATGCTAGCATCGAGATACCTCTAATTTTTTTGCATAGAGTTAGGTGGATCAGATCGGTGCATCGATTCATAGTGGTGAAGTAGTAAGCTTTCATACTTTAAAAAACTTAAACAGTTCGTCTGTTCATATGATAGACTAGAGTTGAGAGGTAACATTATCATTTTAATTGTCATTTTCATCTGTCATAGTTAGGGATAGTCCCGACCAAGATTTGTTTTTAGTTATTATGTTAAAAATGTTTTTTGGATTACTGTGGATTAGGGTGATATTGGTGGGTTTTTTTGGTCGGTCGATGGTTATCGATTATAGACACACCCTTTATTATTTGAACATATCTTGTTTTATGTTTAGAATTCATCTGACATTGAGGATATTGTGTTTGGTTTGGTTTGGTGAAGGGAGTGATTTGGTTTGGTGAAGGGAGTGATCTCAAATTCATGTAGGACTTGGGATACCTGTCATGGCCCAGCCCTGGTTCAGATCATAACAAAGATGGTATCAGAGCCTAGGTTTGGTGTCATTGGGTGTCTAAGAAATTCTTATGAAGTAGAGTCTTATTTAAGGGGGTTTAGCATGCCACCCTTATAAGGGATAGGCTATGAGGCATTTAGGAATATTTCCCTTTTTTGTTTTTCTATTTCAACCTATAAAGTCTAAGGTCTTGAATCTCCTTTAATAGCCATTTGTTTGCATCTCAGATCATGCCTCCTCAAAGATCTGATGCTTGTGGAAACTCCTTTATTTCTATCCAACTTTAGTACAATATGGACAAAGTTCTTCTTACTTTTGGGGTACAAACCCGACCAAATATCGTTGCTTCTAATTGCTCTCATGGAGTTCTACTAGCCTTTTTTGCTCCTTCTCCTACTGGTAACACTCATGTCCAGTCTCAAACTTGCGGAACACAGTCAACCCTATCCTATACACCTTATTAATTTTTTAGTCTATTGCATCATGGACAATGTGACAAGGGGAGGAATCCATGTTTTAGCTATGGTAAGATTGGTCAGATGCAACATAAATGTCCTTTTAGTTTTTCAACTGGGCATAACAAGGTTTTGTTTACCACGTCCTAAGCTCCTACCTCAAAGGATGCTACTTCTAACTTTTACACTAGTCAAAATCGTTAGTATGCTCTTGCCACCGTTCAGGATTCTAAAGTATCCCTTGATGTTATTACCAATATGCTTAAACTTTTCTCTCGTGATGTATATTGTCTACTTGATTCTTGGTCTACACTCTCTTATGTGACTTTTTTTGTGGCTATCCAATTTGGTTTTGATCATAAATGTATTTTGGACCCTTTTTTGTGTTTAACCCAGTGAGTGACTCCATTATGTCTATAAGGGTCTATAGGGGATTTGTGACATTGATCTAAGGTAGAGAGACCTTGGTGAATCTGATAGAGTTCGACATGTTAGACTTTGATATGATTTTAGGTATAAATTAGTTGCATTTATGCTATGAGTCTCTTGATTGTTGAATCCAAGTGGTCAGTTTTCATTTACCTAATGATCCAGTGAATGAATGGGAATGTAGTTCCCTAGTACCAATGGAAAGGTTTATTTTGTATCTTGGAGGCTGAAAATTAGTTTCTAAATGGTACCTCTATCACTTAGTACATGTTAAGGATTTTAGATCTAAAAGTTATTCTTTGAAGAGTGTCCCTATGGTCTATTAATTTCTTGAGGTGTGATGATCTTTCTCGTATTTCTCCTAATAAGAAAACTGATTTTAGTATTGATCTTCTACCGAATACTCATCCTATTTCTATCCTTCTTTACAGAATAGCTCTGGATGAGTTGAAAGAACTCAAGAATAAGTTGTAAGATCGTATTGACAAAGGTTTTATCCGCCCTATTATGTCTCTATGGGGTGCTCCTATTCTTTTTCTGGTTAAGAAGGATGGGTCCCTTCGAATCTTTATTGATTACCGCCAACTAAATAAGGTGAGTTTGAAAAATAAGTATCCCCTTCCTAGGATTGATGATCTCTTTGATCATCTTTAGGGTGCTATGTTCTTTTCTAAGATTTTCCTTCGGTCAAGTCATAGTATGGTCATTTTGAGTTTTTGGTGTTGTCCTTTGGTTTGACCAATGCCCCGACAATATTTATGAATTGGGTTTTCTATTAGTTATTATATTTGTTTGGGATTGTCTTTATCGATGATATTTTGGTATATTCTAGGAGCGAGACAGATTATATCGATCACCTTTGCTTTGTGTTGCAAACCTTAAAAGAGCATCGGCTGTATGCAAAATTTTCTAAGTGTGAGTTCTAGATAAATGTTATGAATTATCTGGGATATGTTATTTCTAGTGAAAGGATCATGGTTGATCCACAGAAGGTTGCAATGGTTAATAAGTGGTCTAGACTCATGACTACAGCCGACAATCAAAAGTTTTTAGGTTTAGCTGGTAATTATAAAGGGATTGTGGAGAGTTTCTAATCTATTGTTTCCCCATTGACTAAGTTGACTAAAAAGGTGAATTTTTTGTTGTCTGATGCTTGCGAGGGTAGTTTAAAAAAGATGAAGAATAAGTCGACAATGACTCTGGTCTTGACTCTTCCTAAGGGCACTGATGGGTTTGTGGTCTATTACAATATGTCTTGGTTATAGCTAGGTTTTATGTTTATGCAACATAGAAATATGGTTACATATAGTTCTTGACATTTGAAAGTTCATGAGAAGAATTATCAAACCCATGATTTGGAATTATTATTTAAGGTATTTGCACAAAAGATCTAGCGACATTATTTGTATGAGGATATTTATTCTGATCATAAGATCCTGCAATACATGTTCACTCAGAAGGAGAAAATCTCAGGGAAAGGAGATAGCTTGAGTTTTTTAAGGACTAGGACATGAGTCTTCACTATCATACAGGTAAAGCTAGAATGGTTGTTGATGCCCTTATCAGGTTGTCCATGCAAATCTTATATTATATGGATGAAGAGAAATAGGAGTTAGTGAATGATATTCACCGCTTAGCTAATGTTGAAGTTTGTCTCTTAGATTCCAAGGATGGTGGTGTGATTGTTAAAGAGGTGGCAAGGTTATCTCTTGTTGTTGAGGTAAAGGAGAAGCTGATGTTGATCCTCTCTTAATGCAAATAAAAAATGATGTATGTAGGCAGAAAATGATAATTTTTGAGATTTGTGATGATGGTACCAAGGTAGATTATACGTTCCCGACGTTGATGGGTTGTGAGAAAGAATTTTGTAGCACATATGTCATGTTATACTATTCATCCTGGTATAATGAAAAACGATCATAAACTTAAGGAGATATATTGGTGGAATAATATAAAGAGGGATGTGGCTATTTTTGTAGCTAAGTGTATGGTATGTCAGCAAGTAAAGGTAGAGCACTTGAGGCCTTGTGGGTTGACTGAAGAGATTGAGTTGTCGATCTGGAAATGGGAGATAATTAATATTGACTTTGTATTAGGTCATCTTCAATCTCACCAGCTGTTTGATTTGATTTAGGTCATCGTGGATAGGATGACAAAGTCTGCTCACTTTTCGCAAGTAAGGACTGATTTCTCTTTTGAGGATTATGCCAAGATGTTCACCCAATAGATTGTAAAGTTGTACGATACTTTAGATCCCATCATATCTTATTGAGGTAACCTTCTGGCGAGGTTTGGGGAGTAATGTAACCCTTAGTACCACTTTTCACCTGCAGACAGATAGGCAAGAGGAAAGGAAAATTTAGTTCTTCGAAGATATGTTTTGGTCTTGTTTTCTTAATTTGGTGGTAGTTAGGTTAACCACTTTCCTCTCATAGAATTTTCCTACGACAATAGTTATTATTCTAGCATTGGTATGATCCCGTTTGAGGTCTTATATGGTAAGAGGTGTAGGTTTCCTATTAGGTGGTATGAGGTTGGTGAGAATAAGTTTTTTTTGCCTAATTTGGTTCACCAAGCCATTACGAAGGTGAAGGTGATTCGGGATATACTTAAGACGCCCAAAGTTGCCAAAAGTCCAATGTTGATGTGAGGAAAAAAGAGTTAGAGTTCAGTATTGGTGATTGGCCATTTTTTAAGGAGTCCCCATGAAGAGAGTGATGCGGTTTGGTAAGAAAGGGAAGCCCAGTCCCGATAATTTCGGTCTGTAGTTGGTTTTGAAGAGGGTTGATAATGTTTCATATAATTTAGAATAGCCTTCTAGCTTGAGCTCTATTCACCTAATGTTTCTTGTTTTGCTATTGAGAAAATGTGTGGGTGATCCTTCAATGGTTGTTCCTTTAGAAAAGGTAGATATTTTGGATTTTTTTATCTCATGAGGAAGTCGCAATTGAGATTCTGAATTGGCTAGTCCGTCGGTTATGATCTAAGGATGTGGCTTCAGTAAAGGTTCTTTGGAGGAACCAACAGGTTGAGAAAGCCATGTAGGAAGCTAAGGAGGACATGAAGTCGAAGAATCCATTCTTGTTCCTTATTTTAGATAATCATTCTTGAGGTATACGTATTCCCTAACCTCTTTGCTAAAGGTAAGTGTGATTGTGTGTGAATTTAAATCGTGCTAATAAATTCCTTGTCCTTTAATTCTAGGATGAATTATGCTAAGGGGGAGTATGTAACACCCCGAGGTTTGGTATTTTAAAGTTTTCCAAAATATTATCCTCACTATCTTGACTATGACTTATCCTACGAGTCATAAGGTGTCTTAACAGTTCATAAGACCCTAGCCGTAAGGTGTCCAGTGAATGGTTCTTGAGTTGTTGTCCTGAGTACGACTTAGGGATATGAGTCGTAGGAAGTCTTCACAGGTCCTAATGACCCTATTATAACCAAATCAGTAAGTATGTGGAAAAGTTCTTCCATGAGCACAAGTGGGTTACTATGAGTCATAAAGACTTGTTACAAGTCGTTGGGTGCAAATTATAAGGTATCCAGTATTTACCCAATTATGTTCTTTGTTGACTACGACTGGAAACTACAAGTCGTAGGGTCCCATTATGAGTGGTACCAGTTGAGTCGTAGGGTCAAAAATGTGTGGGTGTCCTGGTAACTGTCTTATCTAAGACTCAGGGTGACGAGTCGTGATGAGTCTATACGAGTCATATGGTGACCCATAGTCATTGACTACTAAACTTCAGATTTTAATTTTATGTCCCTTTCGATAATTCCCTTCTCACCCAATTAAAACCCCATGTTCGTAAAGTACTTAAAGGGGGTCATTTCTCAATCATCATGCACTAAAAAACTTCCAAGCTCTCTCAAACTCTCTCAAGCATCCATACTTGGGTTTTCAAAGAAGTAGGTCATCCAAGGGCTCAAGGGTTGAATTATTTCTGTGAAACTTAGTATTTCGGGCATGTTACTCTTCCCTCATTGTTAATTTGTTGAAATTATATGTTTTAAAGTATTATTTATGACGTATTGATTATGGTTTTGAAACAAGGGTTGAGGATTTTTGAGTGCTTGTTGTTGAATAATGTTTTACCAAGGTTTACATGTTATTATTCATACTTTAATTATGGTTTTGAACTTTTGGGTGCATTTGTATGGTGAATGAACTAGGGAATTGTGATTTTCCCAAACTTGTGACTTTTGAAGTGGTTATGACCTCAACCCTATATTGTGAAATTGGTTTTGAATATGAAAAGTGTGCATATTGACCTACTCTTGAAGTTTTGCATAATCTTAAAAGTTAATGAGGCATAGTGGTGTTGAATTGAACCTTATCGGTTTTGAGTCTTCACAAGGTATTGCATAATCGAACCAAGGGGGTTGTGAATTCTCCTAAATGATGTAATTGTTCTGGCATGTTGTTGTTACCATGCAAGTGTAGTTGGTATGATGATTCCAGCAATGTATGCCTTAATGTGTAATATGGTTCAATGAATGGGAATGTGTGTTCAATGTTTTAAATTTGTCTTAAAAGAGGCTTGTGTAGCTTTCTGTGAAAGTGGTGATCCTGAGGGACTAACCCTGGAAACAGAGCTATTCGGTGCGGGGGTAGGAATGGATTGGGGTTAGACTCCCCTTTTGCTTATGGAAAGGTTGTTCCAGTCCACCTTACAATCAGTATTTTTTTATTGGTAGGTTAGAGTCCCCCATACTATATTACATGATCGGGTTCTTAAGTCAACTTAGTATGTGATTAGGAGGTTAGAGTCCCCCACGTATATATATGATATTTATCTGGTTCATGCAACTACACGCACTGGGGCCTGACTTAAGGGTGAAATATGGGGACCATACAACCTATGAGGACTATAATACTAAGACGATTAAGCTACACAGCCTATGATAAGGTTTTAAAGTGTATGTTAAACCTTGCACCCTATTTTGGCATGTGATATACATATAAGTGTGTGTGTGTATGTATATGTACAATTAGTTTTGAATGATTTTGACCTGTTGAACACGACATTATGTTATACTTATCCCCGAGTTACATGCTAGTGTTCACCCCATTAACCATCTCGAGATGTTGTATCCCTATGCGATGCAGGCATCGGCTATACCTATATCTTTCCTACGCGAAGCTAGTTAAATCAGCTCAGTTCGTTGATTCATAGTGGTGAAGTGGTGAGCTTCTATACTTCCGAATACTTAACATTTCATCAGTTTTTATCATAGACTGCAGTTGAGAGTTTCATTATCACTAACACTATCATTTTGATTGTCACTCTCATCTATTAGAGTCGGGGACATGTCCTGACAAAGACTGGTTTTTGGTTGTTGTGTTAGAAGGCTTTGTTGAATTACTATGGACTGGGGTAATGTTGGTTGGCTGTTATGGCCGGTCAATGTTATCAATTATAGACATACACTTTATTCTTTGAATTTATCTTGTTATACGTTGCGAATTCATCCGACATCGGGATATTGTGTTTCATTTAGTTTGGTGTAGGGTGATCTCCGGTCCATGTGGGACTTGGGACACCCGTCACGGCCAAGCCCTATTTCTTGTCGTGATAGCTACCTTTCTAAAATGGCTCAAATCCTATATGGGCTGACATAGTAGTTACTGAGCTTCCCCTTCTTACCAAATCTCTTCACCTCCTTAATGGACAAGATTTTCAAATACACAAAATCACCAACATCAAATTCGAGCTCGCTTCTCCTCACATCAGCATAGGATTTCTAATGACTTTAGGCTAGCTTCAACCTTTATTGAATCAACTAAACTTTCTCGATCGCCTTATATCTGAATTTATCCCTATCAATTAAGCTTTTCGAACTTCAAACCAACCGATAAGAGACCTACATATCCTACAATAGAGAGCCTCAAACGGAGCCATCTGAATACTAGAGTGATAGCTATTGTTGTAGGAAAACTCAATCAAAGGCAAGTGTCAATCCCCACTACCCTGTAAATCGATAACACAAGCCCTCATTATGTCCTCTGATGTCTGAATGGTCCTCTCTGCCTGACCATCCTTCTACGAGTGGAAGGCTCTATTGAGGTGAACTTGGGTACCAAGACCCTTCTCAAAAGACTTTCAAAAATAAAAGGTAAACTGAGTACCTCTATCTAATATGATGGTCAATGGGACTCCATGTAACTTTACCGACTACCTGAGATAGAGTCTTGCATAATCCTCGATGAAATATGAATTATGAAATGGAAAGAATTGGTTTGACTTTGTCATTTTATCCACAATGACCCACAGAGAATCATGTTGATGACGCATACGAGGTAACCTTGTAATAAAATCCATGTTTACCACCTCCCACTTCTAAGTGGGGATGATAAACTCTTGAAGCAACCATTAGACCTTTGGTGCTCAACCTTCACCTATTGATAATTCAAGCACTTAGCCACAAATTTCATAATATCCTTCTTAATACCATTAAACCAATAAACTTTCTGCAAGTCACAGTATATCTTAGTGGCTCCTATGTGAATAGAATATCATTAACCGTGTGATTTTTACAACATTCTTTGCCTCAAACCATCCACATTTGAAATGCATAACCTACCCTGACAATGAAGAACACCATCTCCCCCTTGGGAGAAAACCTTAACCTGAAATAGGATCCCTGTCTTGCTTTTCCTTTACTTTGGAAACCAAAGAAGATTCACAACCATTCTGAACCCAAATACTACCTTCGGCTGAATCAACTAACCAAACTCCCAATCTAGCAAGATAATGAACTTCACAGACTAATTCTTTCTTAAAGAACCTCCTCATGAGCAACACTTCCCATGGACAGTCTACTAAGGTAATCGACTACCACATTCACTTTGTTCGGGTGATACAAAAACACTCATATCATAGTCTTTGACCAATTCAAGCCACCTTCTCTGACGGAGATTTAAGTCATTCTGTGAGAACACATACTATAAACTCTTATGGTCTGTAAATGGATCAACATCAAACCCATAAAGGTAATGCCTCCAAATCTTTAAGGATAAAACAACTGCTGCCAACTCGAGATCATTAGTCGGTTAGTTTTTCTCATGGGGTTTGAGCTATCTAGAGGCATAGGCTATGAACTTACCTCAATGCATCAACACAAAAAAATACCTACTTTGGAAGCATAACAATAAACTACAAACCCATCCGAACCCTCTAGTAGAGTCAATACTAGAGAGGAAATGAGTCGAGTCTTCAACTCCTGAAAACTCATCTCACAGGAATCTGAGCTTAAAATTTGTCTTTATTCTAAGGTAGCCTAGAAATGGGACAGTTAATTGAAGAAAATCCTTTAATAAACCATTTGTAGTAACTGGCAAAACCCAAGAAACTCCTAATATTTGATGGAGAGATGGGTCTAGGCTAGTTTCTTGCTTCTTTCGTCTTTTGAGGATCCACTCGAATGCTATCACCGGAGATGATGTGACCAAGGAAATCTAACTTCACACTTCCTGAACTTAGAAATAACTTGTGATCGTAAACGGTCTGCAAATAATCCTTAAATAGTCTACATGATGACCTTCACTATAAGAATAAACGATGATGCCATCTATAAAGGCTATGAAAAACATGTCCAAATACTGCTTAAACACCATGTTTATCAAGTCCATACAAGATACAGTATCATTTATTAGTCAAAAATACATAACTACAAATTCGAAGTGACCGTGCCGAGTTCTGAAGGTTGTTTTTGGGATGTCACATTCTCTGAATCTGAGCTGATAATAGTTGATCTAAGGTCTATGTTAGAGAAATAATTTTCACCCTGAAGTTGATTAAACAATTCCTCAATCCTAGGTAGAGGATACTTATTCTTGATTGTGACTTTGTTCAAATGATGGTAGCCAATGCACATTCTAAAGGAACCGTCTTTCTTGTGCATGAATAGAACTAGAGAGCCCCACAGGGAAATATTAGGCCGGATGAAACCATTATAAGAGATATTTCAATGGTTCTTACAATTCCTTAAGATCAGTTGGACCATAAGGTGGAATTTAAATAGGCTAGGTATCTGGAAGGAGATCTATTCCCAAGTCTGTTTCCCTCTTCAGAAGAACACCAGGCAGATCTTCAATAAATACTTCTGAAAACTCATTCACTAATGAAACTGACTGAAAACTCAGGTTTTCTGAACTTAGGTCTTTGACTCAATCAAGATGGTAGATAAACCCTTGGAAATCATTTTCCTTGCCTTAAGGAATCAGATAAATCAACCTATCACGACTGAGGTACTACACTCCCATTTTATAACTAGATCATTAGGGAACTAAAACTAGAGAGTTTTGTTCCTACAATCAACCGAGGCATAGAAAGAGTGAAGCCAATCAATGATGAGAATGACATCAAAATTGGTCATCTCTAATTTTACTAGGTCCACTAACGTAACTTTCGGAGATACTGTGACTGGGAAATTACTATATACCCGTTTGGATATAAAAGAACTACCCAAAGTCTAAAGCAATATAAGGAGTCATGTAGGAAAGAGTGGCTCCGTGATCTAATAATGCATATACATGAATGTAAATGACTTGTAACATACTAGTAACAACATGACATGACCTGAACTAGGGCCTTTTCGTAATGGGTATCTCAATTCCAACTAGGACCGGAGAACACTTCTGATTCCCAACCTAAAACCAACATATACCCTGAGTCGGATGAATTTAGAACATATAACAAGATAGCGTATTTGAAGATATAATGACTTTGGGATAGTTCCACTTCCTAGACCAACCCAATCAATAAAATCCATCTAACAAATAACCAAACCAAAACAATAACCCAATTACATATCATAATCATTCCATACCCAAAGTCCAAGGTTTTCCATACAAAGCCTCTAAAACAAACCAAAGAATATTTAGTCGGGACATGCCCCCGACCAAAGCCAAAAACCAAAGTCTTTGACATACAAAAATTTTGAAAAGAAATACATAACATAAAAAGGATTCCTTCTAAACTATTGAAGTTTACCACTTCAATCCAATATCAGTTGTCCCCGAATCCGATCAATGAGCAGGTGGAGTAGTATGGATGGTTCCTGCATCATGTAGGGATACAACGCCAAAAGATGGGTTAGTGGGTGAATGCTAGCATGTACTAAGGATAAGGATAAAACAATGACAACCTTTAAAACCAAGTAAACAACTATATGCATTCATAACCATACATATATATAAAATCCACGCTAGGAAAGAAAACTGGGTTTAGCATGCCTTTAAAACCAATAACCTAGGTATATATAGCTTAACCATCCTAGAACCACCCACGGGAAATATAGGTTTATTGTAGCCCCCTGAATGGGCCCTAGTACATATAGACACATGAACCAGAGATACCATAGGGGTAGGGGATTCTACTGTACCCTTCATCCTCCATAATACATATATACAAGTATAACTTGGGGAACTCCCGTGTACCCCACAAGTATATGGTCTCCATAATCAATCCTCATGTTAGACATGAGTTTCCAGTGTCTGTTCATTAGACTCACACCTTCACGGTTAGCTATTACAACCCGCCATTATTGCCCAATTAAAACCATTGTCACACAACCAAACAACCAATTCCATTTATTATTAACTAAGGCTATAAGAAGTTGTATTGTCATATCGACTATAGCTTGCAATCAATGTCCTTATCCAACCTTTTTAAGAAATTCCATGTTACCGAAGATTCCATTATTATCAAGTTTGCTTAGAGGAATTTGATGTCCCCCACAAATAGTTCATTATTATGTTTGATTGGGGGAATCCCATGTACCCCGCAAGGCTTTCAATTAAACTATAGCCATGACAACCAAGACCTTACCATTTAACCATTTAAAACCATCCAAACCAATTAGGGTTCCATTACCACTTTACACTATGCAAAGTTTTCAATAAAAGTTCAACCATATAAAAAAAAAACCTTCTCATAGGCATTATATCAAACATGTAAAGGGTATATAGTTCCAAAACCCAAAAAAATACCAATTACCCATCCCCATGCAATCACACGTTCAAAACTAATAAAAAGACAAAAAACCATAATTATGATATGGGAAAACTATAACCAACCATTTATAACCAAAATGCCCAATATATAATGCTAAACCCAAAACCATATCATAATTATGACATAAAAACCATACATTAAATCATGCCTTTAGTTGAACTAACAATAAGGGAGGAGTAACAAGCTTTATTTATAGAGATTCACAAAGAGAACTTGATTCTTGAGTTTCTAGATGGGTACCTTGTAGAAACCCTAGACCCAATATTCAAGAGAGAACTCAGAGAGGATTTTGAGTGTGTTCTTATCTTTTCAAGTAAGTTATGAGAGGCCACCAAGTGTTATATAACATAGGGACCTAAGGGTTTTGGATTGGAAAATGTCCGGACTACCCTTAGCTTAAAAGCTGAAAACTTGACCGCTGGAGAGTATGGCCATACCCCATAAAACCATACCCTATGGTACAAGTGGTACCCTTATGTCATACCCTAGCACCATCTTAGACCTCCATACTGACCAACAAATGACCACCTAGGGCTAACTTATATCCTAGCATATGAAGAAAAACCCTTAACCTGTACCCTAGATAGCATCTACAAGGCTAAGTTTAGGGCATCAAACAGATTAGAAATATATATCTCATACCCTAACATATGATTGGTAAGATGCCTAGTCATACGTTGGAAAAAACCAACAAAAACTTATTGACTAACATACGATTGTGAGACCCTAAACCATATCCAAGCATATACCCTTAAGCCATATGATATCCAAAATATTCAAAACTCAGGAAAATTTGCAAGGGTAAAAGTTTGGGGTGTTTCAATCTGCCGTACTTGGATCATTCGTCCTCTAATAATGGGTAAAGGTAACCACAAGCACGAGTTAATAAATTAATAAATATCAAATTTTCCCTCAACCAAATTAGAAAACAATGTTATCAAACAAAGATGAGAAGATCAACACATACTCGAAGCACAATTTTTCTAAATCGGCATTAGGAATGAGTAGTTTGGACATTAAGTCCTCCATGGCCTCCTAAATGTCTTCCTCAAACTTTTGATTCTGCCATAGAACTTTTATCGAAGACACACCTTTTTTTCGCAACCGGTGAACTTGCCAAACTAAGATCCTCATCTGGACCTCGTTATAGGAAAAAGAGTCCAAGATACTAATACACTTTAAGCAAAACAACCAACAAAGGATCACCAAACCTTTATGCAACACAAACATATGTAATATCAGATGAATGGAACTCATGCTAGAGGGTAAGTCGAATTCAAATTACAGTTTCCTAAAGATATATCACTATAAGAGCCTAAGTCTAGATATACACTACTTCCACGTTAAGCCTATTCAGAGATAAAAAGAGTTAACTTAGGCAACGGGGTTCTATTTCTTACATCCATCCTGAAATACTACTGTGTTTTCATCACTACACTCAAGCATCATGCCCCATCAAGATTCTCAAGTACTCAACACAATGATTTTTATATAGATCAATAACAACATTTGAGCTTACCTCTTCTATACCTGCGGTAAAGCCTACCCTTCTAAGGGTTTAGTAATATTTATCATTTTTATAAAGATCTTCACCATCTACTCTTCTCCAAGTTATCCCCTATGACAATAACCTTACCTCACCCTTCCCTTTTTCTCTATAACCTTAGTTCTATTACTCGCCCCAGAATCTCCCCCATAAGGGACTTTTACTTCTCTCATTCAAAAATATAACTACTATTCCATGTCACTACCGCCTTAAGGGTCACTCAAGGAACTAGAGCATAAGCATTAAGAATGAGGGGGTACTTCCCAATTACAACTCCTATCTATTGACTACCCATGGTGAGACCTGCTAATAAGACATGACACAATAGGCACAAGGTACCCTATTAGGAGGACACCAAGAAGGTCATTGGGGAAGACTTCAAGAAATTTATTCACCACTAAAATCGAATATAAAGAAGGACCTTCCAAATTAGAATCTGTATCTCTGACAAAATGATAGAGACACCCCTTGGAGATTAATCTCTCAGCTCTAAGATATGATATAAACTTCCCCTTAGGTTCTAGGGAACCACCCTTTCATTCAATAACTAGCTCACCAGGGAACATAAGAACAAATTTATGGGTCCAATAATCTAAGAACATATAGCACGAGTGTAACCAACCCATCCCAGAATAACATCTACATCCATCTTATTTAATTCAAACAAATCCACCGAAGTCTCTTTACTAACAACAGATACCATACACCCCCTATAGTCTCTTTCGACAATCATAAAGTGTAGAAATAGAAAAAAGGTTCCAAAATAACCTCAGGACCAAACCAAAATACGTTGCCACTAATGGGATCAAATATGAGAGAGTGGAGCCCCAATCAAGTAAATAGAACACATAACAAAAAAAGATCTTCATCATAACAGTGTCAGCATTAGGAGATGGCTTAGACTCCTGAAGGATAGTGAGGTCATTGAGATAATCCTGACCAGTATAGAACCCAAAACTAGCACCCCTCAGTCTGAGAGGTAGAGAAGTTGTAACCAGTATACTATTTCCCCCATGGCAATCCTTATGGGACACTCTCACCATATGTGGCCCAATAGTCCATAATAAAAACACTGATTTCTCACTTCATGGAAAAAATTGCGGTACAACCAACCACAAAACTACTGGGGGATAGGTTGGGGTTGATCGAGCTCCACTAGCCCTATAATGATATTCACTAGATGTCTGAGGATAAGGAATACTGACAACTATAGGTGACTTTTCAAATTTCCCTTCCCAGACCATTGTCCACTATCTGTACACTATTTATCTGACTTTTCCCTAGTCTGAATATCGAGACTTCCTGCTTTTCCTATTTCCTGACTTTACCTTATTTTCCCCCATATCAATAGGACTAGATTGGAGTGACATAGTTACCACTATCTGGGTTAATATATGAATAGAATATTAACATCGGTAACATCTCCTTGTGGTAACTGAGCATGAGTATCACCTATTATAGTAGTGTCAGTGGAGATCGATGGGACTCCACAAACAAAAATAGAATCTATGACCCCTGACCGAGTCTGTTCCCCATGAGTTAGATGAGATGAGTTTCCATGAAGTTTAGATTATCAAGAGGGAAAGATATGAATGGTGAATGAAAGAAGATTTATGAAATAGTTCAAGACCTTAGACTCTATTGCCCAAAAATTGAACAACAAGAAAGTGAAACATTCCTAAATGTCTCATATCCTCCTGATTATATGTGTGGTGCACAACACACCCGTAAGCAAGACTCTATTTCACATGGCTTTGTGGATACCCCATGCCTCCAAAACCTAGGATTTGATACCAACTTCACATGACCTAAACCATGGCCTTATCATAATGGGTATCTCATGTCCAACCAGGACCGGAGACTACCCCTAATACCTAACCAATCCAATGAACAACTACCCTGAATCAGATAAATTCTAAACATATAACAAGATAGCATATTTGAAGATAATGACTTTGGGATAGGTCTACTTCCTAGACCAACCCAATAAAGTCAATTTATCCAATAACCAACTAAACCAAAACAATAACTAATTCTAGATCATAATCATTCTATGCCCAAGTCAACAGTTGTCTATACAAAGCCTTTAAATCAAAATAAAGAATATTTAGTTGGGATATAACCCTGACCATAGCCAAAAACCAAAGTTATGAAATACCAAAAGTATGAAAAGAAATCTATAACATGAAATGGATGCCTTCCAAACTATGGAAGCTCACCATTTTAATCCAACACCAGTTGTTCTCAAATTTGGTCAATGAGTAGGAGAAGTAGTATAGATAGCTCATGTATAGTGTGTTGATACAATTGTAATAACCCATAAAATGCAAATCATTATTAGCGCCACATTTCAAGCTTATGCATAGTACATCATGGTTATTTGGTAGTTTCATGATCAAGTTTGATTTTTATTAAGATCTCAAATACGTCTTAGCTATTAGATGAATCAAAACAATCCTTACCGATTGAATTCTTAGGAAGGATATTGTTATAGTCAACTTCAAATGAGCATATCTCTTGTTATACAATGAATTTTTGAGCTCATGACCCATCAACAGATAAGTAATTGAATTAGCTTTCCAATGATACCAATTTTTCCCGAATCTGATATCAGAGAAAAAAGTTATACCTATTTTACTTCAGCATGTTAGCCTGGCAACTAAGTGGCTACATAAGATGACAGTTTATCACATGTCTGACGACTTATTAGCTAATGTCATCATCCTTAGGAAAAAATTCATAAATTCTATCATCAAGTGACAACATCAGTCGACGGCTTATCACATATATGACGACATCAACCCAAAGTCGTCGGTCTTAGAATTTAGCATTTTCCAAATGGTTTTGTAAGGGTATTTTGGTATTTTACCTTCACCCTAAAGCTCCATAAACACTGAATTCGGCCTCCATTTCACCATAATACATTCTTTTCTCTCAAATTCTCTAAAGAACAAGTAGAGGGGTTTCCAATTCAAGATCTAAATCTCAAGTATTCTTCCATCCATCTTCCTAAATCAGGTATCAAGGTATGTCATGTGTTGATTCATGGGTGTCTTCACCCATGAATCTCAAGAGTCTCTTTTTAAAATCCAAGATTTGTGTATTGATGAATTTTAATGATTTAAATTGAATTGCAATTCATGTTCATGTTGTTGTGGGGTTTTGATTTTTCTTTTAAATTACATATTCCAATGATTGACCCTAGTATATGAAGATTTGCATAATAATCATGATAAACCCCTTTCAATTTACAAGTTGATTGATGTATCCATGATTATTAGATGTGTTGATGATGGGATAATCAAAGCATACTCCCTATGTGTTTGACTAAATGCCTATGTGAAGGAAAAGTGTCATACTAGTATAATAATATGAAATCTCCATTATAGTACAAGTTTATACACGTCAAGTGTTTGATAAAATATCTTAGTCAATGAAGTATGGATATATTTGTAGCCATTGTGGTGCTTTCGAACTTGTACTTCATAAAATCTCCAACTTATTGAATTATGAATTGTGATGTTGGTCATGTATTCAAGAAAATCATGCTTTGTCAGTTTCTTCCCATCGAGTTCTCGGGGTACTTGTATCTGAAAAATATTGTTGTGTGCCTTGAGTTAGTGTCATGATATCCTCAATCAAGCCATGACTTATAGAACTCAGTCAGTCATGTGACTCAGGAAAGCTTAGTAATACAGTAATCTCAGTACTATTTTGTCAGTTAATAGAAACTCAGTTAATTCAGTCTAGTTTAGTTCAGTAATCCATGTTCAGTGTCTATTCAGATGGGAGTAGGAATTGGCACCGAGTGAACCTAAGGATGGGAACATATATTGTTAGATAAGGGTGTGATTCTTAGAAGTCATCCTTGCATTCCAGAACTATGTAGCTAGCATAGGTTAAGAAATCAACACTATATAATAGGGTTGTTGAGGTGGCTAAACACTGTCAGATGAGGGTCACCTACAACTTTTCCTTACCAGTGGCACGATATTGACACCCTTCCAATTAGGGTTACAGATTGGATCCCAACTCAGCTATATTGCATTATATGGGGCATGTCGGTTAGATAAAAACTTCCCATAGTTTTAGTTATAGATTAGGACTGTCATATATATTCATTCAGTCACAGTAATAGAACTCAAATAGTTCTACAGAATAGGACTGTCAGATGAAGTCACCTCAGAACAGAATAGAACTCAGCTAATTGTATTAGAAACTAGACTATTAGATACAATCACTCAGTATTAGTTATTACATCTATATGGTTATTAGTATCTCATGTTATTAGTACTCAAATTAAGTAATCATGTTATAAGAAACTCAGTAACAGTTATTATGTATTCACGCATGTATTCTCACGTTCATGTTGTTTAGTCAGTTAGTATAGTTGATGCATGTAAAATATTTACATTCATCCTACCTCACATGCATACTAGTACATTTAATAATACTAACATATTTATGCTATGGTGTTTTATACCATAGGTTCAGAAGCACGAGCTCCAAAGCATCAGTAGCATTCTAGTACTCAGAAGTCAGAGTCAGCAATCAGTCCTCATTCTTCGAGGACCTGAGCATTATCTAATCATTTTATTACTTACTTTATTTCAGTAGTTGGAGTTAGTTGGGGATATATCCATCAACTCTTTATTCAGACAGTTAAAGGCTTTCCAGAATATCATGTTTAGTCAGTTTATTAGTTTGTTTTAGGTATTTCATACCCCACACAGATGTTATATTTTTTTAGATATTGTGTCTCAATTTTAGATATATTATGCAGTGTTAAGGTACAGATATCAATCATGGGTTAGCTTGTGATTCTTCGGGGTTATGAGCACCGTGTAGCGTTCCAAGTACCATATTTGAGGTGTTATAACAACGCTCGAAGATGGGTTAGTGGGTGAAATCTAGCATGCACTCAGGATAAGGATAAAATAATTTCAACCATTAAAACCAAGTAAGAAACCATATGCATTCAATAGCATACATTTAAATATAATCAAAGCAAGGAAAGAGAACCGGTTTTAGTATACTTTAAAACCCTTAATCGGTTTTAGTATGTGCAGCTTCAATAACCAGAGATACCATAAGGGTAGGGAATTCCTTCATACCCTTCGCCCTCCCTGATACATATATACAAGTATAACGTGGGGGACACCTATGTACATAACAAATATGGTCTCCATGGCCAATCCTCATGTCGGCAAACTTAAGTTTTCCAGTGTCCATCCATTGGACTTGCACCTTCACGATTGGCTATCAAAACCTACCATTATTGTCCAATTAAAACCATTGCCATACAACCGAATCACCAATTCTATTTATTATTATCCAAAGCTATAAGAAGTGGTACCATCATACCAATTATGCCTTACAAGCAATGTCCTTGGCCAACATTTTTAAAGGATTCCCATGTACCCTAAGATTACATCATTATTAAGTTTACTTGGTAGATTCCCATATACCCCACAAATAGCTCATTATTATATTTTCTTGGGGGATACCCATGTACCCCATAAGGCTTTTGTAATCCCCCATAAAATTTTCGAGTTAATAGAGCTTCTAAAGCATGTTAAGAAAGGATTAACAGTAAGGAAATTCGGCTAAGTGTTGAAACTTTTCCATCCATAAGCCTTCAAAAATTTGACAAATTATTTTGTCACTTTACCGACCTCCTTTTCTTGATTTTCTTGTTATGTTGTGATGGGGAAAGTCAATAGTACATTCCGAGTGAGTTTCAGAATTTTTTGACAAATCTAAGGTCGTGTTTGGGTTAGTAAATAGTAGCTAAAGGCTACAGAGGGGCGCTGCCCAGCTTAGAGCCTTGGCCCCCTCCCTCTGTAGGAAGGCGCTGTCCAGGTTGCTCCATAAGAAGAGCAAGGCGCCACCTAGGTTCCCCCCCTGGGAATAGCAGGGCGCTGCCCAGGCTGTATCCTTGGGCCAATATTTCAGCCTTCATCTTTCGTGTTTCCAAGGGTAAAATTGTTAATTTCCAACCCTTTTATATACTCTTAAACACGAGATTTCTCATTATTTCATCCAAAATATTAGATTCTCTCAATTGCCTTCAAGACCAAAGTCATTAAGATTCCTGCGTTAAAAGTTCAAGGATCATATACTAAGGTATGTTTGATGTTGATTCTTGGGTTGCTTCCATCCAAGAAGTTCAAGAATCCTCTTTAAGGTTTCAAAGATTTCATTTTTATGTGTTCTCATGATTTATGTAAATATAATTTGAAGTTCACGTTGTTAATATGTTATGATTCATGATTTGATTATAAAGATTCAAGCATTGACCTTAGTATGTGTGATTATGTGATGTTCATGATAAAAGCCCTTCAAGAAGCATGTTGAATTATGTAATCATGTTAAATTGGGGTATTGAATGTTGTATGATCAAAGTGTGCCTCTTACATGTTTGATAAATTTCTTATGTGAAGAAAATAGTACCATTGTAGCATGTTAAGTATAAAATCCCTATATTTTTTTGACAAGATATGCATGTCAAGTATTTGTCGTATTTGTCGTAAGTGCTCTCTATTCATGTGGGTTCCTTGTTGAATAAGTTATGAGACAATAGCATGCCTCCATATACAATTACATGTTTAAGATTCCCAAGTGCTTGAAGTGATACTTCCTTGATCATGTTGCGAATGATAGTCTATTGTCATGTTGTTACACATGAGTTGTCATGTCATATTTATTTATTCTATCTAGTCCTATTTATACTTGAAAACTTAGCTGCTTGCCTAGAGCCGAGTCAGTCTCAAGATAATCTTAGTCGTGGTATGATTAGTAGATTTCAGTTAGTGATAGAATTTAAGAAAACTCAGTAAATCTTAGTATTCAGTCTAATTCAGCTTAGTACTTAGTTTAGACCTTATTAGTATTCTCTATTCAGCTTAGATTTCAGTAAAGCTTCATAATTTATAAAACTCACTCGTATTTAGACAAAAAGTAGAATTTATAAGTATTCCATCAGACAGCGGAATCAAGTAAACTCATTCAGATCAATCAAGTAAGATAATCAATAATAGATTCAACTCAGACTAAGTTCAGTTAACAATTAGTTTAGTGTCTTTCAGTTGGGAGTTGGAACTAGCACCGAGCGAGGGCAGCGATGATGACTTCCCTATTAGAGAGGCAGAGTCGTTAGAAGCAATCCCTGAACTCCAGAACTATGTAGCCAACATAGGATTATGAGTCACCCATTAAAATTAAGGGTTGACTATCATACAGCCTTAGGCCTGACTTCTTATACAGGGTCACCGGTTAGAGAGGCTTGACCATAGCAGAGGTCTTTACTCATGGCACGGTATTGACACCCTTCCAACTTGGGTTACAGGTTGGACCCCACTAGATCAGATTCGGGGCATGTCGGTTAAGTGAGAACTCCCACAGCTACAGTTTCAGCTTCAAATTCTGTCTCAATAAAGATCTCAGATAGTTCATCAGATTTTGGATTATTAGATATGGTCACACAGCTCAGTAATGAACTTAGATAGTTCCATAGATTCAGAGATCACCCACTAGATAGGCTTTATCTTAAACTCAGTCAATTATTATTATTATCCTTAACAATATTAAAAGCTCCAGAGATCACCCGATAGATAAGCCTGATCTCAAACTCAGCCTTGTATTTCTATTATTAAAAGATTCAAAGATCTTCTATTAGATAGTTCTAATCTCAAATACAATCATTTCTTATCATTATTAGTAGATTCAGAGATCATTTGTTAGATGAGTTTGATCTCAGATTTAGTCCGCTGATGGTAGTAAGTTCAGAACTCAATTACTAGTAAGACTCAGATATAAGGTCTCCCAATGCTAGTGAAGTCAGATGTCAGTAATAATAAGCTCAGTTTTCAGAAGTTCAAGTGTTTAGAAGTTAGTATTCAGTGTTGCCATGATTATTTCTATGATTTATGCAATCATGCATAGATCTTCGTTCAGTATATTCAGATTATTCAGTCAGTATTGTTCATGCATAAGCCTTTGAATTCAGCCTTACCTCATCTAGTATACCAGTACATTCAAAGTACTGGCGTATACTTTCTCGTGCTATGGTGTCTTATACCATAGGTTCTGAAGCGCAATATCCAGAGCATCCTTAGTAGTCCAAATTTAGTAAGTAGCGGTAGCCGTAGCAGTGAGTCCTCATCATTTGAGGATGATCCTTTTCTTTTTATAGCATTAGACTCAGTTTATTTTTAGTAGATGGAGTTAGTTGGGGACATATCCCATCAACTCCATAGTTCAGATAGTTTAGATGTTTTTTGAACAGATGTATCAGTATTATGATTTTAGTTTTTGATATTTTTGATGTTTTGAACCTTATGGAAAGTTTCTGCTAGTCTTCTGCATTTTTTATATTATATTATGTAGTTCTCAGGTACAGATATCAGTAGATGGTTAGCTTGTGGTCCTTTGGGATGCTGAGCACTGTGTGGCATTCCGGTTATAGAAAATTAGGGCGTTAAAGTTTTCAATTAAACCATAACCATGACAACCAAGACCTTACCATTTAACCATTTAAAACCATCCTAACAAATTAAGGTTTCACTAATACTTTATACCATCCAAAGTTTTCAATAAAAGTTTAACAATGTAACAAAAGCATTCTCGTAGGCATTTTATCAAACATGTTGAGGTTATATAGTTTCCAAAACCAAAAGCAAATTTAAATTACCCATTCCCATGAAACCACATGTTCAAACCACCATAAAATCGTGAAAACCCATAATTAAGACATGGAAAAACCATAACCAATAATTTATAACCAAAACCCCCAACATATAATTTAAAATCCAAATCTACATCACAATTATGCCATGAAAACCATTCATTAAATAATTCCTTTAGATGAACTAACAATAAGGGAGAAAACATGTCTTATTTACAAAGATTCATAAGAGAACTTGACTCTTACGCCTCTATATTGGCACCTTGTGGAAACCCTAGCCCCAATCTTTAAGAGAAAAATTAGAGAGGATTTTAATAGTGTTTTTATCTTTCTAAGTGAGTTATGACAGGCCGCAAAGTGTTATATAACATGCGTACTAAGGGTTTTTTGAGTGGGAAATGTCCAGACTACCCTTATCTTAAAAGTTGAAAACTTGACCATAAGAGGGTACGACCACACTTCCTAAACTATACCCTAGGGTAAGAGTGGTACCCTTATCTCATGCCCTAGAACCTTCTCAGACCTCCATATTGACCAACATACGACCACCTAGGGCTAACTTGTATCCTAATATACGAGAAGTATCCCTTAAACTGTACCCTAGACAAAATCTACAACGCTATATTTGGGGAATCATATGGTTTAGGAATATACATCTCATATGCAACATAAGATTGATAAGGTGCCTAGTCATACCTTGGATAGAAACAAGCAAAAACTCATTGACTAACTTAGAAGCGAGAGATCCTAAACCATATCAAAGTGTAGGACTTGTACCCTCAAGTCGTATGATGTCTAAAATGTTCAAAACTCAAGAAAATTTGCAAGGGCCAAAGTTTGGGGTATTTCACCACATCAGGAGAACCTTTATGATCGTATTGAGTTTGAAGGGTATAGAGTCGATTATGATGCTACCCACTAGTGGTACTGAAGTGGTGCCCTGCTGAGTTAGGAGACCTACTAGAGTTGATGAGAAGTTAGACTAACACGCTTGATAAAAATATTTACCCATCTTCCCAAATACTGGACACTTCCTAATTATATGGCCTGACTTTCCACTCCTAAAAAATGCGTCACTTCCTACCATTCCCTCACCCTTGTGGTTCTTACCACATCTCTTAAAACTGGGTTTGTACAGCTACCATTAACACTACCTAGGGACTTAGATCTCGGTGCTCTATCCCAATTGTCCTATTTGAACTTAGGCATTGGAGCGCTGGTATTGGATAGGGCTGGAGCTAAAGATTTTTGGTATAACTGAGAATGATTATCTCTATCTGTCCTTTATTGAGAAAAGTTGAAGCAACTTATTTTGTCCTTCTTATTCTCTGTTTCTCTTTCTTGAGCTTATCCTCCTCAATCTTTTGAGAATGGACCATTAAACTAGAAAGGTCCATCTCCTCAATAAACATAGTTGTTTTACACTGCTTAACTACATCATCTGACACACTAGACAAAAACTTACTCATTTTGGCCCTAAAACTAACCACTATAGTCGGGGCATACCTTGCCAACTGAGTGAACTTGAGTGAATACTCTTTCACATTTATGCTACCCTACTTTAAATTAATAAACTCCATTACCTTTGCCTCGCTCAACTCAAATGGGAAGAATCTATCTAAGAAAGTTGTATCAAACTCATCCCACTCTATATCCCTAGCCTCTGTACCTCTTGCCTCCTTTTATTACTTGAACTAAGTATGAGCCACTCCTTACAATTGGTAAGTAGCTAAGTTAGCACTTTTCCAAGGAGTAACAACCATGATATATGTTACTACTATGTATAATCAAGAAAATTTTATGGATATTTCTCACTCTTGGATCTATAGAACACTAGAGGATTCATTCGAGTAAAGTCTTGAATCCTATCTACTGTCGTGTTCACTGCTGGATTAGTTGGGTCAATAGTGTGCTAGTTATTTTGGGTAGCCATAGTATTGGCCAAAGATGTGAAAGTGGTCCTGAAATCAACATGGGAGACATGTTCATTAAAAGGGTATTCTTAAATAGGTAGTGGTTTGGGTTGTTCCCCATTTCTTCTTTTGTTATTCCTTTTAGGAGACATATTTTGAAAAAGAATAAAGGATGAGTTTGAAAAGAAATTTTAGTTGAGCTAATGCTCCATTGTATGACATGAATACTGGAAGAAGGGAAAGTTTCCTAAAAGTTCCCATAGCCACTCACCCATAAGTGTTGCACACTTCACACCTATTCAAAAGAATCTACTCAATGCGGCTTTTAGACACCCTATGAGATTTTAAATCTTATTCTCCAATACCAAGTTTTTCACGACCCAAAAATGCCCCTAAGTCATGACGCGGCACTTAAGGCCATAAGTGACCCCAAGCTAACCCATGATCTGGCACAAGTTGTAACTAATAGAAGAAAATAACAAAATACTGTGAAAAAGTCATTCAATAAAATATCCAAGTAATCAAATCAATCACAAAAGGAGTTTGAAACATATCGACGAATACATAACTAACTGTATGACTATCTGAAAACCTCAAACCATAATGATTTGTTGGGACACGTCCCCAACTAACTATGGCTACTGAAATATCATAAAGGAAAACAATTGGAAAAATTAAATATTATGTAACTAGTTCTCGATTGATGAGGACTCACCAATACTGTAGTTGAGTGTTATGAGAATGAACTATAAGTGATCTAGGATTGAGCATCCAAACCTATATTATAAAACCAATATAGCGCACAAGAAGGTATGCGATCAGTACTTTAAATGTACTGGTACGCGAGATAGATGCTAGCTGATATATATCAAGGTACTAAATATAAATGCATAAATATGTAATACGAATGAAATACCAAGCATAAACATGTACTGAAATGACTTGAATAAAATATATATATGGACACCTAGTCAAGCAAACCTAATCTGGTATGATATGAATATTGAAACAAAACTGTAAGAGCTAATATTTAACCAACACGACCCAATCTGAGCTAATCAGGGTTGAACTTATTAACCCAATTTGAAGGGTGTCAATACTTTCCATGGTTACAAATACTGACTATGTGGATCCATTAAATTTTTTCCTGAAGGACTAGGGTGTCACCCTACAATGGTAGGTCCCTAACAGAGAGTCAATCCTATATTGGTAGAAATACCTCTCATAACCTACATTGGCTACATAGTTCTGGAACTTAGGTACTGCTACAAAAGGTCTCACCCTTGGCTGTTAGGTAAGCCTTTATCTCTTGATTTACTCAGTTATATGTTCTACTCCCAACTGAACTATCATTGATACTGGTAAAGGTTTAACATGATTCAGACTAATAAATTCTCAACATGATGATAATTTGAGTATAATGACACACATATGGTCTAAATGACTTGTAACCTGAAATCTATAACATGCATGACTATCTAGATATCAATTGTTCATAACCCGCCAACACTGATAATATAGTAAATACAAAAGCATTAAATTCTAACATAATGGGAAATTTTTATAATTTAAATTCAAGAATTATATAATCTTATAAACGTTAAGATATAACATGGTTGGGATACTGAAACATGTTTAAGCTTATGAAGGAATACATATTCATGGTAAAATTCAAGAGTTAAATTGAACAATTTAAAAATTCATGTTTTTCATGAAACCAAAAATCAATGTAGAATTAAACTTGAAATTTTGGGGAACCCTAGGGACTCAATAGGTGAAATAAACCAAATGATGAATATACCAAATACCTAAATTTCTTGACTTCTTGAAGGTAACTTGGATTTGGGACCTGGGGAGATGAATTTGTGAAAGAAACCTTAGCTTTTATGTTCTTTAGAGTAGAAGAGGAACTGATATTAGTAACTGACTAAGAAAGGGGCACATAATGCCTTTTTTATGTTATAAGTCATTGGTAGGGATTTTAAATAGGAGGGAAAAAACAAAAAACCCTTCACCCTTGGGTGAATAAAACAAAGGTTGCATGATTTTTACACCTAGGCATGACATACTTCTTGTTGTGGAGACTATTCTCCGTGCCACATTGATATCATAGAGACTATCCTTCGTGAAACGGTGAGATCACGGTGGCACACTTCCTCAAAATTTGAAAATAACCTTGAACCTCATTCAAGAATTCCAAAACTTTTTCGAGACACCCTACTAAATTACCCAAACTCAATTTAAGTCAAAAATTAATGTTTCAAACACAAAAATGGCAAAAATGATGTACTTGAAATTTCGAGGGTGACACAATGAATGGTCATGACACTTATCTATGGTTTGAAATAATAGCTTAGGGGCCTTTGAACCTATGAATAATAGTTGGATACTTTTCTATGAGCTTGTGGGGTATTCCAAATTCTTAGAGTATAAATAGAATTATAGTGGTTAATATAATTATTGGGATTTAGTATCTTTTTATTATAGGATGTTACAAACTAGAGTAGTTCTTATTTTAAATTGTTTAGTCTAATGACGTCAACTTTGGAAAAGATGAGATTTATCATACAAAATAGGTTAGGTTTGCGAAGTTTTACACAAAATTATTATCTGGATTTTTGCTAATTTTGTGTTGCCCATGTGGGGAACTATGTTAATGTTATTAATGACTTGAGAGATTACATATTCTTATTTCACCCAAGTGGGGGATTGACCTTATATTATTGGACTTGATTGTGAAATAGTTTCCTCATTATTGTCATGATGCTCTAGTGGGGGCCTGAATTGATATTATAGTCCTTATTAAAGAATTAAATTGTATTATCATTATATGATGCCCAACTAAGAGGATTGAAATGATATTACTGATGTATTACATGATATTTATTTTATTAGTTCCATGTGAGGGCTTATATCATGAATTATTATCATATTGGGTTGATTTTTGAGCTTATTTATACTCGAATAAAATTGACTTTCATCTTTGTACTGATTACTTATAAGAATTACTTATCATTTTATTCATATATTCATTAGATTTGGTACCACTAAGAACACTTATTTTGATAGAAAATGTGATGCTTTATAATATGCCTTATTGAGGGGTGTTCTAGTAAGGTCGATTGAGAAAAACATATTTTATAAGAAAATAAACTTTGTGAATTGCATATACCGAGGGATGTACTGATAAAGTTAACTGAGATATGAGATTGATATTGTGAAAGTATATATGTTGTAAATACCCCTCCCCCCACTTACTATAGGTCTTGTCTTAAAGAGTTGAGGCTTGTAAGGTGTTTACCAAATATCTACCATCATCACTACATTGCATTGCATTCCTTGGTATCGATGATATTATATTTGAGTGTTTAGTTTTGTCTTATATTATTGTGATTGAACCTTGTTTATGATATTGTGTATTATGCATTCATTTCATTATATTACATTATATTATACTACCTTTTAGTTGATTTTGGGGTTTGGATATTTATGAGACGTGGGTATGAATATGGATTGGATGGTGAGACTTGTAGATTCACACCTATTAATAGCATGATATGAACATAATTATACATTATCTTTTTTTATCCTAGATTATTTTTTAAATATGATTGATTGAGTCTAATTTATTGGGTTAGTGAGTCTCCCTCATCAATGACTTTCCTTAACTGTTGGTCATAAAATGACTAGTGTTGACTCAACTGGATTATTTTTTCAACAATGTATTTTAATATTCCTATGATTGTTGTGTTGGTTATACCCTATGAAGATGAAGTGGTTTATTTTACCAGTTACAAGTTTATTAGAAACTTTAGGTAGTTGCGCTGGTGGCCCTCACCATTGCTTTGGATTAGGGTCGATTATCGACGATGCTTGCAGAATACATATGTTTCATATTTACCATCGTTTTCTTCCTTTCTTTATTTGTTTCACCTAGTATTAGTTTGAATAATAAATCATAGATTACACTCCTTAAGTGTTAGCATTGCAAAGACTGATATAGTGGTTAACAATTTGTAGAGCTTTCCTGAATCACTCTTTTTCATCTTGTTCTTTATTAGAATTTAAGTTACTCTAGTTTAATAATATTAGTTTGTATTTAGAGGTTTGTACTAGTGATAACTATACCTGAGATATATCTTTGAAATTATTATTTCCTCTTTGCATATATTGGGATTGTATAACCCAAAAACTAAGGAAAAGGATGGCACTTGTTGTGGCAAGCCTTAACAAGTAAGCAAATTATCCAAACCGATATGGAAAGAGAAAACACACTAAAATCCCAAGGCAAGACTTATAGAACGAATTCAAACCACACATAAATAATAATAACGGAAATATACATAGAAATAATATCATAAATCTCCCCAAAACCTGGTTTCATAGTGTAAGAACAATCTATATATAACTCAAAGTCTGAAAATGAAACTGATAATACACGAAGGAACATAAGCCTATCTCTGAATATAACCAAGACATAAACTAGATAAGATAGGGTAGGAGATCGACTCAAGAAGCAAAGCGAGACCACTACATCAAAAGTATTTAATCACTACCCATAAATAAGTTGTCACACAACACACTTGTACCTGGATCTACACCAAAAGGGAACAAATAGTATGAGTACAGTCTACTTGTACTCATTAGGTATCATAGGCTGACCGAGCAAAGTGGAAAATAAAGTATATAAAATACACACTATGGGTACGTCACCAGTGATCAAAAAATATCTCAAACGGTGGCCCATAATATCTCCACTAATAGTTCTAAATATCAAAACATACATCAAGTACAAGTACGAATAAGAAGAACTAAAAGATAAACATTAAATCAAACACGAAAGTACAATACAGAGGGTGCATAAATTATGGAACGCAGTGCAAATAATGATGATAATGATGATGGTGTGATAAGTCTGAGGTTATCACACAACTATCGTATACACCTACTGAGCAGTATGAAATGCAATGCAAATAATGATGATGGTATGATAATTATGAGGTTATAGCACAACCACCGTGTACACCTACTGAGCATTTCTCCCGAGGTAGGACACATAGGAGGTTACAGAACCCATATATAAGCCAATAACCAATACCAATACCAATCCAATATACAAAACTCCTCTCTGGCCATGATCTTCGGTAGAGGGTGTTTAAAGATTTAACATTTCTAATAGAAAATCCAGTATTTTCACAATCTTACCAATGCCTATGAATATATATATATATGATATGAGAATGTAATTCTTACAACCAAACTAGAATGAGAATTTCAAAAATCCAACCAATACACAAGCACGTGAGCAAAACATCCACTAAATAAGACAACTATTCATGATCCAATATAGGCCATGTACCAGTAGAGTAATATATGAAATATTATGCCATTGATACCACATAAATCCCAACTTAGGAAATTTGCACCAATAATAAAATAACCGAATATATAAATATCAGGCCAACAATATCATATAAGCCCCCACACGATCACATGTAGTAAACAATCTCTCAAACCTAGAATAACAATATCATCGCCCCCACATGGGTACATAATAGGAATAACACCATTTTTATGATTAATACCCATACACGTAACATGTTTTTATATCAATATTAACTACTCAAACTATTTTGAAGAAAGTTAAGATATAACCTACCTCGAATATAGAAAAGTTGGTTTAAATAGTCCTCAACATGGAGAGGTCCTTTCCTAAACAACCTCAAACCAACTAAAACATACAAATATAGAATCTACATATTGAAAGGATGCCACAATACCTATATTGCCCATTTTCGAGTCAAGTTCAAAATGGACCCCAAAAATGGGTTTTCAAAAATAAAGGGTAAGTTGGAATTTTTCCTCATGAATACATTATCCAAGATTCAAGGAATCCATATAAGAAAACACGAAGTAAAAATGGGTTAGAATAAGTTTTAAAGTTGAAAAAAACTATTTTAGGCCTTCTAGGCCAAAATTTTAAAAATTCACTTTTGAAATCGTGTTTCAACAAGCTTTAGAAAACAGAAATCAAAGTAAAATAATTGATATAAGAATTTGGAGCTTACTTTTAATGACTCAGGACTACCCCCTAGTCATCACATGGTGCTTACGACCCCAAAGGACCACAAACTAACCTATGAATGATTTGTATTATGAGCATTGAATAGTAATACTGTAATTAATGCAGAAAATAGGCTGAAATGCCATAAGGTTCAATGCATCTGAAATATTTATAAAATACAACATCTATAAAACTTAATACTGTCTAAAAATCTAGTCTGAAAAGTGTTTAACTGAATCTATCAGAAAAGTTGAGTTAATGGGACAAGCCCCCAACTAACTCCGACTATTCAGCTACTACTAAACTAAAATTAAAATATAAAACATATCCTCAATAGATGAGGACTCATTACTAAATCTGCTACTGCTGGATGATTATGGCTAAGTGCGTTCAGAACCTGAGCATCTGAACCAATGATATGAAACATCATAATGCAAAAAATATGTATGTGATTAGTATGTGGGAATGTATTGGTATACTAAATGAGGTAAGTTTGAATGTAAGGTTCATATTCATGAATAGTAACTGACAAAATAATATAGAGTAACTGAATATAAGAGTACATAGATAACTAAAAATACTATAAATACAGAGTATGTAATACTATGTATATATGTATATTATAACTGAGCCTTTCTGAAGCTAAGTACTGAGTTCTGATAACTGTATAACTAATATCTAAAGTTAGTGATAACTCATTTGCTAATACTGATTGAGTGTGTCTGACTGTCCAGATTCTGTAAAACTAAACTAAGTTCTAAACTGAAGACTAAAACTAAAACTGTGGGAGGTAATCCCCTAACCGACTTTCCCCAAATAAGATAACATAACTGAGTTGGGGTCCAATTTGTAACCCCAATTAGAAGGGTTTTAGTACCGTGCCATGGGTACTAACAACAACTGTGGAGTCAGTCCTGACTAACGGGTAACCATTGAGATCTATCTTAAATTAGCGGGTGATCCCTGAGTATGTCAGTCTAAATCTATCGGGTGACATCTCTTAACATATGCTGGCATTGGGATTGCTTCTAAGGACTCAGTCCTAGATAACGGGTTAGACCCCATCCCAAGGCTCACTCGGTACTGAATCCTATTCCCAACTAAAAGACATTGATTTGATCATACTGAATTGGACTGGACTGATACAGAGTTTACTGAGTTTTCCTATGTTTTGTAACCGACAGAGTTCTACTGAGTTTTGTAACTGACTAAGAGTACTACTGATCATGATATGACTGATACTATTCTTTCATTGACACTGGCTCTAGGTAAATAGCTAAATTGATGGGTATTAAATACCCCCAGGATTCGATAGCATGAAAAGTAAAGCAAAGCATCATCTTTAATAACATAATAATGTTCAGTTGGTCATAATTCATTCATAGAGACATTTCATCAAACACTTGTAATGCAATAACTTGTACATGGATGGGGAATACATGTTAGCATGCTACAATGGCATTATTTCATTCTCATAGATAATTTATCAAAAACATGAGAAACATACTTCATTCATTAAATCATAACACTTAGAGTTAACATGGTTACAATAATAAACATGCAAATTAAAGGGTTTATCATGAATATCATGTAATTCAACACATACTAGAATCAATTCTTGGGGATTGTAACCCAAATCATAAATTAAAACTCAAACAACACTATGAACATGAATTCAATCTAATTCATACATGCAAATCATAAATCATAAATCCTATATTTTGAAAAAGGGTTCTTGGGATCCATGGAAGGTAAGGATCCATGGATAATCATCTAACATACCTTAATTTGAGAGTTTCTTAGAGTACTTGGAGAAATTCTTGAGATTAACCTTGATTATTGAGAGTTAGGGTTTGTTTTCTTGAGAGAGTATTATCTTTTGATTTTAGAAAAAAAGTGAATAATGAAGGGTTTAAACGTTTTTAGGGATTAAATCCCATATTTGAACGAAATAAAATCATGGGAAAAAATTGTTTTAACCTTGGGCACAACTTTAAGTTTTCATGAAGTTTTTCTGATATATACCCTTTGCGCAATGCACCACTATCACGCTAAGCCTCTGGAATATGAGAAAAGGACTGACTAAGTAACATAAGATTACTGAGCATAAATTCATGAGAATGGTATTATTTAAGAATTCAAGACCAAGCGTATAACATGATTTGAAAATAATCTATAGATTGAGGTACTGATATGATTACTAGGCTAAGACTGTTACTAAGATGGTAACTAAGATAATAACTGAAATTGTACTGGAACTGAATACTAAGTGAATTGAAACTCCTTATACTAGGAACTGTGGGCATGCATGGTTTTCGATAATGTGCATGAATATGATGTATGATCAAAGAGATGACATATAAGGCATGAGTACAAACATTATTGACTTTAATTACTACTAAAATCTAAAAGCCTGGCTTTAAAGCTATTATTCTAAATCTGCATATTACTTAATAAGCTCCAAACTAAACTGTCACCACTTTACTTCTAGAGTCTGAGGTAGACACTAAGGAGGGCTTTGCTAATATTTTGGGTCTGATATCGAGTTGACGGCTACATAGGGGTTACAAATGGAATAAATCCTTAGAATCTGACTAAGCATAAACATAAAGATAAAAGACTTATAACATACCCGTACCTATATCTGGAGAACTTTCCTGATCATGGCAGTACTGAAGTGCATAAAATCTATTCTGGCGTTGACCACTAGTGGTACTTGAAGTGACACCCTGCTGACGCAAATCTTATCCTCTCTGAGCCATTACTCTACACTCTCGCATCATGTGGCCTAGCTTACTACATTAAAAACATACATCACTACCATCTCTACAAACACCTAGGTGATTTCTACCATACTTTTCACTAAGAGAATGGGTACGATCACTGCTCACACTACCCTGGGTTTTAGAGCTTGGCACCCTACCATGACTGTCCTTCTTGAACATAGGGACTGGAGCACTAGCTGAGGACAAAGCTGCAACTGAAGAGTTTGGATGAAACTGGGAACGATTACCACACTCTGACTTAGGCTAACTATAATTAAAGCTAACTATTCTAACCCACTTATTCTCTCTCTCCTTCTTAATCTTCTTCTTCTCAATCTATTGAGCATGGAGTATAAGCCTGATATGTCCATCTCTTTAAACAACATCATTGTTTTGCACTCGTTAACTACACTATTTGACACCTCAGATATGAACTTACTCATTCTGGACCTATTGTCTGCTCCTACATGGGGAGAATACCTTACTAACTAAGTAAACTTGAGAAAATAATTTTGTACACTCATACTACCGTGTTTGATATTGATGAACACTAACACTTTGGCTTCTCTCAGCTCTAAGGGAAATAATCTATCTAGAAAGGCAGTAGCAAACTCTTCCCACTCTATGGGCTCTGCATCTATACCCATATCTATTTTCTACTTCTTAAACCACGTATGGGCTACATCTTGTAGATAATAGGCAGCTAACTCAGCACTCTCAATGAAAGTTAGTCCCATGATATTTGTGACTTTCTAAACCTAATCGAGGAACTTATGTAGATATTTCTGACTTAAAACCTGAGAATAGGGGAGGATTTATTTGGGTGAACTCCCAAATCCTAGTTTCGGCAGTATTGGACATTGGGTTGGCCTGAAAATAAGCTGGCCATTAATTTTGTGTTGTTGGGGTATTGGCTAGAGTAGTGAATGGAGCTCTAAATTTTGCATGAAAGATATACTCATCCAGGGGATCTGCCTGAATCGGCTGAGGTACTAACTGATTTTTGGTTCTTCTTTCGTTAGTCCTTTTGGGAGGCATGTTCTGTAAATGAAAAGAAGAAGCAGATTAGACTGAGAATGTAGCTTGCGCTCATGCTAACTCACACTACATAAATACTGAAAGAAGGGAAACTTTGCCTAAAATATCTCATAGCCTCATGTCCATAAGTGTGGCATGCTACACACCTATGAACAAGACTTTATGTGATGTGAATTTCAGACTCCCTAGGACTCTGTTGAACCTTAGGCTCTGATACCAAGTTTAAACTGACCCGAGACTAGCCCTTAGTCATCAAATGGTGCTTACGACCCTGAAGGACCAAAAGCTAACCCATGAATGATATTTGTTGTAAGAACTAAATATTAATACTTAGTTAATATGGAAAAATAGGCTAAAATGACATAAGGTTCAAAACATCTAAAATACTAATAAAATATAACATCTATAAAATTAAATATTGTCTTAAAATCTAGTTTGAAAAGCCTCTAACTAAATCTATCTGAAAAGTGGAGTTGATGGGATAAGCCCCCAACTAACTCCGACTATTTATTTATTACTAAACTAAAATACTGAAATAAAAAACATATCCTCAATAGATGAGGACTCACTGCTAAATCTACTACTTTCAGCTAAATTTGGCTAAGCACGGTCAGGAACTTAAGCATCAGAACCTATAATATGAAACATCATAGCGCAAGAAATGGATATGCGATTAGTACATGGGAATGACTGGTATGCTAAATAATTAAGGCTGAATACAAGTGTTTATATGCATTAACAATAACTAAATGAATAATATAGAGTAACTGAATATGAGAGTACATGGATAACAGAAGCTACTGAAAATACTGAGTTTGTAATACTATGCATATATGTATACTATAAATGAGATTTTCTAAAGCTAAGTACTGAGTTCTGATAATTGTATAACTGATATCTGAATTTAGTGTTAATTGATTTACTAATATTGATTGACTGTGTCTGATAGTCCTGATTCTGTAAAACTGAACTGAGTTCTAAACTAGATACTGAAACTGAAACTTTAGGAGGTAATCACCTAACTGACATGCCCCAAATGAGATACGATAACTGAGTTGGGGTCTAATATGTAACCCCTTTTGTAAGGGAGTTAGCACCAAGCCACGGGTACTAACAACTATTATAGAGTCAGTCCTAACTAACGGGTGAGCCCTGAGATCAGTCCTAAACTAGCGGGTGATCTCTGAGTATGTCAGTCCTATCTAATGGATGACATCTCTTAACCTACAATGGATACATAATTCTAGAACTTAGGGATTGCTTCTAGGGATCCAGTCCTAGCTAACGGGTGAGACCCCATCCTTTGGCTGGCTCGGTAATGAATCCTACCCCTAACTGAATGACGTTGATCTAACCTTTTTGAACTATACTAGACTAATATAGATTTTAATAAGTTTTCCTAAGTTTTGTAACTAACTGAATTCTACTAAGCTCTATAATTCACTAAGAGAACTACTGAACGTGACATGACTGATACTATTCTAATACTGACACTGGCTCTAGGTAAACAACTAAATTATCGGGTATTAAATACCCCAAGACTCGATAGCATGAAAATTAAAGCAAAACATCGTCTTGAATAACATATCAATGTTCGCTTGTTCATAATGCATTGATAGAGACATTTCATCAAACAATTGTAATGCATTAACTTGTACATAGATGGGGAATACATGTTAGAATGCTATAATGGCATTATTTCAATCTCATAGATAATTTATAAAACTCATGAGAAACATACTTGGTTCATTAAATTATAAACACTTAGAGTTTACATGGTTACAATAATCAACATACAAATTGAAGGGTTTATCATGAATATCATGTAATTCAACACAAACTAGAATCATTTCTTGGAACTTGTAATCTAAATCATGGATTAAAACTCAAACAATACCATGAACATGAATTCAATCTAATTCAAATATGGGAATTATAAATCATAAATCTTGTATTTTGAAAAAGGTTTCTTGGGCTCCATGGAAGGTAAGGATCCATGGATGAACATCTAACATACCTTAATTTGAGAGTTTCTTGAATTTCTTGGAGAAATTCTTGGGATTGACCATAATTATTGAGAGTTGGGGTTTGTTTTCTTGAGAGAGAACTATCTTTTGATTTTAGGGAAAAGTGAATAATGAAGGGTTTAAAGATTTTTAGGGATTAAATCCCATATCTGGATGAATTAAAATAATTGGGAATGAATGTTTTGACGCTGGGCGCACCTTTAAGTTTTCTTGAAATTTTTTCAATCTGGACTCTGGTGCGACACGCCACTATCGTGCCAAGCCACTGGGAAATTTCATGGTGGGGCGATGCGGTGAAATTATGTTGCCAACTTTGTTACGACCTGGAAGTTCACCGCGATGCGGTGGTATCGCGCTTGAACACTGGAAAAGGATAATTCTGAAATTGAGCCTTGGAGTGAAGTGCCAATATCATAAAGGCACACTGGTTTTTGACAACTGCCACTTTGATAGGCTCTGCAATACGCTGATTGCTCAGGTGATACACTGTCTTACTAAAATGGCCATAACTCTTTGCTCGGGTGTCTGATTTGGATGAATTTTATATCGATGGGAAGCTTATTCAATTTCCCACACAATGAAAAGTCAAAATATTGAAAATTCAAAATTTATAAAAGTGTATTAATCTTTAAAGCAAGTTTTAACATTTTTGGGATAAATTTAAGCTAGGTAAAAGTACGGAGTATTATATTACTCCAGTTTGAACATGGAAGAAATCATCCAAATACACTAACACCCAAAGCTTAAAATCTCAAAAATCATGGAAAAGTAAGAAAAAATAATTTGTATATAGATGCTCAATTGTGACTACTTAAGAGACTAAATGAACACTGAAGCAATCATCAGTTAAGTTGCCAGGTATCGCTTAAGTGTCTGGGGACACATCAGGTGTCTGCTTAAGTGGCCTCTTGGCTTAAGCGACTACATCACTTGATATTGTACTAGCTGATGAATTGGAAAATTTCAAGTCTCGACCGACCCCTCGATATTCCTCTAGAATCTAGAGAATGTAAAAAACCTAGGCTAATCTAACAAATTCGAAGCTTCATACTTAATGGAGACATCAGACTTTTGAAAAGAGCTTGTTTTCAAAGAATTGGCTCCCAACACCCAATTATTCAACTTTCAAAACTAAGGTTAAAAATGACATATATAAGATATAAAATCATACAAACCATGCTACCAGCCTAAAAATGAGGTTTTGGATCTACTAGAGTAGTTTGTTTCGCTATCCAATGCATATAACAAAAAATGCTGACCGAAGTCAACTATAAAGCCTTTTTAACCTCTTAAAACCACAAATCACATTGAAATGCATTGGAAATTATGCAAATCATCTCCACACCCTAAATATATAACATAGCAACCACAAGGAGGGTTAAAATGGTCAAACCACACAAAATGCATAATTCACAAAAATTAAGTTTTTACAGGGATTATGCTTCTTTTTCTACTTTCGCTTCTGATTAATTTAATTATTAAGTCTTGGGTAAGATAGTGTTACCTATATCGGAGGGTATGATAGATGCCATCATGCACTCTAATTTTGTCTTGATAGGTTTGGGTTTCGATTCTTCCAAACTAATTTTGAGTTATTTGGTGGATTTTGGTTAAAACAAAAATAATGGGTGTAACGCCCTGAGTCTGTACCCTGGACACTAGACTATGCTCCTAATCCCAAAGGACCTAAATCTAACCCATGACTGGTACCTGCTATAATAACTATGTAATAAATACTGTAATGATTGTAGAAAATTGGCAGAAACAAATACGATAAGGTTCAAATTTGTAAATAAATCTAAATACGGTATCAAAATACAAAAATTGAATATAAGTACTAAAAAAACTGCACAACTTTCTGAAAATACTTTAGTCTGAAAAGCCTCTAAACTATCTAAACTATGGAGTTAATGGCATAATACCCAACCTAACTTTATCTACTGAAATAAAACTGATGTACTGTAAATAATAAGTTTGTCCTCAAACTATGAGGACTCACCACTACTCTGAAAGCTTAGAATCTGAACTAGTAAGGGTGCTTTAGAGCCTATGTATCTGAACCTATGATGTAAGATATCATAGCACAAAGAAAATCATGTGGCAGTACTTTGAATATGTTGGTATGCTCAGTAAGGTAGGCTGATATGCATGGGTTCATACGCATTCACAATAATAACTAAATAACATGAGTAAGACTGAATAATAGTACATATATGAACACGTAAACAGTACGGAGATTATGATATCACTAAATACTGAGACTGAATGCTAAATTACTGATTAACTAAGTTTACTGATACTACATTACTGATGTCTATATTACATTATCTAACAGTCCTGATTCTATGGAACTATACTGAGTTCCGTACTGAACTGAGTGACTATGTCTGATAGTCCTGAATCTATAGAACTGAACTATGTTTTATACTGAGGTTTGAAACTAATATTATGGGAGGTAATCATCAAACTAATATGCCCCTTTTATGGATGTCTAACCTCTAACCTCAGTTGGAAGGGTATCAATACAATTCCATGGGTAAAGACAAGTTGTGAGTTAACACTCTCTGACTGGAAGTTCTTCTTTCAACCCTCATTGGTAGGAAAACTCAGATGAGAAGTATCAACCCTCTTAATATCTGGTAGGAAGATTTCTCAACCTATGTTGGCTATGTAGTTCTGGAACACAAAGATTGCTTCTAAGGATCACACCCTCTACTAGCAGGTGAGTTCCCATCCTTGGGTTCACTCGATGCTGAATCCTACTCCCAACTGAATAGTTACTAGACTAAATTCTAAACTATACTAGGATGGATTGAGCTATTACTGATATTACTATTTGACTGAACTTAACTAAGTTTAATTGATTCCGTGGACTGATGGAAACTACTGAATTCTGTTAATTGACTGAGTACTACTGAGGTTTGAATTGAGTACTGTGACTGAATTAGGATCACTATGTAGATTTCTTGAGTTTCTGTAAATAACTGACAATAGTACTGATCATAACGTGACTGATTCTATTCTATAACTAACCCTGGATCTAGGAAATATTGGGTACAAGTACCCCCAGGACTCGATAGCATAAATTAAAAGACATGGCACAAACTTGAGACATGTAAACTAAGCATTCGATCATTCTTCGTTCATTGGGGCATTTTAACAACCACTTGCATGATATGAACTTGAACATATGCTAACATGATATAATTTTCACTATTCAACACACATGCTTAATTCATTAATCACTTTAAAGGTATAAAATATGCACATACTACTAATCAACATATAAGTATATAATTCTATATACCCACTTCACAATTTGAAAGATTTAGCATGATTTTCACATGATAGAACATATAACTCAACTAGACCCACATGAACTTATCATAAAAAACATGGATTGAAACCCAATTAATCATTGTAAACATGGATATTATCAAACTCAACATGGAATTCAAAAAATTCATACAATTGTAGTTTAAAATAGATTCTTGGACTCCAAGGGTGGAAGGGACCCTTGGATGAACACTTCACATTCCTTGATTGTTGATTTTGAGAATATTGATGGTAGAATTCTTGAGATTTGAATCTTTAATTGAAAACCCTAAGGCTTATTCTTAAGACATTTTGAAAGAAAGTGAGTATACATTTCTAAATTTAGGCCCAATTTTGTGTTTTGGCGGGATAAAAGTTGGGGGAAAAATACCCAAATACCCCCAAGGTCACGGTCTTTTAATGAATGAGAACTGTACCATTGATGCGCAGACCGATGCACCATGTCATTGGTATCAACGTGATAGCCAACGCGTCATCTTGAGTCTACGTTGACTCATTAGAAATTGATGTTGGGAGCTGGGGAATACATTTATCAACCTTATATTCAACGCGGAGTGCTAAGATCACGTTGATTCACTGTTTTATATTTCCAAAGGAGCTTCAAAGAAATTCCAAAAAATCTAAAACTTGTCCGGAAACACCTGCAGAGATTTCGGATCATGAGTTAACTTAAATATAAACATTTGGAGGATGTGAAGGTCATGAAATAAGATTTCCACCTTTCGTAGGCTAAAATGGCACCAAGTCTTAATACTTAGCTAAAATATTCTAGGTTTGGGACCCCTAGAGAAGCTTAAAGGACTAAATTAAGCTAATGATTTTATGGGGTCTTACATTATCTCCCCCTTGGGAATATTTGTCCTCAAATAAGACTGCTGAATCTGGGAATACTGAGAGACTAGACCTAAACACTGGGCATGCGTAACTACAACATGATTTCATAGCTGAGATTACTGATAAGCTGAGTTTATATACTAAACAGGCATATCTGATGCATGGATACATGAATGAACTGACTCATTATCATATAACTGATTATGCAATGGTAACTGATACCAAGTTTGTAACTAAAATCTGAACATGAAAATGAATGAGTTCAAGTAAAACTATTACTTAAAATAAAAAATACTGATGAACTCAAGATCATTATCGGAGTATGCATAAACAAGAAAATTAGAACATGATAGAGATTAGAACATGATACATGAACTGAATATCGTGAATTGAACTGACTGTCATGAACTGAACTGAACCCCGTGATTACATGGCTTATGGATGAGATTGGTACTTGAGGGTAAACTTATAAGTACTCACTACTCCAAATAAGATTCGTTACATAAAGAGAACTGGAAGTTTTAGGACATGAAAGTTTGGGGTTATAGTGCATTTCTCCCGTAGGACATTATGTTCCTTGAAGAATGTTGACTTGGCTGAGATACTGAGCAAATTTGGGGCGATGCACAAGACACCTACGAACTTAATCGTGACTGAATATCTTGGACCTAAAACTGAGACATGATACATAAATTGAGCTAAACACGCACTACCTGATTACTCCATCTTGGAATAATTTAATTAATAAGACATTCGAACAGAGTGACTAGATGGAAAGGTGGAAACCATACCACACAAACTTGTCTGTCTGACTTCTAATACTGAATTATTGGCTTTACGGAATAACTCATACTGAAAAAAAATTCTCAACTATACTCTCCACCTTAGTACGACACTTTACTTGGGATTACTAAAAAATATTCACATGGGTGCTGCACACGAATGCATAAGTATACTAACTTATCTAATTAACTGGATGACTGATAGCTGAATACTGGACATGTAAGACTGAATTGTACTTGGTCTGAATAACGAGACTGAAACTGTAGAGTGTCATGTACACGAGGTAAGGACTGACTGGATAACATGAGATAACTGAGCATGAATTCATGAAAAAAAAATCTATATTGTTTGAGAATGCAAGACCAAGTGTATAACATGATTCTAAAATATTTGGTAAACTTAGGTACTGAAATACTAATAACTAAATAACTGATAATTATATGCTATGGTCAAGAAAACTTAAAAGTGAAGTAAGATTCTATTCTGATTGCTCGACTAAGACTGGGACTGAGACTAACACTATAACTAAGACAATAACTGATACTACATTGATACCATAACTGGGACTAAACACACTGTAAGGAATGACTGTAGAAGTCATGAGCTGCATGACCTGAGTTTGGAGTTCATGATTTCATGAAATATACTTCATACTGCTGAGTGAACTTGAGCTTCTCATACTAGGAACTGGAAATACACACAACTCTGTGGAAAGTAAAAGTTTTGAACTGAGTTAAATATATGTTAAGCATCATTCCCACTCATTAATTTTTTGCACATACTTATATTACTACTGAAATCTGGAAGCTTGACTTCTTGACATATCGTAATCTGACAATTCTTGTATACCTATGGAGCTCTAATAGAATGGCCAACTGGGGTGGAGGCTAAGAAAGGTTTTATTAATATCTAGTCTGACCTTAAAGTTAACTTTTATACAATGAGTAACAAAATATAGAGAAACTCCTAGATCTTATGAGACATAAACATATAAATAGGAGGTCTATAAGGTACTAGTGACAACATCAAGAAATTTTCCCGATCTTATTCAAACTGAAGTGCATAAAACCTATTTGGATGCTACCTATTAGCGGCATTGGAAGTGGCACCCTGCTAATTTGAGCGACTGGACTGAGCTAAAGGAAGACTATGTTGACTTTGTGGACCATCCTTAGGACATTCTCGAACATTATGACCTGATTCGCCATATCCAAAATACATATCACTGCCGGCTCTACACACAACTTTATGATTCTTACCATATTCTTTGCAAAGTAGATTAGTACAAATACCGCTTGTACTACTTTGGGTTTTGGAGCCTGGAGCCCTATCATAACTGTTATTCCTGAACCTTGGTACTGGTGTACTAGCTTCAGATGGAACTGAGGCTGAAAACTTTTGACTAAACTAAGAACGTTTACCACCTTCTGACCATAGCTGGGCAATACTAAAGCTACCCATTCTGGCTGTATTATTTTCTCTCTTCTTCTTTTTAAGTTTTTGTTCCTTAAATTGTTGAGCATGGACCATAATCCTAGATATGTCTATATCACTAATCAACATCCCAATCCTGTGCTCCTTCACCACTCTACTCGATACCCTCGACACAAACTTCCCTTTTTTGGATCTATTATTTGCTACTACATAGAGAGCATAGCTGGCTAACTGAGTGAAATTGAGGGAATGCTCTTTTACACTCATACTGCCTTGCTTGAGATTCATAAACTCTAACTCCTTGGCTTCTTTCAGCTCTAAGGTAAAGAATCTATCTAAGAAGGTTGTAGCAAACTCTTTCCATTCTATGGGCTCTGCATCTGCACCCTTGTCTACCTTTCACGGCTTAAACTACGTATGGGATACATCTTGTAGCTGATAGGTGGCTAGCTCAGTGCTCTCAACTACAGTCAACCCATGATATCTATAACCTTCTGCACCAGATCAAGAAATTCCTAAGGGTCCCTATTTGACTTAGACCCAGTAAATGATGGAGGGTTTATTCAAGTGAAGTCTAAAATCCTGGCAGCAGTAGTACTGGCCACTAGGTTAGCCAAAACCGCAATTGGACATTAATTATGGGCTACCACAGAATGAGCTAGGGTGGTAAAGGCCACATTGAACTTAGCCTGGGAGACATGTTCATCTAGAGAATCTAGCTAGAAAGGCCGAGGTTCTGGATGGTCTCTCATTCCACTTCCCTTAGTTCTTTTAGGAGGCATGTTATGCAAAAAGAAAAAAAGAAGCTAGGATTAGAAAAAAAGTATAACTGGAGCTCATGCTTACTTGTATTACATGAATACTGAAAGAAGACTTTTCCTAAAACATCTCGTAGCCTTTTGTCCATAAGTGTGGTGCGCAACTACCCATGCATAAGACTCTACTAGACATGACTTTTAGACTGCCTAGGAAACTGTTGAACCTTAGGCTCTAATTTGAAATTTCTAACTCCTTGAGTCTGTACCCTAGACGCTACACGATCCTTATAATCCCGAAGGACCACAAGCTAACCCATGACTAGTTTCTGCTGTAATAACTGTGTAATAAATACTGTAATACTTATGGAAATAGACAGAAACATATGCCATAAGGTTTAAATATGTAAATAAATTGGAATGCAGTATCAAAATATCAAAACTAAATATAAGTATTAAAAACTAAACAACTATCTAAAAAGACTCTAGTCTGAAAAGCCTCTAAACTGTCTGAACTATGGAGTTGATGGAACAAGCCCACAACTAACCCCATCTACTAAAATAAAACTGAAGTACTATAAATAAGTTCTTGAACTATGAGGACTCACCACTACTCTGAATGTTGCGAATGTAAACTACTAAGGGTGCTTTGGAGCCCGTGCATCTGAACCTATGATATAAGACATCTTAGCATAAATAAAAGCATATGTTAGTACTTTGAATATACTGGTATGCTAAATGAGGTTGGCTGATATTCCTGGGTTCATTTACACGCACAATAATAATTGAATAACATGAGTAAGACTGAATGAGAGTACATGCATGAACATGTAAATGGTACTGCGATCAAGATAACACTGAATACTGAGACTGAATGCTGCTAATAATTAAGTTTAATGATACTACATTACTGATGATTGTTTGACTGTATCTAACAGTCTTGATTCTATGCAACTATATTGAGTTTCGTATCAAACTGAGTGACTATGTCTGATAGTCCTAAATCTGTAGAACTGAATTGAGTTCTATACTGAGACTGAATCTAAAACTTAATCTGTGGAAGTTAATTATCCAATTGACATGCCCTTTTTTTTAGTAGACTTGGGGTCCAACCTATAACCCCAATTGGAAGGGTGTCAATAACGTGCCACAGATAAAGACAAGCTATGAATTAACCCTCTCTTATAGGAAGTTCTTCCATCAACCCTTTCTGATCGAGTTGTTACTGATATAACTGTCTTACTAAAATTAACTAAGTTCAGTGGATTGATGGAAACTACTAAATTTTGTTAACTAACTGAGTATTCTGACCGAATTACAATCACTACAGAGATTTCCTGAGTTTTTATAAATGACTGAGAATACTACTGATCTTGGCATTACTGATACTGCTCTACAACTGACCATCGCTCTAGGTAATCATCTAGATTATCAGGTAGAAGTACCCCCAGGACTCGATAGCACAAACTTGAAACATGGAAACTAAGCATTCAATTATTTTTCATTCATTGGGACATTTTAACAACCACTTGCATGACATGAACTTGAACATATGCTAACATGATATAATTTTTACTATTCAACTCACTTTCATAATTTATCAATCACTTGAAAGGTATAAAATATGCAGATACTACTAATTAACATGTAAGCGTATAATTCCAAATACCCAATTCACAATTTGAAAGTTTTAGCATGATTTTCACATAATAGGACACATACATCAACTAGCCCAACATGAACTTAGTATATACATGGATTAAAACACAATTAATCATTGTAAATATGCATATTATCAAACCCAACATGGAATTCATGAAATTTATACAATTGGTGTTTAAAATAGATTTTTGGACTCCAAGTGTAGAAGGGATCCTTGGATGAACACTTTACATACCTTGATGCTTGATTTTGAGAATATTGATTCTATAATTCTTAAGATTTGAATCTTGAATTTCAAACCCTAACGCTTATTCTTGAGAGATTTTGAGAGTAAGTGAGTATACTTTTGTGATTTAGGGATGAATTTCATGTTTTTGGGGGTTGAATATTGGGCAAAAAAGACCCAAATAGCCCCAAAGATGCGGTCTTTTAATGACTGAACATTGTATCATAGACGTGCAGACCGACATACCATGTCATTGGCATCGATGCGATAGCCAATAAATCGCTTTGAGTCCATATTGAGTTACTAAAAATTGATGCTGGGAGCCAGGGAAAACATTTATCAATGCAATATTCAACACTGTGCACTAAGATTCCATTGATTCACTATTTTATGTTTCCAAAGGATCTTCAAAGGAAGTCTAAAAAATTAGAAACTTCTCTGAAAACACCTACAAACATTCCTGATCGTAAGTTAACTCAAATATTAATATTTGGACGATGTGAAGGTCATGAAATAAGATTGCCAACTTTCATAGGCTAAAATGGTACCAAGTCTGAATGCTTAGCTAAAATATTCTAAGTCTGGGACCTGTATACAAGCTTAAAGGACTGAATTAAGCTAAGGATTTTGTGGGGTCTTACAATAGGCTTGGGTGCCATTTTATCAAAATGACCACATTGGAAGTTTTTCAATTTTCTTAAGTATAGAAAGTTGTTTATAGTAGGATAGCATATCTTGTTTTCTTTCATGGCCTTCCAAACAAATCTCGAGGATCCATTCAAATAAATCCCAACTTACAAATTTCTGTGGTGTTGTTTTTGGTGGTGCAACCACTTTTGTAGCATAGAGGCTGCTTTAGTAGTTTAAGAGTCACTTTTTCTAAGTTGTCTAATGTTATCTCCTTCCTCTAAAGCAGAATATCCTCCATTTTTTTAAAGCAGCTTAAGAGGTTGAACCTCCGCTTTTGCGAAGGCACATGTGAATATTGACCCACACTTTAATATAAGGTATGTGTCATAAGTAACACTGCTTTTGAGGCCTCACTTACACTTGAGTTAGCAGTATATTTCCCTATATTTCATTTATTCCTCTATTTTCACGAGTTTAAGGATAATTGTTGAGCTTGGGAGCTAGGATATCTTGGGGAGATCATTTATTTGAGCTAAGGTATAATATTTCTTGGTCTACTGATCTATTCCTTATTAATATTTTGTATAAATTGACCCTAATATTCATAAAATTCTAAATCTAAATTATTTATTTTCTTGATCCTTTGTGGTTGTTTCAAGCCCTAATTGGGGCCCTATTGTGCTTAATTTTTGAACATGAGATTCTTGTTCTTTGAGGAACATAATTATGGTTTCAACTTTTGGATTCTGTGAGTAAGCACAACGGGTTGATTTTTTAATCAAATTTTTAGCCTGGAGTGTCAAATCATAATATGGGTATTATTCTTTTAGTCTTAATATGTAGGTTCTTATTTTGATAACATGGCAGTAGTTAGAGTCATCTTAAAATAAAAAAATCCTAGTATAGTTAATCTTGAGTGTATTACTTGGCATCAAGGTAGGTTACAACTTACTACTCTTAGACTTGTCTTGAATATGGTATACATATAATGATTTGCTAATTATTGGTGGAATATTAACTAACTAATATTAGACTTCTCTAGAATATGGTATACATATGATTATTTGCTAACTATTGGTGGAATATTAATGTTTTGGGATCCAGTTATCTAGATGTTTCTACATCAACTAACTTACTTAGGAGACTTAGGGTAGAATTTCACTGTAAATCCTTAATTTATTTAGTTACTCCTATCTTGATTTTTAGTCAAAGATGCCTTATATATTTAGGAATATTATTGGAAGACTTAGTATGATATTTTTCTTATGTTAGGATAGACCTTTGTGGAATTATGGGCAGCATTACTGATCCCTTAATGATTAGCTTACCTTAGGTAGCCCTTTTATTTTCTCATTCCTTATCTAACCTGCTATATATATATATATATATATATATATATATATATATTATGCTCATACTATTGTATTTGCATTGGCATGCATACTTTTATTTATTTTTACACCCTAAATTTGATATAGTACAGAGGGACTTTCTACTGACTTGAGTTTTACTAGATATGCCTTATGTTTAAACATATTATTTAAAGCTTGGAGGAGCCATATCATCTTAGATTAATATTTTTTTCAATGATGATCTTTCTAAAACTAATTGCACAACCTTTGAAAACATAGTTTGGGGAATATTCTATTTCTTTTACTCTTTAGATTATATTTATCCCTTATGTATGATTCTAGGAGCGATTACACTAGCTTCATTATCTATATTCAAGGTAGATGTCGGGAAACACTAGGTAGATTTTGGGTTTTTCATTGTATAGGTCTCTTTCTACATCATGTACTATATATTTGCGCTCATTTATTCTCTATACATTGCCTGTAGATAGTTTGATCTATCGATTTTACCTATTGTGTTTAAGGGGGAGAGTTTTATTGCTTATGTTTTATGTCTTTAATAATTAAGAGGCCCTATTTATATTATAGTTATATTGCTATCACCTAGTCCTACTAGCCTATTACATACTTTTTTGCATATTTATTTATATTGCCTAGTTATTCTACTTACATTCATTATACTATATGACTTAAGTTATATTTGAATTTTATAATATTTGCATATTATTTGATCTCATTCGGCCTATGTGCCTTCTGGGTACCTCATCTATTGATACTCGCTACACTTCTATATCATTTTCCTGTTCAGATCCAAGTATGAGTTCTCACTAATTGCGCTTACCTCATGTAGAGCATTTTGATTGAAGACTTAGGGTATCTTCTTATTCTATCTCCCTCTACTTACGAACTAATCTTTATTTTGTATACTTAGAGATAGTTTTATAAATATTGTATCTATATCATACTCTAGATGTATGTAGTAGCTTTTGTATCAATGGTTACTAGGTCTTGAAGGTATTTGTATATTTTTTTCTTTCACTTTTTCTACATATTCTTATGGGCCCTACTTTTAATTTTATCTTTATATTAGTTCCAACTATTGTAATAATTTTCTCATTTAGTTTACCATCTCATTACTTGTTGTTTTAGGCTATGGGTTTGTCTTATCTATTAGTAAGTTTTTGTATGTTCCATCATGACCTAAATTTTTGGATCATAAAAGTATAGAATTAGAATCTAAGTTTACTAGTATTGATGGTGCAAGAGCAAAATATCTTGTAGAGTCCCACAGATTAGTATTGTGACATTTGCATCCTATCTTTGGGAGGCTATAGGACATTGTTAGAAAATTTAACCATTTGATTACTTATCATGCACTCTTGTTTCTGTTGGCTTTAGAAATCTTACTTGTTTTACTCTTTTATAGATTGTTAGAATAAGGAGTAAAGTGGCTGAGAGCGAGGCCCCTATGTTGGAAACTAAGGCTTCAAATAGGGGTCGAGGTAGAGGTCGGCCTCGAGGTTGAGTTTGGGCTTGTGCTACCACATAAGCTCAGGACCAAACAGAGATATTTTCTAAGTTAGACCTAATTACTTATCCACGGTCAGTGCCAATAAATTTTGCACCTCAACAAGTGGTAGGTCAAGGACTATCCTTGAATCTATTTTAATTTATGGCTAGACCACTTATTGAATATTCTAGAAGAAGTGCCTTAGAGATCATCTCAAAGAGCTACTCATGGTGTTTAGGGAATAAGGGTGCAGCCTGCCATTGTGGCTCCATATATTAAGTTTCTACAAATATTAATTATTACTCAAATAATTAGGGCCTAAAAATCTATGACTCTAGAGAAGAAAAAAGATGTTGAGCGGTTAATCAGGTTAGGTCCTCTAAGGTTTTTGGGTGATTTAGGAGACGATGCGCATAAGTTTTTTATTAGTTGTTAGGGGATATTCCATAAACATGATTTAGTAGAGTCATATGAGGTGAATTATACCATGTTTTAGCTAGATGGGTTGGCTAAGCATTGATGTAGGGCATATGGTGAGTACAAACTAGTTAGGTCCCCTTCCATGACATAGGAACAGTTCTCTTATGCTTTCTTGGGGAAATATATGCCTCATGGAATATTACAGAGATTAACGGACCAGTGAATCGATTTGCAATTGGTTTCTATGGTTGTATTAGCGTATGAGTTGATTTTTCATGAGATATCCAAACATGTTTTCATGATTTTACGTATCGAGCAAGAAAAGGTAGGTAGATTTGCCAAAGTGTTGAGATCGCAACTTTATTTTTATACTGAGAAATAGGGTCATTTAAGCATACATATCTATCTTTTGTTGACCACGTGTGTACTATAGAGGGCATACATAAAGAGGACCATGGGTGCAGTTGTAAAAGACCTCGCCTTTAGGGTAGTTTTAGTAATTCTCAGTTCAAAGAAAGGGAGTTTTTAGTCGAGATCAGCAGTAATATAGTCAGTAGCCCAGTAGACCCTTTCAATTATAAATTCAAATGACAAATAAAGGTTAGATAGGTTGCAGTTCTTAAGGCTATGGGCAGTCCTTATAAAGTTCTCCTTTGGGGGATTCAGGCTACGGAGGTCAGTTGGGTTCAGCAAGTTCTTCACATTGGAATTGGTCTGGTAGAGGTTAATTTTACTGTGGAATGATCAGACACATTACAAGAGAGGTATGGGATGATTGAGAAAAAGCTTAGCCAGATTAGCCTCTCATAGTAGTGACATTACTAGCCAGAGGTAGTGCTCAAGATAGTAAGGGTGGTCCCCAAGGTACTCGCAAAGGAGTTCAGCTGGGTAGAGTAGGTGGTCATTTGGCTTCTTAGTTCGATAGTGGGAACATGTAGTTTTATGACTTTACTAGTAGGTCAGAGGCAAAGGCATTAGATTCTATGACCACACGAGTACAATTTTAGTCGTTCCTTATCTAGCTTCTATTTTATCTGATGTGAGTTCCATCTATTCATATGTACCGATCTACTATGTTTCTCGATTAGGTTTGACTAGTAAGCCTTTATCAGTATCCTTGTGTGTAGCTATTCTTTTAGGTGATTATTTAGTATCGGATTAGGTTTATAGATCCTACGTTGTGACTATTTTAGAATGTGATACTTCGGTAGATCTTGATGTGTATGTTTGATTTTGATGCAATTATGGGCATAGACTAGTAACCCCCTTATCATGTAATTTTTGATTACTTCATAAGATTGTTACGATAATTATGTCTAGCATTCCCTCGATCATATGTTAGGGTTCTATTAGTCATGTACTAGCAGATATTTTTACTTATATTCAGGCCATAAGGTTAGTGTCAAATGGGTGCTTGGCCTATCTTGCTAATGTCTATGATACTAGTGTCAACACTTCTTTGGTTGATTTTATTCTTGTAGTTCATGAATTTGCTAATATTTTTCCGATGAAGTTGTCTTATCTCTTATATGAGAGTGATATTGACTTTTCTATTGATACATAGTTGGGCACCCAACCAATTTTAATTTTACCATACTGTATGTCTCTTGTTGAGCTAAAAAATCTTAATATTCAGCTCCAAGATCTTCTAGGTATAAGTTTTATTAGGCTGAGTGTTTCTCCAATGGGTGCTCCTATTTTTTTTGTGAAGAAAAAGGATGACACCAAGCATATATATATCGATTACCTACGATTGAAGAAGGTGACTATAAAGAGTAAGTATTCAATTTCATATATTGATAACCTATTTGATTAGCTATAGGGTGCAGTTCTATTTTCAAAGATTAGCTTGACATCTGGCTATCATCAATTAAGGATTAGGGTGAAGAACATCCCTAAGACAGTTTTCAAGACTTGTCATGGCCATTATGAGTTCCTAGTGATATTTTTAAGGTAGACCAGTTCCCCAATAGTGTTCATATACTTGATAAACTATGTTTTTAGTCTTTTTATGGACTCCTTTATGATAGTTTTTACTATTGATATCCTTATTTATATGAGGTGCAGGGAAGAGTAGGAGCAATAATTTAGGATTGTGCTTCAGACATAGGATTGTACTCCAGACTTTGAGAGATTAATATCTTTACACTAAATTCTCAAAGTGTGTGTTTTGGATCATGTTTTTATTATTCATGGGGAATGTAATATCCAAGAATGGGTTTATGGTTGACCCAACAAAGATTGAGGAATTTTATGGTTGGTCTAGGCCTACTTCTTCTATAGAGATTCATAGTTTCATCGGGTTAGGAAGGTATTAAAGATGGTTTGCAGAGTGTTTTTCATTGATGCAACACCTTTGACTTGATTGACTAGGAAAAATATCCTATTTTAGTGCTTTGATGAAGGTGCGACAAGCTTTCTAAATCTCAACTTCTTGCTTACTTCAACTTTAGTTTTGAGACTTTTAGTTGAGGACCAGGGATTTATTATTTATTATAACATTTATGGTGTTTTTTGGATTGTGTTCTAATGCAGTAAGGTCGAATAATACCATATGCTTCGAGACAATAGAAGTTGTATCAGTGTAATTACCCCATCCATGACTTAGAGTTGTTGATAATAGTTTTCACGCTTAAGATTTGGAGGCATTACCTATGTGGTGTGCATTGTGAGGTATTAACCAACTATCATAGCTTATTGTAAATTCTAAGCCAGAATGATCTTAATTTAAAGCAATGCAGGAAGATGGAGTTACTTAAAGACTTTAATGTTTCTACTTTGTACCGTTTGGGCAAGGCAAACATGGTTGTGAATTCCCTTAGTTGAAAGGAGGTAAGAATGGTGAGTTTGGAATTTATTTACAACTTCAAAATGAATATTTTACTTAGACATGCAGTCCTTATCCAAGAGATTAGTATGACTTGATATTTTTTATCCTGAGAAGATTTTTGCTCGTATTGAGGCCTGGTATATGTTGTTAGAGAAGATTTGAGAGCAATTATTTAAGGATAGAGGTTGAGGGGAATTCAATACTAGGTATTGTGTGGTGAGTCTAGGAAACTTTAGATCCAGAGGGTGTATTAAGGTTTGAGGTTCGTATTGTGTTCCAAGGGTTTGTAACTTAATTTGGTTGATATTGTAGGAGGCCATTATTCAAGATATTTTATTCATTCGGCTGTAGGTAAGATATAAATAGATCTGAGACAAAGTTACTGGTTGTTCAAGATGAAGAGGGATATAAGAACGTTTATGTTTGGGTGCTTGGACTATCAGTGGTTGAGTATAAGCACGTAATGCCCAGATATTTGACTTAGAGGCTACCCAATCTCAATTAAATGTGGGAATGGGTCACTATGAACTATATGATTGGTTTTCCATGATTTTGAGGTTTTTACTCTTTTTGGGTCATTATTGATTGATAAACTGTGTCTCCTTACTTTCAAATAGTTTAGATGTCCTTTAATTCAAAGTGGTTGGCCTATAATCATGATTAAGAGATAGTTTGCCTTCATGAGTTACCACTAGCCATTCTTCTTCTAATAAAGGTAACCAATTCACCTCTAATTTTTGGAAGGCTTTTAAGGGGATATTGGGTACCCAGGTTAAGGTCAGCATAACATTTCACCCTTAGATAGAAGGACAGTCTAACCGAACTACCTAAGTTCTGGAGGATATATTATAGGCACGTGTTATTAATTATGAAGATAAGTGTGACAAGTTGCTAGCCTTGATAGTGTTTCCACATAAAACATCTATTATTTTTGTATATAGATTGCTCTATTTAAGGCTTTATATGGTAGTTGGTGTATATATCATGTTAGGTTGTTTGATGTTTTTAAGGCTAGGCCACTAGGTATGGATATACTTTATGATTTATTAGATAGGGTTTGGGAGATTCAAGATAGGTTAAAGGCATCCCAGAGTAGAAATAAGAGGCATACTAACTATAGACTTCAAACATTAGAGTTTCTGGTTAGGGATCGAATGTCTTTTATGTGTTACCCATGAAAGGTGACATGAGGTTCGGAGAAATAGGCAAGCTCAGCCCTAGGTTTATTGTTCTATTTGATATTCTATTGCAGGTTTTTGATGTAGCATATGATTTGGATTTTCCTTCAACATTTTTTGGCATTCATCCTATCGGTCATATATTGATGATGTAGTGATTTTTTCTGGATAAGTCATACATGCTTCAATGTGATTTGGTTCTTGTATATGACCGTTTGACTTTTGACAAAGAGATAATTGTTATTTCAGTTAGGAATGTCAGACGACTGAGGTTTAAAGATATTATAATAGTTAAATTTTAGTGGATGCACCATTCAATTAAGGAGCCAACCTTAGAAATAGAGCATGACATTTGTACCTAGTATCCTTACTTATTCGAGCCTTTAGGTAGTTTTTATTCCTTCACTTTTGAGGATGAAATTCTTTTTAGTAATGGATGTTGTAATGAACCTTCATGTCATTGTCATGTATTTTTAGCATTTTGTATTTTCCTATGGCTGCTAAATATAATTTAAGATATGTTAGGACTAGCATTTCAGTTCCTAGGTAGATCGCTTGAGTTTTAAGTCAATTTTCCTATTTTGGAGCTTTTGAGGTTGAGAAACAAGACTCCGTCAAAAATTTTAGTAAAAATCCTTGATTAGGAAACCCAATGGTTCTATTTTCTCCAAATTGTGTGGTGTCCTTAGTTTGGTTTCAAGGCTTCTGACTCATTTTAGGCTATTGAGTTGGTTTAGGTTAAAATATAAAGAATAGGCTTGGGGCTTACATTTTACTGAAATAAACCTTAATGGGAATTATCTTCAAATCCATTAAATCTCAAATATCATTTCAGTAGGGTAGCATATCTCATTGGTATTCACAGGATTCCAAACTAATCCTAGGGCCCTGTTCAGAGAAATTCTAAATTAGGATTTCCCTAGTGTTGTTAGTGATGGTAAAACTACTTTTGTTACATATAGGCATATTTTTGGAGCCTCTTTAATGGATGAGGAGTTGCTTTTATGGAGGAGGCTAACATCGGCTCCTTCCACTTAAGTGGATCCTCCTCTGCTTTTGCAGAGCTGCTTAAGAGAGTAAACCTTCACTTTTGTAGAGGCACGTGTGAATAGTTTTCCCTAATTTTTTAAAGGTCTATTGCTTAACTTATGCTACTTTTGTGGTCTGGCCTCCACTTAAGTGATGGTAGAAGTATATGTTCCCATACTTTGTTCATTCCTTTATTTTCATTAATTTAGGAACTAGGAAATCTTTGGGAGATTATTTATTTAAGCTAAGGTATAATATTTCTTTGTATACTGATTTATTTCCTATTAAATTTGCAATTAAATCCATCTTACTCTCCATAAATTCTTGATTTCCTTAATCTTTGGGCTATTTTTTAGCCCTAATTGGCCTTGATTGCGCTTAATTTTTTAGAATATGATCCTTGTTCTTTGAGGAACATAATTGCGTTCAATGTTTTAGATTTTGTAAGCAAGTCCATGGGTTGATGTTTACCTAATTTTTGTTCCTTGGTGTTAAATTCCAATATGGGTATTATTCTTCTTGTCTTAACAAGTAAGTTCTTACTTTGATAGTGTGGTAGTAGTTAGAGACTTCTCAAAATGAAAGTCCTCGATATAGTTTATCATGAGAGCATTCTATGACATCTATGTAGGTTATGACTTATCTACTATTAGACTTGGATTTAATGAGCTAAGCATACAATGATTTGTTCATTTTTAGTTGGATATTAGGGTTCGAAGATTCATTAATCTAGGATTTTCTTTATCAACTAAATTACTTAGGATCCTTTGGGTAGAATCTTACTACAAATCCCCAGTTCTAGTACTTAATCCTCTCTTGGGTATTAGTCTAGGATGCTTGATAGCTTTAGAATTACTATTAAAAGCCATAGTCTAGGCTTGGGTAGTTTTTTTGCATTAGGTTATATCTTTGGGGAACTTTAGTTGTGTTAGTGATCCCTTTGTGGGTAGTTTACCTTAGGTACTACTTTTATCATCTTTTTCCTTATCTACCCTATTATGCATATTTTTGCGCTCATAGTTTTGTATTTAGATTGGCATGTATACTCTTATCCATTCTTATCCCTTCAGTTTGATATGGTATGGAGGGACTTTCTACTGACTTGAGTTTTACTAGATTTGCCTTTTTATTTATCATATTAATTAAAGTTTGGATAAGCTGTATCACCTTACATAGATCTTTATCAAGTAATGATCCTTCTAAAGTGATTGCACCTCTTTTTCTAACTATTCTCAAGGAAGATTCTTTTCCTTTTATGCATTAGCTTATTATTTCCTCGATAAATGATTTTATAAGAGTTTACACTTAATTTATTAGCTATGTTCGAGGTAGTTATTAGGTCATTCGAGGTTGATTCCAGGTTCCTAATTGTATGGATCTCTTCATATATCATGTATTACACGTTTGGACTACTTTGTTCTTAATACACTTCCCATAAGTACCAACCATGATTATAGGGGTTAACTGGGTTATGTTACTTGTTAATTGTGCATTTCAGTCTAATGGGCCCTGATTACTTCCATTGTAGTTAGATTATATCATTAGTCCTAGTAGCCTGTTACTTATTTTCTGCTCATTTATTAATATTGCATGGGTATTCTACTTACAACCTTTACACTATCATATTTAGGTTATACTTGCATTTTAATATATTTATGTCTTATTTGAGCTTAGTGGACCTATTATGCCAATTGGGTACCGCATGTTTTGAACCATACTACACTTTTGCACTTTTTCTTTGATAGAGATCTTATAATGAGTTCTTGCCATTAATTCTTACCTTGTCTGGATAATTTTTATCGAAGATTTGGGATAAGCATTTGATTATCAGATTTACTCCATCTCTCTTTGGTTATGGACTGATCTTTCTTTTGTATAGCTAGAGATAGTTTTGTACATACTATATCAATATTTTTCTCCTGATGTATATAGTAGATTTTGTATTAACTAATACTAGATCTGGGGATATTTTATATATTCTATTCCTTCTCTCTCTATTATACTTTTATGGGCACTACTATCTTTATTTGTCTTTATAATTGGCCAAACTGTTGACATGATTTGCTCGTTCATTTTATTTGACCTATAGTTATCATTAGGGCCTATGAAGTTTGACTTACCTATTAGTAGGTTTTAGTAGGTTCCATCATGACCTGAATTTTTGGGTCATGAAATTTAGAAAATTGTTATCACCCCTTTAAGGATGTTACTATATTCTTAATACTAACGGATCGTTTGGTGCACGATATCCAACAAACAATGATGTAGACAGACAATTCTAATTTAAACATAGTGATTATTGTCACATCTCAAATTTGTTACAGCATGATATATATATATATATATATATATATATATATATCACATGAAGATAAATTTGAATTTTCTCCTCCAAAACTCCATTTTATCAAAAACTGTCATTTTATGTTGAGATTAGATTGCCTATTTAATTCACAAAATGATTAATTCAAAGTATAATGAGTAAGAAATTAGTTACTAGTATCCTCTGACATAGGTTTACGCTATAGTTTTTGTTCCATAGAATTTATATATAGAATAATTTCCTATGTTATTGTGCTTTTTCAATATTTAAAGCATTCCGATTATATATGACTTGTTAGGAACGATCTTTTGGTCAGTGGCTAGTAAACTTGGTTTATAGAGCCAATTTCCTATTTGGAGCTTTCATTATAAAAAGAATGGGCATTGAACCTAAATTCTAGGTAAATGGTCCCAAATGCCAATTCAGATAGTTCCATTAGATCTGGAATGTAAACTTTAGGGTAGGGGGACCCTTGATTTGGGTCTTGAGGCTTCTAGACTCATTGTTGGCTATTGGGAGGAATTTAGTTATAAGATCCCTTTAGGTGTTGGGCCCATAATTTATTTAAACAACCTTGGATGGAAATTTCAATGGCGTCATTGAGTTTAGAATATTGAATTAGGTAGGATAGCGTAGTTCATTTGCATTCATAAAAATCTAATGAATCTCGACGGGCCAATCAAAAACTTAGCACTTAGAAAAGTTTGATGGCATAGCACATACTGTTGATACCATCACTTTAGAGACACCAAGGTGATGCCACCTTTATGTGCTTATTGTTATCTAGGTGAGGAGGCTGCCTTGGTATGGTCATCTCCTAAGATACACCTTGGCCACCTAGGCATTATCGCCTTGCTAAGTCTTAAGCCATTGTGGCGCTAAGGTTGCCTAGACATATAATTTCCCAAGTGATGCCTTGGTTTCCTAGTTGATGTCTCCTTGACGATGCCTAATGCCACTTAGGAGATAGGGATGCCACATCAAAAGCTTGTGCCACTTGGCTCCTAGGATATTTCCAAGAGAAAAAACTTTATTTAATGCCTTGGAATCTTAAATAATATAAAGGATCTACTAGCTAATATTGAGGTTGGTCAAAAGAAACCATCATGATTATTCCCTGTAACACCTCAGATGTTTGGGCCTTAAAATTTCTTGGTTTTAAGCTTACTGCCTAACCTACGGCGTACCTTATGAGTAATAAGGTGTCATTATGGGTCGTAGGATGGCAAATCATAGAGTGACCAATGTGTTACCCAATGTCTCTAACCTAAGTTGTATGTTATTGCTCAACCGGCTAACTACCTCCAGATGTTGTATCCCCATCGATATAGGAACTAGAGATACTTCTACTTTTCCTGTATAGTGATAGGATTTTTGGGTTGTCAGTAATTAACTTTGAAATGGTGAGCTTCCATTCTCTGGAAGTTCTATCATTTTAAAGTCTTATTTCATTTATCCCTTAGACTACTTCTATTGGACTCTTTTGGCTATCATCGGGGGAGTATCCCGACTTAGATTGGTTTTGGTCTATTTAGAGACTTTGTGGATTACTGTGGATAGGGATTGTTGTTGAAATTCCCAAATTATTTTGTAAGTTACTTGAGTTACCTATCTTATTATTATTTGGAACTCATCTTATCATGTTATATGTTTATAATTCATCCACTGCTAGTTGTATTATGTGTTGTTTTGACTAGGAAAAGAGGGTACTCTCTGGTCCTCGGCGGACCTAGGATACCCATCATGGCTAGACCATGGTTCAAGTTATGACAAAGCTGGTATCAGAGACACAGGTTCATGGTTATTAGGTGTCCACAAAGGCGTGTCAATTAGAGTCTCTTTTATAAGAGTATAGCATGCCACACTTATAAGGAAGATGCTAAGGGGCATTTAGAAATGTTTCCCATTCTTGTATTCTATTTTTATGCTCTAGTATCTAAGGTCTTAAATCTCTACTAATTCTATTTGTTCACATTTCAGATCATGCCTCGCGAAAGATCTTATGTTTGTTGAAACTCCTCTGTCACACCTTACGATAATATGGATAGAACTCATTCTACTTATGGAGTACAGACCCAGTGTAGGGCCCCTACTCCTGACTGTCTATGTGGAGTTCCACCGATCCCTACCAGTCCTTATTGAACTTTTCAAGATGATGGAAATCATGCCTCACCACCCTTAGGAGACATTTCTAATGCCAAATTCCATTTATCTATTCATCTGCTAACTCAATTGGTGACATATCAGTCTCATCAGCCTGACCTTGTTGGTTACTAGAGTTGGCAAGTTCATGAGGGTGAGTCCTTAGACTTTCACTAATTCAAGTTTGAGAAGGATTCTCAAGGGTTCATAGATGAGATGAAAAGATCTTTGAGTGATGCATGATACTGACTCGGAAGGTGTGGAGAATATTTGTTAAAGGTTGTGGCATATCAGAAGTATAAGGAGCGGGAACAATTAAGAGGGGATGATTCTGAGTTGACATTAAAGGATGTGTTTTCTGATGATTTTCTTGATTGATTCTTTCCTCAAGAGTTGACGGATGCGAAGGCTGAGTAGTTCATGATATAAAGTAAGGCAGAATGACTATTAAATTGTATGTATTAAAGTTCCATCTGTTATCCCACCATGCTCTAGATTCAGTGTTTTCTATGAGGTCTAACATGGGTTTAATTTTGGTTTGTCTCAGAACTTGGTGTTAGAATGCAAGGCCGCCTTGTTGAACATGGATATGGATATATATAGGTTTGGGGTGTTTATGCAATAGGTCGAAGATAAGAAGAAGAAGCAAAAAAATGAAAGAGCGGTAACGTAAGAAATCTAGGTGGTTTGAGCAGGATGGAGGCCACCAGAATAGTGATAGAGATGGAAGGCAGTGCTCTAAGAACAAGTGGGAAAATTTTGGTTCATATTCTACGGCTAGTGCTACATATCCTAAGAAATCTGATGATCGCTGCTTTAATAGAAATAATGGTTTATAAGGCACACGGTTCCCAATCTAAAGCTCGTGCGGCCTAGTCAGCTCCATCATATCTTCCTTGTAGATTTTGTGGAAAGTTGCACCATGGATTTTTTATGACAGGAGGAATAAGTGTTTCAGTATGTCCAGTCAGGCCATATTCAGAGAAACTATCCTTTAGGAAATGTTTCTACTAGAGCCAATAAGCTTATAGTTGTTAACCGAATAGTTCTATTTTTTATATCGGCACTGGTCAAAATTATTTGTATGCTCTCATCACCTGACAGGAATTGGAGGCTTCTCATGATGTTATCACTGGTACACTATAGCTCTTCTCTTGTGATTTGTATTTCTTGCTTTATTCAGCATCTACCCTTTCTTATGTGACCACTTATGTGGCTATACATTTTGGTTTTAGTCCTAAGAACCTTTTTTATCCTATCTTGGTGTCTGCCCTTCTGGATGATTTTGCTATTGCTAGAAGGGTCTGTAGGGATTGTGTGGTATCTCTTTGTGCTTGGAAGACCTTGATGGATCTAATAGACTTGGCTATGTTATATGCTGATATGATATTAGGGATGAATTAGCTTCACTCGTGCTATGCTTCTTTAGATTGCAGCACCCAGAAGGTCAATTTCTAATTCCTAAATTAACTGGTAGTTGAGTGGAAAAGAAGTTCCCTGGTGCCTAAGGGATGGTTTATATCTTATCTTAGAGATCAAAAGTTGATTTCCAGGGGGTGTCTATACTATCTAGTTGAGGACAAAGATTCTAGATTTGAGGATCTTTCCTTACAATTTGTCCTTGTGGAAAATGAGTTTCCTAAAATGTTTCCTGATGATCTTCCTAGTACTCTTCTCGATTGGGAAATAGACTTTAGGATTTATCTTCTACTAAATACCCATCCTATATCTATCCTTCTATATAGAATTTCTCTGGTTGAGTTGAAAGAACTTAAGGAGCAGCCAAAGGATTTTCTTGATAAGGTTTTCATCTATCCTAGTGTTTCTCCATAGGTCCCTTATATTCTCTTCATGCATAAGAAGGATGGTTCCCTTCGAATGTGTATAGATTATCGACAATTGAATAAGGTGATGGGGAAGAACAAGTATCCTCTTTCTAGGATAGATAATCTTTTTTACCAGCGTCAGGGTACTAGATGCTTTTTTAAGATTGACCTTTGATCGGGTTATCATCAATTAAATATTAGGGATATTGATATCCCTAAGACTATTTTTCGTATCTGATGTGGTTATTATGAGTTTATATTATGTCATTTGGATTGACGAATGCTACGTTTGCATTTATGGACATGATGAATCAGGTCTTCAGACAAATTTTGTATTTCTTTGTGATCGTGTTTATTGATAATATATTGGTTTATTCTTAGAGTACAGAGGATCATGCCAATCATCTCCGTATAGTATTGCAGACTCTTAAGGATCAATATTTGTATGACAATTTTTTGAAGAGTGAATTTTTTCGAATGATGTAACCTTTCTTGGTATTAAAGATAGATAATATAACAACAATAATCCCATGAACTAGTAGATTCGATACAAGATCCACTAGAAAAAGGAATACAAATATTGTAATAGTCACTATTCATCAGTCTCGAATAATAAAAGACTAAGAAAATTTAAAGAACGAGAAGAGGGAAACTCTGGCTCTGAGAACTCATCCTTCTTCCAAAGTCTAAAAACAATAATTTCCAAGTCAGCAATGGCCACCAGTACTCAAATTTGTACAAAAAAGACACAAAAATGTAGTATAAGTACCAAAGCCATGGATACTCAGTAGGCATCATCAGTCGACTTATCTAATCCATAATATAATAATAATACAAATACAAGATAAATATGCTAAGTTAAGGTAACAGAGAAAACCTAGAATGATGCTCTAACGCTATAAATAAATAACTAAAATAGATATAATATGAAGAAAGCATAATTAATACTACATGAATGAGCCCCATGATCCAGTAAGTATGAAAAATTAAATAACCCAATGCGGGCCCCTAAAATCCTAGAGGATGAAATCAAGAAAGTAAATAACCAAAACTCTATAAATTTACCAAATGAATATGACAAATGGACACCAAAACAGATAGTTAATAAAAATTATAAGTTTTTAGACCTAGACTGTGTAATAGATACAGAAAAAACAATACAATTATGGATAGGATATATGACAAAACAATTATTAGATAATAATTAAACATAACAGATGCACCAGAATATATAGAAAGAACATTAATAGGATTGGTAAAACTATGGTTTTCAAATTTAACTGAAAATAGCAAGAAAGTATTAAGAGCTAATAAACCTATAGAAGGAACATCATCAACAACAACTAAACTAACACCTATATAATAAATCTATTTTATAATCTAGTTATCCGCAACCCCACTACAAATGGTATCAGAGCCCAGTAACATAAAAAGTATAGCGGTAAGATATATGTTAGAGTTATATATGTTAGTTATGAGAGAATTTATATATATTTATTGAATTAATTATGAGAAGATCATTTAAAAATAGAGAAGCTTTTAAAAAATTAAAGAATCTTTAGTTAGTAATTATTCAAAATATATAAGTCTAAATAAAACAAAAGAAAATCCACAAAGATTAGCCTATCTAATTACATTAATATCTAGTATTGAAGCAAAATTAATAATCCATTTAAAATCTAGAAGAATGAGACACATACCACCTAATTATGATAAAATTAGATTTAGATATCCGCCAAAATATTATAAATATAATTTAAATGAATAAAGACAAAAATACAAAGAATTAAAAAAATTTATTTCTAAAAAACATAAAGAATTAAAAATAAGAATAGAAAGACTACATTATAATATATTTGCCGGAGTTAGTAAAAACTCAATAAATACACAAAAAGATGAAATATCAAAATTAGAATCACAAATAGATAGTTTAGAATATATATACCAACATGAAATATTCACAATAAAATGAACAAAGAAGGATTTATAATAGACGAAAAAATATATGAATATCACGAAGGACTAAACATAAAAATAGTATTTTTTAATCTAGCAAGAAGATATAAGAAAATAGGTGAACATTTATATCTAATGTTAGAAAAAGAAGAATTAAAATTAGAAGATAAATTAACAGCAATGGTAAGAATATAAGAAGAAAATGAAGAAATAGACAGAAAAAGGAAATAGAAAAAATAAAACAACAAACTACGGAAGAAATATGAAAAATAGAAGAAACTAAAAATAGTAGGATTGCTGAATTAAAAAAAGAACTACAAATGTTAAAAGATTTGTATGAACAAAGACAAAGAGAAAAAGAAGAAAAAGATAGAGAACAAAAATTACTAAACGAGATAAATCAATTTACGGAAAAATTAGAAATAAATAATATACACGTTTAAGAGACAGATAATTATGATTCAGAAAATAGTGAAACATATACAGAAATATTAACAAATACAAAAAAATTAAAAATTAATGAAAAATAAGAAATAATTAATGAAGAAAACTTAGAAAATACCAACAAAGAAATAAATACTCTTGATAAAAAAGAAGATGAAAATATAAACCTAAAACAACAGAAATAAGAAAATCTATATATTATAAAAGTAAATTTAAAAACTATAATGAATATGACAAATGGACACCAAAATAGATAGTTAATAAAAAATATAACTTTTTAGACCTAGACTGTGTAATAGATACAGAAAAAACAATACAATTATGGATAGGATATATGACAAAACAATTATTAGATAATAATATAAACATAACAGATGCACCAGAATATATAGAAAGAACATTAATAGGATCGGTAAAACTATGGTTTTCAAATTTAACTGAAAATAGCAAGAAAGTATTAAGAGCTAATAAACCTATAGAAGGAACATCATCAACAGCAACTAAACTAACACCTATTGAATTATTGAAAAAATATGAAACAGCTATAAAAGATAAATTTGGTAGTATGACAACAATAGAAGAAGAACAAGATGAAGAAAAAGATACAAATAGGAATTTAATGTTAAAATTAACAATATGTAATATGTGTTATATAGATGAATATACTTGCGCATTTAGAGAATATTATTATAAAGGAGCATATAGTATAGAAGAAAGTAAAGAAATAAGAAAATTATATTTTAATAAATTAACCGAACCATTTAGTTCAAAGATAATAAAAAGTTGGGAAGAAGCAAAAATAGTAGATACGTTAGGAGCAAGAATAAAATTTTTACAACAATGGTATAGAAACTTATGTGAAAAATATAGAGAAGAATTAAAAATGGAAAAAACATTAATAAGAAATTTAGCATGTTGCAAAAATAAAATAGCTCCCCAATTTGGATGTGAAGAAAGATATTATAAGAAGAGAAAAAGACATAAGAAATATAAGAAATATAAAAAATCAAAATACAAATGCAAGAAACCTAGAAAAAGATATTATGTAAAAAATTATAAATACAAAAGACCATATAGAAAGAAGAAATTTAAAAAAGAATGTACTTGTTATAATTGTGGAAAGTTAGGACATTTAGCTAGAGATTGTAAATTACCTAAAAATCCAAAAAATAAACAAATATCAGAAATAAAAATAGATAATACAGAATATATACAGATAGATTATATAGATTATGAATTAGAAAGTGAGGATAGTATATATGAAATTTCAGAAAATGAAACAGATACTGAAATAGATAGTGAAATAGATGAATCAAATGACTGAAGAAAATATAAAAATAATAACAAAGGAAGAATATTTAAATGATGAAGGAACGGAACAAAAAATAATATTTGACAGTAATATATTTGATGAAATAACAGGAAAAGAATTCGATTTAAGTGTAGAAAAATATTTAAAATACCAAAAATAAAAAATATTTTTACTAGAAAAAGGGATGAATATTATGTAGTATGCCAAAAAGAACATGTAATAGACTGTAGATATGCAAAAGGCAAAGCTAGTATACCACTAGTAACAAAAAGAATAATTAATAAAGAGATAAATGATATAAAAAGTAAAGGAGATCCAATAAAATATGTCCACCTTGGAGGTACAGAAATATTAATAAAAGCATGTTTTAGAGAAGGAATAGATACACCAATAGAATTATATTTAGCAGATGATAGAATTATAAAACCTATAGAAAAAAGCATAATAACTTCCGTAAAAGGAAATTTAATATACCAAAAATTCAAATTCATAATAAGTGCAAACTATTCAGTAGCAGTAACAGATAGGAATATAGATAAATCACTAGTATTATATTGAAAAATATCAGGAATAGAATTAACTCCAGGAAGTAAAATATTTACAGCAAGATGCAAAAAATTATATGTATTAACAACAAAACATAAAATAACAGGAAAAAATAAGATTAACAAGATACGAATAGAAAGCCCATTTGAACAAATTGTAAAAACAATAGATTATAATGATTATAGCTATAAAGACATAGATATAGAAGAAAATTTAGAAATAGTAAATGATAGAATAAGTACAACAAAAAGAATAGCTAATGAAAAACCAGAATCATCAAGCTCATCAAAAAGAACAAGTTATGAAACAAATTCAATGAGTAATTTAAACCAATATTACATAACAGGAAAAATAAATGAAAAAGAATATTTAATACTCTTAAATACAGGACAAGAAGAAAATTATATTGCAAAATATTAAGTAAAAAATGAAGAAATAAAAACTGATAATGATATGTGCCCAGATCTACCAAGAAGTTTAATAAATAATAAAAACATAGCAGAAAAAGAAATAATAATAGGAGTTAGAAAAATAAAAATAGAATTTGAAGTAAAGGAAGAAATGCAAAAAGCAGATATAATATTAGGAATAAAATGGTTAGAACAAGTAAAACCATATAATGTAGAACATACACAATTAACCTTAACATATAACAAAGAAAAATTATTCTTAAAAAGAGCCTTAACATAAAATGAAAATATATGTATTAATGAAGATAGTAGTAGAAGGATATTACAGTAGATATTATGCGCCTATGATAGATACAGGAGCAGAAGCTAATTTATGTAGATATAATTGCTTACCAGAAAGTAAATGGGATAAATTAAAAACACCAATAATAGTTAAAGGATTTAATAATAAAGGAAGCTTAATTATTTATAAAGCTAGGAATGTGAAAGTACAAATATGGGATAAGATATTAACAATAGAAGAAATTTATAATTATGAACTAACGTCAAAAGATATACTTTTAGGAATGCCATTTTTAGATAAATTATACCCACATATAATAACTAGAAACGACTGGTGGTTTACAACACCATGCAAATAAAAAGTAAGAGCAAAAAGAGTTAATAATAAAATAAGAAAGAAAACTGATTGGATAAAAGGAAGTGAAAAAATTACACAAAAAATAGAAAATATAAAAAGCACTGAAGATACAATAGAACTAGTAGTATTTTCGATAAATAAAAAAGAAATAACTATATTTTCAATAAATAAGATAGAAATAATTAAGAAAAAATTAGAACAATTATATAGTGAAGATCCATTAAAAGGATGGGAAAAACATAAAACTACTATAAAAATTGAATTAATAGATAAAAATAGTATAATAACCCAAAAACCATTAACCTATAATTTTGACGATTTAAAAGAATTTAAAATGCATGTAGATGAATTATTAGAAAAACAATATATACAAAAAAGTAATAGTAAGCATAATAGTCCAACATTTATACTAAATAAACATAGTGAACAAAAAAGAGGAAAAAGTAGGATGGTTATTGATTATAGAAATTTAAATGCAAAAACTATAACATATAATTATCCAATACCAAATAAGATATTAAAAATAAGGCAAATACAAGGATATAATTATTTTAGTAAATTCGACTGTAAAACAGGATTTTACCATCTAAAGTTAGAAGAAGAATCTAAAGAATTAACCGCATTTACGGTACCACAAAGATTTTATGAATGGAACGTATTACCATTTGGATATAAAAATGCACCAGGTAGATATCAACATTTTATGTATAATTATTTTAAACAATTATCTAATTGCATAGTATACATAGATGATATATTATTATATACAAAAACTAAAGAAGAACATTTAAAATTATTGAAACAATTTACAAACATAATAGAAAAATTAGGAATAAGTCTAAGCGAAAAGAAAGCTGAAATTATGAAAAATCAGATAGAATTTTTAGGAATACAAATAGATAAAAGCGGAGTAAAACTGCAACAACATATAGTTGAAGTAATTAGTAATTAGTAGGCACAAAAGAAATTCGGAGACTAGTCTTAAATATATTGAATTTCACATTTATAATTGAAGTAATTAGTACTAACAAAAATGTTATTGCAGATTACATATCAAGACAAAGCTACACAGACTGACATAATAGAAGAAGATACTCTAGAAAAAATACTCAACACCCTAACTACGCTTTCATTGAAAGTGGATAGTATGGGTACTGAGATAGAAAAGCTAAAGACTAATTAAGATAAACTGAAGTCTATAGCTATAAATCAGCTAACTCAGCAGTGTGCACAGCTATGTCGATCGGAAGACAATAAAATTTCAGAGCTAGAAGGAGACGTTGGGAAACTCCATAAAACCCATAACATTTATCAATCTACTTCTGCAGGTACAAGCAAAGGAGTTAGTCGACCAAGATACCAAAACATGAACATGAATAAAATATTTGAAAAACCATTTACACCAAAAAGACCATTTATTCATACCCTCACAAATTACCATATACCGAGATAGCCTAAATCAAGACAAAAAAGTTTATAACTATACAACCCAAAAATATATAGAAAACATCTATAGAGTACAAAATTTTCTAAACCGTAACCCCAGAGCTACAAACATTAAAGAACCAAACACTAACTATATAACCCAAAAATTACAAGGATATAACAAGCTAATTGCACTACCCAAAACTAACCCAAGCCTAGTAAAAACTTGTTTTGACTACGGACTACTAAACACTATATACACCCAAGACGGAGAAGAATTAACATCTATGAAAGAATTACACAAGATATTCACCACCTACAAAAGAATAACAAAAGGCAATCTATTTTATATAAAGTGTTATACTGCACCCGCAGAGATACTATACGATGAAATAAAACCAGTTATACACGTTGTAAAGATAGGACTAACCAGAGATATGATCATACCAGAAGATATTACTCAGCAACCGGAGATACCCAGAATTGAGATACCAGATTTCTACGCAAATAAATGACTTATTGGACTAGCTACGATTATACAAGAACTAGAAAATAATTATACTAATGGAAACACAATATGGAGCTATTATTCGAGAGATCATCAAATGATTTACTCAAATTCAAAAGATCTACGACAAGCAGATATGGAAGATGTCAGACAATGGATAATGACACTACTAAACCCAGAAAAATAATCTACCGCAAGAGCAATCAAAAAAGGATTTATTTCAGACGGACTACTAACAAGATATTGTAAAATAATTGGACATAAATATCCAGATCACCAATGTTCAATATGCAATGGAGAAGATAATATTATTCCAGAAGTACATCTAGAATAAAAATCAAGAAGACAAAATGCCAGCTGGAAAGATAAGATAAGGAGCAATAATGGAGATATAGCAGATACGACAACGGAAGACAAGATATTCAGACCATATATTGTATAGTCTTACATAAATAAGATTGTAAGTTAACATTATTGTAGAGCATTTATGTGGAATTGTAATTATTGCCTACTTTTATAGACTTTAAAGGCTATAGGGTAGTAGTAGCCTTTTTGACTTTTAGCCATAACCTTTATGACTTTTAGTTTTTTTTAGCATTTCAAAAAAGTTGTAACATTGTACACTGTCATAAAGTAATCAAGCCCAAGGAAATTAACAATACATTCCAAAACACCCATTAAGAATTAACATGCACTACAAACACTACTTTATTAGTCTATCATGGTTCCCACAACCCTATTTATGCTATTTATATACTTATAACTATGTTGATCTGAACACTTACAGTAATCAATTAACTAATTGGAAGAATTATACATGAACAATCAAATGAAGAGCAAAAGGAATTATGGAAATAATGGAAAAAGTATGACATTGTATGTTTAAAGTATGTTAGAATAATACCCAAAATGTTTGTAGCATAATTAAAACACCAGAAGATGTATTTGTAGACATAGATAATCTATTACCAAAAATAACTAGGAGATCTTGGTTGGCACATGTCCACATGGGCCATACGAAGACCACATGGCACATATGGCTAATATCCATAAAATATTCCATGTCATTTAGAGTGAACTTTCATACAGTTTTTTTGATGATTCTCATGTTACAACTAATGGTATAAGTGGTCATCTTTAATATAAGTTAACTAAAATAATTTTTGATTGAATTCTTAGTGAATGAGAACACAAAATTTAATCTCAAGTCTTAGGAGTGACTGGAAGGTGGCTGGAAATTCATTGTAAATCAAATGAGAAAATAAAATAGATGATTTACTTTAAACAATTTATTGTACAATTTAATTATATTTGAAATTCAAAATTTGATATTTAGTGAACTAGATTGTAAATCAAATATAGAATGGGACTTGGGGTTATGCTATTATAAGTGTGGGTTCATGCATAGGAAATTAAATAGTTGTTTAGATTTAGCTAAGGATCATGGGTAGGATATATTATAGGTATTTAGTATTAGTTTGTTAATCAAACTCCAAAACCTCACAAAAGGGTTCTTTCAAACATGTCACAAGTGTAGATATTTGAGAAATCTAAAATCCCACGTCGTATCGTTATGTCTAAGAGATTAAATTAAATTATATACATCAAGCTATTGTTCACTTTCATTCCTCACCCTCACCCTCTTTGTCAAGAATGATAAGGCTTCTAAGGTTAACTAGAGTTTGAAACCTCTAAATACACATTCAAACATCGAATAGGAGTAAAATCCATATAAATTATCAAATTAGAAAGACAAATAAACAACACCTATACAATAATCACAACTTACTCAGGCATAACGTCAAGCAAAGAAATTACCCAATTTTCAACCCATTGCTCCATTAGACCAAAGATTATCACAATGTTAGAGATCAAAATTGAATAATAAATAAAAAGAATCATAAATGTCATTCTTAGGGTTTCACTCTATGTTTCTATAGTTTCAAGAAGCACAAAGATGGTGGTCTAGAGATGAAAAATCCCTTTTAAAGCCGTTAATTCATGTTCATAAATATTTACAAAGTTTCCACCACACTGGTCACCTACTGGCACAAGTGCCAGCATAGGTGCTCATGCAAGTGACATTGTTTTGTTGATTTTTTATGCACCGTGTGCAGCTCATGCCATATGTGCATAGGTGTCCCTTAGGTCTCCCAATGGTTATTTTGAGCGTCTTTTATTCCTTTCTCACATTCTGATTGACTAGTATGGATAGCTCAACCTTATATTTATCCATTACCTATTCAAAATAGAAATAAAATATGAGAAACTTGTCGAGTCAGTGGAGAATAAGGATAATTCAAGATTAAATGCTAAGAAGTTGGTAAATAGCGAATTTATAAACCCCAAAAACATAAACTATTGCTTGTCCTCAAGCAACCAAGAATCTTCACAATGATAATATGCTATATGCCGAGTTTTGGGTAACTTTTCATGCGCTAGACCAAGTAGTAACTAATATTTAGAGAAACCTCTAGGTTGTAGCCCCACCTCAGCAAGATGGGGATTTATCAGTAACCTGGACCAGAAGTTCAATGAAAATGAACCCGACAGAATTCTTTGGGTTAGTAGTAGGTGAGGATCCACAACTTTATTTAGAGGAGGTAAGGAAGATTACCCGTATTACACATATTTTTGAAGAGGTGAGTATTGAGTTAGCATCCTATACGTTGAAGGATATTACTCATGATTGGGTAGTGATTTGGAAGTAGGGTAGTAGGAAAGATGCAGCTCCCGCGACTTGGCAAGAATTTTAGGGTGCCTTCCTAGAGAATTTTTCCTGCTAGAGATAAAAGAGGATAAGGTAGAGGAGTTCATAAATCTATGGTATGGTTCCATGACAGTGAAAGGGTATTGTGATAAGGTCAACCAATTAGCTAATAATGATCCCGATTGAACAGCTGACCCTAGAGCGAGTATAATTAAGTTTGTGACTAGTGTATCCGAGTTAGTATTGAAAGAGTGTAGGGATTTTTTGCTTCATAGAGATATAGAACTTGCTATACTAATGATGCACGCTCAATATATTAAGAAAAATAAGATGAAGAAAATAGAGAGAGTGAGCTAGAGGGCCCGAAAAAGTATTTGTGGTTTCTCTCAGGCAGGGTCATAGGGTGGTATCCATACCTAGCATAGTCATAGATTTCCTATCCCAGTTCCATCCTCAGCTAATGTACCTACACCTGTGTTTAGGGTTTCAGTTCTGGTGTAGCACCAGGCTCCAAAGCCCAGAGTAATCCTAGTGGTGTTCATACCTATCCTCTTTGTAGAGATTATGGAAAGATCCACAAAGGTGTGTGTAGAGCCAGTAGTGATGTATGTTTTAGGTGTTATGAACCAGACCATAGAATGTGCGAATGTAGAGTGCTATATTGGAGGTGTAGACTTCATGCGTTTCAGGCTCTCCTTGATCAGGAAGGATTCCCTGAAATAGACTCGAGTAAGTTATCAATCCTTCATCTTTGTGATATGCATTGTTTGATCCTTTGCTTCAATTTTGGGCTTATGTGTTAGCATGAGTGATCCATGAGTTTCAGATCTCAGCCGATCAATTATGACCCAGTTCATAGGTTCCCCGTGTACTACCCCAGTGTTTCTACAAATTATGTTTAGAGGGACATAAAGTCCTAAGGGGGAGATACCCGGTGGTACTACGATGTTTTCATGTCCTTAGACTCATTCAGGTGTATATTCAGACTCTCCTTATAGGGTAAACATCATTTATCATTTCATTGTCAATCATGATTTCGAGAGTTACTTCAGTCAGGAAGTCATGTATTAGATATGCACGTTTATGGGAAGAGTTTACCTTGTCATGGTTTTTAGTTATGCATTTATCAGATCAACCCAGTTATGATTCCATGCATTAGATATGCATGTGTGTTATGAAAACTCAGCTTTGAGTAACTTCAGTCGAGTATTCCATGCATCATATATGCACGTCCAGTATGAGAACACAGTATGTCGGTTGTTCCAGTTATGTAGTCCTGTCTTGATATGTTCTTGTTACTTGAGTAAGTTTAGTTGATTAGCATTCTTAGTCTATCAAGTGACATTTGAGGAAGAATTTTTCCAAGGGAGAGATAATGTAACACCCTGCAAAATTCTCTCCTAGCATGATCCTTAGAGCATGTTCACTAAAGCAAAAATCTAGTCCAAAATGTTTAACAGGTGTCTACCCATGTGTGAAATACTTTGAACCGTGTATAATCTCACTTATATCAATTTTTCGTCAGGTAGAGCATTGAATAAGCTTTTCATCGATACCAAATTCTCCCAAATACAATAATCGGTCAATGAGTTAAAGCTATTTTAGTGAGATAGTGTGCCAGCTGGCACTTTAGCACATCGCGGAGCCATCAAAAATGGAAATCATCAAAATCCAGTGATCCTCCATGATAATGGCACATCATGCCAAGGCTTAATTTAAGAATTTTCAATTTCTAGTGCATCAACGCGATTGCACCGCATCGTGGTGACTATTCAGTTTGCAACTAAGGTGGCAACGCGATTGCCACCAAGCCGTGCCGTCATGTATTTTTCCAATTGTCTAATTTCTAGTGAACTGGCACGATTATGGTGCGTCGCGCTAGCATGTAAAACTGGAATTATTTTTCAGTTTAATTCTAAGGGCTTAATAGTCTTTTACCACTCTTTTTCATCCCCTATATATACCCGGCTAAAGGGTCTCATCCGCATTTCCCATCTTTAACATCAAAATTAGGGTTTTACAAAATCAAAACCCTTATTTATTCTTCAAGTAAAATCAGTAGAGATCAAAAGAAATGAAGAAGAATCAAGAATCTCTCAAAGAACTTTCAAGAAAAGAGTTTCCCCAAGGCGTGTAGATGTTGAATCTTGGGACCCTTTTAATCCAAGAAGCTCAAGAACTCTTTTCTAAAATTCAAAGATATTGTGTTTATGGGTTTTCATGATTCATGTTAGTTGAAATTGATGTTCCTTCTATCATTGAGTTGTGATTCATGATTGTTTACAAGACTTTTAAGATTTGACCCTAGTATGTGGAATTCATGTGATGATTATGATAAACCTTCTTCAAGTTGCTTTCTATATGATGTTTTAATGTTAATTTAGAGCATAAATGGTTTAATAAGTAAAGCATACTCCCCATATGTTTAATAAAATGCTTATATGAAGAATTAGGGCCATTATAGCATGGTGATTAGGAAACCCTAATTGTGTGCAAGTTCATCCATGCCAAGTGTTTGTTAAAATACCTAAATGAATGAATTTTGGTATGATATCATAAAGTACCCAATTAGGTGCAACCCATGCATACCTAGTTTTTGATGAAAGGCTTAGTGAATAAATTGAGATATGATAGTAGGAAATTCCTCAATTACATGCTCTGTGATGCATACTAAGCCTTTAGTACATACGAAGTGCTTGATGAGTAAGTTATGACATGATAGTATGATGTTTCCCCAATCATGTGCTATCCAATACATGCCAAGACTAATATACGTGCGAAGTACTTTATGCAAGACCTTGTTTAATGTAGTATGATCTAGTAACATGTTCCCCCTATGCTATTATATGTCTATGATTCCTAACTGCTTGAAGTGATGCCTTAGTTATTGTGATGGTTAATATATGGTTGTGATTCCTAAATGCTTAAAGTGATGCCTTAGTGATTGTGATAGTGAATATATTTTTGTAATTCCTAAATGCTTGAAGTGATGCCTTAGTGATTCTGATGTGAATATATAGTTATGATTCCTAAATCCTTGAAGAGATGCTTTGGTGATTGAGATGATGAATGAATGACCTTGGTTATGACTAGTTAAGAATGGTTATGTATTACTTTTGTGTTATTGAGTCCTGGGGTTATTTATACCCGATAAGTTAGTTATTTTTGGAGCCTATGTCAGTTTTCACGATAATCCCAGTCAGGCCATGATTCTCAAAACCCAGTGAATTATAGAACTCTGTATCCTCAGACAGATATAGAACTTAATAAATTTTAGTAATTTCAATAATCTTTGTAATCCCCATATCGCTAGTAATCAAGCTTCAGTGCTATACTCAACTCAGATCTAGTTGTATTCAAGTGTTTAGTTCCGACCTTGGTAGTGACCGAGTAATATATTCAAACTCTATATCATCAGGTAGATATTGTGATTTACTAGTATTCCATCGGATATGGAACCTTGTGAATTTAGCTTAACTATGTCAGATCAATTAAGAAACGTGATGAATATTAGATTTAGTTTAGTTTGTGTTCAGTTAAAATTTAGTTCAGAGTCTTTCAGGTGGGAGTAGGAGATAGCACCAAGTGAGGAAGGGATGGTGGATCCCTACCTGAGAGAGTGGTCAAGTAGTTAGGAGCAGTCCCTGAACTCCAGAACTGCATATGCAATGCAGAATGTAGGAGTGACCGTCAGTAATGGATGTCACCCTCAGAGAGAGGTTTGACTATTATATTACCTTAGGTTGACTTTCTGTGAGGGTCAACCACCAGAGAGGCTTGACTAGAGAGGTCTTTACCCATGGTAAGGTATTGACACCCTTCCAACTGGAGTTACAGTTTGGACCCCACCTATAGGAGGTCGGGTCATATCAGTTAAGTAACTAGTTCAACAGTTGCAGTTTTAGTATCAATCTTTAGAAATTAGGACTGTGAGGTACAGTCATCTATTAGTAAAGATCTTAGATAGTTCCATTGATTCATGACCATCCGTCAGATAGGCTTGGTCTTATATACAGTTATTTTTTATCAGATCTAAAGATCTCCCGATAGATAGGCTTGATCTCAGTCTCAGATCATGTTAAATATTCTTGTTATCAGATCGAGAGATGTCTTGATAGATAAGCTTCATATCAGTCTTATATTCTATTTATTATTCTTGTTGTCAGATTCAGACAAGATCATTTTCTTATCATAGATAATAGATTCTGAATATTTTTGTTAGAGAAGGGTTGATCTTTGATTCCGTCAGTGGAGAGTAGTGAGCTCAGAATTCAGTCATTTATGTGAGTATATTTAGTTAATTAGATATTAGTATCAGATGATTCAGTATCTCAGTATTAGTAGTGAGTTCATATGACAGTAAAGCGGTATCCAAATTTTAGTATCTCGGGTTGTGATGATTGTGATTATGGTTTGTGCATTCCTATATGTGTTCTAGTTTGGTACTCTTATGATTATTCAGTTATGTAACTGTTCATACATGAGCCCTTATATTTAGCCTTACCTCATCTGCATACTCAGTATATTCCCGTACTGACGCATTTGTGCTATGGTGTTTTATTTGACACCATAGGTCAAGAGTTACGTGATCCATAGTTACCTCAGCAGTTCAGTCCTAGTCAGGAGTAGTAGATGTAGAAGTGAGTATTATTTATTAGAGGATTATCCTTTTATTATTATTGCATCGAACTTTGTTTAGTTTTAGTTGACGGAGTTAGTTGGGGACATGTCCCATCAACTCCATAGTTCAAATAGTTAGAGGCTTTTCAGACGGATGTATTAGTATTCAGTTTTGAGTTTTGAGTAATTATAGATGTGTTGACCCTTATTCCACATTTATTTTCAGATATTATGCAGTGTTCATAGTACAAATATTAGGAAAGGGTTATCTTGTGATCCTTTAGGGTCATGAGCACCGTGTAACGACTAGGGGGGTAGTCTCGGGTCATTACACTTATCCTACTATGTACGCAACACTTAGAAGTCATATTAAGCGATCATGATCCCAGACACACCTTGCCCTTATGTCAACATAATCTAATGGTTCCTTCTAAATTTATTCTAAAACAAAAGAGTTATTGTAGTGTGTTATTTGAGTCAAGATTGGTAAAATCAAATGCTGCCCCTATTTTACTTATGTGTGGTACATTGTGAAAACTATAGGTATCTTACTAGTAATTTTAACACTCACGAAACTCAAAGTATGAATTCTCGCTCCACGTGGGTTCAACATTAATGAAAGTTTGGCTATTGGCAATGACAGTCCTCTTCTACTTTTATGGTATAGGTGAACATTATTAATTGGCATGGGCAGTGTTGGTATTTGTATTACATTGGTATTGATATACGTATTTGGATTGACAAAAAATAGTTAATTGGTTGTGGTTTTAAGTTTTTTTTATATAATTATTGTCATGTATTGAATTTAAAATTATCTTATCCTATTATATGCTTGGAATTAACACAAGATGAGGTGTAAGAAGGTTAATGGTTTAGGTATTAAGGGTGGTTTCTGATCTAAGTTGGACTTGAGATACCAGATAGGTCTAGTGCCTTGGTTGGGTCCTATCAGATTAGTATCAGATCTTAGGTTCATGGTCAATAGGATGTTCACAAATCTATGTCGAGTAGAGTCTCTTCTAAGGGTGTGTAGCACACCATACTTATAAAGGAGAGGCTACAAGGAATTTTGGAATATTTCTCTTTCATATGTTTTTTTTAGGCTTTAGAGTGTAAGTCCTTAGATCACTCTAATTCGTGTTTGTTTGTCTTTTAGATCATGCCTCTAAAAATATTTGATATCAATGGGATCCTATTCGTCCTAAATGAGGACAATGGAAATATAGCCTGTCCTATCCCAAGGGTTCATATTAGGTCTAGGGTCACCATCTCTGATGGTCCTAATGGATCTCCACTGGCATCTCTTATCCCTTCTAAGACACCTTAAGCTGGCGTATCTACTACTGAATTTTGCAGCTAATCTATTTTCTTACTCAGTTGGTCGCCTCTAATACTGAGAGTGTGGATTTTGTTCCTCCATCATCTAAGGCCACTAAAGTTGTCTAATTTATGTGGTTGAATCCTTTTACGTTTACCAACATAAAAGTTGAGGAAGATTCTCAAGGCTTCATAGAGTAAATGGAAAAGATTGTTTGGGTGATGCATATTATTTAGCTTGAAGGTGCAAATTTTAGAGCCTACCAACTGAAGGATATAGCTCAATAGTGGTATGACAAGTAGGAAAAACTTAGAGGTGTTGATGTTGAATCTATCCTATGGTAGGACTTTTCAAGGTATTTTCTTAACCGCTTCTTTCCTCATGAGTTGAGGGAGGCGAAGGCGGAAGAGTTTGTTTACTTGAAGCAAGGCAAGATGAAAAATAAGATTTGTTAACCTACTTGGGGGTTTCGGTGTCATTTTTTACCCGAAGCACAATTGTGTAGTGTGAGTGTTTTTATTCTCGTAATAGTGTAAAGATTACATTTCTGTTAGCGTGGCTCATGGAAAAAACTTTGAGGAAAGGGAAAGAAAATATTGTTGATTTGTGAGCTATATTTAGATTTGAGTTAGTTTAGGCTTACTTGTAGATAGATTGACATTTATTATAGGATGAAACCAATGTCTTGATAAGATTAGCTGGGGTCTTAGATGATTAATTGGTATAGTGTAATCTTTGGATTTAGTGAAATCACTTAGGACTTGAACACATTAAGTGTGATAACCTTGAACTCTAGTTAGTTGGACTTGTTATCTTACGAATAGTATGTGAATTCTCTAGTTAGATGAAAGTTACTTTTTCACTCTTCCTAAGGGTGGGTTGACCTCTATATACCTAGTTAGGGAATTGTCCATGGAGGTTTGGATGACTTAAATGGAATACGTGAGGAAGGATTGTCCTATAGAACTACTATGGATTGATAAACCCGCGAGACATAATTTAGCTAACTTAGTCTAATTCTGGATAGAATTTAGCCTTGAAAAAGATAATTTGAGATATTAGAATCGAAACTTGACATTCCTTAAGCTTGAACTATGTAACTTCATTAGAGACATGGATATTTGTTTAACGCTTAGAATATGCTCTTTCCAAGGTAATGGATAAAACGGATAAATTGTTCATTTCTAATATTTAGCATGGGAATAGTGTGCATATTTGGATAATAGTTCATAGTATTCAATATTTAATTCATGACAATGGTATCACTTGAATTATTGACTAGTTCATTCTTGAAATATGTTATTACACATAATATGCTCAAGCCTAGTGACTAAACTTATGTTTGTGCTGAGGAACACCATTGTACTTGAATTGTCAAGTATGTTGGATAAAAAAGATTCTAGAATGTATAACCATAACTTATAATTGACCATGCTATTAATCATGTGAAGTCTGGTAATGTATTCTGTGTTAAAAAAATATGGATATGTTTGTTCACACAGTTACTATTATAATGTATTTGTAATGAATGGTGAGATACTAAGATATGTCATTCTTTGATTCCTTTACACTATGGTTTGTGGGGATTGGACATGTTAATGATTTGTCAACATATATAATATATATATTGATGTTATGACGAATAATTTATAATATGGTGATTGTTGATAATATTATGATGTTTGATAATTCTAGAAATGATATTGATGTTATGTGATGCTCGGCACATATGGAGGATATATTGATAATATGATGATGCCTAGTAAGTCTGGATGATATAATAATGATATTATGATACCAGACAAGTCCGTAGCATATATTAAAGATATGATGATGACCGGTATATCTGGAGGATATATTGATGATATTATGATGCCCAATACATTCGAAGGATATATTGATGTTATGATGATGTATGTCAAGGCTAGAGGATATGTTAATGCTATGATGATGCCCAACAAATCAAGAAGAGGTATTGATCTTATAGTGATACTAAGTAAATACTGATGATATATTAACATTGTGGTGTTGCTATGTATGGTAAGTGATCTTGGGTGTATTTATACGCCTAAGCACCATGATTTATCCATACTTTAGTTATGTTTAGAGAACAAAGTGCCTAGTTTATTATGTCCTTACTCTACTTCTATGTAATTGAGCTAACCGATGTGATTATCATGATTTCAGGTATTAATGAGGTAGATGAAGACATTATGGGACTATGGAATGCGGATCGCATATGACACAAGAGAGAGTAGCAACCTGTACCAAATGTGGCGCCTAGAAACTACAATCAGGACCAAATGTGATGCATAGGAACTTTCTCCAGGTCAAATTTGCCATTTATAATAAGTTGAGGACTTAGAAGGAAATTATGAGATAGAAGGCTATTAAAAGACTTGTTTCTGAATTTTTATGGAAAATTCACATTCTGTATTATTTTCATACAAAACAAGTGGCAAAGTAACAAGCCAGTGGGCATAGGCAATGATATAGGCGGCGCCTAAGCTATAGCCTATATTGATATAGGTGGTGCCTAACCTATCTCCTAAGTTGACATAGGCGGCTCCTAACCTATCGCCTAAGTGAGGCAGTGAGAATAGGCAATGATACAAGCGACGCCTAACCTATCGCCTAAGTTAGGCAGTGAGCATAGGCGATTGCATATGCGGTGCACTCTTCCCTGTGATACTACATCTTTTACCTTCTCTATCTTTCCTGATAATAAATGCTTAGTGAGAAGGTCCATCTGTGTTTTCAGGTGAGAAGGTCCATATACTAGCAACGTTCCTCTTCCGTTTGCCTCTGCTCTGCCATCATGCCAATAGATATAGTAGAGCTTACAATCTTAGAATCCCTGGTATGCTAATCTCTACTCTGATTTTTCATACGATCCAACATGTGAGATGCCTCCAGAAAATTAAGGTCCATGAATGACCCACCCGCAACATTATCTACCACTGGCTTAGTCACCAAATTCAAAGCCCTATATAGTATCACCATAAAGTGTACATTGGTCATCTAATGATTTGGGCACCGCATCAGCTTCTTTTTGAACCTCTCCCAAGTCTCATGCAGAGCTTCAGTTGGAAGCTATCTAAAATTTCTTATCTCATCTCTCAATTATGCTTTCTTGGATGGTCGAAAAAACCTTTCTAGGAAAGCGTCTTTCAGTTGCCTCCAATTTGTAATAAAGTTAGGAGTTATCCCGTTTAACCATAGAGTTGCCTCTCCGGATAGATAAAATAGAAATAAACGCATCTGGATCGCATTCTATCCAACCCCTAGATTGTCAAACGATTTGCATGTTGAGATAAAATAAATCAGATGCATATTTGAATCATCGCCTGCAAGTCCACCAAATAACCCTTTGATTTGCAGTATCTGGATCATAATGCTAATAACATTGAAATTGGCTTCGGGTGACAAGGGCAGAGGAATAATAGCCCCTGTGGCACCAGCCCCATCCAAGTCATCATCATCATCATCAAAAGCAACTTGCACAGCTCGGCGTTTTGGTCTTATCCTAGCTTGATGATCTCTGTTGACATTCTTGTTCACTGGTGCAGCCACATCATCTGCACGCATTAGATTTAATAACTCATCATCACCTAGGTCCTCATCATCAAGATTTGGTACCCGACCTGGGTTATTAGCATTCTGTTGATTTACTTGCGCAGCTACCAATACAACTAATCTAGCTTACTCATGTTGAGCAGCTATCCTTTCAGGGTCTCGTTGCGCATCCATTCTACCAATGAGATGTGGTTTAAGATTCATAGGTAATAATGGGTGGCCCGATCTCCGCATATTTGGCATGCAATACACTCAACCTGATCAAAACAAAAACAACAAACAAAAAGTAAAATTTTGGGAATCTTTGACCAAAAGGTCGACTAACAAGCACAACTTAGTCGACAACTGTATTCCCCAGCAACGGCACCAAAATTTGATAATCCCAAATTTCACCTCTTTTATGAGAGAGTAAGTGATCGCTATCAAATATAGAACCCAACTAGGTTGGCTTTCGAATCCCACAGGGAATACTGTGTTACTTAGAATTATAGTTGTTACTGGACTATTGGTCTGAGGTTCCTGAATGGGGTTTTTGGTTTAAATTTGAAATGGTAGTTGCAATATAACAATGAATCAATATGTGTATTTATATTTGATCATAGAGAATGACAAGTTAGGGTTATGTCCACCTTGTAGCTTTTACTTCTCTATTAACTATGAGTAATAAGGATTTATACATGCATGCACTTATAAAGAGATGTATTCTAATTCTAAATCCAAGTGTTTCTCAACCATCAAGGATTTATTCACCTTAGTTCTCTCGAATCCGAAGTGTACAACCAATCATACGAACTCTCCAAGTAGTTAATCCTGCTAAGGCATTAACGTGTAAAATAGAGGTTGGAAACCCTATTTTCTTGTCACTACTCTCTATTCCAAACAGTAACTTTTCTATCGAACAATTTATTGCTATAATGGCACATTCCCTATGTTTGCAACCACGAGAATTCAATCATAACAAAGAGAGTAATGATATAAGTGGCTTAACACATCATAAATTCAAAAACCCATAGCAATAGAGAGTATACTAAAAGGTTTCCATAACCCTAACAAATAAACTTAGCTACTCATGAATAAAACGGAAATCACAATAGAAATATTCATCATACCAAAACTTAGAACGATCTTGGTGGAGAAGATGAATAGTGAAAATGAGAGAGAAAACTGTTTCTCTCTCTCTCTCCTCAAGCTAAGTTGCTTTCTCTTGTTTTCAAAATAATACATAATGTGAATGTTCCATAAAAATTCAGCAACAAGTCTTTTAATAGCCTTCTATCTCATAATTTCCTTCTAAGTCCTCAACTTATTATAAATGGCAAATTTTCTCGGGAGAAAGTTCCCATGCATCACATTTGGTCCAGATTGTAGTTTCTAGGCACCATAGTTGGTCCAGGTTGCTACTCTCTGTTGTGTCATATTCCATCTGCATTCCATATTCCCATAATGTTTTCATCTACCTCATTAATACTTGAAATCATGCTAATTACATCGGTTAGCTCAATTACTTAGAAGTAGAGTAAAAACATAATAAACTAGACACTTTGTTCTCTAAACATAGCTAAAATATGGATAAATTATAGTGCTTAGGCGTATAAATACACCCAAGATTAGTAATCATATATAAATATATATGTATATATGTCGTTATGAATTTGTATGATTACGTCCGTATATGCATTAATTATATGGTGTTTTCCTGGGAAAGTTGTCTATAATTCTCTACCATTAATCACTTGTTAATTGGCATGGTTCTTGTTAAGTCTAATTAGTGGATACAAGTATAATATGTCGAATATTGAATTAAGACTAATTGGTAGGTACAAACATGTGTAGAATTAAGGATTAACCTAGTGGATATATTGGCTTAAATCTAACAATACCAAAGCAAATCTAAAATAACTGTCTGACATACTATAGTCCAAAATCCTCTAAAATAACCTGTATAAGAAGTTGATGGGATATGTCCCCAACTAACTCAATCTACTGAAATAAACTAAAAACTAATATAGTAATGTATTCATCATGTCCTTGAAGGATGAGGACTCCCATCTGACTCTGACTGCTGAACTGAGATGTTACTGATGCTCTAGAGATCGTGCTTCTAAACCTCTTGTATAAGATACCATAGCGCAAATGAGTTTGTACTTTGAATGTACTGGTATGCAAGAAAGGTAGGCCTAATGCAATGGTTTCATATGTATCAACAATACTAACTAACTGGCTAACATGAACATGATAATGTATGGATGCATACGTAACTGTAATTGACATTGTGATTGGACTGAATACTTTTTTGACTACTAAGTTTACTATTAACATGGAATTACTGATATCTGAGGGACTGATTCTATGTTATTGATACATGAATAACTATTTCTGACCATTTTGATTATGAAGAACTGGTTTGGTTGACTGTGTCTAAGAGTCATGAAGTTGAATACTAATAACATGAGTTCTAATAACTGATATAGCTGATAACATGAGTGACTATATCTGATAGTCCTTAATCTAATTGTAGTAGATGAGTTTTGTACTGTATCTGAGTAACTGAATCTGAGATCAGTCCTATCTGGTGGGTGATCTCTAAATCTGATGATACCGTTACTAATTAACCATAGTTGAGATCAGTCCTGTCTAATGGGTGATCCCGGAGCTTATTTATAGTGATAAGGAGTGACTATATCTGACAGTCCTAAATCTATACTACTGAGCTAAATTGGCTGTATCTGAAAGTCTTAATTCTGTAATTGAAATTGTGAAATCTGTTCATCTAACCGAAAAGCCCCATACTAAACTAACTGGGGTCCAACCTATAACCCCAATTGAAAGGGTGTCAGTACCATGCCACTATTAAAGACAACTATTGTGGAGTCAGTCCTAATCTTGTAAGTGACCATTTTTATCAGTCCTATATATTTAAATCTACTAATGGGTGATCCCTGAGTATGTCAGTCCTATCTAATGGGTGACATCTCATTCCTACGCTGGCTACGTAGTTCTGCAACATAGAGATTTCTTCTAGTGATCTCAGTCATATCTAGTGGGTGAGTCCTCATCCCTAGGCTCGCTCAGGGATGAATCCTACTCCCATATAAAAGACACTAAATTCATTAACTGAGCTAAACTGATTAACTGAACTGAACTGATTAGCTGAACTGAACAAATACTAGTTGTATTATTTAACGGAGCTAAACTGAATTTACTGAATTTCATTGACTGACAGAATGTAGTGAGATCTGAAGACTGACTGAGAATACTGAAGTAACTTAGGTTGACTGGGAATACTGAGCTTACTGAGATTAGTAAGTAATGAGATCACTAAGATTACTGAACTACTAAGATTACTGAGATTTCCTAAGTCACATGACTGACTGGGTTTTATGGATCATATCTTGACTGAGGAGATCATGAAAATATGACATGGGTCTAGGCACATAGCTAAACGTTCGGGTACAAGTACCCCCAGGACTCGACAAGAAGAAACTGACATAGCATGGCTTACTTGAACACATGACCAACAACACAATTCATAATTCATATATTGAAGCATTTCATCAAACATGTGATATGTATAAGCTTGTACATACATGGGTATTTCATTATATCATACTAGTTTGGCATTGTTCCTTCATCTAGGCATTTAATCAAACAGATGGTAGGCATATCTCATAAAGACAACATTATACAACAATTTATCATCACGAGTCATCTTTAATTTCATCATCCTAGTGTTTATTCATAGGTTCATACGAATATACATCTATACAAATCAATTCCATATAAAAGTGATCACCCAACATGGATATGAATTCAATTGATCATTCTCAACATAAACAAAACAAACCCAACATGAAATTCATAAAGAAATCCATAAACTTAAAACTTAGAAAAGAGATTCTCGGGCTTCATCGACAAAAGGAGTCCATGAATGAACACTACGCATACCTTAGCTTGTGATTCTGCGAATATTGACGAAGAGATTCTTGAAATTTGACGATGAATTCCCTTGGAATTGAACCTTCTATGAAAACCCTAGGGCTTTTTCTTGAGAGTTTTTGAGAGTAATTGAGTATAAGTTGCGGAATTATGGCCAAATATTGTGTTATAAGGATTATATAGTGTGGAAAATTGACCCTTTTAACTCTAGGACATGTATTTAATTTCTGAGAAAATTTCCCGATTGCCATCATTTGCACGACGCGCCACTATCGTGCCAAGTCATTGGAAAGTGATAAATGTGAAATTGCACGGTGGGGCGATGTGGAGCTATCGCGTTTCCACCTTGTCTACATCCTGTAAGTGTGGCGCTATGTGCAACTATTGTGGAGCAACACTGAAATTTATAATTGCCATTTGAGCTATCTCCGCGAAGCATCTGTAGATAAGATGGAAATAGGCTCATCAACAAAAATCATCGCTTATCAAACTAGACCGAATCCCAATGAATGACACGAGACTCATCCAAAAGGTAATACCGAAGTGTGGAAACATGAAAAACTAGATGAACACTGATAAATCTAGGGGTAATGCTAACTCATAAACCATATTCCTAATAATCTAAAGAATCTTGAAAGGTACAATATACCTGAGGATTAGCTCTCTCTCCAAACCTTATTATACCCTTCATAGGCGACACACAAAGAAACACACGATCACCAATACTAGATCTTAAGGCATGAAGTCTATGATCCGTATAGAACTTATGCCTACTCTGAGCCACTCAAAGTCTATCCTGAATGACCCAAAATCTATCTAATGACTCACAAAGCAAGTCCATACCTCAAGGTCTAATCTCAGAAACCTCAAACCAACCAACTGGAGATTTACAACGCCTACCATAAAAATTCTCTAAAGGAGTCATCTCAATACTAGAATGGTAGCAATTATTATACATAAACTCCACCAAAGCAAGTTGATGCACCCATTGACCTCCTTAGTCTATCACACAAGCGCAAAACATATCCTACAAAACCTGAATAATCTTCTCCGATTGGCCCTTGGTTTGGGGGTGAAATATTATGCTAAGATCAACTCCGGTGCCAAACTCCTCCTGAAAAGTCTTTCAAAAGTTAGATGTGAACACTTCACCTTTATTTGAGAGATAGATGTTGGCATACTATAAAGTCAAACTATCTCATGAATATAGATATGAGCGAATCTTTTGGCACTGAAAGAAACTTGAATCGAAATGAAATAAGCATTTTGGTCTATCAATCCAGGATGGCCCAAATGCTATCAGAACCATGAGAAGTACAAGGCAAACCAATCATGAAGTCCATAGTAACCCAATCCTAGTTCCACTTTAAAATGGATAACCTCCGAAGTAACCCACTAGGCCTCAAAGATTTCCCTTCACCTATTAGCAACATAGGCAATGAGCTACAAAATCCACTATATACTTCCTCATACCACCCAACCAGTAATGTTGTCTTAAAATACAATACATCTTAGTCCCTCTCAAATATATGGAATACCTGAAACAATGAACCTCCTCCAATATTAATCTAATCCAATCGCCCGCACTCGAGATACAAACTCGGCCTCTAATCCTCAAAATTGCATCTAAATCAAGCGAGGCTTTCTTATCCTCTTCACTCAATAATTTATCCCAAATCACTCAATCCAATATCAATAAACTGATGAGCGAAAATCTGCTTCATCGAGGAAGACATAGGCTCAACAACGATAAAATATACCCAAGTGTTAAAATATCAAGCCTAACCATCTGGTTAGCAAAATATTAAACCTCTAAGGCTAAAGGCCACCCGTGGATCAAAAGATACACCAAGCTACCCATGCCAGTCAACTTTCAGCTCAAGGCATCCGCAACCACATTAGCCTTGCCTGGATAATATAGGATATTTAAGTCATAATCTATAAGAAACTCAAGCCAATGAAGCTACCTCAAGTTAAGATCTCACTAGGTAAAGAAATACTGAAGGCTATGATGATCTGAGAAAATATCACAACAGACTTCATACAAGTGATGTTTCTAAAGCTTCAAAGCAAATGCTACTGCACACAACTCCAAATCATGGTTAGGGTAATTCCTCTCGTGGGGCTTCAACTAATGAGAAGCATACTCAAGCAACTTACCCTTCTGCATTAATACAACACCTAACCCAACACCAAAAACATCACAGAAGATGGTAAAATCTATGCCCTCCTTAGGCAAAGTCAAGATAGAAGTTGAAGTCAATAAATTCTTGAGACTTTGAAAGCTCGCCTCATAAGCATCAAACCACTAGAAGGCAATATTTTTTGGAGTTAACTTGGTCAATAGAGCTGATATAGATGAAAAGCCCTCAACAAAACACCAATTATAACATGCCAAACAAAAAAAAAACTCAAAATCTTAGTAGGAGAAATAGGTCTAGCCTAATCACAAACTATTTTAATCTTGGTGGATCGACCATCATACCATCCTTGGTGACCACAAGACCCAAGAAAGAAATAGACTCCAACCAAAACTCACACTAAGAGAATTTAGAATACAAGTTCTCATCCCTTAATCTCTGAATCACAATTCACAAATGCTCCTCATGGCCAACCTCACTCTTGGAATAAACCGAGATATTATCTATAAATATAATGATAAAAGAATTGAGATACGGTTGAAATATCTTATTTATCCGCTCCATGAATGTTGTTTGGATATTGGTCAATCGAAAGGAGATAACTAAGAACTCATAATGACAATATCGAGTTTGAAAAAGCTATCTGTAGGAAATAAATTTGTAATCCTCTACTCATGATACCCAATACTCAAATAAATCTTTGAAAAGACCAAACCACCTTAAAGTTGATCAAACAAATCATCTGCATGAGGAAGAGGATACCTAATTCTTAATTGTTATCTTTTTCAATTGTCAATAATCAATACACATACACATGGCCCCATCATTTTTCATTACAAACAATGCAGGCACACCCTAAGGTGATATACTAGGTCAGATAAATCCCTTATCTGATAACTCCTGCAACTGATCCTTCAATTGTTTTAACTCTATTGAGGCCATTCAATAAGAAAGAATAGAAATGGGCTTGGTGCCCAACTCAACATCAATAGCAAAGTTAGTATAACGATCAAGAGGTATACCAAGTAAATCCTTAAGTAATACATCCATAAACTCATGGACAACATAAATAGCATCTAAAAAAAAGCAGGAAAGCAACACTAATATCTTGAATATGGGAAAAATAAGAGAAACATCCCCTCACAATCAAATACCAAGCATAAAGGAAAGATAGAACTCTCTTGGGACCTGAATGAAGAATGCCCTTCTGAGCTATCCTTGACACACCCGGTAAAGCTAAGGTCACTGCCTTAGCATAACAATCTAGGACAACATGATAAGGAGGAACCAATTTATATCCAAAATAACATCAAAATCTACCATATCAAGAACAACCAAATCTACCCAAGCTCACCCCATCAAAGGTCACCACACAAGATTGGTGCACCCAATTCACCACTAAAAGGTCTCGTACAAGGTTAGATACATGAATAAACATGGTAAGAGGTTCACTAGTTGAATCAAAACCCAAAGTTTCTAAACTAGAAGACCAACTACTAGAACCATCCAAGGCTACCTGACTGGTCTACCATAATATACATATAAGCCTCTAGAATCTCTAGCTCAAGGAGTGTATCCTTTAAACTTACCCTAACGGCACACCCTCATGGTGTCTCTCTGAAACCCTCAAAGAATAGACTCAGTAATCTTAGCATGATCCACTATACTCTTAAATGATGCCCCACACACTACCATTTGAGAAGCAGCGAGCTGAAGAGAAACATCCAACCTTTTCATAAACTTTTGAATTTTTTAAGACTCGATGGCAATGTTGGCATAACAATATCTAGATAGGGTATGAAAATATGACTTTTACTCTGCAATAATCATGGAACCGTGCTCTTTGTGATCAAACTAATCTCTCATTTGATCCCTCGAATTATACAACACAAACCTATCCAAAAAGGCCATAGTAAAATGACCTCAAGTCATCTTTGTGGAACCAAGAGCTTTGAAACTGACAAATGACCTCCACCAATCCTTAGCTATATCTCAACTGATAAATAGTATAAGCATCCCCATACAACTCAAGTGATCCAAATGCAATTTCACATGAAAATCATTCAAGAACTCATAAGCATATTTGTATACAACCCCACTAAACCTAAGAGGACCTAAATGAGTGAATCTCTCAAACCTTTTCTGATCCTTACATGACATAATTATACTCATAGTAGTAAAAAACATAGTGAATCGGGCTGGTGGAGATCCCACTTGAGGAGGTAACAAAAATAAGGTTGAACCCCTGACATCAACATACCATACTCGAATATAAGCATAGAAAGAATGAAATACTATTTAGAACATATAAATGAAAGATTTGCATAATATAGAGCAAAATAGGAGAAGTTTCCTAAAGATATCTCATAGACTCTCCAAGATAGATACGGACATCTAGGTATCGATCTATGAAACTCTATTGGACACTATATTCTTACACTAATAAGACCCATGAACCTGGCTACTCAGATACCAACTTGTCACGACCTAAGAACAATGGTCTTGATGGCACTTATAGCTTCACGTCTTAACAAGTATGCCTATTACCCAAACTAATATGAAAAGAAGAATCAATACCAAAAGCTAAGGCAATACTCCTAGAGCAGAGTCAAACCACACAAAATATAGGAAAAGTAGAAATACCTAGTCAAAGATACAAGTATAATATCCCAAATTCTGGTGTCACAGTTTAAGAACTACTAAATATATTCTTAATGTCAAATAAAATAATAGTCTAAAAAGGATCAAAACTCTAATCTCAGAATACAAAATAAGAGATGTAATAGATAGTAAGAGGTAGTAGATCAACTCCAAAATACTAGACCAACCACTACCTCAAATATATTCTAAATACGCCTGAATTAGCTACCATATTGCACACTCGTACCTAGATCTACACCAAAAGGGTGCATTAGGGGAGAGTATAGTCTACTTATACTCAGTAGGTATCATAGGCAGACCGAGTAAAGTAGAAAACAAAACATACAAGCAAAAGTTACGGGCACATCACCTGCAATCAAAAAATATCCCAAATGGTAGCCCACACTATCTCTCCTAATAATTCTATAAAATCCATATATACCACACATAAATACAAAAAAAGGAACAAAAGTATACTGATATCAAACATTCAAATATGGAAAAAGAACTACACAAAGATCAATATCATATCAAAGGTGATAATACAACATAGAATAAGCATAACATATATGAAATATAATAAAGAAGATAATGAAAATAAAGATGATGATAATGATGATGATGATACAATGATGATGTGATGCTCGAGGTTGTCACACAACCTTCATATACACCTACCGAGTTGTTATCTTGATGTAATGCCTATGGAGGGTCAACTCATATACAACCAATATTTAATTCTAATAATTAGAAATCATCTTTGACATATACGCCAATAGTGGGTTTATAAAGATTATACATTGTTGTAATAATAGCTAGTATTTCTAGTATTCCAATGGTAGTACCAATGTTTTGTGTCTGTATGACATAAGACACAAATTCGTACAACATACAATAATAAGAGCATATAGTATAAGATGTAGAGAGAATGATGATGTGATACATGAGGTTATTGCACAATCTTCCTATATACCTATAGAGTTGTGCTCCTAAGGTAGGACCCATGAAAAGTTCATAACCCATATACAACCAATATCTAATGCCAATCTCAATAACTTATCACTAATACATGCATCGGTAGAGGTTTTGAAAGATGTCATATTTCTTGTCAGAAAAAACTAGTGTTTCCAGTATTTCCATAGCGGAACCAATGTTTCATTAGTGAATATTATATAAGGGCGTAATGCTCACACTCAAAGAAAATTAGAATATCCAATATCCAACCAATATACCAGCTATGTGAGCCAAAATTCCACTTAAACCAACCAACCATCCATGTTCTAATATAATCAAGAAACTATCAAGTGAAACATGCCAGAAAATATCATTGATACCATATAATTCTCAAAATCTAGGTTTTTCCCAAAAAAATGAGTGTAACCAAACATACATACATCAATACCAGGCCAACAATATCATGTAAGACCCCACAGAATCATACATAGAAAATAATGTCTTACAACAACCACACATTATCCATATAGGTCCCCACGCGGGCATATAGATCACCTAAATACATTTTCCATGATACAAACCCATACACATAGCATAATTTTACATTATTATTAACTACACAACAAAGTTTGAATATAGTTAAGTGATAACCTACATCGAATGCCAAAAACTAGTCTAAAAAACCTTTAATTAGAAGATTTCGCATAGAAATGCACCCAAAATTAATTAAAATATACAAATACAGAATTCTTATGTCAAAAAAAGTCAACTATACCTATATTGCTTATTTTTTATTCGAGGTCAAAATAGACCACCGAATTGCATTTTTGAATCAAAATGGTAAATTATAATTTTATTTTAGATGCATATTACCCATACTCATAGGAGTCTATAACTAAAAATCCATGCGAACACGAGTTTAAAATAAGTTTCAAATTAAGGAAAAATCATTTTTAAGCTTTATCGAAAAAACCCCCTGAATTACATTTTGAAATCAAGAATTTGAATTTGTTTTGAAGATAAAATTGATAGGGTAAAATGATAATTATATGATTAAGAAAAATCCCATAGAAGAAATCTCAAAAACTCCTTTTGAATCATCCAAATTTGAGCGCGTAAGCCCCAACAATAGTGAAAATGAGGTTTTGATTCTCAACTTGGGTAGAAATAATAAAAAATAAAATAGAAGTTCTTGGTAAAAGGAAGAAATGGAACTATAAATTGATAGGCAATAATTATTAGGAAAATACATCAAAAATCATCAAAATCATTGCTTTCTATCTCAAAAATGTCAAAAAAGCAAAATAGGTCAATTTTGTTCTTAACCATTAGATATGGCCACTAAAGCAACATGTTGGCTGCTAATCATCCTCGTCAAATGGTCAAAGGCTGCTAAAGCAGTCAACTAGATGCTTTAGCACCCACATCTATACCAACAATCTTCAAAACTTATTTTTGACCCCTAACACTCATTTAGAACCTCATAAACTTGATCTAATAGTGAAATTTGATTGTAAAACATATTTTGGATCCAAAAGAATCATTAAATTTACAAAAAGGTCATTATCAAAAAATTAACCCTTGAGACCCTATTTGCACCATTTTTAAATCAAAGGTCAAAATGAGATCTAAATGCCATGAAACCCCTTTTGAATCATCACATCCAAGCTCCCAAGACCCAATATTGGTGAAAATGGAGTTATGATTCTCAACTTGGGTAAAAATCACAAAAATGAAATGAAATTTCTTAAATGGTGAAACGGAGTTATAAATTGATAGGCAATGTTTACACAAGAAAAACACATAAAAATCATCAAAATTGAAGTTTCACAGCTTTAAAAATGTCAAAAATATTAAATGGGGTCGATATTGGTCTAATCCATCAGTGATTGCTGCTAAAGTAGCACTTTGACCACTAAAGTGGCCTTGTGAAATTATCAATGGCTGGTGAAGTGGTCAACCAACTGCCTTAGAGACTACACGAGTACAACCAATCTTCTAAATGTATTTTGTCCCCTGAAACTTATTCGAAACTCTATGAACATAATCTAATATTGAAATTTTGTTGTAAAACATCAATCAAATTTTCAAAAAAAAAATATTTTAACAAAATTAACCCCTAAGACCCTATTTTACAACTTTACAAACAAAGGATTGAAATGAAATATAAAAGCCATAAAATCATAATAACCATGTTACCAACCTATAATTAGTGTTTTAGATCTGTTGGTCCATTTTTCCATCCAACGCAAAGACCAATAAATGCTAATTGAAGTGCACTATAAGGCTTTTCAAGCCACCAAAAATCATAAACTCACACAAGTTACATTGAAAAATATGCCAATCATCCCCACATCCTAAAATTACCACAAAGCAACCATGGGGTAGGGCAAAATTGTCAAATTATGCAAAAATGAATATTTCATAAAAATCATAAAAAATCAAATTATTATAAAAAAAATTCTTATATTTTTGAAATTATGAGTAGTTAAACACCAAAACTAGGATTGTGGTAACCATTATAGATTAATAAAGTAATGGTCAAAGTACACAGTGAATCCTGAAGGTTAGTTGGGAATTTATTGTTATTTCTTCTAATTTGATTTCTTTTCAATGAGTGCATGCATTTGAACTTGTCCTATTTCTAAGGGTAACCATATTGAAATAACAAATCAAACACAAGACATGGAGTTATCTTCATTTAATTAGTCTTAAGATGATAAATAGAAAAGACTACATTGGGGTCATAGATAGGGGTCAGTAATGCAACACTCATGACATATTAATGTTTGTGCTTAGGATAGTCATCTATAAAGGGAATAAGATAGTCGTTAGATGATACATATCCTATCAATTTTGCATGTTGAATACCATAACAGGTCACTAAAGTAGGAGAACCTATGAAGTTATAATCTTATTGGGGAACATAGTCCTAGTACCTTTTGCATATTTAGTACAAATCTAACAAATTAACCCGCGTTACAATTGATATTTTGTTTCATAAAACCACTTCTTTTACTTACTTTACTATTACTTAGATAAATACTTAATCATATTTTTTCTCTATTTCCTGTGGGATTGACCCCAACCTAGTTATGTTCTATTTATGATCGATGATCGCTTTATACTTTTTGGGAGGTGTAATTTGGGTGACATCAGTATGATCCATGTATGTTAGCTATTTGTTGATATTTCATGCTTTTATATTGATGTCTAGAACTTTTTTGATGTTTTTGCAAAGTGGATTTATGAATATTAAGTTTATGAGATAATATAGGCCTCTTCGATTAGACATTTTATCCATTGGTTTGCTTACCAATAATTAATGATCCTAGCTATCCTCTTTGGACTTTAGCCTATTATTTGGCAGCCACTTATAATGTTTAATCCTTTTTTCCAATTGACCTTTCATTTAATCCAAAACCCCTAAGAATTTTAATTAAAAAATAAGAGTTGAAAGGAGTGAGAATGGATAAAAAGAAAAGAGTTGAAGTGTAAGTCTGTAGAAAATATTAAGGGTCCAAGTGTTAAGAATTTATATACTATTAGTAGTGAAAAGAAAAAGTAGAAATGAAAAAGAATAAAAAGAAATATATGTTTCAAAATTGAGTTCTCCTCACTAATAGTGTGTGACCTTACTTAAATAGATGAAAAAAACAACAAAAAATTTTATAGGTGAAAGAGTAGTAGAAGAAGTTAGTTGAATGAATAAATAGCAAAACAATGAAAATAATTTGTGATGTAATAAATTGCTTCGGAAATATAGTCACTATAGCTAGCTAACATAGTTTTACCTATCCTTTTGCTTATATTGCAAGAAAAGGTCCTACTTATTAAGGTTGATGTTCATATATTAGTAGAATTTATATGATGTAAAAGCTTATGGTTCATCATATGTTGCATGTAAAATTCATTGTAAGAGTGAGCATAATTATATTGTTATACCCATACATTTGATACTATGAATATATGTGAGTGAATATGCATAACTCTTTTATAGTGAGGTCACATGCTTGGTGAAAGATGGTGAAGCATTTGATTTTTAAATTGACTAACCTATAGGTGTTTTCAACTATTATAGAGTAAGACTTTAAGGTTAGGTTGTCTTAAAATAGTGCAGACTTTGAGGTTATGTTGTCTTGAAATAGTGCATGAGTTTTTCTTGTGATGAATGAATGAAGCATGTGCGTTAAAAACTTTTCATCCATTGTAGTCGTTATAGTCTTAGCTTAAGTATTCTTGTATTCAATTGGTGTACTTGTTATTAGATTCTAGTAATTATCATATAGCTTACTCGAGGATGAGCAAGATTTTATTTGTGTGGGTGTTGATGTGAGGCTAAATATATGCATTTATATTATTGTTTGCTCACATTTGACCTTGTTATAATATGATTTTGAGATTAATTTGTATAGATTACACTTATGAAACTTGTCTTGGTGTGTAGGATGAAGATGAGTAGATTTTGCATGAACATTGAAAAAAATTAGAATATAACTAAGATATAAAGTCTGAGTAGAAGAAAAGAAAGATGATTTGGAGCAAATCCAAAGGTGTTAGACCAAGACAAAAACTTGAATGGAGCTTAATAGGAGTAAAATGACAAAAAGACACAAAAAATGCACTAAGGGGGCACCTTTGGTGATGCCTAAATACCTCCCTAGCACAAATTAGTTCCCTTAACTCGCCTAAACAAGTTGATTTCCCAGAAAACTTAGTGCTCTACTTGGGGCACCGCAATTCGAATCTAGGCCAATTTTGGTCTAGATTAATTTAAATGACCTAGATCTTACCCAAACCCTTTAGGGATTTGTAAAAGACACCTTTAGGTCATATTAGAAAGAAGGAATGCCTAGAGCAGAAAAGAGATACAGAAAGTCATGTTTTGTAAGCTATTGCTTTATTTTTACAATAGTAAGTCATTTCAACACTATATTTTCATAAATTATTATCTTGTAATTATTTTATGAGTAGCTAAACTCATAGAATCTATGGTGGTCGTTTAACATAAAGGCTGGTCTTTGAATGATAATAAAGTTTGATTTAGTTTCTAATATGGAGTTACTTATCTTCTACTATGCTTTATTTTGCTAGCTTGATAACCTCTTAAAAAATATATATAGGACATAAGTTGGACTAAGAATTATGAATATTCATTCGCGAAAAAAATGAAGGTCAATCTTGGTCATGAACTATATAGGTAAGGGAAACGGTTGACTAAGATTGATAGAAATCTATCCATTATCCTTGCTTTCTTGATACGAAAGAGAAATCACATACACTTCACTATCAACTAATGAGCATTAGAATGTACGTGTTTGGAATAAGTAGGCATAGAATCTTTTTAGAATGACATTGAATACTACAAACACTAACCCCTAACAAGTAACTTAGAGAATCAATTAGACTAATTATCTGACACCTTAACTAGATTGTTACAATAATGTAACCCTGGATAATCACATATCTTTGAAATCACATAATCCTAATTGTTTGAGTAGCTAGTAATTCTCTACGAATTCTCCATGGATCGATATCTAGCATTACAAGTCCATTATTACTTATCAGGCCATAACGTTTGCATGTGTGATATATTTTCCAACACTTAGCTTAATAAATCCTTTACTCAACATATCTTGTAGCTGATGAATTGTCTTTTTTAGAGCCATCATATAGTGACGAAAAGAAATTGTCTTAATTCTCGATTCCAAATAGACACCAAAATCAGTATCTCTGTCTAGTGAAATAATTGGAAGATCCAAAGAAATATATCTTAAAACTTTATATTACCCTAACTAAATCCAAAGGAGGAATGTCAATACTAATATAACAAACATAAGACAATAAGAGACACCCTCCAAAACCAATCACAAAAACCTAAGGAATGAATTGACCCTTTGCAGGTATGAGCACTGAGTATGCTTCAATTCTAAGTACTTCAAGCATCTGGAATGACTAAAATAATTGTCTTATTGTGACAACATAAAATGAAATAATGTAGATAAGGCTAATCCATGCACAAAATTGCATCAGAGTCCACCAACCAAAATAGTCAAATCTACCTAATTATCATCTATTCCAAAAATATCACAAAGTATTGGTATATCTGATCCACTTCTCAGGAATAACCCTTAGGGTATCAATATGAATATACATATGTGATACGATTACAATAAGCTCAAGGCCATTCACACGTAGCCAAGCTTAGGAGTTACAAAAACTTCAAGACATGTTCATAAATATGATTGTGTTAGTGTGTTATAAATCCATCTAAGGGATTCCATATTTTGAAGTGTGAAGAGGGACTTTGAATTTTAATAAACTTACACTCCAAAACCGCCCCTTGGACAAGGACAAGATGGGCATTTTCTACTCATTTTATGATATACTATATATAGAACATATTAGGGTTATTTTATCTCTTAGTTCATTATTGATGTTCATACAAGACTTGTAATATTTTATATTTCTCTTTCTTCTCTCTTGAGAGCTACCCGAAACTAAAAAGTGTAGTCACACTTTTGTTGTGCTTTGGCAAAAAACTTGGGTCTTAAGGTGCTTGAGTTTCTCTTTGCCTAAGTAAGAACTTGGTATTGATATATTCTATCCTTAGGGTCCTTTAACTTGAAACATATTTGGGTTCTTATACCTTAGGATATTGTATGTCAAGTAACTATCTTGTAATCTGTGTAATCTTACCAAAGGTAATAACATTAGGTTGTTGTTTTTTGGCCGAGAAGTGATTGTATTCTTGAAGTGTCTTGGCCGAAACTTGTGAATAGATCTAGTAGTATTTTGTTTGTCTAGAGTATTTATAGTTTTGGTGTTTTCTCACTAACACTAAAGGTGTATAGATCTAAAGTTTGAGCTTATATTGTTGATATGGTTATTGTGAACTGAAGATTGTCCGTGTGTTGAGACTTATTATTGAAGGATGGAGTTGGACATTGGTTGAATTATTGTTGTTCTTGAAAAGTTGTTGTTGTGTTCTTGTTTCTATTCACCTATTCTCGTATCTTGGTAAGACAAAGTGAATAATAGATCTAAAAGGGTGAAAGATAAAGTTGTAAAGTTTGTTGGTGAAAGGACTTGATCACATCACTCATAGACTTGACAACCACTTTTGCATATTTCAAGGACCTTGTTTTAAGAAAGTAGTACAAGTTAAGTCTAACATTTTGAGTTTGAATTTGAAAAAGTCTCTAATACTTATGCTTTCCCTCTAATACAAATTTCATCCATTCCAAATTGTGAATTGATGATAACGCTCAATCTACAGCTCTCGTTTGAGTGTAAAGCGGTCGTTAGCAAATATAGAACCCAACCTGGGTTGGGTGTCGATCCCACAGGGAATAGCTTGGCCAACAAGTAAGCAAAATTACTAAACTTTTGGTGCAAGTCTCGTAAAAAGGGGGGATTGTAATAAGTAACCAAAGTAATGAAATAAAAACTGAAAATAGCAAAGTAAAAAGAGAGCATTTCGTAGGTTGTGAAACAATGAGAATTGAGGCGTTGGGGTTATGTCCACCTTCTGAGGTATACGTCTCTATTGGCTATGAGTGTGTAGAGTCTTGACATGCAATTGCTTATAGAGAATTGTAGTCGATGGTAAATCCAAGCGTCTCGCGACCTAAACAAGGACTATTTCACTTTAACTCTCGCGAGCTTAAAGCGTGTCTAACGGTACGAATTCTCCAAGAGGTTAGTCTAGTTACGACACTAGCTTTTTAATAGGAAAGGGTGTCCTACTACCTTGACATTATCTCTTTTCCAGACAAATAACCTTTCTCGCGAACAAGTTAAATGTTAGACTGGCATATTCTTGCGTTTGCAAGCGCAAAGAATGTAGATTAAGATGAAGAGAATAATGATATAAGCAATATACGTGTCTTGAACTCACAAACTCACAGCAATAGATAGTAACTCATTCGGCTTCCATAACCCCAACTAAGAGGTTTAGTTACCCATGAATGCGAAGGATATCATGATTTGCATGGTTGATGGCGTGAGAAGTAGGTGATAGGCGTGTGGTTTTGGTGATTCCCTAGCAAGTAACGATTCTCTTGTTGTGGAATTTAAGAATAGAAGAATAGATTAGAAGTGTTTGTGGTGGAAGATGAGAGGGATGGAAGAAAATTAATTGTTGAATTAAGTGAAGAATGAATGATTGTTCTCTCCACTAAGGCAGGAATTAATTAAAATCTCTAGCATGATAGGGTATTTATAATACTCCTATCCTACTCCTACTATGCTAATGAAATAAATAACCAAATCCTACTAAACTAAGGAAATACTTAACCCATTTGTACTAGGTTAATGTAACATTCTCCTAATCCAAATAAACTAATGAAATACATAACCCAATTGTACTAGGTTAATGTATCATTGTCAAAATCCAGATTTGTGTCTGTAAGTCCCCAAAGTCTTAAGAAATGCTGTTTTACCCCGGGACAGATTTTCCATGCAGCAGATTTGGTCCTTTAGGCGTCCAGCTCCCTTCTACTTCGTTTGTGAGCTTTGTTTTGCGTCAAGTAAGCCATAAAATGCTGTATTTTGCATCATTTATACCTGAAACTTTCCTAATCATATTTGTTAGCTCATTTACAGGAAAAAGGACTAAAAGTGTATGAAATAGATAATTAGTTCTCAAAACTACGCTAAAATATGGGCAAAATATATTGATATAGGCGTGTAAATCCGCCTATCATCAACACCCCACACTTAGAGCTTTATTCGTCCTCGAACAACATATCATGTCCTTCTAAGCATCGACTTAAGGTTTTTACAACAACAACACAAAACATTTATCAAGATAAGCACAACAATTATCAACAAAGAGTAGCTTTCTGATTATAAGTAGAAACAATTTAACCTCAAGCATAGACTCGTGATGGTGATCAACTCGCATGCAAACGTTAAGGTACATAGAATCATATACAACTATCCAAAAATCATCAACCATGTGTGTCTCACAATATATTACCCATAATCACTCACAAGTATAGCATATTTTTCAAACATGGGTATGAAAGTGTCCTTGCTCTCGCTCTCACAAAAAAATTCATATGTAGCAACTAATGACCATAGGCTTGCCTTTAATGTAGTACTCTACTAAATGTTGGAATGTTAAGATTAGGATCAAGTAGGTCTTTTGATGGTTGTAATGTAGGCTAAGGGACGGGTAGGACTATTTTGGCCAAGAATAGTGACTAGGTTCCTAAGCGCTTTAATACATCACATTGTATCAATGACACTTTTTTCTTTCAACCTTTCTTCACTCTTTTATTCTACCACCCTTGTTCTCCTATTTTGTTTTTCAATTTCAAGCACTACTTACTTTTCAGCTTTCTTTTCCTTTTTCCTTTCACAACATACCTCTTATGATAGCACTTTCTTTTTCATAGCACATTCAAGCACCATTATAATTTAAAGCATTATACTCACCCAATTTCCTCTTATGTTGTCACATGACTTTTTTACTTTAAAGCACTTAGGAATTTGGATCAAATTACGGTCTTGAAAAAAAATGGATTAGGCTTACATACAAGGTTGTCAAATAAATAGGCTAAAGGCTCAAAAAGGGTTAACTAGGATGATGTTCATGGGTAGGTAAAACTGAAGGTAAACATGTATAGGTTGCCAAAGAAATGCCTAAATCATATCCTAAACTTATATTCCTTATTTTCGCTTTGCATACATACCAGGCAAGTTCTAGCATCAGCCACAAACATAGAATATACTATTATCTCACACACACAAGGCACATGGTCGACTTGATTAGAAGTAATATAGACTCTCGACCCAACAATTGAAGGAATTGAATCACACAATATCACATAATGAGTCACAACTAGAGCCTAAACGTCTCAATAGTCATAATTGTAGCACATACTCTTGTTATAATCTCATGCTGCCTATCAAAATAATTTCATGCAAAGCTAGAAAAAAAAAATTTTAACTACTAAAAAAACAAAACAAAACAAAACGAAATAAAAATGAAACAAAATCAAACAAACATAGATGCGAATAGAGAAGTATAGCATGCAATACCACCACCCCACACTTAGTCGGGACACTGTCCTCAGTGGAAAATAAATACGAGAAATCTGGTTGGTCGGACTTATCCTCTATGTCTGGGGTCATACCCCTTGTATTGGAATCATCATCAGAGTCGTCATCCTTAGAAGTTTCTCATAAGTATCCCACTTAATTCCAAGCGTGAGTCAAGGTGTTTGCATCGAGGAGGGTTCTCCTTGCTCTCTTTGGCCTCTTTTCTTGCCTTTTTGTGAAGTGGTAGCCTTCTCCTTGCCTTGTCTCTCTTTAGGTGCCATTGTACCTGAGACTTGAAATAGTGTTAATGGTAGCACAATCTCAATGGATACAATCTATACCTAAGCAGTAGGGGTACCACCCCACACTTAGTTTCGTTAGCACAAATCAATGAAGTGAAAGTGGTCGAGTACTCAGATTTCGTCGACATACGTTTTAGGATTGTATTCCGACAAGAAAATCAGCATTACATCACTTATTTGCAGCCAGTGGACTACTTTCATGGTGGATATAGCAACACTATGACATAGGGGTTACCACATGGAGTCGTTATTCGTACAACAAGCACAACCTCCTAAGTCGATAGGCACTATAATCTTATCCCGATGGCCGGGATAGTCTATTATGTAAGCATCCAAACAACACTCTTGAGCAAAATTCACTCACATAATTTTTCAACAACTATCCAAACACATGAACATTACCACCAATCTCACATGATTTAGCAAAATATAATAAGCATAGCAACGTAGTACTTACGATAAATAGATGAAGAATAAGAGAGTACTTACTTCCTTGAAGATTGTGGAGAAGTTGTTGTGAATTGGAAGAACAAAGGAAGAAAATTTTGAGAGGATTTGGAGTGATATGCGGCGCCTTTAGGGTTGTTTCTACTGTGGTTGTGTTATAAAACCAAGTTTCCTTTATATAGGAAGAGTATGGGTCGGGTTATGACCCATTTACAATCGGATTTGGGGACAAAATCACCACATATGCGGCGCATATCTCTCGGCATATCAATGACATATGCGGCGCATTGTCCATGGCATAATGGGACATATGCGCCGCATAGTCTATGGCATTTCTAGACATATGCGCCGCATAGTCTATGGCATTTGGTCTCAGTATCTCAAATGCCATAGCATAGGCGGCGCATAGTCAAAAGCATACCTAGGAATAGGCGGCGCATAGTGTATAGCACACTAGATTCCGAGTCCTTAGGCTATAGAATAGGTTGTGCATCGTTCGTGGCCTATTTTTACCAAGGCCTAGCCTTCCTCGAAGCCTATTATGACGTGAGAAAGGCTCAATTCATAGCCTTATGCATCACCATGCCTAACTTACCGATTTTACCATACAATGCGTCCACATTGTCGATGGAGATCAATCTCCTCGTCGCATACTTCTTGCACCTATATTTGCTCAAAACAACTGAAAATGATTAGTACGATGGGTTGCCTCCCACCAAGTGCCTTAGTTTTGGTCGTGGCACGACTCTTATTTTTGGATTTTTCATTTATCAAAAACAAAACAAGTATAAAAACAATAAAACGATAAAACGATGAAATGATAAAACAATAAAACGATGGGTTGCCTCCCATCTATCGCCTTATTTATTGTCGTGGCTCGACATAGTAACCTCAAGTACTCAGACTTCGTCGAGGTAAGTGATGGATCGTTTTCTGAAAGGATTTAGACGGCAATGAGGCTTACCTGTGGGCATGTGATCTTCTTCGAGATGGCTCATACGTTTCCCCAGAGAGTCACCAATTATATCATCAATAGTCAAACCCATAGCTCACTTATATCTCTTCAGAGCAGAGATGAGAGCTTCTACGTGCTGTTCACTTAAATCATCTGCTCTCTCTGGAAGTATATTTCTACTTTCCAAGAACACATACCTTAGATAATCGGGAAGCTCTTGCGATTCTAGAATTGGTGGATCGTCAAAGGGAGTCTTCTCTTTTGGTTGATTCTTGAGATCACAATCTGGTTGCTTAGGAGTATAAGGCTCTATTTCTATTAGAGCACTCATAAGTTCTTCATAGCCTTCATTATCTTCATGCTCAACTTTCAGTGGCACAGCAGACAATGGCTCAACAGTAGGCTGTTTCTCTATAGATAATGCTTTCGCATCCTCATGATGAACATCAGCTACAGATAACTCATGCATATCACCGGGCTGCTTCATTGTTTTGCATATATCAAACCGTACCACTTCATCATTAATTCGAAACAAAAGCTCATTATCTTTCATGTCAATAAGCACACTTCCAGTTGTAAGGAAGGGACGTCCCAAGATGATGGGAACTTCAGAATCCTCCTTACAATCCAGAATAATGAAGTCTGCAGGAAAGATGAATGAAGAAACTTTCACCAACACATCATTCAAGATACCCACAGGTCGTTTTACCGACCTATCAGCCATCACGAGCCTCATATTGGTTGGTGTTGGATCGCCTAGCCCCAACTTCTTGTAGATGGATAGTGGCATCAAATTGATGCTAGCACCTAGATCGCACAATGCCTTGGCAAAATCCAAAGATCCGACGGTGCAAGGAATCGTGAAAGCTCCGGGGTCGGCCTTCTTCTGAACTATCGATCGGGTAGAAATTGCACTACAATGATGCACATCATCCTTCAGCTCATAACTTGCTGCCCTCTTTTTAGTCAAAAGATCTTTCATAAACTTCGCATACCCAGGCATTTGTTCAAGTGCCTCCACTAATGGAACATTGATGGTCAGCTGCTTCAACATAGTCATGAATTTGCTGAACTTAGTGTCATCGGCCACCTTCTTCAATCTTTGTGGAAAAGGTGGTGGTGGGTATGGAAGTGTTCTCTCCATGGCTTTCTTCTCCTCTTGCTTCCGTTTATTATTTTTTTTCAGGCTGCACGCCACTAGGTAAAACATCCTTGACGTTTGAAGTAGTTGTTGCGGCTTCTTCTCTTGTAACGTCACTAGGTGTGGCGTCAATGTCTGCTGCTACGTCAACCACTTGCTTGCCTTTTGCTGAAGTTTCCAGCACCTTACCACTTCTGGTAGTGATGGCCATGCGTGACCCATCATTCTTTGGGTTTTGCACAGTATCGCTTGGTAAGGTGCCAGCCTTTCTTTGATTAAATGCTGCTGAAAGTTGGCTCAACTGCTGCTCTATTTGCTTGATAGAAGTGGAATGAGAATCAACTAGTTGCTTCATGGAGGACAAATCATCAATCACCTCCTTAACTCCCGCGCTCGTTGCTTCCACTCCTTTCAATAACTTAGCCATCATATCTTCCATAGAATTAGATGTGGTGGTATCACGTTTACCAGGGGGAACGTACAAACCACTCTTTTCATTATTTTTCTTCCAACTACCTTGGTCTTTGCTTCCAGATTTATCATAATAGTTCCGACCTTGGTTTCCTTGGGCATTCCCACGGAAACCCCCTGATTGTTCAAGTAGTTGGCCTCCTCTTCCGAATCAGATTCGCCTCTTCCTTTTGACGCAATAGCTTTCACTTTTTCAGTCTTCCCTAATAGATGCTTTGTAAGAAGATCCATTTGGGTTTTCATGTGCGCCATATCTTGATCACGTTCTTCTTCTCTTCTTCTTTGGTCTATAGTCATGCCAATAGATAAAGTGGGGCTTGCTACCTCAGAATCCCTGGTATGCCAAGCTCTACTTTGCTTCATCATGCGATCTAGCATATTGCTTGCTTAACCAAAGGTAAGGTCCATAAAAGAACCTCCAGTTGCATTGTCCACCACTGGTTTAGTTACTGAATTCAAGGCTCTATACAAGATCTCCATGAGGTGAACATTAGTCATGTGATGGTTTGGGCATCTCGCTAGCTTTGTCTTGAACCTCTCCCATGTTTCGTGAAGAGCTTCAGAGGGAAGCTGACGAAAGTTGCTGATTTCATCTCTTAATTGACCCCTCTTGGATGGCGGAAAGAATCTTTCTAGGAAAGCGCCTCTCAATTGCCTCCAATTTGTAATAGAATCAGGAGTCAGCCCATTCAACCATAATGTTGCCTCCCCAGACAGAGACAATGGAAATAGACGTAATCGAATAGCATTCTGACCAACACCAGGATTGTCAAAAGACTTGCATGTAGAAATAAAGTTGATGAGATGCATATTCGGATCATCGCCTGCTAGTCCACCAAATAACCCCTTGAGTTGCAATAACTGAATCATGGTGCTAGTGATGTTGAACTTGGCTCCGGGCACTAATGGTGGTGGAATTATAGCTCCAGTGGCTCCGGCACCATCAAGATCATCATCATCATCGTCGAAAGCTGGTTGCAACGGTTGGCGATCATATCTATATCGAGCTTGTCGTCCTCTTCTGTTGGCAGGTGTTGCCGTTTCAGCGACATGCCTTGGGTTTATCAACTCGTCGTCACTTAAATCCTCATCGTCAGGATTTGCTGCTCGCCCAGGATTATCAATATTTTGTTGTTGGACTTGAGCAGCGGCAAGAGCAGCTAATCTTGCTTGCTCGTGTTGAGCAGCCATCTTGTCGATTTCAGCTTGTGCTTCCATTCTTCTAATTCGTTGTTGTTCCGGATTGATTGGTAATAACGGTTGACCAGAACTTCTAGTATGGGGCATACACTAAAAGAAAAACCTGCAAGAAACAAAAACAAAAACTAAAAGTAAAAGTACGAGAATCTTTGACCAAAGGGTCTAGTAATTATCACGAACTTGATTGACACTCGTATTCCCCAGCAACAACGCCAATTTTTGATAACGCTCAATCTACAGCTCTCGTTTGAGTGTAAAGCGGTCGTTAGCAAATATAGAACCCAACCTGGGTTGGGTGTCGATCCCACAGGGAATAGCTTGGCCAACAAGTAAGCAAAATTACTAAACTTTTGGTGCAAGTCTCGTAAGAAGGGGGGATTGTAATAAGTAACCAAAGTAATGAAATAAAAACTAAAAATAGCAAAGTAAAAAAAGAGTATTTCGTAGGTTGTGAAACAATGAGAATTGAGGCGTTGGGGTTATGTCCACCTTCTAAGGTATACGTCTCTATTGGCTATGAGTGTGTAGAGTCTTGACATGCAATTGCTTATAGAGAATTGTAGTCGATGGTAAATCCAAGCGTCTCGGGACCTAAACAAGGACTATTTCACTTTAACTCTCGCGAGCTTAAAGCGTGTCTAACGGTACGAATTCTCCAAGAGGTTAGTCCAGTTACGGCACTAGCTTTTTAATAGGAAAGGGTGTCCTACTACCTTGACATTATCTCTTTTCCAGACAAATAACCTTTCTCGCGAACAAGTTAAATGTTAGACTGGCATATTCTTGAGTTTGAAACCGCAAAGAATGTAGATTAAGATGAAGAGAATAATGATATAAGCAATATATGTGTCTTGAACTCACAAACTCACAGCAATAGATAGTAACTCATTCGGCTTCCATAACCCCAACTAAGAGGTTTAGTTACCCATGAATGCGAAGGATATCACGATTTGCATGGTTGATGGCGTGAGAAGTAGGTGATAGGCGTGTGGTTTTGGTGATTCCCTAGCAAGTAACGATTCTCTTGTTGTGGAATTTAAGAATAGAAGAATAGATTAGAAGTGTTTGTGGTGGAAGATGAGAGGGATGGAAGAAAATTAATTGTTGAATTAAGTGAAGAATGTATGATTGTTCTCTCCACTAAGGGAGGAATTAATTAAAATCTCTAGCATGATAGGGTATTTATAATACTCCTATCCTACTCCTACTATGCTAATGAAATAAATAACCAAATCCTACTAAACTAAGGAAATACTTAACCCATTTGTACTAGGTTAATGTAACATTCTCCTAATCCAAATAAACTAATGAAATACATAACCCAATTGTACTAGGTTAATGTATCATTGTCAAAATCCAGCTTTGTGTCTGTAAGTCCCCAAAGTCTTCAGAAATGTTGTTTTAGCCCGGGACAGATTTTCTATGCAGCAGATTTGGTGCTTTAGGCGTCCAGCTCCCTTCTACTTCGTTTGTGAGCTTTCTTTTGCATCAAGTAAGCCATAAAATGCTGTATTTTGCATCATTTATACCTGAAACTTTCCTAATCATATTTGTTAGCTCATTTACAGGAAAAAGGACTAAAAGTGCATGAAATAGATAATTAGTTCTCAAAACTAAGCTAAAATATGGGCAAAATATATTGATATAGGCGTGTAAATCCGCCTATCATCAATTGACAAGAAGACTTCAAATTGGTGAATAAAATTTATTTAGAACCGAGGCCAATTACAGACTGCCACATCATCATTACACTGCTTACACGTCAAGTTTAAGCTCAAATTTTGATTCTTGATTTATAATTGTTGATCCTTTGTTATGTTAATTGATCGTAGAACTAATTAAAAAACTATTAAATTCCTACTAGGTTGCCAATTAGTCCTTGAATCCATTGTTCATGTCTACGTTTTCTTGAGTGCTTTTATCTTTTGAATTTATTGTAAATTTTTTTGGTTCAAGTCCAATGAGATTTATTTGAGTCTTCCAAAAAGAATCTGCTGAGGATAAGAGTATAATCATCCGTTGTATACTCATGGGTTACTAGCCTACTTACAACACTCGTGGAATAAAGTGTAAGGTGATCCAAAGAGTGTTAATGTGGTAAGGCTCTTTTGAAGTAATTGTTTGTTATTTTTTAGGTATTCATTTAGGTACATTGACAATGGAAGGAGCCACATCTTAAACCATGGATACCAATACTCTTGATACTATGAGCGACTCTCTTGAGGCTATCACCCAAACACTTGAAAGATTGGGCATGAAATTTGGAACAATGAAGGAGACTTGGGCACAATGAAGGAGGGTATGTTAACAATGAGTGGAAGGTTAGAAAAAGTGGAGAGTCAAAGGAACTCTCACCCTTCTGCACCTCAATATTTTTCTTCAAGTGGACATGACCGAAACTCATCCACTACCATCACTCCAGACACCGTACATAAAATGCTAAATCCAGCCCAAGCTCCATTAAATGCCACAATCTAAGCTACTTCTTTCCCTCATAATCGAGATTCCAATAGACCATTACATGCCCAATCTCTTCAAGTCGTGCAAGAATGACTTGGTTGTTAATTACCTCCACTAAATCTGAACCCTTCCTTCTAAGCTCCACTCAACCAAAGGCCACTATCACCACCAAATCCAATTCCTCAAAGCTAAGTCCCACTTAACCAAAACCATTCTGTCAACTTTGAGAAATATGGTAGAGAGGAACTTAAAGTGTATAAAGTGTATGGTGATGCTTATATGAGGAAGTAGGACATGAGAGAAGGCCGTATGGATCAATGGGGATACCAAGGGCATAGGGGAAGAGTTGTTCCATGGAACCAACAGGTAAAATACCACCAAGATAGGATGTAGGCATCAATACCGTCAAATTGAGTCTTCCAATCTTCAAAGGAGAAAGTGATCCCAAGGCCTACCTTTCTTGGGAATCGTCTTGTGACAAGATCTTTCAACTCAATGATATCTTGGAGGAAAAGAAAAGTTGTTATGTTGTGGATCATTTTGAGGGGTATGCTAACACTTATTGGAAATATGTCAAAAAAATTGGAATTAGTTGATTGAAGGCCAACCACCACCTTGGTTTAGATTGAGGTATCTCATAATACAAAAATACCAACCCGAGAGCTATAGACATGAGCTCCTTGCCAAGTTATATAATTTGAGACAAGGGAAAAAAAGTGTTATGGCCTACTATGATAAGTTCCAACAACTCATGTTGAAGCTGGATCATTGGGAGGGGAATAAGTTGGTCATGACATCATTTGATTCAAGGAAAGGGGACAAGCATCCTCAAATTGGCCTAGAAATAGGTAGATGGCTTAATCCTCCTCATGTTGGACCAAGAACAAGGACCAACCCACCAATTCTAGATAACTCAAGGCCAAAATAGTCCACAAATATCCTTAAAGACAAGATGGAAACAAGTATCCTAATCCTAAGGGATCCTAATGTTTCAAGTGACATGGTTGGGGACATAAAGCTAATGAGTGTCCCAACCAACAAAATATGATCCTTAGGAAAGAAAGGTCATATTATTAAGGATAGGAGGTGTATATTGAAGTTGATAAGAATAAGGTTGAGCCTCAAGATGGAGAGCAACCCAAGAATAAACTACATGAAAGGGATGATGGAGAGGATACTTATCTGTAAGAGGGTGAATGTCTAGCTCTAAATTTTGTAGTGAGATGATCCAGGATTAGTAAGGCAGTAGATGATCCTAGACAAAGGGAGAATCTTTTCCATACTAAGTTCTTTTTAAAAGGTGGTGTACGTACTATGGTGATTGATAGTAGGAGTTATGCAAATATTGCTAGTGCCACTATGGTGGATTTCTTTATACTACCTACTACTCCACATGCTAGTCCCTACAAGTTACAATGGTTGAATGAGTGTAGTGAATTGAAAGTCACAAGGCAATGTGTAATTCGGTTTAAGGTGGGAAACTACCATGATGAAGTGCTTTGTGATGTGATTCTGATTCAAGCATGTCATTTGTTGTTGGGTAGACCTTGGTAATATGATAGGTCTACAAAATATTATGGGAGAACCAATTGGTAATCTCTTGATATGGATGGTCAAAAATTAAGACTTCACCCTCTCTTTCCATCTCAAGTGATTGAATTGCATCAAAAGATAAGAGAGTCGAAAGAAAAGGGCAAGAAAGCCAAGAAAGAAGGAGAACCCGAGAGTAGGCAAAATGGGGAACCCGAGGGGCTCTAAAATCAAAGGGGAAAGGGTAGTGTGGTAATGTTGGCTAGGAGGAAATAGATCTTCTTAGAACATATTAAGAACACGCATATTCTTCTCTTGGATCATTGTTTAAACAGTAACCCCTATAATTCTTCTATTACTCCTTCCATTTCTCTTATTTTTCAAGATTATAATGATGTCTTTCTGAAAGAACTTCCACAAGGGTTACCCCCACTTTGGGGTATTGTACACCAAATTGACCTTGTGTCGGGATCAGAATTGCCAAATAAACCGAATTATAGAATTAACCCTACAGACACTAAGGAGCTTTAACACCATATTGATGAACTTATCAACAAAGGGTATATCAAAGTGAGTATGAGTACATGTGTGGCTCTGGTGTTTCTAGCTTCAAAGAAAGATAGAACATGGTGCATGTGTGTGTACTATCGAGACATCAATAAAATTATGGTAAAGTATCACCATCCTATTCCTATATTGGATGATATGGTTGATGAGTTGAATGGGTGTTGTATGTTTTCAAAGATTGATCTTAGGAGCGGCTATCACCAAATTAGAATGCAACCCGATGATGAATGGACAACCGTCTTCAAGACCAAATTTGGTCTTTATGAATAGATGGTTATGACATTTGACCTAATAAATGCTCCAAGCACTTTCATGTGGTTAATGATTCATGTAATGAAACCGTTCATTGGAAAGTTTGATGTTGTTTATTTTAATGATGTCTTGGTATATAGAAAGTCCCTAGATGAGCATGTATTGCATTTACAACATGTCTTTGATGTTCTTAGAAAGGAGAAATTGTATTCTAATCTTGAAAAGTGCTCATTCGGTGTTGATGAAGCTTGAAAAGTTCTTGGGTTTTGTTGTGAGTTCAAGAGGGGTCAAAGTGTATTAATCCAAGATAGACGCTATTAAAAATTGGCCAACTCCATAATCCATTAGTGAAGTACGATGTTTCCATGGATTGGCTAGTTTTTATAGGCGGTTTGTCAAAGGGTTTAGCACCATTGTCATCCCCTTGAACGAGGTCATTAAAAAGGACCAACACTTCTAGTGGGGTGATGATCAAGCTAAGGCCTTTGAAGCCTTGAAAGATATGCTCATCTCCATACATTTGTTGCAATTACCCAACTTTGATAAAATGTTTAAAGTTGAATGTGATGCTAGTAAGGTAGGAATGGGAGCTGTTTTGATGTAAGATTTTAAACCCATTGCTTACTTTAGTAAAAAGCTCAATGGTGTGACTCTAAATTATTCTACTTATGATCTGGAGTTATATGCCTTGATTAGAGCTTTGTGTAATTGGCAACACTACTTATGGCCTAACGAATCCATGATTCGAATGGACCATGAATCTTAGAAGCACCTTTGGGCCGAACAAAAGCTCAACAAACGGCATGCTAAGTGGATTAATTCCTAGAAACCTTCCCTTATGTTATTCAATATAAAAAAGGGTATGAAAAATGTCGTAACCGATGCATTATCTAGAAAACATGTACTTATTACAACATTGTCTTCTAAATTGATGGAATTTGATAGCCTAAAATCATTGTATCCTGAGGACCCTCACTTTGCTCCAATCTTTGTAATGTGAAGAATTAGGTAGGGAAAAGTGGCTCACAAATGGGAGCTCAAATACTTATTCCAAGTTCGATGGATACTTTTCAAAGGAATACGGTCGTGTGTGCCTTTTAGTTCTTGAAGAGAGTTCTTTGTTAGAGAAACACACGATGGTGGTCTAATGGAGCATTTTGGGGTTGAGAAGACCCTCGAAATCTTGGAGGAACAATTATATTAGCCTAAGATGCACAAAGATATTGTTAAAATTTGTAGCCAATGTATGGATTGTAGGAGTGCTAAGTCTCAGCTCCTACCTCAAGGGTTATATACCCCATTTCCCACTCCTTTATGTCATTGGCTTGATATTTATAGATTTTTTTATTAGGGATGCCTAGGACTAGAAAAGGTAGGGATATTATTTTTGTTGTGGTTGACCGGTTTTCTAAGATTGTACGTTTCATTCCATGCTCTAAAAGTGAGGATACATGTAGTGTAGCCTCTTTGTATGTTGAAAATCTTATCAAATTTCATGGTGTTTCGAGGACCATTGTAAGTGATAGGGACTCTAAGTTCCTTAGTCACTTTTGGAAGTCAATATGGGGTAGGCTTGTCACAAGGTTTCTATTCTCAACATCTTGCCACACACAAACCGGTGACCAAATAGAAGTAGTAAATAGGACCTTGAATTCTATGCTACGTTCCATGGTTAAAGTAAAAATGACTTCGTGGGAGGATCTCCTTGGTTGAATTTTCTTACAATCATGTTATACACTCAAGTATGTGTATGACTCCCTTTGAGTGTGTATACGGCCTAAACCCCTTTACCCCTTTGGATCTAACCTCTTTGCCAAGTGATCTTGTGATAAGCTTAGATGGAAGAAAGAGGGCCAAATCCATGAAGAAATTGTATGAGAAAGTTAGGCTACGACTTGAGAGGAAGAATCAAGAGATTGCTAAAAGAGACTACAAAGGGAGAATAAAGCTTGTTATTGAACTGGGAGATTGGGTTTGGGTGCACCTTAGAAAAGACCGATTTCCATCACAAAGGAAAACAAATTTGATGTCGAGGGGTGATGGTCCTTTTGAAGTGCTTGAAATGATCAATGAAAATGCATACAAGATTGACCTTCCTCTGGAGTATCAAGTGCACAATACCTTAAACGTATGTGATCTTTCTCCTATTGCCACGGTTAAAGATGAAAAATCACCGAATTTAAGGTCAAATTCTCTTTAATATGGAGAGGATGATATGGGTACCATTCACACATAGCCAAGCTCAGGAGCTACAAAAACTCTAAGGCATGTTCATGAATAGGGCCGTGTGAGAGTATGTTATAAATCCATCTAAGGGATTACGTATTTTTAAGTGTGAAGAGGGACTTGAAGTCTAATAAACTTACACTCCAAAGTTTCCCCTCGAACAAGGGCAAGATAGTCATTTTCCCCTTATTTTGTGATATACTATATATAGAACATATTAGCGTAATTTTAGATCTTATTTCATTATTGATGTTCATACAAGACTTGTAATATTTTAGATCTTTCTCTCTTCTCTCTTGAGAGCTACTCGAAACTACAAAGTGTAGTGACACTTTTGTTGTGCTTTGGCTAGAAACTAAGGTCTTGAGGTGCTTAAGTTCCTCTTGTTCTAAGTATGAACTTGGTGTTTAAATCTTCTAGTCTTAGGGTCTTTTATTTGAAACATATTAGGATTCTTATACTTTAGGATATTTTATGTCAGATAACTATATTGTAATCTTTGTAATCTTGTTGATGTTCATCCTGTTCTAGTGAAGCCGTGTGGGCATATTTGTGTTTATATTGTGTTGAATCTTATTTTATTGTGTTGTTGGCTGATTTTTGTATCATTAAGAAATAGAAACTCACATCATATCAAGACCCAATGCAGAATATATAGACGTAGAGAAGAAACTAGAGCAAGGATCAAATAATAGTGTAGAAGGTTGATGATATACTGGTATGTTAACTGTGATTACAACATGAGTCTTCTGCCTTAGATTTACTTAGAATTTCATAACAATGATACTTTTCACCACCTTCTTGAGTAACTCGCCAATAACCTTCTTGTCTAGTAGGTGATGTGCCTCTACTTGCTTGAGATCCACCATAATCCCTAGCTAGTGCTTCTACCACCCTAGCTGGAGACTTACAATCCTATAATCGACCTCCAACTTTGAATCTTGCAAAATCTTTTTGGAGATGCCCTTGGTTACTATACTCATAAGAAGATCTAGGAACCACTATTTGTTGAGAACAACCCAAGTAACTAGAATAGCCACCATGACCTAAAAATCTCTATGAAGAATCGTGAAAAGTCTAACACTAAGTATAGTAGTCTCATCCAAAATAACCACCCTAGGACACCTAAATGGAAGCATGAACTAGACTATTAGACTGGGGATGAAAACCAATTTTGAATGAATCTCCTCTAGATGGGGCACCCCTAAACTAACTAAAAATGTGGGACCTCTTGTCCCTCAAGTCCCCAATGTCCTCAAATATTATAAGCTCAAACTCTTTGGACATCTCGTACACTCTCTAAAAGGAAGCCCTAGTTTGAGTTGTTTTAAAAGGTATATCTTTGATATGGAAAGTTTAACCCCTACAAACCCTGTGAATCCTCTTAGTCTTATCCAGGAAAATAACTAGCATAAAAAGACTGTTCATAGAACCTAGTGTCATACTAGGTCACAAAAATACCCTTATGATTTAGATGCTAAAATTCATGTCTCTATTCATGCTACAACCTAATTTCTCAAGTCATGATGACACCCACTATAATCCACCAGTTTGTAAGCTAACCCTCAATAGAAAAGAATAAGTATAGCATAATAAATAGAATAAAAGACTAATACATATAAGACAGTCCTAAAACCTGGTGGCATTAGTACAAGAGCTTCTAATACAATAAGAGTACAAGGTCAAATATTAAATAAATATACAGGCATAACCCATTACTGAATACAACATAGATATCACTTTAGTCCATAAGAGAAAGAATGTAATACTTCAAACTCCAGGAGCTGACCATATCTCCCTGATCCATAACTGCTTCACAAGATGCACAACACAACAACGAAAACTTGTACTATGATTTACAGGCTGCAGAAGTGTTGTATGAGTACCAAACACATGGTAATCAGTAGGCAACTGTCGACTAAGCATTAAAATTAATGCAAATATAGGTAAATGCAACCAGGAAAGTAAATTACAACCAAATATTCATGAATCTAACATAATAAAATAGGGAGGCGATAAGGATAAATCCGAACTCAGGCACTAAATCACTTAACCAAATATCACTAGCCAATATATAAATAAAGGGAAGTAGAAGTAAATATAGTAGTATACAAGGCCAAGGAATGGATATTCAACATGAATAAATGAAGGAAGAGAGGGATATACACACATACATATATACATATATATATTTACATACATAGAGAGAGAGGAGTAACTCAAAGGTAACAACCTAAGTTATCCAACCTAACCCCTCCAGCGAATCCTAACTAAGTCAAAAAGCTAACACTAGCATGACCTAAGCCTAAACACACAATGTCTAACCATGAGATAATTATATGTTATATAATAACCATAAAAAGAAAGGAATCCGAATCATACCTCCAGCCTCAGTATTAGTCCTGAATCAGACTGCCATGATCTAACCATAATAACAATTATACAATAATTAGCTAGTGTGGACCAACAATAATCGGGCTCCATAAATTGAAATGTTCAATTAGCAAACAACACTCATAACTTATACCTATATAGCCCGATAAGGATGATAGATATAGGGACCAAACAACATACTAGTGAAAGACAGTGTGCATGCATAAATGAATGTAATTAAATCCATAATACCATAACCAAGACAAGTACCATAACATAACCACTGTATTACCTCCTCCAGCTCAATGACTCAAGAAGTCAGGACCTATGGTGACCTATCTTCTTCGGCATGATGGCTCACGAACAAAGGGGCCCCTAAAGGATTCAAAAATATTTGTATACATTAACCTAGTCCAGATCCAAAATTCCAACAATCATCATCATCATTCTACTCCATCCAGAATCAGAGAGATGTATATCTAAAAAAATGGATGAACTTGAATAGTGGCTAGAAGTGTAAATTTGTGGATCCATTGCCCGAGATCAACTCTGAGACTAATTCATCATAATAAAGTAGAAGGGTCAAACTCTCTCACTACCAAAGTAATTGGTAGTACAGTGGATAAATCATGAACTGGAATCAATCTCAAACTAATTTCAAAAACATCCTTTTAGTTTCGAAATCTCATTAATCATCCATTAAGGTGGTACAATTTCCCGTATGAATGAATTTGTTTAACAGTGAAATGTCAGAATAAATCCCTTTTTAGAAAAATAGTAGTAAAACCATATTTTTATTTTGAATCATACCACTAAGTGTTAATGTACCAAAATGTATGCATGCCATCACCAGTATCCAAACAATACAATCATAATAATCTATACGTCTATAGACTAAAGCACATCCTTGAAAAGAATAAATCACTCACCTAGAGTCCAAGTAATATTGTAATCACATCCTTGGGCCAATAATATAAAATTGGCATAACAATAATACCTTAATCTAGAAAACCATGATAATATACTGAGTCAAGTAGGAAATATTATACTATAAGGTCATTAGCCTCAACTATGTCTAACATTATAGTAGCCTAGGCTAGAAGGATCCTATAGGCATAACAAGTATTTCATCTTAAGGGTCTTCACCCATTTATCCCCAAACTCCTAAATTAGGCTAAGTCATGGTATTCTATCCATAATCATATCTGTTTATCCTAACCTAACACACAATATATATTATGCACTATCTCTTGAAGAAGACTGGACAAAAGCCTACCTCTATACCGAATTGCAACTCCTTGAATCATCCATAAATCATTTGTCTTTTCTCCGTGATCCTAAAATATCACCATGCTTTCCAAATAGTAACATATACATCCATTGGAGAAAAAAGAGATCCATATTGATATATAAAGGTCCGGTTGGAATGTTGGTCAAGAATAGGCCTGTGGGGCCAACAAATGGAAATCAAAACAAAATCTATCACAATATCCTTTGAAGGACAAGAAATGTATGCTTAAAAGTTGAGAACAAATGGTGCATAAATCAGGGCTTAAAGTAGCCCCTAAGTTCAAAGGTTTTAAAAACCTAATTTCTAAGAATTTAAAATTAAATAGGATGGAGTTTGATGGAAAAAATAATGGGAAATAACCAAGGAGTGTTAAGCTCACTTACCTTAGCTTCAATGATGGTTCCCTACACTTTCCCTCTATTCAAGCTCTCAAATTTATGAAAATATTTGTAAAGTCAAAAGAAGAAAGGGGATTTAACATATCAAGGTGTCGAGTGCTTAAGCTGAACAAGTCCAGTAAAGCGGTCATATACCTAGGCTGAGGTCATCGCTAAGGCAATTGCCTTTCTGCTAAAGCAATGTCCACTTAAGTGGTCCTTGACCCCTAAAACGGACCCCAGTTGAGTGGACAAGGCCGCTAAAGAGGCTCATGGATGCAAAAGCATTTGCCACAAAAGGGACTCCTTCACCACTAAAGTGGCCAAACCAGATATCAAGCACTTGATTTTGTTAAGTCTAAACTGGACTTTGACTGGGTGTTTGGGATTCATGTGAAACCCCATGCATGGAAACAAACTATGGTACCACACAAAATTCAATACTTTAGACTTAATGGAACCATCAAAACTTTCATCTGAATTGTCTCGCCTAAATATGTGGTCCACGCCTATAGTTTCATTTTTCTAATAATCCATTCAATAGCTCAAAATGAGTTTGGAAGCCTTGAGACATGAACCAAGAGTCCTTTAAGCCTAAAATTAATGTTCCAGAATTGATGGAGCCGTCGGAGTTCTCATCCAAGGTCATCTACTAGGAGTTTTGGTATGAGACCAATGCCTTAACAATTAAAGGTCCAAAAATTGGAAATGATCCCTTATCACCAATGAACTATTTCATAATTAAATTAATAATTTCGGTAATTTAAAAATGACATGTTATGCTGTGAGGAGGATTGAAATGCCAAAAATACATTTAAATCAAGTAATTGTCCTAGATGGTCATTACGATATCCACTATGAAAAGGACTTTCATCCATAAAAGTCAATAACTAGAGCAACACGAAAGCTCTAAGGAATAAGATACTAGGCCCGCATGCTCCAAGCATGACTTCCCAGTTAACCTCTAAGAAGAAACAACACTTCTAAGTGATTTTCCCATCGACATCCTTTTTTCAACCAACCTCTTTCCTTTACCTTCTTAACAACTCAGCCTCAACCTCAATAATTATATGACCTCTAACTAAACGGAGAATGGTTGATGCACACAAATCCAAACCACAATACTCTAGTACCACATTTTTACCTGCACTACCAAGTGGACACTCATCCAGGACAAAGGAAACCAAATAAATGAATCATGAAACCAACTCTAGTATCAAAATATGCCCTTTTTTGCCTTTCTAAACCTTTTATTAACTCCAAACAAAGAAGAAAGTCATCTAAGTCCTGTCCGTGAAACCCCAACAAACTAACTCAAAGAACTAAAGTTGACCCACTAATAATCCATAATAGCAAATGTAAGAATAAGCTCATAATGTGCTACCTGGGTATATAATGGAGATGATCAAAGTATGTATTATATGCCAATGCTACAATTGGTTCGGATGACCTTCAAAATTTACAGTTGGGAGTTCAAAGCACAAATGCTCACCACTGAACAATACTCTCCAGGATATCCCATCAACCACAGATGAAGACATGATGAATCCAACTTCAGCATACTACTCTTATTGAGTAGACATCCAAAGTTTTGATGAAAATTTAACACTGAGGTCAAGAGCAGGAGAAGCCATCCTCTAGTGCCAATGGGCCACCATCTGAATAACTATTAACCCCAATCAATTTGAACTGAGAAGGACAAAATAGGTTGCTAAGAAGAGGGCTTAGCCATCCTATAGGTGAAACCCTAACTGAGAAAATTCCAAAATCAAAGGTTGCACCCAACATCTAGAACTCCTAGCTAAAATCTCAATGCCAAAGCTAAACAGCTACACCTCATCTGTCAAAACCAATCTTTTAGATGGGTAAACATCCACAGTCTAAATCTATCATAACCCTCAAGCCATCATTCTAAGGTGTCAAATCAAAGATAAAGCCGACAAGTACAAACTAAGGACAAATACCCAAATAGACCTTACTATCTAAATCAGACATATCCCTACTAGTTCCTACAACAAGCGAGATCAAAATATAGCATGAACAAAAATTATAACAGAGGATAAATCACAAGCTGAGAGAATAAGCATGTAACTCTACATCTACTGGAGGTCATAAAGCACCAAAGCATAGCCAAGTACTCACCAAGGATGTTAGCGGTACTAGAGATAGCCAAAACTCTAGAAACTTAGAGAAATGCAACCTTAGCTGGAAAATAGTCAATCTAATACTCTATCTCAACAATGAATACCAAATTTACTAACTTGAGAAACAGTCATAATAAAAGATCACCCATCACCATCTCCCATAACTCCATGGAACAAGAACGACATCATAATAAGAATAGAGTATCCAATCTTATACCAATACATAAATAAAATTACCACTACAAGAAAAATCAAAAACCCTAAAAAGAAAGCCCAAATCCTCTTGACACCAATATCAAGATTATTGCAAAGCGTTAAACTAGATAATTTGTAAGAACGGATCCCAAACTAGTCAACCTCAAAAATAGGCTATAAAGTAGGGTAGCCAATGCTAAAATCTCCTCAAACCAAAAGAAAATTCCTTGAATCTCTACTAAAAAATAGGAAAGTGAACCAAATTACCAAGTTTAGAACCACAATAGAACCATAGGAGTTCAACCTACCTTCTTTTCATAGCCCACTCAACAATCGATCTTACCTTTCCAATAAAAGAGAAACATAACCAACCTCGTGCTATAAGAGAAAAACCATCCAACCAAGCTAGCTATCTAGTCCATAAACTAGAATTGCAAGAAAAGGGATTTTAATTAGATAATGCTAGTATAGTTGTCCATCAAGCAAGGATCAATCAACATCAGATAGTACAAATAATAACAACATTAATAGAAATACAAGTTTAAGGGGTAGGGGTAAAAATGAAAATCAATAATAAATACCACTCTAGTGTTATAAGGAGTCCAATATGCTAAGGTAAATGAGACTCAAACCCAAATGCTATACCCCTACTATAACACGCCAATAGGTAAGCCAACCCATAGTCCAAAACTGCTAATCTGGACTATCAAGATAAATAAATAAAGATAGCAGAATAAGTAGGATAAAAGACTAATAGATAAAAGACAGCCTCAAAATATGATGGAATCAGTACAAACGTTTCTCACATAATAAGACTATACCGATACAACACATCTTTAAATACAACATAGAGATTAGTGTTATTCATAAAAGGAATAATAGTAATACTCTAAACTCTAGGAGCTTACCATAACTCTCTGATCTATAGCTGCTCCACATGATGCACACAACAACAACAAAAACTTATCTATGATCTGTAGGGTATAGAATGTAGTATGCGTATCAAACACGTGGTACTTAGTAGGAAACTACCAATTGAGCTCGAAAAATAATGCAAATATAGATAACATACAAGCAGGAATGCCAACTAAATCAAAATATCAAGGAAAGTAACATGATAAAACTAAGGAGAAAATAAGGATGAACTATCCTATTCTAGCCGTACTAGGCACTAAAGCACTATATTGTATATCACTGGCCAATATACAAAATAAAGGGTAGAAGAAGGATATATAGAAGTATTCAAGGCAAAATAATGGATATAAAACAATAATAAATGAAATAAGAGATGCATATATGGTAATAATATGGCTAAATACATATATATATAGGTATACATGACTAACTCAAAGGAAACAACCTAAGAAAGCCAACGTAACCTCTCTAGGGAATCCTAACCAAGTTAGAAACCCAATACTATCATGATCTCAACCTATAGTCACAATAACCATGATATAATTATTTGTAATATAATAACCATAAAAACTAAAATTAGAAGTATACCTCTGGCCTTAATATCATTCCATAATAAGGTTGCCATAAACTAACTATAGTAACAACAATACAATAATTAGCTAGTTCATAAAAATATTATCTTAATTGGGCCCCATAAATTAGAAGGTTCAACATCACACAACACATAACAAATAACACTTAAAACCTTTGCCTATGCAGCCCCCTATAAGGCTGATAGATAAAGTCACTAAATAATATATTGGTGACAGGCAATGTGCATACATGAATGAAAGAAAGTAAATCTATAATATCATAACTGAGCTTAGTGCCATAACATACCTAATATATGAACGTACTCCAGCTTAATGGCTTGTAAATGAAATATATAAAGGGAACTTTCTTCTCCAGCATGATAACTCATAGGCGAAGGGGCCCCTAGGATATTCAGGAATATCTATATACACTGACCAAGTCTTGACCAAGGCTTTCTAATAATCATCATTGATGAGTAGTAAATTCACCACTCATCTACATCAAAATGAATTCACACTGCTATGATTTAACAGTATGAATAACAACTCTGTGATTTAAATGCACTAATTCCCATATTTTATAGGTATACAGGTGATGAGATAGAAATAAGTGAATTAAGATAAAAAAGGATCAAAAAGGGAAGAGAAGTGCAAAATCTATAAAAAAGAAGCATAATTTGACCTCAGTTAGTGCAATCACAGTTTGAGGGCCACGATCGTGGCCAGTCAAGATTAGTCAAAGCTAGAGATCACATAGGACACACCGCGATCGCGGGAGTCACGATCGCGATCAAGATAAGGTGATCATAGTAGAATGGGTTTATGCCAAGGGGAAGATTTGTAGTTTCATAAAACCAACTCCAAATCCCTTATTGAGCAAAAACCTTTTTATTTTTAGGCATCTTCTAAACAGAATTGAACTTTGAAAATTTTGAAACCTTACCAACTTAGGAAGTTAATTGTGGTTAATTTCTCAAGTAGTTTTTGTTGTAATTAAAGTTTTATATTAGATTACTCTTGTTTGTATAATCAATAGAAGCATTGAATAATCAATTTGGTATATTTATTTTCCCCAACTTCATGAGTAGCTAAATATCTATCTTATGATTATGTTGAAATAGGGTGCAAATATGTATGGATTATGATTTATTAGTGTAGATTCTTTATTAATGATGTTGGGTTTTACTAATACTTGCTTGATTGAGTTGGAATTTATAGGTGAAAACCCCAAATTCACAAAACCTCACATCATCCATGAAAGAGGTATATGAGTAAAATTTTGGATCTAATACTATCCTTGAATGAAGGATATGGGTGACAAAGTATATGATTATGAATGCTATATAATCCTTGAAAAGGGATATAGGTGACAAGGTATTAGTAAATAATACTTAGATGTAGTTGATTCCTTTTACATTGTCTTAGAAATAAGGGTGAATTTAGAATTAGCTTGATTTTGGACATCTTCCTAGAAATATGGATGCTGAATTGAGGTATTGTGTGGATTTATTTATCCTATCTATGAGGTACCCAAATGGATCCATAGGTGATAATCTTGATTTTTGATTGAAAAAAGTACATCAAGAACCCCTAACCTAGCCTACCCATGTAGTTGTTAACTAGAATTTGCATTTAATTATAATGAACTGATGTATTATTTCCCCTAGGAAGACATAATCCCAAGACTTGTCTCATATTGAAATCTTATCCATATTTATTTCTTTTTATTGGTAGTTTTAGTAGATTTTGGTAAAATAACTCTTCCAAACAACCCCCTATTTTAAATCATTTATTTTATTTTGTTTACATTATGGGTATATACTTTGACGCTCTCAACATGCATAGGATTTGAAGACTAGATTTGCTCCTCGAGGATTTGAACCCAACTAATGTTGGGTTAATATACTTTACAATGATCACCTTACCCATTTATTATGGAGTAAGTTAAGTATGATCAAAATGGAACCATTATCGGGGAGTGAAACTTAGTTTTTGCTTGTGCAGTGTTGATAGTAGCTCTAAGTTTACCCGTAGTGGTAGTTAGTTAATTTGGTAATTTTTTTATTTCTTTTTATGTGATATCAATAGTGTCCCTGACACCATGAGTAACCATGCAAGTAACTTTGGGACCTTTGATGAGCCCCTTGATGATGAGGAGAAAATCCATGATATTGGATGTGCGAGTGCTATCCGTATCCCACCTAATTTAGGGAATGATGTATTCTACATCATGAGTGTTATGTTGCACATGATTCAAATGAAAGGTCTCTTGACTTGAAGAATTTTTTGGAAATGTGTGCCCCCTTCGACATTGCTCACATCTACAAGAATCCATCCATTTATGACTCATTCTATTTTCACTAATAGGTGAGGCGTTATTGTGGCTACGATCTCTTTTTGTTTGGTCAATCATATTGTGGGATGAACATATCATTGAATTCTTAGGTTGATACTTCCCACCATTCAAGATTTTGCAATTACTTGATGAAATAACCAATTTTCATCAATTGAATAGAGAATCTCCATATAAGGTTTTGAAGATATTAAATGGGAAGCTCATGTAATGTCCCAACCATGAGGTACCGAAGAAGATGTTTCTCTAAATCTTCTACTAAGCTTTGGATCAACTAAGCAAAACCATGATGGATAATGCGGTTGGGGGTTCACTTGTGAAGTTGTCTTATAATGTGGCTACAAACTTGCTTGAGAAATTCACAAAGCAAAATTAGGGATGGCATACCTAAGACACTGAGGTAGATAAAGGGTCTCCAACCACCTCCTATGTTGATAAAGAGTAAAGGAAGAGAAATAAAGACAAGGATAAAAAATGGAAAAAAAGATGACACAATTAAGTTTTTAACAAAACATATGATGGGTGCACCCATAAAAATGGTTAATTTCATAGAATCCAAGGGATATTATAAAGAAGAGGCCAAAAGGCTAGATGAAGAAATTTTGTATTTGGCTAACTATCTGGTGGGTTCTCGCCCAATCTATCAAAGGCAAGGTTGGATCGATCATGAAAGAGAATAGGATTGGTGTGAAAGGGATATAGACCATGATTAGAGAGAGAAAGAAATAGAATATAATCGATATGTACCTCCCCATGATCGATTAAGGGTAAAGAGTCCAATTCTGTTGATCCTAAAAAATTCAAGATCAAGAATTTGTTAGCAAAGATCTTGATGAGAGTAGAGGGAACAAACAAGATGGTCTTAATTTGTAGTTGAGTTTTTGCATGCACATATATGAATACTATTCTAGATATACGATCTCGAATGTTTACATGTATATTAGACAACATTTCTTTGAATATTGGTCGGCGTCTGATCTCATACATGAAGAATTTTAAAATCCATGATGGTACACTTCCCTTATTCCCACCTTTGATGAGATGTGCAAGAGATTTGGGGCTAAGGAATACCCCAGAGACACTTGGGTGCACCCAAGAACCCCTATTTATCCTCCTAAGATTCGGGGTGAATGAGCATCTAGTAAGAACAATAAGAGTAAGATTTACTTGTGTAAGTTAAAATTTGAGTACACAAACTCATATAGGTCATCCACATCATGGCCTTTTAAGGAGATCTCAGTGGATATGAGAGTGATAAAGGAACTTGTAGCTGGGTTGCCTCAGGGGATGGGAGAGTCTTCCACCGCCCACTATTCCTATGTGGATCTGTCTGATTATGAGAGGTACCTAGAGGATCAGAATACTCGAGGAGACACTATTATTTACATTAGGAGGGCCTACTCATCTTTGGAAGATTCTCACTAGGAGCTCAGGGACTTACATGAGAATATAAAAAAGAGGGAGAAAAAGAGACACAATTTCTTCACCAAGTTATAGAAGGGGGTAAAAGGCCTTTAAAAGGTCTTAAAATCCAGAGACAAACTTCCATCTTCCATAGTGGATAGTGATGATGAGGCCTCAGCTAAGTGGTCCAGTTCTAATAATCTTAGAGGTGATGCTGAGTCCGAGAGTGACAACAACTCTTGATGTGGTTACAGGAGCACCTTTTTACTTTCTTTATGTTTTATTGATTATGCAGTAATATCACTGCAAGCATTTTAGTTGGGGGTTCCTTTCATCGTATTCATTCAGTTGGTATGTACTATTAAGTTATTTATGTTTGTTTTGATGTTTATTTTGATGATCTTTATTTTATTTTGGGTTGTAATAATCGGGCACTCTGATCTGCCTATATTTCATGGAGTAGTTGCTTGTTTCATTTTTAGTTTTTTATTTTATCTTGTTTATGATGATATTAAACGATCTTTTCCCTATGATAGATTTAGTGACTACATTCTTAAGGGATAATTGTTGTGATTGGGTTTTGATCCCTAGATGCAAGAAAAGTCTGAGTACTCATAGCATCAGAGATATAAATGCAAAGAAAATCTAAGTACCTATGGAATTTTGGATTTGGGATCTCCCTTATACCTATGGTGAAGTTTGAGTAGCCATATTATTTGCACTTATGAAAGTAAAAAGGTTAGATAAGGTCTTGGTTTGTCACCATCAATATCCAATCGTGTGTGGTGCAAATGCAAAGCTATCAACCCCTCAATACAAATTTTTTTGAAAACCAAGGGTATGGATATGAATAATTTTATAAGAAAAATTTACCTCTTTTTGTGACTTCAAAGTCTTTAGCTTGTAGAAATTGGTGAATACTTCTTTTTGTCTCTGGTAGGAAGTGTGAGTGATCCTCCCTGAAATGTTTGCATGCCATGTGAAGTGAGCATAATTGTCTAACTCTCATGCATACTTGTATCATCTTGAACATGCCCCATTAGTCTCTCAAGGCTAAATGTGACTATACTTGGTTGGTGAAATAATCTATAGCCTTCTTGGTGAACATTAGGAGACCACTTTAGCCTAAATAGCCTACCTATACAAAGAATAGTATCCTTAGTTACGTATTGTGAGCATTCAAGCCATTCTTTAGCAACCACATTACAATCCTTGAACAATTTAAAGTTTTTCCCTCTTTTGAACCCTTCCCTCCTTGAACTTGGAAAATCAAAATTGAGCTTAAATGCCTAAGTTAGGGGTGGTAATTTTGGAAGAGATGACCTTGGGCCATGGTAATATAAGTGAATGCCTATGATGCTAAGCAATGACAAAAATTAAAAAAATGAAAAAGAAAGGAATCATAAAAAGAAGGAATAGCTTGGAGTGAAAAAAATAGTCAAAAAAATGCTTTCAAAGAATTAGGTAAATCAAGGTAGCAAAAGTAGGCATATGTGAATTTTGGAAAAAAATGAAGTGGTCCATGGTCAAAAGTTAGGTTAAATAGTATGATGTATATGTTCAAGGAGGGTGTAGTCACTTTGTACCCAAATGATATCATACCCTTTTCTGAACCTACATTACAAGCTTGAAAAAGTCCTTTAAGATCTCCAACCAAGTGTATTAATTATAGTGGCGATTGAAAATAAAGGCAAGAATATGGTAGTATTTAGGGAGTCTTTGTGAGAGTGATCTTTTGCAATTAAATCCCTTGCCACATATTATAAAAGTCGATGTGTGGGATTTCTTTGAAGTGAGGAGGCGTGTAGACTAATTGAGGTGGGTGGAATTGTCAACTTCCAGAAAATTAGGCAAACTATTGATAGGGAGTCACCTTTAGAGAGTTGGTGAGTGTTGCATTTTGTTCTTTAAGATTATTTAGAATCCTTGAAAATTGCATTTCATGTTGGGGAAGTCGTGAGAATATCTTTTCCCATGCTTGAGAGCTACTTGTTGGTATGAATCAAGTCCGAAGTTATTGTGATTATTTGGTCATTTAAATAGTTTTACAATTGCATAGTCTCATTGAGTAAGAAGTAGTATTTCTTGAGGACAAAAAGTTTTAAATTGGTGGGGTTAATGAGTTTTAAATTTACCACTCATTTACTCCAAATATGTGCACACTACTATGATTTAACGGTATGAATGAGACAACTTTGTCATTTAATGCACTAATTCTCATATTTTGCAAGTATACATGTGATGAGATGAAAAGAAATAAAGTGATCAAAATAAGGATCAAAAAGGGAAAAGAAGTCCAAAAGCTGGAAAAGAAGGAGCAGAATCTAACCTTAGTTACCATGATTGTGGTCTGAGGGATGCAATCACAGAAAATTGAGATTAGTTCAAGCCAGTAATTACGAAGGACTCACTGTGACTACGGGAGTCGCGATCGCAATCAAGATGGGGAGATCATAGTAGCACTGGTTTATGCCAAGGGGTAGATTTGTAATTTCATAGAACGAACCCCAAATCCCTTATAGAGTAAAAACCTTTTCATTTTTGGGCATCTTTCTAACTAGAATTGAACTTTGAACATTTTCAAACCCTATCAAATTGAGAAAATTATTATGGTTAATTTCTTATGTAGTTTTTGTTGTAATTGAAGTTGGATATTGGATTACTCTTGTTCACATCATCAATGGATGCATTGAATGCTAAATTTGGTATATTTCTTTTCCCCAACTTCATGACTAGTTAAACATATATCTTGGGATTATGTTGAAATATGGTGTAAATATGTGTGGATTGTGATTTATTAGTGTAGATTCTTGGTTAATGATGATTGTTTTCACTATTGCTTTGTTGATTGAGTTAGAATTTGTGGGTAAAAATCCCAAATTCCCAAAACCTCATATCATCCTTGAAAGAGGGGTATGAGTATACTTTTGGATCCTATATAATCATTGGAAAGGGGATATGGGTGACAAGGTATATGCTTATGAATCCTACATCATCCTTGCAAGAGGGATATTGGTGACTTGGTATTAGTGAACACTAGTTAGATGTAGTTTATTCCTTTTTCATTGCCTTATAAATAAAGGTGAATTTAGAATTAGCTAGATCTTGGGCATCTTCCTAGAAATAGGGATGCCCAATTGAGGTATTGGGTGGATTTACTTGTCACATCCATAAAGTATCAAAAAGGATCCATTGGTGATAATCTTGAGGTTTGGTTGAAAAACTAGCATCAAGAACCCTTAACCTATCCTACATATGTAGTTGTTAACTATAATTTGCATTCAATTATCATGAACCCATGCATTATTTGCCCTTATGAAGACATAATCCGAAGACTTGTCTCATATTGAAATCTTATCCACATTTGTTTCCTTTAGTTGGTTACTTTGAGTAGATTTTGGTAAAAAAAACTCTTGCAAAAAAACCCCACATTTCAAATAATGTATTTCATTTTTTTACACTATGGGCATATAGTTAGACGCTCTCAACACCCATAGGATTTGACTACTAGATTTTCTCCTCAAGAATTTAACCTCAACTAACATTGGGATAATATACTTAACAACGATTGCATTACCCATTTATTATGGAATAAGTTGAGTGTGATCAATCATCACCAGTCTAATCCATCAAGAACCGATGAGATGTATATCTAATAAACACATGGACTTAAACCATGGCTAAAATTTTAACTCTGTGAATCTATTACCCGATATCAACTCAAGTACTAAGTCATCATAATAGAGTTGAAAGGGTCGAAGTCACTCACGACATAAGTAAATAGTGGTGGTAAAGGAGTGGATAAACCATGGACCAAAATCAATCTCGGTCTTATCTCTAAAACATCCTTTTTAGTTCCAAGAGCTCATAAATCATTCATTAAGATGGTACAATTCCCATTAAAAAAAGAATACATTTTAAAAGTAAAAAGTGGGATAAATATCTTTTTGAAAAACAGTAGGAAAACCATGGTTTTTTGTTGGAATCATACCACTAAGTAAGCATGAATGTACCGAACTCTATGTATGCCATCACCAGTATCTAAAAAGTATAATAAAAATAATCTAAGAATCCATATAATAAACCATATCCTTTACAAGGATAGATCACTCACCCGAAGTTCAACTAATATCGTAATCATGGCCCTTGGCTCAATAATATTCAACTGTCATACAAAATAATACCTTTATTCATGAAACCATGATAATCCATTGAGTCAAGTAGTAAACCTTATAATAAATGGTCCTTAACCCTAACTATTTCTAACATGCTTGTAACCTAGGGTAGAAGGATCATATAGGGATAATAAGTATTTCATCTTAAGGGTCAATTCACCCTTTTTATCCCCAAACTCCTAAATTAGGCTAAGTCATGGTATTCAACCCATAATCATATCCTAACATATTTACCTAACATGTATTATATATCATACACTATCTCATAAAGAAGAGTATATCGAAGCCTGCATTGATGTCAAACCATAAGTCCTTGAATTGTCCACAAATTATCCCCTTTTGCTTCACGATCCCAAAATGTTGTCATGCTATCAAAATAGTAATCTACACATCATTAGAAGTAAAACAAGACTCATATTTATGCATATAGATATGGGTCAAGAAGTGGCTTATGGGGCTATTAAATAGAATCCCAAATTATATCTATCAAAAGGTCCATTAAAGTACGAAGAATGTATGCTCAAAAGTGGAGCACAAATGGTGGATAAATTGTTTCTTAAATCATCCCCTAAGTTAAAAGGGTTTAAATCCCTAACTTCTAAGAGTTTACAATGGAATAGGATGGAAACTGATGGAAAAAAATAATAGGAAATGACCAAGGAATGTTAGGCTAACTTACCTTAGCTTCAATGGATAATTCCCAACTCTTTCCCTCTGTTCAAGCTCTCAAATAGTGGAAAATATTAGAGAAAGTGTTGAGAAAATCAAATAAAAAAAGGGAGTTAACTTACCATAGGTTCCTCTAAAATGGCTACTTGTCCGCTTAATGAACTACCACTTAAGTGGCATAAATCCGCTAAAGAAGCCATGCGTGATGGATGCAACATCGCAAAATTGGCCTCCTGGCTGCTAAATCAAAGTCCGCTTAAGATGTCCTTTACAACTAATGTGTAAACCAACCCAATGGCTATGGTTGCTAAAGTGGCTCATGGACACTAAAAAGCTTGCCACAATAGTGGTGTAATTCCCCGAGTTTGTACCCAGGATGCTACACCGTGCTGATGACCTTGAAGGACCACAAGCTAACCCATGATTGATATCTTCTGTGAGCACTGGATAATATACTAAAATAAATTCAGAAAAATTAGCTGAAATTCCATAAGGTTCAAACACCTAAAATACTGCTGAAAATATCAAATTGTAATGATAATCTGTAAAACTTAACGTTATCTAAAAACTAGTCTAAAAAGCCTCTAACTGAAATTTTCTGAGAGTAGAGTTGATGGGACAATCCCCCAACTAACTCCATCTACTGAAATACTGAGTCTACTAAAATAATGAAATAAAAAAATATCCTCAAATAATGAGGACTCATTGATAATCTACTACTCCTAGTTGAATCTGAATCTATCTATGCGCGGTCGGAAACCTGAGCATCCGAACCTATGATATAAAACATCATAGCAAAAAGAAAGAGTATGTGTCAGTACGAGGAATGTAATGGTATGCTAGATGGTCAAAGTCTGAATACAAGAGTTCATATACATGAACAATAACTCACTGCATGGTATAGAGTAACTGAACATGAGAGTACATAGATTACTGATACTACTGTAAATACTGAGTGTGCACTAATATGCATATTGATAAATAATGTGGCTAAACTTGTTTGAAGCTAAGTCCTGAATTTTGATACTAAGTAACTAATATCTGAAGTTACTGATAACTGATTTATTGATAATTGTTGACTATATCTGACAGTCCTAATTCTGTAGAACTTAACTGAGTTCTATTATAAGGACTGAAAATAAGACTGAGGGAGGTAATCATCTAACCGACATTCCCCAAATAAGATAAGATAACTGAGTTAGGGTCCAACTATGACCCCAGATGGAAGGCTGTCAATACCGTGCCATGGGTAAACACACTGAAGAGTTACCCTTATCTGGTAGGTACTCTAATGAGAATGGTGGAACAATCATTTGTAAGGTTAAAACACCTCATCCACCCTCATCTGGCAGGTTTCATGTCTCAACCTATGTTGTCTATGTAGTTCTAGAATCCTAGAATTGCTTCTAGAGATCACACCCTGTACTGGCAAGTGAGCCCACATACTTGGGTTCACTCGATCCTGAATCCTACTCCCAACTTAAAGACACTGAACTAAGTATACTGAACTGCACTGAACTAATACTGATCTTACTAAGTTTTCCTGAGTTCAATAACTGACTGAGTTCTACTGAGTTCTATAACTGACTGAGAGTACTACTGATCGTGACATGACTGAGGTTCTGTAACTGACACTGGCTCTGGCCACACAACTAAATTCTCGGGTATTAAATACCCCAAGGACTTGATAGCATGAAAAATAAAGCATACCATGATCTTGAAAGACATAATAATGTACACTTGTTCATAATCATTCATAGAGACATTTTCTTAAACACTTGTAAGGCATAAGCTTATACATATACTAACATGTCATGATTTCATTAATTCATTCACATGGAGATTCTATGAAACACCCAGAGAGCACAACTTAATGCACATAATCATGGTTAACACATAACCATGGCAATTACAATGCCCTAACTTTCAAATTAATAGATTATGACATGGGAATTTCACAGTTTCAATGTACAAGCTATTCAAACTTCATGGAATCTATAATTAATCATGAATTGGAACTCATTTAATATCAAGAACACTAATACAATAAAATTTCAAGAATTTAAATAATGAATCATAGATCTTGAAGTTTTAAATGTGGATTCATGGACTCTATTGATGAAAGAGACCCAGAGATGAACACCTAACATACCTTGAAATATTTGTTCTTGAAAATTCTTAGAGAAACTCTTGAGATTGATCTTGATTTCTTGGAGATAGGATTTGTTTTCTTGAAAGAGAATACTTTTAATTTGGGGGAAAATTGATTAAGAATGACCTTTAATACATTTCAAGGATTAAATCCCATATCTAGGCATGCAAAACTCATGGGAAAAGACCAATTTATCCCTATACGTCACTTTTAATTTTTGAGAAATTTTCCCGACCTAGACCCCTGGCGCGATGCGGCACTATCGTGCCTTGTCTCTGGAAAATGACAACTGGGAACTGAGGGCTTGGCGTGATGCAGTGAGATCGCGGTGCCCCTTTGGTTAAAAAATCCAGACTTATCGTGATGCGATGGGATCGCATTGATTTAAACAAAAGTGACAAACGTGAAAATAAGCCTTGGCGTGACGCGCCAATATCATGGAGAAATGCTGAAAACTAACAATTCTTATTTTGATATCCTCTGCGACGCGCTACTAGCCAGAATGACTGTGTTTAATGACTGAAATTTAAAATAGCCATAACTTCTTACCCGGTTATCGAATTTAGGCGAATTTTATATCAATGGAAAGCTAATTCAATTTCCTATGCAATGATAAGCTCTAAACTGAAAAATACTGAGTATTTCAAAATATTTATTCTGGATAACTCATGAACTGAGGGTTAAGTTAAGCTTGAGAAATACAGTGTATTACAATATCTCCCCCTTAGGATCATTCATCCCCGAATAAAACTGATTAAGCTGAGACACTAATAGACTGAGTTTACATATTGAATATGCATATCTAATGCATGACTACATGACTGAAGTACTGACAAGTTGAGCTTTCACACTGAACATGCATATCTGATGCATGGAATACATGACTGAAGCTACTGATAAGCTGGGTTTTAATACTGAACATGCATATCTGATGCATGTGTACATTACTGAACTAATTTATGAATACATGAATGAATATAAAACGGTAATGAATACCAAGTTTATAATTATATCTGAACAAAGAACTGATTAAAGCTAAGGAAGACTGTTACCTTAAACTGGATCTGAGTTTGCGGAGAAGAGGTGAGGATACTTGGTTTGCATATCTGTTTCTGTATCCCAAGTAGGTTCCTCAATGGACTGATTCCACCAAAGAACTTTGACTAAGGGAACATTTTTGTTCCACAGTCTGCGTATCTGATGATCGAGGACCTGGACTAAAACCTCTTTGAAAGAGAGATCATTCTGAATATTTATGTCCTCTGAAAGAACTATAACTGCAGTAATATCAATGCATTTTTTTAGTAAGGATACGTGGAATACTGGGTGCACTGAAGCTAGATCTAAAGGCAACTCGAGCTTATAAGCTACCTTTCTAAAACAGTTAAGAATTCTGTGAGGACCGACATATTGGGAACTGAGCTTCTATTTACCACTTCATAAGAGATATTTTCAAGAACACAAAATCATTCATCTCAAACTCAAGATCCGTTCTCTCCACATTTGCATATGATTTTTATCAGTTTTGGGTAGCCCTAAGTATTTCTCTAATTAACTAAACCTTCTCTAAGGCATCAAATACTGGATTAGGCCTTACTACTATAGCCTCACCTACCTCAAACCAACCAATTGGAGATCTGCATTTCCTACCATTGAGACCCTCAAATGGATCTATCTGAATACTGGAATGATAGATTTTATTATATGCGAATTCGATCAAAGGCTAGTGGTCATCCCAACTACCCTTAAAATCAACAATGCAATCTCTTAGAATATCTTCTAGAGTTTTAATGGTCCTTTCTACTGCACCATCTATCTGAGGGTGGAAGGTTGTACTAAGGTAAACTCGAGTACGAAAACCCTTTTGGAATGCTTTCCAGAATTAAGAGGTGAACTGGGTACATCTATGTGAGATAATGGATACTGGAACTCCATATAACTTAACCAAATCTCTGATATAGAGTTTGGCGTAGTCCTCGGCTGAATAGGAAGTATGGAATGGTAGGAAGTGAGCTGATTTGGTCATCCTGTCTATGATAACCCATATAGAATCTTGTTGATAATGAGTACGAGGCAAACCAATCACAAAGTCCATATTCACTTCTTCCCATTTCCATGTGGGAATACTGAACTCTTGCATGGACCAACTAGGCTTCTGGTGCTCAATCTTAACTTGCTGACATGTAGAGCACTTAGCTACAAACTCTGCAATATCTATCTTCATCCTACTCCACCAATAGATCTTCTACAAATCGTGGTACATCTTAGTGGCCCCTGGATAAATAGAGTAACGCACACCATGTGCTTCTGAAAGATTTTGTTATCTCAAGTCGTCTACACCCGGCATACATAGCTGACCCTGGAAACGCAATACACTACTCCCTCTTGGGAGAAAACCTCTATTTCCTGATCTCTGACTATCACTTTCAACTTAACAAGACTGGGATCTCTATCCTGTTTTTCCTTTACCTCAAAAACTAAAGAGGTTTTGGAACTATTCTGAATGCACATATTGCCTTATGCTAAATCGACTAAGCAGACACCTTGTCAGTCAAGCTGATGGACTTTCTGTGCTAAATTCTTCTTACAGTCCTCCACATGAGCAACACTACCCAAAGACAGTCAACTGAGAGCATCATCCACTACATTGGCCTTTCTCGGGTGATACAGAACACTCATATCATAATCTTTTAATAACTCTAACCACCTTCTCTAACACAAATTTAAATCTTTCTAAGACAAGCCATACTGAAGGCTTTTGTGATCTCTAAACACGTCACCATTAACCCCATAAAAGTAATGCCTCCAATTCTTTAAGGAAAACACTACAGCTACTAATTTGAGATCATGGGTCGGGTAATTCTTTCCATGGGGCTTAAGCTGTCTGGAGGCATAAGCTATGACCTTAACTCTCTGCATGAGGACCCAACCCAAACCTACTTTGGATGCATCATAATACACAACAAACCCATCTAAACTATCTGGTAGAATCAAAACTGGGGCTGAGGTGAGTCAAGTCTTTAAATCCTGAAAACTCATTTTGCAAGAATCTGACCACTGAAACTGGACTTTCTTCTGAGTCAATCAGGACATGGGAGATGAAATAGATGAAAAACCTTCAACAAACCAACAGTAATAGCTAGCTAGAATGAAGAAACTCTTGATATCTAATAGAGAGATGGGTCTAGGCTAGTTTCTCACCACTTCAGTCTTTTGAGGATCAACTCTATGCCATCACCAGAAATAATAGGACAAAGGAATGCTACTAACCTTAGCCTAAATTCGTACTTACTAAATTTGGTGAATAGTTGATGAGTTCTTAGAGTCTAAAGTATGATTCTGAGGTAATCTGTGTGATCATTCTCGCTACAGAAATAGACAAAAATGTCATCGATGAAGACTGTAACAAACATGTACAAATTCTGCTTGAACACTCGGTTCATCAAGTCCATGAAGGTTGTTGGGGCATTAGTAAGACCAAAGGACAAAACTAGGAACTCGAAGTGACCATATCGGGTTCTAAAAGCTATTTTCAAAATGTCATATTCTCTGACTCTGAGCTGATAATAGCCTGATCTGAGGCCTATCTTAGAAAAGTAACTAGCACTTGAATTTGGTTGAACAAGTCATTGATTCTAGGAAGTGGATACTTATTCTTGACTGTGACTTTGTTCAACTCACGTTAGTCTATACATATTCTGAGAGAACCATCTTTCGTACGCACGAATAGAACTGGTGCACCCCATGGTGAGATGCTGGGTCTGATGAATCCCTTATCTAGTAGATCCTTCAATTGTTCTTTTAATTCTTTGAGTTTTACTGGTGCCATTTTGTAAAGAAGAATAGATATGGGCCGAGTATCTGGAAGAAGGTCTATTTCAAAGCTATTTCCCTGATGGCGGGAACTCCATAAAGATCTTCGGGAAACATATCTGAGAAATCACTTACTACTGGAACTGACTCAAGAGTTAGCATTTCTGAGTTAGAGTCTTTGACTCACACAAGATGTTAGATATATCCCTTGGATATCATCCTTCTTTCTCTAAGGTATGAAATCAGCTGACCCTTAAGTATTATGGTACTACCTCTCCATTCAAAGACGGGTTCATTTGGGAACTAAAAATGAACTATTATGTTTCTACAATCAACTAAGGCATAACATGAGTGGAGCCAATCTATGTCAAGAATGACATCAAAATCTGCCATATCTAGATCTACAAGGTCTGCTGAAGTTACTTTCTGAGATATCATAACTGGATAGTTCCTATATACTCGTTGGACTATGATAGATTTACCCACTAGGGTAGAAACCGAGAAAAGCTCTGCTAAGATTTTTGGGCTGACTCCAAAGGTAATGGCTATATAAGGAGTTACAAAAGATAAAAAATCTCCCGGATCTAGCAAGGCATAAATATGTAAATGGAAGATCTGTAACGTACCTGTGATCACCTCAGGAGAATTTTCTTGATATTGTCTGGACTGATGTACAGAAACTAGTGGCACTGGAAGTGGTACCTTGCTGATTCGGGCGACTTGACTTAGCTAAAGAAATATCATGCAGGCCTTGAAAACCTGACTAAGTACAATCTCTGACTCTGTGGCCAGGCTTGCCACACCCAAAACAAATATCACTGCCAGCACTGTAGACACCCTTGTGGTTCTTACCAAATTTCTGACATAGAGGATTTGTTCGAACACTGCTGATACTACCCTGATACATAGAGTCTGGTGCCCTATCATTGTTACCATTTATAAGCTTAGGTATTGGAGCATTGGCTGAGGACGGAGCCAAAACTGAAGACTTTGGAAAAAACTGGGAATGGTTACTGCCCTCTGACTTAGCCTGATTGAAATTGAAGCTACTTGTTCTAGCTCTTTTGTTCTGCCTCTCTCTCTCTCTTTCTCTAATCTTAGCCTCTTATCTTTGCTAAGCATGGACCATGAGCCTGGATATGTCCTTCTTCTTAATCAACATCATTGTTCTGCACTCCTTAACCAAACTATCTGACACCCTAGATACGAACTTGCTCATTCTGGACCTACTATCTACTGCTACATGGGGAGTATACCTGGCTAATTGAGTAAACTTGAGGGAATAATCTTTCACCCTCATATTTCCTTGCCTAACGTTGATGAAATCTAACACCTTGGCTTCTCTCAGCTCTAAGGGAAAGAATCTCTCTAGGAAAGCATTAGCAAACTCTTCCCACTCTATGGTCACTTATCTATACCCCATGTCAACCTTTCATTGCTTAAACCACGTATGAGCTACATCTTGTAGTTGATAGGCAGCTAACTCAGAAGTATCACTACAAGTCACTCACATAAGATTTATGACCTTCTAAACTAGATCGAGGAACTCCTGTGGATCCTCTTCTGACTTAGATCCTGAGAATAGGGGAGGATTCATTCGGGTGAACTCATGAATCCTAGATGCAACAGTATTGGCCATTGGTTTAGCCTAAACAGCAGCTGGCCATTTATTCTATTCTACTACAGAATTGGCTAGAGTAGTGAATGCAGCTCTGAATTCTACATAGGAGACATGCTCATCCAGGGGATCTGCCTGAATGGGATGAGGTACTAACTTATTTCCAGTTCTTCTTTCGTTAGCCTTTTTGGGAGGCATATTATGTTAATGAAAAGGAGGAAACGTATTAGACTGAGAGTTTAACGTGAGATTATGCTCACTCGTACAACTTGAAAATTGAAAGAAGGGAAACTATTTCCTAAGACATCTCATAGCCTTCTATCCATACGTGTGACGTGCTAAACACCCATGCACAAGACTCTACTAGATGTGGGTTTCACACTTCCTAAGACACTGTTGAACCTTAGGCTTTGATATCAAGTTTGTTACGCCTCGATTCTATACCCTAGACACTACACGGTGCTTATGACCCCGAAGAACCGCAAGCCAACCCATGATTGATATATGTTGTGAGCACTAAATAACATACTAAAATAAATACAAGAAAATAGGTTGAAATGCCATTAGGTTCAAACATCTGAAATACTACTGAAAATATCTAACTATAAAGATAATTTGTAGAACTTAGCATTGTCTGGAAACTAGTCTGAAAAGCCTCTAACTGAAACTGTTTGAAAGTGGAGTTGATGGGACAATCTTCTAACTAACTCCATCTGCTGAAATATTGAGTCTACTAAAATAATGAAATAAAAGAATATCCTCGAATGATGAGGACTCACTGCTAATCTACTGCTACTATCTAAATCTGAATTTATATTTGCACGGAGGGAAACGTGAGTGTCTGACCCATGATATAAGACATCGTAGCGCAAAGAAAGAGTATGCGTCAGTACGAGGAATGTACTGGTATGCTCGATGAGGTAAGGATGAATGCAAGGGTTTGTATGCACGAACAATAACTAACTCCATGGTATAGAGTAACTGAACATGGGAGTACATGGACAACTAATACTACTGTAAATACTGAGTGTGCACTAATGTGCACTAAACTTTTCTGAAGCTAAGTACAGAATTTTGATACTGAGTAATTAATATATGAAGCTACTAGTAAATGGTTTACTAATATTACTTGACTTAATATGATAGTCCTGATTCTGTAGAACCTTACTAAGTTCTATTCTGAAGACTGAAACTTAGACTGTGGGAGGTAATCATATAACCGACATTCCCCAAATAAGATAAAATAACTGAGTTAGGATCCAACCTGTGACCCCAGTTGGAAGGGTGTCAGTATCGTACCATAGGTAAAGACACTAACGAGTTACCATCATCTAGTAGATACTTTAATGAGAATGGTGGAACCGTCATCTGTCAGGTTAAAATACCTCATCAACCCTCATCTGGCAGGTTTGATGTCTCAACCTTCGTTGGCTATGTAGTTCTAGAACGTAAGGATTGCTTCTAAAGATCACACACTCTATTGGCAGGTGAGCCCACATACTTGGGTTCTCTCGGTCCTGAATCCTACTCCCAACTTAAAGACACTGAACTGATACTGAGCTTACTGAGTTTTCCTGAGTTCGGTAACTGACTGAGTTCTATAACAGACTGAGAGTACTACGGATCGAGACATAACTGAGGTTCTGTAACTGACATTGGCTCTAAGTACATAGCTAAATTGTCGGGTAAAAAATACCCCCAGGACTCAATAGCATGAAAAATAAAGCATAACATGATCTTGAAAGATACAATAATGTACACTTGTTCATAGTCATTCATAAAAGACATTTTCTCAAACACTTGTAGGACATACGCTTATACATATACTAAAGTGTGATGATTTCATTAATTCATTCACATGGACATTCTATCAAACACCTAGAGAGCAAAACTTAATTCACATAGTCATGGTTAACACATAAGCATGGCAATTACAATGCCCTAACTTGTAAATTCATGGATTATGACATGGGACTTTCGCAATTTCAACGTACATGCTATTCAAACTTCATGGAATCTACAATTAATCGTGAATTGGAACTCATTTAATATCAAGAACACTAATTCAATCAAATTTCAAGCATGTAAATCATGAATCGTAGATCTTTAAGTTTTAAAACTGGTTTCGTGGACTCTATGGGTGAAAGGGATCCATAGATGAACACCTAACATACATTGGAATATTTGCTCTTGAAGATTCTTAGAGAAACTCTTAAGATTGATCTTGATTTCTTGGAGCTAGGGTTTGTTTTCTTGAGAGAGAATGCTTTTAATTTGGGGGAAAATTGATTAAGAATGATCTTTAAAATGTTTTTAGGGATTAAATCCCATATCTGAGCATGTAAAATCCATGGGAAAAGACCAATTTATCCCTCTACGCCACTTTTAATTTTTGATAAATTTTCCCAACCTGAACCATTGGCGCGACGCGGCGTTATCATGCCATCTCTCTAGAAAATGTCAACTGGGAACTGAGGGATTGGCGCGACGTGGTGGGATCGCAGCGCCCCTTTGGTTCTGAAATATGGAATCATCCTGACACGGTGGGATCACGTTGATTTACTGGAAAGTGACAAATGTGAAAATGAGCCTTGGCGCGATGCACCAATATCGAGGAGCAACACTTGAAACTGGCAATTCTCATTTTGACATACTCTGCGATGCGCTACTACCCTAAATGACGGTGTTTAACGATAGAAACTTAAATTAGCCATAACTTCTTACCTGGTTATCGCATTTAGGCAAATTTTATAACGTTGGAAAGCTAATTCAATTTCCTACGCAATGGCATGCTCTAAACTGAATAATACTGAGTATTTCAAAGATTTTATACTAGATAACTCATGACTAAGGATTAAGCTAAGCTTGAGAAATACGGGATATTACAAGTGGCCAAACAAGATATCAGGCACCAAATTGTCACGACCCAAATAAATACCTGGTCGTGACGAGTATATCAAGTCAATCATGGACCGGAGACCACCCCCTAAACCTAGATAAAACACCAGACATTCCTAACAATGGCTAAATTCCCAACATATAACAAGATAGTATAAGATGAACTCAAAGAATAAAAGACATGTCTATAACTGATAACCGACAACCTACCTCACAACAACCTACGGACACCATCCAAGTTCACAGTAATCCAACAAATCCTTTATGCAACAAAAACCAAAACCAGTCTTGGTCGGGACATGTCCCCGACTCTTAAATATAATAATGAAAATGATTGTGCTGATGATAATTTAAACTCGCAACTCTAGTCTATGAAAGGAACTAATGAAATATCTAAGTCTTTTGAAGAATGGAAGCTCACCACTTCACCATAAAATACCGACGAACCAAGATGATCCACCTAACTCCATACAGGAAAAATAGCAGTATCTCTAGTGCCTGCATCGCTTGGGGATACAGCATACAGGATGATTAGTGGGGTGAACACTAGCATGTAACTCGGGGATAGGGAACAAAATAATGTCAAGTCAAACCATTTAAAATACCATATGAACCACATTATGATACATATATAAATAATATGTCGGGATAGGGAAAAATGTTTGGCAAGAAATAAAACATTATCCTGGACTATATAGCTTAACCATAATAATAGGCACCCACGGGTTGTATGGGTTCAGCTCCCCTTACTAAAAGGGCCCTAGCACATGTTAGGCACACAAACCAAAAAAATTCTAAGGGAAAGTTAAATCCATCAAGGCAACTTGCCATCCCAAATATATATATATATATATATATATATATATATCAAGTGTAATTTATGCACATAGGTCATCAAGGCCAAACCTCATGTCAGCAAACACGAGTTTCTAGTGCAAGTCATCCAAGACCCACACCTTCACGACTTCGCTACATAACCCTCATTAAGCCTAATTTAAAGCAATTTTCACATAAACCATTTATTAATCTATGAACCAACCGCTAAGGAACACCATGGGTATCGTCATACCCAAACACTTGAAAGCTTATCTCTATGCCATAACAATCACATTAAAACTTAGGGGAACACCTCACCCCGTTTGTTTATTAATATCAAAATCTTGGGGGAATGCTTCACCTCTTTTATTCATTAATATAATATCTAATACCAAGTAACAATTTCATAATTCAACCCTGGAGCCCTTGGATGACCTACTTCTTGGAAACCCTAAGTATCTTAATTAAGAGAATTTAGGAGAGTTTTGAGAGTGTTTAATTACATTATGAATGAAAAACAACCCCCTTGAGTGCTTTTTGAACGTGGGGTTTTAACTAGGTAAGAAAGGAATTGTCCAAAGTGCCCTCAAATTAAAAGCTAAAATTTAGTCGTCAGTTACTATAAGTCACTATATGACTAGTAGAGATTCATTATGACTCATCATAGCTAGTTGTAGCCAAGGAAGTTTCTAGGGCACACACACTGTTGATCCTACGACTCACCTAATATGACTCATCAAGTGACCCTATAACTCATAGGGTCCAATCTTAGTCAACACAGAGACCATTTGGGTACACACTGGGCATCCTACAATTTGCCCACAATGACTCGTAATGGGTCCTTACAACTCGTAGTGAGCCACTCGGACTCAAAGTAAAAGACTTAGCCACAAACATTGGTTATGCTACTATTTGGGTCTAATGACTCATCAAGAGTCCCTATGACTTGTAAGCTAAATCGTAGTCTGGACAGTGAGAATAAAATTTCAGAAATTTTTAAGGGTCAAGAATCCGGGGTGTTATTTTTTCCACCCTTAGGATTATTCACCTTCGAATGATAGGACAAAGCATTTATTAGCATGCTTTGACTCCCAATACAACCATACTTACCTTCAACAAAGACAGGAAAAAAATGTTCAGAAATATACATACCTCAACCACAATTATCCGAAGTGGGAAACAGGAATGGGTATTTGGAATTTATGTCCTATTTGACTTCCCATGTAGCTTCTTCATGCTTTTAGTTCCACCGTAGAACCTTTACCAAAACCAAGTTCTTAGTCCGCATCCGAAGGACTTGCCGATCCAACATCCCCACTAGGACTTTCTCATATTACGAGAAATCCAAAACACCAATACTCTACAAAGGAACAACCAAGGAAGGATCGCCCACACACTTCTTCAACATTGACACATGAAAGATTAGATGTATATAATTCAAACTATAAGGAAACTCCAACTCATAAGCAACGTTTCTAACTTTCTTCAAAACATGATGTATGCCAACATTATGGGGACTGAGCTTCCCCCTCCTTCAAAAATGAATCACTCCCTTTATGGGAAATACCTTCAAAAATACCAAATCATCTACATCAAATTCTAAATATCTTCACCTTACATCAGCATAGGACTTTTGGCAACTTTGGGCGGTCTTAAGCCTATCTCAAATCACTTTCACCTTCTTCAAGGCTTGGTGAACTAAGTCTAGGCCAAACAATATATTTTTGCTAACCTCAAACAACCCAATAGGGACCTATCACTCTTACCAGACAACACTTTGAAAGAAGCCATACCAATACTCAAATGATAGCTATTATTATATGCAAGCTCTATATGAGGCAAATGGTCAATCCAACTGCCACAAAAACTGATCACACAAGACCTTAGCATAGCCTCCAAAGTCTGAATGATTGTCTTCACTTGTCCATCCATCTGAGGATGGAAAGCAGTGCTAAGGTTAACCTTAGTCCCCAAACCTCTTTGTAATAAATAACAAAAATGAGATAAGAACTGAGTACCTCAGCCAGAAATGATGGAAACTAGAGCACCATGTTTAGTAAGTATTTCTTCAATGAACAACTTGGCATAATCCTCTAAAGAGAACTTTGTCTTCACCGCTAAGAAATAAGCCAACTTAGTTATCCTATCCATGATGAACCAAATAAAATTCAACTGGCTATGATACTGCAGAAGATTGATAACAAAATCCATATTAACCACTTCCCATTTCCATTTGGGCAACTCAATCTCTTGAGAGAAACAACCAGGCCTTAAGTGCTCAATCTTTATTTGTTGAAACATCATAAACTTGGCCACAAAATCAGTTGCATCCCTCTTCATGTTATTCTACCAATAAATATCCTTCAAGTCATGATATATCTTTGTAGAACTAGGGTGAATAGTATACCTCAACTCATGAGCTTCATCCAAGATCCTTCTTTGCAACCCATCAATGACAAGAACAAATAACCTACCTTGGTACCTCAAGATTCCATAACCACCAATCTCAAAAGCCATCACTTTTTGTTGACCTATATCATCCTTGATCTATATCAAAAAGTGATCAAAAATTTGTTTCTTCTTTACCCTCAGCACTAAGAGATAATTTTGCCACTTCCTGGACAATCACACTGCCATCTTTGGAGTCTAAGAGACAAACCCTAAGATTAGAAAAATGGTGAATATCTTTTACTAATTCTCATTTCTCCCCATCAACATGAGACAATCTTCCCATATAAAACCTGCCAAAAGCATCAGTAACTACGTTAGCTTTACCTGGATGATAATGGAGACTCCTATCGTAATCCTTGAGCAACTCAAGCCATCTTCTTTTCTTGAGATTAAACTCTTTTTTAGGTGAATACATATTTCAAACTACTATTGTCTAAAACAATATCAACATAAACCCTATAGAAGTAATAGCGCTAGATCTTTAGAGTAAAAACCACAGGTAATAACTCCAAATCATGCGTCAGATAGTTTTTCTCGAGAACTTTCACCTGTCTAGAAGTATATGTAACCACCTTGCGGTGTTGCATTAACACAGAACATAATCCCACACTGGACACATCATAATAAACCATAAAAAAATTTGTACCCTCAAGTAGGGTCAAAACCAAAGCTGAAGTCAACTTATCCTTTAACTTCTTAAAACTACCTCACAAGCTTCTGACCACAAGAACTTTACTTTTTTCTGAGTCACCTTAGTCAATGGGGCAGCAATAAAAGAGAATCTCTTTATAAACCTTTTATAATGACCAGCTAAACCCAAGAAGTTTCAAATATTGGTTGGAGTCATAGGTCTAGGACACATTATGACCACCGAAACCTTTTTTGGATCCACCATGATCCCTTCGCTAGAAATAACATGACCTAGATAAGTCACAACATTGAACCAGAACTTGTATTTAGAAAATTTAGCACACAACTACTCCTTAAGGGTCTGCAACACTAAATGTAGGTGATCGGCATGATCCACCTTACTCTTCGAATATACCAAAATATCATTAATGAAGACAATGACAAACATGTCCAAAAATTAATGAAAAACTCAGTTCATAAGATCCATGAATGTTATCTAGGCATTAGTCAAACCAAAGGCTATTACCAAAAACTTAAAGTGATCATATTGGGTTCGGAAGGAAGTTTTAGGGATATCCACCTCCCCAGTCTTCAACTGATGATAACATCTATGGTCGATCATAGAAAAGAACTTAGCACCCTAAAGATGATCAAACACATCATCAATCCTCTTAAGAGGATACTTATTCTTCACGGTCACCTTGTTTAATTGGTGGTACTCTATGCATATTTAATGAGACATATATTTCTTAGGCAGAAAGAGCACGAGAGCACCCCATTAAGACACATTAGGTCAAATAAAACCTTTATTATGAAGATTTCTCAACTACTTCTTGAGTTCTTTCAACTCAGCCATAGCCATTCTATAAGGAGGGATAGAGATAGGTTAAGTCTTTGAAAGAAGATCAATCCTAAAAGCAGTTTCCCTATTGGGAGGAACACCAAAAAGATAATAAAAAAATCTTGGGGAACTCACACACACTATAGAGATACATTGAAATAAAAGACCTTAAGATCTAGAATCCTTAACATACACTAGATGGTAGAGACACCCCTTGGAAATTAATTTTCGGGCTTTAAGATAAGATATAAGCCTTTCCATGGGCACTAGGGAACTACCTTCCCATTCAGCCACTGGATCATTCGAGAAATGGAAATTGACCCTTCAAGTCCAACAATCAAGGGAAGCATAGCATGAGTTCAACCAATTAATCCCTAGAATTACATCAAAATCTAGCCTGTCCAACTCTATCAAATCCATTAATATCTCTCTACCATAGGTAGATACCAAAAAACCCCTATAGACTCTTCTGGACATAATAGAGTTACTAACCGGGGTGAACATGGGAAAAAAATCTAAAATACACTCAGGACCAATACAAAAATAAATAGCCATATAAGGGTCATATAATAAAGAGTAGACCCTGGATAAAGATGACAATACACATCACGAGGGCAAAGTTTTAGCATAAGAGTAATAACATTGGGGGATACTTCAGAATCCTGATGGGTAGTAAGAGAATACCGATGGTTTCGACTTATGTCGGAGCTAGAAGTATCACCCTTTGGTGCAGGCATAGAGAAAACAACAATTCAGACCTTATTTGCCTATGTAGCAACATTGCCGTAAGGACAATTCCTCTGAAATTGGCCAGGATAGAAATATCGGAAACACTTATTTCTCCCATCATCATATAACCTATGGTGCAACTGTCTATAAAATTTATAAGGGAATGGGATGGAGCTAATTCGGCCCCACTAGTTTGAGATTGGACACTTTTTGCCTTAGGACCAACACTGTTCTGAAGATGACGATCACCCGACGGCTTTAGATAAGGATCCTTAGACAAAGTATGAAAAAAAATCGTGCAACTTTTTCGTAGACCATTTTCCACTGTCTCAACCACTCTACTGCTAACCTCTACCCTAATTTGAATATCAAAAAATTCTATTCTGCCTTTCACTTATCTCAACCTGCTTCTTTTTTTTCTCCTTAAACTATTACATGTACACCACCAACCTGTAGATGTCTATGTGATTGTTCAACAGAGCAACTTTGCATTTAAATACCAAATCATGGGATAAACCTAAAGTAAATTTCCTCATTTGAGCTCTCATAAAGGAAACCAACTCCGGCGCATAACAAGACAGCTGGTTGAACTTTAAGGCATACTGCTTTACTGTAATCCAGCCTTGCCTTAGGTTTATGAACTTCTCATCATTTGCCTTCCTAAACTCCTGAGGAAATAAGCGATCATGGAGAGTACTATAAAATTCATCCCAAGATAATAATTTCACCTCATCACCCCTTGATTGATCCCAGTCCTATTATAATTGATATGTCATATCTTTCAACTAGTATGTGGCAAGTTCCACACCTTCTGAGTTAGAGTAATACATCATATGAAAAATCTTTCCTAACTCATCAATAAAGCCATAAGGATATTCCTCAACCTTAGAACTAGTTAAAATTAGAGGTTTGACCCTCATAAACTAGCTAACTCGAGTGACCTCCGAAGAAGGATGAACATCACTTTCACACTCTGAATGGCGAGACTGAGAGGCCAACAACTAATTAATCAAATGGATCGAATGATGAAACTCAGCATTAGTATTGTCACCCTGAGGAGATCGGAGAGGACTAGTGGAATTCAGGGGAACTACACGAGAACCATCAAGAGCAGGAGCCTGCGACTGGATCTGAACCCCATAAGTAGAATTAGTTCTATCAACGTTGTGCTCAAATATTATAGAGGAGTTTCCTTAGGAATCAGATCTTCAAAGAGGCATGATCTGAAATGACAGCAAACAAATATTAGAGGGAATCAAGACTTTAGATTCTTTAGCCTAAATATAGATCACAATAAAAGAAAAGCATTACCAAATGCCTCATAGCCTCTCTCTTATAAGTATGGCATGCTATACACCCATAAAGAGACTCTACTTGACAAGTATCTTAAGTCCACCACGGATTGGAGACCACCCCCTGAACCTAATCAAAACACCACACTTACCCAATAATGGTTGAATTCCAAACATATAACAACATAGCATAAGATAAGCTCAAAGGATAAAAAATGTTTATAATCAATAACTGGTAACTGGCCTCATAATAATTTACCAACACTACCCAAGTCCACATTAATCCAACAAAGCCTCTATGCAAGGAAAAATAAGACATGTCCCCGACTCTAACAGATGATATTGACAATTATAATGTAAAATCTCAATTCTAGTGTAACGCCCCAAAATTTAATCCCGAGAGGTCACCCGGTGCTCAAGACTATGAGTAGCCTTACACTAACCTTATCTACCTTTTACTAGAGATACATCTCACAATCAAGTAATATAGAAATGAAAGTTATACTGAAAGCAAAAATTGTCTGAAATAACTAAGAATAATCTGAATATAATGTATGAAACATCAATACTGAATAAGTTGAATCACAACTAGTAGTCCAACAAGCCTATACTACTATCATCTAGAGAGTCATTGGGATAAAACCCCAGCTAACTTGAATTATCTGAAAAGAATTCTAAATCATGTAAACGGATAAGTTACAAAATCTAAGTGAAAAAGTACCCAAACTATAAGGACTCACCAAATATAAGATATAGATGGAGATGCTCGGACTACTTACGCTGCTGATACTGAGCACCTGAACCTACATTATGAGATTATATGGCACATAGACATACACGTGGATCAGTAATTTAAGGATGTACTGAGTATATAGGGGTAAAATTCATAAGTAAAACATCATCTCATCATCATAATTTATAAAATAATTCATACTAAATATAAATGACTTACATAATCTGGAATATCTGAAATACTTAGATCATGAATAATAAATCAATCATACTTTATAAATCCAGTGAGTCATAATATTTAGTTCTGAAAATTGTACATGTATTCTATCTGTAAATCATACGGTCTAAGTGTAGAAAGAGCTCACTTCTAAAATAAAAAATCTAAAAGCTAAAGTTTGTAACTGCTATCTTTCTGTAAAGTATAATCTTAGTAAACTATTTGCCTTTACACTTAGTTTTCTGAAAATCTTTACTATTAAAATGTAGGGAAAACACTTTATCTTAAGGGAGGTTCTCTTAACGACATAAACCATGAGAGCTACATGGAGTCCAATGTCTCGTCCTCCTAAGGAATAAACCTCACATCGGGGAGAGGTGTCATACTCTTTCTAGGGAGTATAACCTACTTTCCATGTGATCGATCATAAGCTAAACCTATCATCTATATAGAAATTGTAATAATCTCATAATCTATACCTACGTTGGCGATGTAGTTTTGCGGAAGATAGGGCACGCTAATTCCACACTTCCCGCTTTGTGCTAAATACTACTCCTTTTTTATTTGCTACACTCATTTTGTTAGAAATCAACTTTAAAACTAGCATAAGGGTTTATCTAAAACCAATTATGTATTCATCTAATAAAATCTGTAAATAAAGCTGATCTAAATTCTAAAATCTATAATAATCTAAGAAGTGGATTCCATAGCTAATCCGATGATCAAAAGATCAAAGCTTTACTGAAAATCTACAAATAATCTGATAATAGGTAGCTTAAAGCATCATCTTTCTTAAAATAGTTGAATTCAAATCTTGGGGTAGTAACCCATACTTCAATCTCATGTCAAAACATCATAATAATCATGCTTGATATTGAAAACAATGATAATTCATCTCAAAATCTATAAATTACTGCAATAGGCATGAAAATATGAAAATAGACATGCAATTCAACTTTAAAAATACTTTAAATCTCAAAGTCTTGCAAAGAGCAATAATTAGTATGAATCCTAATTCAAATCTCAAGAATAATCATTCAAAATCATATCTTAAATAATAACTTGGTTTTGGGCCTAAGGATGGAAGAAGATCCTTGTTTATAAAACCCACATACCTTGATTGATGATTAGATGGAGAAACTTGAATTAGTGATTCCTATTTGAGTTTTTGGAGATGGATTCTTTATTATCTTGCCTTGGGAAGCCTCAATCTTTAGCTTTCTTGGAGAATAAATGGAGGATTTTGATTGCTTGGAGAAGATGTTTTAGAGCTCTGGGGTTTCGCTTTTGAAGAGAAAAATGAATAATGAGCACAAAGTGCTTTGAATATAATAAATCTTGTGTTTTCGATCCTTGGGGATTTACCAAAATACCCCTTTTAACCGCGATATGCCATAATGGAGGTGGCTCACTGGAAATAGGACAATTGGGAACTGGGTTGACTCCGTGATGCGCCACCATCGCGATGCCCTTTGGAATGCCATTTTGGCCTCTAGCGCAGTGCGCCAATATCACGTAGGGAAACTAGAAATTGACAATTAAGAAATTGGACCTCTCTATGATAAGCCAATATCTCGTCAGTCTACTGGAAAGGGACAATTGGGATTCGGGCTTCTCTACGAAGCAGGGCTATCACGGAGGGCCACTTGAATTTGATAATTATCATTTTACTCTCCTCCGCGATGCACTGAGTACCCAGGTGGCACACTGTCAACTTAAAAATGCTCTAACTCCACAATCGAGTATGGAAATTGGGTGAATTTGGTATTAATCGAATGTTTATTCAATTTCCCACACAATGAAAGATTCCACATGAAATAAGTATTCTTCATTTTAGATGCTGTTTCTTAACATTCTAGGAATAAATTTAAGCTAGGAAGAGTGCAGGATATTATAATATCTCCCCCTAGGGAACATTCATCCTCGAATGTGGTTAGATAAGCTGACAATACTGAGGAATCTGAGGACATAAGCTATCATGCACAACTGAAATAAACTGAATCTCAATTAAAATAAGCTACTGAACTGATCTGAGAGTGCATGAAATCTCATGAAGATAACTATATATAGATGAATCTAAAACTGGAAAAGAACTGAATAAAGGAAAACTATTGCCTTCGGCTGAATCTGAGTTTGTGAAGAAGAGATAAGGATACTTGGTACGCTCGCCTGCTTCTGCTTCCCAAGTAGCACCCTCAACGGACTGATTTCACCTCGGAACTTTGACCAAGGGAACTTCTTTGTTCCTTAGCCTACGAATTTGATGATCAAGAATATCCACTGGTACTTCTTCATAAGAAAGACTATTCTAAATCTTAGTACTTTATAGAGGAACTATAACAGCTGAATCATCCATGCACTTCTTCAATAAGGACACATGAAATACTGGATGAACTTAGCATAATTTTCGGGGTAGCTCAAGCTCATACGCCACCTTCCCAACACGACTCAAAATACGAAAGGGACCAACATAACCAGGTCTAAGATTCATCTTCTTGCCAAATCTCTTTACCCCTTTTATGGGTGAAACTTTTAAGCACACAAGATCATTAACCTCAAACTCAATATCTCTTCTTCTTAGGTCTGCATAAGATTTCAAAAGACTCTAGGCTGCTTTCAATCTCTCTCTAATCAACTAAACTTTCTCCATACCTTCAAACACCCTGTCTTTCCCAATCAAAGCGGCCTCACCCACTTCGAACCAACCAACTGGCGATCTACATCCCCACCCATAAAGATCCTCAAATGGGGCCAGCTGAATACTAGCATGATAACTATTATTATAAGAAAACTCAATCAATGGCAAATGCTCATCCCAACTACCTTTGAAATCAAGAGCACATGCTCTCAACATATCTTCTAGAGTTTGGATAGTCTTCTCTGCTTGACCATCTGTCTGAGGGTGGAAAGCTGAACTAAGATGGACTTAGGTACCAAGACCTTTCTTAAAGGCTCTCCAAAACTAGGAAGTACACTGAGTACCCCTATCTGAGATGATGGACAAATGAACTCCATACAATCTGACTATCTCTCGGATATAAAACTTAGCATAATCTTCAACCATGTAAGATGTGTGAACTAGCAAGAAATGCACTGACTTAGTCAGTCTGTCTACAATAACCCAAATCGAATCATGCTGACGACGCGAATGGGGTAAACCAGTCTCAAAATCTACATTCACCTTTTCCTACTTCTAAGTGGGGATACCAAACTCTTGCAACACACCACCAGGTCTTTGTTGCTTTTCCTTAACCTCTTGACAAGTTACACACTTAGCTATAATTTCTGCTACATCTCTTTTCATACCACTCCACCAATAGATTTCTCGCAAGTCGCAGTACATCTTGGTGGCTGAATAATATGTACCATGCGCTTCCACCATAATCCACTCCCTCAAATCATTAAATAAGGCACACACAATCTACTTTGGTATCTCAACACAGCATCTACCCCTTGGGAGAAAACCTCTACCTTTTGGTCTTTAGCTGACTCCTTCAGTTTAACCAAACTAGGATCCTTATCTTACTTCTCCTTTACTTTCGAAACTAGGGAAGATAAGGAACTACTTTGAACCCAAACATTCCCTTCAGCTGAGTCAATAAACCTAACAACCAATCTAGCTAATCGATGAACTTCTCAATTTAACTCTTTCTTATCACTCTCCACATAGGCAACACTGCCCATAGACAGTGTACTAAAGGCATCTACCACTACATTGGCCTTGCCTGGATGGTACAACACACTTATATCATAATATTTCAACAACTCCAACTACCTTCTCTGATGGAGATTAACCTCCCTTGGACTAAACACATACTGCAAACTTTTGTGATCCATGAACACATCAATATGCATACCATATAAATAATGTCTCCAGATTTACAAAGCAAACACAACAACAACTAACTCAAGATTATGGTTTGGTTAATTCTTTTCATGGGTTTGAAGATGTCTAGAGTCATAGGATATAACCTTACCTCTCTGTATCACAACACAACTCAAACCAACTTTGGAGGCATCACAATAAACCAAAAAACAATTTTATACCATCAGGTAATGCTAAAATTGGGGATGAAGTGAGTCGAGTCTTCAACTCCTGAAAACTATTCTTGAAAGAATTTGACCACAGAAACTTAACTTTCTTTTTAGTCAATCTAGATATAGGAGATGCAATAGATGAGAAACCCTCAGCAAAACATTTGTAATAACCAGCTAGACCTATGAAACTCCTAATGTCTGATGGGGAAATGGGTCTAGGCCAATTCCTTATGGCTTCTGTCTTTTGGGGATCAACTCTAATACCTCCACTAGAAATGATATGACCAAAAAAAATTACTGACCTTAGCCAAAATTCATACTTTCTTAACTTGGCAAACAACTGAGGGTCTCTAAGGGTTTACAACACAATTCTAAGACGGTCTGCATGATCATCCTCACTACATGAGTAGACAAGAATATCATCGATAAAGACTATGACAAATATGTCCAGACACTATTTGAACAATTTGTTCATCAAATCCCTGAAAGCTGCTGGGGCATTTGTTTGTCTGAAGGACATGATTAGAAACTCAAAATGACCATAACAGGTTCTGAAAGCTATTTTTGGAATATCATACTCCCTTACTTTAAGTTGATGATAGTCGGATCTAATGTCTATCTTTGAGAAAAAACTGGCACCTCAGAGTTGATGAAATAAGTCATTGATTCTAGGAAAAGGGTATTTAATTTTTAGTGTAACATTATTCAACTGATGACAGTCAATGTACATACACAAATAACCATCTTTATTTCACACAAATAAGATAAGAGTGCCCCATGGAGAAATACTAGGCCTTATGAAACCTTTATCGAAAAAATCTGTGAGTTTCTCCTTCAACTCCTTAAGCTCGGTAGGAGCCATATGATATGGAGGTATAGAAATAGGTTGAGTATCTGGAAAAAGGTCAATACCAAATTAAATTTCCCTATCAGGAGGTACCCCTAACAAATCTTCGGGAAAGATATCAAAAAACTCATTAACTATGCTGACTAACTGAACTATTGGAGTCTCAGACTTAGTGTCTGTAACTCAAACAAGATGATAGATACACCCTTTGGAGATCAACTTTCTGGCTTTAAGATAAGATATGAAATGACTCTTGGGAGACACTGAATTACCTGACCACTCAAAGACTATCTCATCTAGGAACTGGAACATCACCACTCGAGTGCAACAATCTATAGTTGCATAACAAGAATGGAAACAATCCATGCCAAGAATAAGATCAAAGTCCACCATACCAAACTCTATTAGGTCTGCTAACATGACTTTATGACAGACAGTGATAGGACACTTCTTATATCTCTGTTTAGCAAGAACTGACTCACCCACTAGGGTAGACACCAAGAAAGGATCATGAATCTTTTCAGAACTGCCATGCTTATTGGAGACATGGATCTTACTACCATTAAGCCCTGCCTCAAATTTACAAACTCTTATATCTTAGCTTCCCTCATCTGACATGGGAAGAACCTGTCTAGAAAGGCAATCCTGAAATACCTGCCAACTTATAAGAACAACATTTTTACCTCCACCATTCTTCCACATCACTACCGAATTATACGCTACATCCTTCAATCTATAGGATGGTAAATCTATACTCTCCTCCTAAGAAACATGCATAATTTAGGTGATCTTCTTCACCTTATCTAAATAAGCTATGGATCCTTACCTATTTTTGACCCAAAGAACTCTGGTGAATTCATTCTTATAAATTTTTTATCCTAGTGGCTGTTAAATCCCCATTCTACTAGAGTTGGACTGCATCTTGATTCTAATTATTTTCATGAACATTAGCAGTCACAGCTTGGGCTAACGCCTGAAAGGCAGCCCTAAACTCAGCATGGGATATATTTTTATTCAAAAGATCTGTGGGCTGGGGAGATTAGTTATCATTTTTGTAGGGGTTAGCTCAAAGAGGAGGCATATTCAACTATCACGTAAAAGCATGAGTTAAAAATAAATAGAGATAATACAAGCATGATAGATCATAAAAGAAAGAGATGATTTACTAAGAATGTTTCGTAGACTCTTGCTCAAAAATATGGTGCATTTCACACCCATGATCAAGACTCTATGTAAAGCATCTTGTCTAACTCCCTAGGACTCATGAAAACCTTACGCTCTAATACCAAGTTTGTAATGCCCCAAAATCTGATCTTGAGATATCTCACAGTGCTCAAGACTATAAGTAGCCTTAAACTAACCCTGTCTACCTTCCATTAGATATAAATCTCATAATCAAGGTAATATAGACATGAAAGTCACACTAAATTAAAAAACTATTTGAAATAACTAAGAATAATCTGAATATAATGTATGAAACATTAATACTGAATAAGCTGAATCACAACTAGTAGTCTGACAAGCCTCTACTACTATCATCTAGAGAGTCACTGGGACATACCCCCAGCTAACTCAACGTATCTGAGAAGAATACTAGATTATGTAAATTGATAAGCTGCAAAATCTGAGTGAGCAAGTCCCCAAACTATGAGGGCTTACCAACTGTAAGATATAGATAGAGATGCTTGGACTACTCACACTGCTGATACTGAGAACTTGAACCTATGAGAAAATATTCCACATAGACATGTATGTGGATCAGTACTTTGATTATATACTAAGTATATAGGGTGAAATACATAAGTAAAACATCATCTCATCATCATAATTTATAAAATAATGCATGCTAAATTTAAATGATTCACATAAGCTAGAATATCTAAAATACTGAGATCATGAAAAATAAATCAATCATACTTTATAAATCTAGTGGGACATATCATTTTGTTCTAAAAACTATACATGTATTCTGTGTCTAAATCATACTATCTAAGTGTAGAAAGATCTCACTTTTGAAATCTGAAACCCAAAAGTTGAAGTCTGTAACTATTATCTTTCTAAAGCATAATCTAAGTCAACTGTGAGCCTTTACACATAGTTTTCTGAAAATCTTTACTATTAAATTATAGGGAAAACATTTTATCTTAAGGGAGGTTCTCTTAATCGACATAAACCATGCAATCTACATAGAGTCTAATGTCTAGTCCTCTGAAGAAAGAAACCTCACATTGGGGAGAGGTGTCATACTCTTGCCAGGGAGTATAACCTACTATCGATGTGATCGATCACAAGCTAAATCAATCATCTATCTTGCTCGGTGCTAAATACTACTCCCTTATTATTTGCTACACTTATTCTATTGGAAATCCACTTTAAAACTAGAATAAGGGTTTATCTAAAATCAATTATGTATTCATCTGATAAAATCAGTAAATAAAGCTAATCTAAATTCTAAAATATGTAATAACCTAAGAAGTGGATTCCATAGCTAATCTGATGATCAAAAGATCAAAGCTTTACTAAAAATCTATAAATAATCTGATAATAGGTAGCTTAAAGCATAATCTTTCTTAAAATAGTTGTATTTAAATCTTAGGGTAATAACTTATGCTTCAATCTTATGTCAAAACATCATAATAATCATGCTTGATATTGAAAACAATGATAATTCATCTCAAAATCTGTAAATTACTGCAATAGGCATAAAAATATGAAAATAGATCTGCAATTCAACTTCTAAAATACTTGAAATCTCAAAATCTTTCAAAGAGAAAAAATGGTATGAACTCTAATTCAAATCTCATGAATAATCATTCAAAATCATATAACTTTTAAATAAAAACTTGGCTTTGGAAACAAGGATGGAAGAAAATCCTTGTTCATAAACCCTACATACCTTGATTGATAATTAGATGGAGAAACTTGAATTATTGATTCCTGTTTGAGTTCTTGGAGATGGATTCTTGCTAATATTTCCTTGGGAACCTCAATCTTAAGCTTTCTTGGAGAATCAATGAAGGATTTTGATTTCTTTGAGAAGAGGTTTTAGAGCTCTAGGATTTTGCTTTTGAAGAGAATGATGAATAATGAGCACAAAGTGCTTTGAATATGATAAATCTTGTGTGTTGGATGGATTGGGGCCTTGGAGATTTACGAAAATATCCCTTTTAAACTTCTAAAAGGAACTGGAAAACATAATATTTTTCCAATTTGGGTAGCCACCGCGATGTGCCATAATTATGGTAGCTCACTGGAAATAGGCAAATTGGTGACTGGGCTGACTCCATGATGCACCACCATCATTGTGCTACCATCATTGAAAAATTTTCCCTCTCTATGATGCGCTAATATCGCGTTGGTCTACTAGAATGGGATAATTCAGAATCTGGGATTCTCCACAATGCGGGGCAATCGTGGAGGGTGACTGGAATTTGACAATTATCATTTTACCCTCCTCCATGATGCGCCGAGTTCCCAGGTGGCTCACTATAAACTTAAAAATGCTCTAACTCCACAACCAAGTGTCGAAATTGGGTAAATTTGGTATCGATGGAAATCTTATTCAATTTTCCACACAATGGGAGGTCTAAATCTAAAAAATTCCATACAAAATAAATATTATTCATTTTGGAAGCTATGTCTTAAAATTCTTGGAACGAATTTAAGCTAGAAAAAGTATGGGGTACTCCATCTAGTCTATGAAAGGAACTGATAAAATGTCTATGTCTTCAAGAGAATGAAAGCGCCCCACTTCACCACTACAAACTTACGAACTGAGCAGGTCCACCTAACTCCATATAGGAAAAGTAGTATCTCATGTACCTACATCGCATTAGGATATAGAATCTACAGACAATTAGTGGGGTGAACACTATTATGTTATTTGGGGATAAGGGACAAAATGATGTCAAGTTAAACCATTTCAAATACCATATGAACCATATCATAATACAAATATAAATAATTTTTTAGGATAGGGAACAAGGTTTACATGAAGTAAAATATTATCTTGGACTATGTAACTCAACTGTCTTAATAGACACCCATGGTCTATATGGGTTTAGCTCCCTTTGCATAAAAGGCCCCAACATGTGGTACTTGTATGAACAGAAAAAAATCTAAGGAAAAGCTAAATCCATCAAGGAAACTGTCCATCCCAAAAATATATATATCAAGTGTGACATATTCAGAAGGTCATCAAGACCAAACCTCATGTCGGCAAACACAAAGTCCAGTACAAGTCGTCCAAGGCCTATGATGTGCTATAGAAATATAACACTTTCGATGCTTCAAATGAGGAAAATATGAATGTTTTTGAGGTTGTTTTGTTGATATAATTCATTTTGGGTGTGTTTTGTAGGAAATTATGCTTTGGATGCAAAGTTCATGAAAAAAGGAAAGAAAGTGTTTTTGCCGACTTATTAGAGAAATTATGGATGTTTGGGATACTTTCGACTTGTTTGTGATCAAAGAATATTCAGAAATTAAAGAAGAGATGAAAGGATGACTCCCGACATATGCTAATTTAGCATGTGGACCACAAATAGTGCATATGGGCCACATATAGGCAAAGCAAGTGCCAGAAGTCCAAAATATCGAGAGCAGGCCTACAGGATTCTTTGGTCCTGGCACTTGTGGTCACTACTTACACCCACCCTATAGGTTGTGAGTACTACCTATGCCCAGGGTCAGGGCTCAAGTAGGGACCATAAATGGCCACAGACCCTGTTTTCTCCTATTTTTATTTGGGTTTTATTTTAGGGTTACTTCATGTACTATAAATACCCTTTATGTGTTTTTAGTAGGAGTTACGCATTTCTGATATTCACAAATATATTTTGATCCCAATATTCTATTTTGATATTGGGATTCTCTTGTATTTACTTTGATTGATTAATTCAGCTATGGTTGTGGATTTTCAACTTCTTATTATTGTGATTTCATCTATTCTTTCAATCATGAATATTATTGATTACTTCATAAGCATAAGAGGAAAAAACCCATAGCTAGGGTTGTGGAAACCCTAGCTGATTAACAAAGTAAGGAAAGTTCTATAATTGTTCTAAACTATATCCATGAATGCATTGGCTTATCTTTATTATAATATTTCATTTAACAGGGGCACACGTTAGGATCTCGCCTAGATATTGCTACTTCCTCTAAAGGAGGAGTAGTGACTGGGAAAATATAAAGACAATAGTAATTTGGAATTTAACTATCGATCCACGCTTTTAGGTTTTATCTTAGTAAGATTATCAGATTTTGTCTAATAACTAAGGAATCAAAAAAGAATAGTTAACGGGGATCAAAACAAGGGTTAGTAAGCCAGCATCCTGAGACTCAAAAGGTAAAGGGTGAAATCCTTCTGCTTGTCCAAAAGACTATAGAAGGTACATAACCTATCGATTCTGCATGCAAGGTATCAGGTTGGTTTTACATAGAACGATAAGTCTATAGAGTTGAGAATCCAGGGGGAATGCAATCCTAATGCTCACCGACAACTAAATACAACTTAAGTTGATATTAGTTACTTGTTTGACATTGATACTCAAATCTCGTTGTTTACTTTTCCAGTTCTTCCTATTGATTATAATAGCTGAGAGCCATGAAATATTCCCTTGGGATTAGGTCCCAACCTTTTTTGGATTACTATATCTTACAATGATCATATCATCTTCTGAGAGTAGGTGTAGCTTGGATGTTACCAAATTTTGGCATCGTTGCTTGGAAATATAGTGTTGATTTGTGAATTGAAGTTGTTGCAGTTTTTAGGATTTCTTTTGGTTTTTATTCTCAGTTGGGCATATAATGGTGTATACCTAGCACATGGAGTAGAGGCAATCCCTCACTCTTACTGAATTCGACTCCAGATAGGATCCTACAAACACCTTATAGGATGTTAGAGAAAAAAAGAGATGATCGTCCTGAAGGGGTTTGTGATATTGTACCTCCCTTACTCTCGAAGGAGTATAGGATATAGTTAATCTAAAAACTGCTGAGTTATTACCTCAAGATAAAAATGAGAGGAAGGCAATGGAAGAGCTTAACAAGGTAGCTATGGAGCCAGATCTAGTTGAGCAGAGACAAACAGAGACCGCCGAGAAACACTTAGTGAAATTCAGAACAGAGCTAGAGGTTCTCGTGTTCAAGTAATCCACATATTGTATACACAAACATATATAGATGATGAAGAATAAGTGGGATCTATTGAGCCGATAAAGACTTGAGCCATTATCCCTCTTATTTTACCCCCAGGCATCAAGTTTGACATCATGAGTGCAATGATCTAGCTCTTAAATCTAAAGGATTTGTTTGCATGTTTGCCTGCAGATGATGTAAATGTGCACCTTGCTAATTTCCTTGATATCAGTAGCTCATATACCATTCTAGGGGTGAATTAGGAAGTAATTAGACTGAGATTGTCCCCTTCTCACTTACAGGAAAAGTATCTGTATGGATAGGGGAACTGCCAAGAGGCTCTATCACTGCATGGTTGCAAAGGCAATTCTTAAACCAGTTCTTTCCTCTACCAAAGACGTTATACCTTAAGGATGAGAAGTTGGAGCACTAGTTTGGGCATATATCAGCAACTCTGAACCAGAGGCAGCCAGGTACCCTACCCCACCCCATACTTAAAGTTTTATTCGTCCTTAAATAATTCTTAACTATAAACATCATGAGATGGAGACTCTACACTTCTACTACATGCAAGACACTCAAGCTAGTACTACAATGACTATACGAAATACAGGTTTCTACACAAACTATGGAATTTACACAATTGAAAGCTTATAAACATTATTCCAAAATATCCTAGCCTCAAGAATTGACTTACCTAGTTTGAAAACTCATGCTTATCATTCAATCAAGGGCATCCTATAAATCACTCATATTCATCAAACATGTGCCCCTCACAACAAGAGAGTTACTAATAATCACTTACAATTAATCAATTTATAATATGATGGGTACAAGAATCAAATTACGCTCACTCTTACAAAGAATTAAAAATTACATGCAATGATCCATAGGCTTTCCCTTAGTTTAGTACTCCACTAATATTAGAAAGTCAAGTATATGATCAAATAGGTCTTTTTCGCGTTGTAATGTAGGCTAAGGGACGGGTAGGAACTATTTAGGAATAGTGACTAACCTCTCTAAGCGCTTTAATACACTACATTATACATTACAACCAATCTACAACAACTAATTTATACCATTTTTTGTCTTCCCCATTCTTTTATCTTTTTTCCCATCTCTTTTAAGCATTTTCACAAACACATAGTGGGCGTATTGTTTAATCTATTTATAAATCTCTTTATCAGCTTAGTTATTCGCACCCCCTACAAATGGTATCAGAGCACAGTAATTTAAAAGATATGGAAGTGATATATGTGTTAGAAAAATTAGTTAAGTTAGATTTAAATTTAGTTTAGATTTGATTTAGTTATTTATTAAATTAATTATGAAAAGTCCATTTAAAAATAGAGAAGCTTTTAGAAAAATTAAAGAAAATTTAGTTAGTAATTATTCAGAATATATAGGCTTAAATAAAACAAAAGAAAATCCACAAAGATTATCCTATTTAATCACATTAATATCTAGTATTGAAGCAAAATTAATAATCCATTTAAAATCTAGAAGAATTAGACATATACCACCTAATTATGATAAAATTAGATTTAAATATCCACCAAAATATTATAAACACAATTTAAATGAATAAAGAGCAAAAATACAAAGAATTAAAACAATTTATCTCTGAAAAACGTAAAGAATTAAAAATAAGAAAAGAAAGATTACATTATAATATATTTGCCGGAGTTAGTAAAAATTCAATAAATATACAAAAAGATGAAATATCAAAATTAGAATCTCAAATAGATAGTTTAGAATATATATATCAACATGAATTATTCACAATAAAATGAATAAAGAAGAATTTATAATAGATGAAAAAATATACGAAAATCACGAAGGTACAAAAATAAAAATAGTATTTTCTAATCTAGGAAGAAGATATAAGAAAATAGGAGAACATTTATATTTAATGTTAGAAAAAGAAGAATTAAAATTAGAAGATAAATTAACAGCAATGGTAAGAATAGAAAAAGAAAATGAAGAGATAGATAGAAAAAAGGAAATAGAAAAAATTAAACAACAATCTACGGAAGAAATACGAAAAATAGAAGAAACTAAAAATAGTAGAATTGCTGAATTGGAAAAAGAATTACAAATGTTAAAAGATTTATACGAACAAAGACAAAAAGAAAAAGAAGAAATAGATAAAGAACAAAAATTAATAAATGAGATAAATCAATTTAAGGAAAAATTAGAAATAAATAATATAGAGGTAGAAGAAATGGATAATTATGATTCAGAAGATAGTGAAACATATACGGAAATATTAACAAATATAAAAGATTTAGAAATTAACGAAAAACAAGAAAGAATTAATCAAGAAAACTTAGAAAATAATAATACAAAAATAAATACTCTTGACAAAAAAGAAGATGAAAATCTAATACCCAAAACAACAGAAATAAGAAAACCTATATATTACAAAAATAAATTTAAAAGATATAATGAATATGACAAATGGACACCAAAACAAATAGTTAATAAAAATTATAACTTTTTGGATCTAGACTGCGTAATAGATACAGAAAAAACAATACAATTATGGATAGGATATATGACAAAACAATTATTAGATAATAATATAAACATAACAGATGCACCAGAATACATAGAAAAAACACTAATAGAATCAGTAAAATTATGGTTTACAAATTTAACTGAAAATAGTAATAAAGTATTAAGAGCTAATAAACCCATGGAAGGAGCAGCATCAACAACAACAAAATTAACACCTATAGAATTATTGAAAAAATATGAGACAACTATAAAAGATGAATTTGGTAGTATGACAACATTAGAAGAAGAACAAGATGAAGAAAAAGATACAAATAGAAATTTAATGATAAAATTAACAATATGTAATATGTGTTATATAGATGAATATACTTGCGCATTTAAAGAATATTATTATAAAGGAGCATATAGTATAGAAGAAAGCAAGGAAATAAGAAAATTATATTTTAATAAATTACCCGAACCATTTAGTTCAAAAATAATAAAAAGTTGGGAAGAAGCAAAAATAGTAGATACATTAGGAGCTAGAATAAAATTTTTACAACAATGGTATAGAAAGTTATGTGAAAAATATAGAGAAGAATTAAAAATGGAAAAAACATTAATAAGAAATTTAGCATGTTGCAAAAATAAAATAGCACCCCAATTTGGATGCGAAGAAAGACATTATAAGAAAAGAAAAAGACATAAGAAATATAATAAATCAAAATATAAATATAAGAAACCAAGAAAAAGATATTATGTAAAAAATTACAAAAATAAAAGACCATATAGAAAGAAAAAATCTATAATAGAATGTACATGTTATAATTGTGGAAAGTTAGGACATTTAGCTAGAGATTGTAAATTAACTAAAAATCCAAAAAATAAACAAATTTCCGAAATAAAAATAGAAAATACAGAATATATGCAAATAGATTATATAGATTATGAACTAGAAAGTGAAGATAGTATATATGAAATTTCAGTAAACGACACAGATACTGAAATAGATAGTGAGATAGATGAATCAAATGACTGAAGAAGATATAAAAATAATAACAAAGGAAGAATATTTAAATGACGAAGGAACAAAACAAAAGATAATATTTGACAGTAATATATTTGATGAAATAAAAGGAAAAGAGTTAGATTTAAGTGTAGAAAAAATATTTAAAATACCAACAATAAAAAATATCTTTAGTAGGAAAAAAGATGAATATTATGTAGTATGCCAAAAAGAACATGTAATAGACTGTAGATATGCAAAAGGAAAAGCTAGTATACCACTAGTAACAAAAAGAATAATTAATAAAGAAATAAATGATATAAAAAGTAAAGGAGATCCAATAAAATATGTACACCTTGGAGGTACAGAAATATTAATAAAAGCATGTTTTAGAGAAGGAATAGATACCCCGATAGAATTATATTTAGCAGATGATAGAATTATAAAACCTATAGAAAAAAGCATAATAACTGCCGTGAAAGGAAATTTGATATACCAAAAATTTAAATTTATAATAAGTGCAAATTATTCAGTAGCAGTAACAGATAGAAATATAGATAAATCATTAGTATTATATTGGAAGATATCAGGAATAGAATTAACCCCAGGAAGTAAAATATTTACAGCGAGATGTAAAAATTTATATGTATTAACAACAAAACATAAAATAACAGGGAAAAATAAGATTAATAAAATACAAATAGATAGCCCATTTGAGCAAATTGTAAAAACAATAGATTATAATGACTATAGCTATAGAGACATAGATATAGAAGAAAAATTAGAAATAGTAAATGATAGAATAAGTACAACGAAAAGAATAGCTAATGAAAAACCAAAGTCATCGAGCTCATAAAAAAGAATGAGTTATGAAACAAATTCAATAAGTAATTTAAATCAATATTACATAACAGGAAAAATAAATGAAAAGGAACATTTAATACTATTAAATACAGGACAAGAAGAAAATTATATAGCAAAATATCTAGTAAAAAATGAAGAAATAAAGACTGATAATGATATATGCCCAGACTACCGAGAAGTTTAATAAATAGCAAAGATATAGTAGAAAAAGAAATAATAATAGGAGGAATTAGAAAAATAAAAATAGAATTTGAGGTAAAAGAAGAAATGAAAAAAGCAGATATAATATTAGGAATAAAATGGTTAGAACAAGTAAAACCATATAATATAGAACATACACAATTAGCCATAACATATAATAAGGAAAGATTATTCTTAAGAAGAGCCTTAACATAAAATGAAAATATATGTATTAATGAAGATAGTAGTGGAAGGATATTATAGTAGATATTATACGCCTATGATAGATACAGGAGCAGAAGCTAATTTATGTAGATATAATTGCTTACCAGAAAGTAAATGGGATAAATTAAAAATACCAATAGTAGTTAAAGGATTTAATAATGAAGGAAGCTTAATTACTTATAAAGCTAGGAACGTAAAAGCACAAATATGGGATAAGATATTGACAATAGAAGAAATTTATAATTATGAACTAACATCAAAAGATATACTTTTAGGAATGCCATTTTTAGATAAACTTTACCCACATATAATAACTAGAAACGATTGGTGGTTCACAACACCATGTAAACAAAAAGTAAGAGCAAAAAGAGTTAATAACAAAATAAGAAAGAAAACTGATTGGATAAAAGGAAGTGAAAAAATTACACAAAAGTTAGAAAATATAAAAAACGCTGAAGATACAATAGAATTAGTAGTATTTTCGATAAATAAAACAGAAATAACTATATTTTCAATAAATAAAATAGAAATAGTTAAGAAAAAATTAGAACAATTATATAGCGAAGATCCATTAAAAGGATGGGAAAAACATAAAACTACCATAAAAATTGAATTAATAGATAAAAATAGTATAATAACCCAAAAACCATTAACATATAATTTTGATGATTTAAAAGAATTTAAAATGCATATAGATGAATTATTAGAAAAACAATATATACAAAAAAGTAATAGTAAACATAATAGTCCAGCATTTATAGTAAATAAACATAGTGAACAAAAAAGAGGAAAAAGTAGAATGGTTATTGATTATAGAAATTTAAATGCAAAAACTATAACATATAATTATCCAATACCAAATAAGATACTAAAAATAAGACAAATCCAAGGATATAATCATTTTAGTAAATTCGATTGTAAATCAGGATTTTACCATCTAAAGTTAGAAGAAGAATCTAAGGAATTAACCGCATTTAAGGTACCACAAGGATTTTACGAATGGAATGTATTACCCTTTGGATATAAAAATGCACCAGGTAGATATCAACATTTTATGGATAATTATTTTAAACAATTACCTAATTGCATAGTATACATAGATGATATATTATTATATACAAAGACTAAAGAAGAACATATAAAATTATTAGAACAATTTACAGATATAATAGAAAATTCAGGAATAAGTCTAAGTGAAAAGAAAGCCGAAATTATGAAAAACCAGATAGAATTTTTAGGGATACAAATAGATAAAAGTGGAGTAAAAATGCAACAACATATAGTACAAAAAATAATAAATTCGAAAGAAGAATTAGATACAAAAAAGAAATTACAATCATTTTTAGGATTAGTAAACCAAGTAAGAGAATATATTCCAAAATTAGCAGAAAACCTAAAACCACTACAGAAAAAATTAAAAAAGGATATAGAATATAATAATAATGAAGAAGATAAAAAACAAGTTCAAAAAATAAAATTACTTTGCAAGGATTTACCAAAATTACAATTTCCGGATGAAAATAGAAAATTTACATACATAGTAGAAGCAGATGCCAGTGAATATAGTTACGGAGGAGTACTTAAATATAGATATGAAGCAGAAAAAATAGAACACCATTGTAGATACTACTCAGGTACGTTCAACGAGACAGAAATAAAATGGGAGATAAATAGGAAAGAATTATGTTCATTATATAAATGTTTATTAGCATTTGAGCCATATATTGTATATAACAAGTTTATTGTGCGGACAGATAATACACAGGTACGCTGGTGGCTAACAAAGAAAATACAAAATTCAGTTACAACAAAAGAAATTCGGAGACTAGTTTTAAATATATTAAATTTTACATTTATAATAGAAGTAATCAGTACTAACAAAAATGTTATTGCAGATTACATATCAAGACAAAGCTACGCAAACTGAAATGATAGAAGAAAATATACATGAAAAGATACTCAACGCCCTGACTATGCTTTCATTGAAAGTAGACAGTATGGGTACTGAGATAGAAAAGCTAAAGCTAAAGACTAGTGAAGATAATCTGAAGTCTATAGCTACGAATCAGCTAACTCAGCAATGTGCAGAGCTATGTCGATCGGAAGACAATAAAATTCCAGAGCTAGAAGGAGATGTTGGGATACTCCATAAAACCCATAACGCTTATCAATCTACTTCTGCAGGTACAAGCAAAGGAGTTAGAAAAAATATGAACTTAAATAAGCTATTTGACAAGCCATATACACCAAATATACCAAAAGACCCTATGTTTACACCCCCACAAGTTACCACATATCGAGAAAGCCTAAAACAAGACAAAAAGACATACAACTACACAACCCGCACATATATAGAAAATATCTACAACGTACAAACTTTCTTAAATAGCAACCCAAAAGCTACAAATATCCAAGAACCAGATACGAAATATATAACCCAGAAATTAACCGGATATAACAAGCTAATTACCTTACCCAAAACTAGACCCAGCTTAGTAAAAACTTGCTACGAATATGGATTACTTAGTACCGTATATACCACAGACGGAACTGAGATATCTACTATACCCGAGATATATGAAGCATTTACCACATTTAAAAGAATAACCAAAGGTACTTTATTTTTTATAAAAATCTACACGGCACCCGCAGAGATATTATTTGACGAAGTTAAGAAACCTATAGAAGTTGCAAAAATAGGAATGACAAGAGATATGATTATACCGCAAGATATTGATACACAGCCAGAGATACCCAGAATCGAGATACCAAAATTTTATGCGAATAAAAGAGTTATCGGACTATCTACGATTTTACAAGAACTAGCAAATACATATTGTAATCAAAATCCTATATGGAGTTATTATTCAAGAAACCATGTACTAATATATTCAAACTCAAAAGAGCTACGAGAAACAGATATGGAATCAATTAGGCAATGGATTATGATGTTGCTTAAACCAGAGACAGAACCTATCGCCAGAGCTATTAAAGAAAAATTTATTTCAGAAGAATTATTGACCAGATATTGCAAAACTATTGGACACAAATATCCAGACCACAGATGTTCAAAATGTAATGGAGGAGCTAATGACGTCCCAGCAGTACAGTTAGAATAAAAGAAGATAAGGACGACAGCTGGAAAGATAAGAACAGAGCAATAATGGAGATATAGCAGATATGACAAAATAGACGGAAGACTTATTTGCAGATATAACAGATAGACGGAAGACTTATTTACAAAGTTGTTACGTAGAAGATAATATTAGCTTTGTAGCATTTATTGTACAATTAATGTAGAGAAAAAATTTCAAAGTAGGTTAGGTAAGAAAGACTTTTTCAAGTCTTTTAGTTTCTTTTTTCTTTAGTTTTAAGTTTTTTTTACGGATGTAAAGACTTTATGTACATTTCTCATTCTATAAATAAGAACTAAGGAAGCATTGCAGAGGCAAGCTTTCCTACATTCAGCAAAAATACTCTCTCCATTCCAATTCAAAAATATTTAGCCCAGTTAATTAAATATATACACCGCAATGGAAAAAGCTATGGAACAACAAACCCCAGAAATATCAAAGCTACCGGAACAGGTATATCTATTTACCATTATGAATAGCTAAATTCATAATTCCCGACAATCATGATATGATAAAATAAATTCATATTAGTTACTTTATAGTAGAATTATTCGAAAAATAATATGTTAAGAAGTTTATTAGCAAAGTGGAAACGGAGAAAAATCCCGAGGAACTATGCCATCCAAAAGGTGAATCCAATGAGGCAAGAAGCCGTGGCGGGGAGTAACCACAGTCGAGGCGCTGTTTAAGGGAAAAGTATCCGAATTACCATGCTAGTAGTGACCGAAGAACATGTTATTTAAGAATAATCTAGTATATAGTAATCTGAGATGACTATATTTTATTATGTATATGGTTGCAGGGAATATTTTGAAAAAAGCAATTTTATGATAATGAATGATAATATATCTGATGTCATGGTAGATAAATTTAAGATACTTATTTTGTATGCACTTAGAGATATAGATGTTGCAGATATAAGAAAAGTTATATTAGAAAAAGCATATGGAAAAAATTATACGGATAGAATAAATTATATACCACACATACCTAACTACTCTTATAAATATTTATTATGTTGAAATTACGTAGGATTTTTAAAGATACACAAAAAATACAGTTACTAGAAAAACAGATAAAAATAAATATAGACAAATACATGAAAGATAAAAAATATATAAAATCTCTTAATAAAAATATGCAAAAACTACTAAGTCTAAAACAAATAGCTATAAAATATCAATTTTAAAAAATAGCCCATTTAGACTACCTTAGAATTTTAACCTTATATATACTTAAAGATATAGAAATAATAGATATTAAGAAAATGATATTAGAAGAAGTAATAAATTACGAAATAGAAATGATAAATGCCACAACACAAATATACGAAGACATTTACCCAGAAGGATATTATTCAGACCAAGATTGTGGATGTTAGAATATATCAGAAAAACTAGAGAAAACCAAGATAATCTAAATAACGAAGTTAATTATAGAAACCGAATTAGAAAAATAATGGAAGATCTAAAAGAAAAGTTAATATGGATAGAAAAAACCTTAGAAAATTTAGAAAAAAGTACATGTAACAGTTTATATAATATAAAAAACTCACTACGAGAAGAACAACACAAAATAATAAATGACATAGAAAATCTAGAATTAGATATACACTACAGTACAGAAAGAATAAGTTATTACACAAAAATTTGTAACTCAGCAGTTACTACAGGATAAAATAATAAACTAAAAATTAATGAATACATCTCATAAAAAGAATAATTTATTAAAACAAAATCTAAGAAATAACCACGCACAAAAAAGAATAGATTCATCAGTTATAATAAATCTATTTATAAATCTCTTTATCAGCTTAGTTATCCGCACCCCCTACATAAAATATTCAATTTTACTCATTTTCTAAAATCATGGAAATATTTCTAACACAATTTATATCACTCCCAACAACCACACATCAAATATAAACACCAATAATTCTTACCTTGGGGCATCAATTTCACCTTTATCTTCTTCAATTTCTCAAACTCTTTACTAAATCAAATTTTCATTAAAGCACTTCGGAGATTTTAGGATCAAATTATGGTCTATTAAAGAAGCAGATTAGGATACATATGAGGCTACCAAAGAAAATGCTAAACGCTCAATGGGGGTTAACTAGGATAATTCACAAAAGGTAGGACAAAGAAAAGGTATAAATCAAGGCTATCAAAGAAATGCCTAAATCATCTTCTAAATGCACACTCTTTTTTTTGCTTTATACACACACCAGGCATGTTCTAGACATTATATGCAGAATATACAAAAATCTCACACACACATAGCACATGCTCAACTCAATAGGATCATCATAGACTCCCAACCAAATAATAGCATGAATTTAAATTTAAGCCAAAAAGTACAGAGTCAAAAACTTGAGCCTAGGTGTCTCAAAAGTAGTAATTCACTTATTCCATATGCTTTTATCAAACAAAAAACCTGCACCATGTAATAAAAAATATCACCAATAAGAATATTTTAGACCACAATAATATTAAATTGAGCCAAAATTTAGGAATTTCCATACCCCACACTTAAAAATCTACTTTGTCCTCAAAGTGAATTTAAAAGTAAGAGGCATAAATAGGGATCCATGGGACCCCACACCCAGTTTTTTTGCCATACTTCAAGCCCAGGTTTCCGATACTCAAACTTTCCATTAACCTGTGGCTCAATCAAAAACAAAAACTACGTGAAAAAAAAACTAAAAACTAAAAAGAAAACATAACTACTTAACTTGGGTTGCCTCCCAAGCAGCCCCTGATTTAGTGTCGCGACACAACCCAACTAATGACTTAGTTGTTCTCTTTCCTTCTCTTTCTCACACTTGGTATCCATCTTATTATTCTTTTCAATCCTCTTGGGTATGACATCTCAAGGCATGTCAGGCTTAGGCGATAAAAGCTTAGGCTGCTTAATTAGGTAGTCCAAAGAGGTCTTTGGTGACCTAACCACCCGACACTTGTCCCCTTCAATAACATTGATCAAATATAAATCCTTATATTAGGACGTTATATTGGGTGCTTTGTACACATTAAATACCACATTGTAATCCTCTACTCTCATTTTGCATGTTCCTTCTCTAATACCAATCAATGCTCCTCCAGTTGCTAAGAATGGATGCCCCAAGATGATTGGTACCTATTTATCTACCTTAAAATCAAGAACAATAAATTTAGTAGGAATAATAAATTTACCAACCTTTATAAGGGCATCCTCAATGATTCCTTTCGAATAGGCCATGGATCCGTCTATCAGCTGCGAAACCACCTTGGTTGATTTAGAAATCCCCAAGCCTAATGTGTCAAACAGAGATAAGGGCATCATATTTATGCTAGCCCCTTAGTCACTCAATCCATGGACCACTTTACACCCAATTTAGATATGGAGTGTAAATTCCTTGGATCTCTCAATTTCTTAGGGATTTTTTGTGTCATCACTGCGTTACACTCTTCAGTGAGTGTTATCGCCCCCACATCCTAAAATTTTACCTTATTAGCAACCATATCCCTCAAGTAATTTACATACTTAGGCATACTCTGCAAAATATCTAACATAGGTAAATTAATGTGAAGCCCTATAAAAATGTCTAAGAACTTCTTAAACATTGCATCCTCCTTCACTTTCATGTGCTTTTATAGAAATGGTAGTGGCAACACTTGCTTTTTTTCTGGTTAAGCAACAACTATCTCTTTTAAGTACTCAGACTTCCTTGACTTATCAACATTTTTTTAGAAACCTGTTGGGGAGTTAAATCTGTATCTACCTCTTTTGTTACCTTTAGAGGTTCTTCGTGAAGCTCTTTACTGCTCCTCAAGGTGATCGCCATAACCTACTTTGGATTTTCTGTATCTGCTGACAAACCACCATGTAGCCTAGTATTTAATGCTTGTTGTATCTTCCCCACTTGAATCTCTAAGCTTCTCTGAGCAACTTGTGAATTTACCATGTCTGCATCCAATTGTATTTGACTAGTTAGGAGATGCTTCAACATCTCTTCCATGTTTCTAGTTGACTGAATCCCTTGTGCCTGTGGTTGCTGAATTTGTTATTATTGGGTGTTCCATGATTGAGTCTACCACTTCATGTTGTAGGCATTACCATAATCTATCCTTTGAGGATTGCTTACATACATCACTAATTCTAGATTTGAAGCACACATGGCAGCTACATGGCTGTTATTCCCACATATTTTGCACCAACCTGCATCTTGTTGGATGGTATTGACTATGGATGCAGGTTGTAGAGCTCTAAATTTTAGGCTACTGAACTGAGTGTTTATCATATTCTGAAATGGTACAACCTGAGCTGATAAGGCAGTGAACTGGTCTACCTCCAATACACCCGCAATTCTTATCGTGACACTTCTAGAATCTGAATGACATTCGGGACTTCCTTGTTCTATATAGTTCAACAATGTGTACATGTCATCATAAGAAACTCTAATGCTTTACCACCTATAGCTAAATCTAGAAAAATCTTTGTATTGTGATTAAGTTCTTCTAAAATAGTATGATCAAGTACCTTATTGGATTGTTGATGATATGGATAACCCCAAAGAAGGGAATTAAAGCATTCTCGAGTTTGATATAGATTTTGATCAGGCTTTTGTTGAAGCTCACTATCTCACTGCAAAGTATTGTAGTCTTGGTTGATGGAAAGAATCTGATGAGGAACTTTCTGGCTAATTTATCCCATGATATGATTAAATTAGTCGGTTCTGGGATCTGCATTCAACCACCTTTTAGCTTTTCCCAACAGCGAATGGGGAAAAAGTGTCATCCTCACATAATCTATACTCAACCCAGTCGGAATGAATGTGTCAGTAAGATAAATGAAAATCTACAAGTGGAGTTGTAGATCCTTGTGTCAAAGCCCTACAACCTGTCCACTGTTGATGATTAGCTGCACCATATTATGCTTTAACTTGAAATTCCCCTTAGCAGTCGGTCATTGAATTAGGAAATTCAAGTTCATCGGAAACGGTACTGCAACTTGTCTTACGATCTTGCAGGCTGCTTGTTCTTCCACCATTGGAACAGGAACTACTTGGTCTTCTTCTATTTACAAAAATTAGGGGAGATAAATTGTGTGTCTCCTTTGTTGATGAAAGTATTGTTCAGGTTCGAGGCTTGGTTCAACTACATCTCTATCCCTTGCAAGCTTCCAAACCTTAAAACCTATTTCCTGTAATCACAAAACCAAGACCAATCATAAAAACACCAAGGAAATCTAAAGAGAAAAATGAAAATAAAATAGTTGCCTATTGCAAGTCCACGTCAATAGTGCCAAAAACTTGATAGTACACATGCAAGTGTACATGGTTTTATCAAGTAGTAAAGTGGCCTAATGAAAGCTGAGTATCAATCCCACAGGGACTTGGTTAAACTATGATTCTATTTCGGTTAACAATTTAGGTTCAACTAGTGCAAAAGTGACCAAAAAAGAAATTGGAGTTTGTAAATTGCAAGTGAATAGTGCATAAAGTAAAGATCTTGGAAAATCAATAGGAGTAAAACCCAGGGTTGAAGAACTTTGACCAATCATACTATGTTATTGACTTTTATTTATCAATTCACTTATCTTGGTTGTCGATTCATAAGGTTCATCGCATGATCATGGTCTCCTGACCTATAACCAATTACCTAATGTGGACATTATAACTACATCATTGAGCAGGGATGTAATAATCCAATTAAGTTCTTTAAGCTATCATACTACGTTTAAATCAAGTAAGGCATCTAAGTACATCCCTGTCCCAGACACTAATCTGTATTCCTTATTTCATAAAAGACTATGAATCATACTTTGTTCAATCCCACATTCTATCGCTCTCTTCCCTCTCCCCAATTCACAAGGTTGATAATGGATGTATTCTAAGGGTGATCAAGCCTCAAAATAGTTAAAATAAGAATGAAAACACAACCAAAGATGATAATCAATTCAATAAACTAAAATCAAAACAATATTACTCATGTTTTTGGCTTCAACCCGGGAAAGGGGTTCTTAGCCACTCATAGTCATAAATATCATCCAAAAGGTTATTTGAGTGATCAAAACCATAAAATAAGAATGAAAACCTAAGTTATGAAGTTTTAGAATCCTCCTTGATGTTCCAAGATGTCCAAATATGAATAATAATGTTTACAAAAATGTATTTATAGTATCCAAGTAGTCCCAAGCTGTGTAGGATTGAATTTGCATTTTTGGCCGTGTCTGAATTGGACTCGCGTTGCGAGTTCTAAAATCAGGAATGGAAGTCGTGTCATGAGTTTTAAAATTATGAATATAAGTCATGTTGCGATTTGTAAAATTGGGAATAGAAGTAGTGTCGCAACTTCATCGTGACACCTCTGTGGAAATTGCATCTTGAAATTTGGTTAAGTGTTGGTCGTTCCTCCTTTCATCCTTAACTATGCGGTGTCTTTCCCATAGTTTTCCAGCATCACAATCATCCATATATCATCATATTAAGCTCATAAAATATCCTAAGATAACATACAATACGAATTAGCTGCTCAAACCACACAATATCCATCACGACGAATCAAGAACAAGAACTAAAATAAGGCAAATTTCCATTATCTTTCACTTCATGTTTCTACTTTTTACTTGACTCGCTTGAACTTTGTAAGCTATCAAAATTTTTTTACACCTATAATAACACCATTAAAATCTTAAGGAAATCATTAAACACACTATAATCCAACAGGATAAACTAGACAAGCACCTAGCTCGATCTAGTAACGCTCATTTTCCGATTTGAACTCTAAATGAATCTTTTAGATACAAACTTGTTTGGAATTCACTTTTCATATCATAAACACATGATTTAACACTTATATTCACATTAATACCACTATTAATTCATATAGCACATGAAACATCCTCAAAACAAGGCTAAAAAGACTGGAATAGTGATACTGGAATGCATAAATATACCTAATATCACCTATCAAGCAAGACTGTGCAAAATCTAAAAAATGAAGGTTATTTACATGATATTACCATAAGGAGTGTTAAGAATACTATGGATCCCCCACTACCTATTGTGCAAGTTATTGATGATTTGACACCTATTGTTGTGTTTGGAAAGATAACAGGTGATAATGGTAAAGCTGTTGAGGACAAAGGTAAAGGGTCTGGTCATTAAGCCAAAAGTCAGACAAATACTAAGACGCTGAAAGAAAAAAAAAGCTAAGTTCAAGTGATTTATTGAGATGCTGAAAGAAAGGTAAGTTCAAGTTATTTATTGAGATGCTGAAAGAATTGAGCTTGAATATGCCTCATCTTGAAATGTTGGAGCAGATTCCTGGATACGCTAGATTCATGAAACAATTGGTCATAACAAAGAAATGAGCAACAATTGAGGATGTTGATGGTGTGTACTACTATAGTGCAGTCACTACTAGTTATTTAGCAAAGAAAATGGGTGATCCCAAAGCATTAACTATACCATGTACTATTAGATCATCCTAATTTGCTATAGCCTTATGTGACTTAGGAGACAACATGAATTCGACGTCATTGATCGTATTCAAGCAATTGAGATTGAACTCTTCAAAACCGACTTTAATGCAGTTTTGATTGATGACCGCATGGTGAAAAAGACTGTGGGAATCTCATTTGATATGATTGTAAAGGTGGATAACTTTACCTTTTTGGCTGACTTTGTTATTCTAGGCTATGAGGTTGACACCGAGATGCCCATTATATTAGGAAAACTATTTATGGCCACAGGTAGAGCTATACTTGACATGGAAATAAGCGAGTTGAAATTCAGAGTCATGGATGAGGAGAATACATTCAACATTCAAAAGTCAATGAAGCAGCCAACCGACATGAGGATGGTGACGGTGATTGATTGTATTGATAACCCTGGAGGATACTCCTATGGGTATCTTGATAAATTCTAATTAATAAAGTTACCCACATCATGCTGCGATGTTAAATCAAGTGTTGAGTGGGAGGCAACCCACTATGGATAGTGTTTACGTTTTTATTGTTTTTATTTTTTGTAGGTTATTAGCTCCTGTACTTACCCGAAAAATGGAAAAAATTTCTACATTTATTGATTTCTAGGTAAGGGGACTATGTGATCTACCTATCATGGTCACACGTCCCAAACAGACCGGGTAAGTTGAATAATAAATTTAAAGGTTGAAATTCTGAGGTTGAGAAATGGAAACTGTGGACTTTGGCATCTAATCATACTTTTGGGACCTCAAACTTAGGTTATGAGACCATAAGTATCTAGAAAAGTATCAAAACTCTAAGTATGAATTGTAGTAAAGTGGTTCAAAATTCTCGACCCTACACCTGCTAGCCGCAGGTGGCACTTGCGCCTCATGTCTGGCCACAGGTGGCAGGCGCAAGTGGCTATCGTGTCTAGGTCATAAGTGGGTCCGAATTTTAATTAAAATTTTGGGCCCACCAACACATATATATGACCCAAAATATCCCATCACCCCCACCTATTTTTAAACATTCTTAACCTTATTTTAACTCATTCAAATCCTCAAAACTTCACTTTTTGCTTGGAATTCAAACTTCTCTCTTAAATAACAAATTAACCCCACACTTAAGTAAATGCAAAATTGACACTTATTTTAGATACCAACTTGTACCAACACACTAAAAATAACTTTCAACTTTGGTTTTGCTTGACTTCTTCATTATTCACTTCCAGTTCATCATAAAAGAGGTAACTTTCTTGGCTCGTAATGGTTATGTATTGATCTATTTAGTGTTTAAGCAAGTTAATATGTGTATTCCATTACCAAATATATGAAATCTATCATGCATGTATGTAGGATCCTTGAAATAGCCTAAAATCTTAATGTAGGGCCTTGTTTTGAATTAAAATCTAAAATTAGGTTCCAACCGAAAGTTGAACTTAAACAAGTAGAGTAATAACACAAGTTAAGCATGTTTGCTTGCTTTGAAATTCACAATTCTTTATAAATGTGTGCACATTGGACTTGTTGGGCTTTCAAATAGGTTATAGGGGTATGAAAATTGAGGAACAATTCAAAAAATTTAAATTTTTAGTTTTTCTTCAGCTTTTTCTATCCCTCATTCTTGTTGGAAACTAACAACTAGTTTTTCAAGTACACATGGTACAAAAAGCTACGGTGAAAAAGTCTTAGACCTCAAGGAGATGAGATGAGTATCCTGAGCCTAGTAGTTCGATAGAGGAGTACCTAATTCAGTAGAGTAGAAAGGCAGCAGGTGGGGTGACACACAGAGTTACTACAGGAAAGATGTGCAAGGCCACTCAGGCAGCTGCATCCCAGCCAAGGATGAATTCAGCACAGATATCACCCTACACACTCCTTCAACTAATGATGATGAGGAGGAGTAGGAGACAGATTCTGAGTCTACTCCACAGGGTGCTTCTTAGGACCGCCAATTTGAGGAAGGGTCCCAGAATTCATTTGAGAATGTTGAGCAGGAGGAATTATCAATAGTAACGCATTCTAAGGAGTATACTGCCACTCATGTAAAGCAGTCGATGTACCCCAATCTGAGGAGGGTACAGAGTAGGCTTCCTACCATGCATCGGTATAACAGGGGTAGAGTCCTGCATCTTTACATGCCACGGAGGTACATACAAGGTGGTGTATAGAGGATCTGTGAGCATTTTATGATATATACAGTCATCTCTCAGATACTATAAGGCCTAAGAGGCTTATTTATAAGGAACACCAGATTGATCTATTTGAACCGAGGTGAGTACCATAGTTATAAGCTGCATTTGATCGATATTAGTTAGAGTGGATGAATCGGCTACTCCCTTCTTATAAACTGGATATAATCTGTGGGTTTTATACATCATATCAAGCTACAGTAGAGATTCCTATGGCAGATTATCGGATCGATAAGGCATATGAAGCAACATTTGATCATACACTTGTGAGAAGGGCCAGAGTTGATATTTCACCAGAATCTATCTATCTGGTCATTGTTGGCCCAAATTATATTACTCTCATCTACAGCTGAGTGTGACTACAAACTAAGAGTTTCAAGTGATCAACATATCTTGTGAGAGGCTAAGCACCGATGAGAGAGTATTGAGATGTCTAAGTAGATATCTAGATATACTTCACCTTTGGGTGATGCGACCCCATGGATTGAGGGGCGTGGTGTGATCAAGAAGGTCTTGTTGAAATTTGAGGCCAAGATTTGGTAGTTGCTGATCAGATATACAAACTATTCCCTACTGCTTTGGATAATTAGTTGACTTGGGAGGAAGTATCCCTTATTATTTATATGATTATCGGATATTCTATTGATTTTTTAGCTATCCTCCAACATGAGATCCATAATAAAGAATTTGGGGAGTTGAATAATATGTCATTCCCTAACATGATTCAAATACTATGCAACAAGGCCGATGTACTTGAGATATCAGGCTTAGATGAGAGGGTACGTGCTACAGCTACTATGCAGACAAAGATTATAAAGGGTCTTACACACATAGGCCTTCCTAGTAGATTTATAGAGCCAGTCATAATACCTAGGGTCCAAACTAAGGGCCCATCAATTTCCACATAGCTTGGTGATGTATATAGAGGAGATATAGGTGTTAATGTTAATATGGAGATAGGGGAGTAGAGAAAGGCTCTAGATTTGAGTACGTAGGGTGAGGGGACACAAGCTACTTCTTTATCATCCCTGGATTCAACCTCAGAGCAGGTTGGCATATCTTTAAAGCCTACATGTCCATCTATTAAAGCTCCTGCTATGGGTATGATCACTATATCTAGAGAGTTTTTAAACAGATTAGTAGATAGTTAGAGGGATATCGATGCTCGATTGAGGGTTTTTGAGACAGAGATAACTACTCTCTACGAGCAGATGAGATTAGCGATTTGGACGAAATTCAAGTAGGAAGAATCTAGATAGGAGTCTGTACAAAGAGTTGGACTATTTGAGCTACCTTCTGACTTCCAGACATATCTTAATGAGTTTGAGAGATGGATTACAGCCCAATTTACAGAGAGGTACGCCCTCTCACAAAGAGCTGTGTAGCAGCCACTCCCTTAGTTATGCCCCTAGTGGTCTAAATATCATCTCCATATGCATAGAGATAATTTAATTTATTCATAGAGGATGAGGAGGAGGTACTAAAAGTTAGGGTAAAGAGAGGTCACATAGGAGACTTGAAGGATCCTGATATTCTATATGACCAGGTCGTTAAAAAGGCCAGGCACAATTTAATAGAGATTGTGGTCATTAACAAGCAGAGGCTATAAAGCCAGCAGTAGGTGCATCATCTAGTAGAGCACTGCCACCACCACCATCTTTGCCAACTGATATGCCCATATCTAGGGATTCTCACAACACGAATGCTTAGCTCATCCAAGTATGTTCTCACGTTCTTTTGTTTTGATTATTTTAGAACATTGAAAATAGTGCAGGGTTTTTAGTTGGGGGTTGGATATACCATAGGAGATTGTGAGATTTTTAAGTATTTATGGTAGTAGTCATGCTTTTCATTGATTTTGAGAAAAATAATACCCTCAAAAATTTGTGTTTTAGAACTGTGTTAGTGTATCTATGTGTGAACTTTGTGTATCTTGTTATTAGAATTAGAGACATGATAAACATAGCTTACTTTGTGTATCTTGGTAGTAGAATTAGAGACATGATAAACATAGCTAGCTTATGCATGAACCAAATAGGTAGTAGCTTGTGACATGACTCTCTACCAACGTATGTGTGAGAATGACTTAGTTCCCTCTTTGTGTTAAATCCAGAACTTGCCTAGTTAGTCTTGCTTAAGTCATAGGATAGTTGGTTAGGAAAGGATCATAGGCCATTTTTAAGTTCAGTCTACTTTTAGCCTAAATGACCTTCCATGTGTGAATAGTATCCCTTGATCCTTGTTTTGAGCCTTATAGCCTATTTTTCTTATTTCACCTATTCAGCTTTCCATTTTATTAAATTGAACCTATTTTGCCCTAATCCTCCCTGGATATTATGCACCTCAACTTAGGAAAATTTTCTAAAATAAGGGTGGCTATCATAGGGGTATGTAGTGTAAGATGGGTATGTAGAAACATAAAATAAGAGAAAAAGGTTAGTAGGGCTGGGTTTGGTAGCAAAAGAAACCAAAAAATATGAAAATTATGCAAAAGTGAAAAAGAAATAATGAAAAAGAAAGAATAAAAGACCAAACCCAACCTGAATGTGCATTAAAATAAAAAGGGAGAAATAAGGGTGGAATAAAAAAAATTTGCTAGTAAGTGCAACCCCAAGGTTAGTGTAGTGTCAAGGAGGCTTAGTCAATCGATATGTCCATATGTACTATACCAGCCCCAAGCCTACATTACAAGTCGATAAAAGACCTACATTGATCCTAACTTGACTATCTGAATACTAAAGTAAAGAAAGCAAGGGAAAGCCTATGGTATTTGATGCATATTGGTTGGAACTTCTTTTCTGAGTGTGAGTGTCTCTTGACTGTCCCTACATTACCATGCATTATTTTATATGTATGAGTGGAACATCATTGTTGTGAGGACACTTGATTCATATTTCCAGTTATTTTCTTGTTTCGGGTAGTGTAATTTGTACATATGTGTGGTTGTCTGTTGCTAATGTAATGCCATACCTTAATACCATTATATCACATTGTTGTGTTTCATGTTCATAAATAGTTGGTTTTAAAAGGTGAGATTGGAGGGGTGTTATGATATGAGCTTAAAGTGTTGACACACTGCCTTGAATAACTTAGATTCTCCTCATTAAGCATCATCTTTTGTTTTGTTTTGTTTTGTTTTGTTGGGTTTTGTTGCCTAAGGACATGCAAACATTCTATGTTGAGGGTGTTGATGTGATATAGAAATATTGCACTTTTGACCCTTTAAACGAGGAAAATATGCAAGTTTATGGGGTTATTTTGTTAGATGTGATGCGTTTTGGGTATGTTTTGTAAGAAATCACGTTTGGATGCTAAGTTTGTGAAAAAGAGGAAAATAGGTATTTTTGGTTACTTATTGGAGAAATTATGGATGTTTGGGACACTTTCCATCTTGTTCGTGATCAAAGCATATTTAGAAATTGAAGAAGAGATGACTCTCGGTACTTGCTAAGTCAATATGTGGATCACAAATAGTATATATGGCTTTCATATGGGCAAAACAAGTGCCAGAAGTCAAAAATCCTGAGAGCAAACCTGCAGAAATTTTTGGTCCTTGAACTTGCGCTCTCTACTTACACCTACCCTGCAGGTCGCAAATGCTACCTGCGCCCAGGGTCAGGGCGCAAGTAGTGACCATAAGTGGCCAACAACCTTGTTTTCTCCTGTTTCATTTGTGCATTGGTTTTACGATTTCCTCATGTACTATAAATATCCTTTATGTGTTTTTAGTAGGAGTTACGCATTTTGTTATTCATAAACATATTATGATTCCGAGATTCAATTTTTATCTTGGGATTCTCTAGTATTGTCTTTGAATGATTAATTCAGTTACAATTGTGGATTTTATACTTCTTATTATTGTTGTTTCATCTATGCTTTGAATCATGAATGTTATTGATTACTTCATAAGCATGAGAGGCTAAAGCCCATAGTTAGGGTTGTGATAACCCTGGTTGATTGACAAAGTAAGGGAAGTGCTATTGTTATTCTGAATCGATACCCATGCATGAATTTCTTAATCTTCATTATAATAGTTTTATTAATGGGTGCACACATTAGGATCCTGCCTAGATATTGCTACTTACTCCATAAAAGGAGTAGTGACTAAGAAAATATATAGACAACAGTAATTTAGAGTTTAATTATCGATCCACGCTTCTAGGTTTTATCTTAGTAAGATGGTTAGATTTTATCTAATAACTAAAGAGTCAAAAGGTAATAGTTAATTGGGATTAAGATAAGGTTTAGTAAGGTGACATCTTGAGACTCAAAAGGTAAAGGGTGAAATCCTTTTGCTCGTCCAAAAGACTGTACAAGGTATATAACTTATCGATTCTGCATGCAAGGTATCGGGTTGGTTAAACATAGCACGATAAGCCTATGGAGTTGACAAGCCAAAGGAAACTCAATCCTAGTATTCACCTATGACTGATTATAACCAAAGTTGATATTAGTTAATTGTTCGACATTGATACTCAAACCCCCCCCCCCCCCATTTACTTTTCCAGTTATGCCCGTTAATTACAACAGCTGAGAGTCACATTTTCATGTATTCTATTAGGATTCTACCTCAACCTTTGTTGGGTTACTATATTCGATAGTGATTGTATCATCTTCTGAGAGGAGGTCTAGCTTGGATGTCACTAATGCACATCTTCAAAGTTTCGCTACATAACCCCCATTAAGCCCAATTACAATGAAGAAGATAAAAAACAAGTCCAGAAAATAAAAATACTTTGTAAAGAATTAGCAAAATTACAATTCCCAGACGAAAATAAAAAATTTATATATATAGTAGAAGCAGATGCTAGTGAATATAATTATGGAGGAGTACTTAAATATAGATATGAAGAAGAAAAATTAGAACATCATTGTAGATACTACTCAGGTACGTTTAATAAAACAGAAATAAAATGGGAAATAAATAGAAAAGAATTATGTTCTTTATATAAATGTTTATTAGCATTTAAGCCATATATATTATATAACAAATTTATTGTACGGACAGATAATACACAGGTACGTTGGTGGTTAACAAAGAAAATACAAAATCCAGTTACAACGAACGAGATTCGGAGACTAGTATTAAATATATTAAATTTTACATTTACAATTGAAGTAATTAGTATTAACAAAAATGTTATTGCAGATTACATATCAAGACAAAGCTACACAGACTGATATAATAGAAGATGCTTTAGAAAAAATACTCAAAACCCTAACTACGCTTTCAATGAAAGTGGACAGTATGGGTAATGAACTAGAAAATCTAAAGACTAATGAAGTTAAACTAAAGTCTAAAGTTATGAATCATCTAACTCAGCAGTGTGCAGATCTATGTCGATCGAAAGACATTAAAATTCCAGAGCTAAAAAGAGACGTTGGGACACTCCATAAAACCCATAATGTTTATTAATCTACAATTGCAGGTACAAGCAAAGGAGTTAGTGGACAAAGATATCAGAACATGAACATGAATAAGATATTTGAAAAATCATTTATACTAAAAATACAAAAAGACCCCTTGTACATACCCCCCTCAAGTTACCACATATCGAGATAGTTTGAACCAAGATAAAAAAACTTATAACCATATAGCCCAAGGATATATAGAAAATATCTACAAAGGTACAAACTTTTCTAAACCTTAACCCCAGAGCTACAAATATCCAAGATCAAACACAAACTATATAACCCAAAACTTGCAAAGTTACAACAAGCTAATTGCACTACCCAAAATCAATCCAAGCTTAATAAAAACATGTTTCGACTATGGATTATTAAATACTGTATATATCCAAGATGGAGAAGAACTAACAGCTATAGAAGAATTACATAAAGTATTCACCACCTATAAAAGAGTAACCAAAGGAAATTTATTTTATATAAAGTGTTATACTGCACTAGTAGAGATATTATATGACGAGATCAAACTAGTTATACAAGTTGTAAAAATAGGATCAACCAGAGATATGATTATACCGGGAGATATTGTGCAGCATGCAGAGATACCTAAAATCGAGATACCTAATTTTTATGCAAATAAACGACTTATTGGATTAGCTACAATTATTCAAGAATTAACAAATAATTACATCAACGGAAACCCAATATGGAGCTATTATTCAGGAGACCATCAAATGATTTATTTAAATTCAAGAGAGCTACGACAAACAGATATGGAAGATATTAGACAATAGATAATGATGTTACTTAACCCAGAAAAAAATCTACTGCAAGAGCAATTAAGAAAGGATTTATTTTAGATGGATTATTAACAAGATATTGCAAGATAATTGGACACAATATCTAAACCATCAATGTTCGAAATATAATAGAGGAGATAATATTAATCCAGAAGTCTAGCTAGAATAAAACCAAGAAGATAAGGGTGCCAGCTAGAAGATAAAAATCAATGGAGCAATAATGGAAAGAGACAAGGAAAATGACATATGGAAGAAAATTTAGCCTTTCCTAAAATTTCTTTACATAAAGAGATAGTAGATTAGATTTTTTGAAATTTAGTGTCATTATTACTTTTTGACTTCCTTGTACCTACTATTAATAGCTTTTAAAACTTTTTAGCACCCACTTTGTAAAAAATAAGGCACGTGTAAAGTAAGAACAATGTAGATAAGTTTTATGCATTTTTTTAGGCTATAAAAATGTAAGCCTCCGACAAGTTAAGGGCAAGTCTTTATGGGTTGAAGCAAAAAGCCATCCTTTGTAAATAAAAAACTTTTGAATATTTAATAAAAAATAGATATATTTCAAAGCAAAAGTTATGGATGAACAAAGCCAGAATTATCAAATCTATCAGAACAGGTATATTTATTTATGGTTATGAATAGCTAAATTCATAAATTTCTGACAATCATGCTATGATAAAATAAGTTCATTTTAGTTACTTTATAGTATAATTATTCGAAAAATAGCATACTAAGAAATTTATTAGCAAAGTGGAAAAGGAGAAAAATCCCTAAGAACTATGCCATCCTAAAGGTGAAACCGGTGAGGAAAGAAAGCCATGATAGGGAAGTAGCCAGAGTAGAGGTGCTATTTAAGGAAAAAGTATCCAGATTACCATGCTAATAGTGACCGAAGAATATGTTATTTAAGAATAATCTAGTATATAGTAATCTAAAATGATCATATTTTGTTATGTGTATGATTGAAGGGAATATTTAGAAAAATGATCATATGAAAAATGAATACTTTATGCATCATATTTCTGATTTTTATGTAGTCGAGTAGATTCTTTTTCATAAGATTTCTATTAATCTTATTTGTTCCATATCTTTCCTTCAATATTCTGATTATTCGTAATTTATCATTTTAGTCTGAGTAATACCAATCTGAATACTAATATCTACCATCAAAATCTATATTTTCTAACTTTTGTTCTATCCATTCAGTCTTTAGTAACTAATCTTCAAAATCATATATCTTTTTCCATATGAGTTTTCTTATATCTATTATTTCTATATCCTTAAGTATACACAAAATAAGTATCTTGACCCTATCTATCATTTCATCAGATAAGTAGTTAGTCATTTTTATTTCATATGATGCTTATTTCAAAATATTCCCTTCAATCATATACATAAAAAAATATGGTCATCTTAGATCACTATGTACTAGATTATCCTTAGATAATTATGTTGTTTTGTCACTATTAGCATGGTATATTTGGATACTTCTTTCCTAAACAGCACCTCAACTCTGGTTACTATCCTATCACGGCTTCTCTGTCCTACTGGTTTCACCTTTAGATGGAATAGTTCTAGGAATTTTTCTCTTTTTTCTCTTTGCTAATAAACTTCAGAACATATTATCCTTCGAATAATTCTACTATATAGTAACTAACATGAACTTATTTTATTATATCATGATTGTCAGGAATTTATGAATTTAGCTATTCATAATTATAAATGAAAATACCTGTTCTTGTAGGTTTGATGATTCTGAGCTTTGATTTTCCATAGTGGAGTATAAAACTGAATATCTTATTAAATATTTTGAGATATTTTTTATTGTGTACAAGGAGGCTTGCTTTCCTTGTAGAAAGTCTTTCCTTAGATCTGTCAACGGCTCTTCCATTTATAATCTCTAAAAGATAAAATACATGTAAACTACTATTTCAAACTTGATGCCTGTCTACTTTTTACAAAATTAATGAAAATCCTAAAGCTCATTCCTATTCTACATTTGTCAAAAAGACAAAACTAATAATAACACTTGCCAAAAAAGTCAAAACTTAAAAAGGCTTATACAATAATTTATGTTTTTAGTCAAAAAGGCTATTCACATGTCACTTTCATAGCTTTTAATATCTTATCTCCTTGTTTATCTCTTCATTGCTCCGTTATTTTTTAGCTTTTGTCTGTCTTCCAGCTGGCGTCCTTATCTTCATTTATTCTAGTTGAAATTCGGGGATCACATTATTTTCTCCATTGTATTTTAAGCATAGGTTGTCGAGATATTTATTTCCTATTAATTTACAATATGTTATTGTAACTCTTCTAAAATAAATTCCTTTTTAATAACTCCTGTGGTTGGTTATTTTTCTTGATTGACTAATGTCAAAATCCATCTTTGGACTTCTTTCATACCTGACTGTCGTAGCTCCCTTGAATTTGAATAGATTATTAGTTGGTCTCATGAATAGTAACTTCAAATCGGGTTTCCATTAAGATAGTTATTTGCTAGCTCTTAGATAATTGTAGATACTCCAATGATTTGTTTTGCATAAAAATTAGGTATCTCAACTTTTGGTATCTCTGGTAGTTTCCCAACGTCTTCTGGTATAATCATATCTCTGGTTAATCCAATTTTCATAATTTATATAACTGGTTTTATTTCATCATATAATATCTCAGCTGGTGCGGTATAAAATTTTATTAAAAATAGGTTTCCTTTGGTTATTTTTTTTGTAAGTAGTGAATGCTTTGTATATTTTTGGTATAGTTGTTAGTTCGTTTCCGTCTTAAGTATATACAGTATTCAGTAGTCCATAACTGAAACAAGTTCTAACTAGGTTTGGATTAATTTTTGGCAGTGCGATTAACTTGTTGTATCCTTTTAGTTTTTGGATTATATAGTCTGTGTTTTGTTCTTGGATATTTGTAGCTCTAGGTTTAAGATTCAAGTAAGTTTGTATTTTGTGGATGTTTTCTATGTATAATCTTGTTATATGGTTATATGCTTTTTTGTCTTGGTTTAAAATTTCTAGATATGTGGTAGTTTCTGGAGGTATAAATAGAGGGTCTTTTGGTATTTTTGGTATAAATGATTTTTCAAATATCTTATTCATATTTAATCCTTGTCTATTAACTCCTTTGCTTGTACCTGCAGACATAGATTGATAAAGATTATGGGTTTTATGGAGTGTCCCAACGTCTCCTTTTAGCTTTTGAATTTTGATGTGTTCCGATCGACATAGCTCTGCATTTTTGTAGTCATGCGGCTAACTTGTAGCTTTAGACTTCAGTTTATCTTCATTAGTCATTAGCTTTTCTACCTCATTGCCCATAATGTCCACTTTCAGTAAAAACATAGTTAGGGTTTTAAGTATCTCTTCTAATGTATCATTTTTTGTTATATCAGTCTATGTAGTTTTGTCTTGATATGTAATCTGCAATAACATTCTTGTTATTACTGATTATTTCAACTGCAAATGTAAAATTTAATATATTTAATACCAATCTCCGTATTTCATTTGTTGGGACTGAATTTTGTATTTTCTTAGTTAGCCACCATCATACCTGTGTATTATCTGTTCGTTCAATAAATTTGTTATATACAATATATGGTTCAAATGCTAATAAACACATATATAATGAACATAATTCTTTTCTATTTATTTTCCATTTTATTTCTATTTCGTTAAACGTTCCTGAGTAATATCTACAATGATGTTCTAATTTTTCATTTTCATACCTGTATTTGAGTACTCCTCCGTAGCTGTGCTCACTCGCATCTGCTTCAACAATGTATGTAAAAATTTTGTTTTCATCTGGAAATTGTAATTTTGATAGGTTTTTACAAAGTATCTTTATTTTTTGCACTTGTTTTTTATCTTCTTCACCATAATTATATTCTACATCCTTTTTTATTTTTTTCTGTAATGATTTTAAATTTTCTGCTAATTTTGGTATGTATTTTCTTACTTGATTTAGTAATCCTAAAAACGATTGTAATTTCTTTTTTTGTATCTAATTCTTCTTATGAATTTATTATTTTTTGTACTATATGCTGTTTCATTTTTACTCCACTTTTATCTATTTGTATTCCTAAAAATTCTATCTGATTTTTCATTACTTTTTCCATCTTTTCACTTAAGCTTATTTCTGAATTTTCTATTATATTTATAAATTTTTCTAATAATTTTAGGTGTTCTTTTTTAGTTTTTGAATATAACAATATATCGTCTATGTATACTATACAATTAGGTAATTGTTTGAAATAATTATCCATAAAATATTGATATCTACCTAGTGCATTTTTATATCCAAATGGTAGTACATTCCATTCATAAAATCCTTGTGGTGTTGTGAATGCAATTAATTTTTTAGATTCTTATTCTAATTTTTTGTATTTGTCTTATTTTGAATATTTTGTTTGGTATTAGGTAGTTATATGGTATAGTTTTTACGTTTAGGTTCCTATAGTCAATAACCATTATACTTTTTCCTCTTTTTTGTTCACTATGTTTATTTACTATAAATGCTGGGTTAGTGTGTTTACTATTATATTTTTGTATATATTGTTTTTCTAATAGTTCATTTATATGCATTTCAAATTCTTTTAGATCGTCAAAATTGTATGTTAGTGGTTTTTGAGTTATTATACTATCTTTATTTATTGGTTAAATTTTTACAGTAGTTTTATGTTTTTTTTCCATCCTTTTAATGGATCTTCACTATACAGTTGTTTCAATTTATTTTTACTTTATCTATTGAAAATATGGTCATTTCTTCCTTATTTACAGAGAATATAATTAATTCTATCGTATCTTCAGTAGTTTTTATATTTTCTAATTTTTGTGTAATTTTTTCACTTTCTTTTATCCAATCTGTTTTCTTTCTTATTTTATTAGTAACTCTTTTTGCTCTTACCTTTTGTTTGCATGGTGTTGTAAATCACCAGTGTGTTTTAGTTATTATGTGTGGATATAGTTTATCTAAAAATGGCATTCCTAAAAGCATATCTTTTGATGTTAGTTCGTAATTATAAACTTCTTCTATTATTAATATTTTATCTCATATTTGTATTTTTACATTTCTAGCTTTATATGTAATAAGACTCCCTCCATTATTAAATCCTTTAACTACTATTGGTGTTCTTAACTTATCCCATTTACTTTCTGATAAACAGTTTTATCTAAATAAATTGGCTTCTGTTCCTATTTCTGTGATTGGTATATAATATCTATTATAATATCCTTCTACTATTATCTTCATGAGTACGTATATTTTCATATTAAAGCTCTTTTTATTAACAATTTTTCTTTATTATATGTTAAGGTTAATTGGGTATGTTCTATATTGTATGGTTTTACTTGTTCCAACCATTTTATTCCTAATATTATATCTGCTTTTTGTGTTTCTCTTTTACTTCAAATTCAATTTTTATCTTTCTGAGTCCTATTATAATTTTTTTTCAGTCATATTTGTAATAATTATTAGATTTCTTGGCAAATCTGGATATTTATCATTACTTGTTTTAATTTCTTCAGTTTTTACTAAGTATTTCATTATATAATTATCTTCCTGTCCTGTGTTTATTAGTATTAAATATTTTTTTTCATCTATTGTTCCTATTATATAATATTGAGTTAGGTTAGGTTTTGGAGTTATCTCATATCTTATTCTTTTTAATGGTTCTATTTTTTCACAAGATATTCTTCTTGGTGTTCCTATTCTTTCATTTAGTATTTCCAATTTTTCTTCTATATCTATATTTTGGTAGCTATAATCATTATTATCTATGATTTTTACAAATTTCTCAAAAGATCTTTCTATTTGTATTTTTTTTTTTAAGTTATGTTATGCTTTGTTGTTAATACATATAAAGTTTTACATCTTACTGTAAATATTTTACTTCCTGGGGTTAATTCTATTCCTGATATTTTCCAGTATAGTACTAATGACTTATCTATATTTTTATCTGTCACTGGTACTGAATAATTTGCACTTATTATAAATTTAAATTTTTGGTATATTAGATTCTCTCTTATAGCACTTATTATGCTTTTTTCTATAGGTTTTACGATCCTATTATCTGCTAAATATAGTTCTATTGGTGTATCTATTCCTTCTCTAAAACATGTTTTTATTAATATTTGTGTTCTTCCAAGGTGTACATATTTTATTGGGTCTTTACTTTTTAAATCTTGTATTTATTTATTAACTATTCTTTTTGTTACTAATGATATACTAGCTTTTCCTTTCGCGTATCTACAATCTATTATATGTTCTTTTTGGCTTACTACGTAGTATTCTTCTTTCCGTCTATTAAATATATTCCTTATTGTTGGTATTTTAAATATTTTTTCTACACTTAAGTCTAATTCTTTTCCTTTTATTTCTTCAAATATATTACTATCAAATATAATTTTTTGGTCTATTTTTTTTCATTTAAATATTCTTCCTTTTTTATTATTTGTATACTTTCTTCAGTCATTTAATTCATCTAATTCTCTATCTATTTCGTTATCTGTTTCATTTTTCTAGATTTTATATATACTATCTTCACTTTCTAATTCATAATCTATATAATCTATTTGCATATATTCTGTATTTTCTATCTTTATTTCTGATATTTGTTTCTTTTTTTGATCTTTGGGTACTTTACAATCTTTAGCTAGGTGTCCTAATTTTCCACAATTATAACATTTACATTCTTTTATAGATTTCTTCTTTCTATATGGTCTTTTATGTTTATAGTCTTTTACGTAATATTTTTTTCTTGATTTTTTATATTTATATTGGAATTTCTTATATTTATTATATTTCTTATGTCTTTTTCTTTTCTTGTAGTATTTTTCTTCACAACCAAATTGGGGTGTTATTTTATCTTTGCAACATGCTAAATTCTTTATTAATGTTTTTTCCATTTTTAATTCTTCCCTATATTTTTCACATATATTTCTATACCATTGTTGTAAAAATTTATCCTTGCTCCTAGAGTATCTACTATTTTTACTTCATCCCAACTTTTTATTATTTTTGAACTAAATGGTTCAGGTAGTTTGCTAAAATATAATCCCCTTATTTCCTTACTTTCTTTTGCATAGAAAAAGATACAAATAATGTTGAAAGAATATTATTATAAAGATACAAATAGGAATTTAATGTTGAAATAAGCAATATTTAATATGTGCTACATAGATGAATATATATGTGCATTCAAAGAATATTATTATAAGGGAAAATATAATATAGAAGAAAGTAAGGAAATAAGGAGATTATATTTTAGCAAACTACCTGAACCATTTAGTTCAGAAAAAATAAAAAGTTGGGATGAAACAAAAATAGTAGATACTTTAGGAGCAAGGATAGAATTTTTATAACAATGGTATAAGAATATATGTGAAAAATATAGGGAAGAATTAAAAATGGAAAAAACATTAATAAACAATTTAACATATTGAAAAGATAAAATGGCAGCCCAATTTAGATGTGAAGAAAAATACTACAAAAAAAGAAAAAGACATAAGAAATATAATAAATATAAGAAATCCCAATATAAATATAAAAAACCAAGAAAAAGATATTACGTAAAAGACTATAAACATAAAAGACCATATAGAAAGAAGAAATCTATAAAAGAATGTAAATGTTATAATTGTGGAAAATTGGGACACCTAGCTAGAGATTGTGAAGTATCCAAAGATCCAAAAAAGAAATAAATATCAGAAACAAAGATAGGAAATACAGAATATATGCAAATAGATTATATAGATTATGAATTAGAAAGTAAAGATAGTATATATGAAATCTCGTAAAATGAAACAGATAATGAAATAGATAGCGAATTAGATGAATTAAATGACTGAAGAAAGTATATAAATAATAAAAAAAGGAAGAATATCTAAATGAAGAAGAAATAGACCAAAAAATTATATTTGATAGTAATATATTTGAAGAAATAAAAGGAAAAGAATTAGACTTAAGTGTAGAAAAAATATTCAAAATACTCACAATAAGGAATATATTTAATAGACGGAAAGAAGAATACAAGTAGTAAGCCAAAAAAAACATATAATAGATTGTAGATACGTGAAAGGAAAAGCTAGTATACCACTCGTAACAAAAAGAATAGTTAATAAAGAAATACAAAATATAAAAAGTAAAGACCCAATAAAATGTGTACACCTTGGAGGAACAGAAATATTAATAAAAGCATATTTTAGAGAAGGAATAGGTACACCAATAGAACTATATTTAGCAGATGATAGGATCGTAAAATCTATAGAAAAAAGCATAATAAGTGCTACAAGAGGGAATCTAATATACAAAAAATTTTGATTTATAATAAGTGCAAATTATCAGTACCAGTAACAGATTAAAATATGGATAAGTCATTAGTACTGTATTGGAAAATATCAAGAATAGAATTAACCCCAGGAAGTAAAATATTTACAGCAAGATGTAAAAATTTATATGTATTAACAACAAAGCATAAAATAACTGGAAAAAATAAAATAAACAAAATACAAATAGAAAGCCCTTTTGAGGAATTTGTAAAAATCATAGATAATAATGATTATAGCTACCAAAATATAGATATGGAAGAAGATTTGGAAATAGTAAATGAAAGAATAGGAACACCAAGAAGAATATCTTGTGAAAAACCAAAACCATAAAAAAGAATAGCATATGAGATAACTCCAAAACCTAACCTAACTCAATATTATAAAATAGGAACAATAGATGAAAAAGAATATTTAATACTAATAAACACTGAATAGGAAGATAATTATATAATGAAATACTTAGTAAAAACTGAAGAAATTAAAACAAATAATGATAAATATCCAGATTTGCCAAGAAACCTAATAATTATTAAAAATATGACTGAAAAAGAAATTATAATTTGACCTAGAAAGATAAAAATTGAATTTGAAGTAAAAGAAGAAACACAAAAAGCAGATATAATATTAGGAATAAAATAGTTAGAACAAGTAAAACCATACAATATCGATCATACCCATTTAACCATAACGTATAATAAAGAAAAATTGTTAATGAAAAGAACTTTAATATGAAAATATACGTACTCATGAATATAATAGTAGAAGGATATTATAATAGATATTATATGCCAATGATAGATACAGGAGCAGAAGCCAATCTATGTAGCTATAACTGTTTACTAGAAAGTAAATGGGATAAGTTAAGAACATCAATAGTAGTTAAAGGATTTAATAATGAAGGGAGTCTAATTACATATAAAGCTAGAAATGTAAAAATTCAAATATGGGATAAAATATTAATAATAGAAGAAATTTATAATTACGAACTAACATCAAAAGATATGCTTTTAGGAATGCCATTTTTAGATAAACTATATCCATACATAATAACTAAAACATACTGGTGGTTTACAATACCATGCAAACAAAAGGTAAGATCAAAAAGAGTTACTAATAAAATAAGAAAGAAAATAGATTGGATAAAAGAAAGTGAAAAAATTACATAAAAATTAGAAAATTTAAAAACTACTGAAGACACGATAGAATTAATTATATTCTATATAAATAAGGAAAAAATGAATATATTTTCAATAGATAAAGTAAAAATAAATTAAAACAACTATATAGTAAAGATACATTAAAAAGATGAAAGAAAACATAAAACTACTGCAAAAATTGAACTAATAAATAAAGATAGTATAATAACTCAAAAACCACTAACATACAATTTTGACGATCTAAAAGAATTTGAAATGCATATAAATGAACTATTAGAAAAACAATATATACAAAAAATTAATAGTAAACACACTAGCCCAGCATTTATAGTGTAATACCCCGCAAAGTCCTCTTCCAGTCTGAGCCTTAGAGTGTATTCAGTAAAGCAAAAATCCGAGTCTAAAAGTTTTAGAAATACCTTCTAAAGTATAAAATACTTTGAATCATGTGTAATTTCCCCAATTTCTACTTTTTTATCATGTAGAGAGTTGAATAATCTTTCCATCGATACCAAATTTGCCCAAATCGGACATTCGGGTGAAGAGTTAGAGCCATTTTAGTGAGATAGTGTGCCACCTGGAATCTTAGCGCATTACGGAGCCAGCCAAAATGGAAATTGTCAAAATCCAATGATCCTCCGTGATTCCACCACATTGCGTAATAGTTCCAGTTCCCAAACAAGATGGCAATGCGATTTCCTCCATGTCGCGCCGTTGTGCAGTTTTCCAATTGTCCATTTTCCAGTGAACTGGTGCGATTATGGCGCGTCATGCCAGCATGTAAAATCGAGATTTTTAGCTTAATTCCAAGGAGTTTTTGATCTTTTCTCCTTCCCCCTAGCCTCTACAAATACCCAGTTAAGGGATCTCAGCTTCATTTTTCTCTTCTACTCCAAAAACTAGGGTTTCCAAAATAAAAAATCCTCTTTTCTCCTTCTACAAGAAAGTCAAGAGAGATCAAGAAAGATCTAGAGAAATCAAGAAATCTTCTGAAGGCTTTCAATAAAAGAGTTTCCCTAAGGTACGTGGATTTTGATTCTTGGGTCTCTTTTATCCATGAAGCTCAAGAACCCTTTTAAAAAAAACTTAAAGATTTTATGTTTCAGAGATTCCATGATTTTTTTATGAGTTGAAATTGATGTTACTTGTGTTATTGATTTTCAATTTATGTTTGTTTACAAGATTCATGAGCTTTGACCCAAGTATGTGGAATCCATGTGATGTTTGTGGTGATCTATCCATATGTTGCTTTCTATGTGATGTGTTCATGACATTGAGTGTAGAAATGGTTGAATAAGTGAAGCATGTCCCCCATAGGTTTGATAAAATACCTTAGTGAATGGATGGTGCTATGATAGTGTGAAATCTGCAAGTTGGTGTAAACTCGTACTGGTCTAATGGTTGTTGAAAGACCTTAGTGAGAAAGTTGAGACAAGATAGTGGTAAATTCCCCAATCATGTGCTCTTTGATATGTTCTAAGCTTCTAATACATGCCAAATGGTTAGCAAGTAAGTTGTGACGTGATAGTATGAAGTTTCCCCGAACCATGTAATATCCAAATACATGTCAAGATTGATATAAGTATGAAGTACTGGGTAAGACCTTGTTGAATAGAGTATGATCTAGTAGCATGTTTCCCCTATGCTATTATATGATTATGATTTCGAAATATTTAAAGTGACCCCTTAATAATTATGATGATGAGTAAATAATTGTGATCCCTAAATGCTTGAAGTGATGCTTTAATGATAATGATGTTGAATGAATGATTATGATGATGATGATGAATGAATGGTTGTGCTAATGGAGGAATAATTATGCTTTATTTTATGTTATCGAGTCCTGGGGGTATTTATACCCGATAATTTAGCTGCTATCTAGAGCCCGTGTCAGTTTCACGATAATTCCAGTCGATCCATGATTCTCAGAACTCAGTGAACTATAGAAATCTGTATCCTCAGACAATTGCAGAACTTAAGAAAGCTCAGTAATCTCAGTTATCTTTGTAATCTCCATATCTCTAGCAATCTAGCCTCAATCCTGAAATCAGCTCAAATCTTATAGTACTTAAGTGTTCAATTCTTATCTCAGAAGCGATTCAAATTATCTATTCAAGCTCTGTATCGTCAGTTAGATACCGTAATTCAATACCATTTCCATCAGATATGGAACTAAGTGATATCAACGTAGCTCAGTCAGATATTTTGATAAACATGATTAGTATCAGATTTAGTTCAGTTGTGTTCAGTTAAGAATTCAATCAGAGTCTTTCAGTTAGGAGTAGAAACTAGCACCGAGCGAGGAAGGGGATGACGGCTCATCTCGTCAGCGAGAGAGAGAGGCTAGAGTCGTTAGTAGCAATCCCTGACCTCCAGAATGCGTAGCCAGCGCAGGATATAGGATTCACCATCAGGAAAAGGTTGTCACCTCCAGAGGGAGAGTATTTGACTATCATATTGCCTTATTTCAACTGCCTGGTAAGGGTCATCCGTCAGAGAGGATTGGCCAGAGAGAGGTCTTTACTCGTGGCACAGTAATGACATTTTCCAGCTGGGGTTACAGGTTGGACCCCACCCGTGGTTGGTTGGGGCATGTCAGTTAAGTAACTTCTTCCCACAGTTTTAGTTTACAGTTTCAGTTTCAGTATCAATCTTCAGAAATCAAGACTGTCAGATAAAATCATCTATCATTATGAGGAACTTAGATAGTTCCATTGATTCATGGACCATCCTATCAGATAGGCTTGGTCTCATATACAGTTATTTGATGTCATATTTAGATATATGCCTCCAGATAGGCTTGATTCACAGTCTCAGATTCTATTGAGTAACCTTGTTATCATATTCAGATATATTCATATTTCTTATCATTGATAATAGTTTCTAAAATCATCTGTTAAAGAGGTTGATCTCTAATCTTATCAGTCGAAAGCAGTAAGTTCAGAATTCAGTCCTTGATGTAAGTGCGTCGAGATCCTCAGTTATGAGTATCAGATGAGTCAGTGATTCAGTATCTCAGTATCAGTAGTGAGTTCAGTCTGCAGTAAAGTGGTATTCGAGTTTCAGTAGTTAGAGTTGCGATAATTGTGATTATGGTTTGTGCATTCATGTATATGTTCTCGTGCGACATTTTCATAATTATTCAGTTTAGATATTCTGCACGTATGAGCCTTTGCATTTAGCCTTACATCGTCTACATACTCAGTATATTCCTGTACTGACGCATTTCCACTATGGTGTTTTATTTGGCACCATAGGTTCAGAGGCACAAGACCTAGAGTTTCCTCAACAGTTCAGTCCCAGTCAGCAGCAGTAGTCATAGCAGTGAGTCCGTCTTCTTTCGAGGAAGAATCTTAGTTTACTTTTTTGCATCAGACTTTGTTTATATTTTCAGTTGACGGAGTTAGTTGGGGATAAGTCCATCAACTCCACAGTTCAGAAAGTTTAGAGGCTTTTAAGACAGATGCCAGATGTATTAGTATTCAGTTTTTTGTATTTTGAGTATTCATAGATGTGTTGAACCTTATGGCTAGTTTCCGCATTTATTTTAGATATTATGCTGTGTATAGGTACAGATATCAGTAAAGGATTAGCTTATGGTCCTTCGGATCCATAACCATCGTGTGACGTATCGGGATGGGATCTCGGGTCGTTACATATAGTAAATAAACATAGTGAACAAAAAAGAGAAAAAAGTAGAATGGTTATTGACTATAGAAACCTAATCGCAAAAACTATGACATATAATTACCCAATACAAAACAAAATATTAAAAATAAGACACATACAAGGATATAATTATTTTAGCAAATTTGATTGTAAATCAGGATTTTACTATTTAAAATTAGAAGAAGAATCTAAAAAATTAACTGCATTCACAGTACCACAAAGATTTCATGAATGGAATGTACTACCATTTGAATATAAAAATGTACTAGGTAGATATCAACATTTTATGGATAATTATTTCAAACAATTACCTAATTGTATAGTATACATAGATGATATATTGCTATATTCAAAAACTAAAGAAGAACACCTAAAATTATTAGAACAATTTATTAATATAATAGAAAATTCAGGAATAAGCTTAAGTGAAAAGAAGACAGAAATAATGAAAAACAGGATAGAATTTTTAGAATACAAATAGATAAAAATGGAGTAAAAATGCAACAACATATAGTACAAAAAATAATAAATTCAAAAGAAGAATTAGGTACAGAAAAGAAATTACAATCATTTTTAGGATTAGTAAATCAAGTAAAAGAATACATATCAAAATTAGCAGAAAATTTAAAATCATTACAGAAAAAATTGAAAAAAGGATGTAGAATATAATTATAGTGAAGAAGATAAAAAACAAGTGCAAAAAATAAAGATACTTTGTAAAAACCTGCCAAAATTATAATTTCCATATGAAAATAAAATTTTTACATACATAGTAGAAGTAGATACGAGTGAGCACAGCTACAGAGATGTACTCAAATATAGGTATGGAAAAGAAAAATTAGAACATCATTATTGATATTACTCAGGAACGTCTAACGAAATAGAAATAAAATGGGAAATAAATAGAAAAGAATCATTTTCATTATATAAGTGTTTATTAGCATTTGAACCATATATTGTATATACCAAATTTATTGTACGAACAGATAATACACAGGTATAAGGGTGGCTAACTAAGAAAATACAAAATCCAGTAACAACAAAAGAAATACGGAGATTGGTATTAAATATATTGAATTATACGTTTACAGTTGAAATAATCAGTACTAACAAGAATGTTATTGCAGATTACATATCAAGACAAAGCTACACAGACTGATATAACAAAAAATGATACATTAGAAGAGATACTCAAAACCCTAACTACGCTTTCACAGAAAGTGGACAGTATGGGCAATGAGGTAGAAAAGCTAATGACTAATGAAGGTAAACCGAAGTCTAAAGCTACAAGTCAGCCGCATGACTATAAAAATGCAGAGTTATGTCGATCGAAAGACATCAAAATTCCAAAGCTAAAAGGAGATGTTGGGACACTCCATAAAACTCATAATCTTTATCAATCTATGTCTGCAGGTACAAGCAAAGGAGTTAATAGACAAGGATTAAAAAGCTACAAGTCAGCCGCATGACTATAAAAATGCAGAGCTATGTCGATCGGAAGACATCAAAATTTCAAAGCTAAAAGGAGACGTTGGGACATTCTATAAAACCCATAATCTTTATCAATCTATGTCTACAGGTACAAGCAAAAAAGTTAATAGACAAGGATTAAATATGAATAAGATATTTGAAAAACCATTTATTCCAAAAATACCAAAAGACCCTCTATTTATACACCCACAAACTACCACATATCTAGAAAATTTAAACTAAGACAAAAAAGCATAAAACTATATAACTAGATTATACATAGAAAACATCCACAAAAGACAAACTTACTTGAAACTTAAACCTAGAGCTACAAATAGCCAAGAACCAAAAACTGGCTATATAACCCAAAAACTACAAGGATACAACAAGTTAATCGCACTACCAAAAAGCAATCCAAACCTAGTTAGAACTTGTTTCAGTTATAGACTATTGAATACCGTATATACTCAAGATGGAAACGAACTAACAACTATACCAGAAATATACAAAGCATTCACTACTTATAAAAAAATAACCAAAAGAAACCTATTTTTGATAAAGTTTTATACCGCACCAGCTGAGATATTATATGATGAAATAAAATCAGTTATACAAGTTGTGAAAATTAGATTAACCAGAGATATAATTATACCAGAAGACATTGGAAAACAACCAGAGATACCAAAAGTTGAGATACCTAATTTTTACGCAAAACGAATCATTGGAGTATCCACAATTATCCAAGAGCTAGCAAATAACTATCTTAATGGAAACCCAATTTGGAGTTACTATTCATGAGACCAACTAATGATCTATTCAAATTCAAGGGAGCTACGACAGTCAAATATAGAAGAAGTCCAAAGATGGATTTTGACATTACTCAATCAAGAAAAACAACCAACCACAAGAGCAATTATGAAGGAATTTATTTTAGAAGAGTTACTAACAAGATATTGTAAATTAATAGGACATAAATATCTAGAACACCTATGCTCAAAATGTATTGGAGAAAATAATGTGATCCCCGAAGTTCAACTAGAATAAAAAAAGATAAGGAAGCTAGCTGGAAGACAGACAAAAGCTAGAAAATAATGGAGCAATGAAGAGATAAACAAGGAGACAAGATATTAAAAGCTATGAAAGTGACATATGAATAGCCTTATTGTATAAGCCTTTATTAGTTTTGACTTTTTTCGCAAGTTCCATTATTAGTTTTGTCTATTTGACAAATGTAGAATAGGAATAAGTTATAGGATTTTCATTACTTTTGTAAAAAATAGATAGGTGTAAAGTTTGAAATAGTAGTTTACGCATTTTTTTTATCTTTTAGAGATTATAAATAGAAGAGCCGTTGGCAGATCTAAGGCAAGACTTTCTACATGGAAAGCAAGCCTCCTTGTACACAACTAAAAATCTCTCAAAATATTTAATAAGATATTCAGTTTTCTACTCAACTATGGAAAATCAAAGTTCAGAATCATCAAACTTACAAGAACATGTATTTTCATTTTAATTACGAATAGCTAAATTCATAAATTCCTAACAATCATGATATAATAAAATAAGTTTATGTTAGTTACTATATAGTAGAATTATTTGAAGGATAATATGTTCTGAAGTTTATTAACAAAGAGGAAAAGGAGAAAAATTTTCAGAACTATGCCATCCTAAAGGTGAAACCAGTAAGACAGAGAAGCCGTGATAGGGTAGTAACTAGAGTTGCGACTCTATTTAGAGAAGAAGTATCCAAACGTACCATGCTAATGGTGACAGAGGAGCATAATTATCTAAGGATAATCTAGTACATAGTGATCTAAGATGACTATATTTTGTTATGTATATGATTGAAGGGAATATTTTGAAATAAGCATCATATGAAATAAAATGAATAACTACTTATCTGATCAAATGATAGATAGGGTCAAGATACTTATTTCGTATTACTTAAGGATATCGAAATAATAGATATAAGAAAACTTATAAGAGAAAAGATAGTTGATTTTGAAGATGAGTTACTAAATACTGAATGGATAGAACAAAAGTTAGAAAATATATATTTTCATGGTAGATATTATTATTCAGATTGGTATTACTCAGACTAAAATGATAAATTACGAATACTTAGAATATTGGAGGAAAGTTATGGAGCAAATAAGAGTAATAGAAATACTTATGAAAAAGAATCTACTCGACTACATAAAAACTTGAAATATGGAGCATATAGTATACCTTAAAAATAACATAGAAGGATTAATAAGGTTAAAACAAATAATTAGGGAATGCTATGACATAGCATTTCAACAAATATGATAAATCTAGTACTACAAGTACCTCAACTTTGGTGTACTCATGTATCTTTTATTTTTAACAAAAGATAATACATATTATTATTTTAGTTTGCCGTGTTGTTTAAAATCCAATCTAATAATAGAATTATTGTATTTCAGATGTAAAAGATGAATTGTGCTTATGAATTTTATCATTATTTTCAACTTATTTTTTTTATCGATTAAGAATCTCCGTTAAATATGAAATCGCTTACGTTGCAACCTTGACATTAATTTGTAGGTAACAAAATAGGAGCAAGTTGTATCGATTTTTCATGAAAAATCTTATACATGTATCTTTCATTTCTAATGAGAGATTATAAATTTATCACTTTAGTTTATTTTTTCTGTTTGTATAATATCCAATTTAATAATAGAACTTATTATATTTCCGATGCACAAGAATGAATAGTAATGGAGTAGACAACAACAACAACAACAACAAAAAAAAAGATAATAGAGAAGATGCTATTAACTTCCATGAAAAAATTCTGTTACCATGCACCTCAATTTTCATCTAATTACATTAATATGCTTTATTTTATTAGACACTTATTAAAAATGATTCAAATAATTTTTCAAATGAATTAATGGATATTAGATCTAATTTTTGTTAAAAAAAAACTTTAACCTTTTTTGGTTAGTTTTCACTTTATTAGAAATACTAGTTTAATCGTATGTCTCTCGTAGGTGTAACGTTTGATTATTAAAATTAAATTATTTTATATTTTACAAAATTTTTTAATAAAGTATAAAATTTTAAATCACTTTTCAAAAATCTTTCACACTTTAATATAGTAATGTAAACATAAACATACACACACACACACACACACACACATATATATATATATATATATATATATTATCACCAGATATTTCAAGTTGTTGATGGATCATCACTTTTACATTTGTCATATAGTACTTCTTTCCCTTGTTTCCATAGGCTAAGAGAGTTGCATCAATTTGAACCATATTTGTGTTAAGATTATTTTTTTTAATATATTTAAAATCTTTTCTTAGTTTTAAAGTTAAATCATTACAAAATCATTGATTACTCTTATTACATACTTCAAACTTTTTAAAATCTGGTTTTTCTTAATTTTTTCTTATTCTAACAAATTTATATTTACTTTTAAATCTGGGTTAGTACCTCTAGAATGTACTGAGTATGTGGAGGTGAATGCGTAAGTAAAAATGATAAATGAATATTCAAATAAACTTTTGATGATGCATGCTTAGTGTAAATGACTCACCTTGAATCTGAACAAAATAAAAGACTGCAAAGTCATAATCATAAATAAAGAATCATAAGAGTAAACTTTGTGAGCCATGACACTTTGTTTCTAAAATCTTACTTATTTTTCTTTCTTAGGGATGTTCTTCTAACTGACATAAACCATGTGAGCTACCATGGCATCCAACATGTTACCCACATTGGAGAGAATTGTTCTTCCTTTGCCATCGTAATACAACCTTAATCTTAGTGATCACTATACTTTACATTATCCATATTGGAAAAAAAGATTAACCTACACTGGCTCGTAGTTTCTAGGAGTTTAGGATACGCTCATCCGTATTCCCTTTTCGGTGCTAAATACTACTCTCAAAGTTTGTATATGTTCTCATACTTAAGAAATCTACCTTAAACTAGCATAAGATTTTGTATACTAGAAACAATTTATGCTTCTCTCTACTTTAAATCATAATGAAGATAGACGATTGTGGATTTCAAGTCTTGTCATTGAATCAAAAGCTCAACCTTTCATCTAAATTTAGAGCTTAAACTTAAGGCGTAATTCTCATACTTTCATTCATATAACTTGTAATACAATATCATGCTTAAAACTTAATTTGAAATTTTTAATCAATGTTTCAAATCAAACTCATAATATTCAAACTACAATAGGGAATCTTCAAGTCAAAACATAAATGGATGAGAATATATATGCACTTTAGTACTTCATTTGGGTATGAACCCTAATTGTAAATCATATAACTTTAACTTTAAAAATAAGTTTTGGGAACAAGGATGAAAGAATATCCTTGTTCACAAGCCCCACATACCTTGATTAGATAAATCCTTGGAGAAAGCTTGAATTTGAAACTTAAATCTTGAGTTCTTAATGGATGAAACTTGAATTTTGTTAAATAGAAGAGGGAAAGGGTTTTTTAGTCGTGTATGGAATGCTTAGGATTAAGCGAGTGGAATTATCTTGTTTAAAAACCCCTTAAATCATTTGAAAATGAGTAGGAATGGTTTAGGGGTGTGAAAAGACCATAACTCCCTTAAAATAAGTCAAAACGAAGCAATTTTAGGCATTGTACTTTTGTTGTGCGGCACACGCCAATAGAAACCCTGAGGTTGTGTGGTGCACGCCAATAACACACTTTATCCAATGGCTATTTATGATTTCCATGCAATGCATAGCCTTAGCACATGGCCTAATATGCGGCGCACACTCATTTTTAAGTCCTAAAATCAGCCCCACTCATACCATAACATCTAAACAAGGTCTACCATCGAAATAGGGGTCCTAAAGGTCATTTTGAATGCGTCGTTTGAGCAATACAACTATGGGGTGTTACACTATCCCCCCATGGGAATCATTCATCCTTGAATGGAACTATTTAAGTTGAAGCGGTAAGAAAGATGAGATCTCATACTGAACACTCAAGCGCTGAACTATGATTAAGTAACTAAATTTGAAACATGATATATGGACTAAGCTGAGTTTCCTAAATACATTCTGTGACATACAGATAGTTATATAGCTAAGATAGAGAATGAGAGAGTTGATTTAATAGAAACCATTACCTTAAGCTGAGTCTAAATTCGTAAGGAAAAGATAGGGATACTTGGCCTGCATATCTACTTCTCCGTCCTAAGTGGCTCCCTCAACAAACTGATTTTTCCATAGGACCTTAACCAAAGGAACTTTTTTATTCCTTAGCCTACAAACCTGGCGATCAAGGAACTCAACTGGGACTTTTTCGTAGAAAATCAATCTTTAACATCCATACTTTCCAATAGAACACCAGAATCTGAATCACCGATGTATTTCATTAACAAAGAAAAATGGAACACCGGGTGTACTGATTCCAAATCTATAGGCAACTCTAGCTTATAAGCCACCTTTCTAAAATGGCTCAAAATTCTGTATGGGCCAACATAGAGGGGACTGAGCTTACCCTACTTACCAAAACTCTTCAATTATTGCATAGGCAAATTTTTCAAATAAACTAAGTGACCAACCTCAAACTCAAGATCCCTTCTCCTCACATCTGCATAAGATTTCTAATGACTTTGAGCTGTCTTCATCCTCTCTCGAATCAACTAAACTTTCTCCATCACCTCAAATACAGAATCTGAACCTATAAAAGTAGCCTCACCTACTTTAAACCAACAAATAGGAGATCTACATCTCCTCTCATAGAGAGCCTCAAAAGGAGCCATCTGGATACTAGAGTGATAACTATTATTGTAGGAAAACTCAAACAAAGGTAAGTGGTCATCCTAACTACCCTTAATGTCAATAACACAGGCTCTCAACATGTCCCTAAAGTCTAAATGGTCCTCCCATCCTGACCATCTGTCTAAGAATGAAAAACTGTATTGAGGTGAAATTTGGTACCAAGACCCTTATGAAAAGACTACCAAAAGTCAGAGGAGAACTAAGTACCTATATCTAAAATGATTGATAATGTAACTCCATTAAACTTTACCAATAACCTAAGATAGACCCTGGCACAATCCTCAGCTGAGTACGAAGTATGGATTGGTAAAAGATGGGCTAACTTGGTGATTCTATCAATAATGACCCAAATCGAATCATGTTGACAATCGTGTATGAGGCAACCCTGTCACAAAATCCTTGTTCACCATCTCCCACATCCAAGTGGGGATGCTAAACTCCTGAAGTGTACCACTAAACCTTTGGTGTTCAACCTTAACCTATTGACAATTCAAACACTTAGCCAAAAATTCTGTAATATCTTTCTTTATACCACTCACCAATAGATTTCTCATAAGTCACAGAATATCTTAGTGGCTCTGAGGTGAATAGAATGCCGCACACCATGCACTTCTGCTAATATTCACTATTTTATACCATCAACAAAGAACGCATAACCTACCTGGACAATGAAGGACCCATCTCCCTCTTGGGAGAAAACCTCCACCTTCTGATCTCTAATTGCCTCTTTTAACTTGACCAAACTAGGATCCCTTTTGTTTTTTTCTTTTACTTCGACAATTAATGAAAATTCCAAACCATTCTGAACCCATATACTACCCTCAGCAGAATCAACCAACCAAACTCCTAACCTAGAAAGAAGATGTACCTTATGGACTAACTCCTTCTTATCTTCCTCAACATGGGAAACATTATCCATAGATAATCTACTAAAGGAATCTGCCACTACATTGGACTTTCTCGGGTGATACAAACCACTCATATCATAATCTTTCAACATCTTCAACCTCCCTCTCTGACAAAGATTTACCTCACTTTGAAAATACATATCGAAGACTCTTATGGTCAGTGAAAAAATCAACAGACATACCATAAAGGTAGTGCCTCTGAATTTTCAAGGCATAAACCATAACAACTAACTCCAAATCATGAATTGGGTAATTCCTTCGTGATCCTTAACTTTCCTAGAGGCACAGGCTATTACTCTCCCTTTTTGCATCAACACACAACTTAACCCAACTCTAGAAGAATCAAAATATACTATGAACCCATCTAACCCTCTTGGCAAAGCCAACACTGGTGTCAAAGTCAATCTATCTTTCAACTCTTGGAAACTTTTCTCATAACTATTCGACCATACAAACTTCACCTTCTTTTGGGTCAGGTTAGTTAATGGTGTGGCTATAGAGGAGAACTCTTCAACAAATCTCATATTGTATCTAGCCAAACCTAAGAAGCTTCAAATATCGAATGGAGTGATGGGTCTAGTCTAGTGCTTTAGTGCATTAGTCTTTTGAGGATCTGCATGAATACCACCCCCTAAAATGTCATGCCCTAAGAAAGTAACAAATTCCAACCAAAAGTCACATTTACCAAACTTTGCATACAATTAATGGTCTTTGAGGGTCTGCAATACTATTCTCAAATGATCTGTATGATCTTTATTACTCCTAGAATAACCAATATGTCATATCTACAGACAATGATAAACATGTCCAAGTACTTCTTAAAGACCTTGTTTATCAAATCCGTAAAGGTTGCAGGAATATTTGTCAGTCCAAATGACATAACCACAAACTTAAAATGGCTATACCTCATTCAAAATGATATTTTTGGAATGTCTTGCTCCCTAACTTTCTATTGATGATATCTTGACCTAAGGTCAATCTTGGAGAACCACCGGGTAAGTTGAAGCTGATCAAACTAATCATAAATTCTAGGAATGTGATACTTTTTTTAATGGTAACCTTATTTAGCTATCTATAATCTATAAACATTCTTAGAGTACCATCTTTCTTGCATATGAAAAGGACTAAAACACCCCACAGAGAGACAATAGGTCTTATGAAATCTTAATCTAAGATGTTTTTAAGATGTTATTTTAACTCTTTAAGTTCGGCCAAAGCTATATGATATGGAGGGAAAGAGATAGTTTGAGTACCAAGAAATAGATCAATACTAAATTTTATTTCTCTAACTAGAGATAGCCCTAGCAAATCTTCAGGGAACATCTCAAGAAACTCATCAACTATACAGACTGATTAAACTAATGGGACTTCAGAATTAGTATCTTTGACTCGAGCTAAATGATAGATACACTCTTTTGATACCAACTTTCTTTCCTTAAGATAAAAGATGGAACGACCTTTGAGAGACACAAAACTACCCTCCCATTTAAAGACTACCTCATTAGGAAATTGAAACTTCACTAAAAAGCTGTGACAAACTTTTAATGCAAAGCACAAATAGAGCCAATCCAGGCCTAGAATAATATCAATATCTACCATCTCTAACTGTATTAGGTCCACTAGTATGATCTTATAGAGTACAACTTTAGGACGCCTCTTACAGACTCACCTTACAATAACTGACTCACCCACTTTGGTGGAAACTGAGAAGGTCTTAGAGAGATTTTCAGGATCTACCTTAAAATTCATGGCAATCAATGGAGTTAAATAAGAGAGATTTGATCTCGAATCTAACAAAACATAGAGATTTAGGTTAAAGGAACAAAGAATACTAGTGACAACATCTAGTAAGCTCTCCTGCTCCTAATAGGATGGTATAGCATAAAATCAATTCTAGCATTGCTACCATCGGTACTAGAAGATGCACCAAGTGGAGTAACTAGGTGACCTGGTTGAGCTGCTGGATTAGTAACCTGAGTTTGAGGACGAATAACCCTACTTCCCTACTTAGCATACGAACACTCTTTGATCCTGTGACTCATCTTTCCACACCTAAAACAACCCCTTTTGCCTTTCAAACACTCACTAGGATGGGTTCTATCATACTTTACATATATTGGATAACTGGACCTTCCACCCATACTATTATAAGACCTGGAATTCAAATTTCTTCCCCACTACTCCTTCTTGCTCCTGGGTGCAGGGCCACTGGCTGAAGATGGTGCAAAAGCTGATGGAATAACCCTAAAATTGCAAATGTATTTCCCCTCTAAACCTTGCTGATTATACTCAAACTGTCCATTCCTAGCCCTATTATTCCTCTTTTCTTTCCTTTAATTTTCTTCCTTAATCTGTTAAGCATGAGTCATCAATTAAGAAATATCCATATCCCTAATAAGTATGGATGTCCTATACTTCATGGCTACACAATCAAATAACCAAGTAATCAACTTACACAAACTAAATCTAGAGTCAAATAACAATTCGAGAGCATACTTAGACAACTGAGTAAACTTAGGACAATACTCTTTCACTGTCATAGAGACCTGCCTCAGGTTTATGAAATCTTCCACCTTATATTCCCTAATCTCATGTGGAAAGAACCTATCTAGAAAAGTATTCTAAAACACCTGCCAACTTGTAAAAGTTGAATTCTCACCTTTACCTTCCTTCCATATAATAACCTATTCATAAACAATATCCTTCAGCTTATAGGATGCTAGCTCTATGCTCCCCTCTTTAGTATTAATCATAATTTGAGTAATCTTTCTCACCTCATCAATAAAGAGTTGAGGATCGTCATCCACCTTTAACCCATGGAACTCACGTAGATTTATCCTCATAAAGTCTTAAATTTTGGCTGTAGCTAAATTACTATTTTGCTGAACTGGGACTACTTCCTATTTTTTGCCCTGAAAATTGGCATTCACATTTTGGGCCAACACTTAAAAGGTAGCCCAAAATTCATCGTGAGATACATTCTCATTCAGACGGTCGACATGCAGGGGTAGGTGATCACCATTATTGGCTCGATAAGGAGGCATATTCATTCACGTAAATCATAAGTTAAGGTAGATAAAGACAATAGTAAGTGCGATAGGTCATGAAAGAAATGATGATTCCTAACTTATTCTGTAGCCTCTTACTTATAAATGTGGCACACTTCACTTCTATGATCAAGACTATATGTAACATGGTTTGTATGACTATCTAGGACTCTTTACAACCTTAGGATCTTATACCAAGTTCTTAACTTCCTAAAAGTACCCCCTTGGATGTCACACGGTGCTCAAGACTATGAGTAGTCTTAAGCTAACCTATAATTCAAACATAACTTGGGACTCATATTAAAAGCGAACTACATATTACAACCTGAAGGTAAATGAATTCATATATTAACAAAAGTCTTAAACTTATAAGTTTTTAGACAACTCTTAAAAATTCAAAACATTATAGTCTGACAAGCCTCTAATACTGACCAGAGAGCCACTGGGATGGACCTCAGCTAACACGAATATAAGCTAAAATCAAATAACTGAAACACTTCATCAATAATAATAGTCCAATAAAATGGGTCCTCAAACTTTAAAGACTTATCAAAAGTCAGGATTTAGGTGGTGATGCCCGTAGTCAATCGTGGTACTGGAAATGAGTACCAGAACCTATATTATAAGACAATGTAGCACATAAAAATATATATGAGATTAAAGACCTATATATATGGGATTAAAGAAAATATAGCACATAGACATATATATCGATAAATTATGTGATTCTAGCTAAAAAATAATTTATTATTATTTTTCCTAAATACGTATTCCAGACCACTTTTCACCTTAAAAAAAAATTCTTCGTAATAATAACTGTCTATTTTATTGAATAACTTATATGTAAACGAGACTAATTATGATGTTTTAAATATTCTACTAATTACTTCAGTCGTGTGAGATTCTAACCCTTTCCACACTTTTATAACAATTTAGTCTCAAAGTATACACTAGACATTGAATTTATGGATTTACACTCTTTCTAGCCATGACTTAAGTTTGTGCATCTATTATATGTCTATATGCAGTTCTCTCTGATATGTGATGAAGGAAGATGTTGTATCAATGATATAAATTATGGGTAAGACCCAATGATAGATTTTAGTATTGGTATTATATATATGTTTTGATGATTTGATAATACTGATTATATACTCAGCAAGGCAGAGGTTAACTATGATGATACTGCTTATATATTAGTACCCGGCAAGGTCAGAGGATAGTGTCATAATGATATTGATACCCAACATGGTTGGAGGATTATTTCATATATATGCCTATATGTACATCTACTAATTTGATTTTGGCTAGCCCTATATATGACAATTATATATATGTACCAGTAAGGCCAGAGGATGATTATGATAATGATGGTTATGATGGTGATGGTTATGATGATGATATGATATTAATTATACTCACCGGTTTGAGTCTAGATATATAATATGATTCTTGGATTGATTATGGTATTGTGGATTCTATTACATTTATCCTTGCATATGCATTGCCTATAATAGAATATGCATATATCTATCAGCCCATGTGGGAAGGAGGTTGCATAGGTATGAGTGATGACTATACCTTGTGGTATATTGTATGTTGGTTTCACCTTTTGAGATTAGGGTGGTGGGGGTACGTGAAAGGCTCAGCTAGGAATTGATTTTCCAAATAAGTCAGTTACTTACGTTGTCATGGATTTTGTTATTATAATTGTTATGGCTAATTTGTGATAGATTGGTTATTGATTTGGTATCAAGATTTGAGGTATGACTCTAGTCTATTCTACCCTACGATTTCATTATTATGTATGATTAACTCATTATTAGACGTATGGATTAGAAACCCTGAGTATATTAGTACTAAATCTTGCTAGGATTACAAACTCTTAAAAATAAAGATATAATGATTTAGGTTGTGCTTCGAGTTGACATTGTATATATGTATATGTATATCTAGCTATATATACCTATGGTATTATCGTATATCCTTTCTTTCCTTTATTTATTCAAATTGTATATTCATTTCTTGGCCTTGTATACTATTATATATATCTATATTTTCCCTTTATTAATTAAAAGGAGAAAGATATATGGTGTAGCATTGAGATTCCTGTGTATGGTAGGAATAGGGTAGCTCATCCTTGATATTTCCTTATCCTTATCATGATAGTTTTGTTGAAATGAGTAAAGTAGTGGACCTTAAGATCTCACTAGCTTTATTATATGATTGTTCGACACTTCTGTATAGTTTTCATTCTATTTATATTTATATGTATCTGCATTATCTTGGGAGCTTAATTGACAGTTGCCTCCTGAGTACCATGTGTTTTGTTTTCATACTATACTTCTGCAGCCTGCAAATCATAGTAAGGGCTATCACTATTGATGTGTACATCATGCAGAGAAACCATAGTTGAGAAACTTAGAGTGAGTTCCTGGCATTCGGAGTATTACTATAACACCCCATATTTTGCATGCACATGTCCTATTTATATGGAACTTGGTATAGCCTTGTGGTATAGGTAACAAACGAGATTTTTTATGTGTGTATTGATAGTGTAGATGGAGTTCTAGCTACTATCTATACATTTTAATGTGACACATTTTAAGCCGTGCAGGCCTAGGCCCAAACCGGAAAATATCACTAGTGGTTTGGGCAGAGATAGGGGTCTCTCAAGCCTTCATGGTTAAGGATGCTCATCGCGGCCAGGGCCCCAGTTTGGGTCATGGAAGAGTGGTATCAGAGCAGGTCATCCTAGGGAGTCTACAAAGCCATGTCTACATAGAGTCTTTCTTATAGGTGTGCTGTCCACCACATCTATAAATAAGAGGCCATGGGCATTTTGCGGTTGTTTCTTTTTTTTCACATCTTAGATCATTCAATAGAGCCCAAGTCATACGTGAAATCATATTTAACCACTAAATATATTTTTTCTGATTATAGTAAAGATGCAGATTACAAAAAGGACTAAGAATAGAGGTAAGCGAGTAGACGTGGCTACCAGAGAAGGAACCAACAAGTCTCCACCTAGACAAGGTAATCAAAATGAGGCTCAAGATGAGTTTGTATCATAAACTTCTTCTAATCCTTCATCTCCAGAAAAGCTAAGGAGGAGAAGAATCGCATCCTCAGAACCACCTATTAATGCTGTTGATCAAAATCTAAGGAATGCAGTGCAATTATTGGCTTGTATAGTGGTTGTAGAAGTTCAGGGACAAACTATTCCAACCACATATTCTATTGGTGCAGATAGGGAAGCTAGCCTACAGACACAAGATTTCCTTAAGATAGATCCTCCCACATTCACCAGATAAGATATTAAAGAAGACCCACAGAACTTTATTAATCAAATCAAAAGGACTCTAGATGTCATGCATGGATCGAATAAAGACACAGTTAAACTAGTAGCAGATAGACTCAAAGGGGAGGCTATATCTTGGTATGAAGACTGGAAATAATCTAGGGGTATCGATGCACCTTCAGCTACTTGGAAAAAGTTTAAAAAGACATTTTTTGATCATCACCTTCCATTTGATATTCAAGAGGCCTATTCAGATCAATGTCTAAATCTTTACCAAGGGAATATGAGCGTGAGGGAGTACAACCATCGATTTAACTCTATGGCTAGGTATTCTCCTAATATAGTAGCTACTATGGATGATTGAGTTCATTTATATATGGATAGATTGGATCCATATCAGGTTAGAGATTGTACTATTACTGCTTTGACCAAAGACATGAATATAGATAGGATATAATATTTTGCATTAAAAATAGAGGATCAGAGGCAAATAAGAAGAACACAAGAATTGGAAAGAGGGTATTCAAAGAGAGATAGATCTATGGGACAGTTTATGGCATCTCAAGAAAAGTTTAGGCCTCGATTTTCTAATAAACTGCCTAGGCCATTATCTTTTTATTCTACAGCTAGTGATCCACCACAGTTTTAAAGGTCTAAAGATAATCATTTTTGGAAAAGAAGTGTGAGTCAGAGTTCAGGAACAATAGGGTATCAAGAGCAAGGGAGTATGAGCCAATTAATACCTCCTCGACAGCTATGTAATCAATATGGAAAGCTTCATTTAGGTTCATATCGGTTTGTGAAAAATTCTTCCTTTTGGTGTGGTACGTCGGGCCATATAATGAGAAGATGCCCATAAAGAGGCATGGGTGGAATGGCACGACCTACTGGATCAGCGGTGGCATCATAATCATCATGTCTTCTTTAGAAAGGGGTGTACAACCTATAGGTCATGGTAAAGGTACTAAAAGAGAAGCTAGCTATAGTAGAGTTCAGAATCATACATATGCTTTAGCGAATTGACAAAATTTGGAGGCTTCTATGGATGTGGTTATAGGTATATTGTTCATCATTTCACATGATATATATGGATTAATTGACACGGTTTCTACATTATCATATGTCACTCCATTGGTTGCTGGAAAGTTCAAAAGAACACCCGAATTGCTAGTTAATCCATTTAAAGTATCCACGTTGGTTGGTGAATCTATTATACCTAGGAGAGTATCAAAATTATATAATAAATATTTGTGGTCGCGATAGGATGGCAGACCCTGTTGAGTTAGAAATGGTATATTTTGGTGTTATAATAGGTATAGATTTGTTGGCTTTTTATTATGCCACAGTAGATTATCGAAATAAGAGGGTGTATTTGTATTTTCCAAAGGAGGCAGTCCTTGAATGGAGGGGTAACATTGGTGCTCCAAGAGGTAAATTTATTTCTTATTTTAAGGCAAAAAGAATAATTTCCAGGGGTCACATATACCATCTAGTTAGAGTAAAGGATACAGATGTAGAGCCCCTAACTCTTTAAACTATTCCAGTGGTAAATGAATTTCCCAATATATTTCTTGAAGATCTTCCAGGTTTACCTCCAGAAAGAGAAGTGGAGTTTGGTATTGATGTGATTTCAGGTACTCAACCAATCTCAATTCCTCTGTATAGAATGGCCATAGAAAAATTATGAGAGTTGAAAGAGCAATTAAAAGACTTGCTAGAAAAAGGATCCATAAGTCCTAGTATGTCCTCCTGGGGTACACCAGTGTTATTTGTGCGTAAGAAAGATGGCTCATTGAGAATGTGTATTAATTATCGGTAACTAAATAATGTGACTATTAAGAACAAGTATCTCCTTCCAAGAATTGATGATTTATTTGATCAGTTACAAGACGCTAAGTGTTTCTTAAAGATTGATTAAGGTCAGGTTATCACCAAGTAAGGGTCAAACAGAATTATATATCTAAGACAACTTTTTGAACACGGTATAGTCATTACGAGTTTCTAGTCATGTCCTTTGGACTAACTAATGCTATTGCAGATTTTATGGGTTTGATCAATAGGGTGTTCAATCCATTCTTAGATATGTTAGTGATAGTTTTTATAGATGATATCCTAGTTTATTCAAGATCAAAAGAGGACCATGCCATACATTTACGACATGTGTTATAGAATCTTCGTGATCTTAAGTTACATGAAAAGCTCTCTAAATGTGAGTTTTTGTTAAAATCCGTGGCATTCCTAGGTCATATTTTATCTAATGAAGGAATAAAGGTTGATACTCAAAATATAGAAGCTATGAAGAACTGGCCAAGACATACAACACCTACAAAGATTCGTAGTTTCCTTGGATTATCAGGTTATTATTGAAGGTTTTTTGAAGGATTTTCTTCAATTTCTACACCTTTAACAAAGTTAACACACAAAGCATCCAACTTTTAATGGAATGATGCATGTGGAAGAAGTTATTAAGATCTGAAGAATACATTGACTTCTACACCCGTATGGGTACTTCCTGAAGGAACAAAAGGGTATGCAGTGTATTGTGATGCAATCAAGATACCATCAATACAACTATTTAACTTTGAATTGTAAGCTGGTTTTTGAATCTAAATTTTAAAGTGACCAAGTGTGTACAAGTTGTAAGTTAGATTAAAGGGATTATAAGTTTAAAATGGAATAAAATATTGAGGTGCTTGCTTGACTTAATTAAGGTAGTAGGTGAATCACCTACTTAAGCTATTTGGACCAAGTTAATGGACCCATATCTATGGACCAGATTTAGGCCTATATTAATGTACACATTTGGGCCCAAATTGAATAAAAGATGAAGAAAAATGGAGAAATGGCCCAACACATAAATCTGCCAATGCCCCAATGTAATTAAGCCCAACTAAGAAATTAATCAAGTAGGTGAATCCCCTACTTTGACATTTTTGAGCAGCTTACTCTCTTTAAGTAGGCGCATCACCTACTTGGACCAATTTGACCAATTTTAAAGTCCAAAATGCAGCTAGGTGGATGGCCAAAAATAAGGCCTTCATAAGAACAAGTTGCTGATCAGTTTCCCTCATTCTTATGTCTAAAAAAAAGGTTACTTCACAAATTCTCTCCACTCTCTCTAAAACAACAAAGAGTAGCCCTATTTTTCCTTTTAGGATTCTTAAAGAAATCCCAATATTTACAAGCCAAGGTAAGTGAAAACACTTTAGGTTTTATTTAATTTTCTCATGGAAGATTAGGAAAACATATTATAAGTTCTTAATTATAAATATATGGCAGAATATAGAACAAGGTATCTGTTCACTTTTCTTTGTTACTAAAAAACTTCTCATTTCTTCTTTGGTTTAAAGTGTTAAGGAAAGTTCATGTTCTTGAAGAGTTCAAGTTAAAAGGATAAATTGCAAAAAATTGAGGTAAGGTAACTGCTCCATTTTTTCCTCTTTATATGTGAATTTGGAAAGGGATTATGGATATGTTGTTGTTGAGAACTCAACGAATGATGAGTTTAATATTTGATTGCTATGACAAAGGTAAGTTGGGACTGCTTTTTGAACTATTTTGTATGTATATGTTATGGGCTACCAGTTTGATGTTGCGGAAGGATGTAACACCCTGTATTTTGCATGCACATGTTCTATTTATATGGAACTTAGTATAGCCTTGTGGTATAGGTAACAAATGAGATTTGTTATGCAAGTATTGATAGTGTAGATCGAGTTCTAGATACTGACCGTATGTTTTAATATGATGCATTTTAAAGTCGTACGGGCCTGGGCCCAGAGCGAATAATATCACTAGTGGGTTGGGTAGAGACAGGGATCTCTCGGGCCTTCATGATTTGGGATGCCGATTACAGACAGGGCCCCGACTTGGTATTGATAATTACTTACCTCTCTTTTAAGTGCTAGCTTAGTCTTTATTGTATTCACAGATAAGTTGTACCAGTGTGATTCCTTTGGTATTTTATTTTTGTACTCTTATTTTATAAGATACTCTTGTACTGATACCTTCAGGTTTTAGGACTATATTATGTATTTGATCATATATTACATCTATTCCATATTATTTTCTTTATCTCTTTAGGTAGCCTGCTACTCGCCATCTGGACTACGAGTTTGGCCTGCCTACTAGTGGGTTATAGTAGGCGCCATCCTGACTAGAGAAATTAGGTCATAACAAATTGATATCAGAGCCAAGTTTATCGGTGTATCAGTTCAAGAGATAAGTGTTTAATAGATTCATGCAGATAAGTGTGTACACATCTATAATTTTTCTTAGGGAGGATATAGAGACGTTCTTAGGAAATTTATTTCTTGACCTCTTTTCATATGTCTACATTGCTATGAGACTCAAGAATATTCTTTTACTCTATTATGTCTAAAATTAATGATGTGAGATGGTCGATAGATGTGGATTGAACTTTTACATGTGTTCTCAGAGCTCTAGTGCAGTGTCAGACCAAAGGGTTAGGAAGGGCCATCAAAGATCTTTCGCACTAGCCAATGGATTCGAGGGCCAACTAAAACACCCTATTTTTTGGACCTTATAAAATTTCCTTAAATTTAGGTCTCTGGGCATAATAAAACTCATGGATACGAGTCATATATAGGGGTAAAACTGGTATAGTCCAGTCGTATACTGACCAGTATTGGTTGGTAGGATGGATTTTGGTCACTGGAATGGGTATGACTTGGTGGTACGAGTCGAATGGTTGGATACAGATCATTTCATTCCTTATCTTCACCTTAGACTTGGTAAATTGAGTTGGATCTTAGGACGAGTGGCTTACTAGGAGCCGTAAGCCAGGGTACGAGTTGTACCCAGGACTCGTATGGTGGTCAGTGTTCAAACCTTCTATGATTCAATTTTTTTAGGAATACAGGTGAAGGGTATGAATCATATGCTTTCAATTCGACTTGGTTAGGATTAGTCATACACTGGACAATATTGGGTCCAAGAGTTAAGGCTTAGGATACGAGTGATGGGTACCACTTGTATCAAAGGGTACAATTCATGAGGGATAGTCATACCCCTGTGATAGGATTCTTGTGCTACTAAGTGGGGGTATTCTAGACATTTCCCCACTTACCCAAATAAGAACCCACAACTTCTAAGTTACTTGGGAGGCTATTTACCCTATTATTCTAGACATTAAAACTTAGAAACTCTTACTAAACACTCTATGATTCTCTCAAAAGCTTTTGGGCAAGAAAGCTAGGGTTTCAACTAAAGGACTAAACTTGGGATATTATTGGTGGTTTCTCTCCGTCTATCTTATCAATTAAGGCATGGTCTCATACTTCATTGTTAGTTCCAACTTATGATTTAAATATTGTATGATTTTGGGTTTTCAAATATAATTTGTAGGTTTTGGTTATAAATTCCTGGTTATAGTTTTCCCAAGTTTTAATTATGCTTTTATATGCATTAATAGTGATTTTGGATAATTGGTTGCGTAGGAATGGTTATTTGGTATTGAACTTTGGTTTTAAAAATACTATGTCCCCATTGTGTTTGATAAAGTGCCTTTAACAATGTTTTTATTATAATATTGGTTTTTCAATAGAACTTATGCATGGTCTAAACTTAGTAATGGAACCCTAAATGGCATGAATGGTTAAATGGTTTTAAATCGATTGAAAGGACTTGGTGGCCATGGTTTTGGTTAATTGGAAATCATGAAGGGTACATGGAATCCCTTAAACCTATATATGGTTGGCTATGGACAAAACTTGCAAGTATATTCAGTATGACGATATCACTACTAATGGCCTTGGTTAATAAATTGTAAATAGATTAGTTTGTTGCTTAGTAATGGTTATAATTAGTCAATAATAGCAGTGTGTGTAGCAAAGTCGTGGAAGGTGGAGGTCCTCAGGGGACCAAAATTGGAAACTCATATTTGCTGATGTGAGGTTTGATCTTGGTGATCGTGTGCATGATTTCACATTTTATATTTGTGAGATTTACTAGTCATCTTAGATTTTCTTCCCTAGTCATGCGACTTCACGCACTGGGGTCCTTTCAGTAGGGGGAGCTAAACCTATATAGCCCATGGGTGATTTAGGATGGCAAAGCTACACAACCCAGGTAATGGTTTTAATGGCATGCTAAACCCAGTTCCCTTTTCTAGCATAGTTATATATATGTGTGTGGTTGTATGCGTTATGGATGGTTTCATAAATGGCATTATTTTATCCTTATGATGAGTTCATGCTAGCGATCACTCGCTAACCCATCTTTGGGTGGTTGTATATCCATTCTATGTAGGAACCGAACGTTATACTTCTCCTACATAGTGATTGACAAAGGGAAAACTTTTGGATTAAAGTGGTGACCTTCCATCATTCTAAAAGGCTCCATTTTATGTTATGGATATATTAGACCTTTTAATTTATTTATGGATGTTGGTTTTGGCAATGGTTGGGGGCATATCCCAAACGAATATTCTTACTCTATTTTTAGAGGCTTTGTGGTTCTACGATGGGTTAGAATGGGCGAGATCAATATTTGTGTCAGTCTTAGCATTGGCATTGGTATTGGGACTGATACCGATTGAGGATATTATTGGTTGTTCCTTTGTATTTCATTTTGGGATTGTTCATATTATGTTTTGGATCTCATTTAGCTTTGGCCAGGTTTATGGCCCCTGTTTCAATATTTGTTTGCCATGGTGGTTTGGTTGGTGCAATATGGTGGACGAGATGACTTGGTAGGGTTGGTCTAGTAATAGACCTATTCCAAAGTCAGTCCTTGTCTAAATATGCTATCTTGTTATTTGTTCGGTATTCAACTAACTAAAGGTATGTTTATGATGGTGGGGCTGAGTAATATGTGGTGGCCCCCAATCTTGGTTGGAATTGGGATACCTATTACAACAAGGCCCCCAATTGGGTCATGTCAAGTTGGTATCAGAGCTTTAAGTTCATTGTCAATTGAGAGCCCACAAAGCCGTGTTGAGTAGAGTCTCTTTTAGGGGTATGTAGTTTTCCATACTCATAAGAGAGAGAGGCTACAAGGAATTTAGGATTATTTCAGTTTCTTGGTATTCTATTTTCAAAATTGGAGTTTAAATCTCAAAATTATTCTATAAACCTTGGTTGTTCACTTTTCAGATCATGCCTCTACGATCTGGAACACAAGGAAACTCTTCGGTCCCATCTGGGGACAATGTGGATGGGGTACGTCCTATGTCTGGAGTTCATCTTTGATCTTAGGATCCTATCCTTGATAGTTCTGAAGTTTCTCTAAATTTTAATAGTCCTCCTCAAGGTGAGGTAACAAATGCAGAATTTTGCCTGTCTATTCATACTATTGGTAAATTGGTTGTTGATCATGCTGAGCGGGATGCGTCTGGTGGTTTGTCTACTGAGGCCACAAGGGTTGGTCTGTTTATGAAACTGAATCCTCCTACTTTTTCTAGTGTGAAGGTGGAGGAGTATCCTCAAGGTTTCTTGGATAAAATAGAGAAGATATTTAGGGTGATGTAGGCAACTAATATGGAAGGTTTAAACTTTCCATCTTATCATCTCATGGATGTTACGTACCAATGGTACGAAGAGTGGGATAGGGATAAAGAAGATATGGAGGAGTCATACTTATGGGATGCTTTTTTGGATTGACTCATTTCTCAAAAGATTTGGGAAGTAGAGATAGAAGAGTTTATGAATCTTAATCAAGGGAGAATGTCTGTCAAATAATATGCCTTTAAGTTTTATCAGCACTCAAGGTATGCTCTTGATTTTTTGGCTGATAAGAGAGTGAGGATAAGAAAGTTTGCTTCTGGGTTGAATCAAGATTTGATGTTGGAAAGTAAGATTTCCTTGTTGATTGATGATATGGACATTTCTAGGTTAACTATTCATATATAGTAGGTGGAGGATGAAAAGAGGAAATAGGCAGAGTTTGGAGATCGGCAGGGTAAGAGAAACAAATTTCTAATCAGGGAGGTGCTCAGTCTTAGGATAGTTGAGATGATGGCAAGTGGTCGAAAAAGAAGTGGGGGAGTTTTGGATCCTTGTTTACTACTAGTTATCCTTACCCGAGTAGTCGGGTGACAAGTATCATCGGGGTGGTGACAATTTTCAAGCACCGGGTGCCCAATCTTAAGCCAGTGGGGGTTAGTTAATTTTTTCATACCCTTTTTGTCAATTTTGTAGTCGTCCTCATCGGGTTTATTATGATAAAGGGAGGGAAAATGCTTTATGTATTGCTAGGAAGACTATTAGCTCAGGGATTGTTTGGTTAATAAGGTTGCTACGGAAACATATAATGTACCAGTGGCATAATCTTCTGCTACTACACCTATTGGTATCGTGTCTACTTCTGTTACTGCTCCTATTCTAGTGTTCGCTAGAATAGATTGTATGCTCTTGCATCTCGAAAAGAATTTGAGGCATCGCCTAATGTCGTTACTGGTACATTACAACTCTTTTCTCATAACGTGTATTGTCTGCTTGATCCAGGGTCAACTCTTTCTAATGTGACCCTATTTGTGGTTTTATGTATTGGTTTTGATCATGAGGTTGTTTTGATTCCTTTTTCTATGTTTACCCCTGTATATGACTCAATTATTGCTAAGAGTCTCTAAAGGGGGTATGGTATCTTTTGGTAGTTTTAGATGACTTTGGTGGATTCATTTGAACTAGATATGGTGGATTTTGATGTTATTCTGCGATGATTGGCTACACTCTTGTTACACATCCTTGGATTGTCGAACTTGTAAGGTTCTCTTTAGGTTCACTTGTGAACCAGTTGTAGAGTGGAACGGTGGCTCCCTATTTCCTAAGGGGAGGTTTATTTCTTATACTAGAGCTCAAAGGTTAATCTCTAAAGTTTGTCTTTATCACTTAGTCTGGGTTAAAGGTTATAACTCAGAAGGTATTTCTTTACATTCAATCCCGGTGGTAAATGAGTTTCCTGAGTTCTTTTTGGATGATCTTCCTGGAGTACCTCCGGATGGGGAAATAGAATTTGGTATTGATTTGGTTCTGGACACTCGTCCAATATTTGTTCCTCCTTATAGAATGGCTCTGGTTGAGTTAAGGGAACTCAAGGACAAACTTAACGATCTTTTGGAGAAGTTTATCTGTCCTAGTGTATCCCTATGGGGTGCATCAGTATTGTTCGTGCGCAAGAAGGATGGTTCCTTTTTGATGTGTATTGACTAACAACAGTTGAATAAGGTAACAGTTAAGAACAAGTATCTTCTCCCAAAGATAGATGATCTGTTTGATCAGTTGCAAGTTGTCAAGTTCTTTTCTAAGATAGATCTATGGTTTTTCTATCATCATCTAAAGATTGGGGAGGTAGATATCCGTAAGATAGGTTTTCATACTCGGTATAGGCACTTTGAGTTTTTGGTAATGTCATTTGGATTGACTAATGCCCTGGCAGCATTTATGGATTTGATGAATAGGGTTTTCAGGTAGTTCTTGGATCTCTTCGTCATTGTGTTCGTTGATGACATACTGGTTTATTCCAAAAGTGAGGTGGATCACACTAATCATTTTCGTCTGGAATTTCATAACTTGAAGGAACAACAGTTTTATGCCAAGTTCTCCAAGTGTGAGTTTTGGTTGAACATTGTGAGTTTTTTTGGTCATATTATTTCTAGACAGGGGATCATGATGGATTTCCAAAAGGTGATTATAGTTAAGTGGTGGCCTAGAACCTCGAATCCAATCAGTATCCGAAGCTTCTTGGGCTTAGCTGGGTATTATAGGAGGTTTATGGAAGGCTTTTTGTCGATAACTGATCCTTTACTAAGTTGACTTAGAAGAAGGTTAAGTTTTCTTGATCGGATGCTTATTAAGGGAGTTTTGAGAAGTTGAAATATAAATTGACTTCAGCTCTAATTCAGACTTTGCGGAAAGGTAATGATGGGCTTGTGGTCTGTTGTGATGCATCTCGGGTAGGTCTTGGTTGTGTTTTGATGTAGCATGGGAAGGTAATTGCCTATTTTTGCAGGCAGTTAAAGGTACACGAGAGAAATTATCCTACTCATAATTTGGAGCTGTTGGCGGTGGTTTTTACCTTGAAAATATGATGACATTGTCTGTATGTAGTGAACGTAGACATCATTTTTGGTTATAAGAGTCTATAATATGTGTTCACTCAGAAGGATCTCAATCTTAGGTAGAGGAAATTGATTGATCTTATCAAGGACTATCATATGATTCTTCACTATCACCTAGGTAAGGCTAACATGGTTGTTGATGCTTTTAGCAGGTTGTACATGGGGAGTTTGCTTCATGTGGATAAAGTAAAGCGAGAGTTGGTGAATGATATTCACTGCATGGCCAATCTTTGAGTTTAACTAGTTGGACTCAAGATGGAGATGTAATGGTACAAGAAGTTGTTGGTGTAGATATGAAGGAGAATTATATGCTAGATCATGTCTTAATGAAAATCAATGGTGATGTTGGTAGGCAAAATATGATAGTGTTTGAGATCAATGGTGACGGTACATTATGGTACCATGGTAGGTTGTGTGTTCCTGATATCGATGGTTTGCAACAAAAGATTTTGGCTGAGGTGCATGAGTCGCTAGTTGTTCATTTCGGTTTCATAAAGATATATTATGATCTCAAGGAGATATATTAGTGGAACGGTATGAAGAGGTATATGGCTGATTTTGTGGCCAAGTGGTTGGTGTGCCAACAATTTAAATTTGAGCATTTGAGACCTAGTGGGTTGTATCAAGAGATTGTTTTGGATGAATATAAATGAGAGGTAATTAATATGGATTTAGTTACCGGCCTTCCTCAGTGTTGGAATCAATATGATTTGATTTCGGTCATCGTAGATAGGATGACCAAGTCTGCTCACTTCTTGCTAGTGAGGACTACCTTTTCGATAGAAGATTATGTGAAGTTATATCTTCAGGAGATTGGCAAGATGTATGGAGTACCTGTTTTTATTATTTCTGATTGTGGTATGTAGTTTACTTCTTATCTGGTGGTCTTTTCAAAAGGGATTGGGTACTAAGGTGCATCTGAGTGCTGCTTTTCATCCAAAGATGGATGGACAAGTAGAGAGGACTTTTCAAACATTAGAGGATATGCTTAGGGCATGTGTGGTTTATTATGGTGGCAATTGGATTGAGCATCTACCTTTGGTAGAGTTTGCTTACAACAATAGCTATCATTCTGGTATTAGTATGGCTCATTTTAAAGCATTGTATGTTAGGAGGTATAGATCTACCATTGGTTGGTTTGAGCTTGGTGAGGTTGATATATTGTAAGACACCACAAAACCCTAAGCTGAACTCGGTCTTTTAAGATTCTTACTTTCTCTGAAACTTCTCAAGAACAAGAACCCTAGGTGATTTAATTTCAAAGACAAAGCTCAAGATTTTGCTATTGTTCTTCAAGAATTAAATATACAAGGAAAGTCAAGTGTTCATCCAAGGGTTCCTTCCACCCTTGGAGTCCAGTAAACTCTTTTAAACTTCAAGTACCTTGATTTTATGCTTTCCATGATTTGGATTCAAGTGTATTCATGATTATAATGTTGATTGGATTTCTATTCTATGATTAAGAGGAAGATTTATGTAAAAACAACTATTATGTATGTAGTATCATGTGAATTCATGTTAAATCCTTGAAATTATGATGCTCATGTGTTGATTAGTACTATGTGCATATAGAATGCCTTCCAAGTATTTGATGAGTTGTTCATGAGAATTAAATAATGAAATTATACCATGTTGGCATGTATTCAAGTTTATGTCATGCAAGTGTTTGCCAGAATGTCCCAATGAATGAATGATGATCAAGTAGTTATTTATCATGTTTCAAGGTTGTGCCATGTCTTATAATTTATACTATAGAGTCCTAGGTGTATTTAATACCCGACAATTTAGCTGATTACCTAGAGCCATGGTCAGTCTCATGATAGTACCAGTTGTGTCACGATCAGTGGTACTCTTAGTTAGTTATAGAACTCAGGAAAAACTCCGTAGACTCAGTATCAGTCCAATCCATTTCAATATTCAGCTCAGACCTTAGTAAATTCAGTCAATTAACATAATTAAGTAGTACTTCATCAGTCAATGGAACTCAGTGAACTCAGTTCAATTCAGTTAGACAGTATAATCAGTAACAGTTCAGTCAAGCCTAATATGAACTAGGAATCATTTAAGTGTCTATTCAGTTGGGAGTAGGATTCCGCACCGAGCAAACCCAGGGAAGGGGTCATTCTTGCCAGCAGATGGTTTGACCCTTAGTAGCAATCCCTGCGTTACAAAACTACGTAGCCAGAGTAGGTTGAGATATCCTACTGCCTTATTAGGATTGATAAATCTCATTTAAGTTTTCCTGCCAGTGAGGGTTAACGAAAGAGATTCTTGTCAGATAGGGTTAACTCACAACTTGTCTTTACTCGTGGTACGGTACTGACACCCTTCCAAATAGAGTTACAGGTTGGACCCCAATCTATTCTGAGAGGGGCATATCAGTTAGATGATTACTTCTCACAGTCTCAGTTTCAGTTCTAGTCTTAGAATATAACTCAATTTAGTTTTATAGATTTAGGACCGTTAGATATAGTCACTCAGTTCAGTATGGAACTTGGTATAGGTCCACAGGATCAACACTGTCAGATATAGTCGCTCACTTATCAGCTACACAATATCAGTGAATTCAGATATTAGTAAATCAGTAATTCTGAACTTAGTATCCAGTGTTATCACGATCTCAATTATAGTATATGTATTCATGCATGTACTCCCATTCAGTTATATTCATATCATTCAATCAGTATTGTTCATTCATATGAACCCATGCATTTCAGCCTACCTCACTTAGCATACCCGTACATTCAAAGTACTGACACATACTTTTCTCTTGCGCGATGATTTTTTATATCATAGGTTCAGACGTACGAGCTCCTGTGCACCCTTAGCAGTTCAGATCTTAAGTAGTCAAATTTAGTGGTGAGTCCTTATAGTTTGAAGACATGATTATTTTCTTCAGTATTTTGGTTTATCAATATAGTTTTCAGTAGTTGGATTTAGTTGGGGGCTTGTCCCATTAACTCCATAATTCAGACAGTAGAAGCTTTTTAGACTAGAGTATTTCAAACAGATGTTTTAGTCTTAGTATTGTTATACCGTATTCAGTTTTATTTTAGTATTGAACCTTATGGCAAGTTTTTTGCCTAATTTCTGCATTTTTGCAGTATTACTATTTAGTTATTGAAGCAGGTACCAATCATGGGTTAGCTTGTGGTCCTTTGGGATTATGAGCATCGTGTAGCATCTGGGGTATAGACTCGGGGTGTTACAAACTTGGTATCAGTGCCTAAGGTTCAACAGAGTCCTAGGAAGTTTGAAAGCCACATCTAGTAGAGGCTTGTGCATGAGTGTGTAGCGCACCACACTTATGGACAAGAAGCTATGAGGAATTTTGGAAAAAGTTTCCCTTCTTACAGTATTCATATCGTGCGGGTGAGCATGAGATCAAATTAAACTCTTAGTCTAATTTATCTCTTCCTTATGCTTCCAGAACATGCCTTCAGGAGAAGATAACGAGAGAAGTAATGAAAATAAGCCAACCACTCTGCCCGTTCAGGCAGATCCCCTGAATGAGCATGTCTCCCACTCTGAATTTAGAGTTGCTTTCACCACCTTAGCTTCTTTAGTAGTTGCTCAAAACAATTAGCTGGATATTATCCTATAAAGGCTTATGGCTCATTCTTCGTAGAATGAGGAGAAGAGGCATAGAAAAAAGGGGAGAAAGAATAAGAGGGCCAGAATGTCTAGGCTAAAAAGTGGCTGAACAAATCCTCTTTGCTAGAAGTAGGGCAGAAACCACAAGAGTATCTGCAGAGCTGGCAGTGATATGTTTTCGGATGTGGTAAGCCAGGCTACAAAGTTAGAGATTGTCCTCAAGTGGGTTCATAAAGTCAGCATAATCATCCCCCAACTCAGTTCGGTTAACTGAATGAGCAGGGTACCTCTTCCAGTGCCACCAGTGGGCAATGCCCAAATAGGCTTTATGCCCTTCAGTCCTAGCAAGATTAGTAAATTTCTCCTGATGTGGCCACTGGTACATAAAAGTTTACCATTTACATGTTCATGCTTTTAGATCCAGGAGCTTCTTTGTCCTTTGTAACTCTATATATAGTTATTGATTTTGGAGTCAATCCTGAAATCCTAGTAGAGCCTTTCTCAGTCTCTACCCTAGTGGGTAAATCTATTATAGCCCAGTGGGTATACAGGAACTGTCCGGTTATAGTATCTCAGAAAGTCATTTCAGTAGACTTAGTCGAATTAAAGCTGACTAATTTTAATGTCATTCTCAACATAGATTGGCTTCATTCCTACATTGCTTCAGTCGACTGCAAAAACAGAATTGTCTAGTTTTAGTTTCCAAATGAGCCCATCCTAGAGTGGAGGGGTATTACTTCAGCACTTAGGGGTCATCTTATTTCCTATCTAAGGAAAAGAAAAATCAGATCTATGTAATGTGTCTACCATCTCATTCGAGTCCAAGACTCTAGTTTAGAAACCCCTAATCTTTAATCAATGTAAGTAGCAATGAATTCCCTGATATATTTCCCAAAGATCTTCTCGTCGTTCCTCCTGAAAAGGGAATTGACTTTGGAATAGACCTTCTTCCAGATACTTAACCCATATCTATTTTTCCATATAGAATGGCTCCATCAGAACTCAAAGAATTAAAAGAACAGTTGAAAGATTTTTAGATAAGGGATTCATCAGACCTAGTATGTCCCTGTGGGGTGCACTAGTTCTATTCGTGTGTAAGAAAAATAGTTCTCTCAGAATGGGTATTGACTACCGTTAGTTAAATAAAGTCATAGTCAAGAACAAGTATCCACTTCGCAGAATCAATGACTTGTTTGACCGACTTCAGGGTGCCAGTTACTTTTCTAAGTTAGATCTCAGATCAGGCTCTCATCAGATCAGAGTCAGAGAATGTGACATTCCAAAAATAGCTTTTAGAACTCAGTATGATCACTTCGAATTCTTACTCATGTCATTTGGTCTTACTAATGCTCCAGCTGCTTTCATGGACTTAATAAATTGTGTGTTAAAGAAGTACTTGGACATGTTCGTCATAGTCTTCATTGATGACATCCGTGTCTACTCTTGAAGTGAATATGGTCATGCAGATCATCTCAGAATCGTATTCCATACTCTCGAAACCCATCAGTTATCATGATATTTGTTCATATCTTACATGTCATCTCAATGATCATAGCTCATAGTATTGCACGTTAGCAATCATGCACGCTTACAGTTCCCAGTATAAAGAGTTCAAATTCACTCAGTGTTACGAATTATGTTCCATGAATATACAAACTCCAGACTTAGGTCATGCAGCTCATGACTTATATACTCATGTCATGCTTTACAGTTTGTTCAATTCCCTTGACTCATTTTATACCCCTAATGATCAGCTAAATTTAAATTATATCACGTATATCCTCAGTTTAGGTTTCTTGGTAAATCTGTGATGTTGACATTGTCTTTCTCAGGCCTCAGGTATTTAGTTGCTGAAAGAATGAGAGGGTAATCAGGATTTTTCATGAGATGATAAGTTAAGAAAATACAGAGTGTGAGTGTCTATGTAGACCCTCGATTTATATCATTCTCCATCATATAGTTATTAGAACCCACCATTCAGTTCTAATATGAGTCTCAGTTATAGCCTGGATTACTATCATAGTTACAGTCTCATTCATAGTCCAAGTCTAGTAATCAGATCAGTAACTCAGTTCAATTTTAGATTTTCTTGACCATAGCATACAATCATCAGTTATTCGGTTATCAGCATTTCAGTACCTCAGTTTACAGACTATTTTGGAATCATGTTATACACTTGGTCTTGCATTCTCAAATAATACAGTCTTCACATATTCATGCTCAGTACCTTATGTTCCTCAGTCATCCCTTACCTCATACATAAAATACTCTATAGTTTCAGTCTAGACTAAGTACAGTTCAATCGTACATGACCAGTATTCAGCTATAAGCCATTCAGTTAATCAAATAGGTTAGTATGTTTATCCATTCCTGCTTAACGCCCATGTGAATACATATAGTAGTCTCAGGTAAAGTGTCATAATAGGGCAGAGAGTATAATTTAAAGAGTATTCAAGGAATATGTCTACTCTTGAAAATTTGTAGTTGCAGTGCATAAGGCTTAGTCACTCTATCTTAGATGATGATTTGTAGGCCTTGCCTAATGTTACAAAATTTTAGCCAGGATATGATTTCTTATTCAGATGTTTTATTCAGCCCATGCTAAGATTTCTTTCTCCCTAAAGTCACTGGAACTCTATAGAAAGAGTGTCAAGGAAATACTTCAGTTGAGTATTAGTTTTCAGCATGATTTAGTCTGTAAGCCAATAATTCAGTTTTGTATCCAGGCAGACAAGTTTGTATGGCTTGGTTTCCTATCTTTCCATCTAGTCCCACTATTTGAAGCCTCATGAATGTAACTATTCCAAGAGGGAGCAACTAAGTAGTTGTATGTTCTGCTCAGTTCATGTATCATGTCCCAGTTTTAGATCCCAGATATTCAGTTATGACTCAGTTTGGAGGTGCCCTATGCATCGTCCAAGTTTTTTCTCATTATCTCAACCAAGTCAGCATTATTCAAGGGAAATAATGTCCCAAGGGAGATGCACTATAATCCTCGAGCTTTCATATCCTAAACCTCCCAGTTTTTCTTGACGTAATAAATCTAGTTTGAAATAATAGGTACTCATAGGTGGACCGTCAAGTTCCAACTTCAGTTGTAAGTCATGTAATCAAGGGGCTCAGTTTAGTTCATGATATTCAGTTCATGTATCACATTTCAGGCTCAGTTATGTTCTCATTTTCCCATTCATGAGTGTTTAGTAACTGATCTCAAGTTGAGATTGGTGATTTTATGTTCATAAAAATATCTCCTATGAAAGAAGTGAAGAGGTTTGGCAAGAAGGGAAAGCTTAGTCCCTAATATATTGGTCCTTACCAAATTCTCAACCATTTTAGAAAGGTATCTTACGAGCTTGATTTTCCTTCAGACTTAGCTTCCATCCATCTAGTGTTGCATGTCTTCTTGCTAAAGAAATGCAAAGGTGACCCAGAAGTTGTAGTCCCTGTAGGGAATATAGACGTTTAGAACAGCCTCTCTTATGAGGACATTCCAGTTGAAATCTTTGATTATCAGATTCACAGACTGAGGAACAAAGAGGTCCCTCTAGTCAAAGTTCTTTGGTGGAACCAGTCTATTGAGGGAGATACTTGGGACACAGAAGCAGATATATGGACCAAGTATCCTTACCTTTTCTCTACAAACTCAGACTCAGCCCAAGGTAAGTTTTTCCTTGAACTTACTCAGTTCTATGCTCAAATTTTTCTTTATAGGCTTGGTACCAGTTACCATTGCATATTCAGTTGTGATTTGTATTAGATATGCATATTCAACATGAGAAACTCAACTTATTTAGCAACCCTAGTCATGCATTCAAAAATCATACTTAGCTATGTACTCATGCATCAGTTATGCATGTTCAGTATGAAATTTCATATCAGTAGTGTCAGTTATGAAATCATGTTGCAGTTAGGCATATCTAGTATAAATTCATTCTATCATTATTCCTAGCTTATTCCCTCTCATTCGAGGATGAATATTCCCAAGGTGGAGATATTGTAAGACCCCACAAAATCCTAAGCTCAACTCAGTCTTTTAAGCTTGCTAAGATGTCTCAGACTTAAAAAATTCTAGCTAAGTATTCAGACTTAGTATTATTTTTGCCTTCGTAAGCTGGCAACTCGGTTTCATGACTGTTATGACCTTAAAGTATCGATCTTTAGATTTATTCTTGATTAGGAATGTCAGTAAGTGTTTTTGGATAGGTTTTGGGTTTTTGGGACCTCGTTTAGACCATGTTCGAGTGACCAAAATAGTGAGTTGATGCAATCTTGATGCATTGCATAATCCATCGTGTCGACATATAATTTTTCCCTCAGCTCAAGGTAAATTCTAGTTAACTGACACAGACTTGATGCGTCGAGTTGGCCATCACATCGATGCCAATGACGTGGTACGTTAGTCTATACGTCGACAGTTCGATCTTCAGTCATTAAACAACCGCACCTATAGAGGTATTTGGGTCTTTTTCCCCAGCCCTATTCAGGCCTAAAACACGAGATTCAGCCCTTATTAAGCAATATACACTCACTTTGTCTTAAATTTCTAAAGAATAAGAACCTTAGGTGATTTAATTTCAAAGCTAAGGCTCAAGATTTGCCATTGTTCTTCAAGAATTAAACAGCCAAGGTATGTAAAGTGTTCACCGAAGGGTTCCTTCCACCCTTAGAGTCCAATAAACTCTTTTAAACTTAAAGTAACTTGATTTCATGCTTTCCAAGATTTGGATTCAAGTGTATTCATGATTATAATATTGATTGGATTTCTATTCCATGACTAAGTGCAAGATTTTTATAAAACAACTATTATGTATGTAGTATCATGTGAATTCATGTTAAAGCCTTAAAATTATGATGCTTATGTGTTGATTAGTACTATGTTTATATACAATGCCTTCCAAATGTTTGATAAGTTGTTCATAAGAATTAAATAATGAAATTATACCATGTTAGCATGTGTTCAAGTTCATGTCATACAAGTGTTTGCCAGAATGTCCCAATGACTGAGTGATGATCAAGTAGTTAATTATTATGTTTCAAGATTGTGCCAAGTCTTATAATTTATGCTATCGAGTCCTAGGGGTATTTAATATCTGATAATCTAGCTGATTACCTAGAGCCATGGTCAGTCTCAGGATTGTATTAGTCATGTCATGATTAGTAGTACTCTCAGTCAGTTATAGAACTTAGGAAAAGCTCAGTAGACTCAATGTCAGTCCAGTCCAGTTTAGTATTTAGCTCAAACCTTAGTAAACTCAGTCAATTAGCAAAATTCAATAGTATTTTGTCTGTCAATAAAACTTAGTGAACTAAGTTCAATTAAGTTAGGAAGTATAATCAGTAATAGTTCAGTCAAGCCTAGTATAAACTAGGAATTAGTTTAGTGTCTATTCAGTTGGGTGTAGGATTCAACATTGAGCGAACCCAGGGATAGGGAAATTCCTAATAGTAGAGGGTTTGACCTTTATAAGTAATCCCTGCATTACTGGACTACATAGCCAGCATAGGTTGAGATATGCTCCTACCACATTAGGGTTGATATATCTCGTACGAGTTTTCCTGCCAGCGAGGGTTAAGAAAAGAGCTTCTTATTAGAGAGGGTTAACTCACATCTTGTCTCTATTCGTGGCACGGTATTAATACCCTTCCAACTAGGGTTACAGGTTGGACCCCATTTATTCAGAAAAAGGAATGTTGGTTAGATGGTTACCTCCTATAGTCTCAGTTTCAGTTCCTATCTCAAAATAGAACTTAGTTGAGTTCTATAGATTCAGCACTGTTAGATAAAATTACTCAGTTCAGTACAAAACTCAATATAGTTCCACAGGATCAAGACTGTCAAATACAATCCCTCAGTTATCAGCTACACAATATCAGTAAACTTAGATATCAGTAAATCAGTAATTCAGAACTTAGTATCCAGTGTTATCATGATCTCAATTACAGTATACCTATTCATGCATATACTCTCATGAAGTGATATTCATGTCATTCAGTCAGTACTGTTCATGCATATAAACCCATGCATTTCAGCCTACCTCACTTAGCATACCAGTACATTCAAAGTACTGATGCATACTTTTCTCTTGTGCTATGATGTTTTATATAATAAGTTTAAACACACGGGTTCTCGATCACCCATAGCTATTCAGATCTTTAGCAGTCAGAGTTAATAGTGAGTCCTTATAGTTCAAGGACATGATTATTTTCTGTAGTATTTTGGTTTAGCAGTACAGTTTTCAATAGTTGGAGTTAGTTGGGGGCTTGTCCCATCAACTCCATGATTAAGACAGTAGAGGCTTTTTAGACTAGAGTATTTTCAGATAGATATTTCAATCTTGGTATTGTTATATGGTATTCAGTTTTATTTTAGTATTGAACCTTATGGAAAGTTTTACATCTAATTTTTGCATTTTTGTAGTATTACTATTTAGTTACTGCAATAGGTACCAATCATGGGTTAGCTTGTCATTCTTTGAGAATATGAACACCATGTAGCGTTTGGGGTACAGACTCGGGGCGTTACATATGTTCAATCTGGATTTTGTACATCAAGCTATGGAAAAGGTCAAGGTGATTCAGGATATACTTAAGACTACCCTAAGTCACCAAAAGTCCTAAGCAGATATTTGGCGTAAAGACTAAGAGTTTGAGATTAGGGATAAGGATTTCCTCAAGTTATCTCCTATAAAAGAGTAGTGTGTTTTGGTAAGAAGGGGAAGCTCAGTGCTTGGTATATTGGTCCTTATGAGATTCTTCGGAGGGTTATAAATATTGATTACGAGTTAGTGTTACCTTCTAACTTGAGCTCAATTTATTTGATATTTCATGTCTCCTTTTTTAGGAAGTGTCTTGGTGATCCTTCTTCGATTGTGCCTTTGGAGGGGTTGTGTATCTCAGACTCTTTATCTTATGAAGAGGTCCTGGTTGAGATCTTGGATAGTCAAGTTTGTCAGTTACAAACCAAGGATGTAACTTCATTTAAGGTTCTATGGTGGAACCATAAGGTGGAGAAAGCTATGTCAGAAGTGGAGGAAGATATGAAGTCCAAGTATCTATATCTATTTTTGGCCCTTAATATTCATGTAGAAGGTACATGTCTTCAACACATCTTTATTTTGTGAGTTTGTTAAAAGAAAGATTAACATCTTTGCCTTTTTGTTTTCAAACTTTATTAAAGAGTGGAAATATATTTGATAATGCAAATGACTCATGCGTGTGGTTACCCCTACCTTCTCCGTTATTTGGGATAAATATTCCTAGTGAGAGAGTTTGAAACACCTTGGTTTGTAGACCGTAGAAAATTTCATAAAATTTTGGTCTCTAGACCCAATATGACTCATGGGTACGAGTAGTATGTTGGGGTACAAATGGTATGGTCCATTCATATGTTGACTAGTGTTGGTTGGTGGAATGGATTTTGGTCACTGGAATAGGTACGACATGGTGGTATGAGTCGTATAGTTGGATACAAATTGTTTGGTTCCTTAGCTTAACCTTAGAATTGGTAATTTAAGTTGGATCTAAGTATGAGTGGCTCATCAGGAGCCATAAGCCAGGGTACAAGTCATAGCCAGGACTCGTATGGTGGTCAGTGTTCAAACCTTCTGCTATTCTATATTTCTAGTGATATGGTTGAAAGGTATAGATCATATACTGTCAATACGACTTGGGTAGGATGAGTCATACACTGGACAGTATTGGGTCTAAGGGTTAAGGCTTAAAATAGGAGTGGTGGGTACTACTCATAACAAAGGGTATGCCTCGTAAGGGTCAATCATACCCCTGTGATGGGATTTTTGTTCAACTTAATTGGGGGTATTCTGGATATTTCCCCATTTACCTTAATAAGGTACCACGACTTCTAACATTCTTGGGAAGCTATTTATCCTATTATTCTATTCATTAACACTTAGATACTCTCACTAAACACTCTATAATTCTCTTAAGAGCTTTTGGGTAGGGAAGCTAGGGTTTCAAATAGAGGCCTAAATTGGGGATCTTGTTGGTGGTTTTTGTCTATCTACTTTGTCAATTAAGGCATGTTTGTTTCCCTCATTTTTAGTTTCAACTAAAGGCACAATTTTATACAATGTTTTTATAATTTGAATGTCGTATGATTTTGGGTTTTCAAACATAATTTGGGGTTTTTTGTTATAAATGCTTGGTTATAGTTTTCCCATGTTTTAATTATGCTTTTACATGCATTTATGGTGGTTTTGGATAATTGGCTGCATAGGAATTGTTATTTGGTAATGAACTTTGGTTTTGAAAATATTATGCCCCCAATGTGTTTGATAAAATGCCTTTAACAATGTTTTTATTATAATATTAGTTTTTCAATGGAACTTATGCATAGTTTAGACTTAAGAACCGTAAGTTGTATGAATGGTTTAAATGGTTTTAAACGGACTGGAAAGGCTTTTCTGGCCATGGTTTTGGTTAATTAGAAATCATAAAGGGTACATGGAATCCCTTGAACCTATATATTATTTGCTATGGACAAAACATGGAAGTATAGTTGGTATGATGATACAATTACTAATGGCTTTGGTTAATAAATGGTAAATGGATAGGTTACTTTCTTGATAATGGTTTTAATTAGGCAATAATAGTGGGGTGTGTAGCGAAGCCATAGAAGATGGAGGTCTCGGGGGGACCAAAACTGGAAACTTATATTTGCCGATGTGAGGTTTGGTCACTGTGACCGCGTGTATAATTTCACACTTTATATTTGGGGGATTTACTAGCCATCTCTGATTTTCATCCCTGGTCATGTGGCTTCACCAACTGGGGCCCTTTTAGCAGGGAGAGCTGAACCCATATAGCCCTTGGGTAGTTTAGGACGACAAAGTTACATAGCCTAGGTAAAGGTTTTAATGGCATGCTAAACCTGGCTCCCTTTCCTATCATGGTTATATATATATATATATGCATAGTTGTATGCATTATGGATTGTTTTACCTAGTTTTATAAATGACATTATTTTATCCTTGTCCTGAGTTCATGCTAGCAATCACTTGCTAATCCATCTTCAGGAAGTTGTATACCCATGCTATACTGTTCTACTCCTACTACATAGTGATTGACTCGGGGAAAACTGTTGGATTGAAGTGGTGAGCTTTCATATTTCTGGAAGGCTCAATTTCATGTCATGGATATTTTTAGACATTTTAATTTATTTATAGATATTAGTTTTGGCTATGGTTGGGGGAATGTCCCAATTGGATATTCTTACCTTTTTTGTTAGAGGCTTTGTGGTACTGCTATAGGTTGGAATGGGCCGGATCGATATTGGTGTTAGGCTTAGAATTGGTATTAGTATTAGGGCTGATACCGATTAATGATATTATTGGTTGTTCCATTGTATTTCATTTTTGGATTAATTATATTATGTTTTGGTTGTCATTTGGTTTTGGCCTAGTTTATGGCCCTTGGTTTGGTATTGGTTTAGATTGGTGGTTTGGTTGGTACGATTTGGTAGATGGGATGACTTGGTACGGTTTCTCTAGTAATAGACCTATCCCAAAGTTAGTCCTTGTCCTGGTATGCTATCTTGTTATTTATTTGGTATTCAGTTGACTCAAGGTGTGCTGACGGTGGTTAGTTTGGGTAGTAGAGGATGGTCTCCGATCCTGGTTGGACTTGGGATGCCCATTACGACAAGGCCTCCGGTCGGGGCATGTTACCTAATTAGGCTCCAATTGAGATCGAGACTACTTCAGCCTTTCAAGGTTCAACATTAGGGATCCCAATTCATATTGTAGATCCCTCATAGTTATGGCTCATATTTGATTCATCGAGTAGCTCTTAGACTAAAGTTAGAATTTTTGGTATTCATTAGGGGTCTTTACCAGTTTTGGAGTAGGAGATTAGGTTTCTGGAGTGAGTCATACATATTCTTATGTTATTTACTTCTGAGCCAAATATGGTGCATGCATTTATCAAAGGTTTAACATTACCACTCTATTTGGTGTCGAACTACTTGATAGTAGTTGGGTTTTCCTTCTCTCAAGTTATGGTTTATGCAAAGACAAAAAGAGAGCATGTATTATGACTTATGAAGGTGGAGGCAAGAGGCCATGCCATCAGCATAGAGCTATAGGATATTATTTGGGAGTGATGATCCTTCTAGTAGAGAGCAACTTCACTTCCAACCTATCATCTATATGTTGGTAGTATTTTAGACTATGAGTGGTTCTTAAATTAGTTATGGTGATCATAGCGAGTAGAGTCCCCATCAAACCTTAGAGTTTTTGGTTTGGGTCTTCAGGCCATGGAGGCCACTTTGGACTATGAGGGGCAATATCTCAGAGTATTCTAGGATCTTACTTTGGTTGTGTCAAGATGGGACACTAATATGGAAAGTGCCCTAGATGTGAGTTACTCAATCAAATAGATATAAATGTATTCCCCACCATACTAGAGTTATTAAGGCGGACTATGATTGGGAGAAGGATGGGCATTATAAAAAAGAGTGCTCTCAGTATCAATTGGCCAATGATTTGGGCTCAGGTTTTGTTCTCTCTAAGTTAGGGCTTTAGGAGTTATCTATGACTATAGAGTGATCGATCACAGGTCTAGAGTGTATCCCTAACATGGGTTTGCTAGTCATTCATCTCATTCAGATCAACCTCATGATATTATGGCATCTTCAGTTAGAGATAGTGTACTTGTTACCTTAACGTATGATTCAATCTGTCAGACTAAGTTTGGTCCCATTCAGATTTATTCTCTCAAGATCAATTAGGCATGTGGTTGTGGAATTCACCCTGATTGGTGCGCTTTTATTTCCCCGCCTTACTTTTTTTCATTGCGTGTATTGGGGTATTCGTATACATTGATGATTATATGCCATGATGAGTTCATACTAGTTATTGTGTGTCTTGTTATTAAATTCATGATTATATGAGTACCCCTTGTGGTTTATTTCATTTAGTAGTCCCTTTTATCTTGGCACATTGGCCTTATTGTGTCCTTTTAGTACAACATATTCATTATATTGATGTTTATATTTCTATTGTTATTGATATTGTTTGATGTAATTGATCCTCATTGGGTAGTTGTTTAGACTAGTTTTATCTATTTAAAATTCCATTATTTGTGGTTCTTATTCAATGTGTTAAACATCTATAGCCCGATTTGATGAGTTTTTCCCTGTAGCGAGGAAAGGTAGATTTTTTTTCTTTTTTTGTTGACTCTGCTAGATTGATTATGGATTTAAATATGGTATCAAAGGAAAGTTGACCTTACGTGGTTCTGTATGGTTCTAGAGTTGGCAATTTAGTAATATTGCTTGTTTTTGAGTTTGAGATTCTTCGACTTGCATCCTGCGTTGCAAAGGTTTTAAATAGGTCATCCCTCTATATATAACCTATTTCTAAGCTTGACCATTTTTGGATCCATTTTTCATTTGTGTCTATTTCATCGCCCGTTAGTGGTCTTGATATTGATATTGAGAGGACATAGATCGATCTCTAGATTTGTAAGATTCATCTCCTTGTGGTGGTTTGCTCTTTTTATTAGCATGGATATTTGATGCTTTTTACAGTTGTAATGTGTTTTTTGTCTAAAGTGGAGTTAGAAAGTTAGAGGCAGGTGGTCATTCCTGTTATCACTTCTTGAGTTAGCAAATAAAAATTCTTTATCTAGAGTTGCTTGTTTTATTTTTTTATTAGTGGCCTTGATATTTGGCATTGGATCGATATTGGTATTTTCTTCCCTTACAAGAAGATTCATAGATTGATCGAGTTATGATTGTCGTATATGGGAGGATTCGGGAAATCCCTATTTCCCACTTTGTTCGAATTAATAAGGTCTGGTGGAGTGTTTCTTCTCGATGATATGTGCCTATGACTCTTCTTTGCTTAGATAGAGTGTTGGATTGGTTAGTTTCTGGATTAAGTTGCATTTCTCCTAGTTGCTAGAGTTTTTTCCATCGCTAAAGTGGTTTACAGCCTTGGGAGTTTTTGAGCATGTTTTGATAGTCCATACCCTCCATTATCCATGGAGTTGATTTTTGATATTTTCAACTGGATATTTATCCTTTGGCATGATTTATGTTCTATGGCTACATTTTTTGCCCTCTAGCTGATATAAAGTTTGTGGTTTGCATTGTGAGTCGATGGTTTATCCCTATGGAAATTTTGTTTTTCAGCTATATTTTGATTGTCTTAGTATGATTTAGCTCGGATTTGTCAGATTTGGATACTAAAGTCGAATTGAGTATTTGACCTTAAAATAGACTTATTGGCTCAGTTCGGAGTTGATGCCTTAGAACTACAATTTGGAAGTTATGATAGAGTTGGAGTATGAATGCCTACCTGTCTTCAGGTTTGGTTTGGGTAGTTGCGATTGAGCGATTCAATGTTGGTGTTGAGATTTCATCTTGGAGCTATAGAGCCTGTGTTCTACCTTTGTTTTAGAATTGTCTTAGTTCAGATTTCATTTACAGGATGGTTGAGCATACTCCATGGTTACCCATTCAGTCTTCTCAACTTTGGATAAATTATTGTTGATAAGTGTTCAGATGATAGCCTAAGGACCTGGTATTAGTTCCTTCAGCTTTGACCATAGGTCTTTCATTTTCATTGGGAATTTTTTATGGTTTACTTAGTGGGAGTAATCTACTTGAGTTGGATTCTATATGGTTTCATTCTAGATTGATGGGACATCCTGGATCGGATCTTTCATTGATCAGTAGTTATGCCTTGATCTTTTGAATTTCAATTTGATTACCATCTGGACTAGTTGTAGCTTTGGCATAGATTGTATTCCTTGATTATCTGTATTTGTGTGCCCAGATAACACCTTATGGGCTTATTCTCATATTTATTGTATGGACTTTTAGTGGATTAGCTTCAGTTATTCGAGTTCTCTATGATGAGATTGTGCGGCCATGACTCAAGTGATTTTCCTCCTAGTTTGGAGTGGATAGAGGGTGTGGAATGGTAAAGGAAGGTTATATTTGTATTAGGGGTCGATGGTATGACTCATGCCTTGGATTGGTTTTGGGTCGAATGAGTTTTTATTGATTTATGTAGGTATCAAGATGGTATCAGTATGTTGTGGTTCAGACTTGTATGCATCAACTTTTTTCGGTTCAGTTGGAGGAAAATTGGTGGTTGAAGTTGAGTTTTGGCTATTTGGAAGTGAAGTAAGAAAGTTATTGAAAAGAAGATACCTGTGACAAAATCCCTTGGAAGTGTTCTCTGTCTCTCTTCGTAGAGGTTATCTGGGAAGTCATGCTCGGAGCATGTAGGTCTAGTACCTCATCCTTTTGAGGTTTGGGTTTTTTCTATCCATTGACTTTCAGGGATAAAAGTCCTTTTAGTAGTGGATATTGTAATGACCTTCAAGGTTTTTTCCTTTATTTGTATGTATTTCAAGCATTTTGAGCCTTCCTACAGTGGCTACAAGTCATTTATGACTTTTCAAAATTATTGACTAGATGATTGAACAGATCGTATTTTAAAGTATTTGCTAGTTCCAAATAGCTGCTAGATGAAAACTCAATAAAATGGCCTTGAATGAGAATTCTAACTACACTAGAAACTCTGAAATATCGATTTTAGGCTAAGAAGACCTTTGGTTTGGGTCCTAAGTCACCCAACCTCATTTCAACCCATTGGTTCAAAAGTTCAAAAATTAAACATTTGGGTATGAAACCTATATTGGGTTGAAACAACATCAAATGGAAAATTTGACTTTGACATCGCATCCAAAACATCAAATTTAATGATCTTACATAGTTTATTTACATATTTCAAATTCTGAATGAATCTCGAGGTCTTGGAGGAAAGTTAGAAAAATTTCCAAGTTTCAGTTGATAACTGGTGCCTCTGCGATCATGACTCTTTGTTGGAAATCATACCTCAGTGTGCAGGGGAGATAATGCGATCACATTAAAGGATGTTGCGATTGCAATACCTTTTTTAGATGGCAGGGTGTGCGATTACACATCTAGATGTGTGATTACAACACCTTATTTCCAGGAAGGGGTATAAATAGACCCCGTAGGTCACAAATTAGCCTATTTTTCATCCTTACCTTGAGAGCAAAAGACTTAATGAGGGCGATAACACAAAATTGAGGCTTGTTGGTGACTGGAATTCTCGATTAACATCTATTTTCATGATTATTGCCTCTATTTAGATTAGTTAATGATTTCTTAGCCAAAATCTGAATAGTTTGATGTCCTAATTTTAGCCCCTGTTTAGCTTGGTTTTTATCCATTCTAGAGAGTTATTATTACTTGATCACGTATGAAAATTGGGTTCACCTCGAATGCATTAGTTTCCTAAATGGGACCGACATGGGGTTTTTTATGTCACTTTTGGACTCAAAAAATAATGGTGCAAATGGTTATTGTTATTCTTGTAATGATGAGTAGATTATGATTTTGATAGCGTGATGACATTTTCTGATCATTAATTAAATAAGACATTTGGTGAATGATTTAAGGCTTTGGGGTAGGCTTCTATCTAGTATTATTCTTCCTAAGATGATGTGTGTTATACATTCCATATGAATATGAATGTTAAGATTGATTATGGGTAGAATAACTTGATCTTGATTATTATAGTTTGGGGATTAGATGAGGTTATTTTAGGACCACCTTAAGCCAAGACTTGTGTTAGCCTGTGTGGACTTATTTACGAATGTTAGACATATTTGATTCTAACAAGCCTTTAGTGTAAGGTTACTTCACGACTTGGTGAGTAATGATGGTATTTCCCATGTTAATCATTAGTGGATCATAGCCATGAGATAGTCATAGATATGATATTTAGCCTATACAGATGATATTCCTCATAGTTATGATTTATGGATTATTGATGTATTATGCCTTCTAGATGCGAGATGCCTCGTATATGTGAGATGCCTCCTATATATGGATGCCTTATTGATATGTTATGACTTCTATATGTGATTTGTCTCCTAGACATGAGATGCCTTCGAGATGTGAGATGCCTTATTAATATATTATGACTCCTGGATGTGAGATGCCTCCTAGACGTGAGATGCCTCCTATAGGTGAAATGCCTTATTGATATAATGTGCCTCCTAGATGTGAGATGCTTATTGATATTATTCCTATTAAGTGAGAGATGATTACAAATATGCTTTATGGCTTGTAGATATGTTACACCTCCTAGTTAGGCTATAGCTTAGAGATATGAGTTGGCTTATAAATATGATTATTCGTATGTATTATTGGGCCAAGGGTTGTGTTATGATATCAATTGGACATATGGGAAATGTTTATCATTGTAAAGGATCTGGTTGAAGTTTATAAATGTATGTATTGATGCTTATGGTGCCATTGTCAGAATACTGGTGATGTCATGCATAGATTTGGTGCATTTGTGATCATTAAATCGGTAAATGATACAATTCTAGCTAAAATTTAATGTATTACTATTTTTCCTAAATAAGGATTAAAGACCACTTTTCACCTTAAAACAAATTTCTTCGTAACAATATCTTTCTGTCTTAATGAATAACTTATACGTAAAAGTGGTTAATTATGATGTTTTAAATATTCTACTAATTACTTTAGTCATGAGAGATTCTGACCCTTTCCATACTTTTATAAAAATTTAGTCCCGATTATCACTCCAGATAATGGATTTATGTATTTACACTCTTTTTATCCATGACTTAAGTCCGTGAACCTGTTACATATCTATATCCAATTCTCTCCGATATGGGAAGGAGGAAGATGCTGTATCGTTGATAAAAATTATGGGTATGACCCGATGACAAATTTTAGTATTGATGTTATATATATATATATATTGATGATTATGATTGTACTATTTATATACTCGGCAAGGCAAAAGGATGACTATGATGATACTGCTTATATATAGATACCTGGCAAGGTCAGAGGATAGTGTGATGCTCATATTAATACCTAGTAAGGCTGAAGTATGATTACACTGATGTGTGTATATATATATCTATCGATTTGAGTTTTAATAGCCCTATGTATGGTAATTATATATTTACCTGATAAGGCCGAGAAATGATTATGATGATGATGGAAATGATAGTAATGGTTATGATTATGATTTTATGATATTGATTATACTCACCGATTTGAGTCTGGATATATATCATGATACTTGTATCTATTATAGTATTTTGGATTCTGGTGCATTCATCCTTGCATGTACATAGTCTAACACCAGTATACATCTATATCTAGCGGCCCACATGAGGGGATGCATAGGTATGGGTGATGACTATGCTTTGTGGTGTGTTGTATGTTGATTGAACCTTCTGAGCCTGTGGTGGTGGGGCACTTGAAAGGATCGGCTAGGTATTGGTTTTCTGAATTGGTCGACTACTCATATTGTATGAGTGTTTTTATTATTATTAATATAGTTATTATTATGGAGAATTTATGATAGATTGGTTATTGATTCGGTATCAAGATTTGAGGTATAATTTTGGTCTCTTCTACCTTATGATTTCAATATTATACATGATTTACTCATGATTAGACGTATGGATTATTAGTACTAAATCCTGCTAGGATTATAAGGTGTTTAGAATTAATATGTGAGGATTTAGGCGGTGCTTTGAGTTGACCTTGTATATATTTATGTATATATGTAGCTATCTATATCTACGGTTTTGCCATATATCCCTTTCTCCCTTCACTTATTTAGATTATATATTCATTCTTATGCCTTGAATACTATTATATATATCAATTTTTTTGCCTTATATTCGAATATAGTCCAGGGCTATATGGTGTTGCATTGAGATTCCTGAGTATGGATGGAACAGGATAGCTCATCTTTAATATTTCCTTAGCCTCATCATGCTAGTTTTGTTGCTATTAGTAAAGTTGTTGCCCTTACTATTTCACTAGCTTTATAATATGATTGTTGGACACTTGGGTGTAATTTTAATTCTATTTATATGTTATATGTAACCGCACTATCTTTGGAGCTCTATTGGCAGGTGTCTACTGAGTACCTTGTGTTTAGTACTCATACTACACTTTTACAACCTACATATCATAGTATGGATTATCACCGTTGATATGTGCATCATGCAGAGCAACCTTAGTTTGGAGACTTAGAGTGAGCTCGTGACGTTTGGAATATTACTTACCTCCATCTTATGTTCTAGACTAATCTCTATGTTGTATTTGAAGATAAGTTGTATCAGTGTAATTTCCTTGGTATTTCAATTTTGTACTCTTATAATATTAGAATATCTTTTACTCATACCATCAGCTTTTGCGACTATATAACATAGTAGAACTTTTATTACATCTATTCCTTATTCTTTTCTTTATCTCTTTGGGTAGTCTGTTACTAACCGTTTCGAACTACGAGTTTGGCTTTCCTACTGATGGGTTAAGTAGGCGCCATCATGAACTGAGCACTTAGGTGGTAAAAAATTATTATCAGAGCTAGGTTCACTAGTGTATTAGTATAAGAGCTAAGTGTTTAGTAGAGTGTTGTGGATTAGTACAGAGATGTCCATAACCAATCTTTAAGAGGCTACAGGGACATTCTTAGGAAATTCATTTCCTGACCCCTTTGTCGTGTGTATGCATTGCTATGAGCCTCAAGCATATTATTTGACTCTATTTTGTCCCAAGTGAATGATGCGAGATGATCGATAGATGCAGATGAGACTTTAGCATATGTTTTCAAAGCTTCAGCAAAACGTCAGACCAAAGCATCTAGAATGGACATCGAAGATAGTTTAGTGCCAGCCAAAGGATTTAAGGGCCAGCTCAGGCTCTAGTTGAACTTATGACTACTTTATCCCTTTGAGGTTCATCATTCAGGATCTCGAGTTATGTTCCACACCCCTCAAGATCATAGATGGCATTTGAGTCATCGAGCAGTTCTCAGATTGAAGTTATAATTATTGGTGATCATCAGGGTTCTTTTCCAGTTTTAGAGTATGAGACTAGGTTTCTAGAGTGGGACAAAGATATTCTTATGCTATACTCTTCTAAGCTAGGTATGGTGCATGGATTTATGAAAGGTTTAGCATTGCCACTTTGTTTGACATCAGAGCACTTAATTGTAGCTAGGTCTTCCTTCTCTCAAGTTATGGTTTATGTGAGGGCACAGAGAGAGCATGCTTATAGAGGTAGAGAAAAGAGGCCATACCATTAGTATAGTGCTATTGGTATATTATCCTGGAGTGAGGATCCTTCCAGTAGATGTTAGCTTCACTTGCAACCTATCAGCTCTACGCATGTGGTATTTCAGACTATGAGTGGTTCTCAGATTAGTCATGGTGATCATAGTGGGCAGAGTCCCCATCAGACCTTGTGGAGTTTTTGGTATGTGTCTTTCGGCCATGAAGAACATTCTGGATTATGAGGGTAGTATCTCAGAGTATTCTTAGATCTTATTTTGGTTGTATCAAGATGGGACACTAGTTAGAAAGTTCCCCAGATATGATTTAGTTGATCAAATAAATATAACATGTATTTATCGGCAACTTAGAGTAATTCAGGTGGGCTATGACTTCAGAAAAAATGAACATTATAGTAGAGAGTCCTCTCAGCGTCAGTTGACCAGCAATTTGGGCTCGGTTTGTGTTCTCACTAGTTAGGGCTTCAGGAGTTTGTTATGACTGTAGAAAGATCGATCATAATTTAGAAAAGTGTTCCCGACAAGGGATTAATAGTCATTCGGCTCATTTAGATCAGCCTTATGATATTGTGGCATCTTTAGTTAGAAATAGTGTGCTTGTCGCCTCAATGGATAATTTAATCGATCGGTTCAAGTTTGGACCAGTTAAGATTTATTCTCTCTAGATCTATTGGGCATATAGTTGCAGAATTCACCATGATTGATGTGCTTTTATTTTCTTGAACATACCTTTTTTATCATATGTATTGGGGTCTTCCTACCCATTGATAATTATGTGGCTTATTGAGTTCATACTAGTTATTGTGGGCCTTGTTATTGAATTCACGGTTATCTGACTAACCCCCGTGGTTTATTTCTTTTAGTACTGGATGGAGTAAATCTGTATTGATATTTTCTCCCAATGGATGTAGCATTTGAGTTCGAGTCCCATTTATCATGCACATAAGCCTTATTGTGGTATTGAGTGGTACCTGCTATTTATTTTCATTTTGGTACTGCCTGTTCGTTATTTTGATGTTTATATTTCTGTTGTAATTGATATTTTTTTTATGTAATTGATCATCACTGGGTGGCTATTTGCACTAGTGTTATCTAGTTAAAATTCCATTATTCGTGGTTCTTATTCGGTGGTTTGAGCAGCTATAGCCTGATTTGATGATTTCTTCCCTAAAGTGAGGCGAGGTAGATTATTTTCCTTTTTTGTTGATTATGTTAGATTAATTGTGGAGTTAATTGTTGTATCGAATGTAAGTTGACTTTCTGTGGTTTAATATGGTTCTAGGGTTGGCAATTTAGTTATATTGCCCATTCATGAGTTTTAGATTCTTGGATTTTCCTCCTGAGTTGCCAAGGTTTTGTAATGACCATCCCCTATATATAGCCTATTTCTGAGCTTGACCAGTTTTGGATCTGTTTTTCATTTGTGGCTATTTCATTTGATATTGATATCGAGAGGTCCTAGATTCATCTCTTAGATTTGTTGGATTCGTCTCCTTGTGGTGCTTTTCTCTTGTTATTTGTATAAAGATTGGATGCTCCTTTATTGTCTTGATGTGGTTCTTATCTAAAGTAAAATTACAAAGTTAGTGGAAGACAGTCTTTCTTGTGATTGCTTATTGAGTTGGCAAATCAAAAGTTTTTCATCTTGAGTTGAATGGTTCATTTTTGGGTAGTGGCCTTGACCCTTGCATTGGTGCTGAGATTGGTTTTTTCATTCTCGGGGAGGTGATTCAAAGATTGATCGAGTTATGATTGTCTTACTTTGGTGGATTCAGCAAATCCCCATTTTCGAGTTTGTTCGGCCTAATGAGGCCTAGTGGAGTGTTTCTCCTCGATGATATGTGCCTATTACTATTCTTTTCTGAGATGGAGTGTTGGATTGGTTAGTTTTTGGCTTAAGTTGTATTCTTTGAGTTGCTAGAGTTTTTACCATCACTAGTGTGGTGTGCATCCTTAGGGAGTTTATGATCATGTTTGGATAGTCTTTGCCCTCCATCTGGCATGGAATTGATTTCTGATGTTTTCATCCAGTGATTTATCCTTCGGTATGATTTCTGTTTTGTGGCTATATTTCTTGCCCTCTAGTTGATATAGTGTTGGTTGTTTGCATTATCAGTTGAAGGTTTATCCCTGTGGTGACTTTGTTCTTCAACTATGTTTCAATTTTAGCTCGGTATAATTTAGCTCGGATATGTCGAATTTGGATACTAAAGTCGATTTGAGTTGTTGACATTATGTCATGCCTCAAATCCTATTAGGGCAGATAGGTACCCGTAGCCGTAAAAGCCTAAAGGAACTAATCCATAGCCTTGTACTTCTCATGTATGTAACTATGACAACCAAAGGTTCTGACAAATATGATATTATGCATCGATGAGAATAACTACGTAGACAAGCACAAAATTATATATACAACACTTGGCCGTTGGGGCCACATCATCTAAAAGACAAGACACTACCACATTTAGCTTTATATTAGTCTACAAAGCCTCTAAAAAATACATAGAATTAGTTATGCTTGAGACAAATCCCCTCCCAACTCTTGACTTCTGCACAATACCAAAATATATGGAATAGACTCGGAAAGCCCCAAATCAACCTGGAGCTCACCAATAGTCACTGAATAGCCGGTGTTCCTACTAGTGAGGTGTATTAGCTAAAGCCTCTGTGCCTGCAGCGTGAAATACATGTACCCCGTGAGGGACGTTAGTATGAAAATATGTACTGAGTATGTAAGGATGAAGGTAACAACACATGATATAAGAACACAATAGAAATTAGATACAAGTGTATAAGTAGTACTAGTAGACCACCTATGTATATACTTGTGGGCGGTAGGCCCTTTATCTATCAATCAAGGGTGTTATTTTAACCCTTTTCCCCTCCAATTACACCCACATACCATACATGTTCATATAAGATTCACCGAAACCACCTTCGCTTCATTACACCCTCCAAATAACACGTAAAACAGATTGGGCAGTACAAATATGCAATAATTAGCTGGGTAGTGTACCACCACACCTTTATTATATATTTCAATTCGAACTAGTCATACCTTTTCCCAACATCAAACTGGTAGCCCATAACATATGCATTCAAAATAGTTCACAAAACAGCCCCAACTTACCTCTATCGTAGCAACCAAATATTGAACTCATCATCCGTAGAGTTCTCAACAACAACATATCCACAATTTCTTCCCAAATTCACATATAAGGAGGAAAAAATTTAGTAGTCACCTTACCTCAATTTTCTGTAATTTATCCTTTTAACTTGAACACTTCAAGAACTTGAACTTTCCTTCACACTTTAAACGAAAGAAGACAAGAGAAGTTTGTTAATAACAAATAAAAGTAAGTAGATAGCTTGTTCTATGTTTTTCCAGATATTTATAATTAAGCACTTATAACATGTTTTCCTAATCTTCAAGGTGATAATTAAACAATGCCTTAAGTGTTTTCACTTACCTTGGCTTGTAAAGGTTCGGAATTCATTAAGAAACCTAAAAGGTAAAATAGGGCTGCTCCTTGTTGTTTCAGAGAAAGTAGAGAGGATTTGTGAAATTTAATTCTTTTTGTGACTTAGAAATGAAGGAAAATCACTAGCAACTTAGACTTATAATGGCCCTATTTTGGCCACCTTTTTAGCTGCATTTTGGACCATAAAAATTTGTCAAATTGGTCCAAGTAGGTAATGCACCTACTTAAAGAGATTAAGCTGCTAAACAATTTCAAAGTAGGTGATGCCCTACTTGCTTAATTTCTTAGTTGGTCTCAATTACATTTGGGCCTTGGCAGATTGTGTGTTGGGATATTTCTCCATTTTCTTCCTCTTTTATTTAGTTTGGGCCCAAATAAGTGCATTATTATAGGCCCAAATCTAATCCATAGCTATGGGTCCATTAACTTAGTCCAAATAGCTTAAGTAGGTGACTCACCTACTAGCTCAATTAAGTTAAGAAAGAACCTCAATATTTTATTCTATTTCTATCTCCTAATCCCTTTAATCTAACCTTCAACTTGTACACACTTGGTCACTTTACACTTTAGATTCAAATATCGGCTTATGTTTCCAAGTTAAATATTTGTATCACCGGTAACTTGATTGCGTCACATTAAAATGTAAGGGTAGTATCTAGAACTCCGTCCAAACTATCAACACTCACATAACAAATCATATATGTTGCCTATACCACAAATCTATACCAAGTTCCATATAAATAGAAAAAGTGCATGCAAAATACATGGTGTTACATCCTCTCCCTCTTAGGAACATTCGTCCTTGAATATTAGCATAACTATCCAACCAAGCAAGTTCAAGCCTAAGTTTAATATCCCTATTTACATAGTACTCATATATTATACTTACTTGTTATTTCTCCAATTCAGCATCTTGGACTTTCTCTTTATATTTGAATAAATAGGGGTCCTTGGATTTCATAGCTTCTTCAGCTTCCCATGTGATCTCTTCTACTTGCTGGTTTCTCCAAAGCACTTCTACAGAAGCTATTTCTTTATTTCTTAACTTCGTAACTTGTTGATCTAGATTATCAATAGGTATTTCTTCATAGGTGAGATCTTCCATAACTTGTACCTCTTTAGTAGGAGTAATATGAGATGGATCTTCTATGCACTTTTGAAGCATTGAGACGTGAAACACTAGGTGGGCCATTAAGAGCTCTTGGGGTAGCCCTAACTCATATGAAACTTGGCCAAATCTTTGAATAATCCTATATGGCCTTATGTAACATGGACTTAGTTTTCCTTTCTTACCAAATCTCATTACCCTTTTTATTGGTGACACCTTCAAGAATACCCAATCACCGATAGCAAACTCTAGCCCCTTCTTTTGATATCTGCATATGACTTGTGTTGACTTTGGACTATTTCTAGCTGCTGTTGGATCACTCTATTCTTTTCCATAGCTTGATGAACAAGATCTGTCCCAAACAAGGCAGCTTCACCTACTTCAAACCATCCAATTGATAATCTACACTTTTTTCCATAAAAAACTTCAAATGGTGCCATTTTAACACTTGAATGACAACTATTTTTTAAGGTGAACTCGATGAGAGGTAAATGATTATCCCAAATGCCTTTAAAGTCCAATACACAAGCTCATAGAATATCTTCATGTTTTTGAATGGTACGTTCTGCTTGTCCATCTTTTTGAGGGTGAAAAGTTGTACTTAACTCCTGTTCCCAAATTCCTCTGAAAGGATTTCCAAAAGTTTGCAGTAAATTAAGCTCCTTGATCTGATATAATAGAGATTGGCACTCCGTGTAGCAAACCTATCTCTTTAATATACAATTTTGCATACTCTTCAACAATGTAAGTGGTCTTAACCGGCAGAAAGTGTGCTAATTTGGTAAGCCTATCAACTATTAGCCATATGGAATAGAACTTTTGAGATGTATGGGGCAAACCAATGACGAAATCTATGTTGATCATGTCCCACTTACAGACTGGAAGATCTATGCATTGAATATAACCCCTGGGATTTTGGTTCTCTACAGTAACTCTTTGACAATTTGGGCATTTGGCTAAACTTCTGCAATGTTCTTCTTCATGTCGCCCCACCAATATATTCCTTTCAAATCATGATACATTTTAGTTGATCTTGGATGGATGGAATACGTTGAATGATGTGCCTCCATCATAATCCTCTTTCTTAGCCTATCTACATTAGGAACACATAATTTACTTTGGCACCGACGCACTCCCTATTGTGTAAGCTTAGATATATTTGTCATACCACATTGTACATTCTCTTAAGCTATAATAGAATGGGATCTGAATATTGCTTTTCTTTCACTTCAGCTGCTAATGAAGATTCTGCTGCATTATGCATAATAAGCCTCTCATTTGGACTTTCAAGAAGGTGAACCCCCAAATTGGATAGTTGGTGTAGATCCTTACTCCTCTCTTATCATTTCCTAGGTTTCCCATAAGTGCCCATTATAGCCTTATGACTTAACGCATCAGCTACCACATTTGCTTTTCCCCGATGATACAAGATATCAACTTCACAGTCTTTTATTAGCTCAAGTCTTCTTTGCTGCCTCAAATTTAGGTCCTTTTGATTAAAGATATATTGCAAACTCTTGTGGTCAGAATATATGTCAATATGAATCCCATACAAGTAGTGACGCCATATCTTTTAGGCAAATATAACCGCTGCTATCTCCAGATCATGCGTTGGATAATTTTTCTCAAGTAGCCGCAATTGTCTTTAGGCATATGCTATGACTTTACCATGCTGCATCAATACACACCTTAATCCAATTGTTGAAGCATCACAATACACTGCATACCCTTTTGTGCCTTCTGGAAGTACCAATACAGGTGTATAAGTTAGGTTATTCTTTAGATCTTGGAATCTTCTCTCATACGGATCGTTCTATTGAAACTTGGACGCTTTGTGTGTTAGCTTTGTTAAAGGCGTAGAAATTGAAGAAAATCCTTCAACAAACCTTCTATAATAACCTAATAACCCAAGGAAACTATGAATCTTTGTAGGTGTTGTAGGTTTTGTCGAGTTCTTCACAACTTCTATCTTCTGAGTATCAACCTTTATTCTTTCATCAGATACAATATGACCCAGGAATGCCACAGATTTTAACCAAAACTCACTTAGAGAACTTGGCATATAACTTACGATCACGAAGAATCTGTAACACCTGTAGTAAATATTTGGCATGGTCCTCTTTTGATCTTGAATAAACTAGGATATCATATATAAAAACTATCACGAACATATCTAAGAATGTCTTGAACACCCTATTCATCAAATTCATAAATGCTGCAGGCATATTAGTTAGTCCAAAGGACATGACTAGAAACTCATAATGACCATATCGTGTTTGAAAAGTTGTCTTAGGTATATCATTCTCTTTGACCCTCACTTGGTGGTAACCTGACCTCAAATCAATCTTTGAGAAATACTTGGTGCCTTGTAACTGATCAAATAAATCATTAATTCTTGGATGGAGATATTTGTTCTTAATAGTCACCTTATTTAGTTGCTGGTAATCAATACACATTCTCAATGAGCCATCTTTCTTACGCACAAATAACACTGGTACGCTCTAGGGGGACATACTAGGCCTTATGAATCTTTTTTCTAGCAAGTCTTTCAATTGATCTTTCAACTTACATAATTCTGCTGGGGCCATTTTATATGGAGGAATTGAGATTGGTTGAGTACCTGGAATCACATTAATACCAAACTCCACTTTTATTTCTGGAGGTAAACCTGGAATATCTTCAGGAAATACATTGGGAAATTCATTTACCACTGGAATAGTTTGAAGAGTTGGTGGATCTGCATCTGTATCCTTCACTCTAACTAGATGATATATGTAACCTTTAGAAATCATACTTTTTGCTTAAAATAAGAAATAAATTTATCTCTTGGCACACCTATGTTACCCCTCCATTCAAGGTCTGCCTCCCTAGGAAAATAGACATACACTCTCTTAGTTCATTAATCTACAGTGGCATAACAAGAAACCAACCAATCCATACCCATTATAACATCAAAATCTACCATTTCTAACTCAACAAGGTCAGACATTGTATCGCGATCATAAATAGTTATTATACAATTTCGATACACTCTCCTAGCTATAATACATTCTCCAAGTGGCGTAGACACTTCAAATGGCTGAACTAGCAATTCTGGTGTTCTTTTGAACTTTCCAGCAACCAATGGAGTGACATATGATAAAGTAGAACCCAGATCAATTAATGCATATATATTATGTGAAGATGGACAACGTACCTATAACCACATTCGGAGAAGCCTCCAAATTTTATTGATTTGCTAAAGCATAGATACAATTCTAAACTTTACTAGAGCTCACTACTCTTTATCACCTCTACCATGATCTATAGTCTTTACACCTCTTCCTGAAGAAGGCAATGATGATGATGATGCAACCGCTGATCCAATAGGTTGTACCATACCACCCATGCCCTTTTACGGGCATTCTCTCATCGTATGCCCCGACGTACCACACTCAAAGCAAGCATTTGTCTTGAACTAACATACACCTAGATGAAGCTTTCCATATTATTTACATGGCTGTTGAGGAGGTCTTAATTGTCTCATACTCCCTTGCTCTTGATACCCCGTTGTTCGTGAACTCTGAATCTCACTTTTTTGCCCAAACTGATTGTCTTTAGACCCTTGAAACTATGGTGGAGCACTAGCTATAGAATAAGAAGATACTGGCCTAGGTGGTCTATTAGAAAACCAATTTTCCTAAAATCTCCTTGAGATTCCATAAACTACCCCAAAGATCTGGCCCTCTTAGAATACCCTCTTTCCAATTCTTGTGATCTTCTTTGCCTCTGATCCTCTATTGTTTTTGAAAAAGCTTGTATGCTTTCTATATCCATGTCCTTGTTCAAAGAAGCAATAGTACAATCTCTAACCAGATATGGATCCAATCTATCCACATATCGATGAAGTTGATCATCTATAGTAGCTACTACATTAGGACCATACCTAGCCAAAGAGTTAAATTGGAGGCTATACTCTCTTATGCTTATATTCCCTTGGTAAAGATTTAGGAACTGATCTGTATGGGCCTGTCAAATCTCAAATGGAAGGTAATGATCAATAAAGGCCTCTTTAAACTCTTTCTAAGTAGCAGAATCGGCATCGACACCCTTAGACTGTTTCCAGTCTTCATACCAAAATATAGCCTCCCTTTTGAATCTATATGATGCTAGCTCAACTGTCTCTTTATCCGATACATGCATGACATCTAGAGCCCTTTTATTTGATCAATAAAGTCTTATGGGTCTTTATTAATAGCTGATCTGGTGAATGTGGGAGGATCCAACTTAAGAAAATCTTGCGTTCATAGGCTAGCTTCCCTATTTGCACCACTAGGACCTGCAGTTGGAATAAATTTTCCTTGAGCTTGTCCAATAACTATATGAGCCAACAATTGCACCACATTCCTTAGATCTTGGTCAGTAGCATTAACAAGTTGTTCTGAGGATGTTCTTCTACTTCATCTTAGCTCTTCCGAAGATGGAGGAGTAGAAGAAGTTTTGTGATACAAACCCAACTTGAGCCTAACTTTGATTAGCTTGTCTAGGTGGTGACTTGATGGTCCCTTTTTCGGTAGCCAAATCTAATCAGTTACCCATATTCTTACTCCTTCTTGTAACCAACATCTTTACTATTATAAGAAAAATTTAAACAAATTTAATGGTTAAACATAACTTCACCTTCGACTTGGGCTCTACTGCATGATTTATGATGTGGAAAAAAGAAAAAACCCCTAAATGCCCGTAGCCTCTTATTTATAGATATGGTGAACAACACACCCATAAGAAAGACTCTATGTAGAAAGGGCATTGTAGAATCCCTAGGACAACCTACTCTGATACCACTTTGTTATGCCTCAAAATCTATTGGGGTGGATAGGCACCCATAGCCGTAAAGGCCCGAGAGAACCAATCCATAACCTTGTACTTCTCATGCATATAACTATGACAACTAAAGGTTTTGACAAATATGATACTATACGCCGATAAGAATAACTATGTAGGCAACCATAAAATTATATATATAACACTTTGCCATTGGGGCCACAACATCTAAAAGATAAGACACTACCATGTCTAACTTTACATTAGTCTACAAAGCCTCTATAAGATACATATACTTAGTTAGGATCGGGATAAACCCCCGCCCTACTCTTGACTACTGGACAATACAAAAATATTTGGAACAAACTCGGAAAGGCCCGAATCAACCTAGAGCTCACAAGTAGTCACTACATAGCCTGTGCTCCTACTAGTGAAGTGTATTAACTAAAGCCGCTGTGCATGTAGCATGAAATATAGGTCTGACGTGAGGGATGTCAGGTAAAAAATATGTACTGAATATGTAAGGCTGAAGGTAACAACACATGATACAAAAGCCCAATAGAAATCAGATACAAGTGTATAAGTAGTACCAGTAGACCACCTTTATATATACTTGTGGGACTATGTACATTACATTCTTTTTTTCGTTTTACCTTTCTTACGTTATAACCTTTGTAATACATATAATAAAAATAAGCAGTTGATCAGTGGTAAATAGATAAATTAGGATTGGCCTATACTAGGCTTACGCCCCTGAGCTGCTACCCACATATGAATATTGGGATCAGCCCATGCTAGGCTTATGCCCTTGAGCTGCCACCTACATATAAAGCTATCGAGATTGTCCCATTCTAGGATTATTCTCCTAATCTGCCACTTATTTTATAGACTTGCCTTATTTAGTTTATTTAGCCTTTAAGATTGTTACTTTGCTGGTCATAACATTATGGTACCTTGAAACAATAATCTACCCATAAGAGACTTGTAAAAGGGAACTTAATTCTACAATAATGAGGTGGGGAGATGATGGCACACAAATGAAGTGTTTAGAAGCTGTAAATAACACATGGGTCTTATTTGAATAAATAGAGAACTCGTAAAGTTTTCTAGTGAAAATAGACATGCAGGCTTAACAATAAGCACGTATTAAGGTATTTTAACATGATAGAGAGTTGGAACAAGGTCATTGTCTACATGGGATATAATACGCTGGTATTATATATCACTTGTTATTGGATAACTTTGGAAGCTTACTTGATGGAACAAATGTCTGATTTCATGCCAAAGAGTACAAAATAGAGTATGCCTTACCTATCTGGTAATATAACTCCAAAACTAACCCAACTTGACTTCCCGCCTTTTAGATTAGTTATCTACAATAGAATATATAGGACTTAATATTAGAATCCAACTGACATATTTGGGCTATTTAACTTCACCAAAATAGTAAACGGGTAGTAAGCCCTTTATCTACTAATGAAGGGTGTTATTTTAACCCTTTTTCCCTCCAATTACACCCACATACCATACATGCTCTTATGAGATTCATCAAAACCATATTTGCTTCATTACTCCCTCAATATAACATGTAAAACATATTTGGAAATACACATATGTAATAATTAGCTTGGTGGTATACCACCACACCTTTATTCTATATTTCAATTTAAACTATTCACACCTTTTCCAACATCAAACTGGTAGCCCATAACATATACACACAAAAAAGTTCACAAAACAGCCCTAAGTTACCTTTGTCGTAGTAACCAAATATTGAACTCATCATCTGTTGAGTTCTCAACACCAATATATTCATAATTTCTTTCCAAATTAACATATAAGGAGGACAAAATGGAGAAGTCACCTTATCTCAATTTTCTGCAATTTATCCTTTTAACTTGAACTCTTCAAAAACTTAAACTTTCCTTCACACTTTAAACCAAAGAAGGAAAGAGAAGTTTCTTAGTAACAAAGAAAATTGAGCAGATATCTTATTCTTTATTCTACCATATATTTATAATTAAGAACTTATAACCTGTTTTCCTAATCTTCTAAAAGATAATTAAACAAGAACTTGAGTTTTTTTACTTACGTTAGATTGTAAATGTTGGGATTTCTTCAAGAATCCTAAAAGGAAAAATAGGTCCGCTCCTTGTTATTTTAGAGAAAGTGGAGGGAATTTGTGAAATTTAATTCTTTTTGTGAAGTAGAAATAAAGGAAAATGACCAGCAACTTGAACTTATAAAGGCCCTATCTTGGCCACCTCTTTAGCTATATTTTGGACCTTAAAAATTTGTCAAATTGATCAAAGCAGGTGATGCACCTACTTAGAGAGATTAAGCTGCTAAAAAATGTCAAAGTAGGTGATGCACCTACTTGCTTAATTTTTCAGTTAGGCTTAATTATATTTGGGCCTTGGCAGATTGTGTGTTGGGCCATTTCTTCATTTTTCTTCCTCTTTTATTCGATTTGGGATGAAATGAGTACATTAGTATAGGCCCAAATATGATCCATTACTATGGGTCCATTAAGTTGGTCCAAATATCTTAAGTAGGTGACTCACCTACTAGCGCAATTAAGTGAAGCAAGCACCTTAGTATTTTATTCCATTTTTAGCTCCTAATCTCTTTAATAAAACCATCAACTTGTACACACTTGGTCACTTTACACTTTAGAATCAAATATCAGCTTATGATTCCAAGTTAAATAGTTGTATCGATGGTAACTTGATTGAGTCACGTTAAAACGTTTGGGCAGTAGCTAGAACTCCATCTACACTATTAATACTCGCATAAAAAATATCTTATGTTACCTATACCACAAGGCTATACCAAGATTCGTATAAATAGAATAAGTGCATGCAAAATACAGGGTGTTACACATTAATATAGACTATTTGCTCAGTTTGGAGTGGAAGCCTTGGAATAAAAATTTGAAAGTTATAATAGAGTTGTAATATGAATGTTGCCCGTCTTCAGGTATGGTTTGGGTAGTTGAGATTGAGAAATTCGGCGTTGGTGTTGATATTTTAGTTTGGAGTTTTAGAGCTTGCATGCAACCTATGACTTAAAATCATCTTAGTTCAGATTTCATTTATAGGCTGGCTAAGCCTACTCCATGGTTAAATATTCAGTTTTCTCATCTTTGGATGGATTATAGTTGTTAAGTGTTCAGCTGATAGATCAAGGATATTGTAATACCTCAAACTTTCTTTAAGTCAAATCTAGTCTCCTGAAGAGTTAGTGATGACTCCCTAAATAAATTATAATTTCTCTAATTTTGACTTTTTATAATGTGGAAAATTGAATTTGCTTTCCAATGATACCTGTAACGCCCCACAAATCGAGTCCCGAGATGCCACACGGTGCTTAGGGTCAGAAGTGACCCCAAGCTAACCCTTTCATGGGTATAACTCAAAAGCAGCTGATTTAAAACATAATTCTGAGAGAATGAAGCTGAAAATATCTCAATACAGAATCTGTTCAATACAATATTGGAATTACAAGATGAAAATTCTACTGACATATATACATATACAAGAAGGAGACTGAATATATCAACCACTACTACTGTCTATGAAGCCTCTACTAGTATTGCCTGTACATAAACGGGCCATGACTACCAACCATCCCACTCAATATGGATGAAATAAGAAGGTACAATGTCTCTAAACTGAAACAACCAACACAATACCTTGAACTATAAGGACTCCTTTACATACTGACCAGATGCTGCAACTGAATAGAATAGTAGATGGGGGCCAGCACAAAGAGAATGTACTGAGTATGTGGGGGTGCATGCAACACTTTAAATAGCATCATCAATTTCATGAAAACATACATAAAGATAATGATGACTCACTTGGCTTGAGTTATATCAAATCATACTCATCATACTTTCATAATAAATAGTTCAAATGGTAAAATCTCATAATGCATGTAAATCATCAAAAATCATAAATTATGATAAATCAACATAAATTATCATATCATAAAAAATTCATCATAGGTAATCATAATTCATTATAATATCTCATCTCTTTGACTCAAATCTCGGAGTGACTCGGTAATTCAAGAAACATGACTTTTATGGACAGGGAAGTTTTTTATAACCGACAATCCCACGTGAGCTACGTGGAATACCAACGTTTGAAACCCTCATTGGCGGGAGCATCAAACTCCTTGCCAGGGAGTACGACCTTAAAACTGCAATAATTACAATCGGGCTCTCTGGCCAATTATATCATCATCAAACAACCCTACGGTGGCACATAGGTTTGGGGAAATACCATATTTCCCTCTCGATGCTAAGTACTACTCCCTGACAAGCTCAGAACGCGTTAGGAGATCCACCATCATTATTACAAGGGTCTATCATAAAGACCAAAACAAATATATTAATTTATAATATATCAACAATTTGTGGATTCCTAACCCCAACTTCTACTTAAAACATTTCAATCTTTTTCAACATCAACATGGTATCAATGCATTGAACCATAACCAACTAGACATTTGGACAAGGATATGAAGACTCAACAAGTAATATTTTCAACAACTCAACTGATCAAAATCATCCGAAAAAAATACCAAAATTCATCTCAACATCTATATCAAAATCAATCTTTCTCATAGTCAAAATCATCTCGACTCTGCGAGTTCACGGTCAATGTACTCAAATGATTATTCTTTTAATTCGACAATTAAATCATGACAACATCTTTTGAAAAGCACTTGAGACCTTCAATTCATAATAAGAATACATATCCCATAGTACAACTCAAATCACGACTTTTATCTCGAAAGCCTTTAGAAATATCAATTCATTGTAGTAGTATGAAATTAATAGAATAAATTCTCAATTTAACAAGTAGAGTAATGAAGTAGTCATGTATATCCATATTGGAAAAAAAATTCAAATTCCTATAAATCCTTCATAAAGTAATTTGAGTGTATACCCATTTTCGAATATCATGAAATTTCAATAATAGAACTCAATCTTTTTAAATGGCAAAATGTAACAATTTATCAAGTCATGAGAACATCAATATTTTTGAGAAAATATCGATACTCATGGTAACATCTCAAACGTTATATCTCAATATGCTCAATGATTGAATTTCGTCATAAAGAAACTTTAAGCTTATCATAAATCTCAAAATCATTCCAAAATACCATTTCCACATATATCTAGAAATCATTCAAAATAAAAATATAAAATTTACAATTATAGATATCAAGACATCTCATGTCTCAAATATATATTCAATAGATCAAATCGTTATTGGGAAGAATAAAGCTTGACACATATCTCAAAATATTATTCGAAAATACCATCTCCACATACGTCCCAAAATCATCCAAAGTACCACCTCATGGTAAAAGTGTGTAATTTGCAATGATAATTATTAAATTATATCATGAAAACATTGAGATAATCATTAAATAAAAGTTTATTCATTCAACCATCATAATCTCATAATCGAATTATTTAGACATAATGTCACTTGCAAAATCATGTAAAACCATACTAAAATTAAAGCTTTGGGCACAAGAACGGAATATTGCTCTTGTTCAAAACCCCACATACCTTGAAATTGACTTCTTGATTACGGAATTCTGTTTGGACAAATAATGGGTGCTCATAGAAGGTACGGTGAAATTGAAAGATATTTGAAGGTGAAATTTGGCTAGGGTTTCATTATCCCAAATATTTCATGGAGAAAATGAATTCTGAAGGTTCAATTATAGATTAAATGGACAAATTTTTGTCCAAGAGGGAGGTGTGAAATGACCAAGTTGCCCTTAAACAATAAATAATGTGAAATCTGTCCTTTGGTGGACTGTTTTGATAGGCTGAAGTGGATCAACCATAATATTTTACTCCGACTGCCAAATTGGATAAAACCAATTTTATTAAAAAGAGGACTCTTAGAGATTTCTGTTGATATATAGTAGCTCACGCAGATCATTATGTACAAGGAGTTATGGTCATTTGAAGTTGACCCTGAAATTCGCCTGCCTGCAGTAATTTTTATTTTCCTGCATGTTTTACTGTTTACAGTTCGATTGGAATGGTCGTAGTTCGATCAAAATGGTCATAACTCATCGCTCGAGTGTCCATTTTTGATGATATATATATCGTTGGAAAGCTTATTCGATACTCCACGGAATGGTAGGTCAACGTCTTAGAAATACTACACAGAAAATTTATGGATCGCTCTAAAGCGTAGAACTCGATACGTTTCTCACGAAATCTTTACGAAATTTTTTTTTCGGGGTATTACATTATCTCCCCCTTGGAAATATTAATCCTCGAATGTTGCTTGATAAGATAAAAGCAATGATCAACTGACCTTCTTAAAGGACGCGAACATCTGAGACATATCTGCACGATTGGAATTACAATTTCCTAGACCTCATACTGAATATGCATATCTGACGCCTAAATATCTTGCTGAACTGAATCTGGAATATATGAATGCATATGCAACAATAGCCAATTCAAGGCTCGTAATGAGAACTTGAGCATAAACTAGATGTGCTTAAAACACGAAAGCTTTAAGAAGTCATGGGGTATCTCCCCCTTGGGACTCTATGTTCCTCTACAACACTTATTTCACAGGGTCACTAAGATTGTGCACGGGGAACCTATGAATTAGCTCATATGCATGACGCACGAACAGAGGTATACTCGTAACTACTGAGATGTTCCATATGGAAATGATTTCATTCCTAAGATCCTTGGATAACATGATGAAACGATAAATGAGAAGGTACACTATACGATTCTGATTGACTGAGCTGGAATACTTGGAAAATAAAGATCATTTAGTATAAGTTTAGGAATTGAAGTATAACTAGCTTCCAGAATCTCAAACATGTACACCACAATCCCTTAAGATAACCACTTAAAACTTCAACTAACCACAATATACATGAAAGCTTAATCTCAATCTTACTTCACATTGCCACTTAGCTCAAAATAAGCATAAACCATCTAGAGCCTCAACGCTTTCAGCTCAACTTCGGAATTTCAATCTTAGAGTCTAACGCTCAACTCAAATTTTTCTCATCCTTAACCGACCACACTACCTATGTCATCGCTTATTAAAATCTCGCTCGTAAATTTATATTTCTAAACCATAAGAATCAAAATCACATCTAAGAAGCTCAACCATTACAGTCATACACTAATCCTCGAACTTAAAGCAATCCCATAATATCTTGGGTGAACTTTCTCATCATAAGCATAACATCAAACTTAATCACGAATCAACCAAACTTAGGCTCTTATATCCACTATTCAAGCCTACTAGATCACTTCCTAACTACTAATACCATTAATCAAGAAATTGTCAGAGTCACCTTCACGATCACCAATTATTCAAACTTAACTTTTAGAACACAATATAACTTAAAACTTTTCGCACAAAATTTCTACTTAGAAACTATAAAACAATCCTCAACCAATGCTAGCCCATTTAAACTTCATAACAATAATAATTGGTCATAATCATATAGCTTATATTATTCACAATCCATTAACACATCCTTCTTTCACTCGTCACTACTATCTATCCTTCATACACAACTTAACTTAGTTCATAGCTCTCTACACCTTAACTTAACTTCCTCTTGCAACTCGGAAATGGCATAATTTAACAACACTCACCCACCGACTACTTCCATTACTAACCCATACTCTCTGGCATACAAATACCATCAACACCCATTTCATACCTCGAACAAACTACATCACAAAATTAACACACAAGGATATATCACTCCCTATTAACCCTAAATGTATGCAAAAATAGATTCCGCTATAATTATGCTCAACAAATTACACTAACCATCCTTTTTACTAATACATCTGCAAATCCCATATTTTCAGCCAGCACAAGGAACAAGATGAACTACAAGTTTCTAGTGGATCAAAATCGGCCGCACATGGCTCCACTAGGCTTTGAATATAAGTTTTAAAAAAAAGTTTGAGGTGAATAACAAAACAGTTGTGCTAGTGAATCGAAAGAGCCCCACACGGCTTCACTAGACTTTCATTTTTTTTTCAACAGCATGATGATAGCAGGATTATAGGAGATAGGAACTTGGCATACCATATTCGATGATCAAGGAGTACGCATCCACTCAGTCTTAGCCGAACAAGTCATAAAGAAGAGGACATAACATGAAACTTCAGGAACTTATAACACACTGGGAGGCTCTTCTGAAGCCACTTTTATGAAAATTCTAAAACATTTTGCTAATTAGTCTAAAAACAATATCAGGAAAAGAATCGGGACTTGCTGCTCATACTATCTCAAGAATAACACATAGATAGAAAAGCACAAACTGTCAATTATAGATCTTGAAAAGAATTTTGGTAGCTTATCTGGTTTAAACTTATTGCACGATTTAAGACATAAAAGAACAACAACCTTTCCTAAATGCCTTATAGCCTCTCAAAGAAAAGCATAGACGTCTCCATACCGTTCCGCAAGACTCTACTAGACACGACTTCATAGACACCCTAGGACACTTAAACTCTATGCTCTAATACCAAGTTTGTAACGCCCCAAAAATCGAGTCCCGAGATGCCACACAGTGCTTAGGGACACAAGTGACCCTAAGCTAACCCTTTCATAGGTATAACGCAAAAGCAGCTGATTTAAAACATAATTCTAAGAGAATGAAGCAGAAATATCTCAATACAGAATCTGTTCAATACAATATTGGAATTACAAGATGACAATTCTACTGACACATATACATATACATGAAGGAGACTGAATACATCAACCACTACTACTGTCTATGAAGCCTCTACTAGTATTGCCTATACATAAACGGGTCATGACTCCCAACCATCCCACTCTATATGGATGACAAAAGAAGTTACAATGTCTCTAAACTAAAACAACCAACACAAGACCTTGAACTATAAGGACTCCTTTACCTGCTGACCAGATACTGCAACTGAATAGGATAGTAGATGGTGGTCAGCACAAAGAGAATGTACTGAGTATGTGGGGGTGCATGCAACACTTTAAATAACATCATCAATTTCATAAAAACATGTATACAGATAATGATGACTCACATGGCTTGAGTTATATCAAATCATACTCTCCATATTTTCATAATAAATAGTTCAAATGGTAAAATCTCATAATCCATGTAAATCATCAAAAATCCTAAATTATGATAAATCATCATAAATTATCATATTATAAAAATTCATCATAGGTAATCAAATGGAATACCAAAGTTTAAAACCCCCGTTGGCAGGAGAGTCATACTCTTTGCCAGGGAGTACGACCTTAAAACTGCAATAATCACATTTGGGCTCTCTGGCCAATAATATCATTATCAAAGAATCCTAGGTGGCACATAGGTTTGGAGAAATACCAAATTTCCCTCTTGGTGCTAAGTAATACTCCCTGACAAGCTCAGAACACGTTAGGATATCCACCACCATCATCACAAGGGTCTATCATAAAGACCAAAATAAATATCTTAATTTATAATTCATCAAAAATTTGTGGATTCCTAACCCCAACTTCGACTTAAAACATTTCAATCTTTTTCAACATCAACAAGGTATCAATGCATTGAACCATAACCGAATCGACATTTGGACAAGGATATGAAGACTCAATACGTAATATTTTCAACAATTCAACTCCTCAAAATCATCCAGAAAAAAATACCAAAATTCATCTCAACATCTATATCAAAATCTATCTTTCTCATAGTCAAAATCATCTCGACTCTGCTAGTTCAAGGCCAATTTACACAAATGATTATTCTTTCAATTCGACAATTAAATCATGACAACAGCTTTTGAAAAGCACTTGAGACCTTCAATTCATAATAAGAATACATATCCCGTAGTACAAATCAAATCACGACTTTTATCTCGAAAGCCTTTAGAAATATCAATTCATTGTAGTAGTATGCAATTAATAGCATAAATTCTCAATTTAACAAGTAGAGTAATGAAGTAGCCATGTATATCCATATTGGAAAAAAAATTCAAATTCCTATAAATCCTTCATAAAGTAATTTGAGTGTATACCCATTTTCGAATATCATGAAATTTCAATAATAGAACTTAATCTTTTTAAATGGCAAAATGTAACAATTTATCAAGTCATGACAACATCAATATTTTTGAGAAAATATCCAAACTCATGGTAACATCTCAAACGTTATATCTCAATATGCTCAATGATTCAATTTCGTCATAAAGAAGATTTAAGCTTATCATAAATCTCAAAATCATTCCAAAATACCATTTCAACATATATCTCGAAATCATTCAAAATAAAAATATGAAATTTACAATTATAGATATCAAGACATCTCATGTCTCAAATATATATTCAATAATTCAAATAATCATTGAGAATCATAAAGCTTGACGCATATCTCAAAATATTATTCCAAAATACCATCACAACATATGTCCCAAAATCATCCAAAATACAACCTCGTGGTAAAAGTGTGTAATTCGCAATGATAATTATTAAATCATATCATAAAAATATTGAGATAATCATACAAATCAAAGTTTATTTATACAAACATCATAATCTCATAGTCGAATTATTTAGACATAATCTCACTTGCACAATCATGTAAAACCATACTAAAATTAAAGCTTTGGGCATAAGAATAGAAGATTGCTCTTGTTCAAAACCCCATATACCTTGAAGATGACTTCTTGATTACGAAATCCTGTTTGGACAAACAATGGGTACTCCTCGAAGATCTTGAAATAAGAAGTTCGTTTATCGGAGTGATTTTGGATTTCTACAGTGAAATTGAAAGATATTTGAAGGTGAAATTTAGATAGGGTTTCATTATTCCAAATGTTTTATGGAGAAAATGAATTTTGAAGGTTCAATTATGGATTAAATGGATAAATTTTCATCCAAGAGGGGGGTATGAAATGACCAAATTGCCCTTAAAAAACAAATAATGTCAAATCTGTCCTTTGGTGGACTGTTTTGGTAGGATGAAGTAGATCAACCATAACGTTTTTCTCCGATTGCCAAATTGGATGAAACTAATTTCATTAGAAAGAGGACTCTTAGAGATTTCCTTTGATATATAGTAGTTCACCCAGATCATTATGTACAAGGAGTTATGGCCATTTGAAGTTGACCCTAAAATTCGCCTGGCTGTAGTAATTTTTAATTTCCTGCACGTTTTACTGTTCACAGTTCGATCGCAATGGTCGTAGTTCGATTGGAATGATCATAACTCATCGCTCGAGTGTCCATTTTTGATGATCTATATATCGTTGGAAAGCTTATTTGATACTCTACACAATGGTAGGTCAACATCTTATAAATACTACACAAAATTTTTATGGATCACTCTAAAGCATAGCACTCGATACATTTCTCACAAAATCTTTATGAAGAAAACTTTCCAGGGTATTACAATACCAATTTCGTCCAAATCAGGTGTCGGACTAAGAAGTTATAGATGTTTAACAAAGAATTGTCAGAACTACAGAGAAGCGATGGTCAGGCCGACGGATCGTCGAGCTATCGATGGACCGTGGCCTGAGCCATTGTGACTAAGAGAGTGAACCCAACTTCTGGTCAAGTGCGATGGCCAGGACCGATGGACTTTCCAGCTAGCGATGGACCATATCTCAAACCATCACAGACGAGGCAAAAAGTTTAATTTTTCCCAGGTACAATGTCAGGACCGATGGACCGTTGAGCCAGCGATGGACCATCGACAAAACCATCACCACTTCTAATCAGTGATTTTAAGCCATTTTTAAAAGGGTATTTGGGTCGTTTTATACCCTTTTAGGTCCCTAATTATACTAGACCAAAGTTCATAACTTCATTATTCATCTATAACACCAAATTAGGTTTTCCCTCAAAGATTAATCCCGAAGAACAAGAAACCCTAGGTGTTCAATTACAAGTCGATAATTCAAGCTTTCCTACACCAATCTTCAAAAAAGCATCCCCCAAGGTATGTCAAGTGTTGATTCATAGGTTCTTTTCACCCATGAAGCTCAAGAAACCCTCTTTGAAATATAAATTTTGGATTCTATGGTATGAATTGAATTATATCCATGTTTATGTTGTTGTTTGATTTCCAAGTTGAAGTCTTTAATAACTATCATGAAAATATGTTAGCATGTGGTTGAAGTTATTGCATTGGAAGACTAAAATGTTGCCATGATGTATTATTTCAATATTCATGCCTAAGCCTAAAGATATGCATGCAAGGTCTTTGATAAAATGCCTAAGAGAATAGGATATATGCCTTATGACTCATTTGTGACCAAAATTGATGAATCCATATTTCTCCCTTATGTTCGATATGACTCCTACGTTATTGTTATGCTTTGCAATGGATTGACGTAATGCTCATTAGATTAGGTTTATGAAAATATGAAATGTTTACATGCATTCCTATTTATGTGTAAGCTTATAGCATGCAAATACTTCATAAAAATCCCTAATGATTGTACAATTAATTATTGACTATGGTTATGTGTCAAGAAGTGTCATATCTTGTCAGTTTCATGCTATCGAGACCTGGGGGTACTTGTACCAGACAATTTTGCTGTGTGCCTAAAGCTAGTGTCATGTTTTCCAAATACTCTCAGTTAAGCCATGATTGATAGAACGTAGTCAGTCATATGACTCAGGAAAACTTAGTAAACACAGTAATATCAGAAATTCAGTAATCTCAATAGTATTCCATCAGTCAACGAAACTCAATGAATGTAGTCCAGTTCAGTTCAGTTAATCATGTTCAGTGTCTATTCAGATAGGAGTAGGATTCAACACTGAGTGAGCCCAAGGATGGGAACTCACCTATTATTATAGGGTTTGATTCTTAGAAACAATCCTTGTGCTCTAGAACTACGTAGCCAGTGTAGGTTGAGACATCAAACCTGCTAGTTGAACGTAGATGAGGTGGCTTAACCTATTATATGAAGGTCCCACTATTCTACTTAGAATACCTGTTAGATGATGGCTTACTTCCAGCTTATCCTTACCAGTGGCGCGATATTGACTCTCTTTCAATTGGGGTTACAGATTGGACCCCAACTCAATTATATTATCTTATTTAGGGCATGTCGGTTAGATGACTACTTCCCACAGTCACAGTCTTAGTATCAATATCAGTAATAGAACTCAGATAGTTCTACAGAATTCAGGACTGTCAGATACTATCACTCAGCTTAGTACAAAACTCAACTAGTTCCATTAGAAATAGTACTGTTAGATATAGTCATTTAGATAACATTATATTAGTTATACAAAACTTATGTTATAAGTATTCAGATTCAATGATGTCATGATCTCAATTACAGTTCACATATTCATGCATGTGTTCTCACGTTCATGTTATTGAGTCAATTAGTATTGTTCATGCATATAAACCCCTTGCATTCAGACTACCTCATTTTTCTACTATTACATTCAATTGAACTCACAAATTTGTGCTATGGTTTTTTTATACCATAGGTTCAGAAGCATAAGCTCCAGAGCATCTTTAGTAGATCAGACGTTCAACAGCCAGACTAGTAGTGAGTCCTCATCATTCAAGGATAGTATGATTATCTTATTACTTTATTATATCAGTAGTCCGGAGTTAGCTGGGGATATATACTATCAAATCCACAGTTTTTAGATAGTTTAGAGGCTTCCAGACTATAGCACATTCAGAAAGTTATTTAGTTTTATTTTGGTATTGATATACCGTATTTCTAGATGTTAAGTTTTATCAAATATTTGATTCTTATGGACTTTCAGCCTTTTATTCCATATGTATACAGTACGTTATGTAGTTCTTAGTTACAGATATCAGTAATGGGTTAGCTTAAGGACCTTCAGGGTTATGACAACCGTATGGCATTTCGGGTACTAGATTTGGGGCATTATAGACCTGGAATTAGTTCCTTCAACTTTGAACACTGGTCTTTCATTTTCTTTGGGAATTTTGGATTATATACTCAGTGAGAGTAATATACTTGAGTTGGATTCAGTATTGTTTCATACTCGATTAAAGGGACATCCTGGAGTGGATCATTCAGTGATAGTAGTTATGCCTTGATCTTCTGGATTTCAGTTTAATTACCATCCAATCTAGTTATAGTATTGGCATAGATTATATTCCTTGATTATCTCCATTTGTGTGCCTAATAGAACCTATTGGACTTATTCTTATATTTTTCGTGTGGAGTTTCAAAGGATTAGCTTTAGTTATTCGAGTTCTCTTTGATGAGATTGCATAGACAGGACTCAGGTGATTTTCCTCCTATTTTGGAGTGGATAGAAGGTGTGGAATAGTAAAGGAAGGTTATATTAGGATTTAGATTTGGATTCAGTGGTATGGCTCATGTCTTGGCCTGGTTTCAGCTCAGATCAAACTTTGCTGATTTGTGCTGGTAACAACATGGTATCAATTTGTTGTAGTTTAGATTTTTATACATTATCTTTTTGTATTTCAATTGGTGGTGAATTGGTGGTTGAAGTTGAGTTTTGCATGTTTAGAAGTGAAGTGAGAGAGCTAGTTGAAAAGAGGATACTTGTTACAAAATTGTCACGACCTGGCTCGAGGTCCTGGCTGTAACGGGCATCCCAAACCATATAGGCTCGAGATACCCCTGTCACTCCCCAACCTACTAGTGATATCGTCCGCTCTGGGCCCAAGCCTACACGACTTTAAAACACGTCACTAGGGAGTAAGGCTTTCTCACTTATATACCCAGCATCCCTTCTATTTTTTGCCGATGTCGTACTCCTACCTAAGTTAGGGTGTCACATACACCCCCCTTTACGGACTCAGCATTCTCGTTGAGGTTTGTCCCACCAAATGGGATTTGCCTACATCAGGACTAAGGTTTTCCCCGCCTTACCGAGATTCTCCTATACTCAGTTTGAAATATGGCCCACATCAACAGGGACGACATAAAAGCAACTCTAATACTATTCTGTCACGACCCGACCCGATGTCCTGACCACAACGGGCATCCCGAACCACACAGGCCCGAGATACCCATGGCACTCCCCGAGATATAGGACTCCTTCCTAAGTTGGGGTGTCTCAAAAATCCCTTAATAGTGTTCTCTCTCTCTTTGTGGTGGTTATTTTGGACTTCATGCTCAGAGCATGTGGGCCCAGTACCTCATCCTTTTGAGGTTTGGGATTTTTTCTATCCATTGACTTCGTGGATAAAAGTCCTTTTAGTAATAGATATTGTAATGACCCTATAGGTTATTTCCTTGAATTGTGTGCATTTTTGGTGTTTCGAGCTGCCCTACAATGACTAAATATCATTTATGACTTGTTAGAAATGTGGGTTTGATGATCGGATAATTCGTTTGGATTTTAGCCTCATTTCCCTATTTTGAAGTCTTCGTTGGTTCCAAATGGCCATCGGATGAAAAATTAAATAAAACAACCTCGGATGATAATTCTAACTACTCCAACAACTCCAAAATATTAATATTTGGCTAGGTAAACCATTGTTTTGGGTCTTGAGGCACTCCAGCTCATTTCACCTATCGGCCAAAAACTTGAAAAATTAGGAATTTAGGTGTAGGGTCCATATTTTATAGAAATAACCTTGGATGGAAAACCCAACTTTTCCATCGCATCCAAAACATCAAATTGAATGTGCTTACATAGTTTATTTGTGTATATTGAATGTCAAACGGATCTCGAGGCCTTGGAATAAACATGGAAAAATTTCTAAGTTTTAGCTGATAATTAGTGCCTCTACAATCACAACTCTTGGTTGGTGAACGCACCTCTATGTGCTGGGGAGATCGATAGGTTGTTACGATTGCAACACCTTCTCTAGATCCCAAGGTGTACGATTGCACACCTGGATGTGTGATCGCAACACCTGATTACCTAAAAGGGGTATAAATAGACCCCTTAGGTCGCAAATTAGCCTATTTTTTGTTCATACCTTGAGAGCAAAAAGCCCTAATAAGTGTGATAACTCAAAATTGAGGCTTAGTGGTGATTAGAAATCTTGTTTAACATCTTTTTTGTTATTATCATCAAAATTAAGGTAAGATTCCACCATTTTCTTGGAACATTTTAATGATTTCTTGACCAAAACCCCAATAACTTGAGGGCTTGATTTTATCCCTAATTTAGTTTGGTTTTTCACCAATTCCTGAGATTTATGATTCCTTGATCATGTATGAATATTGGGTTGTCCTCGGAAGCATGATTTCCATTAGTGGGACCCAAATGGGGGTTTTGATGTCATTTTTGGATCCAAAGCACACTGGTGAACTTTGGGTATCGTTATTCTTGTATTGATGAGTAGATTTCAATTTTGATAGTGTGATGATATTTTGGGATCATGAATTAAAGATGGGCATTTGATGAACGATTAAAAAATTTATTATTTAGCTTTGAGGTAGTCTTATGTCTACTCTTCTTCGTAAGATGATGCATGCTATATATTCCATGTGAATGTGAATGCTAAGATTGATTATGGGTAGAATGAATTAGTCCTGATTATTGAAGTGTAGGGATTGGATAAGGGTTTTTCCAACCCACCTTAATCCATGACTTGTGTTAGCCTTTGTGGACTTATTTATGGAAGTTAGACATAGTTAAGTCTAGTAAGACTTTAGTGTAAGGTTAGTTTAGGACTTGGTGAGTCATGATGGTATTTCCCTGCTAAATGATTAATGTTTAATGGCCATGAGATAGTCATAGATACGATATTTGGCCTATAGATATGATATTCCTCATAGCTATGATTTATGGCTTATTCATATATTATGCTACCCAGATTTGAGTTACCTCATAGACGTGAGATGCCACCTAGATATGAGATGCCTTATTGAAATATTGTGCCTCCTAGATGTGAGATGCCTCCTAGACGTGAGATGCCTCCAAGATATGAGATGCCTTATCTATATATTGTGCCTCCTTTATGTGAGATGCTTCCTAGATGCGAGATGCCTCCGAGATGTGAGATGCCTTATTGATGCATTGTGCCTCCTAGATGTGAGATGTTCATTGAAATTATGCCTCCTAGGTGAGAGATGATTACAAATATTCTTTTCGCTTGTACATATTCTATATCTGCTAGTTAGGCTATGGTTAAAGATACGAGTTGGCTTATAAATATGATTATTGATAAGAGTTCTGGATACATATGTGGGCCTAAGGCCGTGATTATGATGTTAAAATTGTTTTAGACATATTATTGGGACAAGGGCTATGTTATGATATCGGTTGGACATATGGGAAGTGTTTATCCATGTAAAGGATGCACTTATAGTTTATGAATGTATGTATTGATTCATATGATTAAATTATTTGAATGCTGGTGATGGCATGCACTGATTTGGTACATTCATGATCATTAAATAGGTAAATAATACAATTTTAGCTAAAATATGATTTATTAATGTTTTCTTAAATAAGGGTTAAAACCCACTTTTCACCTTAAAAACAGATTTCTTCGTAACAATAATTATCTTTCTTAGTGAATAACTTATATGTAAAAGAGGTTTGTAATGATGTTTTAAATATTTTACTAATTAATACGGTCGTGATAGATTCAGACTCTTTCCATACTTTTGTAATAATTTTGTCCTGAAGTTCACTCCGGGCAATGGAGTTACAGATTACACTCTTTCTATACACGACTTTAGTCTGTGCACCTATTATTTATCTATATGCACATCTCTCTTGTATTGGACAGAGAAAGATGTTGTATCGATGATATAAATAATGGGTAAGACCCGATGATTGATTTTAATATTTATGATATATATGTGCGTGTGTGTGTGTGTGCGCGTTCGTGTATGTGTATGTGTGTGTGTTGATGATTATGATGATACTGATTATATACCCATCAAGGCCCAGAGGATTATGTGATGATGATATTCATACCCGACAAGGCCAGAGGATGATTATACTGATGAACCTATGTGTAAATCTACCAGCACAAGTCGGGCTAGCCCTATGTATGGTAATTATATACATTTACCAAGCAAAGACAGAGGATGATCATGATTATAATGGTTATGATTAAGATGGTCCTGATGGAGATGGTTATTGACATGACACGACCCGGGGATTGTCGTAATGGGCATCTCAAGTCCAACCAAATCGTAGTCCACCCCTGATACCCAACCCAACAAACCTATGCATATCCTGAGTCGGATGAATTCTGAACATATAATAAGATAGATTTATTGTGTAACCCAAGGCTCTTGGGTAGGTCTATGACCGTGACCACCCAAATGAGTCCAACTGCCCGATACCAGCCATCGATCATAACCAACCCAAACCATAATCCAAACTATAACAATAACCAAACCATGTTCCATAACATAATATAAAAGGATGGAACAGTGAGAAATTTAGTCCAATGATATCATTCCCAATGCGAATGACAATTCTAAGGCTGACACCACTATTGATACTGCCCATACCAACTCATAGTAGTTCCACAAAAGCCTCTAACTAAAAGAAAACCAATATACATTTGGGACATTCCTCCAACCATAGCCAAAACCCATATCCATAAATAAACCAAAGTGTGTAAAAACATCCATGAACATGAAATGGAGATTTCTGGAATATGGAAGGTCACCACATTAATCTAGTAGATGATCCCGAATTTGAGCACTAAGCAAGATGAGTAGAATGAACAGTCCATGCATAGTGTGGGAATATAGTTTCCCCAAGGACGGGTTAGCAAGTTAATCCTATCAAGTACTCAAGATAAGGATATAATAATGCCATCTAGTAAAACTAAGTAAGCCAGCCACATTCATACAAACCATACATATAATATATATAACCATACTGAGAAAGGAAAACAGGTTTAGCATGCATTTAATATCATTAACCTTGGTATGTGTAGCTTAACCATCATAGAACCACCCACGATCTGTATGGGTTGAGTGTAACCCCATGAACGGGCCGCAATGCTTTTAGCCGCACAAAACAAAGATACCATAAGTGAGGGGATTCCCAAGTACCATTATCTCTCCATGATACATATGTATAGTGTAATTAAAGGATTCCCATGTACCTCATAATATCATATATGGCTCTATGACCAAACCATCATGCCGGCAAAGATGATTTCCAGTGTTCGTCTATTACACTTACACCTTCACAGTTAGCTATCACACCCCGCCATTATTTCCCAATTAAAATCATTTATAACAAACCAAACCATTATTCAATAATTAGTAAAAAATGCTATAAGAAGTGGTATCGTCATACCGACTATAGCTTACAAGCAATGTCCTTATTCAACCTTTTAATGTAAAGGGATTCCCATGTACCCATAGATTACATTATCAAGTTAACTTGGGGGAATCCCATGTACTCCACAAGTATTCCATTATTATAGTTGCTTAGGGGAATCCCATGTACCCTGCAAGTTGTTCATTACCATGTCTACCTGGGGGATTCCATTGTACCCCACAAGGAGTTCAATAACCATAACCATGACCACCAAACCATTCTATTTTACCATTCCACACCATTTAAACCGTTTATACCATTTAGGGTTCCATTAACAAACCATACAACACAATAATTCCACTAAAAGTCTAATAATATAGTAAAAGCATTATCAAAGGCATTTTATCAAACATGTTGGGGACAGAGTATTTCCAAAACCAAAACCAATTACCAATTAACCATTCCCATGCAACCAATTGTCCAAACAACCATTAAATCATGTAAAAACACAATTAAAACATGGAATACCATAACCAAGCATTTAATACAAAAACCCCAATATATATTTGAAAACCCCAAAATCACACAATAATCATGCCATGAAAAAATTGTACAAAACATCCCTTTAGTTGGAACTAAAAATGAGGGAAAAGTGTCTTGCCTTAAATTGAGAAGACGATGGTGAGAAATCACCGACACAAGCCCCAATTTGATTACCTTAGTAAAACCCTAGGCTTCTTTTACCCAAAATCCTTAGAGAGGATTAGAGAGTGTTTTCAAAGTGTTCATGAATAGAATAGTAGGACAAATAATCTCCCAAGTGTGTAATAAGTCATGGGATCATAATGGGTTTAGAGAGGAAATATCAAGATTACCCTCAACTTAATTGCATAAATTCCCCCCAGGTGGGTATGACTCCATAATACTAGTCGTAAACTCCAATACGAGTGGTACCCCCCACTCTTATCCAAGACCTCTTTTATAACCCCACACTATTCAAAATACGACCATGCAAGACAAACTTATCTGAGGATACAACTAGTACCCTTAACCAGTACCCATAACATAGCCAAGAGGAGTTGACACTGTCCAATATACGAGTGGGATAATATGACTCGTACCCTATCTCATGACCTATGGTGAGCCACTGGTACTTTGATCCAAGTTACTTTACGAAGTCTCAGATTAAGAGGAGGAAAAACAAGACTATACGACCCGTATCCAACCATACGAATCTACCAACCTAAGTCGTACCTATTCGAGAAGCCAATCCAACCCACCAACCATCACTATTTTGTGTACGACTAGCCTTACCAACCATACCCCACCATAATACCTATACCCCTAGTCGTACCTTGACCAGAAAATAGAAATCTAGGAAATTTTCTAAGGGTCCCAAACCTAGGGTGTATCAGTCTCCCCTACTAGGATTATTCGTCCCTGAATGACGGACAAGGTAGGTCAAACATAAGCACGATTCATTTGCATTATCAAATATCAATCCAACCTTTAACCAAGTTAGAAAATCAAGATGCAAGGATCTATTCTAACCCTTATCTAAGTTAGAAAATAGAGATGTGATCAAGAACACATACCTTCCATATGAATATCCAAAGCAGAAAACAAATGCGGATATTTGGACTTCATGTCTGCTTTCGCTTCCTATGTAGACTTTACCACCTTATGGTTACTCCATAGAACCTTAACCGAGGCCATGTCCTTGGTTCGTAACTCACAAACCTACCGATCCAAGATCTCAACTGGGATCTCTTCATAAGACAAAGAACCCCAAATATCAAACCTTTCAAGGGAAACTACCAAAGAAGGATCACCAAAACACTTCCTCAACATTGAGACATGAAAAACCGAATGAATGGAGCTCAAACTAGAAGGAAACTCTAATTTATATGCCACATTACCAACCCTCCACAAAACCGCATAAGGACCAACATACCGAGGACTGAGCTTCCCCTTTTTATCGAACCGCATCACTGCCTTCGTTGGAGATACCTTTAGGAATACTTTATCCCTAACCTCAAACTCCAAGTCTCTACGCCTTAGATTCAAATAGGAATTTTGGCGACTTTGGGCAACCTTAAGCCTATCCTGAATCACCTTTACGTTTTGCATAGCCTGGTAAACAAAATTTAGACCGAACATATTCACCTCCCTAAGTTTAAACCACCCAATGGGAGATCTATAACTCTTACCATACAATGCCTCAAAAGGGGCCATAACAATGCTATAATGATAGCTAATGTTGTAAGAAAACTCTTCCAAAGGTAGATGCTCAACCCAATTGCTACTATAATCAATCACACATGCCTTGAGCTTATCCTCTAATGTTTAAATAGTTCTCTCTGCTTGTCCATCCATCTGCATATAAAAAACAGTACTCAGACTAACCTTAGTACCCAACCTCTTCTGGAAAGACCGCCAAAAGTGTGATGAAAAGTGCGTACCACAGTCAGAAATAATCAAAACTGGTACCCTACTCTGCTTTATGATCTCTTGAAGGTACAACCTTGCATTGTCCTCAGCTAAAAAGTTAGTCCACACCGGTAAAAAGTGAGAAGACTTTGTCATCCTATCCATGATAACCTAAACCAAATCAAATTGGTTTCAAGATTGAGGAAGACTGGTAACAAAATCCATATTGATTACCTCCCATTTACATTCCGCAATTACATTTCCTGATAGAACCTACTAGGCCTTATGTGCTCAACTTTAACTTGTTGACACACCATATATTTGGACAAAAACAACTATATCCTTTTCATACCATTCCAATAATAGATCTCTTTGAGATCAGGATATATTTTTGTCGAACCGGGATGAATAACATAGCGCGATTCTTATGCCTCATCCAAAATCCTTTGTCATAAACCATCGGCACCAGGAACGCATACCATAAAGTACCATTACCATTGATCTCAAAGACCATCACTTTTTGCACACCAATATCTCTCTAGAATATCATCAAGATAGGATCCAACACTTGCTACTTCTTAATCTCTGCACCAAGAGATGACCGAACCACTTCCCATACCATCACACCACCATCATTGATGTCTAAGAGACAAACTCTAAGATTAGACAAATAGTGAATATCCTTCACCAATTCCCCTTTTCCTTTATCCACATGAGCTAAACTCCCCATAGACAACTTGCTAAGCGTATCAACAACTACGTTAGCTTTACCTGGGTAGATGTGAAAACTTATTTTATAGTCCTTAAGAAGATCCAACCATCTCCTTTGCCTAAGATTTAGCTCCCTCTGAGTGAACACATAGTGCAGACTTTTATGATAAAAAAAGATGTTCACGTGCACTCTATATAAATAATGCTGCTAGATCTTCAAAGCAAAGACCACCGCTAAAAGCTCTAAATCATGAGTAGGATAAATCTTCTCATGTACCTTCAATTTCCTGGAAGCATAGGAAATTACCTTCCCATGCTGTATCAAAACGCAACCAAGTCCTACCCAAGACGCATCACAACAAACCTCAAACCCCTCATTACCTTCAGGCAATGTCAAAATAGGAGCAGAATTTAGCTAATCCTTAAGATTCTCAAAACTCCCCTCATAAGCATTCAACCAAGAAAACCTTACCTTCTGTTGAGTCAATATAGTCAATGGGGCAGCTATCATTGAGAAAACCTCCACGAACCGTCTATAATACCAAGCCAAACCCAAGAAGCTCTAAATGTCAGTTGGAGTTGTGGGTCTAGGCAACCTTTTAACCATAACTATCTTTTGTGGATCTACTATGATCCCCTCACTAGAAATAACATGACCAAAAAAAGTTACAGCATTCAACAAAAACTCACACTTGGAGAACTTGGCATACAACTGCTGCTCTTTTAAGGTTTGCAAATCCACGCAAAGGTGATTAGCATAATGCACCTCACTCTTAGAATAAACTAAGATGTCATTAATGAACATAAAGATAAAAAAATCTAGAAACTTCTCGAAAAACTTATTCATCAAATCCATAAATGCCATCGGGGTATTAGTCAAACCGAATGACATAACTAGGAACTCCAAGTGCCCATATCGAGGATAAAATGCCATCTTAGGGATAGCCTTCTCCTTAATCTTAAGCTGGTGATAGCCAGATCAAAGATCTATCTTAGAAAAGAACTTGGCACCTTTCAACTGATTAAACAAGTCATCTATTCTTAGAAGAGGATACTTAGCTTAACCTTTACCTTATTCAACTGCCTATAGTTAATGCACATCTGAAGGGAACCATCCTTCCTGTGAACGAATAAAACCGGTTCACCCCAAGGGGATACACTGGGATGAATAAGCCCATTATCCAGAAGACCTTTTAAATACTTCTTAAATTCTCTCAACTCAGCCGAAGCCATTCTATAAGGAGGAATAGATATTGGACTAGTGTCTAAAACCAAATCAATACCAAACTCAATCTCCCTATCTGGAGGAACGCAACAAAAATCATCTGAAAGGACATTAGAAAACTCATTTACCACCAAAAACGAATGGAAAAAAGGACCTTAAGAGTTAGGATATTTAACTCAAATCAAGTGATAAATACACCCTTTAGAGCTTAACCTCTAAGCTCTATGATAATAAATAAACCTTCCCCTAGGAGATAGGGAACCACCCTCCCACTTTATAATTAGTTCATCGGGGAATCTAAAGACAACTTTACGAGTCTGGCAATCTAAGGATGTGTAACAAGAGTGTAACCAATACATCACTAGAATAACATTGAAATCCACCATATCCAATTCAAACAAATCCACCAAAGTTTTCCTACTGCCAACAGATTTCACACATTCCTTATATAATCTTTTAGCAATCACAAAGTCACCTACTAGGGTAGAAATAGAAAAAGAATCTGAAATAACCTAAGATCAAACTAAAATATATAGCCATAAATGGGATCACATAAGAAAGAGTGGACCCCAGATTAAGTAAACAATTCACGTCATGTGAAAAGAGCTATAATGTACCAATCATGACATCAGGTGATGCCTTAGATTCTTGCTATATAACCTATTCTGATCTATGTCAGTACCAAAAGAAGAAACAGATTCAAAAGTAGCACCCTTTGGTACAAGAGCAGAAGATGAAACAATCAGAGCTTTGATCAATCCCAAAGCACCCTTACCAACCAAAACATTTTGGAGTATATGGCCTGGCTGGCCATATTTAAAACATTTGTTCCTTTCTTCATGACAAAGTCCTTGATGAAGACGACCACAGAACTGGCAAAGAGGGCATAAAGAAGCCTGTTGAGTTGCACTCGCCTGAGATTGGGCACCTTATTCCTAAAAATTATCACCACCCTACTGATGCTATCACCCGACTATTTTTGGTAAGGAGTACTAGTAGTACAGAAGGAACCAGAACTCTCCCACTTTTTATTTTGCCATTTACCACCATCCCAACCACCCTACTACTGAGCATCACCCTACTCAGAGAACCTACTCCTCTTACCTTGCCTTTCCATGAACTTTGTCTGATTTCTCCTTTCTTTATCTACCTGTTGCATATGAACAACCAACCTTAAAATATCCATATCCAATGCCACTGGTACATAATATTCTTAAGATGATAAGCATCAACGTTCACCCCATCCACATTTATGGCCTGCATCACCTTGAAGGTTTTCTCTATTTTATCCATAAAACCCTAAGGATCCTTCTCCACTTTTACACTACTAAAAGTAGGAGGATTTATCTTTATAAATTTAGCAACCCGTATGGCCTCAGCAGATGGAACACCAAATTCATCCTACTTAACTTGAGCAGTAACCAACTGAGCAATAACCTAAATCGATTAATGAAATTCTACATTAGTCACCTTACCCTGAGGAGGACTAGTAGCAATTAGTGGAACTCTAGAAATATTAAGGACTGGATCCTTACACTGAGTATAGAATCCTGAGTAGTACGTGTTTCTTCAACATTATACCCATTGGGATAGAAGAGTTACCTTGTATCTTAGATCATCGAGGTGTGATCTAAAAAGCAAACAAACTAAGATTAGAAAGAACCATAGACCTTGCATCTTGAAAATAGAATACTAAGAAAGTGAAACATCCCTAAATGCCTTGTAGCCTCTCCTTAATGAGTATGGAGCGCTACACACCCCTAAAAGAGACTCAACTTGACACAGCTTTGTGGAGTCCCAATTGACCATAAACCTAAAGCTCTGATATGAACTTGACACGACCCGACTCGTGGCGTTGTTGTAATGGGAATCTTAAGTCTAACTAGGACCGGAGACCACCCTCGATACCCAACCCAACCAACCAATGCATATCTTGAGTCAAATATATTATGAATGTATAACAAGAGAGTGTTATTATTTAACCCAAGGCTCTGGGATATATGTATGATCGTGGCCACTCAAATGATTCGAACCGTTTGATACCAACACACAACCATAACAAACCCAAACTATAATCTAAACCATAACAATAATCAAACTAAGATTCATAACATAATATAAAAGGATGAAACAGTAAGAAATTTAGTCAAACGATATCATCCCTAATGTTAATGCCAATAATAAGGCTTAAACCACTACTAATTCTGCACATACCAAACCATAGTATTTTCACAAAAACCTCTAATTAAAAAAAATATCCAGTTGGGACATGACCCCAACCATATCCAAAACCAATATCCATAGGAACATCCATGATCATGAAATAGAGCCTTTCAAAATATGGAAACTCACCACTTCAATCCAGTAGCTAATTTCGAATTCGAGTACTAAGCAGGAGAAATAAAATAGTTGGTCCCTCCATCGCGTGGGGATATAGCCGCCCAAGGATAGGTTAGCGGGTGAATACTAGCAAGTACTCAGGATAAGCATAAAATAATGCCATCATTTAAAACCAAGTAAACCAACCACATGCATACAAACCATACATATAATATATATAACCATGCTGGGAAAGGGAACTGAGTTTAGCATGCATTTAAAACCATTAACCTGCAATATGTAGCTTAACTGTCCTAGAACTACCCATAGGCTATATGGGTCTAGTGTGACCCCCTGAATGGTCCTCAATATTTATAGTCACATAAACTAAAGATACCATAAGATTAGGGGATTCCTAAGTATGCTTCACTCTCTATGATACATATGTACAGTGTACATGAAGGGCTCCCTGGTACCTCATCCATCATGTTGGAAAACATGTGTTTCTAGTGTATATCCATTGCAACTCACACCTTCATGGTTAGCTATCACACCCCGCCATTATTGCCTAATTAAAACTATTTCCAATCAACCAAACCATTATTCCATTATTATTAACCAAGGCTATATGAAGTGGTATCGTCATACTGACTATACCTTGCAAGCAATATCCTTAACTAACCTTTTAATTTAAAGGGATTACCATGTAACAATAGATTACATGATCAAGTTAACTTGGCGGAATCCTTTATATTCCACAAGTATTCCATTATTGTAATTGCTAGAGAGAATCCCATATTCCCCGCAAGTTGCTCATTACCTTATTTACTAGGGAAATTCTATTGTACCCCACAAGGAGTTTAATTAACCATAATCAAGACCACAAAACTATTCCATTTAACTATTCAAAACCATTTATACCATTTAGGGTTCCATTATCAAACCAAACCATGCAATAGTTCCATTAAAAGTCCAATAATATAGTAAAAACATTATCAAAGGCATTTTCATCAAGCATATTGGGGACATAGTGTTTCCAAAACCAAATCCAATTATGAACTAACCATTAAAATGCAAATAATTATCCAAACCACTAATAAAGCATGAAAAACTTAATTAAAACATTGGAAAACCATAACCAAGCATTTAATAGCAGAACCCCAATATATATTTAAAAACTCCAAAATCATACAATTATCATGCCATGAAAACATTGTATAAAACATGCCTTTAGTTGGAACCACCTATTAGGGAAAATTATTTTTCCTTAAATTGAGAAGATGATGGAGTGAAATCACCAACACAAATCCCAATTTGATGACCTTAGTAAAACCTTAGCCTTTCTTTACCCAAAAGCCTTAGAGAGGATTGGAGAGTGTTTTCTAAGTGTTAATGAACGAAATAATAAGGCAAATAACCTACCAATTGTGTTATAAGTCATGGGGTAATAATGGGTTAAGGTGGGGAATATCCAGATTACCTCTAACTTAACAGCATAAAATCCCACAGGTTGGTACAACTCTACTATACTAGTCATACCATTCAATATAAGTAGTACCCGCCACTTGTATCATAGAAATCCTTTAGACACCAACAATGGTCAGCATACTATCATGCAAGCCAAACTATATATGAGGATATGACTAGTACCCTCAACCCGTACCCATAACAGATCCAAGAAGAGTTGACACTGTCCAACATACGAGTGGGTCAATATAAATCATACCCTATCTCACGACCCATGGTGAGCCACTCCTACTCATATCCATATTAATTTACTAAGTCTCTGAATAAATGAAGGAAAACCCAAATCATATGACCCGTATCTGACCATACGACTCGTACCAACCCAAGTCATACCTATTCTAGAAACCAATCAAACCCATCAACCATCACTGGTTAATGTAAGACCATCCTTACTAACTGTACCCCAATATAAGACCTTTACCCCCTAGTTTTACCTTCACCAAAAACAAAAAATCCATGAAATTTTCTAAGGGTCCCAAACTTAAGGCATTTCAGTTACGATGATGATATTATGATATTGATTATACTTACTCATTTGAGTTTGGATATATGTTATGATACTTGGATTGATTATGGAATTATGGATTTTGTTGCATTCATCCTTGTATGTGTATTTCCATCACTAGTATGTGCCTAAATCTATCAGCCTATATTGAAGGGTTGTATATGTATGGGTGATGACCATGCCTTGTGGTGTATAATATGTTGATTGCACCGTCTAAGATTGGGGTGGTGGGGGCATGTGAAAGCCTTAGGTAGATATTGGTTTCCTGAACTAACTAATTAATCATGATAACATGGATGTTGTTATATTATTACAATGATTATTGATATGGATAATATATGATATACTGGTTAGTTATTCAGTATCGAGATTTGAAATTTGCTTCTGGTCTCTTCTACCTTATGATTTCATTATTATGCATGATTAACATATGATTAGATATATGGATTGGAAATCCTAAAAATAATAGTGCTAAATTCTGCTAGTATTACAAGGTCTTAAAAATAAAGATATGATAATTTAGGTTGTGCTTCGAGTTGACCTTGTATAAATGTATATGCATTTCTAGATATGTATAGCTATGGTATTACTACATATCATTCCTTCTTTTATTTATTCACATTGTATATTAATTTTTTGGCCTTGTATGCAGGTGCATATATATCCATCTTTTGCACTTTATTCGTATATAGGCCAGAGATATATAGTGTAGTGTTAAGATTCTTGAGTATGGTTGGAATAGGATAGCTCATCCTTGATATTTCCTTAGCATTATTGTAACTCCCCAAAATCTCATCCCGGAGCATCATACGGTGCTTAAGGCTACAAGTAGCCCCAAGCTAACCCTTTGAGCCTGTTACCTTCTATATCTCTCACTTTGGGATGTCAAACCAAACAATATTACCATGATATATTAATCCAAAACTTGAATAACTGGAAAGCATATTTTGAAATGTCAAATACTAAAAGTCTAAAACACAACTACTAGTCTAGTTTGACAAAGCCTCTACTACTCAAACTTGAGAGCCATTGGGACAGACCCTCAACTGACTCGTACTGATATAAAAGTAATAGCAACTAAAAATCTAAGAAAGTACGTCCTCAAACCATGTAGACTTACCAACTGTGGGATGTAGGAAAAGGCACTTGGGAATCATGGTCACTACTAAGACTAAGCACCTGAACCTACATTATAAGATAATGTATCATACAGACGTATATGTGGATCAACACTTTGGGAATGTATTGAGTATATCGGGGTGTATGCATTTACATAAAACAATATCAATACTCTTTAATAAAATCATGCATGCAAATAGGAATGACTCACAGGGCTTGAATAAGTATAAAATATAAAACTCATAAGTCATAAATAGTGAAACATGTAACACAAATCTCGTGAGTCATTATACATAACCTTAAAATCTACACTCTCCCATTATTCTTAGTACTTAAAGGTAAAAGAAAGCTTTAAATAATACTTTCAAACTCATGCTTTTATCTCGTGGAGAGTAAATCTTCTTTAAAACTTAGGACATAACTTTTAGGAACTTTTAAAACTTGGGAACTCTGGAACTCTTTTAGAGCCGAGAGTTACTTCTAATCGGTATAAACCATGTAAGCAACATGGAGTCTAATGTCTTGCCCATGTTGGGGAGAGCTGCTCTACCCTTGCCATCGGAATAGAACCTTAACTTTAGTGATCACTTATCATAACCCACTTGGAGTAACTCAAAAACCTATGGGGGCACATAGTTCTGAGGCATGAGACCTTTTTATCATACCCAACTCGGTGCTAAATACTACTCCCATACTCAGCTCAGAACTTTTAGGAAATCCACCTCAAAATATTTCAAGGGTCTTTATTGAAGACAAAAATATATTCTTCTTTTCTTTAAATCATAATCAAATGTGGATTCCTATCTTAACTTAGATCTACAGGGTCAAATCTTTAACTAAAATCTGAAAATACCTGAGTTATGGGGTACTCATGACCCAAACAGTCTTGAACAATAAATCTTAAAATGGAGGTCTATTGACCCAAACAATAAATCTCAAGTCGACATCTCAAAATTCATGCTTAAGAATGTAATTGCGCATAAGGTATCTTGAAATCTATAAGTCTCATCCATAAGCATAGAAACATATGTAAAATTATGCTATTTGACTTTTAATTCATAGGAAGTATCAAAAACTTGCAACTAATGATAATGGGTGATAAACCCTAACTCAATTTCATGTAAAATCTCATAAATTGCAGAAAACTTGTAATTTAATATAAGCCTTTGGGCACAAGGGTGAAATGATTACCCTTGTTCAAACCCCACATACCTTAGATTATGAAATTGGATAAACAAGCTTGCTTGAGACTCCTTTTGGAACTCTTGAGAGAAGGTTCTTGAAGCCTTTGACTTGGGAACCTTGAATCTTAGCTAAATTTATAAAAATTTTTGGTGGAAGATTTGGATTTTATCTAGAGGGTTAATCTTGAGAGAAAACCCTAGTTTTTTATGTTTATAAAGAAGGTAAAGCTATCTGCTTCGTTTTGGCTATATCTGAGTGTAAAAAGGGTGGAAAGAGAATAAAAAACTCTTTTAAAAATGACTTAAAATTATAGAACGGAATAGGTGACGGTGGGTGCGATGATCCATCAAGGGCCTGACGGTCCATCGGCCCTGACTGTCGTACCTGGGCAAAAATTAGACTTTCTGCCTTGCCTGCAACGGCTGGGTCAAAGGTCCATCTGTAGATCGATTGTTCGTTGGAATTACCGTCGCTCCTAACCAGAATGAGGTCTCACTGCCTCCTGGTTTGGGTGACGGTCTGTTGCTAGCTCAATGGTCCATCGGCCCTCTCTGTCGCACTTAGACAATTTCGACTGCTTTCTATAAAATATCCATATTTTTCTCTTTCGATGTCAGATTTTGACAAAATGGGTATCGTTGGAAAGATAATTCAATTTCCCATATAATAAAAACTCCAAATTAGGAAAATTCCATATGTTTTAAACACTAATAACTTTGGAAGCCATTCCCGAGTCTTTTAAGAGCAAAATTAGGCTTTACTTGACAGGCCTTAATGGCTTAGGCTATGAGGGAACTTTTCGAGGTCTCACACTATCCCACCATTGGAAATATTCTTCCTCAAATATCACTAGTTAGGCTAAAAGTACAGAGAAATCAGGGGATGCACATTTGAAACAAATTTCTAAATTGACTCTATATCTTTCTAAACTTTTGAATACTTTGGGAAGTGCAAGAGCTTACACAAGAATAGATACATAGCTGATCATTGGTTGGAAAGGAACTAAATTAAGGAAGATTAATACCTTCATATTGATCTGAACTTTCAGAGAAAAGGTGCGGGTACTTGTCTCGCATATTTGCTTTTGCTTCCCAAGTAGCGCCCTCCACTGACTGATTCCGCCACAAAACTTTGACCAAGGGAACTTATTTATTCCTTAGTCTACAGACCTGGTAATCTAGGATCTCAACTGGACTCTCATCAAATGAAAGACTAGTCTAAATATCTAAGATCTCTGAAAGATCTACTACAACAAAATCACCAATGTGTTTCTTATGCATGGAGACACGAATGATAGGATGAATAGCTGTCAACTCTACGGGAAACTCAACTTCATAGGCTACTTTCCCAACAGAGCTTAAAAATCTATAAGGGCCAACATAACGGGGACTAAGCTTCCCCTTTTTCCCAAACCTTTTCACCCCCTTCATGGGTGGAATCTTCAAGTACACTAAATCACCCACCTCAAACTGAAGATCTTTTCTCCTCACATCGGCATGTGACTTTCGACGACTCTGAGCTATCTTGAACCTTTCCCTAATTTACTTAACTTTCTCCATAGCCTCAAATACTACATCAGGCCTAATCATAGCAGCCTCAACCACTTTAAACAAACCTATGGGTGATCTACATCTTCTACCATACAAAGCCTGAAATGGTTCCATCTTGATGCTAGCATGGTAAATATTGTTATTGGCGAACTTAATCAATGGTAAGTACTTATCCCAACTACCTTTAAAATTAAGGGCACACGCCCTTAATATATCTTTTGAAGTTTGGATGGTCTTCTCAGCCTGGCCATCTGTCTGTGGATGAAAAGTGGAACTCAAATGAACTTAGGTACCAAGACCCTTTTGGAAAGATTTCTAAAACTGTGAAGTAAACTAACTATCCCTATCCGAGATAATGGATAAGGGAACTCCATGCAACCTAACTAACTCCTGGATATACAATCTAGCATAATCCTCAGCTGTATAAGATGTATGCACTGGCAAAATATACGCAGACTTAGTCTTGGATATACAATCAAGCATAATCCTCAGTTGTATAAGATGAATGCATCGGCAGAAAATATGTGCAGACTTAGTCAACCTGTCTATAACAACCCAAATAGAATCATGATAATGATGCGAAAGAGGTAAACCAGTCACGAAATCTATATTCACCTCTTCCCACCTCCAAGTGGGTATACCAAACTCTTGCAACTTACCGCCAGGTCTTTGGTGCTCTACCTTAACCTATTGGCACATTGCACACTTTTTCACCACTCTGCTATATCCTTCTTCATGCCACTCCACCAATAGATTTCCCCCAAGTCACGGTATATCTTGGTAGTGCTGGGATGAATGGAATACTGTGCACCATGCGCCTCAACCATAATTCTCTGCCTCAAGTTACCGACAGATAGAACACATAATTTATTTTGACATCTCAACGCACTATCTCCCCCTTGGGAGAAAACCTCTACCTTTTGGTCTTTAACCGACTCCTTTAGTCTGACCAAACTAATATCTAAGTCTTGCTTCTCTTTCACTTCCGAGACCTAAGAGAATTCAGAACTACTCTGTACCAAAAGATTCCCTTCAGCGGAATCAAGAAACCTCACACCTAATGTAGCTAGATGATGTACATCACAAGCTAACTCTTTCTTATCTTTATCTACATGAGCAACACAGTGCATCAATAATGCACTAGATTGTCCTTGCCTGGATGATATAGCACACTCAAATCATAATCCTTTAGCAACTCTAACCACCTCCTCTGTCTAAGATTCAACTCCCTCTTGCTAAACATATACTGCAGGCTTTTGTGATTAGTGAACACATCCATATGAACACCATACAGATAGTGTCTCCATATTTACAAAGCAAAGACCACAACAACTAAGTATAGATTATGGGTTGGGTAATTCTTTTTATATGGCTTTAACTGTCTAGAGGCATAGGCTATAACCTTACCTCTCTACATCAACACACAACCCAAGCCAACCTTAGAGACATCACAATACACCATAAAACCATTCGTACCTTCAGGAAAAGTCAACACAGGGGCTGAGGTGATTCGAGTCTTCAACTCCTAAAAACACTTCTCACAGGAATCTGACCAAAGGAACTTAACTTTTTTTTGGGTCAACCTGTTCATGGGGAACGCAACAGGAGAGAAGCCTTCAATAAAACGGCGGTAGTAGCTAGCTTGACCTAAGAAACTCCTAATGTCAGATTGAGAAATAGGTCTAGGCCAATTTCTTATATCTTCTTTCTTTTAGGGATCGACCCTAATGCCTTCGGCTGAAATAATAAATCCCAAAAAGGCTACTGACTTTAGCCAAAATTCATACTTGTTGAATTTAGCGAACAACTGGTGATCTCTAAGAGTCTGTAGGATAATTCTAAGATGATCCATATGGTAATTCTCAGTACGGGAGTAAACAAGGACATTGTCTATGAACATTATGACAAACCTATCATGATACTTCTTGAACACTCAATTCATGAGGTGCATAAAAGCTGCTGGAGCATTGGTTAGCCTAAAAGACATGACTAGAAACTCAAAGTGACCATAATGGGTTTGGAAGGCTTTCTATGGGATATCACACTCCCTTAATTTAAGTTGATGATAGCTGGATCTAAGGTATATCTTGGAGAAATAAGTTGCACCTTTCAAATGATCAAATAGGACATCAATTCTTGGAAGAGTGTAGTTATTCTTAATTATGACCTTGTTAAGATAACGATAGTCAATGTACATACGCAAAGAACTATTTTTCTTTCATACGAATAGGATGGGTGTGCCCCAAGGAGAGACATTGGGCCTTATGAAACCTTTATATAAAAGATCATTGAGTTGGTCTTTCAACTCCTTAAGATCTGCAGGTGCCATACGGTAGGGAGGAATAGAAATAGGCTGAGTGTCAGGAAGATGGTTAATCCCAAATTCTATCTCTCTATCTGGAGGTACCCCTGGGAGATCTTTCAAAGAAATATTTGTAAACACATTAACAATGTTGATTGACTGAATAGTTAGAGCCTCAGACTTAGTGTCTTGAAATCTAACTAGGTGATAGATGTAACCTTTGGATATTAGATTTTTGGCTTTGAGATAGAAGATAAAATGACTCTTGGGAGATACTGAACTCCTGGACCACTCAAAATCTGGTTCATCAAGAAATGGAAGTTGACCACACGGGTACGACAGTATATAGATGCATAGCAAGAATGAATCTAATCCATACCCAGAATAAGGTCAAAATACACCATGTCCAACTCTATTAAATCAGCAAGTGTGATTCTATGAAGAACAGTAATAGGATAATTTTTATATAATTTTTTAGCAACAACTGACTGCCCTACTGGAGTAGAAACTATGAAAGGCTCAAGAATCTTTTTGGGACTCATTTTGAAATTTACTACTACAAGTGGGGTCATATATGAGAAACTTGACTCGAGGTCCAACAACACATAAACATCAAAGTGAAAGTTGTGGAGCATAACAGTAACAACATCGAGAGAGTCCTCCTACCCCTGGAAGGATGGTAAGGCATAGAATCTGTTCTGGTGATGATTGTCAACAGTGCTAGAAGAAGCACCCTGAGAAGGGGCTGGACGGGCTATAGGAGCTGATGCACTGGTGGCTTATATTTGAGGTCGGGCATCTCCATTCCCTTGCCTGGCATGCGTGGACTTTCTAAGTCTATGGATCAACTTTCCACAATCCAAACAACCACCCTGCTCTGCTAAACACTCACCTAGATAGGTCCTATTATACTTAGCATAAAGAGAATAGTTAGGCTTGTTACATTGTTCTGTGACCTAGACATAGAAGGACTGGTCCCTTGCTCCTACATATTTTTGGGCATGGGAGTACTAGCTGATTAAGGCACTGGCATAGACTAACAACTCTAAAACTATGGATGGTGCCCTTGATGGGACCTAGCTTGACCATACTCATTCTTCTCGAATCTAGCCCTCTTGTTTCCCCTTACTCTATCTCTTTTTTCTGCCTCTATCTATTGTACATGCATTATCAGTCTGGATAGATTCATATCCCTATTTAGAATCACAATCCTACACTATTTCAGCACTAACCCAGATATACCTATCACGAACTTGCTCATACTAGTTCAGGTGTCAGCCATCAAATTAGGAGCATATTTGGCTTACTAGTTGAATTCAAGTAGTACTCCTTAAAAGTCATGGATCCCTATCTCAAGTTTATAAAATACTCTATTTTCTTTTCCCTTATCTCTAACGGGAAGAACATGTCTTAAAATGCATCTTGGAACACCTGCTAAGTAATAGGGGAAGCATCTTCCGCTCTATTCTTCTTCCATACAACAACCTAGTCATAAGCAATGTCTTTCTCACAATAAGATTATAGCTCTACACTCTCTTCTTTAGAAATATACATGACTTAGGTGATCTTCCTCACCTCCTCAAGAAATAACTGCGGGTCCTCACTAGCCTTAGACCCATAGAACTCTGGCGGATTTATCTGCATGAAATCACAAATCCTAGAAGCAGCTATGTCACCTCCCTGCTGATGTAGACTGCAGCCTGGTTATTGTCCTGAACATTCACTGTGACTACTTGGGCTAATACCTGAAAGGCCGCCCAAAACTTAGCATAAGACAAAGTCTAATTCAAGGGATCAATATGCTGAGGTTGCTCATTATTGTTTTTTCAGGAATTCTCTCTTCGGGGACGAATTTTTTAAAATAAGAGAGCATAAATTATAAGATGAGAGGGACAACTATAGGCACGATCGAATCTGAAAGAAAGAAATAACTTTTTCATAAAATGTCTTATAGACTCTTGCTTATAGATTTGACGCGCTACACATCGATAATCAAGACTCTACTTAAGGTGGCTTGTCAGACACCCTAGGACTTCTTAAACCTTAGTCTTTGATACCAAGTTTGTAACGCCCCAAAATCTTATCTTTGAGCATCACACAGTGCTTAAGGCTACAAGTATCCCCAACCCTTTGAGCCTATTACCATCTCCATCTCTTACTTTGGGATGTCAAACCAAATAATAATACCATGATATATTAACTCAAAATTGGAATAACTAGAAAACATATTTTGAAATATCAAATACTGAAATTCAAAAACACAACTGCTAGTCTAGTCTGACAAAGCATCTACTACTCAAACTGGATAGCCATTGGGAAAGACCCCTAATTGACTTGAACTGATATGAAAGTACTAACAACTAAAAATCTGAGAAAGTAGGTCCTCAAACCATAAGGACTCACCAACTATGGGATGTAGGCAAAGGCACTCAGGAATCACGATCACTACTAAGACTGAGCACCTGAACCTATATTATAAGACAATGTATCACACAGACGTATATGTGGATCAACACTTTAGGAATGTACTGAGTATATGGGGGTGTATGCATTTACATAAAAAAATATCAATACTCTTTCATAAAATCATGCATGTAAATAGGAATGACTTACGTGGCTTGAATAAGTCTAAAATATAAAACTCATAAATTATAAATAGCGAAACATATAACACAAATCTCATGAGTCATTATAACATAACTTTAAAATCTATACTCTCCTCTTATTCTCAGTACATGAAGGTTAAAGTAAGCTTTAAACAATACTTTCAAACTCATGCTTTTATCTTATAGAGAGTAAAACTTCTTTAAAACTTAAAGACTTAGAATTTTTAAGAACTTTTGACACTTGGGAACTCTGGAACTCTTTTAGACTGGGTATTTTCTTCTAACTGACATAAACCATGTGAGCAACATGGAGTACAACATCTTTCCCACATTGGGGAGAGCTGCTCTACCCTTGCCACTAAAATAGAACCTTAACATTAGTGATCACTTATCTTAAGACAATTGGGCTAACTCAGAAACCTATGGAGGCACGTAGTTGTATGGAATGAGACCTTAGAATCATACCCAACTAGACACTAACTAAAACTCCCATACTCAGCTCTGAACTTTTAGGAAACCCACCTTAAAATAACTCAAGGGTCTATAATGAAGACAAAAATATATTCCTCTTTGCTTTAAATCATAATCAAATGTGGATTCCTATATTAGATTAGACCCAAAGGGTCAAATCTTTAACTAAAATCTAAAAAATAGCTTAGTTATGGGGTACTCATGACCCAAACAGTCTTGAACAATAAATCTTAAAATGGGGGTCTATTGACCAAAATGATAAATCTCAAGTCAATACCTAAAAATTCATGCTTAAGAATACAATTACTCATAAGGTATCTTAAAATCTATAATTCTCATCAATAATCAAAGAAACATATGCAAAATCATGCTATTTAACTTTCAATTCATGGGAAGTATCAAAACCTTGCAACTAATGATAATGGGTGAAAAATCCTAAGTCAATTTCATGTAAAATCTCATAAATTGCAGAAAACTTATAATTTAAAATAAGACTTTGGGCACAAGGGTGAAAGAATTACCCATGTTCAAACCCCACATACCTTAGGTTATGAAATTGGATGAACTAGCTTGCCTGAGACTCTTTTTGGAACTCTTGAGAGAGGGTTCTTGAAGCCTTTGACTTGGAAACCTTTAATCTTAACTCAATTTGTAAAATATATGTAAAGTTCTTAAATTTATTGGAGGATGATTTGGATTTTCTCTAGAGAGTTAATCTTGAGGGAAAACCCTAGTTTTTGATGTCTATGAAAAATATGAAGCTATGTGCTTCGTTTATGCTATATCTGAGTGTAAAAAGGGTGGAAAAAGACAAAAAAGACCTTTTAAAAATGACTTAAAATCACTAAATAGAATAGGCGATGGTGGGTGTGATGGTTCATCGAGGGCTCGATGGTCTGTCGGCCCTGGGCTAAAATTGGACTTTCTGCCTTGCCTGCGATTGCTGGGTTGATGGACCATCGCTAGATCGATGGTCCGTTGGCATTAACATTGCGCCTAAACAAAATGAGGTCTCACAGTCTCCTCTATGATAGTTTGGGCTACGGTCCGTCGCTATCTCGATGGTTCGTCGGCCCTCTCCGTCGCACCTAGGCAGTTTTGACCGCGTTCTATAAAACGTCCATGTCTTTCACTTCCAGTGTTAGATTTTAATGAAATGGGTATCATTGGAAAGATGATTCAATTTCCCACATGATAAAAAGTTAAAATTAGGAAAATTCCATATGTTTTAAACACTAATCACTTTGGAAGCAATTTCTTAGTCTTTTAAGAGCGAAATTAGGCTTCACTTGATAGGCTCTATTAGCTTAGAATACGAGGGAACTTTGTGGGGTCTCACACTTATCAAGCTACGTGGTTATGAGTAGAGTAGTTTCCCTTACAATCTCACTTTCTTTATTATATGTTTGTTGGATACTTGGGTGTAGTTTCTCTTCCATTTATATGTTATATGTATATCCATTAGATTTAGAGCTCAATTGGTAGTTGCCAACTGAGTACTATGTGTTTGACACTCATACTATAATTCTATAGCTTGCAGATCATAGTACGAGTTATTGTTGTAGATGTGTGTGTTGTGTGGAGCAGCCATGGTTTAAAAACTTAGAGTGAGCACCTGACATTCAGAGTATTACCTACCTCCCTCTTATGTACTAGACAAGTCTTTATGTTATATTCAGGGATAAGTAGTATCAATTTAATTCCTTTGGTATTTCATTTTTATACTCTTATTTTATTAAAAGCTCTTGTACTTATACCACTAGGATTTTAGACTATATTATATATTTGATCTTTTCTTACTTCTATTTCTCAATCTTCCCATTATCTCTTTGGCTAGCCCATTACTAGACATTTTAGACTACGGTTTGGGCTTGCCTACGCATTTGACAATTATGAGGATCTAAATTCTTTATTTATTTAAGCATGCTTTCATATAAATATTTATCAAGTGACCTGAAAGGATGCACCTTGGTAGGCATTACATTTATTTGATTTTGTAGTCCAAACACTTAAAGATATCACACATGAATGTTGAATATTGTCAGTTGACAAATTTATATGAATTTTTTTAAGGATTCAAAATGTTTGAAGCATATAAAAGTTTAGAGAAAGCTTGTAATCCTTATATTTCATACACTTATAACTTTAAAATTATTAAAACTCTTGGAGAGTTTTCTAAAGAAATAGATTATTTATTATAATGAGAAATATATTGAATTGGATTGGTTATGAAGTACCATATGTTAGTGCAAGTAGTGCAGTATCTTGCAAATAAGGCGTGATATAGCCTTTTTGGTTAATTTTTTAGCAAGTTATTATTCTTCTCTCTCTAGGAGACATCAAAATGGGATCAAGCACATATTACTATACCTAACGAGACTATTGATATGGGTTTATCTTGTTAGTTATATTGATGTTGAGCACTTATCTGAACTTCATAAAGCTTAGTCTCAAACAAGCTATGAGTTCATATATGGGGGTACTAGCGTATTTTGGAGATTTACAAAGCATACTATCATAGTCACCTCATTGAATCATGTTGAGGTTATAGCTATTCATAAATCAAGAAGAGAGTGTGTGTGGTTGAGGTCCACAATACATCTCATTTAAGAAAATATGGTTTGAAATGTGACAAAGTACCCATGATTTTATATAAAGATAATTCAGCATGCAAAGCACAACTTAAGGAAGGATTCATAAAAGGAGATAAAGCGAAACACATTTTGCCAAAGCTTTTCTATACATATAAGCTACAATAGAATGATTCTCCAAGAAAGCTCCAAATTGAGGATTCTCAAGGAAAGATAATCAAGAATCCATCTTCAAGAACTCAAATAGGAATTAATAGATCAAGTTTCTTCATCTAATCTTCAGTCAAGGTATCTGGGATTTTTCAACAAGGATAATTCTTTCATCCTGGTGCCCAAAATTATTTTAATTACAAACTTACTCAATTTTATGTGATTTCCCATGAAATTGAAGTTAGGGTTTATACCCAATATTGCTATTTATAAGATTATGAGATTTCACATAATTTAGAAGCTAAGTTGCATGTTTATGTTCATATTTTCATGCATATTGCAGAATTTTTCAGATTTTAAGTTCATTTATAAATGTTTACATTACCAAGCATGAATATTATTATGTGTTAACATGAGTTTGATGCATGGGTCATTAAGCCCTAATTAAAGATTTCTATTCCAAGATTTGTTGTGCTATAAGCACCCTATGACTAGATTTCTTTTTAGATTATTGATAATGATTTGACCTTTTGGTCTCAGAATAGCTATGAAATCCACTTTACAGATTCAGATTACAGATTTAGCTTTACAGATATACTTTTGGTTTTTATTATAAATCATTATACTATTTTAAAGTGGATTTCTATCAGAATGAGCATACAGACTTAGTGGTAGTAGTACTTAGCACCGAGTTAGGTACGTTACTATGGTTTCATACTATAAAACTATGTGCCAGCATAGGATTTAAATTATTCCCACTTCTACGTGGATGATAGATATGTCATCACTTAGATAGGTTATACTTTCTAGCAAGAGTATGACTCCTCTCCTCAACTTGACGATTCCTTCTTAGAGGTACAAGAATGTTGCACTCCATGAATGCTCACATGGTTTATGTCGGTTAGAAAAGCCTCCCATGCAGAATATATTTTTAGATTTCTAAACCTTTGAGATGAAGTGTTTTACCTACAGTTTAATAGTAAAGATTTTTAGAAAACTAAGTGTAAAGGCTCACAGTTTACTCAAATTATGATTTACAGAAAGATAGCAGTTACAAAATTCAGCTTTAAGATTTAAGATTTTAGAAGTGAGCTTTTTCTAAACTTTGACAGTAGGATTTATAGATAGAATACAAGTGTAGCTTTTAGAACTAAATGTTATGACTCACTAGATTTATAAAGCATGATTTACTTCTCATGATTATTATTTTTAGTATTTCAGATATTCCAGCTTATATGAGTCATTTAAATTTTAATGATGAGATAAAGGTTTTACTTATACATTCACCCCCATATATTCAGTACATCCTTAAAGTACTAATCCACATATATGTTTATGTGCTACATTGTCTTATAATGTAGGTATAAGTTAAGTTATAACACGCATACCACATTCAAATAGTTTGTAGCTTCCAGTCAGTAGGTGATGAGTCCTCTTGATTCAAGGGCTCGAATTAATCATATAGTTTAAGCAGTATTGTATTTTTCCTTATTCAGTCGTATTGATTTGAGATAGTTGGGGGTCATGTCCCCACTACCTATAGTCAATACTAGTAGAGGCTTCATAAGTAGTCAATAGAGTTAGTGTATTTGATTCTAGTATTATTTTGTAAAAGTAGAGTTGTAAGCATTTTAATTTAGTTCTATATTGATTTGATTTAGAAAAGAGACATATTTTGCTTATTTCGATCAGATTTATGTAATTCATTTAGTTACTTATGAGTTAAGCCAGTAGAAGGGTTAGCTTGAGATTACTTGTGGTCCTAATTCCGGTGTGACGACTAGGGGGTAGTCTCGGGTCATTACAAACTTGGTATCAAAGCACAGAGTTTAAGTGTCCTAGGGTGTCTGTGAAGCTGTGTCTAGTAGAGTCTGGCAGAATGATACAGAGATGTCTGTGCTTTCCTTTGAAAGGCTACAAGGCATTTAAGATAAGTTTCTCCTCTTTCATACTCTACATCGTGTTGTAAGGTTGTTCTTTTAGAAACTCCTGTCTACTCATATGTTACCCTAAAATTATTCATCTATGACTTATTCTCGAGATGACATGATTAGCAAGTTCCAATTTCCTCCCCAGATAACGCTCTCAGATTTGGTAGCAAAAGTTTCAACAATTATACCAAGGGCTTGAGAGAAGCTCTCTAGTGTGTCATAAGTCCCTCAAGTTGAAAGTTATGTCCTCATCCTTATGAGTAGTTCAGTTGAGATAGAACTAGATATGTATTTAGAATTTTCATTATTTTTTAATACCAATAGTGCTATTGAGAGGAAATGGTGTGGACCTAGACTGTTAAATAAAGTGGGCATTCGAAGGTTACTATGAACTTTAGTGTTATGATTCATAAATATTAGAACCTTATTATAGTTGGAAGCATAGGTATAGAAGATTAGGGGCAAGAAAGAGGGAATGACGATTAATAGAAAGTATAGGGGATAAACTTTGGCATGTTGTCTAGTTTTTTTAAGGTGATATGTCCTTGTGTACTAGTTTAGTGGAAGGTAGAGAAGGAGTTATTAGTTAAGGAGAATTGTTGTTTGCTTGATGTACGGAAGGAGTTATTGATGGTAATTATCGTGATTGAAAAGTATAGGATATTAAATAAGTATTTGGTGATTGAATACCGTTAATTTAGGTGTATGGAAGGGTAAATAGTAGTGATGTGTACAAGTAGTATGTGCTAATAGATTATAATGAGATAGGTCATACGATTTTTACCGATTACTATTATTATGAAGATCTAGTGGACTAGTATTTATTAATGTTTAATTTTATAGTTTCCAAGTGAGAATTGTATGTAAGGTGGGTTGTTAAATCATGTAGAATTGTATATGAGAATTACAACTTGAATCAAGTGAATATGGTATTTAAAGGGGAATAGTATAGTTGAGGGAGTGCTTGAGAAGTGTTTCTAAGCATGAAAGTAAGAAGTTGCATTGCTTAAGGCCTAGTAATTCTATCTTAGCTTATGATTTATGGATCTATATTCCATGCTATAGAGTGGTAGCAATGTTGTGATTTCTTATTCATATGTTTTGTCCAAATCATGCCCAATGTTCCTTGCTCCCTAATATTATTAGAAATCTCTTACAAGAGTGTTGGAGAAATACTCTATCTGATTATGAGCATTCTGTATAATTCAGTTTGTATAGCCAAAAACCTAGTTTAATAGTCGGATAGACAAATTTCTATAGTTTTACATCTTTCGATTTAGTCTAGTCTTACTATCTGAAATTTCATGAGTTTGGCCATTTCAAGAGGTATTTTGTTCGGATCTTTGTAAATTGCGGATTCAGCTCAGTATATGCATCATGTATCAGTTTTAGATTTAGATATTAAGTCATAATTCAGTTCGTAAGTATCTTGCATATCATCTCAGTCTTTTCCTAGTATATGAAGAAAATCAGTATCATTCTTGAATAAATGATACCTAGGGGGAAATGTTGTAATGCCCTGAGTTTTCATGGAGTTTTCACGTTATAAACCTCTCATTCTCTTTCTCACAAAATCAGATCCAACCTAAAGTAATGGTTACTCATAGAATTCATGCATTCACAGATCAGTTCAGTAGCTCACTACATTGAGATTTAGTCATACAGTTTATTTCAGTTGTGCATGATAACCTAAAGCCTCGGATTCCTTAGTATTTTCAGCTTAATTAGCCACATTCGAGGACAAATGTTCCTAAGGGGGAGATATTATAACACCCCGAACTTTTCCTAGCTTAAAACAATCCCTAGAATGTTAAAGATTTACTTCAAAGAACAATACCTTTTATTTCATGAGGTATTTTACAAATTTAGACTTTCTATTTTGTGGGAAATTGAATTATCTTTCAATCGATACCGAATTCGCCCAAATTTGATTCTCGGTTGAGGAGTTAGAGATTTTTTTAAGTTGACAGTGTCCCACCTGAGCGACCACAGTGTCGCTGTGAAGTAAAAATTCATAATTATCAATTTTGGTGGACCTCCATGATATTGGCGCATCGTAGAGAGGTCCAAATTCCCAATTGACAAAATCTAGTAGCCCAACGCGATACTGGCGCATCGCGCTAGTGGCCAAAATGGAAGTCCGAAAGGGCACCGCAATGGATTTACATCGTGGAGTCCGTCCAGTTCCAACTCGTCTACTTTCCAATAAGCCACCATGAAAGTGGCATGTCGCGGTGGCCACCAAGTTCAAAAAAATGTTGTGTTTTTCAGTTCTGTTTAGGGGTTTAAAGAAGGTACTTTGTCAATTCCCAATCCCCCAATCCATCTAAACATAAGATTTAAGCCTATTCTAAGAACTTTATGCCCTATTACATCCATTCTCTCTCAAAGTAAAACTCTAAAACTCCAAAGATTCTTCTTCAAGAAATTAAAAATCCTCCATATAATCTCCAAGAAAGATCCAAATTGAGGATTCCCAAGGCAAGATATTTAAGAATTCATCTTCAAGAACTCAAATAGGAATCAATAGTTCAGGTTTCTTTATCTAATATTGTAATGATCCAGGATTACCAACTAGTTGTCACACGGTGCTTATAGTCTCGAGGGACCACAAGCTAACCCATGAGTTGGTACCTATTGTTAGCACTAAATAATAATATCATAATTATGGGAAAAATCTGATATTGCCATAAGGTTTTATCATTGAACTAGGGATGCATGACCAAGTATATAACATGGGCCGAGTAAAATCTATAAACTAAAATAATGAAAAATACTAATATTTGTATGCCTTTGTCAAACAACCCTAAGACTGCATAACTAAACCAGGACTGTAATAAGATTGCACCTAAGACTGTGAGAGGTATCATTTAATCGACATTCCCAAATCTGAGCTAATCAGGGTCCAACCTATAACCCCAGTTGGAAGGGTGTTAATACCATGCCACAGATATTAATGATGGTTGTGTGGATCCACTAAACTGATATAATATCCAAAAGACTAAGGGTGTCAAGCGTGAACTAATGGGTGACCCCTGCGAGATAGTCAAGCCTAAGCTGTCGGGTGACTCATTTCCTACGCTGACTACTTAGTTCTGGAGTATAGGTACTGCTATTAATGACTCTACCTTTTTGACAGGGAATCTACAATCCCTACCCTTGCTTGGTGCTAAATCCTACTCCAAACTGAAAGACACTAAAATACTGGACTATTCTGAGTTTATCTGGCTGATATCTGACTATTTTGATTATGCTCATAGTATGTTTTGAAGACTATTCTATAATGTACTGAGAGTAGACTAAGTAAATAGCTATGGATTTTGGGTATTCAATATCCCCAGGACTCAAAACAATAATAGTGAAATGACACTAAAACTTGGAGATCAAAACATGAAGGCTTTTATTAAATAATCACTCTTGTGGGAATTTTATCAAACACTTGTAGTTCATGTTTTAAAACAATAGCATTAATTCATGGTTTAATTCAATAAGTAATAATGTTAAAACATTGAGGATTCAATAATAATAATAATTTTATGGTAGCATGGCATAAAATCAGTAGTACGTGGAGATTCATGGATGAAATCATAATTAAAAACATAATAACTTGGAAAGATTATAGCTTGGTAATTAAAATAGGATATTTGGACTCCATGGATAAAAGGAATCCATGAATTAACATCTAACATACCTGGGATAATGAATTTCTTGAAGTTCTGGGTGAGTTCCTGAGGATTGCTCTTGAATTTGAGAGATAGGGTTTGTTGTTCTTGGAAAAAAGGGATCTTTAATTTGAGAGGAAGTTGAATAATAAATGATTATTTAGGCCAATTGGGGATAAATTTTGTGTTGTAGAACGAGTTTAGGGCTTAGGAAAAGACCCAAATAACCTTAAATGGATTTAAAACGTAAGTTGAAAACTGACCATCCCAATTCTTGGCCTTGATGAGATGCGCCACTACCGTGCCAAGCCACTAGAAGTGGAAAATTGGCACCTGGACAAACATCGTGACATAGTGCTATCACGGTAAGCCTTTGGAATAAAAGCCTGGCCACCTCCACAATGCACCACCATCGCGGAGGCCTACTTGAAATTGCCAAACTGGAAATTGGACTGCTCCGCGATACATCAACATCGCGGAGTGCCACTGGAAATTGACAATTGTCATTTGTATTGTCTCTGCGATAGGCTAAGGGTTAAAATGATGGGTTCTAATGACTAAAATATAAAATCACCATAACTTCTTACCCCATTACCTGATATAGGCAAATTTTATATCGTTGGAAAGCTAATTGAATTTCCTATGCAATGGAAGGCTCTAAACTTAAAAATAATGTGTGTTTTGAAAATTTTATATATATATACTAATGTATTGGAACTTAGATTATGCTAGAGAAATACGGGGTGTTACAATATCTCCCCCTTGGGATTATTCGTCCTTGACTAAAACTAGTTAAGCTGAGAAAAATGCTGAACTGAGCTTACACAATGAACATGCATATCCGATGCATGGGTTACATGACTGAACTGATTTGTAAATGCATGAATGACATGAACATGATATGCAATTGAAATTTAGCATGATAGAGAGAAATATTAAGAACATTAGTACCTTATATTGAATATGGATTCGAGGATAAAAGATGAGGGTCCTTGGTACGCATATCTTCCTTTGCTTCCCAAGTGGCTCCCTCAACGGACTAATTTTTTCAAAGAACTTTGACTAGTGGAAATTCTTTGTTCCTTAGTCTATGAACTTGGTGATCAAGAATTTTGACTGGAACTTCCTCGAAGGAAAGACTATTTTGAATATCTACACTTTCTAAGGGAACAACTACAGCTGGATCACAAATACACTTTTTCAACAATGAGACATAGAACACTGGGTGTACTACATAGAACATTAGGTGTACTGAGGCTAGATCTGAAGGCAACTTAAGATCGTAAGCTACCTTTCTGAAATGACTTAGAATTTTGAAGGGATAGATATATTAGGTACTGAGTTTCCCTTTCTTGTCGAATCTCTTCACTCCTTTTATGGGAGAGATTTTCAAGTACACAGGATCACCGAACTCAAACTAAAGGTCCTTTATCCTTACATCTACATACGATTTCTGTCGTCTCTGGGCAGCCCTAAGCTTTTATTTTATCAACTGAATGTTCTCTAATGCATCAAACACCAAGTCAGGCCCTACTACTATGGCCTCATCTACTTCAGACCAACCAATTGGAGATCTATATCTCCTACCATAGATAGCCTCAAATAGAGCCATACAGATACTAGAATGATAGCCGTTATTGTATGCGAACTCAATCAAAGGCAAGTGGTCATCCAAATTACCTTTAAAATCAACTGTGCATGCTCTCAACATATCATCAAGAGTTTGAATTATCCTTTATGCTTGACCATCTATCTGAGGGTGGAAGGCTATACAGAGTTGGACTTGGGTACCAAAACCCTTTTGGAATGCTTTCTAGAAATAAGAGGTAAATTGGGTACCTCTATTTGAGATGATAGATAAGGGAACATCATACAACCTAACCAATATTCTGAGATAGATTTTGGCATAGTCCTCAGCTGAATAAGAGGTATGGACTGGAAACAAATGAGATAATTTGGTTATCCTATCTATGATAACCCAAATAAAATTATGCTCATGATAGGCATGAGGCAAACCTATCACAAAATCCATGTTCTCTTCCACTCACTTCCAAGTAGGAATACTGAGTTCCTGTATGGATCCGTTAGGTTTCTGGTGCTCAATCTTAACTTGCTAACATGTAGAGCACTTAGCAACAAACTCTGCAATATCTCTTTTCATCCCATTCCACTAATAGATCTCCCACAAATCATGGTACATCTTAGTGGCCCCTAGATAAATAGAGTAACGCGCACCATGCACTTCTGCAAAAATTCGTTGCCTTAAATAATCTACACCAGGCACACATAATCTACCATAACAACGTAAAACACCATCTCCCCCTTGGGAGAAAGACTAATTCTTTCAACTTAACTAGACTGGAATCTCTATCCTGTTTTTCCTTTACCATGGAAACTAGAGATGATTCTGAGCTACTTTGTACCTACATACTACCCTCTACTGATTTGACTAAGTAGATACCTAGTCAAGTAAGCTAATGGACTTCCTGAGCTAACTACATCTTACAATCCTCATCATGAACTACACTACCCATGGACATTCTACTGAGAGAATCAACACTACATTGGCCTTGCTCGGATGATACAGAACACTCATGTCATAATCCTTTAGTAATTCTAATCACATTCTCCGACCGAAATTCAAATCTTTCTGAGAGAACACATACTGAAGGATTTTGTGATCTGTGAACACATCCACATGCACCCCATACAAGTAATGCCTCAAAATCCTTAAGGCAAACACTACAGCTTCTAACTCAAGATCATGAGTAGGGTAATTATTCTCATAGGGTTTAAGTTGTATAGAGGCATAGGCTATGAAGTTACCTATATGGATGAGGACACAACCTAAACCTACTCTAGATGCATCATAGTACACAACAAAACTATCTGAACCATCTGGCAAGGTAAGAACTGGGGCTTACGTTAGTCAAGTTTTCAAATATGATAGCCTGATCTAAGGTCTATTGAAAAATAGATGGAACCTTGAAGTTGATCAAATATGTCATCAATTCTCGAAAGTGGGTATTTATTCTTAAATGTGACTTTGTTTAACTAATGGTAGTCGTCATTCTTATGCATGAATAGAAAAAGTGTTCCTCACAGGGAGATGCTAGGTCTGATAAATCCCTTATGTAAGAGATCCTTCGACTGTTCTTTCAATTCATTGAGTTTAGCTGGAGCCATTCTGTATGGTGGAATGAATATAGGCCGAGTATCTGGAAGAAGATTTATTCTGAAGTCGATTTCCCTTTCTAGAGGAACTCTGGGGAGATCTTCAGGGAATATATCTGGAAATTCCCTGACTACTGAAACTGACTCAAGGGTAGAAGTTTCTGAGTTAGAGTCTTTGACATACACAAGATGGTAGACACATTCCTTGGATGTCATTCTTCTGGCTCTAAGGTATGAAATCAACTAACCCCTAAGAGTTGTAGTACTACCCCTCCATTCAAGGACTGGTTCTTTTGGGAACTAAAAATAAAGTATTCTATTTCTACAATCAACTAAGGAATAGCATGAGTGGAGCCAATCCATGTTGAGAATGGTGTCAAAATCCATCATCTCTAACTCTACGAGATCAACTAAGGTAACTTTCAGAGATATTGTGAACAGACAGTTCCTGTATACCTGTTTGGCTATAATTGAAATGTCTACTGGGGTAGACACTGAAAAGAGATCTGCTAGAATTTCATGACTGACTCCAAAATTGGTGGATATATATGGAGTTACAAAAGAAAGAGAATGTCCAGGGTCTAGTAAGGAATAAACATGTAAGTGAAAGAGTTGCAACATACCAATAACTATGTCAGGAGAATTTTCCTGATCTTGGAGAGACTGAAGAGCATATAATCTATTTGGACGCTGACCACTCGTAGCACTTGAAGCGGCACCCTATTGAGTTGGGCGATCGAATGGAACTGAAGATTGATAGGAATAGCCTTGTTGGTGAAAATACCTACCTTTCTGAGCAACTACCCAACACTCACGAATCTAATGGCCTAGCTTTCCACATCCGAGGCATACATCACTACCCACTATACACTCACCTTGATGGTGTGTGTCATATTTCTTACATAAAGGATTTGTACGATCACTGCTAACACTAGCCTGGGACTTAGATCCTAAGGCTCTATCCCTATTGTCATTTCTGAATTTGGGTACTAGAGCACTGGCCAAAGATGGCACTGGGACTGGAGACCTTTGGTGAAATTATAGACGATTACCACCTTTTAACTTTGGTTGACTGAAATTAAAACTACCCGTGCTAGCTCTCTTGTTTCCTCTTTCCCTCTCCTAAGTCTTCTGTTTCTCTATCTATTGAGTATAGACCATCAACCTATACAAGTCCACCTCACTAATAAGCATTGCGGCCCTGCACTCCTTAACCATACTATCAGGTACGCCAAACATAAACTTACTCATTTTGGACTTATTGTCAGCTACCACATGAGGAGCATATAGACCTAACTGAGTAAACTTGAGGAAATACTCCCTAATGCTCATGCTTCCCTTCCTCAAGTTAATAAAACCTAACACCTTGGCCTCCTTCAACTCTAATGGGAAGAATCTATCAAAGAAAGCTATGGCAAACTCTTCCCACTCTACAGGCCCTGCATTAACACCCCTATCAACCTTTCACTACTTAAGCCAAGTATGGGCTACATCCTGCAATTGGTAAGCATCCAACTCAACACTCAGACTAGATGTCACCCCCATAGCATCCATGACCTTCTGAACCATATATAAAAATTTCTTTATATGCTCTTTAGACTTGGATCCTATGAAAGAAGGAGGACTTATTTGGGTAAAATCCTAAATTTTGTTAATAGCAGTATTGGCCACTAGGTTGGCCTGAACAACAGCTGGCCATTCATTCTGTGTTGCATGGAGTTTGCTAAAGTGGTGAACATAGCTCTGAATTCTGCATAAAAAACATACTTGTCCAGAGGATCTACCTGGACGGGCTAAGGGACTAGCTGGTTTCCTGTTCTTCATTTGTTCTTATTGGGAGGCGTATTCTATAAATGAAACAAAGAAATGGATTATACAGGGATTTTAACTTGAGCTCATGATCACTCGCACGACATGAATACAAAAAGAAGGGAAACTTTTCCTAAATACCTCGTAGCCTTTCGTCCATAAGTGTGGTGCGCTACACACCCATGCATAAGAATCTACTCAATGCAGATTTCAAACTTCCTAGGACACTTTAAAACCTTAGGCTCTGATACCAAGTCTGTAATGACCCGAAAATACCCCCTAGTTGTCACACAGTGCTTACAGTCTCGAGGGACCACAAGCTAACCCATGAGTTAATACATGATGTGAGCACTAAATAATAATATCATAATTGTGGAAAACATATGATATTTCCCTAAGGTTTTATCACTGAATCAATACTGAAATATTAATCTACAGAAAAATTGACTGAATCTATTTAAATACTTATAAACTGACATGTCAACTAAAAATTTAAATACCGGATAACTGACTCTAATGTCTAAAAAGCCTCTAAAATGGATTGTCTAAATATGAGTTGATGGGATAGGCCCCCAACTAACTCAGCTAATTACAGAAAAAGAAATATGAAGTAAAATAATTTATCCTTGAATGATAAGGAGTCACCACTACTATTGTACTACTAATATCCTAAGGAGCCAGGTCTAAGTACAATTCGGGAACTAAGCATCATCACCTATGATATGATACATCATAGTACAAAATAAAGGTCTACAATCAGTACTTTGAATGTACTAGTATGCTAAATGAGGTAGGGTGATATGCATGGTTTTAAGAATAGAACTAATAATTAACTGAATATGCATGCAGAACATAGAGTATTGAGTAGAGAACGTAGAATCTGTAGATATTGAAAATATGGAGAATCTGTAAATACCAATTATGAATGACAGTCTATAAATACTAAAGATACATAAAAATCTATAGACACTGGGATGCATGACCAAGCATATAACATGGACCGAGTAAAATCTGTAAACTAAAAAACTAAAAAATACTAATATTTGTATGCCTTGGTCAAACAACCCTAAGACTGCATAACTGAATTGGGACTGTAACTAAGACTGCATCTGAGACTGTTGGAGGTATCATCTAAACAACATTTCCTAGTTTAGGCCAATTGGGGTCCAACTTGTAATCCCAGTTGGAAGGGTATTAATACTATGGCACGGGTACTAACAATGGCTGTGTGGATCCTTTAAACTGATATAATGTCTAAAGGACTAAGTGTGTCAAGCCTGAACTGACGGATGACCCCTGTGAGATAGTCAAGCCTAATCTAACTAGTGACTACTCATAACCTAAGTTGGCTACATAGTTCTAGAGTATAGGGACTGGTACTAATAACTCTTACTACTTTACGGGGAAGCCACCATCCCTACACTCGATCGGTGCTAAATCCTACTCCCAACTGAAAGACACTGAAATACTAGACTACTCTGAGCTTATGTTACTGATATCTGACCATTCTGATAATTCTTATGTTTGTTCTGAAGACTATTCTATAATATACTAAAACTAGACTAAGTAAACAACTATGGATTTTGGGTATTCAATACCCCCAGGACTCAAAACAATAATAGTAAAATGACACTAAAACATGGAGATCAAAACATGAAGGCTTTTATTAAATAAATCACTCTTGTAGGCATTTTATCAAACACTTGTAGTTCATGGTTTAAAACAATCATAGGAATGTCATGGAACTTGTAGGAATAGTATTAGTTCATCATAATAGAATTAGTTTATGGTTTAATACAATAAGTAATAATGGTAAAACATGGAGGATTTAATAATAACAATAATTTCATGGTAGCATGATATAAAATTAGTAGTACGTGGAGATTCATGGATGAAACCATAATTTAAAACATACTAACTTGGAAAGATTATAACTTGGTAATTAAAATAGGATATTTGGATTCCATGGATGAAAGGAATCCATGAATGAACATCTAACATACCTGGGATAACTAATTTCTTAAAGTTCTAGGTGGGTTCCTGAGGATTGGTCTTGAATTTGAGGGCTTGGATTTCTCGATCTTAGAATAGGGGATCTTTAATTTGAGAGGAAGTTGAATAATGAATGATTATTTAGGTCAATTGGGGCTTAATTTTGTGTTTTAGGACGAGTTTAGGGCTTATGAAAAAGATCCAAATATCCTTAAATGGGTTTAAAACGTAAGCTGAAAATTGACCATCCCAATTTTTGGCCTTGGAACGATGTGCCACTATAATGCCAAGCCACTAGAAATGGAAAATTCGGAGCTGTACAAACATTGCGATATGGAGCTATTGTGGTAAGCCTTTGGAATGCAAATTTGGCCACCTCCGTGATGCGCGACCATCGTGAAGGCCCATTGGAAATTGCCAAACTGAAAATTGGCCTGTTCCACGATGCACCAACTTTGTGGAGTCACACTAGAAATTAATAATTGTCATTTGGACTGTCTATGAGATGTGCTAATGGTTAAAATGACGAGATCTAACGACTGAAACTTAAAATCACCATAACATCTTATCCGGTTATTGGATTTGGGCGAATTTTATATCATTGAAAAGATAATAGAATTTTCTACACAATGCCAGGCTCTAAATAGAAAAATAATGAGTGTTTTGAAAATTTTATATATGAATACTCATGTATTGGGACTTAGATTATGCTAGGAAAATACGAGGTGTTACAAATCTTTAATCAAGATTTGTGGGGTTTTTCAACAAAGATAATTTATTTAATCCTTGTGCCTAAAACTTATTTTAATTACAAAGTTAATGAATTTTATGTGATTTCCCATGAAATTAAAGTTAGGGTTTATACCCAATATTGATATTTATAAGATTATGAGATATCAAGTGATTTTGAAGTTGAGTTTCATGTTTATGTTCATATGTTCATGCATGTTGCAGAAATTTCTAGATTTAAAATTGATTTATAAATGTTTATATTACCAAGCATGAATATTATAATGCTTTAACCTGTGTTTGATGCATGGGTCATTAAGACCTAATTAAAGATTGTTATTTCAAGATTTGTTGTGCTATAAACACCCTATGACTAGATTTTTTTTTAGATTATCAATAAAGATTTGACCTTTCGGTCTCAAAATAGCTATGAAATTCACTTTATAGATTTAGATTACAGATTTAGCTTTACAGATATACTATTGGTTTTCATTACAAAGCATTATACTATTTTAAAGAGGATTTCCATCAAAATGAGCATACAAACTTAGTGGGAGTAGTATTTAGCACCGAGTTGGGTACGTTACTATAGTTTCATACCCCAGAACTACGTTCCAACGTAGGATTTAGATTGTTTCTACTTCTATATGGATGATAGATATGTGATAACTTAGATATGTTATAATCATGAGAAAGAGTATGACTTCTCTCCCCAATATGAGGATCTTCCTTATGGGGATAAGAACGTTGGACTCCATGAATTATCATATAGTTTATGTCGGTTAGAAGAGCCTCCTATGCAGAATAAGTTTTTAGATTTTTACACCCTTGAGATAAAGTGTTTTTCCTACAGTTTTAAAGTAAAAAATTTAGAAAACTGAGTATAAAGGTTCACAGTTTACTCAGATTATGCTTTACAGAAAGATAACGGTTACAGACTTCGCCTTTTAGATTTTAGATTTTAGAAGTGAGCTCTTTCTACACTTAGATAGTAGGATTTATAGATAGAATACAAGTATAGCTTTTAGAACTAAATTTTATGACTCACTAGATTTATAAAGCATGACTTGCTTTTCATGATTATTATTTTTAGTATTTTAGATGGTCCTGCTTATATGAGTCATTTACATTTAGCCTACATTGTTTTACAAATTATGATGATGAGATGATATTTTTCCTTATGCATTTACCCCTATGTACTTTGTACATCCTCAAAGTATTGATCCATATATATGTCTATGTGCTACATTGTCTCATAATGTAAGTATCAGTTCAGATGTAGTATGCATACCATACTCAAATAGTTTGCAGCTTCCAGTCAGCAGGTGATGAGTCCTCTTGATTAAAGGGTTCCAGTCAGTCATATAGTTTGAACAATATTGTATTTTTCTTTAGTCAGTCGTATTAATTTCAGATTATTAGGGGTCATGTCCTGGCTATCTATAGACAATGCTAGTAGAGGTTTCATAGACAGTTAGTAGAGTTCATATATTTGATTATAGTATTATTTTGTAAGAGCAAAGTTATAAACATTTTAATTTAGTTTTGTATTGATCAAATTTAGAAAAATGATATCTTTCGCTTATTTTGATTAGATTTATGTATTTTATTTAGTTGTTGATGAGTTATGCCAGTAGAAAGGTTAGCTTGGGATCACTTGTGGTCCTAAACATCATATGACACTGGGGAGTAGTCTCGGTTCATTACAAACTTCGTATCAGAGCATAAAGTTCAAGTGTCCTAGGGTGTTTATAAAGTCGTATCTAGTAGAGTCTTGCAGAATTGTACAGAGACATCTGTACTTTTCTTCGAGAGGCTACAAAGAATTTAAGAAAAGTTTCCCCTTTTTCATATTCTAGATCTTGTTGTAAAGTTGTTTCTTTAGAAATTCCTATTTACTCATGTGTTACTCCAAAATTCATCATCTATGATTTATTCTTGAGATGACACGATTAGCAAGTTTCAGCTTCTTCCCCAGATAATGCTCTCAGATTTTCTAACAGAAGTTTTAAAAATTACACTAAGGGATTGAGAGAAGCTCTGTAGTGTGTCATAATTCCCTCAAGTTGAATGTTATATTCTCATCCTTATGAGTTGTTTAGTTGAGACAGAACTAGATATATATTTATATTCCTCATTATTTCTTTAATACCGATAGTGCTATTGAGAGGAGATAGTATAAACCTAGACTTTTAAATAAATTTGGCATTTGAGGGTTATTATGAACTTCAGTGTTATGATGTATAAATAGTAGAACCTTATTATAGTTGGAAGTATGGGTATAGAAAAGTAGTGGTGAGAAAGTGGGAATGATGATTAATAGAAAGTATAGGGGATAAACTTAGGCATGTTGTCTATTTTTTTAAGGTGATATGTCCTTATGTACTAGTTTAGTGAAAGGAAGAGAAAGAGTTGTTAGTTAAGGAGAATTGTTGTTTGCTTGAAGTATGGAAGGAGTTATTAATGGTAATTATCGTGTTTGAAAAGTATAGGATATTAATGAAGTATTTGGTGATTAAGTACCATTAATTTAGATGTATGGAAGGGTAAATAGTAGTGATGTGTAGAAGTACTATGTACTAACGGATTATAATGAGATAGGTCATATGATTTTGACCAATTACTATTATTATAAAGATCTAGTGGACTAGTGTTTCTTGAAGTTTTATTTTATAGCTTCCAAGTGAGAATTGTATGTAAGGTGGGTTTTTAAATCATTTTTAGCACTAGACATTAAGTTTGAATAGTTGGTGGTCGTCAAGGAGAATGTAATGATTCTTTGGTTAGTGGTGCTAGTTATTTGTAAGTGATCTAGTAGGCCTAAACAGTATGTGCAAGAGTTTAAGTCTATTTTAATTCATAATTAAGTATGATGTTGTATGTATAATTCAGAAGTATGCCCAAGGATATATGGGGTCTCTTATCTTCTTAGGTTATTATGTGTTATGTGTGGTTAGTAGTATCATTAAGTTGCTAAGAGGAAGGAGACTAGTTATATAGTATATGATGTTCTTAATAGCTAAGTTAAGGAGCTAAATTATGTATAGATGATGTTGAGCCCTGTTGGTATGATCTTGATTATCATGGTTTAGAAATATAAGTTTAGAGATGCGATATTAGTAGGCTATGATGGAGTCAGTATGATTTATTCAAGGTTGAAGATATCCATGTTAAGTGTTAGAATCTAATGTTGAATCTTTGAAGCTTGAGAAAATAGAAATGAGAGTTGAAGCTTTAGATGGTGTGAACTCAGGATGTGGTGATACTCATAAAGATTCTAAGTTAATAAGTGTTAAAGATATTATATGACGACTTGTGGGGCTATAGAAAGATAGAGTTGTACCTCTGAAGGAAGTATTGAAAGTGGGTTTTACAGTTTTAGGTGTAGTCTTTCAGAGTAAGTTTGTTATTTACGTGTATTATTGTGTTCCAAACTATAGAGTGCAGTGAGTGTAGTCCAGTATAGAGTCAAGTAAAGGGTTCCTCAGATTTAGAATGATTTCTTAATCTAAGGGGGAGATGTGTAATACCCCATACTTTTACCTAGCTTGAAATCTTCCAAAGAATGTTAAAAACTTTGAATTATGAATCCATTTTTTGTACATTTGTAAAGTCCATTTTTGTACACGTGTAAAGCCCAGTTGATTTGAGAAAGAATTTGGGCTTCTTAGAGCCGGTAGAAGTCTTATGCTGATGTGCGCAGAAAGGATCTCAAGTTTGATATAGGTGATTATGTCTATCTAAATATCTCTCCTATGAAGGGAGTGAAGAGATTCGGTAAGAAGGGAAAGCTCAGTCCCCGATATATCGGTCCCTTCAAAATTCTCAGTTGTTTTAGCAAGGTATCTTATGAGGTCAAATTGCCTTTAGACCTAGCCTTAGTTTATCCAGTATTCCATGTCTCTTTGCTAAAGAAGTGCATAGGTGACCCAGCCATTGTAGTCCCTATTCAGAGCATAGATGTTCAGAACAACCTCTCTTATGAAGAGTTTCCAGTAAAAATTCTTTACTACCAGACATATAGATTGAGGTAAAAAGAAGTCACTCTTGTCAAAGTTCTATGGCAAAATCAATCCGTTGAGGGAGCTACTTAGGAAGAAAAAGTAGACATGCATACCAAGTATCCTCACATCTTCTCCGCCAACTCAAATATAGCTCAAGGTAACAGTTTTCCTTAATATTTCAATTTCATGTTCATTTTTCAGTTACAAACTTGGTACTAAATACCATTGCATATTCAATCATGCATTCATGCCCTAGTTCAGTCATATAATCATGCATCAGATATACATTCTCATTGTGAGAACCTTAGTTCATTAGAACACTTAGTCATGCATTCATGAATCAGTTATACATGCATCAGATATGCATGATCAGTATGATATATTTAGTTATTAGTCATGTCAATCATGAGATCATGTTCCAATTGTTCATGTTCAGTATGTACGTCAGTTTATATTCTCCCCTCTCACTTAGTCTCATTTGAGGATGAATTTTCTCAAAGGGTAGATATTGTAATACCCCGTACTTTAACCTAGCTTGAAATCATCCTAAGAATATTAAAAACTTACTTTGAAATATGAATCCATTTTTGTACTTGTGGAATTTTAAGATTTTCCCTTTTAATCAGATGGGAAATTGAATGAGCTTTCCAACGATACCAATTTCGTCCAAATCCAGTATGGGAGTAAAAAGTTATGGACAATTTACTCAGAGCTGTCAGAATCTCCCAGGTGCGACGGCCAGGTTGACGGACCGTCGATCTAGCGACGGACCATCACCTAGACCATCACAGCCAAGGCAGTGAGTCAACCTTCTGGATAAGGTGTAATGGATATATTTTTGGTCCACATATGATGATCGAAATGACAAACTGTTGAGCCAGTGATGGACCATCGTACGAGTCGTCATACGTCCTGTTCAACAAATTTTAAGTCATTTTTAAAGGGTATTTGGGTCAATTTCCACTATTTTAACCCCTAATTATATCAGACCAAGGCTCATAAGTTTATTATTCATCTATAACATCAAATTAGGGTTTCTCTCAAAGATCAATCCCCAAGAACAAGGAAACCTTAGGTGTTTAATTCCAAGTCAAGAATTCAAGTTTTCCCCTATCAATCTTCAGGAAATCATCCACCCAGGTATGTCATGTGTTGATTCATGGGTCCCTTTCACCCATAAAGCTTAAGAATCTCTTTTCAAAATCCAAGATTTATGTATTTATGAGTGTTCATAGTTTAGATTGAATTGAAATTCATATTTATGGTAATGTAGGGTTTTGATTCACGTTTTAAATTAAATATTCCAATGATTGACACTAGAATGTGGTTATTTTCATAATAATCATGATAAACCCCCTTCAATTTACAAGTTGATTGATGTATCCATGATTATTATATGTGTTGATAATTGTATAACCAAAGCATGTTTCCCATGTGTTTAATTAAATGCCTATGTGAAGGAAAAGTGTCATTCTAGTATGATAATATGAAACCTCCATTCATGCAGAAGTTATGCATGTTAAGTGTTTGATAAAATCTCATAGTCAATGAATTATGGATATATGTGTAGCCATTGAGGTTCTTTAGCACTTGTACTTCTTAAAATCCCCATCTTATTATATTATGGATTGTCGATGTTGGTTATGTATTCAAGAAAGTTACGCTTTGTTAGTTTTCATGCTATCGAGTCCTGGGGGTACTTGTACCCGACAATTAGTTGTATGCCTATAGCCAGTGTCATGTTTTCAATATACTCTCAGTCCTTCCATGTACATAGAAATTCAGTCAGTCATGTGACTCAAGAATACTCAGTAAATTCAGTAATCTCAGAAACCTCAGAAATATAGTAATCTCAGCAGTATTCCTTCAGTCAATAGAAATCAGTTAACTAAGTCCAGTAAGTTCAGTTAATCATGTTCAGTGTCTATCCATATGGGAGTAGATATTAGCATAGAGCGAACCCAAGGATGGGAACCAACCTGTTATATGAGGACGTGATTCTTAGACCCAATCCTTGCATTTCAGAACTACGTAGCCAACATAGGTTGAGACATCATAGCCTGTTATATTAAGGTAGATGAGGTGGCTTAACCTATTAAATGAGGGTCCCTACCATTATCATGAGAGTTACTTATTATATATGGGTTACTCACAGATTATCCTTACTAGTGGCACGGTATTGACACCCTTCCATTTAGGGTTATAGATTGTACCCCAACATAGCTATATTGCATTATTTGGGGCATGTCGGTTGGATTTCTACTTCCCATAGTATCAGTACAGAATCAGGACTATCAGATATAGTTATTCAGTCTCAGTAATAGAACTTAGATAGTTCTATAGAATTTAGGACTATTAGATACAGTTAAATCAAAACAATACAGAACTCAGATAGTTCCATTAGAACCTAGACTGTCAGATACAGTCACTTAGTATCAGTTATTTTAGTTATACAGATATTAGTATCTCATGTTATCAATACTCAGACTCAGTAATTATGTTATCGCGAACTCAGTTATGGTCATTACATATTTATGCATGTATTCTCACATTCATGTTTTCTAGTCAGTTAGTATAGTTTATGTATGTTAACCCTTTGCATTCAACCTTCCTCACATGCATACCACTATATTCAAATGAACTGACACATTTGCACTATGGTGTTTTATACTATAGGTTCAGAATCACAAGCTTCAGTGCATCAGTAGTATTCTAGTCTCAGCAGTCAGAGTTAGCAGTGAGTCCTCATTCTTTGAGGACATGACCATTACTTTATTATCTCATTAATTAATATATTAGTTGGAGTTAGTTGGGTACATGTCCCATCAACTCCTTATTCAGACAATTCATTTAGTTAGAGGATTTTTAGACTACAATATGCTTAGAAATTTTATTTCAGTTGTTTTAGGTATCTCATACCCTATCCATATGTTATGTTTTATCAGTTATGTAAAAGTTTTGAATTTTACGGCCTTACAACCTTTGTTTCCATATTTATATAGTATATTATATAGTGTTCAGGTACAAATCTATATCATGGGTTAGATTTAGGTCCTTCGAGGTCATGAGCACCGTATAGCACTTCGGGTACCAGATTTGAGGTGTTAAAAACTTGGTATCAATTCCTAAGGTTTAATATAGTCCTAGGAAGTCTGAAAGCCTCATCTAGTAGTGTCGTGTACATGGGTATGTTGTATGCCATATTTATGTGAAGGAGGCTATAAGATGTTTTAGGAATAGTTTCCCTTCTTTCAGTATTTATGTCGTGTCAGTGAGCATAATCTCTATATAATCTCTTAGTCTGGTCTAATCCATTTCTCCCTTTCTTCTACAGAACATGCCTCCAAAAAGAAGAAATGAGAATCAGCCAGCCCCTCAGCCCAAAGATCCTTTGGGCGAACACGTCTCTTATGCAGAGTTCAGAGCTGCATTCATTAATCTTACTCAGTCAGTTGCTTCTCAGAATTAATGACCAACTATTGTTCCATCCAAACTAGTGGCCAATTCAGCTACAGCCAGGATTCGGGACTTCACTCGAATGAATCCTCTATCCTTTTTTGGGTCTAAGTCAAATGAGGACCCTCAGGAATTTCTTTATCAAGTTTAGAAGATTACAGATATCATGAGGGTTACTTCTAGTTAGAGTGTGAGCTATCAGCATATTAGTTGCAGGATGTTTCTCATACTTGGCACAAACAGTAAAATTCAGATAGGGCTGTAGATGCAGGGCCTATTGAGTGGGAGGAGTTTGCTACTGCATTCTTAGATAGATTCTTTCTCCTAGGGCAACATGGCGGTGAAAGAGTATTCTCTTAAGTTTACTCAATTAGCCAAATATGCTCCTCATATAGTTGTAGATAGAAGGGATAAAATGAGTAAGTTTGTTTCTGGGATGAATGATAGTGTACTCAATAAGTGAAGGTCTATGATGTTGGATAGTGACATGAACATAGCCAGGCTTATAACCCATACTCAGCAGATAGAAGAGCAAAATATTAAGATAAGGGATAAGTATAGTAAGAGAGAAAGGATAGGTAGTTTCAACTTTGCTCAGCCCAAATCAGAAGGAGGAAACCGTTCTCAGTTTCATCCTAAGTCAGTAGTTTCAGCTCCTTCTTTAGCTAGTGCTCTAGCTCATAAGTTAAGGGATAGTAACATAGATAAAGTGCCAGACTCTAAGTCTCAGGGTAGTGTTAGGAGTGCCCACACCTATCCTCATTGACAGACTTTGGCAAATACCTTTAGGGTATTTGAAGAGCTGGTAGTGGTATTTGTTTTGGATGTGGCAAGCCAGGCCACAGAGTCAGAGAATGTTCTCAGCTAGGTTCTCAAGGTCAGCAGAACCATTCCTCAGCTCAGTCCGGTCACCTAAATCAGTATGGTGCCACCTTCGGTGCTACTACTCAGCAATGCCTAAATCAACTTTATGCTCTCCAATCCCGGCAAGATCAGGAAAATTCTCCTAATGTAGTTATTGGTATGTTATAGATCTTTTATGTGCCTGTTTATACTTAGATAGATCTAGGAGCTTCTTTATATTTTGTTACTCCCTATATAGTAGTTGATTTTGGAGTCAATCTGAAAATTCTAGCAGATCCATTTTTAGTCTCCACCACAGTGGGTAAAACCATCATACCCCGATGGGTATACAGGGATTGTACTATTATGGTATCTCATAAAATCACTTTAGTAGATTTAGTTGAATTATAGATGACTAATTTTAATGTCATTATTGAAATGGATTGGCTTCATTCCTACTATGACACGGTCGACTGCAGAAATAAAATAGTCCAGTTTCAGTTTCTAAATGAACCTGTCCTAGAGTGGAAGGGTAGTACTTTAGCGTTCAAAGGTTAGCTTATTTCCTACCTTTGGGCAAGGAAAATGATATCTAAAGGATGTTTCTATCATCTTGTTTGAGTTAAGGACAATAATTCTGAAACTCCCAGTCTCAAATCAGTCCCAGTCGTAAAGGAATATTCAGATGTCTTACCCGAATATCTTCCAGGAATTCCTCCAAAAAGGGAAATAGACTTCGACATCGATCTTCTTCCAGACACTCAGCCTAATCTATTTTGTCATACGAAATGGCACTAGAAAAACTTAAAGAACTAAAAGAGCAGTTAAAAGATCTCTTAGAAAAGAGATTCATCAGACCAAGTGTGACCCCATGGGGCACACCAATCTTATTCGTGCGCAAAAAAGATGGTTCTCTTAAAATGTGCATTAATTGTCATTAGCTCAATAAAGTCACAGTCAAGAACAAGTATCCTCTTCTTAGAATTGATGACTTTTTCAACCATCTTCAGGGTGCCAGCTATTTTTGTAAGATAGACCTTAGATCAGGCTATCATCAGCTCAGAGTCAGAGAATATGACATTCCAAAAATAGCCTTTCTTATTTGGTATGGTCTTTTTGAATTATTAGTTATGTCCTTTGGTCATACCAATAACCCAGCAGCTTTCATGGACTTGATTAACCGTGTGTTCAAGCAGTACTTAGACATGTTCGTTATAGTCTTTATTGATGATATTCTGATCTATTCCTACAGTGAGTTTGATCATGCAGACCATCTTAGAATCATACTTTAGGCTCTCAGAGATCATCAGATATTTGCCAAATTTAGTAAGTGTGAATTTTGGATAAGGTCAGTAGCATTCCTTGGTCATATCATTTCCAGTGATGGCATTAGGGTTGATCCTCAAATGACCAAAGCAGTAAGAAGCTGGCCCAGACCTGTCTCTCCATCAGATATCAGGAGTTTCTTTGGTTTGGATGGTTATTACAGATGGTTTGTTGAGTGATTTTCTTCTATTGCATCTCCTATGTACAGATTGACTCAAAATAAAGCCAAGTTTCAATGGTTAGATCCTTGCAAGAAGAGTTTTCAGGTGTTGAAAACTCAACTTACCTTAGCTCCAGTCTTAGCTCTTCCAGATGGTTTAGATGGGTTCGTAGTGCATTGTGATGCATCGATAGTAGGTTTAGGTTGTTTCCTCATGAAGCATGGTAAGGTCATAGCCTACGCCTCTAGATAGCTTAAACCCCATGAGAAGAATTATCCTACTTATGATCTTGAGTTAGCAGCAGTAGTATTTGCCTTAAAGATTTGGAGGAATTATCTATACTGAGTTCATGTGGATATGTTCACAGATCATAAGAGCCTTCAGTATGCCTTTCCTTAGGAAGATCTAAACCTTCATCAGAGAAGGTGGTTAGAGCTCTTGAAACATTATAACATTAGTGTCTTTTATTATCCGGGCAAGGACAATATAGTGGCCGACGCTCTCAGTAGACTGCCTATGGGTAGTATTGCTTAGTTGAGGGCAGTAAGAAGAAGTTAGCTCAGGAAAACCATCAGCTTGCCAGACTAGGTGTTCGCTTAGTCGATTCAGAGGAGGGTGACATATGGGTTCAGAGTAGTTCAGAATCATCTTTAGTTTCTGAGGTGAAAGAAAAGTAAGATAGAGATCCCAGTCTAGTCAAGTTAAAAGAGTCAGTTAAGGATCAGAAAGTAGAGGTTTTCTCCTAAGGGGGAGATAGTGTATTGCATTGTCAAGGTCTTCTGTATGTTCTAGGTGTAGATGACTTAAGGCAAAAAATTCTTGCAGAAGCACATGGTGCGTGCCACTCTATTCATCCAGGGGCCACAAAGATATACCATAATTTGTTGGAAATCTTTTGGTGGGGTGGGATAAAGAGAGGTATTTCATAGTTTGTGGCTAAGTGCTCTACATATCAGTAAGTTAAGATACAACATCAGAAGCCTAGTGGGTCCATGCTAGAGTTCAGTATTCCTACTTAAAAGTTGGAAGAAGTGAACATGGACTTTGTGATGTATTTTTCTCATACTCATTGCCAACATAATTCAATTTGGGTCATTGTAGAAAGAATGCCTAAATCAGCTCTTTATCTTCTAGTCCATACCTCTTATTCAGCTGAGGATTACGCCAAACTCTACATTAGAGAGTTAGTCAGATTACACTATGTTCCATTATCTATTATCTCAGACAGAGGTACCCAGTTCACCTCTCATTTCTCGAAATCCTTCCAAAAGTGTTTTCATACCTAAGTTCATCTCAGTATCGCCTTTCATCCTCAAATAGGTGGTCAAGCAAAAAGGACCATTCATACTTTAGAAGATATGTTGCAAGTGTGTGCAATTGATTTCAATAGTAGTTGGGATGACCACTTACCTTTGATTGAGTTTGCATAAAACAAAAGCTATCATTCCAGTATTAAGATAGCTCCATTTGAAGCTTTTTATGGTAGGAGATGCATATCTCTAATCGGTTGGTTCAAGTTAGTGAGGCGTCAGTTATAGTGCCTGAGTTAGTAATTGATACCTTAAAAAAAGTCTAGTTGATTAGAGAAAGTCTCTAAGCTGCTCAAAGCAGATAGAAGTCTTATAAAGATGTGTGCAAAAAGGATCTCGAGTTCTACATGGGTGACAATGTCTATCTAAAGATCTCTCCCATGAAGGCAGTAAAGAGATTCGGTAAAAAGGGAAAGCTCAGTCCCTGATATGTTGATCCCTTCAAAATTCTTAGTCATTTTGGCAAGATAGCCTATGAGCTCGAATTACCTTCAAACCTAGCCTTAGTTCATCCAGTCTTCCATGACTCTTTGCTCAAGAAGTGCATAGGTCACCCAGTCGTTATAGTCCCTATTCAGAGCATAGATGTTCAAAATAGTCTCTCTTATGAAGAGATTCCAGTCAAAATTCTTGACTACCAGAATCGTAGACTAAGGAACAAAGAAGCCCTCTAGTCAAAGTTCTTTGGCAAAATCAGTCTGTTGAGGAAGATACCTGGGAAGAAAAAACAAACATGTATACCAAGTATCCTCTTCTCTTCTCCGCCAACACAAATCTAGCTCAAGGTAACAGTTATCCTTAAGCTTTTCCATTTCATGTTTAGGTTTCAGTTACAAACTTGGTATTAAATACCATTGTATATTTAGTGAAGCATTCACACACCAGTTCAATCATATAATCATGCATCAGATATGCATTCTCACTGTGAGAATCTTAGTTCATCAGAACACACAGTCATGCATTTATGAATCAGTTATACATGTATCAGATATGGATGATTAGTATGATATATTAAACTGTCAGTCATGTCAGTCATGAGATCATGTTCCAATTGTTCATGTTCAGATGTACGTCAGTTTATATTCTCCCCTCTCACTTAGTCTCATTCGAGGATAAATGTTCTCAAGGGGGATATATTTTAATACCCCATACTTCTACCTAGCTTGAAATCATCCCAAGAATGTTAGAAACTTACTTTGAAATATGAATCCATTTTTGTACACATAGAATTTTAAGATTTTCCCTTTTTATCATTTGGAAAATTGAATTAGTTTTCCAACGATACCAATTTTGTCCAAATTAGGTATCGGAGTAAAAAGTTATGAATGATTTACTCAAATTTGTCAGAATTGCCTAGGTACGACGGCTAGGTTGATGGACCATTGATCTAGCGATGGACCGTTGCCTAGACCATCGCAACCAAGGAAATAAGTCAACCTTCTAGATAAGGTGCGATGGAAAGATTGGCAGACCTTCAAACTTGCGATGGGCCATCGCCCAAGCCTTCACTATAAGGTAGTGAGTCCTTTTTTTAGTCCATGTATGATGATCGAAAGGACGGACAGTTGATCCAGCGATGGACCACTGCACGAGCCATCACAGGTCCCGTTCAGTGAATTTTAAGTCGCTTTGAAAGGGTATTTGGGTCTTTTTCCACCCTTTTTAACCCCTAATTATTCAGACCAAGGCTCATAAGTTTATTACTCATCTATAACATAAAATTAGGGTTTCTCTCAAAGATCAATTTGCAAGAACAAGAAAACCCTAGGTGTTTAATTCCAAGTCAACATTTTATGTTTTCCCCCATTAATCTTCAGGAAATCATCCATCTACGTATGTCATGTGTTGATTCATGGGTCCCTTTCACCCATGAAGCTCAAGAATCTTATTTCAAAATCTATGATTTGTGTATTTATGAATGTTCATAATTTAAATTGAATTGAAATTCATGTTCATGATGTTGTGGGGTTTTTATTCACGTTTTAAATGACATATTCTAATGATTAACCCTAGAATATGGTGATTTACATAATAATCATGATAAACCCCCTTCAATTTATAAGATAATTGATATATCTATGATTATTAGATGTGTTGATGATTGTATAACCAAAGCATACTTCCCATGTGTTTGATTAAATGCCTATGTAAAGGAAAAGTGTCATTCTAGTATGATAATATGAAATCCCCATTCATGTATAAGTTCATGAATTTAAGTGTTTGATGAAATATATTAGTCAATGAATTATGCATACATGTGTAGCCATTGTGGTGCTTTGGCACTTGTACTTCATGAAATTCCCATCTTATTATATTATGGATTGTTGATGTTGGTCATGTATTCAAGAAAGTCATGCTTTGTCAGTTTTCATGCTATCAAGTCCTTGGGGTACTTGTACCCAAAAATTAGCTGTGTGACTAGAGCCAGTGTCATGTTTTCAAGATACTCTCAGTCAAGCCATGTTCATAGAAATTTAGTCAGTCATGCGACTCAGGAAAAGTCAGTAAAGTCAGTAATGTCAGAAAGCTCAGAAATTCTGGAATCACAGTAGTATTCTGTTAGTTAATGGAACTCAGTTAACTCAGTCCTGTTTGTTCTGTTAATCATTTTTAGTGTCTATCCAGATGGGAGTAGACATTAGCAACAAACATACAAAAGGATGGGAACCCACCTGTTATAAGAGGGTGATTCTTAGAAGTAATCCTTCCATTCCAGAACTACGTAGACAACGTAGGTTGAGACATCATAACCTATTATATGAGGGTAGATGAGGTGGCTTAACCTGTTATATGAGGGTTCCCACCGTTCTTACTAAAGTTACCTGTTACATGAGGGTTACTCACAGATTATCCTTACCAGTGGCGTGGTATTGACACCCTTCTAATTGGGGTTACTGATTCGACCCCAACTCAGTTATATTGCATTATTCGGGGCATGTCGGTTAGATGACTACTTCCCAAAGTTTTAGTACAGAACCAGGACTGTCAGATATAGTCATTCAGTATCAGTAATAGAACTTACATAGTTCTATATAATTTAGGACTGTCAGGTATAGTCAACTAAAAATAGTATGGAACTCAGCTAGTTCTATCAGAACCTAGACTATCAGGTACATTCGCTCAGTATCAGTTATTTCAGTTATACAGATATCAGTATCTCATGTTATTAGTACTCAAATTCGGTAGTCATGTTATCACAAACTCTGTTATGGCCATTATGTATTTATGCATGTATTCTCAAGGTCATGTTATCCAATTAGTTACTATTGTTCATGCATGTGAACCCTTTCCATTTAGCCTACCTCACATGCATACCAACATATTCAAACGTACTGACGTACTTGCACTATCGTGTTTTATACCATAGGCTTAGAAGTACGAGCTCCAGAGCATCTATAGCATTCCAATCTCAGTAGTTATAGTTAGCAGTGAGTCCTCACCCTTCGAAGACATGACCATTACTTTATTATCTCATTAATTAATTTATTAGTTGGAGTTAGTTAGTGACATGTCCCATCAGCTCCTTATTCAGACAATTCAATCAGTTATAGGCTTTTCAGACTACAATACATTCATCCCATTTATTTTAGTTGTTTTGGGTATCTCATACCCCATCCATATGTATGTTTTATCAGTTATGTTATATTTTTGAACCTTACGGCCTTGCAGTTTTTATTTTTGCTTTTATACAGTGTATTATGTAGTGTTCAGGTACAAATATTAGTCATGGGATAGCTTATGGTCCTTTGCGGTCATGAGCACCATTTAACACTTCAGGTATGAGATTTGGCGCATTATAAAATTATAGAATAAGTATCCAAGTCAAGCTCTCAACTCTCATAATCTAGTAGTGATGCCAATATGTTATAGAACATCAGAAAGAGAGGATGATGCCCAATCTATTCTTATGTTAGTGGTGTACTTTAGTTACTCTAATATATATACTCATGCCTTGAGTATCAATCTATGATCATAGTTCATGTTCATATGTGTAATAGAGAATCATGTACACTCCCAGTTCCTAGTAGGAGCAGTTCTAGTTCATTCAGCAGTTGGAATTATATTCCATAAGTTATGAACTCCAAATTTAGGTCATGCAGCTCATGACTCACGCACTTATGCTCTACAGTATGTTCAGTTCCAGTACTCAGGCAATACTCTTAGCGATCAGCAAAATATAGATCTATATCATGTATGTCCTTAGATTATATCTCTTTAATGAATCCATGTCATGAACACTCTATTCCCCAGGACTCAGTAAAGTGTCAAGTTATGTTTTGTATCCCTTCACGTTTCAGGCCCTGGTATTCCAACCTTTCAGTAACCTTACCTTGGGTTAAGATAGTGATGATGAATAGTTGAATAGATGGGAGAGAGTAAATATGTTATATTGGGAAAGATGGTTGTATGATAGTTTTATGTATGTCTATATATGAAGAAATATTAAGGTGAAGCTTTTTGTGTATGACTTGGTTAGTTGAGAATATTGTATGCATGCCTTCTCAAGAATAGTGCATGGAAGATATTATTAATAGAGGTGTTTGAGAATACAAGAAAGGTTCTCTTATGGGTATTTATTTAGAAGCGCATATGTGGTAATGAAGATAGGATTGAATGTTATTTTGGCATATAAGAGGATAGGTGTGTTGTTCATTAATGAACTTCTAGTAAGAGGTTGAATCTAGTTATTAAAGTGATAAGACGAATCATCCTAGAGCTAGCAGTTATGACAATGCTTGGGGTAATTAATGCATGGTTCATACTAGTATTATGGTGTTATGTGCAGTACCTCATGATTCCAAGTTAGGCTTGACAATGATGAGAGGATTTAGTTCAGTTTATAATTTAGTAGATAGATTTATCGATGCCCATGTGAGAATTACAAGTTGAATCAAGTGAATATGGTATTTAAAGGGAATAGTATAGTTGAGGGAGTGCTTGAGAAGTGTTGCTAAGATTGAAATTAAGAAGTTGAATTGCTTAAGGCCTGGTAATTCTATCCTAGATTATGATTTATAGATCTATGTTCCATGCTATAGAGTGATAGCAATTTTGTGATTTCTTATTCAGATGTTTTGTCCAGATCATGCCCTAAGTTCATTGCTCCCTAATATCATTAGAAATTTCTTAGAAGAGTGTTGGAGAAATACTCCACCTGAGTATGAGCATTCATTATGATTCAGTACGTATAGGCAGCAACCCAGTTTAACAGTCGTAGAGATAAATTTCTATAGTTTTCCATCTTCCGATTTAGTCTAGTCTTACTATCTGAAATTTCATGACTATGGCCATTTCAAGAGTTAGTTTGTTCGAATCCATGTAAATTATGGATTCAGCTTAATATATGCATCATGCATCAGTTTCAGATTCAGATATTAAGTCATGATTCAGTTCATAAGTATCCTGCATATCATCTCAGTCTTTTCCTAGTATTTCAGCCAAATCAGTATCATTCGGGGACTAACGATCCCATGGGGGAGATATTGTAAGTCCCTGAGTTTTCATGGGGTTTTTATGTCATAAACCTCTCATTCTCATTCTCATGAACTCAGATCCAGCCTCAATTAATGGTTACTCATAAGTTGACGCTCTCATTTCTATCTCAGCCACATAGTTATTTTTATGAGAATTCAAGCACTCACTGATCAGTTCAGTAGCTCACTACATTGAGATTCAGTTATACAATTTATTTTAGATGTGCATGTTAGCCTAAAGCCTTAGATTCCTTAGTATTTTCATCTTAATTAGCCATATTCGAGGATAAATATTTTCAAGGGGGTGATATTGTAATACCCCCACACTTTTTCTAGCTTAAAATCATCCCTAGAATGTCAAAGATTTTCTTCAAAGATGAATACCTTTTATTTCATATGGTATTTTCCAAGTTTATACTTTCTATTGTGTGGGAAATTGAATGAGCTTCCATCGATATCAAGTTCACCCAAATCTGATACTCGGTTGAGGAGTTAGAGCTTTTTTTAAGTTGACAGTGTCCCACCTGAGCAACCACCGCATCACGGTGAAGGAAAATTTTATAATTATCAATTCCAGTGGACTTCCGTGATATTGGCGCATCACGAAGAGGTCCAAATTCCTAATTGATGAAATCCAGTAGCCTAACGTGATACTAGCGCGTCGAGCCATTGGCCAAAATAACAGTCCAAAGGGGCACCGTGATGGCTCCGCATCGTGGAGTCTACCTAGTTCCCTCTGTTCTACTTTCCAGTAAGCCACCGCGATAGTGACGCATCATAGTGGCCACCCAGTTTGAAAAATGTTATGTTTTTCAGTTTCTTTTATAAGTTTAAAGAGGGTATTTTGGTCAATTCCCAAGCCCCCAATCTGTCCAAACAAAAGATTTAAGCTTATTCTAAGAACTTTATGCCCAATTTCATCCATTCTGTCTCAAAGAAAAACCCTAAAGCTCCAAATCTTCTTCTCCAAGAAATCAAAAATCCTCTATAGATTCTCCAAGAAATCTCCAAATTGAGGATTCCCAAGGAAGGATAATCAAGAATCCATCTTCAAAAACTCAAATAGGAATCAATAGATCAAATTTCTTCATCTAATCTTCAATCAAGGTATGTGGGGCTTTTCAACAAGGATAATGTAATACCTCGAGAGCACACCCTGGGTGTTACACAGTACTTACAGTCTCGAGGGACCACAAGCAAACCCATAAGCTAGTACCTGCTAGGAGCACTACATAACAAGATCATAAATGTGGAAGACTACTAACATGCCATAAGGTTTTAATAACTGAATTTGAAACTGAAACATGAGTCTATAGAAATAACTGACTGAATCTGATAAAATACTGATAAACTGAATAAATAACTATAATTTTGAATATTGAATAACTGACTCTAATGTCTTATAAGCCTCTAAGATAGAATGATTGTGAGTTGATGGGATAGGCCCCAACTAACTCCAAATAACTACTAAACTGAAATAAGAAATAATGTAAGCATGTCCTCAAAGTATGAAGACATACCACCGCTACTGCTGAGGATCTGATAAGTCTAATTGCGAACTAGGAACTAAGCGTCAAAACCTATGATATAATACATCATAACGCAAAAGAAAAGGTATGTGATCAGTACTTTGAATGTACTGTATGCTAAATGAGGCAGGCTGATATACATGGTTTTACGAACAGGATTAATAATTAACTAAGTACGCATGTAAAGGATGTAGTACTGAATAGAGAGAATGAAATCTATAGGTATTGTGAATATATGGAAATCTGTAACTACTGAGTAGGCATAAAAATCCATAAATATTAAGGATATGTGAAAATCTGTAGGTACTGGGGAAGCATGACCAAGCATATAACATGAATTGAGTAAAATCTATAAACTGATATAATAAAATAACTGAAATCTTTATGCTTTGGTCAAACAACACCAAAACTGAATAACTGAACTGGACTGTACTGAGACCGTGGGAGGTATCATCTAACTGATTTTCCCTAATTTGAGCTTATCGGAGTCCAATCTGTAACACCAATTGGAAGGGTGTTAATACCATTCCACTGGTACTAATGCTGGCTATGTGGATTCCCTAAACTGATATAATGTCTAAAGGACTAAGAGTATCAAGCCTGAACTGATGGGTGACCCCTACGAGATTATCAAGCCTAATCTGACGGGTGACTTCTCATATCCTATGCTGGCTATGTAGTTTTAGAGTATAAGGACTTCTTCTAATGACTCTGCCTATCTGAGGGGGAATCCTCCATCCCTACACTCGGTTGGTGCTAAATCCTACTCCCAACTAAAAGACACTAAAATACTAGATTGTTCTGAGTTTAACTAACTGATATTTAACTATTCTGATAATGCTCATAGTATGTTCTAAAGACTATTCTGAAATGTACTAATACTAAACTAAATAAACAACAATGGTTTTCGGGTATTCAATACCCCAAGAACTCAAAACAACAATGGTACAATTTTTGTCAGCTCTAGGCTTTCTCTGATCAACTGAACCTTCTCTAACGCGTCAAACACTAAGTCAGGCCCTACTACTATGGCCTCACCTACATCAAACCAACAAATTGGATATCTATATCTCCTACCATAGAGAACCTTAAATAAAGTCGTACGAATACTAGAATGATAGCTGTTATTATATGAGAATTCAATCAAAGAAAAGTCTTCATCCCAACAACCTTTAAAATTAACTACACACGCTCTTAGCATATCTTTTAGAGTCTGAATGGTCCATTCTGGTTGAACATCTATCTGAGGGAGGAAAATTGTACTTAGATGGACTTGGGTACCAAGACACTTTTGGAATGCTTTCAAGAAGTGATAGGTAAACTAGGTACCTCCATATAAGATGATAGATAGGGGAACACCGTACAACCTGACCAACTCCTGTAGATAGAGTTTTGCATAGTCCTCGGCTAAATAAGAGGTATGGACTGGCAAGAAATGAGCTAATTTGGTCATACTATGTACGATGACCCAAATGGAATTATGTTTATTATGTGTAAAAGGAAAACCCTTCACAAAGTTCATGTTAACTTTCTTCCATTTCCAAGTAGGAATACGAAATTCCTGCGTGGACCCACTAGGCTTCTGGGGCTCAATCTTAACTTATTGATACGTAGAGAATTTAGTTACAAAATTTGTAATATCCCTCTTCATCCCACTCCACCGATAGATCTCCCATAAATCGCGGTACATCTTTGTGGCCCCTGGATGAATAGATTAATGCGCACCATGCGCTTCTTCAAGAATTCATTGCCTCAATTCTTCTACATCAGGCATACATAATCTACCCTGACAACGCAGCACACCATCTTAACTTTAGGAGAAAATCTCCACCTTTTGATCTCTGACTGATTCTTTCAACATAACTACACTAGGATCTCTATCCTGCTTTCTTTTACCCCAAAAACTAGAGATGATTCTGAGCTACTCTGTACCCATACACTACCTTCTGCTGAATCGAGTAAGCGAACACCTAGTCGGTCAGACTGGTGGACTTCTTGAGCTAACTTCTTATTAACATCCTCAATATGATAAACACTACTTATAGACATTCTATTGAGAGCATCATCCACTACATTGGCAGTGCTCGAATGATATTGAAAAAACTCATGTCATAATCTTTTAACAACTCTAACCACCTTGTCTGATGCAGATTTATATCTTTCTAAGAGAACACATATTGCAGGATCTTATGGTCAATGATCACATCAACGTGCACCTTATACTAGTAATTCTTCCAAATTGTTAAGGCGTATACTACTACTGCTAACTCAAGATCATGAGTTGGATAATTTTTCTCATGGGGTTCATGTTTTCTGAAGGCACAGGCTATAACCTTACCTCTCTGTATGAGGACACAACCCAAACTTACTCTGGATGTATCACAGTACACAACAAACCCATCTAAACTATCTGGCAAGGTAAGAACTGGGGCTGAGGTGAGATGAGTCTTCAACTCCTAAAAACTCTTCTCGCAGGAATCTGACCACTGAAACTTAACTTTCTTCCGAGTCAATCTGGACATGGTGGATGCAATAAAATAAAATCCTTTAAAAACTGATGGTAATAGCCAGCTAAACCCAAGAAACTCCGAATGTCTGATGGAGAGATTTGAATAGGCCAGTTTCTCACCACTTTCGTGTTTTGAGGATCAAATCTAATGCCATCACCGGAAATAATATGGCCAAGGAAAGCTACTGATCATAGCTAAAATTCACACTTACTAATAACTGGTGAGCTCTAAGAGTCTGTAATACTATTTTGAGATGGTCTGCATGGTCAGTTTCGCTATGGGAATAAACAAGAATGTCATCAATGAAGACTATGACGAACATGTCTAAGTACTTCTTGAACACTTAGTTCATCAACTCCATGAAGGTTGCTGGGGAATTCATAAGACCAAAGGACATAGCTTGATATTCAAAATGACCATACCGTGTTTAAAAAACTATATTCAGAATGTCACATTCCCTGACCCTGAGCTGATGATAGCCTGATCTGAGGTCTATCTTTGAGAAATAGTTGGCACCCTAAATTTAATCAAATAAGTCATCGATTCTAGGAAGTGGATGTCTATTCTTGACTGTGACTTTGTTCAACTGATAGTATTATATGCATATTCTGAGAGAACTATCTTTCTTACGCACGAATAGAATAGGTGCACCACACGGAGAGACATTGGGTCAAATTAATCCCTTATCTAGAAGATCCTTTAACTATTCTTTTAACTCCTTGAGTTCAACCGGACCCATTTTGTATGGTGTAATAGATATGGGATGAGTAACTGGAAAAAGGTCTATTCCCAAGATGACTTTCCTTTCGGGAGAAACTCTGAGACGATCTTCAGGAAATACATCTTAGAATTCATTTACTACTGGAATTGATTCAAGAGTTAAAGTTTCTGATTTAGATTCTTTGACTCGCACAAGATGGTAAATACACACCTTCGATATCATTTGTCTCGCTATAAGGTACCAAATTAACTAACCCTTAAGAGATATGGTACTACCCCTCGATTCAAGGACTGTTTCATTAGGGAACTGAAAATGAACTTTTTTGTTTCTATAATCAATTAAGGCATAGCATGAGTGGAGACAATCCATGCTGAGAATGATGTAAAAATCCATCATCTCTAACTCTATGAGATCAATTGAGGTAACTTTTTGAGATATTTTGACCGGACAGTTCCTGTATACCTGTGCGGCTATAATGGAAACACCTACTGGATAGACACTAAAAAGGGCTCTGCTATAGTTTCGGGACTAACTCCAAAATTAATGGCTATATATGGAGTTACAAAAGAAAGAGAAGCTCCAGGGTCTAGTAAGACATAAACATGTAAGTGAAAGACCTGCAACATACCAGTAACTATGTCAGGAGAATTTTTCTGATCTTGGTGGGACTGAAGAGCATATAACCTGTTTGGACGTTGACCACTGGTAGTACTTGTAGCAGTACCCTACTGAGTTGGGCGATCGGATAGAACTGGCTACTAATGAGACTGGCCCTGTTAGTACATATCCCTACTTTTCTGAGAAACTACCGAACACTCCCAAATCCGATGGCCTGGCTTTCCATACCTAAATCACACATCACTACCCACTCTAAACTTACCCAGATGGTGTCTACCACACTTCTGATATAGAGGATTTGTACAAGCATTCCTAACACTGACCTGAGACTTAGATACCGGTGCCCTCAACCTATTATCATTTTTGAAGTTGGGTACGGGAGCGCTAGATGAAGAGGGTGTTGGGGCAGAAGACCTCTGATAAAACTGAGGATGGTTACCACCCTCTGACTTTGGCTGACTGAAGTTAAAATACCCATCACAACCCTTTTATTTTCTCTCTCTCTCTCTCTCCTTAATCTTTTGCTCCTCTGTATATTAAGCATGAACCATCAACATAGACAAGTCTATCTCACTAATTAGAATTACGGTCCTACACTCCTTGAACACACTATCAGATATGCCACACACAAACATACTTATCTTAGACCTATTATCAACTACCACGTGAGAAGCATATCTAGCTAACTAAGTAAACTTGAGGGAATACTCCCTCATGCTCATGCTGCCCTGCCTCAAGTAAATAAACTCTAACACCTTGGCCTCCCTTAACTCCAATGGGAAGAATCTGTCTAAGAATGTTGTGGAAAACTATTACCATTCTACAGGCTCTGCACCTACACCCCTATCAACCTTTCACTTCTTAAAATAAGTATAGGCTACATATTGCAATTTATATGCAACCAACTCAGCACTCTAACTAGATGTCATCCTCATAGCCTCGGTGACCTTCTGAACCATATATAAGAATTCCTGTGGATCCCCTTCAAACTTGAATCCCATGAAAGAAGGAGGATTTATCTAGGTGAAATCCCAACTAACTCCAACTAACTAATAAATTGAGACATGAAATAAATTAAGTTGTCCTCAAAGTATGAGGACTCACCACTGCTGCTGCTGAGTATCTGATAAGTCTAATTATGAATCAGGAACTAAGCATCAAAACGTATGATATAATACATCATAGCGCAAAAGAAAATATACGCGATCAGTAGTTTGAATGTATTAGTAGGCTAAATGAGGTAGAATAATATGCATGGTTTCATGAACAAGATTAATAATTAACTTAATATGCATGTAAAGCATGTAGTACTGAATAGAGGGCATGAAATCTATAGGTACTAGGAATATGTGGAAATCTACAAATATTGAGTATACGTAAAATTCCATAAATACTAAGCATATGTGAAAATCTGTAGGTACTGGGGATGTATGACCAAGCATATAAAATAACTGGGTACAATCTTTAAACTGAAATACTGAAATAACTAAAATCTTTATTTTTTGGTCAAACAAACACCAAGACTGAATAACTAAACTAGGACTGTATCTGAGACTGTGGGAGGTATCATCTAACCGACATTCCCCAATTTGAGCTAATCGGGGTCCAACCTGTAACCCCAGTTGGAAGGGTATTAATACTGTGCCACAGGTATTAATACTGGCAATGTGGATCCACTAAAATGATATAATGTCCAAAGTACTAAGGGTGTTAAGCCTAAACTAAAGGGTGACCCCTGCGAGATAGTCAAGCCTAATCTAATGGGTGACTTCTCATATCATATGCTGGCTACGTAGTTCTGGAGTATAGGTACTGCTACTAACGACTCTACCTCTCTAATGGGGCAGCCGCAATCCCTACACTCGCTTGGTGCTAAATCCTACTCCCAACTAAAAGACACTTGAAAACTAGACTATTCTGAGTTTAACTGACTGATATTTGACTATTATGATAATGCTTATAGTATGTTCTGGAGACTATTCTTAAATGTACTGAGACTAGAATAAATAAATAGCTATGGTTTTCGAGTATTCAATATGCCCAGAACTAAAAACAACAATGGTAAAATGACAGTAATGGTTGGGGGACAAAACATAAAGTCTTTTATTAAATCAATCACTCTTGTAGGCATTTTATCAAACACTTGTAGTTCATGATTTAAAACAATCATAGGAATGCCATGGAACTTATAGATATAGCATGAATTCGACATAATAGTACTAAATCATGATTTAATTCAATAATTAATAATATTAAAATATGGAGGATTTAACAACAACAATAATTGTGTTGAATCATGATATAAAATCAATAGTACATAGAGATTCATGGGTAAAATGACAATTTAAAATCAATTAACTTTAGAAAATCACAATTTTGTAATTTAAATAGGATATTTGGACTCCATGAATGAAAGGGATCCCTGGATAAACACCTAACATACCTGGGATAATGAATTTGGAAGGATTGATGTTGAGTTCTTGAGATTTAGCCTTGGTTCTTAAGAGCTATGGTTTCTTGTTCTTGAAGAGAGTTGATTTTAATTTGAGAGAATAATGACAAAGTAAGAAAATAATGCCCTTTTATGGTTCAATCCCTTGTTTAGGCTAATTTGGGCCATGGGAAAAGATCAAATGACCCTTGTAATTTAAAATCACAAAATTGGAAAAATTTGCGATTTTCATCCTTGGCGAGACGCGACGCTATTGCGCCGTGTCACTGAAATTTTCTAACTAGGAATGTGGCTGGTGGAGTGATGCGGTGGTATCACGTTTCCAGCTTGGATGTGACCTGGAAACTCATCGCGATGTGGAGAAATCGCAGAGAGACACTAGAAACTGCCAAATGCCAATTTGGCCTTTGGCGTGGCCCACCAAGATTGTGCACCTTCACTGGAAATTGTCAATCTTCTTTTAGACAGGCTCTGCGATGCACTGGGGACTAAAATGATGGTATTTAATGACTGAAACATTAAATCGTCATAATTTCTTACCTGGTTATCAGATTTGGACAAATTTTATATCGTTGAAAAGCTAATTCAATTTACTACTCAATGGTAGGTTATAAAATAGAAAATAATGAGTATTTTGAAAATTTTATATATGAATACTCATGCATTGGAACTTAGATTATGCTAAGAAAATGCGGGGTATTACAGATAATTCTTTCATTCTTGTGGCCAAAACTTATTTAATTACAATCTTACAGAATTTTATGTGATTTCTTATGAAATTAAAGTTAGGTTTTATATCCTATATTTCTATTTATAAGATTATGAGATTTCAAGTGATTTAGAAGTTGAGTTGAATATAAGTTCATATTTTCATGCATATTGCAGAAATTTCCAGATTTTAAGTTGATTTATAAATGTTTACATTACCAAGCATGAATATTATGATGTTTTAACATGAGTTTGATGCATGGGTCATGAATACCTAATTAAAGATTGTTATTTTAAGATTTGTTGTGCTATAAACACACTACGACTGAATTCTTTTTTACATTATCGATAAAGATTTGACCTTTTGGTCTTAGAATAGTTATGAAATCCACTTTACATATTCAGATTATAGATTTAGCTTTACAGATATACTATTGGTTTTTATTATAAACCAATATACTATTTTAAATTGGATTTCCATCAGAATGAGCATATAGACTTAGTAGGAGTAGTATTTAGCACGGAGTTGGGTACGTTACTGAGGTTTCATACCCCATAACTATGTGCCAACATAGGATTTAGATTGTTTCCACTTCTACGTGGATGATAGATATGTGATCACTTAGATAGGTTATACTCCCTGGAAAAAGTATGGCTTTTCTCCCTAATGTGAGGATTCCTCCTTAGAGGGACAAGAACGTTGGACTCCATGAATGCTCACATGGTTTATCTTGGTTAGAAGAGCCTTCCATGTAGAATAAGTTTTCAGATTTTTAAACCCTTGAGATAGAGTGTTTTCCCTAAAATTTAATAGTAAAGACTTTCAGAAAATGAAGTTTAAAGGCTCACAATTTACTCAGATTATGCTTTACGGAAAGATAACAGTTACAAACTTCAGCTTTTAGATTTTAGATTTCAGAAGTAAGCTCTTTCTACACTTAGACAGTAGGATTTACAGACAGAATACAAGTATAGCTTTCAAAAATAAATGTTATGACTCACTATATTTACAATGCATGACTTGCTTGCCATGACTATTACTTTTAGTATTTCAGATATTCCAACTTATGTGAGTCATAGCATGCATTGTTTTACAAATAAAGATGATGAGATGATGTTTTTACTTATGAATTCACCCCTATATTCTCAGTACACCCTCAAAGTACTGATCCACATATATGTCTATGTGCTACATTGTCTCATAATATAGGTATCAATTCAGTTGTAGCATGCTACCACATTCAGAAAGTTTGCAACTTTCAGTCACTAGGTGATAAGTACTCTTGATTTAATGGTTCGAGTCATTCATATAGTTTGAGCAGTATTGTATTTTTCTTTATTCATCCGCATTGATTTGGGATAGTTGGGGGTCATGTCTCGGCTACCTATAGTCAATACTAGTAGAGGATTCATAGTCAGTGAGTAGATTTAATGTATTTGATTTAGTATTGTTTTGTAAAGAAGAGTTGTAAACATTTTAATTTAGTTTTGTATTGATCTGATTCAGAAAAGAGTTATATTTTGCTTATTTCAACCATATTTATGTATTTTATTCAGTTGCTTTTGAGTTATTCTAGTAGAAGGGTTAGCTTGGTATCACTTGTGGATCTAAGCACCGTGTGACGACTAGGGGATAGTCTCAGGTCGTTACAACATCAAAATATTATTTAATTCATCCAACTAATTAAATTTGATCAAAATTGAAATCAAATTGACAAAAATTACAATGCAATTGGTAAGTTTATTGTCAATTTGATCAAAATTTAAATAAGATGGCTAATATTAATTTGATTGGGGTTATTCATTAAATAACCCCAAAACATTTTTAATGGCCTAATGAATAACAACCAACCCAGTAGCCCCTAACCCATACAACCCACTTAAAATACCTTGAAACGGCTCATTCCTACTCTTTCCCTTTACAATATCAACAACAACGTATAACACCACCTAGGCAATCAAACACAACTTCAACAACCCGACCTGATCAACCCAAAAAGAAACTACAAACATTGATAACACCAGAAATAATCAGCAACCTATTCCATCACTTTACAAGAACAAACGAATGGCATACAACTATGTAAAACCCATTAAACACCCCAACTCGTAAAACCCGACCCGACATTCGTGAACTAATACAGCGACAACAACTTCAGTCAAATCTAAAAACACCTAAAATAATTTAAATTTCAATTTTTTATACCAAAATAGTACAAATTTCAGCTTACTCAACAAACCTTATCCCAAAATAGTACAAATTTCAGCTTACTCAACAAACCTTATCCCATTCTTGAATTTGAATTTCTAGGAATTTTGCTAAACAAAAATTTTAATGCAAAATCCTTGTAAAACCATTTGGACTAGGATTTTCGGCGAAGGAAATTTTTTCATAGTTTTCTAGTGGTGCGAAGAGAATTCTATAAGTTTGTATTTTTGGTGAGCTATCCTAAAAAAGGTAAACACACCATTCTTTTTAGTTTGTCATCTTTCTTCTTCATCCTCTTTTATTCTTCTTCTTATTCATAGTTGTAGTTATGGTGGGATTGTGTGTTGTAGAGGCTTCCAAGGCAATAGGAGTCATATGTTGATGTTCTTAACTTCAGAAGTTCTGGTTATAGTTTCATTGAAATCCATTTTGATGTTACTTGTTAGCATTAAATTTTCACTTTAGATATGATTTTAGTGTCGTAGTCTCTAGATTCTACTTTTGATTCTTCTTTTTCACTCAAAATGATATCTTATTGTAGTTAACGATGAAATTAGCTTCATATTTGCTCATTTTCATTTCTCTTGATTTTTTCTGTCATGGTAATTGTTGTAGTGCCTAGGGATTGGTTATCATGATTTGTTGAATTGATGTTTTAGGGGGTTAAGCACAAGATCTTATGGTTTTTTCTATATTATTGATAGCATGTTGTTCCTTTCTAGCTTTTATTTTATTGTTATGGGTAGTTGAATCTTATGTCTAAGTGACAATAAATATAGAATATTGAGTTAGGAATTGTATTAATTGTCAAAGTTGTTGTCACATTTTTTACTAAAAGCTTATTGATGTCAATGGAGTTATATCGTACAAGCATTGTTGATTGACTTTTGTTCCCATATTCTTCTTCTTATGGATTTGATGTTTGAGTTTGAATAATAGAATCTATGCACATTGGGCTATCATTTTAGATAAATTATGACACCTCTTGAAATTAATAAATTCAAGTAGTCCTTCTCGTCTTTCTTGAAGTTTTGGGTGTTTGTTCTTTTTAGGAACTTAGTTTTTTTATTAATAGTTATTATTAGCAATTAAGTATGATCATGCATGTTTGGGATCTTTGTCAAATCACTTCTCTTAATATTTGAATATGTGCCAAGCCTAAGTTGATTAGGTACTAATCTTTATCATCCTTTGTGTGCATGAACTATGTCAAATGAGTCTATTTGGACTCTCACAGTCTTGTTAAAGTAACAGTTAAACTATTATATAGATTAGGTTTAGATGTTCCTATATGTCTACTTTTAAGAGACAATAGGTACCTTTGCATTTGGGCATTATTGAGTCCAAGCCTCCTACAAGTCCAAAATGGAATAAAATCATTAGGAAACAAGGTTGTATACAAAGATTTATAACATGTATATACTGTACACAGTAGATATATAGGTTTTCTAGGTGGAAGGTGGCTAGTATGTGCCATCATATAATGCATAGTGAAGCTAGAAGCAAATATACAGACATTTACATGTTGATATACAGTGAATATATGGAAAAAATGTGAAGAAAATCAGTTGTGATATACAACTAACATACACAGCTGAAAGAGGGTTGAAAAAGGTACATTTAAATGGGCCCAAAACCAAGGCTATCCATATTTGAAAATGGGCTAGAATTTTTCTTCCTTATTTTATTGTAATTAATTTTTTTGATTTGCTTGTAATTTAATTTAAATTAATCTAGATGAATCCTCGGGGAGCAAGTTTATGTTGAAATTATTTAAAGTTTATGTTGAAATTATTTACTTTATTTGGTTATTTTTAATTATTCTACTTAGGCAAATTTAATTTTTGAAAATAACTTGAATTTTTTTATTGATAGTTTAAATCCACATATAAGAAATTGGATTTATCATTTAGCCCAAATTTTTAATCTGGATAAAAGTGTTAAAGTTAGAATTATATTGGAATTTCGACATTTAGTTTATTTCATTGCCTTTGAATAAAATGAATGGACAATTTTAATAAACATTACTTATTTTTCAGATTTTTCAATAAATTCAAGATTTTTTCAAGTAACTAAAGAAATTTTCAAAATTAACCAAACAAGTTAAATCCATTGGGAACCACACTTTTTTGGATTTTCAAAAGTGCCTAACACCATCTTTCAGATTTACTTGAATCCTTACTTAGACTCTGATTATTTATAAAAGATTCTTTTTCAAAATTATCTTTTTAAATGGTTTGTTAATTTTCCTAAAATTAAGTGGTGAATATAAATTATTTTCAAATAAATCAAATAGACTTCTCTTCTATTTTTTTGCGACGAAGTTATGAAACATTTTTTATTAGTTTCGAAAAAAGATTGTAACATAATGGTGACTCTGCGGGTGATTCATCTAGGTTCTAACCGTAAGTATTTTATATTTGGCTAATATTTGTATTAATTGTTACTTTTGTAATTATGTGTTTAAATTTTCACAATTATTAACTGTTGCATTTCATGACATACTTCCATATTTTGATTATCAAACTATTTTGGGGTTTCGTAGATATCCCGACCACTATTATTCAATTCCAAATAAATTGTTGGAAATACAACAGTTTATTAACATGTTAGGCGCTCAATGGTTGTTTGTATTTTCAAACCCGAGTTGTCCACTTGGGAACCTGGTCATAATCCATTTTAAATACCTAGAATAGAGTGAAATCAAAATTTATTTTTAGGCATAAGCCTAGTATGACCCAATACCTGAAGGGCTAATAGGCCTATTAGAAACCTGTCTTACGTCTATTGAGCACGATTCATAATAGAAGATTATCCATTGTGTGTTACATTGAAGAATATAATGTCGAATTGTACAAACTATTGTCCTTTGGGTTTGAGATTTTTATTTTATAGTTTTCTTTTTTATAATCTTCACCCAGACGGAATTCAACAATTTTGAGATGTTCAAGATCGAAGGACTCCTAAGGAAGATTAGTTTAGACTTGCTCCCGTGCATGGTACTAATATATGCATTTCCCCTTTTCCTCACTTTGTATCCCCATTTGATTTATTTATGAAGTTTGTATAATATTTTGGGGGCAATGAAATATCTTACAAATGGTATGTAAATCTTTTAAATGTTAGGCTTAACTTTTTCTTGAAAGGCCCCATATATGCTAGGATGCATTTAAAATTATTTATGTGCTAAATTACTTCACTATTTTACTTTATCTATATTTACTTGATTTGTCTTATATATTACTTTGGTCGATTATTAAAATTTATGAACTAACATTTTTATCTTTTGTGTTTTTCTTTCTTTTTAGAGAATTACTGATTTGTGTTGGTAATCAAACTCTCTTGCTTTGCAAAGACTAAAAGAAAAGTAATCATTGGTGCCATCAGTCGCAAAGAAGAATGAAGATTCCTCAAATACACAATTTTGTTGTCCTTCTATCATACATTTTAATGTTATTATTTTCTTTTCTTGTAATCGTACTTTCTTGTCGCCATTTCCTTGTAGTGACACTTTGTCACTTTATTTTCTTGTAATCGCACTTTATGGTTTGATTTATTTGTAATATGACTACGTTTGGCTTGAATTCCCAAGAATGGAATACATAGGAAGCCTATGTCAGCTTCATTCAACCCCTTAGTAAGTTTATCTTTTCATTGTATATGTGAACTATGTTTGACCTGAATTTTCAAGAGTGCAATATGTAGGCGGCCTATGTCGGCTTTGGTCAACCTTTTAGAAATTTTATCTTTCCATTTTATGTTGGAACTAAATTTCATATGATTCTTACCTAAATGGGCTACATAGGCATCACAATGACTCGATCATATTCCCCATAAGATTTTAATAGAAATTAGGGCAAAATTTTGGAAAGGATCTCAAAAATTCTTTAAGAGAATCTTCTTACAAGTTATATAGAGATGATGTTGAAACATCTAACCGGGGAAGAAATTTTTTAGAAAGTCTCAAAAAATTTAAAAAATTTGACATTTGTTAAAAGTCGAACATTAGATGTTGCTGAAGATGAACCGAGGCATAATTTTGAGAAGTTCTTAAGAGTTCAAGCTACGCTATGACAAAAAGACCTCAAGTGTTTTTCACTCTAAACTAGGGAAAATTTTTTAGGAAGATCCTCAAAAATTTCACAAAACTATGCTCCAAGATTGAAAAGCCTGAAAATCGATGATTAATAAAGAGCATCAGGAGATCAAGGCAATACCAACACATTCAACCTCTCAAAACTAAGAATTTTTCTTTTAATACAGGAAAAGTGAAGTCACAATGTTGACAATTTTAAGCATGATAAGGGATTTATCATACCCATTGTGGTCTTGTCATAATAATCCAGACAACTTCTCTTCTTTATTTTTCTCGTGATTTATGTTCTATTAATTTGTTATGATCTGTAGCACTTTCTCTGATTTTGTGGGAAAATGATCTAGCATAATGAATAAGATATGAGGATATCATTCAAAATACTATCTCCTAATCATCATGAGTCAAACGACTTTATCTTTATACTCTATCTTCTGTTATACTCTTGGCTTAGTTACAACAAATTATTATGTTATTCATGAATGTTATTTGTGTTATGCAAGTCACGTTATGCAAGACCACCTCTAAGAACCAACAAAATCAATCCTCTAAAAGATTGAGGGTTTAATCCAGAAGCTCAAGACATGCACAATCCTTTTAAGGATTTTTTATTCAAAGGATGAAGTTCAAATAATCAACATCTACCCTTTTATATGTTAGGGTTTTCTTCCCTGCAAGAATATTACAGGATTGTCAGCCTATTCAGGATGACACAACTTATTATTTTTGGGACATCTACCCTTTCAAGAGGGCATACTAAATCATCACATGTTCGAGGTGACACATCTTATTATATTTAGGTTATCCATCCTTTCAAAAGGACACATATTATTATATTTAGGTTTTCCATCCTTTAAGAGGATGCATTAGACCATCACTTTATTTCAGACATAGTATTATGTTATGGATTGTCACTTACTTTTGTGTGACATATTATCATATTATGAATCGTCACCTCCTTCAAAGTAATACGTTATTATGTTATGGATTGTCACCTCCTTAAGCGTGACATATTATTATGTTATGGATCATCACCTTTTTCAAATTGGCATGTTATTATGTTATGAATTTTCACCTCCTTCAGTATGACATATTATTATATTATGGAACATCACCTCCTACAGCATGCCATATTACTATGTTATGGATGTCATCTCCCTCAGCGTGAAATGTTATGGATCATCACCTCCTTAAGAATGATATGTTATTATGTTATGGACCATCCCCTCCTTCAGAGTGATATGTTATTATGTTACGGACCATCACCTCCTTCAGAGTGACATACTATTATGCTATGGACCGTCACCTCCTTCAAAGTGATATCTTATTATGCTAGGAATTGTCACCTCCTTCAGTGTGGCATATTAAACAAGGTCTGTAAAATTGACCTACCATTGCATTTGCTACTAATAAGTTTAACGCAGGTGTTTAATAAACACGTAGGACCATCACTCCTTTCAAAGTGGTATGTTACATTAAAACAAATCGTCCGCCTTTCAATGAGACATATTGGGCCTCCACTCCATTTAAAGTGGTGTATTCAAAATAGGTCATCCGTATTTCAATGAGACACGTTGGATCGCCACTCTATGGAAAGTGGCATATTACATTCAAAATAGGGCATTCGCCTTTTAATGAGACACATTGGACTGTCACTCCGTTCAAAGTGGCATGTTACATTCAAAATAGGTCATCCTCTTTTCAACGAGACACGTTGGAACGTCACTCCATTAAAAGTTGTATGTTATATTCAAAATGGGTCTTCTGCCTTTCAATGAGATACGTTGGATTGTCGCTCTGTTAAAAGTTTGAAGTTACATTCAAAATGGGTTATCTTATTTTCAGTGAGACATATTGGACCATCACTCCATTCAAAGTGGCATGGTACATTCAAAATGGATCATCGTCCTTTTAGTGAGACACGCTGGATCGTCACTCTATTTATTGTGGAATATCACATTTAAATGGGTCATTTGCATTTCAATAAGATAGGTTGGAATATCACTACATTCAAAGTTGCATGATACACTAAATTGGGTTGTCCGCCTTTAAATGAGACACGTTGGATCATCACTCCATTCAAAGTGCCATGTTACATTCAAAATAGGTCATCCATCTTTCAATTTGGATCATCACTCCATTAAAAGTGGCATGTTAAATTCAAAATAGATCATCCGCCTTTCAATGAGACACGTTGGACCGTCACTCTATTCAAAGTGGCAAGTTACATTAAAATGGGTCGTTTTCTTTTTAATGAGACACGTTGGACCATCACTCCATTCAAAATTGTATGTTACATTAAAAATGGGTCATTCACCTTTCAATGCAACACTTTCGACCATCACTCCATTCGAAATGGAATGTTACATTCATGGTAAGTCATTATATTTTTACTAGTACATGTTGGGTTGTCACCCCGTTCAAAGTGGCATAATATTTCTAGAATAGGTTGTGCAAAGTGGTTTATCAACTATCTCAGCATAGCATGTTCAAACAGGTTTACACCAATTCATGTTTGTGTAATTCTATATTTACAACTAATCATTTGTTTGAGTTGTTATCGAGATCATCCAAAAAGATGAAATTCTCAAATCAAAACCACAGGTGTGGACGACTTCAAAAGGACGTAGAACAACATGGAACTTTTTCTTTGTAGTGAACTAATCATAGTCCAAAGAGGAATATCACTCTTTGTACACGAACTGAAGGACAACTTCCACCACTATCAAACCACACTTCTTTTAGAAGGAAGGTGGCGTATTTTAGGATATTCTAGTTTCAGTTTGACCTTTAGAATATTTCTAAACTCATACTGGAAGTAACCTTCTCTTTTCTTCAAATCTGGGTGATAATGCATTTTGAAAATTATGTCAAGGTAAATTATTACCTATGAATGTGAAGGGCCCTACATTGATGTTTAAGATTTGACAAGCCTTTTTTCCATAAGCTCAAAGAACTTATCACTTATCTCGAGCCAAAGATCTTTTAAAATAAGAAACTATCTTTTCTACCGATTGAGTGAAACTACAAACAGTCTGATTTCCTAAACATTGGGATATGTAGGTTAGGCTCTATGTTGAAAACTCTATTGCATTCCAACCTCCCCCCAATCCGCATATTCCCCAGCTTTTCAGTTTCGCCAAAATATAAAAATTGAGATAGCTTTTGAATTCTTAAAAAACCATGCTTTAAATCTAACTTTATAAACTACAAGTGGCCTGAATTCTTATGCAATTTGAGATATGTAGGAAACCTTATACTGGGGTTAGTACATAACTCCCTAAAACTCATGCAAAAATCAACCCCTTTCGAGAAATAAATTCGTGGTCCAACAAAGATTAAAAGAATCAAACTCCCTTTGCCCAGGGTTACTTGCATCCATCCTACGCAAAGAAAGGGAGCAGTTGTAGATACTTAATTTTTTACCCTTCACGCCTAAGTTTAATTCTAGTTTCTTTGATTTTAAATAAAATTACAACATTTATTTTACCTAGGTAAAAACCTTTCAAAATATTTATCTACGTAATTTTTTCACTATTAGTAGCGATTATATATTTTTGTATCCATATATGCGAGATTGTATAATTTTGTTATTAAAATAATTATTTTATGAAAAAACAGATTTCAATCAAGGGTCGACTTGAAAATTAACTCAACTAAGTAAAGTCTTGGGTTAAATAAAAGTTGTTCTCAAATTAATTTATTTGGAAAAATGTATATTTGATTTTATCAAACCAAGGAATTCAAAATTAAATTCAGTATTAATTCATGTAGAATTACAATTTAATTTATCCAACTTATTAAATTTTATTATAATTAAACTCAAATTGACCATAATTACAATGCAATTGGTCAATTTATTGTCAATTTGATCAAAATATAAATGAAATGGATAATCCTAACTTAATTGGGGTTATTTATTAAATAACCCTAAGACCTTTATAATGGACCAACAAGTAACGACCAACCCAGCAGCCCCCTAACACATCTATCCCACTTTACATGCCTTGACCCACCCCTTTTGACATGACCCAAACCTGGGCTTGACCATGTCAGGTATCTCAAGTCCTGCGTAGACTGGTGATCACCCCTATCACCTAACCAACCCAAACACAACACACCCTAAAGTCGGATGAATTTCGAACGTATAAGAAGATAGCGTACAATAGCTTAACAAAGTTTTAAAAGCAAGTTCATGCCCAACCACCGATGATTGGCCTAACAACCAATCGACACCACCGAATAACCACAGTAATCTAAACAAAGCCTTCTAAAGTATGATCCAAAACTTAATATCAATAAAGTGTCGGTACATGCCCCCAACTACAGTCAAAAACAGTAACCAATAGTCTATAACTCAAAAGAGAAATATAATACTGAAATGTGGCCTTTCGAAGCATGAAAGCTCACCACTTAAAGTCGACTCTTGATTAATCCATAATAATTGTGTAGGAGAAGTAAAAGTATAGCTAGGTCCTACATCACTTGGGGATAGAGCATACATAGACAGTTAGCAGTTGGAACACTAGTATGTAACTCAAGGATAGGGGATAAAATTATGCCATGAATAACAGTTCAAATCATTCAAAATTGCATACACATACACACATATATATATCACATGACCGGAGAATCAACAATGCTTAACATGAACTTTTAAAGCCTTAGTCTTGATTGTGTAGCTCAACCATCATATTAATAGTACCCACGGGCTATATGGGCCCCATTTCTCACCTCACTGGTCGGGCCTAAATATGTGTAGCCATGCGAACCAGAGAATAATCTCATATATTGCATGGGGGAATCTAATCCTCCTATCATAGACTAAGGTTACTTAAGCACTTGATCATAAAATGTGATATGGGGGACTCAAACCCTCCAATCATAACAATAACAATAAGGTGGACTCGAACCACCTGGTCACAAGCAAGGGGACTCGATCCCTCAAGCCATAACTACCCCTACACCGGCTAGCGTAGTTTCTAGTATTGGTCACTTGGACCTGCACTTTCACGACTAAGCTACACAGTGCTCTTTTAAATCCCAATTTAAATATTTATCACATATTCCTATTCATTGAACCATGTTTCACATTAGGGTACACATTGTTGCTATCGTCATACCAACTACACTTGTAAGGTAACAACAACATGCCCAAAAGGTCAAATTACTTGGGGAATTCACAACCACTTAGGTTCAATTATACACTAGATTTTGAAAAAATGAAACCCATAAGGTTAAATTCAAGACCATCATATACATGGTCATCAAGGCCTTTCAAGGAAAACATACATACTTTATTATTCTTTTCATACCAGCTCATTATTACAAGTGGATAAGACAAACTATGGGACAAAAGCCTTTTCATTGACAATTTTACAAACATATTGGGGCATACAATTTTAAAAATCATAATCAAAGAAAACTCATCAAGTCAGGGTTAACCATAACCCCTCCGTTTAAGATCCATTCCCATACATCACACAATGTTCAAAACCATATTTAAAACATGAGTAATTCATCATAAAACCATGGGAAAACTTAGTTAACCATTCATGTCAAAACCATCAATCAAGCCAAAACCTTTACTTTCAACTACATAAAAAACTATGTATTTTCATGTATAGAGATATAGTTTAAGGGTAGATTTATTCCTGAAATAGTAAGATGTACAAAGAGAAATCAGTCTTGAAAGCCCTATTTGATCAACCTCTTGAAAACCCTAAGTGTTTTTTACCTTAAGGAATTTGAGTGTGTTGAGAAGTTACTTTGATGTGTTTATGAGGGATAATGACACCCTAATAGGGTTATAATATGTGGGTTTCAAGTTGTGTAAGAGGAGAAATGTCCAGAATGCCCTCAACTTAAAAGTTGTAAAAGTGTCCCCTTTGACTATGGGTCAACCCCCTAACTCATAACCACTCCTTACGACTCGTCACTATGAGTCATAACCAAGGGAGTACCACCAAGGCATCCTACACTGTTATCCTTATGAATCATCGATACCACTCGTAATAGGACCCTATGAATCATAGAGTCCAGTCGTAATCAACACAGAACTAATTTGGGACTTACACTGGAAGCTCTATGATTACACCTAACAACTCGTAACATATCTTTATGGTTCTTTGTAAGCCACTTCTACTAAGAGCATAATCTATCCACAAACATTTTGGTTTGGTCACGGATTGTCCCAACTACTCATCAAGACACCTTACGAGTCACAAGATCCAGTCATAACTAGGTCAGTGAGCTCTAAGCTCATAGAATTTTCAAGGGTAAAAAATTTAGGGTGTTTCAATTATCCCCCACATGGATCATTAATCTTTGAATGATGGGACAAGCCATTTATTAGCATGAATTGAGTCTACTTACCTCTACACTTACCTTTAACAAGGACAAAAACCAAAGATGCTAAGGAAATCACTCTTTCCTTTTTAAAAGTTAGAAAACAAAGATGTCAAAGAATACACATACCTTAAGCACGATTGTCTGAAGAGGAAAGAAAGAACAGATACTTGAACTTCATGTCCTCTTCAACGTCCCCAAATAGCCTCTTCAACCTTGTGGTTCCTCCATAGAGCATTTACCGAAGCTTCATCCTTCATCCACAACCGACGAACTTGCCGACCTAAAATTTTAATCGGGAATTCTTCATATAATTCAGAGTCCAAAATACCTACCTCCTCCTTAGGAACAACCTTCGTAGGATCACCCACGCACTTTCGCAACTTTAAAGCATGAAATACTGGATGAGTGAAGCTTAAACTAGAGGGCACTCTAATTCATACTCAAAATTACCAACCCTCTTTAACACAAAGTATGGACCAACATATTTGGGGCTGAGCTTTACTTTCTTGCCAAACTGCATCACTCTCTTCATGGAGGATATCTTTACGAACATCCAATCACCAATACTAAACACCAACTCCTTTCACCTCATATTTGCATAGGACTTTTGGTGACTTTGGGAGGCTTTAAGCCTATCCTAAATCACCTTTACCTTCTTTGGGTCAACTTAGTTAATGAGGTAGCTATGGTCGATAAACTCGATACAAATCTCCTATTATAACCGGCTAAACCCAAGAAGCTCTGAATATCGGTTGGAGTTATGAACCTAGGACACTTCTTGAACACTGGAACTTTCTGTAGATCTAACATGATCCCTTAACTAGAAATGACATAAACCAAATAAGTAACAGCTTCCAACTAAAACTCACACTTTAAAATCTTAGCATATAAATATTGATCTTTCAAGGTTTTTAACATGATACAAAGATGGTCAGCGTGATCCACCTCACTCTTAGAGTGCACCAAAATATCATCTATAAATACTAGGATGAACAAATCTAGAAATTGATAGAAGACCCTATTCATCAAGTCCATGAATGTAGTTAGGGAATTAGTCAAATCAAAAGACATGACTACGAACTCATAAGGACCATACCGGGTTTAGAAGGCAGTCTTAGTGATATCCACCTTCCTAATCTTTAGCTAATGATAACCTGACCTAAGATCAATTTTAAAGAAACCTCTAGAACCCTAAAGCTGGTCAAAAAAATCATATCCTAGTAAGAGACTAATTATTCTATATCATAACCATATTTAACTAAGGGTAATCTATGCACATCCAAAGGAAACCATTCATTTTACACAAATAAAATAGATGCATCCCACGGAGACACACTAGGATGGATAAAACCCTTGTTAAGGAGGTCTTTAAACTGCTTCTTAAGATCTTTTAGCTTGGATGAATCCATTTTATAGGGAGGGATAGCTATAGACTATAAACAATCATCACAAATATTGTCAGCTAAAAGGGCTAAAGCTAAATTTAGAATTTTGAATTTTTCTAAAAGTATGGATATATATAATGGATTTTAGGGTTTTATTCAGCAGATGGAACTCATTCGAAAGGCTAGTTAACTTTTGTTTAAGTATCTTAACTTAGAATTTAATTTTCAACTCTTTGATTTTATTGTGGGAACTTTTTCTTGAATTTGGAAGAGAACTAACCTCAAACTTTATCTTTTGTAAGTTTAATTGCTTTGAATGATGAATACAATTATTGCTATCTTTTTCTGTATCATGTGGAACTAAAAACGACAATTGGGGTTGTGGGATCTATGATTATTCCTCTATGGATTTAATAGTTGGTTCAAGTTTGGGTGATTGTGGGGATATCCTGATAATTTCTTTATAATGATAGTTATCAATTGGTTGTAAACAATAGATCTGCCTTAAGTTGATTTTCTCAAACTGAGAAATAAACTATTGGTAGCAAATTATCAACGAGGATTTGGTAAGATTAAGTTCTCATCTAATGATTAATGATGTAACAAGATTGATCAGCTCGAGATAAAATTAGTATAGATTGAATATTTTTCTAAGTTTGAGAGAATTAGGGAGTTCAACATGTAGGTAGGTTGAGAAACACTTAGATGGACTGTCGAAACTGATAATTTGGTGTTTTCCATAATTCATAAGAATCTAGTACTACAACTATCATTTAATAAGGGTTTAATAATCGTATTGATCACAACCCTAGTTTCTTTCTATCATTGACTTGAACCATTGAAATTTTAGTCTTGAGTTCTGAGGCAAGTCAAAACTTTAACAATTGTATGATTTATACAAACCTCCCTAATTAAAGGAAACTGTTACCTATTAGTCAGTTTATTTACAAATAGACTTGATTAACACCAGATTTCCTGTGGGATTCAACCCCAACCTAGTTGGGTTAAATATTTGGCAACGATCGTTTACTTTCTCATAAGAGAGGTATAATTTTGGCATATCAAATTTTGGCACCATTGCCGGGAAATACGATTGTAAATTGTGTATATCTGTGACAATTGACTCATAGTAAGTTTCTTGGTTTTACTTTTATTTGTTTTTTTTGTTCTCTAAGGGGTAGTTGTGTGTATTCCAAGTACACGGAGTTTAGGTGAACCGTTATTACCCATACATCTAAAACTATAGTTGATCGGTAGAATGGCAGACACACAAGAAGCTGGAAGACTAGCCGCCTTGTCTAGGGCTCAGCTAAATCAACAGAATGTAGATAACCCAGGTAAGGTACCAAATCCAAATAGAGATAACCTGGGAGATGATGATCTATTAGGTCTAAGAAATTGTAGGCGTGTAGAAGATATAGTGCCACCGATTAATAGATATATAAATAGAAATTTCCTATTCAGAGTGAGGTAGGATCGCTAATATATTTAGTATGATCTTAATGATGATGAGGATGGAATGGATGAAGCAGGTGCAACTGGAGTTATTATTCTTCCACCTTTGGCACTCGGAGCTAAGTTCCATATTAAAAGCATGATTATTCAACTACTCTATCTTAAGGGGTTGTTTGGTGGACTCCTGGGTGATGATCCCAACATGCATTTAGTGAATTTTTTCATTGTTTGCAACTTTTTTGATAACTCAAGGGTAGGAAAAAATGCTATTCGCCTGCACTTATTTCCATTGTCTCTATCTGGGGAGGCAACATTATAGTTAAATGAGCTGACGCTCAATTCTATAACCAACTAGAGGCAGTTAAAAGAGGCTTTCCTAGAAAGGTTATTTCCACATTCTAGGAGGGTACAACTGAGGGATGAGATTAGTAACTTTAGGCAGCTCCCAACTGAAGCCCTTCACGAGACATGGGAGAGGTTAAATAAAAAGTTGATGCAGTGCCTAAACAATAATATGATGGATATTCATCTGATGTAAACTCTTCATTGGGTTTGAACTCTATAACGAAGCCAATTGTTGATAATGCTATAGGGGGATCATTTGTGGATCTCACTTTTCTAGAGGCTTCAAAGATGCTTGATCGAATGAAAAAACAAAGTAGAGCTTGGAATACCAGGGATTTTTTTGGTAGCGAGCCCTACTATTTCTATTGGCATGACTGTAGAATAATGTAGAAAGGAGGAGGATCACGATCACGATATACCGCACTTGAAAATGCAAATGGACTTATTGACCAAGAATTTATTATCTACAAACATAGAGAAAATGAAATCTATCAGGTCCCAAGGATGGGTTGATTCTGATGCTGAAGAGAAAGCTAACTATCTCAATAACCATGAGGGTTTCTGATGCAGTATCCAAGGGAATCAAGGTTGGACTTATCAGGATAAATTGTTTTATGGAGATCGTGACCAAGGGACTTGGAAGAATAAGAATGACAGGAGTGGACTTTATGTGCCTCCTGGCAATTGAGACAATGCTTCTACTAGCTCAGGAAAAATATCCATGGAGAACATAATAGAGATATTGCTAAAAAGAGTAGAGGCCACCAATACAGGTATGACAATAATGAAAAGTGAACTTTTGTCATTGAGTCAGTTGAGAAAATCACACTCAACTTCAATCAAATAGTTAGAGCTATAAAAAAGCCAACTTTCAATAGCATTAAATTAGAGAAAGAGCGGAACATTTCCTAGTGACACAATTTATAATCCTTGCTATGACGGTACTTGTATGGAAATTACCACTCGGAGTGATAAGATATTATTGGGCCCTTCATAGGCAAAACTGTAATCCAATATATTGAAAAAGATTATGAGACTGGGGAAAGTAATCCAGTAGAGTCTAAAAGGATGGATGGCATTGATATCCCATTTAATCATCAATAGAGTGGTGAGTTAGAAAAAGGGAAACACAAGGAAAAAAAAGTTGTGCTGAATACTCTCCTAAAACCACCACCTTCCTTTCCTCCAAGATTGAAGAAGAAGGCTGATGGCATGAAGTTTAGTAAATTCATGGTAATGTTGAAGCAGTTAACAGTCAATGTGCCTTTTGTAGAGGCACTTGAGCAAATGCTAGGATATGCTAAATTTATAAAGGATCTTATGATGAAGAAAATAGAAGTGAGCTATGAACCAGTGGATAATCTCTATCATTGTAGTGCTATTTCTACAAGGTCCTTAGTGTAGAAGAAGGCAGACCCAGGAGTGTTCATTATTCCTTATACGATTGGATCTTTGGAATTTTCTAAGGCCTTATGTGATCTGGGAGCGAGCATTAATCTGATGCCTCTAGCTATTTATAAAAATTAGGGTTTGGGAGACCCCACACTCACCAATATAAGACTAGTTATGGCAGACAGGTCTGTGAAAAGGTCGATCGGTAGGCTACATGATGTACTTGTAAAGGTGGTTGATTTTATATTCCCAGCTGACTTTGTGATCCTTAATTGTGAAGTAGACTTCAAAGTGCCAATAATTTTTGGCAGACCATTCTTAGCAACTTGGAGAGTGTTAGTTGACATAGAATTGAATAAGTTAAAGTTTACTCTCAATGGAAAAGAAGTTATTTTTGAAGTGCATCAATCCATGAAACAACAAAAGGAGATGAGTGTCTTCTCGATCGTTGATGTATTCTATGAAGATGGGAAAGATGCACCAACTAGGGATGAAGCACTTTCAAGGTATCTTGATGAATTCTGAGTAGTCAAGATAACCCAGTTGTGCCGCGACATTAAACCAGGAGCTGCTTAGGAGGCAACCCAAGGTATTTTATTGTTTGTATTTGTATTATGTAATTGACATCAGATCTTTGCACCTATGGTGCCACAGGTGTGTTTCTAACTCTGTTGTTTTTGTTTGATGCATTGGGGATAATGTATGATTTTAAGTTGAGGGTGAGAGTGCTTGTGGTTATTGATGTCCTCTTAGGGTTTCTGTTGTCGTGCCTCTTTTCCTCGGAGTTTTATTCCTAGTAGATCTAGTGTGTTTAGGCGTACTGTGTTTTATTTTGTGATGTGCTGTGGTTAATTGGGAGAAAAATAAGTATCTGTGGTAGTTGACATATTTTTTTGATTTTTGGGAATGGTAAATACCTCTCTAATTGTCAATTTTGTAACTGTGTGATGTGCATCTATATGCTACTATTGTGAATCTTTTTATGGCATTGGTATTAGGGGCATGATAATCATTACTAACTATTGAATAAATCAGATAGGTAGTAGCTTGTGATATACCTTTGTGCCATGTGTTTGTGAGATACTACATAGTTCCTCTTGTGTGTCAAATCCAGAACTTGCCCGATTGGTCTTGCCTTGGTTGTAGGAGAGCGGTTAGGAAAGGATCATAAGCTATTTTTGATATTAGTCCACTTTTAGCCTAAATAATATTTCATGTTTGAATAATATCCCTTGATCTTGATTTTGAGCCTGAATGCCTATTTTTTTATTATACCTATCACCTTCCCACTTGTATCACAATGAACCTATTTTGGCCCTGGTCTTCCTTGGGAATTGTGTACTTCGACATAGGCAAATTGCCTAAGTTGAGAGTGGCTATTATAGTGGTGCGTGATGTAAAGCGAGTATGAAGAAAGGTAAAAAAATCCAAGGCTGGGTGTGGTAGAAAAAGAATAAGAAAAGAAAAATTGCAAAAAATAGAAAATGAAAGACTAGAGGATCGCATCCAGCCTGAATTTGCTTTAATAAAGAAAGGGAGAAATAAGTTAAAAGTTGATAAGTGAGACCCCAAAAATAGTGTAGTGCGAAGGAGGCTTAGTCACTTTAAATATCCTTGTGTATGCACCAGCCCAAGCCTACATTACAAGATGAACAAAAGTCCTATAGTGATCCTAGCTTAACTATTTGAAAGCTTCGGTGATAAAAATAAGGGCAAGCTTATGGTATTTGGCATACATTGAATGGAACTTCTTTCTGAGAGTGAGGGTCTCTTGATCATCCCTATATTTTCGTGCTTGATTTCATATATGAGTGAAGAGGGACTTCTTTGTTGTAAGGGCACATTGGTTGCATTTCTAGATAACTACTTGTTTGGGTAGTATAACTTGTACATATGCATGGTTAATGTTACTAATTTGATGCCATATCTTGATTCCTTTCTATCACATTGCTGATCTTTATTGATTTATATAGCTGGATTTAGAGTGATTAAACATGGAGAGGGTAATGTGTGTTGAGCTAAAATTGATAATCAACTGTCATGGGTATCTCATGTTTCTCTTAGTTAAGCATCGTAGTATGGTGTTATGTAGTTTCTTGAGGACAAACAATTGTTTTAAGTTGAGGGTGTCATATGTTGGCTTCTGTTAGCATATTTAAGACTTTTAACTTGGAATAATTGTAAAGTCTTAAGTAACTATTGTTGTTTTTGATGATATTTCATGTGATTTTTGTAGGAAAGTCAGAATGTATGGAAATATATTAAAGCTACATAAAAAAGGATGTTTTTTGGGGAAAATAATGAAGTTTTGAAAACTTCACCTGACGACATGGTCTGATAACCTATCAGATCTCTGATAAGCCGTCATACATGTTATCACATTGAGGCAGGGAACAAGAAAATGGAGACATGACTGACGATATGTCTAATAAGCTATCAGATCTCAGATAAGCCATCAGACATGTCATCACATTGAGGTAGAGAACAAGAAAATGGAGACATGTCTGACCACATGTTTGATAAGCTATCAGATCTCTGATAAGCTGCCAGATATGTCATCACACTGAAGCAGAACACAAGAAAATCGAGCATTTCTGATGACATACTCTGATAAGTATCTGATTTGCGATAAGTCATCACAAATGTCATCAGCTAAAAGGACAAAAGCTGAATTTTTAATTTCTAATCTTTCTTCAAGTACGGATATAAATAGCGGCTTTTTCGGTTTCATTCAGCAGTTGGAACTCATTCGAAAGGCTAGTTTACTTCTTTTTGAGTCTCTTAATTTAGAATTCAATTTTCAACTCTTTAACTTGGTTGTGGGAACGTTTTCTTGAATTTGGAGGGGAACCAACCTCAGACTTCATCTTTTGTAAGTTTAATTGCTTTGAATGATGAATACAATTGCTGCTATCTCTTTCTATTTCATGTGGAACTAAACCCCACAACTGGGATTGTTGGATCTATGATTATTCCTCCAGGGATTTAATAGTTGGTTAGGGTTTGAGTTATTGTGGGGACATCTTGATAATTACTTTGTAATGATAGTTATCTATTGGTTGCAAACAATAGATCCCACCTTATGTGGATTTTCTCGAACTGAGAAATAAACTAAAGGTAGCAAATTATCTACGAGGATTTAGAAAGGTTAAGTTCTCATCTAATGATTAATGTTGTAACAAGATTGATCAACTCGACATAAAATCAGTATGAATTGAATGTTTTCCTAAGTTTGAGAGAATTAGGGAGTTCAACATCTAGGCAAGTTGAGAAACACTTAGATGGACTGTCAAAACTGATAATTTGGTATTTCCGACAAGTCATAAGAATCTAGTGCTATAACTATCATTCAGTGAGGGGTTAATAATCATAGTGATCACAACCCTATTTTCTCTCTATCATAGATTTGAACCATTGAAATTTTAGTCTTGAGTTCTGAGGCAAGTTAAAACTTTAACAATTGATTGATTGATACAAACCCCCTCCCCCCTCCCCAATTAAAGGAGACCATTACCTATTAGTCATTTTATTCATAAATAGACTTTATTAACACCATACTCCCTGTGGGATTCGACCCCAACATAGTTGGGTTATATATTTGACAACGACCACTTACTTTCTCATAAGAGAGGTGTAAATTGGGCATATCAAGAACCCCCTTCCCACTCAATAACCGGCTCATTAGGGAATTTAAACATGGACCTACGGGTTTGACAATCTAAGGAGACATAGCATGAGTGCAACATATCCATCCTAAATATGAAATTAAAAAGAAACTATATGGCATCCTATGTCTTCCTTCTTTTTATTGACTGTCCCGGGTGTTTCTTTAGTTCGAATCACACCAAAATACTCAAACACTTTGTTCAAGAAATAACCATATGGCATCTCATGTCTTTTTATTTTTCCTTAAACCAACTTATGTAGATGCTCTATCGTTAGAATAGCCAAACATATCAATTCAAGTTTACTTAAGCATTCCATTAAAAATAAATCGATAATAGATGTTATGGTTCTTTTCTCAGATCTTGGAAATAGGACCTTGTTGATAAACTTGAATAGCAGCTGAAACTCACTTATTAGTAATTTCTTATTCACTGTAGCTATTGATGTCCCTCCAACCTTTGAGGTATTAATCATAAACTCTGTTAAGGGTTTCTTCTTTACCACTTTCCTCAAACCTATGATAGGTACATCAAAGATCATTTCCTGTGATTCATTATCCAATTTGATAGGCTTTCCTTAAACCTGAACTGATAGACTTATCCAATTTTCTGAGAAATCTATTGAGTAATAGAATTCTCTAACTTCATGTTCAAAATCTATAGGTGCTATTCATCAATAAATGTAGCCAACCCTGGCATCTGACATACTCTACCAACTCAATCATCCCACGATTCTTATTTATTTTGGTATAAAAAACTCTTCCTGACAAAACGTTTTATGTTTTTAGGCTTCCAATCTTTCTTTCTCTAGATATGTCTTTCTTTTCTTCGCCTTTCTTCATTATTTTGGTATCACTACTTTCCTCTTTATTTTTATTAGTTTTTCTCTTCTTGGGATTATGTCCATCAGAGACTTTTTTCCTTTTGACAAAAATATGTTTCTTGTTTCTTAAAGCAAGGCTGCCAGACTTTTGACCGGAGGAACTGGTCCTTTCAACAACATAAATTTCATGTCTTTTCTTCTTAGCTGTAGCGGTAACTTTTAACCAATGTCCTCCCATCCTTTAATCTCTACAACATCAATATTATCTTTTTCCTTTATTACAATAATTTTTTTGACCCTTCTTTTTTTTATGGTTGAAGACTTGCTATCCTTAATAGCATCTTCCAACAATTTATTTTTGGATCCTCTTATGGAATAGGATCTAGCCACTTTCCATCAGAATCCACCACTTTCTCCTTACCTTCTCTTCCCACTGCTTCTTTACAGACCATCTCAGAAGTAGTTCATCTCCGTCCTCCTTGTTTAGAGGTAACAACATTTCTTTACTCTTATTTACTTTATATTTAAAACCTACTTCCTACTATTGTCCATTAATTAAACTTTCCTTTATATCATATGCAGGCAAAATTAAATTCTCTGTTACCCAATTCTCATTGTAGGAAATATCAACCCACTCTACCGATATTTCTTCATGAAATAATTAAGCAAAAATAGGGTTTAAATTTGATGAAGTAGGAGAATCAGGTACTTGTTTTGTTTTAGATGGTTCATATTTTTAAAAATTTTAAAATAAACCAGGGATTGAACTTTCCAAAGAAGAGGGAATTTCAATTTGAGAAATGTCTTGTTCTATTGGTGAGCCAAACCCTTGATTTGGATTCTCTATCATGATTGGTTGAGCATAAATTTGTAATGTTAAGGAAGGTTCAATAGATACTAACTCATTTATGGATTTTGGGCTTTCTCAGGAAGATTTAGTTAGAAGAATTGACTCAAGTTATTGTTGGGGAATCAAAGTACTATATTCCATGGTTTAAATTTTTTAAGGATTAAAGTGTTGATTTGGGTATGTTCAGTCTGATTTTTGGATTTTTATCTACTTAGGAATGTTTAGTTGGGTTTGAGGAAGTAGGAACATTGGTCATTTGGTTTTGTAGGTAAGTGAGAGTGAACAGGACCAATTTAGTTTAGAGAAGTCAAACGATTAAGAGAGATAAGTTGAGATGAAGAATGGGAAATAGACCGACTTAGCAATTTGGAGAGGTCACTGTTGTCATTAAAAAATGTTCCTTTTGAAATGACATGTCTGATCCTAATAAGTGCTAATCTTTATTTTTCAAAAAAATTGATGGCTTTTATTTACAGAAGGGAAAACACATTGCCTTTTAGACAGCATTTTATGATTGTTAAAGCATTTTGTATTCATACTAACTTGAGAGATGAGACCAGGTTCCTCTTTTTTTAGAGTAAATCTTCAAATTTGTGCAAGTCAAATTTTTCCACTTCCAAAGTTGTTTCCATAAGTGTATACCTTCAAAGGTAGGTACTAAGTTAGACAATTATGTACCTATTCTACCAAGGATACTTGCCTCCTTATCATAGCCATCTTTAAGGAGAGACATCGATTCATATGTTATGTCAGGTCAATTTGATAAATCCATGTTTTATCCTCTGCACGTCCCTTTTTTATTTCAAAACTTATTTTCAAAGCAGGTTTGGGGACCAGGTCCTTGACTTAACTTTATTCATGTTATTGAAGCTTTTCCTTCCAAGATGAGTTTTATAGGGACCAGGTCCCTGAGAATTTTAACATGACCCCTTGTTATTGATATTATACTTGAGTTGGGATAATTTACTGGAGTTTTGAATCATCACCATTCTCATCTACATATTTCAGTCTTTTTCCCATCATCTTTAGTATCACTAACCCTTTATCTTCATTCAAAGAATTTCTTCTTGTCTTAGAATATTCAGCTATGTTTTGCCAGAGACCAGGTTCATTGAAATCAACTATTGTAAAATGAGACACTTCCACCTTGAAGTTTCTTGAGAGAGACAACATAGTCAAGCCTTCCAATATTTAAGCTTTGAAAACACACTATCAATGAACTATTTTTTACTACAATCCCCTTTCTAATACCTAATACCATAATCATGTGTTTGATTTGGAAACCCACTTGAGTTTGAGTTCTCAGTAGGAGGAAAATGGTATGATCAAATCCCTTTTGGACCATCTAGGTAGATAATTCTTTTTCATAATTTTCAGAAGCTTGAAATCATTAGGATGTGAATTCCCTTTCCAAACATATCTGGAACCATTCATTTTAGCTCTAATCTAACTCTGACAATTTTTCTTTATGCGCCCACCTCTCCTACAATAAGTGCATAATGATTTGTGGACCTTGTTCTTAGCAGCATGAGCACCCTTCCAATTAGACCACATAATTTGGGCTTTTCTTTGATAACCAAGACCCTTTCAATTATTAGCACCTTGACTAGTTAAATTAGAAAGTATTTTTGAAGATGTTGTCTATTTAAGAGATTTATTAAGCTCTTCACTTAGATGGACCAGGTCCCTTTCTAACTCTTTATTCTTATGGAGTGCAGACATAAGATGCTTTTAAGAGTCCTTCAGTTTCTCTTCAAGTTCAATCTAAAGATTTAAATCTTATTTCCTCCCTTTACCATCTAAAGTATTTACATTCTCTAGTTGACTCATGCAACTCAGATTCTCAGATTTTAATTTAGTAACCATTTCTTCAATTTTAGATATTTGGAGAGTTAAAGAAATCAACTTAAGCTGTTGATTCTCTACTTTCTACTCCAAAGAATTTTCTCAGTAGTCAGTTCACACACAGAGTCTATTAGCGTACTTACAAGCCTTTTTATCTTCTAGAAGAGTAGTTATCTAGATTTTGTAATGTCAGAAAGATTTACCTCTTTTTCTTTTTCGTATTTTGTGATTGTCATGAATGCAAACAAGAAAAAATATATAAATGGACTTTCTTCCACTGCTAGCATAGTTACATCTCCAGACTTCTTATCTTCATCAAATTCACTAGAAGTATCTCCCAATACTGCTAGAGCTTGCTTTATTGCATAATTAGATGCAACCTTCCTTCCTGAACTTTTAGGGACCTGGTCCTTATTCTTTCCTTTGTTACTCTAGTCTTGAGGTATGCCTGATAATCCAATTTGTGCATTTTACACTTCTTAATGAAATGCTCAAGACTTCCATATTTGTCACACACATCAACATTGCTTCTATTTTTACTGTTCCTTTCTCTTCTTTTGAACTAACCACTTTTCCTCATGTCTTTGCAATTATTTTACCAGATAGGAAACATCATTATCCTCTTCTATTGAATGATTTTTTAAAGCATTCAATACTAGGGATTTTTTCCATTTTGTTTCATTCTTCTCTAGCCCTTGTTTCTTGTTGAGCTCATAGATTTTTAGATTTCCAATTAGTTTATCCGTAGTAAGGGTTTTCAGGTCTCTCACCTTAGTTATAGAATCCACCTTTCTTTACTAGGACTTAGGAATAACACCTAGAATCTTTTTTACTTGCTTAAAGAATGTAATTACTTCTCCCAAGAAGTGAAGCTCATTTATGCTGGAAGTGAATCTTGTATGCATTTCTTGGATTATTTCTCCTTCTTTCATGGTGAAGGCTTCATACAGAGTAGTCAGCCTATCTGCTTTAGAATACTTCACATCAGTGATACTTTCATGAGTAGTCCTCAAGCAATCTCGGATCTCCTTGGCATTTTCACAAGCAGAAATCATGTTGTATTCATCAGCTCCTATGCCACAAACTAACAGTTTCTTGGCCTTGCAATTTTTCTCAACTTCTTTTCTATCTTCATCATTGAACTCCCACCTACTTTTGACAACTATTCTTGTAACTTCTACTTCTTTGAGTTCTATAATAGGAACATGAAGACCATCAATAATTATGTCCATTAGCTCACTATCCTTAGCCATAATAAAGTCAAACATCGTGGTTTTTCACCATCCATAATATTGCCCATTAGATCTAGGTATCCTAGTTGTAGATTGCCCTTCTTCTAGGTTAGTTGGAGCAGCTATGCTAACCAAATCACTTTAGGTATGACCTTTTTGATTGTTCTAACTTTGATACCAATAATTGAAACCTTAGGGATTGCGCCACACTGTGAGGGACCAGGTCCCTCACAATCAGTCACAAGTAATAATATAGTAAACCAACTAAGAACACATCACAATACAGGAAATGTAAAGAACACAATATATAATGTGGAAACCTTTTTGCTCAAGGGAGGAAAAACAATGGCTTGCCCTCAAAAGCTCTTTAAAAGTTCACTATAATCAACCTCTTGATTTCAGACTCTAATTTGAACCTAACTCTAGGCTCCTCCTGCTTGTAAGAACTCTACTACAAGAACACCTTGATAACTCTGCCAAAATACCATCAAAATTGATCAACTTTAACAAGTATCAAGCTTAGGCAACTCTACCTCAGTACTCTCAAAGCTCAAAGAAAATAACATTACTCTTATAGAATAAGTATTCAGTTACATACTCAAACTGGACTTAAGAACACATGCTATTTTAGAATATACAAGAAATAAGATCTTGAACAACGTTGAATATTGAGTTTTTCCCTTTTTATTTTTTAGGATTTTTGATTTATAAAAACTACCATTGAGAAGAATCCTTTACCTTTCATAGTAGATTAATGAATAGGGTTAAAATACAATTGGACCAGGTGTTCTAAATAGTATAAGCAACACCTGCGTAGTTTGTTACAATAGATGACAAAACTGTGTAAGCGCATATCAACTATACTTTATCATTGAAGATCCAGCTGGTCCTTTATTGTATATTGATCATCATCAAAATAAGATATAGCAGAATGTATATCAAAATATAGTGCACATCTCTAAAGATATATTGAGTATCTATCAAGATTTAGTGAGATCTATCAAGAGATAGAATGTTTATCTTTTGGAGAGAAATTAGGAGGAATTTCCTCTTTAAATAAGGGGTAATCTTCATTGTAATTCATTCCTCAAGATTCTCCCTCATCCATTAAGAGAAATAAGAATTACTCTCTCTATTCTTCTTCTTCTCTACTTTATATTTCATAACACATTATGAATAAGAGACTCTAATAAATTGAGTAATTGGAAAATAATGTAAATTCATGCAATATTTGACTCAACTTCTTGACGTTCCTACGCTAAGGTAAAAAGTTCCAAGAACAATTCTGAATTTTATATACCGGTTTCAATTTGATGAAATTTTTTATTCTACCATGTGGTAAATTTGGAGGGAATAAAATACCCACCTAATTTGGATTTATTATTTATTGATGTTAATTTATTAAAAAGAAGTAGGGGAATATGATAAGTAACTGTGAAATAATTATTTCTCATATACAGTGACAAGAAGATGTCTACTTGTTCATAATATGCATTGATGATACATGCTAGTTTTATGAATTATTTTACAATGGGTCAATTAAATATGCTTAAATTGACTTTTGATTGATCAAATTTATGATCATATGAAATCTGCGAATTGAAAAAAAAACGAACACTTTTATTATGGGTATTACAATATTGCTTATGGTTATATTTTACCAGATATTGTGTTTATACAAAGCATGTTGGAAACAAAATTTTCATGAGAGAGTTGATTAATTTTTATTTATATTAATGGAACATCAGTTTATAAGGATAATCACTTGAGAATTGTGATCTATCTCGAGTCATTAAGGTGGAAACATTTTAATAGGCACAACTTTGAGTGTTATTATATTTTGTCCTATTATACATTGAGTGCATAAGATGATTAATTCAAGTTTCACCGCACCAAGATAAGATATCGAGTTTAGGTCCTGATACATAGATGCACTATTATGATTAGATATTGGGCTCAAATCTTATCGATTTATCACCTAAGATGCCTTTATAAGGATAAGACGTTGAGTATGAGTCTTAATACACTCTATTGATGATATAATGATGGATATGGTAAAATAATGTCTCTTTGGTGAAAATACATTAAATTTGTCCAATTTAATATGCTCCATTCCCTAAAGTGAATGTGGTATCAATGCATAATATGTTTAAAAGAAGACTAGTCATTGAATGTATGAATATAAGAATAGAGGGACAATATGATAATAATCATCAAAAGTGATAATATTTTCACAGGCTTATTATGATAAGATATCTTACAAAAAAAATTCTTTACATTATGTATGCCTCAATTGTCTCCTAAAGTAGCAATACATAAAAAGAGGTTATAAGCTATCGGAATTTGATATGCTTAAGGCACGATTATATTGTATTCCTGGAGAATGAGAATTTTGAAAGTTATAAATACAGATCTATACTCATAGGTTGAATGTGACTGTATTTAGTCAGTATAAACACAAACATGTTCTTGATTGTGAAGATATCATGATCCACCTTCTGAAGAGGTAGACTAACTTAGCAGAGTCTATTTCTAAAATGGTAGAACTCTAAAATTTTCTCTCAAAGCAGTAAATCTGAAATTCATGCAATAGTAAATTTAATGTTTACTAAAGGATTATTTCTCATGTTATTGTAACTAGGATTTATCATCATGAAGATGTGCATATTGAGTATTAGACACATGTTTAAGAACTAGAAAATTCTTCAAGAATTGTTTATGTTTCTTGTTCTCATGATAAGTTGGTTGAACCAACAATTATTGGGATTGGATCCCTTAAAATATAAAAAGTATAAAAGATGAATAAGGGTTCATTCACAAATCGTGTGATATATTGAAAGATGCATCAATAAGATAATCAAATGTACATTTATTGTCAACCTCCAGTTTTACATTCATAAAGTTTCTTGCTAAGAGCGTGATCTTCAGATTGTGTTATCAAGACAATTCATCTTGATAACACTGGTTTGGCATTAGAATGACTTCGATAAATAGTTACATCATTGATAATGAGAACAAAACTTCATAACTTGTTCTAAATTATGATTACCCTTATAGTTTGTTCTAAGTTAGTAACCCCGTATTTTTTATCTAATAGTTTTGGCATGCGATTTACGATTAATCGATATACCATAATTTACAAAGATGGATTCCACAAAGAAAATGGAGGATGTGTTTTAGTTTTCCTAACATAAGGAGGAGAATATAAGAAGCTATGAAATATGTTAGGAATTATCGTTAGCTTCTCGTTCAGAAGATAATTAAAGTTAAATGCCAAACGTATCTCATATTTAAGCTGCAAGTGCTCCCATTTTATGTCATTAAAGGACAAAGTCTACACATGTGTGAAGCATAGTAGACTAATCAAATCCAAATAAAATAATCCTTGAAAAGAATGAAGCACAAATAATTATAATAAGAAGGCAATGTGCTCTTGAAGAGCTTACAACATAACACTTCGTGAAACCTCATAACAGGTTCAAGTAATCTCAAAATATTATTTCCCAATGTGAACTAATAAAAAATGATATATCATAGATAATATTAATGATACACTATTGGCGCAATATTATAAAAGATTACTGTAATGATCCTCTATGCCATTTCCTTAATTTGCATGCATTTCTAGCATTCTGAGACTTCCCATAATGGTTATGTGTAATTTATGATTTTTTAGAACTATCAATTAGATGATCAGGCAGTTTATTTGGATTTTAGGCTCATTTCTCTATTTTAAAGTTTTCGATGATTCTAAATAAGCATCAAACAAACTACTCAGTAAAACAATCTCAAATGAGAATTTGATTGTGCCAGCAGATCTAGAATATCAATTTTAGGCTAAGTAAACTTTTGGTTTAGCTCCTGAGGCACTCGAGCTTACTTCGACCTATTGGTCAAAAATTTAAAAATTAGAAATTTGAGTGTGGGACCAATAATTGGTTAAAATGACCTTGGATGGAAAATATGAATTTGCCATCGTATCTAGAACATCAAATTTAGTAGGGTTACATAGTTCAGTTGTGTATATATGATTCCGAATAAATCTCGAGACCTTAGTAGAAACTTGGAAAATTTTCCAAGTTTCAACAGATAACTGGTACTTGTGCGATCGCACTATTGTGTGCAGAGGAGATAGTCCAATCGAACTAAAGGAAGTTGAAATTATAAAACCTACTCTGGATGCAAAGGTGTGTGATTGCACACCTGGATATGCGATTGCAACTCCTAATTACCTTGAAGGGGTATAAATAGACCCCTTATGTCACGAATTAGCCCATTTTTCATCCATACATCGAGTGAAAAAGCCTTAATGAATGTGATATCTCAAAATTGAGGCTTGTTGGTGATTGGAAATCTTGTTTTGTTTTTATTTTTGTCATTATCATCCAAATTAAGGTAATATTCCACCTTTTTATTGGTGAATTTTAATAATTTCTTGACCAAAACCCCAATAGCTTAATAGCTTGATTTTAGCCTCAATTTAGCTTGGTTTTCACCCATTTTTTTAGGGTTATAATTCCTTGATCATGTATGAACATTGGGTTGGCCACGGAAGTATGATTTCCATAAGTGGGAGCCACATGGGGCTTTTGATGTCATTTTATACCTGAAGCACAATGGTGCAATATGGGTATCATTATTCTCGTATTGATAAGTAGATTATAATTTTGATAGCGTGGAAATACTTTGGAATTGTAAAGTAAAGATGCATGTTTGGTTAACTATTTAGGTATCTGCAGTATGTCTTTAAGGTAGGTTTCTATCTACTCTTCTTCCTAAGATGATGCATTTTATATATTCCATGTGAATATAAATGTTACGATTGATTATGGGTAGAATGACTTAGTATTAATTATTGAATTTTGGGGATTTGATGAGGATTTTTGACCCGTAAGGTAAAATGCTTATTACACTTTTAGAATCCTATTGTATTCTCCCCAGATTGAACTAATTCATAGAATAGATATAATATGGTGCTAGGTTTTGAATGTGGTTTAATAATGGGAAGCATGGGTAGTATGATGAACCTTATTTGAAGTATTTCAGTGATCTTGAAACAGTAATTTAGGTGTAGTTGACTTGATTTCTCATGCCCTAGGTGTGTTCCTATTTAGGATTGATTACGGCTTATGAATCATCAATTAGTGAATTTTGGTACCATATCCTAGTCTGGGATATAAATTACCTAAATAACGAACTCGAGGTATTAGAAGTGGGTTCTTTTGGCTCACCTTAAAAAACTAGTGTTAGCCCTTGTGGACTTATTTATGGATGTTAGGAATAGTTGAGTCTAGTAAACCAATTGTGTAAGGTTACTTCACAACTTGGTGAGTCATAATGGTATGTAGTGCCCTAAAAGTACCCTCTGGATGTCACACAGTGCTCATCACTATGAATAGTCTCAAGCTAACCCATAATATAAACTTAACTTGGGACTCGTATGAAAAGAGAACTACATATTAGAATCTAAAGGTAAATGAATTCATATCTTAACAAAAGTCTTTAACTTGGAAGTCTTTACACAACTCTTAAAAACCAAAAACATTAATAGTCTAACAAGCCTCTAACACTAACAAGAGAGCCACTGGGACTGACCCCAGCCGACTCAAACATAAGAAGAAATCAAATAACTAAAATAATTCATCAAAAATAAGATCCTGATAAAATGGGTCCTCAGACTATGAGGGCTGACCAAAAGTCAAGATGTAGGTGGTGATGCCCGTAATCAATCATGCTGCAGGAAATAAGCACCAGACCGTACATTATAAGACTATGTATAACATAGACATATATGTGGGTCAGTACCTCTAGAATGTACTAACTATTTTTGGGTGAATGCATAAGTAAAAATGATAACTGAATATTCAAATAAACTTTCAATGATGAATGCGAAGTGTAAATGACTCACCTTAAATATGAATGAAATAGAAGACTGATAGATAATAATCATAAATGAGGAATCATAAGAGTAAACTTTGTGAGCCATGACACTTAGTTTCTAAAATCAATACTAATTTTCCTTTCTTAGGGAGGTTCTTCTAACCAAAATAAACCATGTGAGCTACCGTTGAGTCCGTGTTACCCAGATTGAAGAAAGTTGTTCTACCCTTGCCATCAGAATACAACCTTAATCTTAGTGATCACTATAATTTACTTCATCCATATTGGGAAAAAATTTTAACCTACATTGGCTCGTAGTATCTGAGAATTTAGGATACGCCCATTTGCATTCCCTTCTTGGTGCTAAATACTACTCCCAAATTTTATATATGTTCTCATACTTAAGAAATCCACCTTAAACTAGCATAATGTTTTGTATACTAGAAAAAACTTATGCTTCTCTTTACTTTAAATCATAATTAAGATGAACAATTGTGGATTTCAAGTCTTGTCATTGAATCAAAAGCTCAAACTTTCTTGTAAACTTAGTGCTTAAACTTACGCCTTAAATCTCATACTTTCTTTCATATAACTTGTAAGACAAATCATTCTTAAAACTCAATTGGAAATCTTTTATCAATGTTTCAATTAAAAATCATGATATTCAAACCACAATAGAGAATATTCAAGTCGAAACATAAATAGATGAGAATATGTATGCACTTAAGTACTTCAATCATATGATAATTTGATAAACTCAAGATAAGATAAATTGTGTATGAACCCTAATTGCAAATCATACAACTATAACTTTAAAACAAGTTTTAGGCACAAGGATGGTAGAATATCCTTGCTCACAAACCCCACTTACCTTGATTGGACGAATCATTGGAGAAATCTTGAATTTGAAACTTTACTTCTTGAGTTCTTAATGGAAGGTACTTAAATTTTGTTAAACGGAAGAGGGAAATGGTTTTTATGACATGTATGGAATGCCTAGGGCTAAGAGAGCGGAATTAACGTGTTTTAAAACGCCTTAATTCATTTTGTAATGATTAGGAATGGCTTAGGGTGTGAAAAGACATTAACGCCCTTAAATTAAGTCAAAATAAAACAATTTTAGGCATTGTGTTTAGCTGTGGGGCACAAGACAAAAGTAAACTTGAGGTAGTGCGGCACACACCAACAGCACACCTCATCCAATGGCTATTTGCAATCGCCAAGTGATGTATGGCCTTAGCACAAGGTTTAACATATGGCGCACACTTATTTTAAGGCCAAAAATCACCCTCACTCATCCCATAACATCTAAATATGGTCTACCATTGAAATAGGGGGGGTTCTAAAGATCATTTTAAATGCATCATTTGAGCATTACAACTATGGGGTGTTACATTATATCCCCCTTAGGAATCATTGATCCTCAAATAAAACTATTTAAGTTGAAGCACGGAGAATGTTGAGATAACATATTGAACACTCATGTGTTGTACCATGATTAAGTAACTGAAAGTAAACCATAATACATAGACTGAGCTGAGTTTCATAAATACATGATATGACATGTAGATAGTTATATAGCTAAGATAGAGAATGAGAGAGTCTATTTAAAAGAAACCATTACCTCAAACTGAGTCCAAATTCATAAGGAAAAGATGGGATACTTGGCCCACATATCTACTTCTCTTTCCCATATGGCTCCCTCAACAGACTGATTTTACCATAGGACCTTAACCAAAACTTCTTTATTCCTTAGCCTATGAACCTGATGATCAAGGACCGCAACTGGTACTTCTTCATAGGAAAGGCTATCCATAACATCCATACATTCTAATGGAACAACAGAAGTTGAATCACTAAAGCATTTCTTTAACAAGGAAAAATAGAACACCTGGTGTAGTGATGCCAAATCTGTAGGCAACTATAGCTCATAAGCTACTTTCTCAAAATGGTACAAAATTTTGTATCGGCCAATATAACGGGGACTGAGCTTCCCCTTCTTACCAAAACTCAACTCCTTTCATAGGAAATTTTTTTAAATCAACTAAGTCACCAACCTCAAACTCTAGATCCCTTCTCTTCACATCTGCATAAGATTTCTTATGACTTTGGGTTGTCTTCAGACTCTCTCAAAATTAACTAAACTTTCTCCATCACCTCAAATACAAAATCTAGACCTATTAAAGAACCCTCTCCTACTTCAAACCAACCAATAGAAGATCTACAACTCCTTTCATGGAGAGACTTAAAAGGATTCTGCTACAAACCAACCAATAAGAGATCTACATCTTCTTTTATAAAGAACCTTAAAAGGAGCCATTTGAATATTGGAGTGATAACTATTATTGTAGGCAAACTCAATCAAAGGTAAGTGGTCATCCCAACTACCATAAAGTCAATAACATAGGCTCTCAACATGTCCTCTAAAGTTTGAATAGTCCTCTCCACCTGACCATCCATCTGAGGATGAAAAGTTGTACAGATATAAATTTGGGTACCAAGACCCTTCTAAAAAGCCTTCCAAATGTAAGAAGTAAACTAAATACCTCTATATGAAATGATAGAGAATAGAACCCTATGCAACTTCACCAACACCCTAAGATAAGGCCTGGAATAATCCTCAGCTAAGTACAAAGTATGAACTGGTAAGAAATAGGTTGACTTGGTCATTCTCTCTATAATGACCCAAATCGAATCATGCAGATGATGCGTACAAGGCAACCCTATCACAAAGTCCATGTTCACCACCTCCTACTTCCAAGTAGAGATGATAAACTCCCAAATAATACCACTAGGCTTTTTGTGTAAAACCTTAACCTGTTAATAGTTCCAACACTTACCCACAAATTCTGCAATATCATTCTTTATTCCACTCCCCTAATAGATTTCTCGTAAGTCACGGTTCATGTTAGTGGCTCTGAGATGAATAGAATACCGCACACCATGATCTTATGCTAATATTCACTATTTCAAACCATCAACACATGAAACACATAACCAACCCTGATAATGAAGCACCCGATCTCCCCATTGGGAAAAACCTCCACCTTCTGATCTCTAATTGCCTTCTTCAACTTAACCAAACTAGGATCCCTGACTTTCTTTTCTTTTACTTCAGCAATCAATGAAGATTCCAAACCATTCTGAACCTATATCCACAGCAAAATCAACCAACCGAACTCCTAACCTAGCAAGTTGTTGAACCTCATGAACTAACTCCTTCTAATCTTCCTCAATATGGGCAACACTACCCATAGACAATCTACTAAGGGCATATGCCACTACATTGGCCTTGCCCAGGAGATACAACACACTCATATCATAATCTTTCAATAACTCCAACCACATTCTCTAACAAAGATTCATCTCTGTTTGAGAAAATACATACTGAAGACTTTTATCGTTAGTGAAAACATCAACATGCACACCATAAAGGTAGTGCCTCAAAATTTTCAAGGCAAAAACTATAACAGCTAACTCTAAATTTTGTGTTGGGTAATTCCTTTTGTGATCCTAAAGTTTCCTATAGGCATAGGCTATCACTCTCCCCTTTTACAGTAACACACAACCTAAACAAACTCTAGAAGTATCACAATACACTATGAACCCATCTAATTTTTTTGGGAAAGCCAACATTGGGTTTGAAGTCAATCTATCTTTCAACTCTTAGAAACTTTTCTCACACTTATCCGACCATAAAAATTTCACCTTTGTTTGGGTCATGTTAGTCAATGGTGCATCTATAGAGCAGAAACCTTACAAAAATCTCCTATAGTATTCAACCAAACCTTAGAAACTTGGAATATTAGATAGAGGAATGGGTTTATGTCAGTGCTTTACTACATCAGTCTTCTAAGGATCTATATGAATACTATCATCTAATATGACATGCCCTTAGAAAGTAAAAGATTCCAACCAACACTCATATTTACCAATTTCACATACAATTGACGGTCCTTGAGGCTCTACAACACTATTCTCAAATGATCGGCATATTGTTCCCCACTCCTAGAAAACACCAGTATGCCATCTATAGAAACAATGACAAACAAGTCCAAGTACTACTCGAAGACTGTGTTTATTAAATCCATAAAGGCTGTAGGATCATTTGTCAGTCCAAATAACATAACCACAAACTCAAAATGGTCATACCTCATTTAGAATATTTTTTCAAAATGTCTTGCTCCTTAAAATTCTACTGATAATATCCCGACCTAAGGTCAATCTTGGAGAACCATAGGGAACCCTAAAGTTGATCAAACAAATCAGCGATTCTAAGAATGTGAACCTTGTTTAGCTGTTTATAATCTATAAACATTCTGAGAGTACCATCTTTCTTGCACATAAAAAGGACTAGATCACCCCACGAAAAGACATTGGGTCTTATGAAACCTTTATATAAGAGGTCTTTATGTTGTTTCTTTAACTCTTTAAGTTTGGCCGGAGCCATATGATATGGGGGGAAAGATATGGGTTGAGTATCGGGAAGAAGATTAATACTGAATTATATTTCTCTATCTAGAGGTACCCCTATCAAATCTTCAGGGAATATCTTGGTAAATTCATTAACTACACGTATTGATTGAACTGTTGGGACTTCAGAATTAGTATATTTGACTCTAACTAAATGATAGATACGGCCTTTTGCTATCAACTTTATGGCCTTAAGATAAAAGATGGAACAACCTTGGGAGACACAAAACTACCCTCCCACTAAAAAACTTCCTCATCAGGAAACTAAAACTTTATCAAAATGCTATGATAATATATTCATTCATAGCATGAATGGATCCAATCCTTGACCAAAATAACATCAAAATATACCATCTCTAACTTTATTTGGTTTGTTTGTATAATCTTTTGAAGGGTCGTGATAGGACACCTCTTATAGACATATCTTATAATGACTGACTCACCCACTAGGGTGGAAACTAAGAAGGGCTAAGAGAGATTTTTAAGACCTAACCCAAAATTTACACCAATCAATGGAGTTTCATAGGAGTGATTTGATTCTGGTTCTAACAAAATATATACATCAAGGTGAAAGGAACGAAGCATACCAGTGATAATACCGGGTGATCTCTCCTACTCCTGATGGGATGGTAAAGCATAAAATTAATTTTGGAACTGACTAACACTGGTACTAAAAGATGTGCCCTGTGGAGGCACTGGATGACCTAGCTACGCTACTGGATTAGTAACCTAAGTTTGAGGACGAACATCCCTACTTCCCTTCTTAGCATACGGATACTCTTTGATTTTATATCCCAACTTGCCATACCTAAAACAAACCATTTTTCCTATCAAACACTCACCAAGATGGGTCTTTCCATACTTCACATATGTCGAATAGCTGGGCCTTCCACCCACACTATTCTGAGACCTGGAATTAAGCTCTTCTCTACTACTCCTGGCTAATCTTGGGTACAAGGGCACTAGCTAAAGAATGCACAGACGTTGATGAATAACCCTAAAACTGCAAATGGATTCCCCCTAAAGATGTTGCTAACTATACTCAAACTGTCCAATTCTAGCCCTTTTATTCCTCTTATCTATTTCGTTCAAATTTTCTTCCTCAATCTATTGAGTATGAGTCATCAATAAAGAAATATCCATATCTATAATAAGCATGGAAGTCTTACACTCCTTGACCACTAAATCAGATACCCTAGTAACAAACTTACTCATACAAGCTCTAAGTCAGATAATAACTCGGGGGAATACTTAGACAACTAAGTGAACTTAAGACAGTACTCCTTCACTATCATAGAGCCCTATCTCAGGTTCATAAACTCCTCTATCTCAGATTACCTCATCTCACATAGAAAGAACCTATACAGAAAAGCATTCTAAAAGTCTGGCCAACTCGCAGGAGCTGCATTCTCACCCCTACTTACTTTCTATATAACAACCCAATCATAAGTAACATCCTTCATCCTATAGGATTCCAGCACTATGCTCTCCTCTTTAATGACATGCATAATTTGAGTAATCTTCCTCACCTAATTATTAAAGAGTTGAATATCCTCATCCACCTTTGACCCATGGAACTCAGATGGATTTATCCTTCTAAAGTCTTGAATTCTGGCTACAGAAAAAGTATTATTTTATTGAACAAGGACTGCCGCCTATTTTTTGACCAAAAAATTGGCATTCAAATCTTGGTACAATGCTTAAAAGGTAGCCAAAGATTTAGCCTAAGACATATTTTCATTTAGAAGGTCATTGTGCAGGAGTAGTTGATTACCATTATCATCTTGGCGAAGAGGAATATTCTATCATATAAAAGCATTAGTTAAGGGAAATAGAGACAAAAGTAAGAATGATAGATCATGAAATAAATGATGATTCTGAACTCATTTTGTATCCCCGTGCTCATAAATATGATGCACTTCACATCCATGATTAAGACTGTATGTAACATGGATTTTCTGGCTCCCTTAGACTCTTTAAAACCTTAGAATCTGAAACCAAGTTTGTAAATCCCCATAAGTACTCCCTAGACATCACACGATACTTAAGACCAAGTGTAGTCTCAAGCTAACCCATAATTCAAACTTAACTTGGGACTCGTATGAAAAGTGAACTATATATTAGAATCTGAAGGTAAATAAATTCATATCTTAACAAAATGCATTAAATTGGAAGTCTTTACACAACTCTTAAAAATTGAAAAACATTAATAGTCTGAGAAGCCTCTAATACTGACCAGAGAGCCATTGGGACAGACCCCATCTGACTCGAACATAAGCAAAAATCAAATAACAAAAATACTTCATCAATAGTAAGATTTTGATAAAATCTATTCTTAGACTATGAGTACTCACCAAAAGTTAGGATATAGGTGGTGATGTCCATAGTCAATCGTGCTATTATAAATGAGTACCAGAACCTACATTATAAGACAATGTAGCATATAGACAGATATATGGATCAATACCTCTGGAATGTACTGAGTATGTGGGAGTGAATGCAAGTAAAAATGATAACTGAATATTCAAAAAAACTTTCAATGATGCATGCTAGGTTTAAATGACTAACCTTGAATATGAACAAAATAGAAAACTACAAGTTCATAATCATAAATGAAGAAGCATAAAAGTAAACTTGGTGAGCCATGACACTTAGTGTTTAAAAGATTTACTTATTTTTCATTCTTAGTGATATTTTTCTAACCTACATAAACCATATAAACTACCATAGAGTCCATCATCATACCCAAATTGGGGAGAGTTGTTCTACCATCGCCATCAAAATACAACCTTAATTGTAGTGATAACTATACTTTACTTTATCCATATTGGCAAAAAAGCTTAACCTACGTTGGCTCATAGTTTCTAGAAATTCATGATATGCTGATCTTCATTCCCTTCTCGGTGCTATATACTACTACAAAAGTTTATATATGTGCTCATACTTAAGAAATCTACCTTAAACTACCACAAGGGTTTGTATACTAGAAACCAATTATGTTTCTCTTTACTTTAAATCAAAATTAAGATGAAAAATTGGGGATTTCAAGTCTTGCCGTTGAATCAAAAGCTCAAACTTTCTTGTAAACTAAGTTCTTAAACTTAAGACTTCAATCTCATACTTCTTTCATATAACTTGCAATATAATATCATTCTTAAAACACAACCGAAAATCTTTAATCAATGTTTCAAATCAAACTTATGATATTCAAATCCTAATACAGAATCTTTAAGTCAAAACATAAATGGATGAGAATATGTATGCACTTTAATACTTCAATCATATGATAATTTCATAAACTCAAGACAACCTAAATTCGCAATGAACCCTAATTGCAAATCATATAACTTTATCTTTAAAATAAGTTTTTGGAAAAAGAATGGAAGAATATCCTTGATCATAAACCCCATATACCTTGATTGGATAAAAGCCTTTGAGAAAGCTTAAATTTGGAACTTAACTTCTTGAGTTCTTGATGGAAGAAATTTGAATTTTGTTAAAGGGAAGAGGGAAAGGGTTTTTAAGTTAGGTACTGAATGCTTAGTGTTAAGAGAGTGGAATTAATGTGTTTTAAAACTCCTTAATTAATTTGAGAATGATTAGGAACTTTTTTAGGGTGTGAAAAGACCTTAACGCCCTTATATTAAGTCAAAACAAAGAAATTTTGGGTGTTGTACTTTTGCTGTGTGGCGCACGCCAATAGAACACTTGAGGTTGTGTGGTGCAAGTAAATATAACACCTTATCCAGTGGCAATTTATGATTTCCATGTGATGTATGGCCTTAGAACATGGTCTAACATGTGGTTCACACTCATTTTTACGGTCAAAAATCACCCCTTACTCTTTCCATAACATCTAAACATGGTCTACCATCAAAATGGGGGTCCTAAAGTTCATTTTAAATGCATTATTTGAGCATTACAACTATGAGGTATTACATGGTATTTCCCTAGTTAATGATTAATGGATCATAGCCATGAGATAGTCATAGATATGATATTTAACATATAGAGATGATACTTCTCATAGTCATGATTTATGGATTATTGATATATGGTGCCTCCTAGATGTAAGATGTTTTATAGACGTGATATGGCTCTTGGATGTTAGATTCCATATGATAGATTGTTCCTCCTAGAAGTGAGATGCCTCCTAGATGTAAGATGCCTTATTGATATATTGTGTCTCCTAGATGTGGGATGCCTACTAGATATGATATTCCTCCTATATATAAGATTCCTTATTGATATATTATGCCTCCTAGATGTGAGATGCTTATTGATATTATGCCTACTAGGTGAGAGATGATTACAAATATGCTTTATGGCTTGTAGAGATGTTACACCTCCAAGTTAGTATATGGCTTAGAGATACGAGTTGGCTTATAAATATGATAATTGATATGAGTTCTACATACGTATGTGGGCCTAAGGCCGTGATTGAGATGTAATAATTATTCTAAATGTATTATTGGGCCAAGGTTCATGTTATGATATCGGTTGGACATATGGAAAATGTTTATCCTTGTAAAGGATGCAGTTGTAGTTTATGAATATATATATTAATACTTATGGTTCCATTATTTGAATACTAGTGAGGGCATGCATAGATTTGGTACAATCATGATATTTAACTTGGAAAATTATGCGATTCTAGATAAAATATAATTTATTTCTGTTTTTCCTAAATAAGGTTTAAAGCCCACTATTCACCTGAAAAATAGATTTCTTCGTATCAATTACTACCTATCTTAATGAATTACTTATATGAAAAAGATATTAATAATGATTTTTTAAAGATTAGATTGAGATAGATTTTGGTCTATGATTTGGTACTATTAATTACTCCGGTCATGATAGATTCTGACTGTTTCCATACTTTTAAATTGATTAGTCCCAAATTTTACTTTGGGCAATGGATTTATGAATTTACACTCTTTTTAGCCATGACTTTAGTCCATGCATGCATTATATATCTGTATGCGCATCCCTCCGATATGGTATAGAGGAAAATATTGTATCAATGATATAAATTATAGGCCAGACCCGATGACAAATTTTAATATTAATGTTATATATATGTGTTGATGATTATGATGATAATGATATTACACCCAACAAGGATAGAGGATAACTATTGTGCTACTACTTATACATTGATACCCGACAAGGTCAGAGGATAGTGTGATAATGATATTAATACCTAACATGCTCGGAGGATTATTACATGCATATGCCTATGTGTATATCTACTAGTTCAAATTCGGCTAGCCCTATGTAGAGAAATTATGTATATGTACCAAGCAAGGCTGAAGGATAATTATGATGATGATGGTTATGATGGTGATGGTTATGATGATGTTATGATATTAATTATACTTACTAATTTGAGTTTGGATATATAATATGATACTTGGATAATTATGGTATTTTTGATTCTATTACATTCATCCTTGCACGCACATTGCCTATCACCAGTATGCGTATATATCTATCAGCCCATATGGAAGGATTGCATAGGTATGAGTGATGACTATGCCTTATGGTATGTTGTGTATTGGTTGCACCTCTGAGCTTGGGCTGTGGGGGCATGGGAAAGGCTAAGCTAGGTATTGGTTGTTTGAATAATTCAGTTACTCATATTTTCATGGATGTTGTTATTATAATTGTTATGAGTATTGTTAACGCCAATTTGTGATATATTAGTTATTGATTCAGTATCAAGATTTGAGGTATGATTCTAGTCTCTTCTACCTAATAATTTCACTATTATGCATGATTACCTTATGATTAGACGTATGGATTAGAAACCTTGAGTATGTTAGTACTAAATCTTGCTAGCATCATAAGGTCTTACAAATAAGGATATGATGATTTAGCATGTTCTTTGAGTTGACATTATATATATGTATATGTGTATCTAGATATATATAGATATGGTATTATCGTATATCCCTTGCTTCTTTTATTTATTCATATTGTATATTCATTCTTTAGCTTTGTATACTATTTTATATATCTATGTTTATTCCTTTATTCATATATAGGCCAAAGATATACGGTGCAACACTGAGATTCTTGATCCTTGATTTTTCCTTAGCCTTATCATGCTAGTTTTATGGCTATGAGTAGAGTAGTTTCCCGTACTATCTCACTAGTTTTATTATATGATTATTGGACACTTGTGTGTAGTTTCCATTCTATTTATATGTTATATGTATCTAATTTATCTTTGGATCTCAATTTCCAATTGCCTACTGAGTACCACGTGTTTGGTAGTCATACTACACTTTTACAAACTGCAGATCATAGTATGGGCTATCATCATTGATGTGTGCATCGTGAAAAGAAACGATATGTAGGAGACTTAGAGTGAGCTCCTAGTGTTGGAGTATTACTTACCTTCCTTTTTTATACTATGCTAGTCTCTGTTGTATTTGGAGATAAGTTGTACTAGTGCGAGTCCCTTGGTATTTTATTTTTTTACTCTTATTTTATAAGAAAATCTTGTACTAATACCATCAAGTTTTGGGACTATATTATGTATTTGATCATTTATTACATCTATTCTGCATTCTTTTCTTTATCTCTTTAGGTAGTTCATTACTAGCCATTTTGGACTATAAGTTTAGCATACCCACTGGTGGGTTATAGTCTCATGACCAGACAAATTGGGTCATAATAAATTTGTATCAAAGCCAAGTTCACTGGTGTATTAGTGCAAGAGCTAGGTGTTAGGTAGAGTCCCGTGGGTTGATGCGTACATGTCTATAATCTATCTTTGGGATGAAATAAGGACATTCTTAGGAAATTCATTTCTTAACCCTTTTTCATGTGTTTCCATTGCTATGAGTCTCACATATATTCTTTGACTCTATTATGTCCAAAATAAATGATGCGAGATATTGATTAATGTGGACATTATTTTGAAACATATTCTCAGAGCTCCAGTGCAGCGTCGGACCATAGAGTAAAGAATGGACATTGAAGATCTTTAGCACAAGCTAATAAATTTGGGGGCCATCTTAGACTCCAATTGAGCTCGTGACTACTTCAGATTTTCAAGGTTCAACATAAGGGATCCTGAGTTATATTGCAGATTCCTCACCGTTATGGCTGACATTTGAGTCATTGAGCAATTCTCAGACCAAAGTTTGAATTATTGGTGTTCATCAAGAGTCTTTACTAGTTTTTGAGTATGAGATTGGATTTTTAGAGTGAGCCAATCAAGATTTGGTGCATGGATTTATTAGAGGTTTGGCATTGCCACTCTGTTTAGATTTAGAGCACTTGATAGTAGTTGGGTCTTCCTTCTCTCAACTTATGGTTTATGTAAGGGCATAGAGAGAGCATGTATTAGGACTTATGAAGGTGGAAGCAAGATTCCATGCCTTCAGTATAGTGTTATAGGTATAGTATTTGTAAGTGAGGATCCTTCTGATAGAGGTCAGCTTTACTTACAGCCTATAATCTCTATGTAGGTAGTATTATAGACTATGAGTAGTTCTCAGATTAGTCAAGGTGATCATAGAAGGGAAAGTCCCCATCAGACCTTGTAGAGTTTTTAGTATTGGTCTTCAGGCCATGGAGGCAATTCTAGATTATAAGGGGAAGTATCTTAGAGTATTCTAGGATTTTGTTTTGGTTGTGTTGAGATGGGACACTAGTATAGAGAGTGCCCCAGATATAAGTTACTTGATCGAATAAATACAATATTTATCCCCCACCATCCTAGAGTTATTAAGGTGGACTATGACTGTGAGAGGGATGGACATTATAGTAGAGAGTGCTCTAGAGTCAATGGGCCAGCAATTTAGGCTAAGTTTGTATTCTCTCCATTTTAGGGGTTTAGGAGTTTGCTACGACTTTAGAGAGATCAGTCACAGATCTGGAGTCTTTCTCTAGCATAGGTTTACTAGTCATTCAGTGTATTTAGATATATGTGTGATATTCTGACTTCTTTAGCTAGAGATAGTGTACTTATTACCTCAGTGTATGATTTAGTCTGTCGATCTGAGTTTGGTCCCATTTAGATTTTTACTCTCTAGATCCATTAGGCATGTGGTTGTGGAATTTACAATGATTAGTGTTCTTTTATTTCCCTGCACTTTCCTTTTTCATTGTATGTATTAGGGACTTCGTACATATTTATATTATATGTCTTGATGAGTTCATACTGGTTATTATATTAAATTTATGATTATATGACCACCCCTCGTGGTTTATTTCTTTTTTTAATAGATGGATTTGATCTATATTTATATTTTCTCCCTGTAGGTGTAGCATTTGGATTTGAGTCCCATTTATCTTGGCACATTGTGTCTAGCCTTATTATGTCCTTGAGTGGTACTATCTATTGATTTTAATTTTAGTACCATATGTTTATTATATTGATGTTTATATTTCTATTGTTGTTGATATTGTTTGATCTAATTGATCCTCATTGGGTAGCTATTTAGACTAGTGTTATCTAGTTAAAATTCCATTCTTTCTGGTTCTTATTCAATGTCTTAATCAACTATAGCTCGATTTGATGATTTCTTCTATGTAGCGAGGTGAGGTAGATTGTTCTCCTTTTTTATTGACTCTGTTAGATTGATTGTGGATTTAATTGTGGTATCGAAGGTAAGATGACCTTTTGTGGTTCTGTATGGTTCTAAAATTTTCAATTTAGTTATATTTCCTATTTTGGAGTTTGAGATTCTTGGACTTGCCTTCTGAGTTGTAAATGTATTGTATCGGCAATCCCCTTATATAGCCTATTTCTGAGCTTGACCATTTTTGGATCCATTTTTCATTTGTGTCTATTTCGTCGCCTGTTAGTAGTCTTTATATTGATATTGAGAGGTCATGGATTGATCTCATAAATTTGTTGGATTCATCTCCTGGTGATGGTTTTCTCTTGTCAGTAGTGTGGAGATTGGATGCTCTTTTACTATCATGATGTGGTTCTTGTCTAAAGTGGAGTTTGAAAGTCAGAGGTAGGTGGTCCTTCCTGTGATTGCTTCTTGAGTTAGAAAATAAAAAATCCTTCATCTTTAGTTTCTTAGTTTATTTTTTGGTAGTGGCCTGGACCTTGGTACTAGTGTTGAAATTGGTATTTTCTTTCTTCGTAAGGTAATTCATAGATTGATTGAGTTATGATTGTCCTATGGGGGTGGATTCAGGAAATCCCTATTTCCAAGTTTGTTCGGCTTAATAAGGCCAGGTGGAGTGTTTATTCTTGATGATATGTGCCTATGTCTATTCTTAGATGCGATAGAGTGCTTGATTGGTTAGTTTCCTGCTTAAGTTGCATTTCTCTGAGTTGCGAGAGTTTTTTTCATCACTAGAGTGGTTTGCAGCCTTGGGGAGTTTTTAGCATCTTTTGATAGTCCATGTCCTCCATCATCCATGGAGTTGATTTTTGATGTTTTCAATCGGTGATTTATCTTATGGAATGATTTCTGTTTTATGGCTACATTTCTTGCCCTCTAGTTGATATTAAGTTGGTTGTTTGTATTGTTAGTCAATGGTTTATCCCTATCGTGATTTTGTTCTTTATCTATATTTTGATTTTGGTTGGGTATGTTTAGCTCGAATTCATCTGATTTGGAAACTAAAGTCGATTTTAGTAGTTGACCTTAACATAGATTTATTGGCTTAGTTTGGAATTAATGCCTTGGAATGAGATTTGGAAGTTATGATAGAGTTGGAGTATGAATACCTACCTGTCTTCAGGTTTGGTTTAAGTAGTTGGGATCAAGCGATTCAGCATTGGTGTTGAGATTTCAGCTTGGAGTTGTAGAGCTTTATGGCAACCTTTGTTTTAGAATTGTCTCAGTTCAGATTTTATTTGTAGGTTGGTTGAGCAAATTCCATCGTTGTCCATTCGGTCTTATCGACTTTGGATAGATTATTGTTGTTAAGTGTTCAGATGTAGCCCAAGGACCTGCTATTGGTTCCTTAACCTTTCACCACAGGTCTTCCTTTTTCTTTGGGAATTTTGGATAATCTACTTAGTGTGAGTAATATAATTGAGTTGGATTTAGTATGGTTTCATTCTTGGTAAATGGGACATCCTAGAATGGATCATTCAGTGATAAGTAGTTATGCCTTTATCTTTTGAATTTCTATTCAATTACCATTCTGACTAGTAGCATTGGCATCGATTGTATTCTTTGATTATCTCCATTTGTATGCCCAGATAGTGCCTTGTGGGCTTATTCTCATTTTTGTCATATGGACTTTTAGTTGATTAGCTTCAATTTTTCAAGTTCTCTAAGATGGAATTCTTTGGACAAGACTCAGGTGATTTTGCTCCTGGTTTGGAGTGGATAATAGGTGTGAAATAGTAAAGAAATGTTATATTTGGATGTAAAGGCGGTGGTACGACTCATGCCTTGGACTGGTTTTGGATCGGATGAGTTTTTGTTGATTTGTGCCGGTATCAAGATGGTATCAGTGTGTTGTGGTTTAGATTTTAGTGCATTAACTTTTTTTAGTTCAGTTGGAAGATAATTGGTGGGTGAAGTTGAATTTTAGCTATTTGGAAGTGAAGTGGGAGAGTTATTGAAAAAAGGGATACCTATGACAAAATCCCTTGGAAGTGTTCTCTCTCTCCTTGTGGAGGTTTTCTCGGAAGTCATGCTTGGAGCATGCGGGCCCAGTACCTCATCCTTTTGAGGTTTGGGATTGTTTTCTATCCATTGACTTACTGGGATGAAAGTCCTTTTAGTAGTGGATATTGTAATGACCCTCAAGTTTATTTCCTTTATTTGGATGCATTTCAAGTATTTTGAGCCTTCCCACAGTAGCTACAGGTCATTTATGATTTTTTAGAATTGTTGGCTAGATGATCGAATAGTTTATTTGGATTTTAGGCACATTTCCCTATTTTGAAGTCTTCGTAGTTCGAAATGGTGCTAGGTCAAAAACATTAGCAAAATGATCTTGTATGAGAATTCTATCTGCACCAGCATCTCTGAAATATCGATTTAGGCTACAAAGACCTTTGGTTCATGTCTTAAGTCACCCGAGCTCATTTTAGCCTGTTGGTCAAAAAGTTGAAAAATTAAAAATTTAGGTATGGGACCCATATTTGGTCAAAAAACCTCGAATACAAAATTCAACTTTGACATTGCATCTAGAACAACGAATTAAATATGCTTACATAGTTTATCTACGTATTTTAGATTCCGAATGAATCTGGAGGCCTTGGAGAAAACTTGGAAAAATTTCCAAGTTTTAGTTGATAACTGGTTCCTATGCAATCATAACTCTTGGTTCACGATTGCACCTCAGTGTGCGGAGGAGATAGAGCAATCAAGCTAAAGTCTATTATGATTGTAACACCTACTCTGGATGTCAGGGTGTGTGATTACACACCTAGATGTGTGATTGCAACACTTGATTACGTTGAAAGGGTATAAATAGACCCCTTAGGTCACAAATTAGCCCATTTTTCATCCTTACCTTGAGAGAAAAAGCCTTAATGAGGGCGATAACACAAAATTGAGGCTTCTTGGTGATTGGAAAGCTTGTTTAACATATATTTTTGTGATTATCATCCTAAATAAGGTAAGATTCCACCATTTTATTGGTGAATTTTAATGATTTCTTAAAAATATCCCAATAGCTAGAGGTCTTAATTTTAGCCCCCATTTAGCTTGGTTATATCCATTCTTAAGAGTTATGATTCCATGATCATGTATGAATATTGGGTTTACCTCAGAAGCGTGATTTTCATAAATGTGACCTACATGGGTTTTTTAGTGTTATTTTTTGACCTGAAGCACAATGGTGCAAATGGGTATCATTATTCTTGTATTGATGAGTATATTATGATTTTGATAGCATGACGACATTTTATGATCGTGAATTAAAGAAGTCATTTGTTGAACGATTTAAGGATTTGGGGTTCAGCTTTGAGGTAGGCTTCTGTCTACTCTTCCTCGTAAGATGGCGAGTGGTATATATTCCATGTGAATGTTAATGTAATGATTGATTATGGGTAGAATGAATTAGTCTTGTTTATTGAAGTTTGGGTATTAGATGAGTGTTTTTTAGCCCAACTTAAGCCAAGACTTGTGTTAGTCCTTGTGGACTTATTTATGAATTTTAGACATAGTTAAGTCTAGTAAGCCTTTAGGGTAAGGTTACTTCATGAATTGGTGAGTCATGATGCTATTTCCCATGTTAATGATTACTGGCTCATGGCCATGAGATAGTCATAGATGTGATATTTGGCCTATAGAGATGATATTCCTCATAGTTATGATTTATGGCTTATTGATTTATTGTGCCTTATAGATGTGAGATGCCTCGTAGATATGAGATGCCTCCTATATATGAGATGCCTTATTGATATGTTGTGACTCCTAGATGTGAGATGCCTCCTAGATGTGACATGTATTATTTATATATTGTGCCTCCTAGATGTGAGATGCCTTATTGATATAATTTACCTGCTAGATATGAGATGCTTATTGATATTATGCCTACTAGGTGAGAGATGATTACAAATTGGCTTTATGGAGTTTAGATATGTTACACCTCCTAGTTTGCCTATGGCTTAGAGATTTGAGTTGGCTTAGAAATATGGCTATTCGTATGAGTTCTATATATATATATGTGGACCTACGGACGTGATTATGATGTTATAATTATTCTGGACGTATTATTGGGACAAGGGTTGTGTTATGATATCGGTTGGACATACGAGAAATATTTATCTTTGTAAAAGATACGGTTGTAGTTTATGTATACAATTATGGTACCATTGTTAGAATACTAGTGATGGCTTGCATAGATTTGGTACATTTGTGATCATTCAATCGGTAAATGATGCAATTTTAGATAAAATATAATTCATTACTGTTTTTTCCTAAACAAGGATTAAAGACCACTTTTCACCTTAAAACCAAATTTCTTTGTAACAATTATTATTTGTCTTAATCAATAACTTATATGTAAAAAAGGTTAATAATGATCTTTTAAATACTCTACTAATTACTCCAGTCATGAGAGATTTGGACTCTTTCCATACTTTTATAACAATTTAGTCCCAAAGTTCACTCTGGACAATGGATTTACGGATTTACACTCTTTTTAGCCATGACTTAAGTCCATGCATCTATTATATGTCTATATACACATCTCTCCGATATAGGATGGAGAAAGATGTTGTATCGATGATATAAATTACGGTTAAGACCTAATGACAAATTTAGTATTGATGTTTTATATATCTGTGTTAATGATTATGATGATACTGATTATATACCTGGCAACCCCGGAGGATGACTATGATGATACAATTTATATATTGATACCTGTCAAGGATGGAGGATAGTGTGATGCTCATATTAATACCGAGCAAGGCAAAAGGATGATTACACTGAGGTGCGTATATATATACATACTGGTTTGAGTCCTCATATCCCTATGAATGGAAATTATATATTTACCTGACAAGGTCGATGGATGATTATGATAATGATTGTTCTGATGATGATGGTAATGATGGTGATGGTTATGATGATTATAATATGATATTGATTATACTCACCGGTTTGACTCTTGATATATATCATGATACTTGGATCTATTATGGTATTATGGATTTTGTTGCATTTATCCTTGCATGCGCATTGGCTAACACCAGTATGCGCCTATATCTAGCAGCCCATTAGGGTATAGAAAGCAAAGAAGAAGTAGGCTTAGATAGAGGAGCGGTAGGGCAAGAAGTTTAGGTTCTCTGAGCAGGGTAATGGCCAACAACAGAGTGGCAGGGATGGTGGTAAGTGGCCCAAAAAGAAGTGGGGCAATTCTGGGTTATACTTGATGACTAGTTCTCTATAATCAAAGTCATTGTGTGATGGTGTTTCTATGGTGGTGAAAACTTCAGGGCACAGGGTACCCAAGCTTAGGCTAATGGGGCCCAGTCAGCTCTGCCATACCCTCTCTACAGGTTTTATGGTAGATTGTATCAAAGTTACTGTGATGAGGGGAGGGATAAGTGCTTCAATTATGGTTAGCCATGGCATATTCTTAGAAACTGTCCTATTGGTAAGGTTGCTTCAGGGGTGAACAAGGTTCTAGTTTTTTCATCATCGCTCTGGCACCAAAGGATGCACCATCTAGTTCGGACAATAGTTGGAACCATCTTTATGCTCTCACTACCCAATAGGAGTCCAAGGCATCACCTAATGTAATGATGGGTACATTAAAACTCTTTTCTAGTGATGTGTATTATTTACTTAATCCAAGGTCTTCTCTCTCTTATATGACCCCATTTGTGGCTTTGCATTTTGGTTTTAGTTTTGATTGTGTTTCAGACCCTTTTTCTGTTTCAACCCTAATAGGTGAGTCGGTAATTGCTAAAAGAGTATATAGGGGGTATGGTATCTGTCGTTAGTAAAGAGACTTTGGTGGATTTATTTGAATTAGATATAGTTGATTTTGATGTTATATTAGGGATGGATTGCTTGCACTCATGCTATGCATCTCTAGACTGTCAGACCCATAAGGTTGTCTTTAAATTCCCTAATAAGCCATTTATCAAGTGGGAGAGTGGTTCCCTAGCTCCTAAGGGTAAGTTTGATGATAGGCGAATTTACACGCCTATATCAATATATTTTGCCCATATTTTAGCCTAGTTTTGAGAACAAATTATATATTTCATGCACTTTTAGTCCTTTTTCCTATAAATGAGCTAACGAACATGATTAGTAAAGTTTCAGGTATAATTAATGCAGAATTCAGCATTTTATGGCTTACTTGACGCAAAAGAAAGCTCACAAACGAAGGAGAAGGAAGTGGGATGCCTAAAGGACCAAAACTGCTGCATGGAAAATCTGTCCCGGGCTAAAACAGCAATTCTGAAGAATTTGGGGACTTACAGACACAAAGCTGGATTTTGACAAAGATACATTAACCTAGTACAATTAGGTTATGTATTTCATTAGTTTATTTGGATTATGATAATGTTACCTTAACCTAGTACATTTGGGTTAAGTGTTCCATAAGCCTAGTAGGATTTGGTTATTTATTTCATTAGCATAGTAGGAGTAGGATAGGAGTATTATAAATACCCTATCATGCTAGAGATTTTTATACAATTCCTCCCTTAGTGGAGAGAATTCATCCCTCACCACAATACATTCTTCCATCCCTCTCTTCTTCCACCACAACAATTCTACAACTCTTCTAATCTTTCCATTAATTCTATTTTTCTTCTTCTATTCATCTATTCAATTCTTAATTTCCGCAAGAAGAGAAACGTTACTTGCTAAGGAATCACGCCTCACGCCTATCACTTGATCTACACGCCATTACTCAATATTGTGATATAAAAACAATGTCAATCGTGATCTCCTTCGCATTCATGGGTAACTAAACCCCTCTGTTGGGGTTATGGAAGCCGAATGAGATACTATCTATTGCTGTGAGTTTGTGAGTTCGAGACACGTATATTGCTTATATCATTATTCTCTTTATCTTAATCCATATTCTTTGCGGTTGCAAACGCAAGAATACGCCAGTCTAACATTTAACTTGTTCGAGAGAAAGGTTATTTGTCTGGAAAAGAGATAATGTCAAGGTAGTAGGACACCCTTTCCTATTAAAAGGCTAGTGCCGTAACTGGACTAACCTCTTGGAGAATTCGTATCGTTAGACACGCTTTAAGCTCGAGAGAGTTAAAGTAAAATAGTCCTTCTTTAGGTCAAGAGACGCTTGGATTTACCATCGAATACAATTCTCTATAAGCAATTGCATGTTAGAATTCTACACACTCATAGCCAATAGAGACGTATACCTCACAAGGTGGACATAACCCCAACGCTTCAATTCTCATTGTTTACAACTCACGTAACAATCTCTCTCTCTTTACTTTATTATTTTCAGCTTTTGTTTACATTAATTGCAAGACAAGAATCCCCCCTTTTTTAACGAGACTTGTACCAAAAGTTTAGTAATTTTACTTACTTGTTGGCCAAGCTATTCCCTGTGGGATCGGTACCCAACCCAGGTTGGGTTCTATATTTGCTAACGACCGCTTTACACTCCCACGAGAGCTGTAGATTGAGCGTTATCAAAAATTGGCGCCGTTGCCGGGGAATACGAGTGTCAATCAAGTTCGTGATAATTACTAGACCCTTTGGTTAAAGATTCTCGTACTTTTACTTTTAGTTTTTATTTTTGTTTATTACAGGTTTTTACTTTAGTGCATGCCCCATACTAGAAGTTCTGGTCAACCATTATTACCAATCAATCCTGAACCACAATGAATTAGAAGAATGGAAGCACAAGCTGAAATCGACAGGATGGCTACTCAACACGAGCAAGCAAGATTAGCTGCTCTTGCCGCTGCTCAAGTCCAACAACAAAACATTGATAATCCTGGGCGAGCAACAAATCCTGACGATGAAGATTTAGGTGATGACGAGTTGATAAACCCAAGGCATGTTGCTGAAACTACAACACCTGCCAGCAGAAGAGGTCGACATGCTCGGTATAGGTATGATCGCCAACCTTTGCAGCCAGCTTTCGACGATGATGATGATGATCTTGATGGTGCCGGAGCCACTGGAGCAATAATTCCACCACCATTAGCGCCCGGAGCCAAGTTCAACATCACAAGCACCATGATTCAGTTATTGCAACTTAAGGGATTATTTGGTGGACTAGCAGGCGATGATCCGAATATGCATCTCATCAACTTTATTTCTACATGCAAGTCCTTTGACAATCCTGGTGTTGGTCAGAATGCTATTCGATTACGTCTATTTCCATTGTCTCTGTCTGGGGAGGCAACACTATGGTTGAATGGGCTGACTCCTGATTCAATTACAAATTGGAGGCAATTGAGAGACGCTTTCCTAGAAAGATTCTTTCCGCCATCCAAAAGGGCTCAATTGAGAGATAAAATCAGCAACTTTCATCAGCTTCCCTCTGAAGCTCTTCATGAAACATGGGAGAGGTTCAAGACAAAGCTAGCGAGATGCCCAAACCATCACATGACTAATGTTCACCTCATGGAGATCTTGTATAGAGCCTTGAATTCAATAACTAAACTAGTGGTGGACAACGCAGTTGGAGGTTCTTTCATGGACCTCACCTTTGGTCAAGCAAGCAATATGCTAGATCGTATGACGAAACAAAGTAGAGCTTGGCATACCAGGGATTCTGAGGTAGCAAGCCCCACTTTATCTATTGGCATGACTGCAGACCAACGAAGAAGAGAAGAAGAACGTGATCAAGATATGGCACACATGAAAACCCAAATGGATCTTCTTACAAAGCATCTATTAGGGAAGACTGAAAAAGTGAAAGCGATTGCGTCAAAAGGAAGAGATGAATCTGATTCGGAAGAGAAGGCGAACTACTTAAACAATCAGGGGGGTTTCCGAGGGAATACCCAAGGAAACCAAGGTCGGAACTATTATGATAAATCTGGAAACAAAGACCAAGGTAGTTGGAAGAACAAGAATGAAAAGAGTGGTTTGTACGTTCCCCCTGGCAGATGTGATACCACCATATCTAATTCTGGAAGTATGGAAGACATGATGGCTAAATTATTGAAAGGAGTGGAAGCAACGAGCGCGGGAGTTACGAAGGTAATTAATGATTTGTCCACCATGAAACAATTAGTAGATTCACATTCCACTTCAATTAGACAACTAGAGCTGCAATTCAGTCAACTTTCAGCAGCACTCAACCAAAGAAAGGCCGACACTTTACCTAGCAATACTGTGCAAAACCCAAGGAATGATGTTTCATGCATGGCCATAACTACCAGAAGTGGTAAGGTGCTGGAAACTCCAGAAAAAGGCAAGCAAGTGATTGACGAAGTTGTGGACATGGATGATAACACAAAAGGAGAAGATGCCGCAGCTACTACTCCTGACGTCAACTACGCCACATCCAGCACTGTGCAGCCTGAAAAATTGGGAAAACGGAAGCAAGAGGAGAAGAAAACCACGGAGAGAACACTTCCATACCCACCACCACCTTTTCCCCAAAGATTGAAGAAGGTGGCGGATGACACTAAGTTCAGCAAATTTATGACTATGCTTAAGCAGCTGACCATTAATGTTCCATTGGTGGAGGCACTTGAACAAATGCCTGGATATGCAAAGTTTATGAAGGACCTATTGACAAAGAAGTGGGCAGCAAGTTATGAGTTGGCGGATAATGTTCATCATTGTAGTGCAATCGCTACAAGGTCGTTAGTTCAAAAGAAGGCAGATCCTGGAGCTTTCACTATTCCTTGCACAATTGGATCGTTGGATTTTGCTAAGGCATTGTGCTATTTAGGAGCTAGCATCAATTTGATTCCACTATCTATCTACAGAAAGTTGGGGTTGGGAGACCCTACACCAACCAATATGAGGCTCGTGATGGCTGATAGATCGGTAAAACGACCTGTGGGTATCTTGAATGATGTGTTGGTGAAGGTTTCTTCATTCATCTTTCCTACAGACTTCGTTATTCTGGATTGTAAGGAAGATTCTAAAGTTCCCATAATCTTGGGACGTCCTTTCCTTGCAACTGGAAGTGTGCTTATTGACATGAAAAATAATGAGCTTTTGTTTCGAATTAATGACGAAGTGGTACGGTTTGATATATGCAAAACAATGAAGCAGCCCAGCGATATGAATGAGTTATCTGTAGCTGATGTTCATCATGAGGATATGAAAGCATTATCTATAGAGAAACAGCCTACTGTTGATCCATTGTCTGCTGTGCCACTGAAAGTTGAGCATGAAGATAATGAAGGTTATGAAGAATTTATGAGTGCTCAAACAGAAATAGAGCCTTATACTCCTAAGCAACCAGATTGTGATCTCAAGAATCAACCAAAAGCGAAGACTCCCTTTGACGAGCCACCAATGCTAGAATCGCAAGAGCTTCTCGATTATCTAAGGTATGTGTTCTTGGAAAGTAGAAATATACTTCCGGAGAGTACAGATGATTTAAGTGAACAGCACGTAGAAGCTCTCATCTCTGCTCTGAAGAGATACAAGAGAGCTATGGGTTGGACTATTGATGATATAATTGGAGATTCTCTGAGAAAATGTAAGAGCCATCTTGAAGAAGATCGCATGCCCATAGGTAAGCCTCATTGTCGTCTAAATCCTTTCAGAAAATGATCGACCATTTACCTCGATGAAGTCTGAGTACTCGAGGTAACTATGTCGTGCCACGACAATAAATAAGGCGCTAGATGGGAGGCAACCCATTATTTTATCGTTTTATCGTTTATCGTTTTGTCTTTCTTTCATTCTAGTACTTGTTTTGTTTTGCTAAATGAAAAATCCAAAAATAAGAGTCGTGCCACGACCAAAACTAAGGCGCTTGTTGGGAGGCAACCCATCGTACTAATCGTTTTCGTTTGGTTTTGAGCAAAAATAGGTGCAAGAAGTATTCAACGAGGAGATTGATTTCAATTGACGATTTGGACGCATTGTATGGTAAAGTTGGTAAGTTAGGAATGGTGATGCACAAGGCTATGGATTGAGCATTTATCACACCAAAATAGGCTTCGAGGAAGGCTAGGCCTTGGTAAAAACAGGCCACGAACGATGCACAACCTATCCTATAGCCTAAGGTCTCAGAATCTAGTGTGCTATACACTATGCGCCACCTATTCCTAGGTATGCTTTTGACTATGCGCCGCCTATGCTATGGCATTTGGTCTCAGTATCTCATATGCCATAGACTATGCGGCGCATATGTCTACAAATGCCATAGACTATGCGGCGCATATGTCCCATTATGCTATAGACAATGCGCCGCATATGTCATTGATATGCCGAGCATTATGCGCCGCATATGTGGTATTTTTGTATCCAAAACCGATTGTAAATGGGTCAAAACCCGACCCATTCTCTTCCTATATAAAGGGGACATACTTTTACAACACAACCACACTAAAAATTGACCTAAGGGCGCCGCATATACATCCAAATCCTCTCAAAATTTTCTTCTTTTGCTCTTCCAATTCACAAAACCATCTCCACAAGCTTCAAGCAAGTAGGTACTCTCTTATTCTTCATTTATTTCTCGTAAGTACTACGTTGCTATGTCTATTATGAATTGCTAAATCGTATAAGATTGTTGGTGATGTTCATGTGTTTGGATTGTTGATACAAAATCATGTGAGTGAACATGTACGTAGGAAAATCTTGACTTATTTCTGACTTGAAATTGGTTTTAATATCATTGTTATACTATTTGCGGAATTACTATGGCTATGAATAGTGCTTAAGATTGTTGTTTGGATACTTACATGTTAGACTATCCTGGCCATCGGGATAAGACTTATAGTGCCTACCGACATAAGAGGTTGTGATTGTTGTAAGAATAACTATTCCATGTGGTAACCCCTATGTAGTAGTGTTGCTATATCTACCATGAAAGTAGTCCAATGGCTGCAGGTAAGTGATGCATTGCTGATTTTCTTGTCGGAATACAATCCTAAAATATATGTCGACAAAATCTGAGTAATCGACCACTTTCGCTTCACTGATTTGTGTTAACAAAACTAAGTGTGGGGTGGTACCCCTACTGCTTATGTATAGATTGTATCCATTGAGATTGTGCTACCATTAACACTATTTCAAGTCTCAGGTACAATGGCACCTAAAGAGAGACAAGGCAAGGAGAAGGCTACCACTTCCCAAAAGGGCAAGAAAAGAGGCCGCAAAGAGTAAGGAGAACCCTCCTCGCTGCAAACACCTCAACTCACGCTTGGAATTAAGTGAGATACTTATGAGGAACTTCTGAGGATGACGACTCTGAATATGATTCCGATGAAAGGGGTAGGACCCCAGACATAGAGGAGGAGTCTGACTGACCAGGTTCCTCGTATTTATTTTCCACTGAGGACAGTGTCCCGACTAAGTGTGGGGTGGTGGTATTGCATGCTATACTTCTCTATTTGCATCTATGTTTGTTTGCTTTTGTTTCATTTTTGTTTCGTTTTGTTTTTTTAGTAGTTAAAATTTTTTTTTAGCTTCGCATGAAATTATTTTGATAGGCAGCATGAGATTATAACAAGAGTATGTGCTACAATTGTGACTGTTGAGACGTTTAGGCTCTAGTTGTGACTCATTATGTGATATTGTGTGGTTCAATTCCTTCACTTGTTGGTTCGAGAGTCTATATTACTTCCAATCAAGTCGACCATGTGCCTTGTGTGTGTGAGATTAATAGTATCTTCTATGTATGTGGCTGATATAACAACAACAACAACAACAACAAACCCAGTGTATTCCCACCTAGTGGGGTCTGGGGGGGGTAAGATGTACGCAGTCCATACCTCTACCTCTGAAGAAGTAGAAAGGCTGTTTCCGATAGACCCCCGGCTCAAGACAGTCGCCACACAAATATAGATATAAATATAAATATAAATATAAATATAAATATAAATATAAATATAAAGTAACGCATAGGTAGTAGGAAACATCGGGAAGCACTCAGATACCTAATAAAACATGGAACACCGAAATCATAACAAGAAGAAGAATAGGAATAGGAATAAAAATAAGAGTAGGAAGAATAACAGGAATAAACCCCACCAAAAAATTCCCTACCCTTGTGCCCCCAAACTGGCCTAGTCTTCTGCCCTAATCCTCGCCCTCCAGACCTTCCTATCTAGGGTCATGTCCTCGGTGAGCTGTAACTGCTCCAAGTCCCGTCTAATCACCTCTCCCCAGTACTTCTTCGGCCGACCCCTACCCCGCCTAAAACCATCCAACGCTAGCCTCTCACACCTACGAACCGGGGCATCCATGTCCCTCCTCTTCACGTGTCCAAACCAACTCAATCGGACTTCCCGCAACTTGCACTCCACTGGATCCACCCCAACCTTCTCCCTGATAGTCTCATTCCTAACTCTGTACCCTCTAGTCATCCCACACATCCAGCGCAACATTCGCATTTCCGCCACCTTCAATTTTTGGATGTGGGAGTTCTTAACTGGCCAACACTCCGCTCCATACAACATGGCCGGACGGACTACCATCCTGTAGAATTTGCCTTTAAGCTTGGGCGGCACCTTCTTATCACACAACACCCCCGATGCGAGCTTCCACTTCAACCATCCCGCCCCAATATGGTGCGAGACATCCTCGTCAATCTCACCGTTACCCTAAATCACGGATCCGAGATACTTGAAACTATCCCTCTTACATACCTCCTGCGATTCCAGCTTCACTACCACCTCATCCTCCAACCTCACGTCATTGAACTTGCATTCCAAATACTCTGTCTTGCTTCTGCTCAACCTGAACCCCTTAGACTCAAGAGTTTGTCTCCACACCTCTAATTTGTCATCCACACCCTTTCGGGTCTCGTCAATCAGAACTACATCGTCTGCAAAAAGCATACACCAAGGCACTTCCCCTTGAATACTCCGCGTCAACACATCCATCACCAAAGCAAACAAAAAAGGACTAAGAGTAGATCCCTGATGCAATCCTGTCAAGACAGTAAAATGCTCTGAGTCTCCTCCCGCCGTCCTCACCTGAGTTTTCGCTCATGTATGTGGCTGATATGATTGAGGCATTTCTTTGGCAACCTATATTTGTTTACCTTCAGTTTTACCTACCCATGGACATCATCCTAGTCAAACCCTTTTGAGCCTTTAGCCTATTTCTTTGACAACCTTGTATGTAAGCCTAATCCATTTTTTTTTCAACACCGTAATTTGATCCAAATTCCTAATTGCTTTAAAGTGAAAAAGTCATGTGACAACATAAGAGGAAATTGGGTGAGTATGATGCTTTAAATTGTAATGGTGCTTGAATGTGTTATGTAAAAGAAAGTGCTATCATAAGATGTATGTTGTGAAAAGAAAAAGGAAAAGAAAGCTGAAAAGTGAGTTGTGCTTAAAATTGAAAAACAAAAGATGAGAACAAGGGTGGAAGAATAAAAGAAAGAAAGTTGAAAGAAAAAAGTGTCAATAATACAATGTGATGTATTAAAGTGCTTAGGAACTTAGTCACTATTTCTGGCCAAAATAGTTGATCCTACCCGTCCCTTAGCCTACATTACAACCATTAAAAGACCTACTTGATCCTAATCTTAACATTCTGACATTTAGTGGAGTATTACACTAAGGGCAAGCCTATGGTCATCAGTTGCTACATATGAATTCTTTGTGAGAGAGAGAGCAAGGATATTTTGATACCCATGTTTGAAAAATATGCTATACTTGTGAGTGATTATGGGTAATATATTGTGAGACACATATGGTTGATGAGTTTTGGATAGTTGTATATGATTCCTTGTGCCTTAACTTTTGCATGCGAGTTGACCACCATCACGAGTCTATGCTAGAGGCTAAACTGTTTCTACTAATAATCGGAAAGCTACTCTTTGTTGATAATTATTGTGCTTGTCTTGAAGAATGTTTTGTGTTGTTGCTGCAAAACCCAAAGTTGATGATATTTTGTTCGAGGTCGGACAAAGCTTCAAGTGTGGGGTGTTGATGATAGGCGAATTTACACGCCTATATCAATATATTTTGCCCATATTTTAGTCTAGTTTTGAGAACAAATTATATATTTCATGCACTTTTAGTCCTTTTTCCTATAAATGAGCTAACGAACATGATTAGTAAAGTTTCAGGTATAAATGATGCAGAATTCAGCATTTTATGGCTTACTTGACGCAAAAGAAAGCTCACAAACGAAGGAGAAGGAAGTGGGACGCCTAAAGGACCAAAACTGCTGCATGGAAAATCTGTCCCGGGCTAAAACAACAATTCTGAAGACTTTGGGGACTTACAGACACAAAGCTGGATTTTGACAAAGATACATTAACCTAGTACAAGTAGGTTATGTATTTCATTAGTTTATTTGGATTATGATAATGTTACCTTAACCTAGTACATTTGGGTTAAGTGTTCCATAAGCCTAGTAGGATTTGGTTATTTATTTCATTAGCATAGTAGGAGTAGGATAGGAGTATTATAAATACCCTATCATGCTAGAGATTTTTATACAATTCCTCCCTTAGTGGAGAGAATTCATCCCTCACTACAATACATTCTTCCATCCCTCTCTTCTTCCACCACAACAATTCTACAACTCTTCTAATCTTTCCATTAATTCTATTTTTCTTCTTCTATTTATCTATTCAATTCTTAATTTCCGCAATAAGAGAAACGTTACTTGCTAAGGAATCACGCCTCACGCCTATCACTTGATCTACATGCCATTACTCAATTTTGTGATATAAAAACAATGTCAATCGTGATCTCCTTCGCATTCATGGGTAACTAAACCTCTCTATTGGGGTTATGGAAGCCGAATGAGATACTATCTATTGCTGTGAGTTTGTGAGTTCGAGACACATATATTGCTTATATCATTATTCTCTTCATCTTAATCCACATTCTTTGCGGTTGCAAACGCAAGAATACGCCAGTCTAACATTTAACTTATTCGAGAAAAGGTTATTTGTCTGGAAAAGAGATAATGTCAAGGTAGTAGGACACCCTTTCCTATTAAAAAGCTAGTGCCGTAACTAGACTAACCTCTTGGAGAATTCGTACCGTTAGACACGCTTTAAGCTCGAGAGAGTTAAAGTGAAATAGTCCTTGTTTAGGTCGAGAGACGCTTGGATTTACCATCGAATACAATTCTCTATAAGCAATTGCATGTTAGAATTCTACACACTCATAGCCAATAGAGACGTATACCTCACAAGGTGGACATAACCCCAACGCTTCAATTCTCATTGTTTACAACTCACGTAACAATCTCTCTCTCTTTACTTTATTATTTTCAGATTTTGTTTACATTACTTGCAAGACAAGAATCCCCCCCCTTTTTTACGAGACTTGTACCAAAAGTTTAGTAATTTTACTTACTTTTTGGCCAAGCTATTCCCTGTGGGATTGATACCCAACCCAGGTTGGGTTCTATATTTGCTAACGACCGCTTTACACTCCCACGAGAGCTGTAGATTGAGCGTTATCAAAGTTCATATCTCATCTTAGAGCTCAAAGATTAATCTCTAAAGGGTGCCTCTATGATCTGGTACGGGTTAAGGATTCGAACTCGGATGGTACTTTGCATTCAGTTCTGGTGGTGGATGAATTTCCTGAGGTCTTCCTTAATGAACTTCCTGGTGTCCCTCCGGGTGGGGAGATAGGGTATGGGATTGATCTTATTTCTAACACTCATCCAATTTCTATTCCTCTATATAGAATGGCTCCATCTTAACTGAAAGAGCTTAAGGAGCAATTAAAGGATCTTTATATAAGGGTTTCATTCATCCTAGTATATCTCCATGGGGTGCATTGGTGTTATTCTGTGTAATAAGGGTGATTCCCTTCAAATATGTATCGATTACCGACAATTGAATAAGGTGACGATAAAGAATAAGTATCCTCTTCCAAGGATAGATAATTTGTTTGATCAGTTGTAGGGTGCTAAGTTTTCCTTAAAGATTAATCTTAGATTCAGGTATCATCAGTTAAAGATTAAGGAGGAGGATATCTCTAAGACTGCCTTTCATACCCGATATGGGCATTTTGAGTTTATAGTTATGCATTTTGGGGTGGCCAATGCCCCTACAACATTCATAGATTTAATGAATAGGGTCTTCCATTTTTTTTTGGATCTAACTGTCATTGTATTAATAGACGACATTCTAGTGTATTCTACGAGCGAGGTTGATCATGCCAATCACATTTGCATTGTGTTGCAGACTTTGAAGGAGCAGTAGTTTTATGCCTTGTTTTTGAAATATGAATTCTGGTTGAATGTTGTCACTTTTCTGGGTCATATCATTTCTAGTAAGAGGATCATGGTTGATCTACAAAAGGTTTCAGTGGCTAAGAAATGACCTAGACCCACGACTCCAATCAATATTCGGAGCTTCTTGGGTTTGGCGGGTTACTATAGGAGGTTTGTGGAAATTTTTTCAACTATAGCTGCCTCACTGACTAAATTAACTCAGAAAAAGGTAAGATTCTTATGAGAGGAGTTTTGAGAAGCTGAAGGATAAGCTAACTTTGGCCCTGGTCTTAACTCTATTTAAAGGCATTGATAGGTATGTGATTTACTATGATGTGTCCCATATGGGACTTGGTTGTGTTCTAATGCATTATGGAAAGGTGATAGCTTATGCCTCTAGATAATTGAAGGTGCATAAGAAAAATTACCTAACTCGTGATTTGGAATTATTAGCTATGGTATTTGCGTTGAAAATCTAGTGTCACTATTTGTATGAAGTGCATGTGGGCATCTTTTTTTATCATAAGAGCCTGCAGTGTGTATTTTCTTAGAAATAGCTTAACCTCAGGAAAAGGAAATGGTTTGATCTTCTCAAGGATTATCATATAAGTCTTCACTACTATCTAGGTAAAGCTAACGTGGTTGCTAATTCTCTTAGCAGGTTGTCCATGGGGAGTTTATCTTATATGGATAAGGATAAGTGGGAGTTGGTGAAGGATATTCACCGTTTGGCTAACCTTGGAGTTCATCTTTGGACAAAGATGATTATGGTGTGTTAGTGCAGGAAGTGGCACGGTCATCTCTGGGTGTTGAATCAAGGACAAGCAGATGTTAGATCATGTCTTCATGAGTATCAAGGGTCATGTAGGTGGGCAGAATGTGATGGCCTTTGAGATCAGTGGTGATGGTACTTTGCGGTACCAAGGGAGGTTATGTATTCCCAACGTCGATAGTTTGCGTGAGAGGGTCTTGGTTAAGGCGCATGAGTCATGCTATGTTGTTCCTCCTGGTTCGACCGAAATTTATCTTGACCTCAAGGAGATGTATTGGTGGAACAATATGAAGAAGGATGTGGCTAATTTTGTGGCCAAATGCATTTTGTGTCAACAAGTGAAAGTTGAGCACATAAGGCCTAGAGGTAAGTTCCAAGAGGTTGAGTTTCCTGAATGAAAGTGGGAAATAATCAATATGGATTTTATTACCGGTCTTTCTCAATCTTGGAATCAATTTGATTCGGTTTGGGTCATCGTGGATAGGATGACAAAGTTGGCTCACTTTTTGCCAGTGAGGACTAATATCTCGGCTATGGATTATGCGAGGTTTTATCTTCATTAGACTTTAAAATTGCATGGGGTACCTATTTCTATCATCTCGTGTAATGGTACAAAGTTTACATCTTACTTTTGGTGGTTATTGTAGAAATATTTGGGGACTATAGTTAGTCTTAGTATTGCTTTTCACCCGTAGTTGGATAGACAAGAAGAAAGGACTATTCTGACGTTGGACGACATGTATTGTGCTTGTGTGATTGATTATAGTGGTAGTTGAGTTGAGCACTTACCTCTTGTAGATTTTTCTATAATAATATTTACCACTCTAGCTTAGCATGGCTCTTTTTGAAGCATTGTATGGTAGGAGGTGTAGATCTCCTATTGGGTTGTTCAATGTAGCAGAGATGTTTGGCCCGAATTTGTCTTACCAAGCCATGGAAAAGGTAAAGGTGATTCAGACGTGAGGCGAAGAGAGTTAAAGATGGAGGTTGGGGATAGGGTATTCATAAAGGTGTCTTCCATGAAGAGAGTGATGCAGTTTGGTAAGAAGGGGAAGCTCAGCCCCAATATATGGGTCCTTCATCTTGAGAAGGGGTGGTAAGGTTGTGTATGGGCTGGAGTTGCCTTCTAGTTTGAGTTCCATTCACCCAGTATTCTATGTTTCTATGTTGAGGAGTGTATGGGCGATTCATCCCAAATCATGCCTATCAAGGATATTTGTATTTCAAATTCGTTGTCCTATGAGGAGGTCCCGATTGAGATCTTGGATCGTCAGGTTCTTTTATTGCTGACCAAGGATATAGCTTTGATAAAGGTTCTATGGAGGAACCACAAGATTGAAGAGACTACTTGGGAAGCTGAAGAGGAAATAAACTCCAAGTATCCATTCCAATTTTCTGCTCCGAAAGTTAGTGTAGAAGGTATACGTTCTTCATTATACTTTTGTTTTCAAACTTCGTTAAATGAAAGATTCACTTCCTTGTTTTTTTTTCTAAATTTGTTAAAGGTTAAAGTTGAGGTAGTAGGGTATAAATCGTGTTAGTCGTTCCTTGTCCCATCATTCAAGGACGAATGATTCAACTGGGAGAGAATTGGAACACCCTAGGTTTAGATTCTGGACATCATATGATTGGGGGTACTTGTCGTATGATAGGGTATTGTTTAGGTCTCTCAACTTATATATTTTTCACCATAGTTTTGATTAGTTTCTGTCAAAGGTTTGAATGAACATCAAAAGGGTTATTTGGAGATGATACGAGTGGTATAGTCCAAGCCATATATTACCTAGAGTCAACCCCCTTGGATTCTATCTTGGATATGGTTTGAGGGTACAAATCATATGGTATCGGTATAACTTATTCCAGTGGGAGTCCTATGGTGGACAGTGTGTGATGTTTAATATTCTAGCTAGGGTACGAGTGGCATGTACCACTTATATAGGGGAGGGGTATTCATACCCTCCTGCAGGAATTTATACAGTTTAAGCCGGGGGTATTTTGGGCATTTCCACTCTCAACCCCTTATGACCCTATGACTTAAAACACTTTTGGAATATCATTTACCATATTATTCTAAATCAAAAACACTAGAAACACTCTCAAATATCTCTTAAGCTCTTGGGGAAAAAAGAGGCTAAGGTTTCTTTCAAGGTGGTCAACTAAGGCTCTCAAGGGTGGTTTCTCTCTGTCTTCCTTCATATCTAAGGCATGTTACTTGTCCCTCATTTTAAGTTGAACTAAATTCATGTTTTAATGGATGGTTTTCATGATTTATTATGGGTATTATTTGGTTTTGAAATATATGTTGGGGGTTTTGGTTATTAATGGTTGGATAATGTTTTCCCATGTTTTACTTATGGTTTTTTATATTATAATGTTGGTTTGAGTATTGTGGAATGTGTGGTGATGGTAAATGGGTTTAGGGATACTTTGGATTCCCCAAATTTCTTGGTTTTGGTTTTGGAAACTATATGCCCTCAACATATTTGACAAAATGCCTATGAGAATGGTTTTGTCACATAGCTTGACTTTTATTGAAACTATTGCATTGCATAATATGGTAATGGAACCCTAAATAGTTTAAATGGTTTTAAATGATTTGATAATGCCTTAGTTTCCATGGTTTGGTTTTATTAGAAATCATAAGGGGTACATTGAAAACCCCTAAGGTTTGGATAATAACACTACTTGCAAGCTATAGTCGGTGTGACGGTAACACTACATAATTCCTTAGTAATTAATTGTAACGCCTCGATTCCCAAGAATCGGAATGCCACACGGTGCTTACAATCCCGAAGGACCACAAGCTAACCCTTTTTCTGATATCTGTACTTGTTCACTGCATTATATAATAAAATACATGCGAAAACTGGCTAACACTTGCCATAAGGTTCAAACATCTAGAAATATACAATAGCTTAAACCATACACTAATACATCTGTCTGAAAAGACTCTACACTGCCTGAGCTGTGGAGTTGAAGGGACAATTACCCCAACTAACTCCGTCTACTAAAATGAAATACTGTAATAACAATATCCTCAGATGATGAGGACTCACTGCTGCACCCACTGCTGCTATACAAGTGACTTCTAAGATGCTCCAAGTTTCACTCCTCTGAACCTATGGTGCCCCAAAATAAAAGAACATCATAGCGCGAATGCGTCAGTACTAAGATGTACTGAGTATGCAAGCAGGGAAGGCTAAATGCAAGGGCATATGCATGAACATTTAATCAACAGAATAATCATGAGAATAACGAACGATTAAACACATATATATGCACAGTTCACAACCACTATAACAATTGTAACAACTCCAGATACCACAGCTCGGATACCTCTTTAATGTGCTCAGAACTCACTACTGTACTGGGGTACTGCATTACTGAATCACAGGATAGCAACACTGTTCAATCGAATACACTCACACCCCTGACTCCTAAAGATTTATAAAGACACAGAAACCATGGGAAGTAGTTACATAACTCACCATGAAACCTCATAAGCAACTGAATATGTGGGGGTGCACACAATAATTTGAATAACATCTTTGATTTTGTAAAACATGCGTATGAAAAATGAAGACTCACATGGCTTGAATTTCATTATCCATACTTCTCATAAGATGAAAACAAGCAAGAGTTTCACTTAAAAGAAGTCAATGCAATGAACATGACTTTATAAGCATTTTATCAAACACCTTGGGGGAATAATATAACCAAAACTAATTCCAAAGACCATTAAGACAATACCATGCATTCGAATTGCCCAAAACCATCATTGATGCATATAAAAGAATAATTAAACCATAGAAAAGCAGAACCAAGCTATTATAAACAAAACCCTATTTAATAGTTGAAAACCATAAACCATGCAACATTGAAACCATGAATACATCCATAAAATCTATGCCTTATTAGAAATAATAAGTAGGGAAGATGAGCATGCCTTAAACCAAGAAAGATAATGGAAGAAAACCACCAAAGCAAGCCCCAAAGCAATTCCTAAGTTGAAACCCTAGCTTTTTTGACCCAAAAGCTCTTGAGATAATTATGATGTGTTTTGAAATAGTTTTATAAGTGTTAATGAATAGAATAATTGGGTAAATAACCTCTTAAGTGTATTGGAAGTTGTGGGTCATAATTAGGGTAATTAGGGAAATGTCCAAAATACCCTCACGTAAGTCCCTTGCAAACCCGACACAGAGATACGACTGACCCTCTTATGAGTTCTACCCTTCATTATTATTAGTTTCCACCAATCATACCTATGCCTTAACCTCTGTATCAGACACTGTCCATCATATGACTCATCTACCCAAGTCATAACATCAGCATATGATCTATACCCATGATCTGTATCCCTAGAAAAATGAATTACTAGAAGGATCAAACACAACCCACCCTAAAAGTCACCGATAAAAATCATACCAATCTTTATGACTCATACCCCTAAGTCATGACTATTCTAGTAATTGAAACCATCCTACCAACTAACACTGGTCAGCTTACGACAGGACCATACCACTCATAACCCAGATCATAGATCGTACCCTTGAATCATATTATCTTAGGAAAATGGATTTCAAGGAACATTTCTAAGGATAAAAGCAAGGATGTAATAGTATTACCATCCGATACAGTAACCAGCCATTCTACTCCTCCTACTTAGTGATCGAATTTTAGGATTAGCTACTAGATTAAAGTGGTGAGTTTTCATATTCCAAAAGGATCCATTTTATGTTCATGGATGTTTTCTCACACTTTAGATATTTCATGGTTATTGGTTTTGGCTATGGTTAGGGGCATGTCCCAATCGGATATTGGTTTTCTTTTGGTTAAAGGCTTTTATGGAACTACTATAGGTTGGTATGGGTAGGATCAGTAATGATGTCAGACTTAGTATTAGCATTGGTATTGGAGCTAATACCATTGGAATAAATTTCTCAATGTTTCATCATTTTATGTTATATTATGGAACTTGGATTGGTTATTATTTTGATTCTGGCTTATGGATTTGGTTTAGTTATGGTTATTGGTTGGGTTTGTCATGGTTGGGCTCATTTAGATCGATCACGGTCATAGACCTACCCCAGAGTCTTGGGATATATAATAATTCCATCTTATTATACATTTATGTAAAGCCCCAAAATTTGCTCCCAATACGTCACACAGTTCTCAAGACTATTAGTAGCCTTAACCTAACCCTTTTTGCCTTCTACTAAGTCTAAATATCATAATAAGGAAATATAGATATCAAAATCATGCTAAATGCGGAAACTATCTGAAATAATTGAGAATAAACTAAATATAATCTCTGGAAAATACTAATCTCAAGGATCTGAATCAAATCTAGTAGTCTGACAAGACTCTACTATTATTATCTAGAGAGTCAATAGGATAAACCCCAAACTGACTCAAACTGTATGAAAATAATACTGAATCATCTAAAATGATAAGCTGAATATCTGAATAACTATGTCCCCAAACAATGAGGACTCACCAGCTGTCAGATGTAGGTAGAGATGCTCGAAATCACTCATCCTGCTGAAACTGAGCACCTGAACCTACATTATGAGACAATGTAGGACATAGACGTATATAAAGATCAGTACTTTGAGGATGTACTAAGTATATGGGGTGAAATACGTAAATATAATATAATATCATTCATCATCATAGTTTGTAAAATAATGCATACAAAATGTAAATAACTCACACAAGCTGAAATATCAGAAAAACTGAAATCTGTTATCACGAATAACAAAGCATACTTTGTAAATCTAGTGAGTCATAACATTAAGTTCTTAAATCTATACTAGTGATCTGTCTGTAAATCATGCTACCTAAGTGTAGAAAGGACTCAATTTTATATCTAAAGTCTATAGCTATTATCTTTCTGTAAAGCATAATCTAAATAAAGTTATGAGCCTTTACACTTAGTTTTCTAAAAGCTTCTCTTTACTATAGGAAAAATACTTTAAAACTATTCTAAAAGCTTTTACTATTAGGGAGGTTCTTCTAACTGAGATAAAACATATGAGCTAACATGGAGTCTAACGTCTTGTTCCCCTAAGGGGAAAACCTCACGGTGGGGAGAGGTGTCTACTCTTGCCAAGGAGTATAACCTAATCTAAGTGATCACATCTGTAACTGTCATCCATATAGAAATGGGAATAATCTGATAATCTATACCTACGTTGGTTATGTAGTTTTATGGAAGATAGAGTATGCTAATCCCACAATTTCCATTTGATGCAAAATACTACTCTCATTTACTATGTATACTCATTCTATTGGAAATTCACTTTAAAACTAGCATAAGGGTTTATTCTGAAACCAATTAGGCATTTATCTGAATAAATCTGTAAGCAAAGCTAATCTTATTTCTGTAATCTATAATAAATTTGTAAAGTGGGTTCCAAATCTTATCTAAGGATCAAAAGATCAAGGCTTTCTGAAAATCTAAAAGTAAACTGATCATCTGATGCATTAAAGCATAATATTTCTTGAAATAATAATATTCAATCCAGGGATAGTAACTCACGCATCAATCTCATGTCAAAATATCATAATAATCATGCTTGGTAATGAAAACAATGACAGTTCATCTCAAAATATGGAAATTATTGCAATAGGCATGAAAACATGAAAATAAACATGCAATTCAACTTTTAAATCACATGAAATCTCATAATCTTGCAATGAGAAATAGTGGGTATGAATCCTAATTCAAACCTCGTGTAATTTCATGGAATATCATATAAATTTGAAACAAAAAAATGGTTTTGGGCATAAAGATGAAATCTGATCCTTGTTCATAAACCCTATATACTTTGATTGATGAAATTTCTAAGAAAGCTTGAACTTGAATCTCTATTTGGGTGTTTAAGAGATGATCTCTTGATTATATTGATTTGGGAATCCTCAATTTAGAGCATTCTTGGAGAAACATAGGAGGAATTTGATTTCTTGGAGTGTAAGCTATGAGTTGTAGGGTTTTTCTTTGAGAGAGAATGGATGAAAAATAAGCATACTAGGCTTAGAATGGGTTTAATCGTATGTTTTGGATGGATTGGGGGCTTGGGAATTGACCAATGAGCCCTTTTAAATTGTTGATCAGAACTGATAATCCTGACTGTGCATGCCACTGCGACGCGCCACTATCGCAGTGGTTCACTAGAAATAGGACAATTGGGAACTGGAAATTTACTGTGATGCGAAGACATCACGATGCTCCATAGGAATGTTATTTAGGCCATTGTCGTGATGCGGTACCATCGCGTTGGCCTACTGGAAATGGACAACTGGGAAATTGGACCTCACTGCAATACGAGCTTATCGTGGAGGTCCACTGGAATATGACGAAAGTAAAGTAAGCCTCCACAGCAATGCGGTGCTTATTCATATGGCACACTGTCAACACTAAAAACACCATACCGATTTTTGAATTTGGAAAAAATTGGTATCAATAGAAAGATTATTCAATTATCTATATGATGAAGGGTCTAAATCTGAAAATTTCATGTGTAACAAAAGTTATTCATTTTTTAAGCTAACCCTTGACATTTTAGGATCAAAATTAAGCTAGGAAAAAGTATGGTGTATTACAATATCTCCCTCTTGAGAACCTTTGTCCTCGAATGTGGCCAGTTAAGCTGAAAATACTGAGGAATATGAAGCTACAAGTTATCATGCACAACTAAATTAAATAGCATGACTGAATCTCAACATAATGAGCTACTGAACTGATCTACGAGTGCATGATTTTACATGAAAACAACTATATAGATGAATCTGAGACTGGGAAAGAACTGAATGAAGGAAGACTATTATCTTTGGCTGGATCTAAGTTCGTGAAGAAGAGATAAGGACACTTAGTATGCATGTTTTCTTCTACTTCCTAAGTTGCACCCTCAATGGAATGATTTTGCCACAGAACTTTGACCAAAAGAACTTCTTTGTTCCTTAGTCTACGGATCTGATGATCTAGAATCTCTACTGGACCTTCTTCATATGAAAGGCTATTCTGAATATCTATACTTTCTAGAGGGATTATAATGGTTGAATCGTCCATGCACTTCTTTAACAAGGACACATGGAATACTGGATTAACTAAGGATAAATTTGTGGGTAGCTCAAGCTCATACGCCACCTTCCCAACACAACTCAAAATCCGAAAGGGGCCTACATATTAGGGACTAAGCTTCCCCTTTTTGCCAAATCTCTTCACCCCCTTCAAGGGTAAAACTTTCAAATACACAAGATCATCAACCTCACCCACTTTGAACCAAGTAACTGGCGATCTATATCTCCGCCTATAAAGAGCTTGAAATGGGGCCATCTAAATACTAATATGGTAACTGTTATTATATACGAACTCAATCAACGACAAATGGTCAACCTAACTACCCTTGAAATCAAGAACACATGCCGTCAACATGTCCTCTAGAGTCTGAATGGTCCTTTACCCTGACTATCTTTCTGTAGTTGAAAATCCAAACTAAGTTGAACTTGGGTACCAAGACCCTTCTAAAAGGCTTTCCAAAACTGAGAGGTAAACTGAGTACCCCTATCTGAGATGATAGATAAAGGAACACCATGCAATCTGACTAATTCTCTGATATATGACTTAGCATAATCTTCAGTAGTGTAAGACGTGTGAACTGGTAAGAAATGCATTAACTTAGCCAATCTGTCTACAATAACCCAAATCGAGTCATGCTGATGATGCAAATGGGGTAATCCAGTCATAAAGTCCATATTTACATCTTCCCACTTCCAAGTAGGGATACTAAACTCTTGCAACGTACCACCAAGCCTTTAGTGTTCTACCTTAACCTACTGACAATTTACACACTTAGCTACAAATTCTTCTATATCTTTCCTCATAACACTCCATCAATAGACTTCCCGCAAGTCGTGGTACATCTTGGTGACTCCTGGATGAATGGAATAACCTGCACCATGCGCTTCTTCCATAATCTATTGCCTCAGATCATCAACACATAGCACACACAATCTACTTTGGTATCTCAACACACCACCTTCCTCTTTGGAGAAAAACTCTACCTTTTGGTCTTTACCTGACTCCTTCAATTTGACCAAACTAGAATCTTTATCTTGCTTCTCTTTCACTTTCGAAACTATGAAAGATTCGGAACTACTCTGAACCCAAATATTTCCTTCAGCTGAATCAACCAATCTCACAACTAATCTAGCTAACTGATAAACTTCTCGTACTAACTCCTTATTATTTTCCACATGAGCAACACAGTCCATGGACAATCTACTAGGGGTGTTTGCCACTACATTGGCCTTGCCCAGATGATACAACACAATTATAACATAATCCTTCTACAATTCTAACCACCTTCTCTGATGAAGATTCAACTCCTTCTGAGTAAACACATACTGCAAACTTTTGTGATCCATAAACACGTCAATATACACCCTATAAAGATAATTTCACTATATTTTCAAAGCAAAAACAATAGTAGCTAACTCAAGGTCATGGGTAGGGTAATTTTTTTCATGAGGCTTAATCTATTTGGAAGCATAAGCTAAAACTTTGCCTCTCTGCATTAGAACACAACCCTGACCAACTCTAGAAGCATCACAATACACCACAAAACCATTTGAACTATCAGGTAATGCCAAAACTGGGGCTAAAGTCAGTCGAGTCTTTAACTCCTAAAAACTCTTCTCATTGGAATCTGACCACTGAAACATGACTTTCTTCTATGTCAATCTAGACATAGGAGACACAATAGACGAGAAAACCTTAATGAAATGTCTGTAATAGCCATCTAAACCCAAGAAACTCCTAATGTCTAATGAAGAGATAGGTTTAGGCCAATTTCTTACTGCTTCTATATTTTGGGGATCAACTCGAATACCCTTACTAGAAATAATATGACCAAGGAAAGCTACTGACCTTATTCAAAACTCACATTTACTAAGTTCGGTGAACAACTGGTGATCCCTAAGAGTTTGCAACATAATTCTACGATGGTTTGCATGATCATCCTTACTATGAAAGTAGGCAACAATATCATCAATACGGATTATGACAATCATGTCTAGATACTATTTGAACACTCTGTTCATCAAATCCATGAAGGATGCTGGGGCATTTGTTAGTCCGATGGACATGACTAGAAACTCAAAATGACCATAACGAGTTCTGAAAGCTGTCTTTGAAATATCACACTCCCTTACTATAAGCTGATGATAGCTAGACCTAAGGTTTATCTTGAGAAGTAACTTGCACCTTTGAGATGATCAAATAGGTCATCAATTCTTAGAAGAGGATATTTGTTTTTGACTATAACTTTATTGAACTGACGATAGTCAATGCACATTCGCAAAGGACCATCTTTTTTTCACACGAATAGGACGGGAGCGCCCCATGGAGAAACACTAACACTTATGAAACCTTTATCTAAGAGATCTTTAAGTTGCTCTTTTAACTCTTTAAGCTCGACTGGAGCCATATGATATGCAGAACTAGGGATAGGCTAAGTATCTGGGAGAAGGTCGATTCTAAATTCTATTTCCCTATCGGAAGGTACCCCTAGCAAATCTTTGAGAAAAATATCAGGAAACTCATTGACCATTCTGAGTGACTAAATTGTTGTAGTCTCGGACTTAGTGTCTTTGACTCAATATAGATGATAGATACACCCTTTGGAAATCAAATTTCTAGCTTTAAGATAAGATATGAAATGACTCTTAGGAGACATTGAATTTCCTTCCCACTCAAAGATCGGCTCATTTAGGAACTAAAACTTCCCCACTCGGGTGCAACAATCTATGGATGCATAATAGGAATAGAGCCAACCCATACCCAGAATAAGGTCAAATTTAACCATATCTAACTCTATTACATCTGCTAACATGATTTTATGAAGGACAGAGATCAGACACTTTCTATAGATCTGTTTGGAAACAACTGGCTCACCCACTGGAGTAGAAACCAAGAAGGGCTCAGGGATCTTTTCAGGGCTTATTTCAAAATATGCTACAACTAAGGTGGTCACATAAGAGAAATTCTACCCGGGGTTTAACAATATATTAACATTAAGATAAAAGACACGAAACATACCAGAAACAATATCTGGTGAATCCTCCTGCTCCTGACGGGATGGTAAAGCATAAAACTAATTTTAGAGTTGACCGCCATCGATACTGGATAATTTGCCCTAAGGATGAACTAGGCGACCTAGAGGAGCTGGTGTACTAGTAGCCTGAGTCTGGGGATGAACATCTCGATTTCCCTTCTTATCGTGTGGACACTCTCTAATTCCATGACCCAACTAACCATAACCATATCAACCCTTCTGCCCTAAAATACACTCACCAGGATAATTCTTACCACACTTAGCACATGGAGGATAACTGGGCCTTCCACTCACATTATTCTAAGATTTGGACATAGAAAACTTACCCCACTACTTCTTCCTAGCTCTGGGAGTGGGAGCACTAGCTAAAGATGGGGCTGGCATAGATGAACAATTCTAAAACAATGAACGATGTCCTCCTCCAGACCTAGTCTGTCCATACTCAAACTACTTTATTCTATCTTTCTTATTTCCCCTCTCTTATATCTTTAACTTTTTTGCCTCAATCTGCAGAGCATGAATCATCAACCTAGCAAGATCCATGTCTTCAATAATCATGGCAGTCCTACACTCCTTGACTACCAAGCTACACACTTCAGTAACAAACTAACTCATACTTTTCCTCTGATCATCCATTGTATCGGGGGCGTACTTAGACAACTAATTTAACGTAAGGCAGTACTCCTTCACTATTATTAAGCCCTGCCTCAAATTTACAAACTCTTCTATCTTAGCTTCTCTCATTTCAGATAGAAAGAATCTATCTAGAAATTCATCTTAAAATACTTGACAACTCATAGGAGTTGTATTCTCACCTCTACCATTCTTCCACATAACTATCAAATCATATTCTACATCCTTTAATCTATAGGATTCCAACTCTACACTCTTCTCCTCAAAAATATGCATAATATGGGTGATCTTATTCAACTCATATAAATAAAGTTGTGGGTCCTCACCTGATTTCGACCCAAAGAACTCTAGCAGATTCATTCTTATGAATTCACGAATTCTAGCTGCTACTAAATCACTATTCTACTGAAGTAGGACTGCAGCCTGATGGTTACCCTAAACATTAGCAGTCAGTGCCTGGGTTAATGCCTAAAAGATAGACCTAAACTCAACATGAGATACATTTTTATTCAGAGGATCAATAAGCTGGGGTGGTTGGTTATAATTTCTACAATTGTTTGCTCAACGAGAAGGCATGTTCAACTCTCACATAAAACCACTAGTTAAAAGCAGATAGAGATATTCTAAGCATGATAGATCATAAAAGAAAGAGATGATTTTCTAAAATGTCCTGTAGTCTCTTGCTCATGAATGTGGCGCTTTCCACACCCATGTTCAAAACTCTACATAACGCGGCTTGTCTGACTCCCTAATACTCTTATAAACCTTAGGTTCTGATACAATGTTTGCAACGACCCAAAACCTGGTCCCGAGATAACACACGATGCTCAAGACTATGGGTAGCCTTAATCTAACCTTGTCTGCCTTTTACTAAGTCTGAATATCATAATAAGGAAATATAGATATCAAAATCATGCTGAATACAAAAATTGTCTGAAATAATTGAGAATAATTTGAATATAACTCTTAAAAATACTAATCTCAAGGGTCTAAATCTAATCGAGCAATCTGACAAGCCTCTGCTACTATTATCTAGAGAGTCATTAGGACAAACCCCCAACTTAATCAAACTGTCTGAAAAAAATACTGAATCATCTAAACTGATAAGTTGAAAATCTTAATAACTCAATCCCCAAACTATGAGGACTCACCAACTATCGGATATAGATGGAGATGCTCGAAAATCACTAACGCTACTGAAACTGTGCACCTGAACCTACATTATGAGATAATGTAGCACATAGACGTATATGTGGATCAGTACTTTGAGGATGTACTGAGTATATGGGGATGAAATACATAAGTAAAGCATAATATCATTCATCATCATAGTTTGTAAAACAATATATGCTAAATGTAAATGACTCACATAATCTAGAATATGAGAAATACTAAAATCTGTTATCATGAATAACAAATCATACTTTGTAAATCTAGTGAGTCATAAAATTTACTTTGAAAAGCTATAATAGTGATCGGTCTGTAAATTATGCTACCTACGTATAGAAAGGACTCAATTATATATCTTAAGTATATAGCTATTATCTTTCTGTAAAGCATAATCTAAATAAAGTTGTGAGCCTTTAAAACTTAGTTTTCTAAAAGCTTCTCTTTAATATAGGGAAAATAATTTAAAACTATTCTGAAAGCTTTTACTGTTAGGGAGGTTCTTCTAAACGACATAAACCATGTGAGCTAACATGGAGTACAACGTATTGTTTCCCTAAGGGAAAAATCTCATGATGGGAAGAGGTGGCATACTCTTGCTAAGGAGTATAACCTAATCTAAGTGATCACATATGTAACTGTCATCCATATTAAAATAAGAATAATCTGATAATCTTTACCTACGTTGGCTACATAATTCTGTGGAAGATAGGGAACATTAATCTCACACTTCCCGCTCGGTGCTAAATACTAATCCCTTATAATCTAAATGCTTATTCTGTTGGAAATCCACTTTAAAACTAGCGTAAAGGTTTATTCTGAAATCAATTATGCATTTATCTGAATAAATCTGTGAGCAAAGCTAATCTTATTTTTGTAATCTATAATAAATCTATAAAGTGGATTCCAAATCTTATCTAAGGATCGAAAGATTAAGGCTTTGTGAAAATATAAAAATAAACTGATCATCTGATGCATTAAAGCATAATCTTTCTTGAAATAATAATATTCAATCTAGAAATAACAACCCATGCATCAATCTCATGTCAAAACATCATAATAATCATGCTTGGTAATGAAAACAATGATAGTTAGCGTCAAAATCTAGAAATTACTGTAATAGACATGAAAATATGAAAATAAACATGAAATTCAACTTCTAAATCACTTGAAATCTCATAATCTTGCAATTAGAAATAGTGGGTATGAACCCTAATTCAAATCTCATGTAATTTCATAAAAAATCATATAAATTTACAATAAAAACTTGGTTTTGGACACAAGGATGAAAGAGGATCCTTCTTCATAAATCCCACATAACTTAATTGATAAAATTTCTAAGAAATCTTGAACTTGAATCTCTATTTGAGCCTTTGAAGATAATCGTTTGATTATCTTAATTTCTGAATCCTCAATTTAGAGCATTCTTGGAGAAACAATAGAGGAATTTGATTTCCTAGAGAGTAAGCTTTGAGTTCTAGGGTTTTTCTTTGAGAGAGAATGGATGAAAAATAAGCATAATAGGCGTAGAATAGGTTTAATCCTATGTTTTGTACGGATTGGGGGCTTGGGAATTGACCAAAGAGCCCTTTTTAAGTTTTGATCAGAAGTGGAAATACCGACTTTGCATTCCACCATGATGCGCCACTATCATAGTGGTTCACTGGAAGTAGGATAATTGGGAACTGGTAATTTACCGCAACATGGAGCCATTGCGGTTCTCCATAGAAATGTCATGTAGTCCATCATCATGACATGGTACCATTGCGTTGGCCTACTATAAATAGATAATTGAGTAATTAGACCTCACCGCGATGCGTGCTTAGTGCGGAGGTCCATTGGAATCAAACGAATTGAAATTAAGCCTCCACCGCGACGCGGTACTTGTTCAAATGGCACAATGTCAACACTAAAAACACCATAACTTCTCAACTGAATATTGGATATATACAAAACTGGTATTGATGGAAAGCTTATTCAATTCTCTTCACAATGAAGGGTCTAAATCTAAAAAATTTCACATGTAACAAAAGTTATTCATTTTTTAAGCTAACCCTTGACATTCTAGGAGAAAAATTGAGCTAGAAAAAAGTATGGGGTATTATAATTCCCAATTCATCCGACTTAAGATATGCATAAGGTTAGTTAGGTTGGGTATCAATGTGGTCTTCGATCCTGGTTGGACTAGAGATGCCCATTATGACAAGGCCCCAGGTTAGGTCGTGTCAAGTTGGTATCAAGGCTTTAGGTTCATGGATAATTGGGAGTCGACAAAGTTGTGTTGATTAGAGTCTCTTTTAAAGGTATGTATCATGCCACACTCATAAGGGAAAGATATAAGGAATTTAGGGATATTTTACTTTTTTGGTATTTTATTTTCAAACTAGGAGTCTAAGTCTTGGAATCTTCTTTAATCCTTGATAACGCTCAATCTACAGCTCTCGTGGGAGTGTAAAGCGGTCGTTAGCAAATATAGAACCCAACCTGGGTTGGGTGTCGATCCCACAGGGAATAGCTTGGCCAACAAGTAAGTAAAATTACTAGACTTTTAGTGCAAGTCTCGTAAAAAGGGGGGATTGTAATGTGTAACCAAAACAATAAAGTAAAAGCTGAAAATAGCAAAGTAAGCCATAAAATGCTGAATTTTGCGTGAGCTTTCTTTTGCGTCAAGTAAACTTTTCCGGGACAGATTTTCCATGCAGCAGTTTTGGTCCTTAGGCGTGTAAACTCCTTTTCCTTTCTTCGTGAGCTTTCTTTTGCGTCAAGTAAGCCATAAAATGCTGAATTTTGCATCATTTATACCTGAAACTTTACTAATCATGTTCGTTAGCTCATTTACAGGAAAAAGGACTAAAAGTGCATGAAATATATAATTTGTTCTCAAAACTAGGCTAAAATATGGGCAAAATATATTGATATAGGCGTGTAAATTCGCCTATCATCAAAACCCCACACTTAGAGCTTTGTTCGTCCTCGAACAACATATCATGTCCTTCTTCACATCAACTTAGGGTTTTACAGCAACAACACAAAACATTCTTCAAGTCAAGCACAACAATTATCAACAAAGAGTAGCTTTCCGATTATAAGTAGAAACAGTTTAACCTCTAGCGTAGACTAGTGATGGTGATCAACTCGCATGCAAACGTTAAGGTACATAGAATCATATACAACTATCCAAAGCTCATCAACCATGTGTGTCTCACAATATAGTACCCATAATTACTCACAAATATAACATATTTTTCAAACATGGGTATCAAAATGTCCTTGCTCTCACTCTCACAAAGAATTCATATGTAGCAACTGATGACCATAGGCTTTCCCTTAATGTAGTACTCTACTAAATGTCAGAATGCTAAGCTTAGGATCAAGTAGGTCTTTTGATGGTTGTAATGTAGGCTAAGGGACGGGTAGGATCAGCTATTTTGGCCAGAAATAGTAACTAAGTTCCTAAGCACTTTAATACATCACATTGTATCATTGACACTTTTTTCTTTCAACCTTTCTTTATTTTATTCTTCCACCCTTGTTCTCAGCTTTTGTTTTTCAATTTTAAGCACAACTCACTTTTCAGCTTTCTTTTCCTTTTTCTTTTCACAACATACCTCTTATGATAGCACTTTCTTTTTCATAACACATTCAAGCACCATTAAAATTTAAAGCATCATACTCACCCAATTTCCTCTTATGTTGTCACATGACTTTTTAAATTTAAAGCACTTAGGAATTTGGATCAAATTACGGTCATGAAAAAAAATGGATTAGGCTTACATACACTGTTGTCAAAGAAATAGGCTAAAGGCTCAAAAGGGTTTAACTAGGGATGATGTCCATGGGTAGGTAAAACTGAAGGTAAACAAATATAGGTTGCCAAAGAAATGCCTAAATCATATCCTACTTACACTCCTTATTTTCGCTTTGCATACATACCAGGCAAGTTCTAGCATCAGCCACAAACATAGAAGATACTATTAATCTCACACACACAAGGCATATGGTCGACTTTATTGGAAGTAATATAGACTCTCAACCCAACAAGTGAAAGAATTGAACCACTTAATATCACATAATGAGTCACAACTAGAGCCTAAACGTCTCAATAGTCATAATTGTAGCACATACTCTTGTTATAATCTCATGCTGCCTATTAGAATTATTTCATGCGAAGCTAAAAAAAAATTTACTACTAAAAAAACTAAGCAAACAAACATGAATAAATGCAAATGCGGATCGATAAGTATAGCATGCAAATACCATCACCCCACACTTAGACGGGGCACACTGTCCTCAGTGGAAAATAAATAAGAAGAACCTGGTTAGTCGGACTCATTCTCTATGTCTGGGGTCATACCCCTTGCATCGGAATCATCATCAGAGTCATCATCCTTAGAAGTTCCACATAAGTATCCCACTTAATTCCAAGAGTGAGTTGAGGTGTTTGCATCAAGGAGGGTTCTCCTTGCTCTCTTTGGCCTCCTTTCTTGCCTTTTTGTGAAGTGGTAGCCTTTTCTTTGCCTTGTCTTGCTTTGGGAGCCATTGTACCTGAGACTAGAAATAGTGTTAATGGTAGCACAATCTCAATGGTTACAATCTATACACAAGCAGTAGGGGTACCACCCCACACTTAGTTTTGTTGATACAAATCAGTGAAGTGAAAGTGGTCGATTACTTAGACTTCATCGACATACGTTTTAGGATTATATTCTGACAAGAAATTCAGCAATGCATCACTTACTTGCAGCCATTGGACTACTTTCATGGTAGATATAACAACACTACTACATAGGGGTAACCACATGGTATAGTTTCTATCAATAAACTCAACCTCCTATGTCGGTAGGTAGTTATAAGTCTTATTCCGATGAACGGGATATTCTAACATGTAAGTATTCAAGTGACAAGATTATGCAATGTTCATTACTATAGCAATTCCACAAGTAGTATAACAATGCATCAAAATCAAATTCAAGTCAGAAATAAGTTAAGAGCATCCTAACGTACATGTTCACTCACTTGGTTTTGTATCAACAATTCAAACACGTTCACATCACCAATACTTTTTCAGGATTTAGCAATTCATAATAGGTGTAGTAAAGTAGAACTTACAAAATTTAAATGAAGAACAAAGTAGTACTTACTTGGTTGAAGTCTTTGGATGATGTTCTTGTGAAGAAAAAGAGCAAAAGGAAACTTTTTGATAGGATTTGGAGACTATAGGTGGTGCATGAGCTAGGTTTCCAATGTGTTTTTGGTTCAAGATTAAGTCTCATATTTGTAAGAAAAGGTTGGGTTGAGTTTTGACCCATTAAAATCGGATTTGGAGACCAAAAGTGACCATAGGCGATGCCTAATGCTTTGCCTAGTTGAGCAGAATGCCATAGCATATGCCATGCATTTATTTAAGAATGCCATACACTATGCCATGCATTTATTTAAGAATGCCATACACTATGCGGCGCATAGTCTATGGTATATGAGATCCTGAGACCTAATGCTATAGCATAGGCAGCGCATAGTCAAAAGCACACTTAGGAATGGGCGGTGCATAGTGTATAGCACACTAGATTCCGAGACCTTAGGCTATAGGATAGGTTTTGCATTGTTCATGGCCTAGTTTTACCTAGTCCTAGCCTTCCTCGATGCCTATTTAAGCATGAGTAATGCTCAATCCATACCCTTATGCATCCTTATACCTAACTTACCACCTTTACCATTCAATACATCCAAATCGTCATTTGAAACCAATCTCCTCGTTGAATACCTCTTGCACCTATATTTGCTCAAAACAATAAAAACGATTAGTACGATGGGTTGCCTCCCACCAAGCGCCTTAGTTTTGGTCGTGGCACGACTCTTATTTTTGGATTTTCATTAATTAAAAACAAGACAAGTACTAGAATGAAAGAAAATGATAAACGATAAATGAAAAATGATAAACAATGGGTTGCCTCCCATCTAGCGCCTTATTTATTGTCGTGGCACGACATGGTTACCTCGAGTACTCAGACTTCGTTGAGGTAAATAGTGGATCGTTTTCTAAAAGGATTTAGACGGCAATGAGGCTTACCTGTGGGCATGCGATCTTCTTCGAGATGGCTCCTACGTTTCTCCGGAGAGTCACCAATTATATCATCAATAGTCCAACCCATAGCTCTCTTGTACCTCATCAGAGCAGAGATGAGAGCCTCCACGTGCTGTTCACTTAAATCATCCACCACACTTATCGGAAGTATACTTCCACTTTCCAAGAACACATACCTTAGATAATCGGGAAGCTCTTACGATTCTAGCATTGGTGGCTCGTCAATGGGAGTCTTCGCTGTTGGTTGATTCTTGAGATCACAATCTGGTTGCTTAGGAGTATAAGGCTCTATTTCTATTAGAGCACTCATAAGTTCTTCATAACCTTCATTATCTTCATGCTCAACTTTCAGTGGCACAGCAGACAATGGCTCAACAGTAGGCTATTTCTCTATAGATAATTCTTTCGTATCCTCATGATGAACATATAACTCATTCATATCGCTGGGCTGCTTCATTGTTTTGCATATATCAAACTGTACCACTTCGTCATTAATTCGAAACAAAAGCTTATTTTCTTTAATGTCAATAAACACACTTCCAGTTGCAAGGAAGGGACGTCCCAAGATGATGGGAACTTCAGAATCCTCCTTACAATCCAGAATAACAAAGTCTGCAGGAAAGATGAATAAAGAAACCTTCACCAACACATCATTCAAGATACCCACAGGTCGTTTTACCGACCTATCAGCCAACACGAGCCTCATATTGGTTGGTGTAGGATCGCCTAGCCCCAACTTCTTGTAGATGGATAGTGGCATCAAATTGATGCTAGCTCCCAAATCGCACAATGCCTTATCAAAATCCAACGATCCAATTGTGCAAGGAATAGTGAAAGCTCCAGGATCTGCCTTCTTTTGAACTAGCGATCTTGTAGCGATTGCACTACAATGATGAACATTATCCGTTAAGTCATAACTTGCTGCCCGATTCTTTGTCAAGAGATCCTTCATAAATTTCGCATACCCAGGCATTTGTTCAAGTGCCTCCACCAATGGAACATTAATGGTGAGCTGCTTTAACATATTCATGAATTTGCTGAACTTTGTGTCATCCGCCACCTTCTTCAATCTTTGGGGAAAAGGTGGTGGTTGGTATGGAAGTGTTTTCTCCATGGTTTTTTTCTCCTCTTGCTTCTGTTTTTCCACTTTTTCAGGCTGCACGTCACTAGGTGAAACGTCCCTGATGTTGGGAGTAGTTGTTGCGGCTTCTTCTCCTTTTGTAACATCACTAGGTGTAATGTCCATGTCCGCAACTTCATCAACCACTTGCTTGCCTTTTTCTGAAGTTTCCAGCACCTTACCACTTCTGGTAGTGATGGCCATGCATGACCCATCATTCTTTGGGTTTTGCACAGTATCGCTTGGTAAGGTGCCAGCCTTTCTTTGATTGAATGCTGCTGAAAGTTGGCTCAATTGCTGCTCTATTTGCCTGATAGAAGTGGAATGAGAATCAACTAGTTGCTTCATGGAGGACAAATCATCAATCACCTCCTTAACTCCTGCGCTCGTTGCTTCCACTCCTTTCAATAACTTAGCCATCATGTCTTCCATACTCCCAGAATTAGATGTGGTGGTATCACGTCTACCAGGGGGAACGTACAAACCACTCTTTTCATTATTTTTCTTCCAACTACCTTGGTCTTTGCTTCCTGATTTATCATAATAGTTTCGACCTTGGTTTCCTTGGGCATTCCCACGGAAACCCCCCTGATTGTTCAAGTAGTTGGCCGCCTCTTCAGAATCAGATTCGTCTCTTCCTTTTAGCGCTACAGCTTTCACATTTTCAGTCTTCCCTGATAATAAGTGCTTTGTCAGAAGATCCAATTGTGTTTTCATGTGCGCCATGTCTTGCTCACGTTCTTCTTCTCTTCTTCTTTGGTCTGCAGACATGCCAATAGATAAAGTGGGGCTTGCTACCTCAGAATCCCTGGTATGCCAAGCTCTACTTTGCTTTGTCATGCGATCTAGCATATTGCTTGCTTGACCAAAGGTGAGGTCCATGAAAGAACCTCCAGCTGCGTTGTCCACCACTGGTTTAGTTATTGAATTCAAGGCTCTATACAAGATCTCCATGAGGTGAACATTAGTCATGTGATGGTTTGGGCATCTCGCTAGCTTTGTCTTGAACCTCTCCCATGTTTCATGAAGAGCTTTAGAGGGAAGCTGACGAAAGTTGCTGATTTCATCTCTCAATTGAGCCCTTTTGGATGGCGGAAAGAATCTTTCTAGGAAAGCGTCTCTCAATTGCCTCCAATTTGTAATTGAATCAGGAGTCAGCCCATTCAACCATAGTGTTGCCTCCCCAGACAGAGACAATGGAAATAGACGTAATCGAATAGCATTCTGACCAACACCAGGATTGTCAAAAGACTTGCATGTAGAAATAAAGTTGATGAGATGCATATTCGGATCGTCGCCTGCTAGTCCACCAAATAATCCCTTGAGTTGCAATAACTGAATCATGGTGCTTGTGATGTTGAACTTGGCTTCGGGCGCTAATGGTGGTGGAATTATAGCTCCAGTGTCTCCGGCTTCATCCAAATCGTCATTATCATAATCAAAAGGAATTTGCACAGTTCGACGATCAGGTCTCAATCGCGCTTGACGATCTCTCCTCTGCACGGGTTCCGCCATCTCAGCAGTATGCCGTGGGTTTAGTAGCTCTTCATCGCCTAGATACTCATCGTCAGGATTTGTTGCTCGCCTATGGTTATCAATATTCTGTTGATGAACTTGAGCAGCCATCCTATCAATTTCACGTTGTGCATCCATTCTGTCAATAGAACCTGAATAAAACAAATACAATAACTAAAAGTAATAATACGAGAATCTTTGACCAAAGGGTCTAGTAATTATCACGAACTTGATTGACACTCGTATTCCCCGGCAACGGTGCCAATTTTTGATAACGCTCAATCTACAGCTCTCGTGGGAGTGTAAAGCGGTCGTTAGCAAATATAGAACCCAACCTGGGTTGGGTGTCGATCCCACAGGGAATAGCTTGGCCAACAAGTAAGTAAAATTACTAGACTTTTAGTGCAAGTCTCGTAAAAAGGGGGGATTGTAATGTGTAAACAAAACAATAAAGTAAAAGCTGAAAATAGCAAAGTAAAAAGAGGAAGAATGTTACGTAAGTTGTAAACAATGAGAATTGAGGCGTTGGGGTTATGTCCACCTTCTGAGGTATACGTCTCTATTGGCTATGAGTGTGTAGAGTCTTGACATGCAATTGCTTATAGAGAATTGTAGTCGATGGTAAATCCAAGCGTCTCTCGACCTAAACAAGGACTATTTCACTTTAACTCTCTCGAGCTTAAAGCGTGTCTAACGGTACGAATTCTCCAAGAGGTTAGTCCAGTTACGACACTAGCTTTTTAATAGGAAAGGGTGTCCTACTACTTTGACATTATCTCTTTTCCAGACAAATAACCTTTCTCTCGAACAAGTTAAATGTTAGACTGGCGTTATTCTATGCGTTTGCAGCCACAAGAATTTGCATTAAGATGAAGAGAATAATGATATAAGCAATATACGTGTCTCGAACTCACAAACTCACAGCAATAGATAGTATCTCATTCGGCTTCCATAACCCCAACAGAGAAGTTTAGTTACCCATGAGTGCGAAGGAGATCACGATTTGCATTGTTATTGTTGAGTAATGGCATGTGGATTAGGTGATAGGTGTGTGGCGTGATTCCTTAGCAAGTAACGATTCTCTTGTTGTGGAATTTAAGAATAGAATTAATGGAAAGATTAGAAGAGTTGTAATTGAGAAGTAGAATGTGTCTCTCCACTAAGGGAGGACTTGCCTCTCCACTAAGGGAGGACTTAATTTAAAAATCTCTAGCATGATAGGGTATTTATAATACTCCTATCCTACTCCTACTATGCTAATGAAATAAATAACCAAATCCTACTAAACTAAGGAAATACTTAACCTATTTGTACTAGGTTAATGTAACATTCTCCTAATCCAAATAAACTAATGAAATACATAACCCAATTGTACTAGGTTAATGTATCATTGTCAAAATCCAGCTTTGTGTCTGTAAGTCCCCAAAGTCTTCAGAAATGCTGTTTTAGCCCGGGACAGATTTTCCATGCAGCAGTTTTGGTCCTTAGGCGTGTAAACTCCTTTTCCTTTCTTCGTGAGCTTTCTTTTGCGTCAAGTAAGCCATAAAATGCTGAATTTTGCATCATTTATACCTGAAACTTTACTAATCATGTTCGTTAGCTCATTTACAGGAAAAAGGACTAAAAGTGCATGAAATATATAATTTGTTCTCAAAACTAGGCTAAAATATGGGCAAAATATATTGATATAGGCGTGTAAATTCGCCTATCATCAACACCCCACACTTAGAGCTTTGTTCGTCCTCGAACAACATATCATGTCCTTCTTCACATCAACTTAGGGTTTTACAGCAACAACACAAAACATTCTTCAAGTCAAGCACAACAATTATCAACAAAGAGTAGCTTTCCGATTATAAGTAGAAACAGTTTAACCTCTAGCGTAGACTAGTGATGGTGATCAACTCGCATGCAAACGTTAAGGTACATAGAATCATATACAACTATCCAAAGCTCATCAACCATGTGTGTCTCACAATATAGTACCCATAATTACTCACAAATATAACATATTTTTCAAACATGGGTATCAAAATGTCCTTGCTCTCACTCTCACAAAGAATTCATATGTAGCAACGGATGACCATAGGCTTTCCCTTAAGAATGCTAAACTTAGGATCAAGTAGGTCTTTTGATGGTTGTTATGTAGGCTAAGGGACGGGTAGGATCAGCTATTTTGGCCAGAAATAGTGACTAAGTTCCTAAGCACTTTAATACATCACATTGTATCATTGACACTTTTTTCTTTCAACCTTTCTTTATTTTATTCTTCCACCCTTGTTCTCATCTTTTGTTTTTCAATTTTAAGCACAACTCACTTTTCAGCTTTCTTTTCCTTTTTCTTTTCACAACATACCTCTTATGATAGCACTTTCTTTTTCATAACACATTCAAGCACCATTACAATTTAAAGCATCATACTCACCCAATTTCCTCTTATGTTGTCACATGACTTTTTTAATTTAAAGCACTTAGGAATTTGGATCAAATTACGGTCTTGAAAAAAAATGGATTAGGCTTACATACACGGTTGTCAAAGAAATAGGCTAAAGGCTCAAAAGGGTTTAACTAGGGATGATGTCCATGGGTAGGTAAAACTGAAGGTAAACAAATATAGGTTGCCAATGAAATGCCTAAATCATATCCTAACTTACACTCCTTATTTTCGCTTTGCATACATACCAGGCAAGTTCTAGCATCAGCCACAAACATAGAAGATACTATTAATCTCACACACACAAGGCACATGGTCGACTTTATTGGAAGTAATATAGACTCTCGACCCAACAAGTGAAAGAATTGAACCACTCAATATCACATAATGAGTCACAACTAGAGCCTAAACGTCTCAATAGTCATAATTGTAGCACATACTCTTGTTATAATCTCATGCTGCCTATTAGAATTATTTCATGCGAAGCTAAAAAAAAATTTACTACTAAAAAAACTAAGCAAACAAACATGAATAAATGCAAATGCGGATCGATAAGTATAGCATGCAAATACCATCACCCCACACTTAGACGGGGCACACTGTCCTCAGTGGAAAATAAATAAGAAGAACCTGGTTAGTCGGACTCATTCTCTATGTCTGGGGTCATACCCCTTGCATCAGAATCATCATCAGAGTCATCATCCTTAGAAGTTCCACATAAGTATCCCACTTAATTCCAAGAGTGAGTTGAGATGTTTGCATCAAGGAGGGTTCTCCTTGCTCTCTTTGGCCTCCTTTCTTGCCTTTTTGTGAAGTGGTAGCCTTTTCTTTGCCTTGTCTTGCTTTGGGAGCCATTGTACCTGAGACTAGAAATAGTGTTAATGGTAGCACAATCTCAATGGTTACAATCTATACACAAGCAGTAGGGGTACCACCCCACACTTAGTTTTGTTGATACAAATCAGTGAAGTGAAAGTGGTCGATTACTTAGACTTCATCGACATACGTTTTAGGATTATATTCTGACAAGAAACTCAGCAATGCATCACTTACTTGCAGCCATTGGACTACTTTCATGGTAGATATAACAACACTACTACATAGGGGTAACAACATGGTATAGTTTCTATCAATAAACTCAACCTCCTATGTCGGTAGGTAGTTATAAGTCTTATTCCGATGAACGGGATATTCTAACATGTAAGTATTCAAGTGACAAGATTATGCAATGTTCATTACTATAGCAATTCCACAATTAGTATAACAATGCATCAAAATCAAATTCAAGTCGGAAATAAGTTAAGAGCATCCTAACGTACATGTTCACTCACTTGGTTTTGTATCAACAATTCAAACACGTTCACATCACCAATACTTTTTCAGGATTTAGCAATTCATAATAGGTGTAGTAAAGTAGAACTTACAAAATTTAAATGAAGAACAAAGTAGTACTTACTTGGTTGAAGCCTTTGGATGATGTTCTTGTGAAGAAAATGAGCAAAAGGAAACTTTTTGATAGGATTTGGGGACTATAGGTGGTGCATGAGCTAGGTTTCCAATGTGTTTTTGGTTCAATATTAAGTCTCATATTTGTAAGAAAAGGTTGGGTTGAGTTTTGACCCATTAAAATCGGATTTGGAGACCAAAAGTGACCATAGGCGGTGCCTAATGCTTTGCCTAGTTGAGCAGAATGCCATAGCATATGCCATGCATTTATTTAAGAATGCCATACACTATGCCATGCATTTATTTAAGAATGCCATACACTATGCGGCGCATATTCTATGGCATATGAGATCCTGAGACCTAATGCTATAGCATAGGCGGCGCATAGTCAAAAGCACACTTAGGAATGGGCGGCGCATAGTGTATAGCACACTAGATTCCGAGACCTTAGGCTATAAGATAGGTTTTGCATTGTTTGTGGCCTAGTTTTACCTAGTCCTAGCCTTCCTCGATGCCTATTTAAGCATGAGTAATACTCAATCCATACCCTTATGCATCCTTATACCTAACTTACCACCTTTACCATTCAATACATCCAAATCATCATTTGAAACCAATCTCCTCGTTGAATACCTCTTGCACCTATATTTGCTCAAAACAATAAAAACAATTAGTACGATGGGTTGCCTCCCACCAAACGCCTTAGTTTTGGTCGTGGCATGACTCTTATTTTTGGATTTTCATTAATTAAAAACAAGACAAGTACTAGAATGAAAGAAAACGATAAACGATAAATGAAAAACGATAAACAATGGGTTGCCTCCCATCTAGCGCCTTATTTATTGTCGTGGCACGACATGGTTACCTCGATTACTCAGACTTCGTCGAGGTAAATGGTGGATCATTTTCTAAAAGGATTTAGACGGCAATGAGGCTTACCTGTGGGCATGCGATCTTCTTCGAGATGGCTCCTACGTTTCTCCGGAGAGTCACCAATTATATCATCAATAGTCCAACCCATAGCTCTCTTGTACCTCATCAGAGCAGAGATGAGAGCCTCTACGTGTTGTTCACTTAAATCATCCACCACACTTATCGGAAGTATACTTCCACTTTCCAAGAACACATACCTTAGATAATCGGGAAGCTTTTGTGATTCTATCATTGGTGGCTCGTTAATGGGAGTCTTCGCTGTTGGTTGATTCTTGAGATCACAATCTGGTTGCTTAGGAGTATAAGGCTCTATTTCTGTTAGAGCACTCATAAGTTCTTCATAACCTTCATTATCTTCATGCTCAACTTTCAGTGGCACAGCAGACAATGGCTCAACAGTAGGCTGTTTCTCTATAGATAATTCTTTCGTATCCTCATGATGAACATATAACTCATTCATATCGCTGGGCTGATTCATTGTTTTGCATATATCAAACCGTACCACTTCGTCATTAATTCGAAACAAAAGCTCATTATCTTTCATGTCAATAAGCACACTTCCAGTTGCAAGGAAGGGACGTCCTAAGATGATGGGAACTTCAGAATCCTCCTTACAATCCAGAATAACGAAGTCTGCAGGAAAGATGAATGAAGAAACCTTCACCAACACATCATTCAAGATACCCACAGGTCGTTTGACCGACCTATCAGCCATCACGAGCCTCATATTGGTTGGTGTAGGATCGCCTATCCCCAACTTCTTGTAGATGGATAGTGGCATCAAATTGATGCTAGCTCCCAAATCGCACAATGCCTTCGCAAAACCCAACGATCCAATTGTGCAAGGAATAGTGAAAGCTCCAGGATCTGCCTTCTTTTGAACTATCGATCTTGTAGCGATTGCACTACAATGATGAACATTATCCGCCAAGTCATAACTTGCTGCCCGCTTCTTTGTCAAGAGATCCTTCATAAATTTCACATACCCAGGCATTTGTTCAAGTTCCTCCACCAATGGAACATTAATGGTGAGCCGCTTTAACATATTCATGAATTTGCTGAACTTTGTGTCATCCGCCACCTTCTTCAATCTTTGGGGAAAAGGTGGTGGGTATGGAAGTGTTCTTTCCATGGTTTTTTTCTCCTCTTGCTTCTGTTTTTCCACTTTTTCAGGGTGCACGTCACTAGGTGAAACGTCTCTGAAGTTGGGAGTAGTTGTTGCGGCTTCTTCTCCTTTTGTAACGTCACTAGGTGTAATGTCCATGTCTGCAACTTCGTCAACCACTTGCTTGCCTTTTGCTGAAGTTTCCAGCACCTTACCACTTCTGGTAGTGATGGCCATACATGACCCATCATTCTTTGGGTTTTGCACAGTATCGCTTGGTAAGGTGCCAGCCTTTCTTTGATTGAATGCTGCTGAAAGTTGGCTCAATTGCTGCTCTATTTGCCTGATAGAAGTGGAATGAGAATCAACTAGTTGCTTCATGGAGGACAAATCATCAATCACCTCCTTAACTCCTGCGCTCGTTGCTTCCACTCCTTTCAATAACTTAGCCATCATGTCTTCCATACTCCCAGAATTAGATGTGGTGGTATCACGTCTACCAGGGGGAACGTACAAACCACTCTTTTCATTATTTTTCTTCCAACTACCTTGGTCTTTGCTTCGTGATTTATCATAATAGTTTCGACCTTGGTTTCCTTGGGCATTCCCACGAAAACCCCCCTGATTGTTCAAGTAGTTGGCCTCCTCTTCAGAATCAGATTCGTCTCTTCCTTTTAGCGCTACAGCTTTCACTTTTTCAGTCTTCCCTGATAATAAGTGCTTTGTCAGAAGATCCAATTGTGTTTTCATGTGCGCCATGTCTTGCTCACGTTCTTCTTCTCTTCTTCTTTGGTCTGCAGACATGCCAATAGATAAAGTGGGGCTTGCTACCTCAGAATCCCTGGTATGCCAAGCTCTACTTTGCTTTGTCATGCGATCTAGCATATTGCTTGCTTGACCAAAGGTGAGGTCCATGAAAGAACGTCCAGCTGCGTTGTCCACCACTGGTTTAGTTATTGAATTCAAGGCTCTATACAAGATCTCCATGAGGTGAACATTGGTCATGTGATGGTTTGGGCATCTCGCTAGCTTTGTCTTAAACCTCTCCCATGTTTCATGAAGAGCTTCAGAGGGAAGCTGACGAAAGTTGCTAATTTCATCTCTCAATTGAGCCCTTTTGGATGGCGGAAAGAATCTTTCTAGGAAAGCGTCTCTCAATTGCCTCCAATTTGTAATTGAATCAGGAGTCAGCCCATTCAACCATAGTGTTGCCTCCCCAGACAGAGACAATGGAAATAGACGTAATCGAATAGCATTCTGACCAACACCAGGATTGTCAAAAGACTTGCATGTAGAAATAAAGTTGATGAGATGCATATTCGGATCGTCGCCTGCTAGTCCATCAAATAATCCCTTGAGTTGCAATAACTGAATCATAGTCTTGTGATGTTGAACTTGGCTCCGGGCGCTAATGGTGGTGGAATTATAGCTCCAGTGTCTCCGGCTTCATCCAAATCGTCATCATCATCATCAAAAGGAATTTGCACAGTTCGACGATCAGGTCTCAATCGTGCTAGACGATCTCTCCTCTGCACGGGTTCCGCCATCTCAGCAGTATGCCGTGGGTTTAGTAGCTCTTCATCGCCTAGATCCTCATCATCAGGATTTGTTGCTCGCCTACGGTTATCAATATTCTGTTGATGAACTTGAGCAGCCATCCTATCAATTTCACGTTGTGCATCCATTCCGTCAATAGAACCTGAATAAAACAAAAACAACAACTAAAAGCAAAAATACGAGAATCTTTGACCAAAGGGTCTAGTAATTATCACGAACTTGATTGACACTCGTATTCCCCGGCAACGGCGCCAATTTTTGATAACGCTCAATCTACAGCTCTCGTGGGAGTGTAAAGCAGTCGTTAGCAAATATAGAACCCAACCTGGGTTGGGTGTCGATGCCACAGGGAATAGCTTGGCCAACAAGTAAGTAAAATTACTAGACTTTTAGTGCAAGTCTCGTAAAAAGGGGGGATTGTAATGTGTAACCAAAACAATAAAGTAAAAGCTGAAAATAGCAAAGTAAAAAGAGGAAGAATGTTACGTAAGTTGTAAACAATGAGAATTGAGGCGTTGGGGTTATGTCCACCTTCTGAGGTATACGTCTCTATTGGCTATGAGTGTGTAGAGTCTTGACATGCAATTGCTTATAGAGAATTGTAGTCGATGGTAAATCCAAGCGTCTTTCGACCTGAACAAGGACTATTTCACTTTAACTCTCTCGAGCTTAAAGCGTGTCTAACGGTACGAATTCTCCAAGAGGTTAGTCCAGTTACGGCACTAGCTTTTTAATAGAAAAGGGTGTCCTACTACCTTGACATTATCTCTTTTCCAGACAAATAACCTTTCTCTCGAACAAGTTAAATGTTAGACTGGCGTTATTCTATGCGTCTGCAGCCATAAGAATTTGCATTAAGATGAAGAGAATAATGATATAAGCAATATACGTGTCTCGAACTCACAAACTCACAACAATAGATACTATCTCATTCGGCTTCCATAACCTCGATAGAGAAGTTTAGTTACCCATGAGTGTGAAGGAGATCATGATTTGCATTGTTATTGTTGAGTAATGGCGTGTGGATTAGGTGATAGGCGTGTGGCATGATTCCTTAGCAAGTAACGATTCTCTTGTTGTGGAATTTAAGAATAGAATTAATGGAAAGATTAGAAGAGTTGTAATTGAGAAGTAGAATGTGTCTCTCCACTAAGGGAGGACTTGCCTCTCCACTAAGGGAGGACTTAATTTAAAAATCTCTAGCATGATAGGGTATTTATAATACTCTTATCCTACTCCTACTATGCTAATGAAATAAATAACCAAATCCTACTAAACTAAGGAAATACTTAACCCATTTGTACTAGGTTAATGTAACATTCTCCTAATCCAAATAAACTAATGAAATACATAACCCAATTGTACTAGGTTAATGTATCATTGTCAAAATCCAGCTTTGTGTCTGTAAGTCCCCAAAGTCTTTAGAAATACTGTTTTAGCCCGGGACAGATTTTCCATGCAGCAGTTTTGGTCCTTAGGCGTGTAAACTCCTTTTCCTTTCTTCATGAGCTTTCTTTTCCGTCAAGTAAGCCATAAAATGCTGAATTTTGCATCATTTATACCTAAAACTTTACTAATCATGTTCGTTAGCTCATTTACAGGAAAAAGGACTAAAAGTGCATGAAATATATAATTTGTTCTCAAAACTAGGCTAAAATATGGGCAAAATATATTGATATAGGCGTGTAAATTCGCCTATCATCAATCCTAATATTTCTTCTTTTTAGATCATGCCTCGACGATCTGAGATACAAAGTAACTCTTCATTCCCAACTGGGGATAATGTTGAAGGGACATGTACTACTAAGGGGATTTATACTCGATCTAGGGGTCTAGTTCCTGATATTTTTGTAGTTCCACCAGTTTCTACTAGTCATCCTCAAGGTGAGGTGACCAATACAAAATTTTGCCAATCGATTCATGTTATCGCTCAGTTGGTTCCTGCTCAATCTGATCGAGATTCATCTAGTGTTCCATCTGTTGATGCCACAAGGGTTGGCCAATTTATAAAGATGAATCCAACTAATTTTACTGGTGTGAAGGTAGAGGTGGATCCTCAAGGTTTCTTGGAAGAAATGGAGAAAATCTTCAAAGTGATGCAGGTAACGAATGTGGAAGGTATGAATTTTACTTCTTACCAACTTAAGGATATGGTGTACCAATGGTACGAGGAATAGAATAGGATAAGAGGTGATGTTGAGGAGTCGACTTAATAGGAGACTTTCTCTAATGCTATTATGTACTGCTTCTTTTCTCAGGAATTGATGGAACAAAAAGTGGGGGAGTTTGCTAATTTAGGGCAAGGGAAAATATCTATTAAGGAATATGCCTTGAAGTTTCATCGGTTGTCAAGGTATGCTCCAGATAAGGTATCTAATATGCAGGAAAAGATAAGAAAGTTCACTTCTGAACTATCTCAAGAGTTGATCTTTGAAAGAAATACTGCATCGCAGATCAAAGATATAGATATTTCTAAGTTGATTTTTCATATGCAATAGGTGGAGAAACAAAAGAAAAAACAGGCTGAGTTTGGGGAAAGGTAGGGTAGGAAGTTCAGATTATCGAAACAATATGGTGGGCAATCGCAAGGTGGTCGATGTGGTGGTATGTGGCCAAAGAAGATATGGGAAAGATCTGGTTCCTTTTTTATAGCTAGTTCTCCTTACCCAAAATAGTTGGGTGATAGGCGCCAGTAGGGTGGTGATAATTTCCAGTCACAGGGCGACTAATCTTAGGAAAGTGGGGATCAGTCAGCCTCATCATGCCCTCCTTGTCAGTTTACTAGTAGGTTTCATTGGTTTTTTTTAATAAGGGCGGGATAGGTTTGTCAAATATGGTCAGCCAAGCCATATGCTTAGAAACTGTCTGATTGGTAAGGGTGCTTTAGGAGCGAGTATGTAATACCCCGAGAATTCAAACTGATAGTAGAACCATTCTTCAAGCTCATGAGAAATAAATTATAGTTCATTGGTAGTTTTATGGTCAAGTTTAGTGTGTATTAAGACCTCAAATATGTCTTAGCTATTAGGCGAATCAAAACATCCCTTACCAATTGAATTCTTGAGAAAGATTTTGTTACAGTCAACTTCAAACAAGTATATCTTTTTTTATACTATGAATTTTTTAGATCATGACCCACCAACAGATATACAATTGAATTATTTTTCCAAAGATACCAATTTTTCAAAAATCTAGTATCAGAGTAAAACGTTATGGCCATTTTACTGAGAATTATCCAAACTGCCCCGGAGCGATGGGCAAGCTGAAGGACTGTCAAGTCAGTGATGGACCGTCACTTTGTCCATCGCAACTGAGGTATTAAGGCTATTTTCTTGTCCAAAAATAATGGTTAGAGTGACGGTCAGTCACCAGAGTCACGGTCCGTTACCCATACCATCAAATTTGTCTGTAACAGCGCTGAAACGATGTTTTAAAGGGATTTTTAGGTCTTTATCCATCCTTTTTACCCGTAATTACATCAAATCAAAGAACATAACTTCATATTCATCCATTGTATCAAAATTAGGATTTATCTCAAGACTATCTGCCAAGAATAATATTCAAGAACTTCTTCAAGAGTACTCAAGAATCAAAACGTCAACATTCAAGAACCTTCAAGAAAAGCCTCCAAGAACTTTCTCAAGGCTTCAAAAGTCAACTTGTTCCATGAATCAAGACAAATAAAATATGTGGGGTTTGAACAAGGACATTTCTTTTGTCCTTGTGCCTAAAAGTTGTTTTTATTACAAAGATATGTGGTTTTACATGTTTTTTTATGAAATTAAAGTATGGGTTTATACCCTATATTATTATTTCTTGAGATTAAGATATTTCCCATGTTCTAAAAATTTAATTATATGAGTATGTTGATGTTATAATGCATATTAGTGAAATTTTCTAGATTTTGAGGTGATTTATGAATATTTATGATATCAAGTATGAATTTTGAGATATTTTAACACGAGATTGACATATGGGTCATTAAAACTTATGTGAGATTGTGATTTGGAGAACTTTTGTGCTATAACCACCCATGATTGGAGTATTTTGAGATTATTGAGAAAGCTTTGACCTTGACGGTCATACTAGCTTTGAAATCCACTTTACTAAATGAGATTACAGATTTTATAGTTGGGTACTTTATGAACCATGAGATTATTTTAAAAGTAGATTTCCTATGAGATGAGCATAACTAACTAATGGGAGTAGTATTTAGCACCGAGTTGGGTAAGTTACTACAGTTTCATACCCTAGAACTATGTGCCACCATAGGATTGAGATTTATAGTCCCGAGGCCAAGATAGTGATCACTGAGTTGACGTTATACTCCCTGGAAAGAGTATGAAGCCTCTCTATAACCTGAGGTTTCTTCCTTAGGAGGACAAAATGTTGGACTCCATAGAGCTCGCATGGTGTATGTCAGTTAAGATAACCTCCCTAATAGTAAGATTTTCATAGTAGCTTCTTAAAGTATAATTTTCCCTTGAAGAAAGTATTTTTTCCCTACTAATAAAAGTTAATAACAACTTTTGAATATATTTCTTAAGGTAAGTATTTTCCCTAATGATTTTAGGAAACTAAGTGTAAAGGCTCACAAAACTTGTTCAGATATTGAATTACTTGAGATTTTCAGTTATAAAGTTACATCTTTAGTTTTTAGATACAAAGATGAGCTCCTTTTTCACTTAGCCTATATGAATTGAGATAAAATATTTACTATGCTGAAAGAAATTTTAGATTTCATTTAGTTTACAAGATTACGAGAACAAGAAGAGAATACAGATTTTAGAATTAAATGTTGTGGCTCACAATATTTGTAAAGAATATTTTACTTCTTATTACTACTTATTATAGTATTTCAGATATTCCATCTTATGTGAGTCACTTACATTTAGCAATGCATTGTTTTATAAATGATGACTATGAGATATGTTTTTACTTGTGCATTCACCCCCATATACTCAGTACATCCTCAAAGTACTGATTCATATATATATATATGTTCTAAATTATCTCATAATGTAGGTACAAGTTTAATATGCACATTCAGACTCAGACAGTTGCAGATTCCATCCTATGAAATAATGAGTCCTCCTACTTCAGGGACTTCAGTTATACTTATTTATATTCTTTACTTTCTCATTCATACATATTTATTAGCGATAGTTGAAGTAGCTTCCCAGCTGTCTATAGTCAGTATTAGTAGAGGCATCACAGACAGACAGTAGAGTTAATGTATTCAATTTCAGTTTTCTTTGTAAAAGCAGAGTTGTAATCATGTAAATTCAGTTTTGTATTGAATAGATTTTAGAAAAGAGTTATCTTCCACTGATTTTGTACAGATTTAGCTATTTTATTCATTTGCTTTTGATTTATGCTAGTAGAAGGGTAAGCTTGGGGTCACGTATGATCCTAAGCACCGTGTGACATCTCGGGACCCATTTTTAGGGTGTTACAAACTTGGTATCAGAGCAAAAGGTTCAAGTGTCCTAGGGTATCTATGAAATTATGTCTCGTACAGTCTTACAGAATGGTACAGAGATGTCTGTACTTTTCTTCGAGAGGCTATAAGGCATTTAGGAAATGTTTCCCTTCTTTCAAGTCTCAGATTGGGCTATAGAAAGGTTCTTTAAGAAACTTATATAGATTCTCATATTGATCTATTCAGACCATCTCTGCCTTATTTTTAAGGTAACGGAAATAGACAAGCTTAAATCTTTATAGATAGAGCTTTCTCAAATAGTCTCCACAGATAGTTATGGGATTGTGTGCAGCCTTAAAGTATCTTATCAATTCTTTTAAGTTTTGAGTTTTGAAGAACTTTATTAATGTTAATGGAAATAGTGCACTAAGTTCAATTCAGATGTGATTTCAGATCCCTTCTTAGAATCCATAATGTTAATATATAAGTGTAAGTAGGATTGAGGTCAAGTCGGTGATACACGTCATAGTTAGTTAAAGTTTTATATGCTATGTGTAATTAGTTGAAATTTTATATATGTCTTCTTAAGAATAGTGCACAGAAGTTATTCTTGATAGAGGTTTGTAGGATATGGACAAGATGCTTTATGAGCATTTGTTTAGAAGTGTATATGGGGTTATAAAGATAGGCTTAAATGTCCTATTTGTATACAAGTGGAGGGATGCATTGATCATTAGTGAATGTCTAGTACTAGGTGGATTATAGTTGTTGGAGTCGTAATAAGGATTAATCTGGAGATAAGAAGTTTTGAAAAGTGCAGATACGTGTGAATTCATGATTGTGACTGGTGTTATGTTATGGTGTTATGTGTGATACCTTGTGATTTTGAGTTAGGCTTGACCATAACAAGAGAGTTGGGTTCAGTTAGACTTTGGTAGATGAATTTGTCAATGGCCTTGTGAGAATTATAAGTTGAGTCAATGAGTATGGTGTTTAAGGGGAAAGTTTAGTTGAGAGAGTATTTTAAAAGTGTGTCTAACCTTAAAATTGAGAAGTTTCATTGGTTGAGGCCTAGTACTTCTATCCCGACTTATGATTCACAGTTCTATGGTCCATTCTATATTTGGAGCAATGTTGTAATTCCTTATTCTTAGGTCTTATTCAGATCATGCTCAGAGTCCCTTACTCCCTAATGGCCTTAGAAATTTCTTAGAAAGGTGTTGAAGAAATACCCTATTTGGGGGGAGAGCATTCAGCATAATTCAGTCCTTGCAGCCAGAAATCCAGTTTACATCTTTTGATTTAGTCTAGTCTCACTACCTAAAAATTTCATGAGTATGACCATTTCAAGAGATAGTTTGTTTCGATCCAAGTAGACCGCAAAATTCAGTTCAGTACATGCATCATTCATCAATTCCAAATTCATATATTAAGTCATAGTTCAGTCCGTAAGTATCCTGTATATCATCTTAGTCTTTTCTAGTATTTCAACCAAATTAGTATTATTCAGGGATGAATGATCTCAAGGAGGGGGTGTTGTAATACCCTGAGTTTTAATGCCATAAACCTCTTATCTCTTCTTTGCGAACTAGAATCCAATCGAAGGTGATAGCCTTCCTTAATTTAGTTCTTTTCTAATCAAAGATTCAACTATATAGATATTCTTATTATAACTTCATGCATTCCCAGAAGTACTCAAAGGGTTAGAATGATGTAGAATTAGTTTAGTAATTTATTTCAGCTGTGCATCCTCAGTTTTCTCTGCTAGCCAACCACATTCGAGGACGAATGTTCCCAAGGGGGAGATATTATAATACCCTGAGAATTCCAACCGATAATAGAACCATGATTCGAGCTCATGTGAAATAAATTATAGTACATTTGTATTTTTGTGGTCAAGGTTGGTGTTTATTATGACCTCAAATATGTCCTATCTATTAGGCGAATCAAAAAATCCCTTAGCAATTGAATTTTTTAGAAGGATTTTGGTATAGTCAACTTCAAACAAGAATACCTTTTGTTATACTGTAAATTTTTAATCACAGGACCCAACAAGAAATATATAATTGAATTATCTTTCAAACGATACCAATTTCTCCAAAATACGGTATCGGAGTAAAAAGTTATGGCTATTTTACTGAGAGCTATCCGAACTACCCAGGAGCGCAGGCAAGCTGACAGACCATCAAGTCAGCGATGGAACGTCGCTCTGGCCATCACAACTAAGTATGTAAGGACGTTTTATGGCCCAAAAATAATGGTTGGAGTGACGTTCAGTCACCAGAGTGATGGTCCATCACCCAGACTGTCAACTTTGTCTGAAAAAGCGCTAAAACGACGTTTTAAAGGGATTTTTGGGTCTTTATCCACCCTTGTTAACCCCTAATTACATCATATCAAAGCACATAACTTCATATTCATAAATAGCATCAAAATTAGGGCTTGTCTCAAGACTATCTCCCAAGAACAATATTCAAGAACTTCTTTAAGAGTACTCAAGAATCAAAATGTCACCATTCAAGAACCGTCAATAAAAGCCTCCAAAAACTTTCTCAAGGCTTCAAAAGTCAACTTGTTCCATTGAATCAAGCCAAATAAAGTATGTAGAGTTTGAACCTGGAAAATTCTTTCGTCTTTGTGCCCAAAAGTTGTTTTAATTACAAAGATATATGGTTTTACATGTTTTCTTATGAAACTAAAGTATGGGTTTATACCCTATGTTATTATTTCTTGAGATTAAGATATTTCCCATGTTTTAGAAATTGAATTATATGAGTATGTTGATGTTATAATGCATATTGCTGAAATTTTCAAGATTTTGAGATGATTTATGAATATTTATGATATCAAGTATGAATTTTGAGATGTTTTAACTTGAGATTGACATATGGGTCATTAAGTATTATTTGAGATTGTGATTTTTAGAACTTTTTTCCTATAAGCACCCATGATTTGAGTATTTTGAGATTATTGAGAAAGCTTTGACCTTGACGGTCATAGTAGCTTCGAAATCCACTTTACTAAATGAGATTACAAATTTTATAGTTGGGATCTTTATGAACCATGAGACTATTTTAAAATTGAATTTCCTATGAGATGAGCGTAACTAACTAAAGGGAGTTGTATTTAGACCGAATTGGGTAAGCTACTATAGTTTCATACCCCGAAACTACTTGTCACCATAGGATTGAGATTTATGGGCCCGAGGCTGAGATAGTGATCACTGATTTGAGGTTATACTCCCTGCAAAGAGTATGACGCCTCTCCCCAATGTGAGATTTCTTCCTTAGAAGGACAAAACTTTGGACTCCGTATAGCTCGCATGGTGTATGTCGGTTAAGAGAACCTCCCTAATAGTAAGATTTTCAGAGTTGTTTCTTAAAGTATAATTTTCCCTTGAAGAAAGTATTTTTTTTTCTAGTAAAAGTAAATATCATCTTTTGAGTATATTTATTAAGTTAATTATTTTCCCTAATGATTTTAGAAAACTAAGTGTAAAGGCTCACAAAACTTGTTCAGATATTGAATTACTTGAGATTTTCAGTTACAGAGTTATAGCTTTAGTTTCCAGCAAAAATGTGAGCTCCTTTTTTACTTAGCCTATATGAATTAAGATTAAAGTATTTCTTATGCAGAAAGAAATTTCAGATTTTACTTAGTTTACAAGATTACGAGAACAAGAAGAGAATACAGATTTTAGAATTAATTACTGTGGATCACGAGATTTACAAAGCATGTTTTACTTCTTATTGCTACTTATTACAGTATTTTAGATATTCCAGCTTATGTGAGTTACTTATATTTAGCAATGCATTGTTTTATAAATGATGACTATGAGATATGTTACTTGTGCATTCACCCCCATATACTTAGTACATCCTCAAAGTATTGATCCACATATATATCTATGTGCTACATTATCTCATAATGTAGGTATAAGTTTCAGTATGCACATTCAGACTCAGACAGTTGCAGATTCCAGCTTGTGAGATGATGATTCATCCTATTTCGGGGACTTCAGTTACACTTATTTATATTCTTTACTTTCTCATTCATACGTACTGATTAGCGATATTTGGAGTAGCTTCTTATCTATCTATAGTCAGTATTAGTAGAGGTTTTATAGACAGACAGTAGAGTTAATGCATTCAATTTTAATTTTCTTTGTAAAAGAAAAGTTGTAATTATGTGAATTCAGTTTTGTATTGAACAAATTTTAGAAAAGTGTTATATTCCACTTATTTTGTATAGATTTAGTTATTTTATTCAGTTGCTTATAAGTTATGTGAGTAGAAGGGTTAGCTTGGGCTCACTTATGATCTTAAGTACCGTGTGATGTCTTGGAACCTATTTTTGGGGTGTTACAGAGTAAGTCTCTAGTTTCTTCATCTTCTCCTCCTACACCAAGGGTGCTGGTTCTATATCTATTTAGACTTTTGGTACTAGCACAGGTCAGAATAGGTTATATGCTCTTGCTACTCGACAGGAATCTAACGCATCACTTGATGTCGTGACTGGTATATTACAACTCTTTTCTTGTGACGCGTATTGTTTGCTTGATTTAGGGTCCACTCTCTCTTATGTGACCCTATTTTTGGATGTGTATTTTGGTTTTAATTTGAGGTTTTATCAAATCTTTTGTTCTGTTTCTACCTCGGTACGTGACTTAGTTATTACTAAACGAGGCTATAGGGGGTCTGGTATCTGCTGGTGGTAGGCAAACTTTGGTAGATTTGTTTGACCTCGATATGGTGGATTTTTATATTATTCTAGGGATAGATTGGTTGCACTCTTATTATGCATCCTTAGATTGTCAGACCCATAAGGTTGCCTTTAGGTTCCCTAGTGAACTAGTTATTGAGTGGGAGGGTGGTTCCCTAAATCCTAGGGGGGTTTATTTCTTATCTTAGAGCTCAAAATTTAATATCTAAAGGGTGTTTCTATCATCTGGTCTAGGTTTAGGATTCTAACTAGGAAGGTCCTTCCTTATATTTAGTTTTGGTGGTGAATGACTTTCTTGTGGTCTTCTCGAATGATCTTCCTGGTATTTCTCCAGATAGGTAGATTGAGCTTGGTATTGATTTTGATCTGGACACTCATCCAATATCTATTCCTTCTTATAGAATAGCTCTGGTTGAGTTGAGGGAACTCAAAGAACAACTTAAGGATCATTTGGATAAGGGTTTCATCCATCTCAGTGTGTCCCCTTAGAGTGCACCATTGTTATTCGTGTGCAAGATGGATAGTTTCCTTCGGATATGCATTGACTATAGGCAATTGAATAAGGTTAAGATTAAGAACAAGTATCCTCTTCCAAAGATAGATGACTTATTTGATCAGTTGCAAGGTGTCAAGTTCTTTTTTACGATAGATCTTTGGTCTAGGTATTATCATCTTAAGATTAGGGAGGATAATATCCCTAAGATGACTTTTTCTACTCTGTATGGGAACTTTGAGTCCTTAGTTATGTCATTCGGTTTGACTAATGCCCTGGTGGCATTTATGAATTTGATGAATGGAGGTTTTAGGCAGTTTCTGGATATTTTTGTCATTTTGTTCATTGATGATATCTTGGTGTATTATAAGAGTGAGTTGGATCATGCTAATCACCTCTTTGTGGTGTTATAGACCTTAAAGAAATAGCAATTGTATGCCAAGCTCTCCAAGTGTAAGTTTTGGCTGAACCCTCTGACAATTTTTGGTTATATTATTTTTAGTGAGGGGACCATGGTGGATCCATAAAAGGTGGTTGTGGTTAAAAGGTGGCCTAGACCCACAACTCTAACTGACATTCGGAGCTTCTTTGGTTATGCTAGGTATTATAGGCGGTTCATAGAAGGGTTCTCAACGATAGCTGCCCCATTGACTAAGTTAACCTAGAAGAAGGTAAAGTTTCCATGGTCGGATGTTTTTTAGGGGATTTTTAAGAAACTGAATGATAATCTAACTTCAACTCCAGTTTTGACATTGCCTGAAGGTAATAAGGGATTTGTGGTTTATTATGATTTGTCTCGGGTGGGACTTTATTTAGTTTTGATACAGCACGGGTAGGTGATTGCCTATGCTTCTAGGTAATTAAAAGGTGCATGAGAGGAATTATCCTACTCATGATTTGGATTATTTAGAGGTGACTTTTGCTTTGAAAATTTGGTGGCATTTTTATATGGAGTGCACATTGACATTTTTTCTGATCATAACAGTCTACAGTATGTGTTAACTTAGAAGAAGTTCAATCTTACACAGAAAGATAGCTGGAGCATTGAAGGACTATGATATGAGTGTTTACTACCATCTAAGTAAGGCTAACATGGTTAATAATACTCTTAGTAGGTTGTTCATAGGGAGTTTAACTTATATGGATAAGTAGAAGAGGGAATTGGTGAGGGACATTCACCGCCAGAATTGGTGAGGGACATTCACCGCCTGGCTAATCTTGGAGTTCATCTCTTGGACTCCAATGATGGTGGTGTGATGGTACAGAAAGTGGTTTGGACATCTCTTGGTTCAGGGATCAAGGAGAAGCAAATGCTAGATCCTATCTTAAAGAAAATCAAGAGTGATGTAGGTGGGCAAAGGGTGATGGTGTTTGAGATTAGTGGTGATGGTACCTTAAGGTACCAAGTGCGGTTATGTGTTCCTGATGTCGATAATTTGTGACAAAGGGTTTTAGCTGAGGAGCATAAATAACGCTATGTTGTTCATCCTGGTTCAACAAAAATGTATCATGATCTCAAAAAAATATATTAGAGGAATTGTATGAAAAGGGATATGGCTGATTTTGTCGCTAAGTGCATGGTGTGCCGATAAGCCAAAGTTAGGCACATGAGGCTTGGTGGTTGTATCAGGAAAGAGGAATTAATCAATATGAATTTTGTTACTGGTCTTCCTCTGTCTTTGAACCAATTTGATTTGATTTGGCTCATTATGGATAGGATGACCAAGTTTGCTCACTTCTTGCCAGTGCAGACTAACTTCTAGGATGAGGACTATGCGAGGTTGTACCTTAAGGAGTTTGTAAAGTTGCATGGGGTACCAGTTTCAATTATCTCTGACTGTGATACACAATATTCATCTCACTTTTAGCGGTTTTTTCAGAAGGGGTTAGGTACTAAATTAGTCTGAGTATTGTTTTTCATCCGCAGACGGATAGGCAAGCAGAGGGGACTATTCAAACATTGAAGGATATGCTTCGAGCATATGTGATTGATTATGGTGGCAATTGGATTGAGCATATACCTCTAGTAGAGTTTGCTTAAAATAATAGTTACCATTCTAATATTGGAATAGCCCATTTTTTAGGCATTATATCGTAGGAGGTATAGATCTCTGTAACACCCTACATTTTTCGAGCTAGTTTTCAAACAGTCGTTCCAACGCTATAGATCGGACCCCAATGATTCCTTGTTAATATATGTGTGATGATAAAATCAATAGTGTGGGAATACCTTTGAACATTAATTGAGGTCACAAAATTCTCCTAACTCAAAGATAAGTTGAGAACGCTTTTATCGATTAAGTTTTAGTGAATGCTTCAGCTTAGGTCAACTTTCAATGACCATTAATCCTAGTAAATAATGAGTTACGTAGCCTACCATATACCAAAATAATCTTTGATTCCTCTTTCCAACGCGACTGGTTTCACCTTAATCCGATATCGGAGTAGAAAGTTATTCTCATTTTACTTTGAAGTATCTATCTATCAACTAAGTGACAACTATACTGATAAGCCATCACTTAGGTGATGACTAAAGCTCTTGAGCTGTCAACTCTAGTCCTCAGCCTAGGAGAATAAAGGGAAATTCTAGCCTTAAAGTGATGATTTAGGTAACGAGCCGTCACCTAAGTGACAGGCCATCAACCTTGGTCATCAACTGAAGAAATTCAATGATTTTGTTGGTTTCCTAGGGGTATTTTGGTTTTTTCCTCACCCCAAATTTCTCCTATAGGATTTAAATCATCCAAAAAACGTTATAAGATATCTCCTATCAATTTTTAATATCTCAAATCCTCCCCATTCTCAAAATAAGAGAAAATTAGGATTTTCTCTAAGTTTAAGATTTCAAGAAAAAAGTCAAGATTAGGGTTCGAATCTTCAACTTAAACAACATAAGGTACGTGGGGTTTTCCTAAACTATATGGGCACATTGAAATTATTTTGAGTAAGGTTTAAAGTTATGAAATCATATGTCTACGAAGGGTTTTGAAATTTCCTTAACAAATATGCATTGTGAACCATTTTGATAATAATATTTTGGTGTTGAGACCTTCCCCAAAAATCTAATTTGTACTCGTATATAAGTATGTATGAATTTTTGAGTTTGAAAGATGAATAAAGAGCATGAATATTTATACGCCCTCTCTTATTTTGACATCTCTTGAATCTCACTTGTTATGAATTGATTTTCTATTTTGAAGCATGGCATCATTGTATTGACTTATTCTTGAATGACTTGAGTTTGGTTTAAAACTAAAGAGAGGGTTTTTTCTTGTTAATATAAATTAAAAGTGATGATTTAAAGATTTGCATGTTTTTCTATAAAGTAATGGACCATCACATGTTTAAGAATGGAAAGAGAGAATCTTGTCATAAGTTTTCATGGATTTCGATATACAAATTCGCTTATACTATTTGAATGATTTAGTGGTCCAAACATTATGTTTTATATAAAGAGATTGTAAGATGATATTTTATGGCTTAGAGATATGACTTGCAAGTCTTGATATGACAATACCAAAAGAGATAATGCCATGATAATATAGAACATAACAGAATGCAGATTTTACTTTAGATTTTCAGATTTTGAAATTTAGAATGATGCATGTTTAGAAAGATTTAAAAATAAGCTTAAATAGAGTTAGATGGTTACCCAGAGAAGGCATGATCCTAGAAAACTCATTGCCCAAAATCGTAATTTGCTGATACAGGTTATTATGTTACCCAAAAGGGAAATTACACTGGCGACGGCCCTGTGGTGTAGTAGATAAGCAGATACTCCAACCCTTGTAGAAAACTTGGGTTGGGGATTAGCCGCCGAGTCAAGGGAGGATTCCATATAGCCCGTGGGATTGTAGAATTGTAGGGTGTACCACCTAGCTCAAAATTAAAGCAAAGAGTGAGTCTCGATTTTAAAGAATTGTCTTAAAGTTTTTTAAGTTCTCCCATGTGTTTTCACATATCATATGTAAAGTGTTTCATAAATTTATCACTTATGTTATATAAAAATATATTATTTTGGATTGCTCTGCATACTAGTACATCTGTATTGACCCCCTATATTCCAGAATATGAGGCACAGTGTCGGATCCTCCTAAGCTATCGATTGGTTGTCCGAAGTTTGCAGTTGGTAAGCCTCCCTACTTTTGAAAGGTCTTGGTTGTTGGACATTACTATATTGTTTTGTTTCATGGTCCGACTGTGGGTCTTGTCCCATTTCTTAGATGTATATTGATTCTTGTATTGTTAGAGATTTCACAGATTGGTGTCATGTGTTTTTATGCTAAGAACTTCTTTAAGAATTGTTCAGTTTAATTATGAGATTGACCATGTTTTTGTATGATAATTTTCCGCAATTCATTATATTGTATGAATATTGTGCATAATTTACAGATAGAGAAGGGCTCTCAGGCCTTCACAACTTGGGATGCCCGTCTGGCCTGGGCCTCGGTTTGGGTTATGACAAACTTAGTATCAAAGCACGGTTCATGGTCCCAGGGTGTCTATGAAGTCGTTTCTAGTAGAGTCTTACTTATGAGTTTGTTGTGCACCACACTTATAATCAGGAAGCTACCGGACATTTAGGAGTTATTTCTTATTCTTTCATACTCTATTTTGTGCTATAGCATCATCCATAAGAAATTTATCCAAATTCCTTCTTTGTTCTAATTTCATGGGCCATGCGTCATTATCGAGGCGATATAAGTCTAAGAGTCTAGCTCCCCCAGTGAGGTGGTTCTCTCTGGTTGAGTTATCCATAAGGTTATAAGATAGTTCAAGGACTTCAGAAGAGTCCATTAGTGATTCAAGGTGTATTGATTCAAGTGTATTCCTTTATCCTGATGAATTCATTGTTTTCAGCCTGAAGTAGGAAGTGTATTCAGTCCCCTTTTAAAATTCTTGTTGCAGATGTCATGCATAAGGATAATGATATGTAGTAGAATGTTGGACCAGTATTTCCACCTGAGTAGTAGTATATGTTAAAGGGTCATGACTTATTGGTAGTGTGATGGGCCAAGAAGTTGGTGATATGAAGTCATAGGTTAGAAGTCAGAGCGAGGGTGACTTTTGTGTAAACAAATAGTTTTAGTTGTATAACTGTTGATTGAGGGATGGTTTGCCATTTTATAGTGATAGACTAATGTGGTAGCAATATTTGTAGATTGTATGGTAGTCTCTGAAGGAAGTCACAAGATATGATTATTATTTATTCAAAATAGGGAAGGATCTTAGAATGGATAGTTATTGTGGTTGTAGAAATCGTTCATAGGCTGTGAATGGAAAGCGGTAGATTAGTCAATAAGTTATGGGTAAAAACTCAATGTTGTAAATGAAATTTTAAATGTAGTGGTGATGTATAAGTAAATATGATGTGAGGGAGTGGAATATATTGATCAGATTGTAATGGGTTTGTAACACCCCATAAAAGTCGTGCATGGATTAGCCTTTAATAGAGTGCCCTTAGACTTAAAAACTTGTAAATTTTTATAAGTGCAATGAAGACTTAGAGTCATTTTAGCTGGCAATCTTCCGGATATAACTTTTCAACCTTTCCGACAGCCATTTTTAGATTTTAAAGTTGCGTTATGATCGGGCAAGCTCATAGTACATTTCGGATAAGTTTTGGAATTTTCTGGAATGAATAAGGTTGTGTTTGCATTTAAAAACAGTAGCAAAACACATAGCCTATTGCCCAGTTTTCAGTATTTCAGGGTCAATTTCAAACGATCATAACTCCCTGTATATAATGAACTGTATGAGCTATAATATATCAAACGAAACCTCTTTGCGTCCTCTTTCAAATGCAGTTGGTTTCATCCAATTTGAGTATATGATTAATAATTTATAATCGATTTACTCCATCCTAACAAACTGTCAACTGAGGGACAGATTTGACCTTAATTGTTCCTTAGGGGTATTTTGGTCATCCTCCACCCCTATATATACCACCAACACAGGATTTAATCCCTCAAAAACCATAATACACATACTTTTTCCAAAATTGCTCAAGAAATCTCCTTAGGGTTTCAAAATAAAAACCCAAATAGTTCAACATTTGACTGTAGGTTTTCGAAGATAATTACATATTTGGAATCACCAATCCGCAAGCTTCAAGAAAAATCTAGTATCTTCGAAAATAGAGGTACGTGATGTTATCCAAAAATCTCATGGGTGTAGTCTTTGTGAACATGCATGCTTTTAAATGGGGGTTTTCAATCAAATGTTAATATCTTGCTTTCAATATGATTTTTAAGTCATTTTCTTTATGTCGTGGAAATTGTTTGACTATATACTTCAATGGTTGAAACCATGCATATGTGATTTGAGATTTTCCATGGAAGCTGATAAATATGAATGATAAATTGTTTTCAAATTCCCATGATAATGTTTTGATACTCCATATTATATTGTGATCAACAAAAAAAAGCATGAATTTGAAATAAATATTGTTAACCACTTGTAAATGATGAAGCACCTTGGTTTTTACATAATTATGCATATGTGGATGTGATATTGATGACTTGCAAGTCGAGTATGACGATACCCTATAGAATACAATACGTGATTGAATTAAATAAAATTTGAATGCATTGATTGTACATGAGAAAGGTGGATACCCGAAGAAGGCATTTGAGACACAAGAGCTCATCACTGGAATAATGTGTTTGCTGACACGGAATATTGGTACCAGGCTAAGCGATCTGTGTACTTGACATTATGTCATTCCCAAATTAGGACTACAGGTAGGAGCCCGAGCCAAGTGATCTTGGGCATTACTACTGGGTTGAGACACCATGTTGTGTGGTCTTGAGTGTCTCTCCCTCACTTATACTCTAATCTCGGCGGCAACCGAGGTTTGACAGTTGGGGTAAATTATGGAGGGTATTCCACCTAGCTCAGTTGCATTTCATTATTGTTGAGAAAAACTATTGCATTACACCCATGTGCTTTCAAATGATTTGATACGAAATTGCTTTATAATGGCTCTCAATTATACTTTGTAAAAATATTATGTTTTGTTTTGATATCTCTGCGTACCAGTACTTTTGTGCTAACCCCCTCCCCTCTCCAACCTCTCAGGTTAAGAGGCCCAGTCTAGGGGTCAAGAGAATCAGTAGAACTTTTAGACAGAGTTGTAGAGACAAGTGGTGAGCCTTTTATGTTTCGGAAGGTCTTATGTCCTACAGTCCTTTTATCTTATATTTAGTTTTTGGGTGTACTGGGGACCTTATCTCAGTTTTCAGAAAGATATTGTTTCAATCATTTGTTAGAGATTTTCGTAGACAGTTGTTCAGAGGATAATTGATGTTAAGGGAACCTTATCTCCCCGTTATTGTCTCTTTTCATATTTATGACCATGTTTCTGAATTATTGTGTTTTTCCATATTTCTTTGATCATATAAATTAGGTGCATGATTACCTGACAGATAGGGATGTTTTGGGCCTCAATGGTTCAAAATGCTCATCACGGCCAGGCCCTAGTTCGGTCGTGACAAACTTAGTATCAAAGCACGGTTCTTGGTCCCAGGGTGTCTACGAAATCACATCGAGTAGAGTCTTGTTTATGGGTGTGTAGCACGCCACACTTATAAGCAGGAGGCTACTAGGTGTTTAGTAATGTCTCTTTCTTCATGTTCTAGTTTGTGTAATAGAGTCAAAATGTTCCTCTTTCATGCTCTAATTTATGCTATGGTGTCACTCATACGAAAGTAAAATTATTCCAAATTCTTTCCTTACTCTGATGTTCTCAGACATGTCCCATTATTGAGCTGATTCAAGTGCAAAAAGTTTAAAATATACATGATATAGTCCTTTGTGATTGAGTCCTATAAGATTTTAAAAATTGTGCAAAGACTCGATAGAAGTCTATTAGTGCATCAATATATGTTGATTCTAATGTAAATAGTGATCCTGATAGAATCGCACATTCCAGCTTAAGGTATTAAGTGTATCTTGTCCCTCTCAAAATCTTGTTACAGATGTGGACAATGTATAGCAGAATGTTGGAACTATATTTCTACCCAAATAGTAGCATAAGTTAAAGTGTTGTTGTCATGACCTATTGGTAGTGATATTGGACCAAGAAGTTGGTGATGTAAAGTGACAAAGTTAGAAGTCAGACTGAGGTTGATTTTGTGTAAATGAATATTTCAGTTGAATAACCAATGTTTAAGGATGATTTACCCCTTTATAGTGATAAACCAATGTGGTAGCTAGCAGCGTGTGTAGATGGTATGGTAGTCCATGGAGGAAGTGTTTTACTCAGAATTTTATTTATACAGAATAATATGTATATTCTTAGACCATTAAATATTATATGTCAATTTTCTATCCCTTGTAATATGTAATCTTGTTATCATGATATTTTTGAAAAAAAAATTTGAAGTCTAGTGAAGCCATGTTGGGCTCTTTCAATTCACTAGCATAGTTGCCTTGTCATCCATCTCATTTTCTTGTTTAAAATACAAAACCAAAGTCTAGTGAAGCCGTGTGAGACCTGCTTTGATTCACTAGCAATTTGTTGTCCAACTTATTGTTCTTTCTTTGGTTTAATATATGTATGGTTGAATCTGTTTGTATGATATTGATTTGGTAAAAAGGTAATTCGTCCTTGTGAGTTCGTTTAGTATAAGGTAGAGAAGGAGTTGTTAGTCAGGGTGATTTTTTGGTTTCTTGAATGTGAAAATGGCTATATTAGCGAGTAAGTTATGATTATAGACTCATGGTTGTTTGAGGAATTTGAAGGCAGTCTAAATGTATGATTGAGTGAGTAAGTATGAGGTGAGAAATCCGTATAAGTAGAAAATATTGTATGGAGTTATAATATAAGATTAAGGTTGATCATGTCTATTATGTGACCTTACCCCTTGACCTTCTTTTATTGGTAGTTGTAAACTAGTACTACTTATGAGAAGGTATGTAGCAGATTTTGAAGTATTTGAGATAGAATGTTCCAATTTGATGGATTAGTATATTATGTTTCCTTCTTCATTGGTGGTAGATGATTGATGCTATACCATTGGATCGAATCTAATGTAGGATGTGGATGTAAGAATAGTGGCATGAGATTAATGATGTATGTTTGTGGGAATAAATATTAGTAGGCTTGATGTGTTGAAATAGTATGTTCTAATGAGTTAGGATAAGAAAGACCGTAAGGTCAAGGTCGATTATTGTTGTTATGAAGTTCTAGTGTACTAGTGTTTCTTGATGTTTATTTCATGGTTTCCAAGTGAAAATCATGCGTAAGGTTGGGTTGTAAAATCATGTTTATCACTAAACATAAAGTTTGAACAATTGAAGTTCATAAAGGTGGATGTGATGATTTCTTGATCAATGATGTTAGTTATATGAAAGTGATCTAATAGGCTTGAACGGTGTATGAAATAGCTTAAGTTTAAATTGATTCGTAATGAAGTATAATGTTGTAGGTATGGTGTAGAAGTATGCCAAGGTGATATGAGGTTGCGGCATATTTTTCTAAGACTATTACAACATTTGTGTGGCTAGTGGTACCATTGAATTGTTAAGTGGAGAAAGACTAGTTAGATGGCATATGGTGATCTAAATAGCCATGTTAAGTGTTAGAATCTAATTTTGAGTTTTGAAGGTTGAACCGATAGAAATAAGTTTGCAAGCATTATACTATGACTATTGGTGGCTATGGAAAGATAGAGTGTATCCCATAAGGTAGTCATTAGGGTTAAGTCTACGATATGCATGTATTGTCAATTTTTTTTTAGACCCTAGAGTGCATAAGTGTAGTTCAGTTAGAATCTAGTAAGGGATCTCCCAAACTCTAGATGATGACTTGAAGCTAAGGGGGAGATAATAGAATGAATGACCAAGTAAGGCTCTCAGATTCTAGTAGTGATGCAGTATGATTTAGAACATCAGAAAGTAAGGGTGAATATCAACCCTTTCCTTCCTCAGTATGTTTTTTTGTTATTCGGATGCTTACTCATGCCTTATGATCCAGTTCCGTGATAGTAGTTCATGATTCCTGTATATGATAGAGAGTCACGTACTCTTCTACTTCCGAAATAATGAGTTCTAGTTCATTCAAGTAGTCGGAATCACATTCCTTATGTTATGAACTCTAGTTGAAGTCATGCAACTCATGACACATGTACTCACTCTTTACAGTGTGCTCAGTCCCATATAAAAATCTTTTCATGTTTCAGGGTCTTAAATTTTAAGCTTATTGTGACCCGCCCTAGGCAATGATAGTGGTGATGATGTAAATGTTCTTATTGATGGAGGATCATAGTATGCTTCTTTAGATACGGCCATAAGTATGAAGCAAGATTTGGGACAAAGTCTTTGATAAATGTGATGGTTAGTGGAAAAGTTTGTGTGTGTATGTATTTAGGATAGCGCGTGGGAGTTATATTGATAATAGTTTAGAAACTATGTGAAGTATGTATTTATGGGTGTTTGTCTTGAAGTTAACATGTGGTTATAAATTAGGCTTGAATGACGTTTTGGGATTGTAGTGGAAGGTCGCCATATACATTAGCGACTTCATATTAAGAGTTCAGAGTAGTCATTGAAATGGTAAGACATGTTATGCTTAGGATGTGATTTTTAAAAGAGGTATAGAAGGTGGCATCATATGGTTTAGAATAATAGCGTGGTGTAGCATGTTGTATTTTTGTGATTTAGAGTTAGGCTTGATCGCGGTGTAAGGATTAAGCTATTTTAGACATTAGTAGAAAAAAATTTATCAATGCTCATATGAGAATTTTAAGCTGAATTGAATGAATATGATATTTATAGGGAATAATATAGCTAAGGGATACTCGAGAAGTGTGCTAAGCTTGAAAGTAAGAAGTTGTATTGCCAAAGGTCTGGTAATTCTATCCTAATTTAGGAGTTATATGTCTATATTCCAGACTACAAAGTGGTGTCATTGTGATGATTCCTTAGAGGGTGTCTCGTGTAGCCCATACCTAAGATTCGTGGCTCCCTATTACTTCTAGAACTTCCTTAGAGAGAGTGTTCAAGAGAATATAAAGGTCCAGCATAATTCAGTCTGTATAGTCAGTAAGTCAGTTTAACAAGCAGATTCGCATGGCTTGTTTTCTCATATTTTCATTTATTCATGCTACCCGAAATATCAGAGATGTTACTATTCCAAGATAGAGTATTCTAGTAATTACGAGTATAGATCAGTTCATGCGTCATGCATTAGATTCAAATTCCAGGGGTTCAGTTATGATTCAATTCATAGGTTCCCTGTGCATCGCCTCGGTTCCTCGAATATCTTAGTGAATTGAGCATTCATAGAGGGACATAGGATCCTAAGGGGGAGATAACTCATTCAGTTGCATGCATAGATTCTTATTACAAGCCTCGCACTAGTTATCATTGGGTAATCAGTCATATTCATACGTTAGTCCAGTCAGATATGCGTGCATTAGAAATGCATGTTCAATAGAAAAAGTTTAGCTTATCAGTGTATTTAGTCCTGCGTTCATGAGAACAACTCAGTCACAGATCCATGCATCAGATATGCATGTTCATTATGAAAATTCAGCTTATGAATAGCTTCAGTCGTGTCTTTCGTGCATCAGATATGCATGTTCGATATAAGAATTCAAAATATCAGTAGTTCCAGCCATATGGTCATGTTTTAGATCAGTGTATTTTTTATTAGAGGATATGTCGTGTCCGCATTATTCTATATATTTAAGGCTTCAACAAGTTCCTACCCATCATTCGAGGACGAATGATCCCAAGGAGGAGATAATGTAACACCCCGTAAAAGTCGTGCATGGATTAGCCTTTAATAGAGTGCCCTTAGACTTAAAAACTTGAAAAATTTTCTAAGTGTAATGAGGACTTAGAGTCATTTTAGCTGGCAATCTTTGGGATACAACTTTTCAACCTTCCCGACATCCATTTTTAGATTTTAAAGTTGCGTTATGATCAGGCAAGCTCATAGTACATTTTGGATAGGTTTCAAAATTTTTCGGAATGCATAAAGTTGCATTTGGATTTCAAAACAGTAGCAAAACGCATAGCCTATTGCCCATTTTTCAGCATTTCAGGGTCAACTTCAAACAATCATAACTCCCTGTATATAATGAAATGTGTGAGCTATAATATATCAAACGAAACGTCTTTGAGTCCTCTTTCAAATGCAGTTGGTTTCATCCAATTTGAGTTTATGAGTAAGAAAGTTATAATCGATTTACTCAAGCCTATCAAACTGTCAACTGAGGGACAGATTTGACCTTAATTGTTCCTTAGGGGTGTTTTGGTCATCCTCCACCCCTATATATACCACCAACACGGGATTTAATCCCTCAAAAACCATAATACACATACTTTTCACAAAATTTCTCAAGAACTCTCCTTAGGGTTATAGTTCAAGATTTGACCGTAGGTTTTCGAAGATAATTACATATTTGGAATCACCAATCCACAAGCTTCAAGAAATATCTAGTATCTTCAGAAATAGAGGTACGTGAGGTTATCCAAAAATCTCATGGGTGTAGTCTTTATGAACTTGCATGATTTTAAATAGTGGTTTTCAATCAAATGCTAATATCTTGCTTTCAATATGATTTCTAAGTCATTTTCTTTATGTCATGGGAATTGTTTGCCTATGTACTTCAATGGTTGAAACCATGCATATGTGATTTGAGATTTTCCATGGAAGTTGATAATTATGAATGATAAATTATCTTCAAATTCCCATGATAATGTTTTGATACTCCATATTATATTTTGATCAACATAAGAGAGCATGAATTTGAAATAAATATTGCTTACCACTTGTAAATGATGAAGCACCTTGGTTTTTACATAATTATGCATATGTGGATGTGATATTGATGACTTGCAAGTCGGGTATGACGATACCCTACAGAATACGATACGTGATTAAATTAAATGAAATTTGAATGCATTGATTGTATATGAGAAAGGTGGATGCCCAAAGAAGGCATTTGAGACACAAGGGCTCATCGCTGAAATAACGTATTTGCCGACACGGAGTATTGGTACCAGGATAAGCGATCTGTGTTCTTGACTTCATGTCATTCCCAAATTGGGACTATAGGTAGGAGCCTGAGCCAAGTGATCTTGGGCACTACCATTGGGTCGAGACACTATGTTGTGTGGTCTTAAGTGTCTCTCCCTCACTTATACTCTAATCTTGGTGGCAACCGAGGCTTGACAGTTAGTGTAAATTATGTAGGCTATTCCACCTAGCTCAATTGCATTTCATTATTATTGAGAAAAATTATTGCATTACACCCATGTGCTTTCAGATGATTTGATACGAAATTGATTTATAATGGCTCTCAACTATACTTTGTAAATATATTATGTTTCGTTTTGATATCTCTACGTGCTAGTACTTTTGTGCTGACCCCCTCCCCTCTCCAACCTCTCAGGTTCAGAGGCCCAGTCTAGGGGTCAAGAGAATCAGTAGAACTTTCAGACAGAGTTGTAGAGACAAGTGGTGAGCCTCCTATGTTTTGGAAGGTCTTATGTACTGCAGTCCTTTTATCTTATATTTAGTTTTTGGGTGTGCTGGGGGCTTTGTCCCAGTTTTCAGATAGACATTGTTTCAGTCTTTCGTTAGAGATTTTTGCAGACAGTTGTTCAGAGGATAATTGATGTTGAGGGAACCTTATCTCCCCGTTATTGTCTCTTTTCATATTTATGACCATGTTTTCAAATTATTGTGTTTTTCCGTATTTCTTTGATCATATGAATTAGGTGCATGATTACCAGACAGATAGGGGTGTTTTGGGCCTCAGTGGTTCGAAATGCTCATCACGGCCAGGCCCTGGTTTGGGTCATGACAGGGTTATAATATAAGATTAAGATTGACTATCCCTATTATGTAACTTTGCCCCTTAGGTTGACTTTTCTCCAATTATTGTAAACTAGTACTATGTGTGAAAAGGTATGTAATAGATTTAGAGGTGTTGTAGTAATGTCCTGGAGTGGATGAACTTATGGGACATAGTTAAGTGTAGTAAGAGACTTAGGTTGATATTTCTATTTGATGGACTAGTATAATATGCAACATGCTTCATCGGTGTTACATCATTGGTGTTAGACAATAGGCTTACACTTTAGATGTGGTTATGGTGAAAAGGATGGTATCTTAAAATTAATGATATACGTTTTGTGAGAAAGAATTAGTAGGCTTGGTGTGATTTGTGAAAGACCCTAGGTTGATAATTTATGAAAAGGTTAAGTGGTAATTGTGAGGTATATGTGTGCATGAAGACTAGTGTTAAATTGATGAATTGTGGTTTAATCATTAAGTGGATTGGAGTGCGAGTATATAAGAATAATTTGAACCCCCAGGTAGCATGTTGTTAGATAAGTTTTTACATGTATAAGTGTTATGTGTACCTAGTTCACGTTCTTGAATTTGTTGTATGGGGAAGTCTGGGGAATTTTTGTATGGTATTCTTTCTAGTTAAACTGAGGAAATACAAGTAGGCAGTATGTGCCTTTGGTATAGTCAAAAAAATATATATATTTTTCATGATGTAAGTTATGTGATTAACAATATAATGTTAGAATGTTAAGTAGTAGAGAGTAGATTTTTATGTCATAAGGAGGGAGGAGGTGTATGCTTGTGAGACTGTGAGTTGTAGGTTGATGATGATAGAGGATAGCAAAAATTAAGAGTAGCATTCTTGGAAATCAATGCCTTTAGAGTATAGTTAAAAATGGAAAGTTTAGCATTTATGTGTATGGTGATACCCATTATGTTGAGAAGACATGTCCTTAAGTTTAGGATTGTGACTTTGATCTAAGAGAGAGATGGCGGATTAAAGTAGTTCCTGAATTTTCTTGTGGTGTCAACTTTAAAGTAAGAATCATGATAAATCTATTCCTATTCAAGCGAACTCCTCCTACTTCAATGTAAGAGGTCATTCTGCTAATGTCCTGTGTCATGTATTCAAGTCATTCCTATGACTACCGTTTGAGTTCTCTAGGGACGTATGTTCATATCCTGACCTCCAAACTAGAAGCAATAATGTCCCTCAGTGCTCCAATATTCCAAGTACCCAAGCTCTATGTTATATTATTTATAATCCATAAAAAGTCCATGACTAACTTAATTCTTGGTTCTAAGAAACTATGCTTCCTATGTGTTACCGATCCATTTTATGCCAGGTCTAGCCCAAAGTGATAAGGTGCATGCAAAATCATGACTATCTCAGCTTTGAAAATTAGAAGTAATAGCTTCAAGTATCAATCCCTGTCTTAATCATTGACTTTATGAATTCCCAACTTATGTTATACGGCTCATGATGTAAGTGCTCATGTTTCTCACTGTGGTTTGTCCTAAGAACTCGTGTTATGTTGATTTATTCCAGAAAGACTCTCTACTTATGATCCAGACACTTAATAGATGAAACACTTTGTGATTGTACCGTATATTCAACTCATGTCCCACCTTGAGTAGTGCAATAAGTATATGTTATAATTGAATAGTGTCACTCTCTTTTATGATATTTATGCTTGGGTCCCTCAATGACCCTTCGTATGTTAGTAGAATGGTGGTTGTGGAAGCATAGTAATGTTTTAGGTAAGGGTAGTAGATGTTCTTGGAGGTGAAAATTTTGATGTGATTTCTTGAACTAAGGTCATTGGTGAAAGGGGAAAGAAGGAGATGAACTTTCATTACATGGAATAGTTAGGGAGGAGATATGTGGAGAAAATCTTTATGAGTGATTGAATTTTTTGGTCTTAGTGGGGAGATCCATTAAGTGAGTGTAGTAACAATAGGCTTGAATGTTGTGATTGATGAAAACGCAAACCAATGTGTTATGTGATTGGTAATCTTTGATTTAAAACTCGAGTGTGTTTGAGGATAGTGATAAGGTGAAGTAATATTCTAAAAGGGATGTAGAGTATAGGGTCCCATAGCTTAAGCTAGAATCTTTTTACTACGGGTTAGGCTTCAACGTGGAAGTTCGATGTAGTTAGACTCAAGCTCTAGTAGCTATGCATATAGTGGGAGAATTATAACATTTAGATGTTTAAATGAGATTGTCATAGATGAAAGCATAAAGGAGAAGCGTCCCAAAAAAATAAAGGCTATTAGACGTATCATTTGAGGTGGAGAATGTTTCTAATCAATTCTTATGTCCCACCGGAATCTCGTCTCATATCTTGTACCAATCTCAATCAGGCTGAGGATTCTTAGGAAAATTCATGCCTTAAAATGTTATAATTATGTGCTATAGAAAACATGCCAAGACCATGTCTTTGTCAAGTCTCGTTATCTTATGATTTGTGCTTACACAATTTACCTGGTGATGCCATAAAGATTTTCTTGAATGCCTATGTATGTTTCTTTGTGGAAATTAGAATTCCTAATGTGAGGTTACATCATTAATTCCATACTTATATAGATTCAACAAAATCTTACCCATCATTCGAGGGTGAATGGTTCCAAAGGAGAGATAATGTAACACCCCGCATTTTTTGGGCTACTTTTCAAACCATCATTCCTACACGTATAGACCGAAACCCAATGATTCCTTATTAATATATGTTTGATGATAAAATTTATAGTGTGGGAATACCTTTGAACATTAATTTAAGTCACAAATATCTCCTAACTCAAAGACGAGTTGAGAACGCTTCTATCAATTAAGTTTTAGTGAACGCTTCAGCTTGAGTCAACTTTCAACAACCATTACTCCTGGTACATAATGAGTTGCATAGCCTGCAATATTCCAAAAAAAATATATTTGAGTCCTCTTTCCAACGCAACTGGTTTCACTTTAATCCGATATTAGAGTAGAAAGTTATGCCCATTTTACTTTGAAGTGTATATCCGTCAACTAAGTGACGATTACGTTGATAAACCATCACTTAGGTGACGACTAAATCTGACGAGCCGTGAACTAAGTGATGAGCCATCAGCTTTAGTCATCATCCTAGGATAGTAAGTGGAAAATTCCAGCCTAAAAGTGATGATTTAGGTGATGAGCCGTCACCTAAGTGACAGGCCATCAACCTTGGTCATTAACTAAAGAAATTCAACGATTTTGTTGGTTTCCCTAGAGTTATTTTGGTATTTTTCTAACCCCAAATTTCTCCTGCACAATTTAAATCATCCAAAACACATTATAATCCATCTCCTATTAGTTTTTAACATCTCAAATCCTCCACACTCTCAAAAAAAAAAGAAAATTAGGTTTTCCCCTAAGTTCAAGATTTCAAGAAAAGGGTCAAGATTAAGGTTCCAATCTTCAAGTTAAACAACATAAGGTACGTCAGATTTTCCTAAACTACAAGGGCATATTGAATTTTTTTTAGTAAGGTTTAAAGCTACGAAATCATATGTTTACGAAGGGTTCTGAAATTTCATTAACAAATATGCATTGTGAACCCTTTCGATGATAGTGTTTTGGTCTTGAGGCCCTCCCCAAAAATCTAATTTGTACTCATATATAAGTGTGCATGCATTTTGAGTTTGAAAGATGAATAGAGAGCATGAATATTTATATTCCCTCTCTTGTTATGACATCTCTAGATCTCCCTTGTTATGTATTGATGAATTTTATATTTTGAAGCATGGCATCAACATTTTGACTTATTATTGAATGACTTGACTTTGGTTGTGAAACTGAAGAGAGGGTGTTTTCTTGTTAATATAAATGAAAAGTGATGATTTAAAGAGTTACATTTCTATAAAGTAATGGACCACCACATGTTTAAGAATTGAAAGAGAGAATCTTTGCATAAGTTTTCATGGATTTTGATATATAAATTCTCTTATACTGTTTGAATGATTTGGTATTCCATACATTATGTTTTGAATGAAAAGATTGTAAGATGATATTTTATGGATTAGAGATATTACTTTCAAGTCTTGGTATGACAATACCAAAAGAGATAATGCTATGATAATACAGGACAGAACAGAATGCAGATTTTACTTCAAATTTTTAGAGTTTGAAATTTAGAATGATGCATGTTTAGAAAGACTTAAAAATAGGACTAAGGAGAGTTAGTTGGCTACCCGAAGAAGGCATGAGCCGTAAAAACTCATTGCCCAAAATTGTGTTTTGCCAATACAGGTTATTATGTTATCGAAAAGGGAAATTGTACACTGGTGATGGCCCTATGATGTAGTAGATAAGCAAATACTCCAACCCTTGCAGCAACTTGTGTTGGGGGATTAGCCGCTAATTCAAGGGTGGATTCATATAGCCCTTGGGATTGTAGAATTTTAAGTTCGCCCATGTGTTTTCATATATATTATGTAAAGTGTTTCATAAATTGTTCTCACTTATGTTATATAAAAGTATGTTATTTTGGATTGCTCTATGTACCAGTACATCTGTATTGACCCCCTATATTCAAGGATCTGAGGCACAGTCTTGGGGTCCCAGTTTTTAGACGTATATTAATTCTTGTATTGTTAGAGATTTCGTAGACTGGTTTCATATGTTTTGAATGCTAAGAACTTCCTTTTGAATTGTTAAGTTTACTTATGAGATTGACCATGTCTTCATATGATAATTTTCTGTAATTCTTTATATTGTATAAATGTTGTGCATGATTGCCAAATAGAAAAGGGCTCTCGAACCTTCATGATTCGGGATGCCTGTTGCGGCCTATTCCTCAGTTCGGGTCGTGACAATCTCCTATTGGGTGGTTTGAGCTTGGTGAGGTGGATATGTTTGGTCAGTATTTGGTTTATCAGGCTATGAAAAAAGAGAAGGTGATTCTGGATAGGCTTAAGGCTGCCCAAAGTCGCCAAAAATCCTAGGCAGATATAAGGCATAGAGACCTGGAGTTTGAAGATGGGTATAAGGTGTTCCTAATGGTATCTCCCATGAAGGGAGTGATGCAGTTCGGTAAAAAGGGGAAGCTTAGTCCCTAATATATTGGTCCTTATGTGGTTTTGTAGAGGGTTGGTAATGTGACATGTGAATTGGAGTTTCCTTCTACGCTGATCTCCATTCATCCGATATTTTATGTCTCTATGTTGAGAAAGTATATTGCCGATCCTTCTTCGGTGGCTTCTTTAGAAGGATTAGGAGTTTTGGATTCTTTGTCTTATAAAGAGGTCCTGATTGAGATCTTAGACCAGCAAGTTCATCGGTTACGGACCAAGGTCTGTCGATTAAGGTTCTATGGTGAAACAACAAGGTGAAAGAGGCTACATGGGAATTAGAAGCAGACATAAATTCCAAATATCTGCGTTTGTTTTCTGTCTCCGATATTTGTGGGGAAGGTATGTGTTCTTAATCACGTCTTTATTTTCTAACTTAGTTAAGGGTTAGAATAGATCCTTGCATTCTTATTTTCTAACTTGGTTAAAGGTTGGATTGATATTTGATAATGCAAATGAATCGTGCTTGTGTTTAAACTACCTTTTTTGTCATTCAGGGATGAATGATCCTAGTGGGGGAGACTGAAACACCCTGGGTTTGGGACCATTAGAAATTTTTTTGGATTTCTGGAATCTGGACATCATACGACTGGTTTGTACCAGTGTATAATGGGCTACGAGTGGTATGCCTTGGTCGTATGCTAGCCAGTGTTGGTTGATGGGTTGGATTGGTTTCTGGAATGGGTACGACTTGGGTTGATACGATTCGTATAGTTGGATACGGGTCGTTTGGTTTGTGTTTTTCCTTTACTTGATCTAAGACTTAGTAAAATAACTTATATTTAAGTATGAGTGGCTCACCATGATCCGTAAGCCAGGTTACGAGTTGTACCATGGAGTCGTATAGTAGACAGTGTTCAAACCTCTTGTGATTCTATTCTGCCAGGGGTACTGGTCAAGGGTACAAATCGTATGCTTGGGTACGACTTAGTTTGGGTAAATCATATGTTAGACAGTGTTGGGTCCAAAAAAGAGGCCTAGGGTATGAGTGGTGGGTACCATTCGTATTGAAAGGTACGACCAGTATGGTATAGTCATAACCTATGACAAAATTTTTATGCAGTTTAAATGGGGGCAATCTGGACATTTCCCCACTTAACCTATTAAGGCACCACGACTTCTAAACCACTTTGAGGTTATTTGCCCTATTATTCTATTCATTAACACTTAGAAAAAACTCTCTAATCCTCTCTAAGGCTTTTGGGTAAAAGAAGGCTAGGGTTTCACTAGGGTAATTAATTTGGGGCTTGAATGGGTGATTTCTCTCCATCATCTTCATCATCTAAGGCAAGATACTTCTCCCCCCATGGTTTTTTCCAACTAAAGGGATGATTTATACAATGTTTCCAAGGCATTATTATTATATGATTTTGGTCTTTTCAAATATGTGTTGGACTTTTGGTATCAAATGCTTGGTTATGGTTTTCCCATATTTTCATTATATTTTTACATACTTTAATGGTGGTTTGGATGATTTATTGCATGGGAATGGTTAATTGATAATTGGAATTGGTTTTGAAAGCACTATGCCCCCAACATGTTTGATAAAATGCCTATGATAATACTTTTACTATATTATTGGACTTTTAATGGAACTATTGCATAGTATGGTTTAGTAATGAAACCCTAAATGGTATAAATGGTTTAAATGGCTTGGAATAATTAAATGGTAAGGTTTGGTAGTCATGGTTATGGTTAATTAAACTTTCTTGTGGGATACAATTGTGGAATCCCCTAGGTAAACATGTTAATGAACAACTTGTGGGGTAAACGGGATTCCTCTAAGCAAACCTAATAATGGAACCCTTGTGGGGTTCACGTGACTTGCCCAAGTTAACTTGATCATGTAATCTATGGGTACATAGGACTCCCTTTACATAAAATGGTTCGCTAAGGACATTGCTAGAAAGTTATAGTTAGTATGACAATACCATTTCTTATAGCCTTGGATAATAATAATGGAATAATGGTTTGGTTGGTTGGAAGTGGATTTAATTAGGAAATAAAGATGGGGTGTGATAGCTAACCATGAAGGTATGAGTCCAATGGATGGACACTGGAAGCTCATGTTTGCCGACATGAGGGGTTGATCATAGTGACCATGTATGATACTATGATGTACATAGGAATGAATCTTCTAAGTACACTATACATATGTATCATAGAGAGCGAAGGGTACTTGGGATTCCCCTGCTCATATGGTATCTCCGGTTCGTACGAATACATATATCGAGGCCCGTTCAGGGGGTTATATTGGACCCATATAGCCTGTGGGTGGTTCTAGTATAGTGAACCTACACATACCCAGTTAATGGTTTTAAAAGCATTCTAAACCCGGTTGCCTTTCCCAGCATGGTTCTATATATATATATATATATGGTTTTTATGCATATGGTTGGTTTTCTTGGTTTTACTGGATGACATTATTTTATCCTTATCCTAAGTACTTGCTAGCGTTCATTCGCTAACCCGGCCTCGGACGGCTGTATCACCACGCAATACAGGAATCGGCTATTCTACTCCCCCTTCTTAGTGATTGGATTTCAAGATCATCTACTGGATTGAAGTGGTGAGATTTTATATTCCAGAAGGCTCCATTTCATGTTCATGGCTATTTTTACACACATTTGATATTTTATGGATACTAGTTTTGGACATGGTTGATGGCATGTCCCAATCAGATATTGATTTTCTTTTGGTTAAAGGATTATATGGAACTACTATGGGTTAGTATAGGCGGGATCGGTATTGGTGTCAGCCTCAGTATTGGGGTTGATACCATTGGACTAATTTCCTCACTGTTCCATCCATTTATGTTATGTTATAGAACTTAATTTGGTTATTGTTTCGATTTTGGCTTATGATTTTGGTTTGGTTATGGCTATCAATTGGTAGGTCACGGTCATAGACCTACCCCATAGTCTTGGGTTACATAATAATGCTATTTTTTATACGTTCAAAATTCATTTGAATCGGGATATGCGTAAGGTTGGTTGGGTTGGGAATTGGGGGTGGTCTCCGGTCCTGGTTGGACTTGAGATGCCCATTACAACAAGGACTCGGGTCGGGTAGTTTAAATATCACAAACTCCTAGAGGAATCATGAGCAATTCCTCTTGAAATGTTTTTCCCTGGACTTCCAAGTGAACCCCTTGCATTTAGATGTACACATTACATAGTTGTCATCTGCCATACTGACTCTAACTGGAGAACAATAACTAGAATGGTTACTAGTTTCCTTCACAATATGCTCATCAATAAAATTATGGTTACTCCTAGAATCCACAAGAACTACCAAGTTTCTGTTCTTTATAAATCCTTTCACTAGTATAGAATGACACCTCTGTTTCCCCCAGTTAACGTACTTAAAAACACAGCGTTTTGGACTTCCTGATCAATTTCCCCTTTAAGTATTAATTCATAAGACTTTTCATTTACCTCCATCGTAGGTACAACCTCTCCCATTAGACAATTGAGCTACTTTTTCTTACATATGTGACCTGGTGCAAATTTAACTCTATACCTAAAACACAGGTGATTTACCTTCCTATACTCATACACTTCAAGAGTTAATCTGAATGCACTAGTTTTACCAGTTAGATTGATAATAGTTTTAGGTATCATAGTACTCTTTTGCAATGCTTCAATAGCCTTCTCTTGAAGCCTAGATTGTTCTACTACAAGCTTAAAAGTAGTAGGTTTAAATATTTTATCCTATACTTAATCTTTTCTTTCAATGCTCCTACAAAGCTAGATAAAAATGAGACTCGCTCAAATTAGAATTCCTCATCAACATTTGGGCTTTCAATTCTTCAAACTCTACCTGCAACTCGTCTACAAATCTAGTTTACGAGAGTTTATTGAACTCTTCTACTACATCTTCCAGTAGTTCTATACTAAACTTGTTGTATAGTTCCTCCTTAAATTCAGCCCAGCCTATCACTCCTCTACTATTACTAACAAGTGATACTAAATTTCTGCAACTCCATTTAAATAAAGTGATGTTGCTTCTACTTTTTGTTGTTCAATAGTTTGATACAAACTAAAATACCTCTCATAGTTTTGAATCCATACCTTAGGCTTCTGTCCATCAAAGCTAGGTAGTTCCTATTTAGGATCTGGTATGGGAACCATGTTTCTCCTGTTGTTTTTGTTTTCCTACCAAGGAGTAGGAATCAATCCATCTCCAAGTCATTGATCTACATTTCTTCGATTTGGTGATTATTCTAAGTTCGTCAAGCGATCCAAAATGAGTTCCAATGTTCTTTGTATCCCTGTTTGACTGTAACGAAGCTCTTATTGCTGGTTCACTAGCTTAGTCAAAATTTCTTTATGTCGAGCTACCCGATCCTCCACATCCTTAGAACGAGTCCCTTCAGCCATATCTACAACCATAGGTCACACAAATCACGTCTTCGATACTAATTGTCAAGAGCTGACATCGATTATGTAACAAAAACTCAATGAAATTTAATTAAACTCAATAAAATTCAATAATCTCAGGACAAGTTTTTTTGGGGCAATTTTCAATATTCAAACTTAATGGAATCTAACTGAAATTACAGGTAACTAAAAGAAAAAAAATTCAAATTGTGAATCACAATGGATAGAGATCCAACCTATAATTTATAGAAGAGAATTAGAAGAAGAAGGAGAGAAGTAAGCAAGCAATGAATGATTTTCTTTTAGAGGGGAGAGAGAAGAGAGCATGAGGAAAATACCAATTTGATCAATGCCTTTTCTCTCTCCTGGCAGTTGCTTTTAACCTGACTTGAGTTGAGGTGAAGTGTGCTGACATGGCATAATCTAGGTACTTGCACTTTATTTAATTACTTCTAATCTCAATCGTTACTTCCAATCACCCAAAAGCCTTCCAACTAATTATCGAAATTCTAACTACTATTTGAATTAATTAGCTATGCTTATTGAATTAACAATTCAACCATGACAATTTCAAGCAATTCCCTATCTGTCTAAGTATTGCAATCATTAATACTAGCCAGACCTTACATCAATTTCTGCAATTGCTCCTAAATCTACAAATACTCATTCTACTCTTGATTCTTACTTCTAGTCATAGCCTTGCCAAGGATCGACATTTATGCTGCCATAATAAAAATCGAAGTGGAAGTTGTTTCTAGGAGTTATACCAGAATAGAAATTAAAGTAGAAATTGTTTCTAGAGGCTATAGCTTGATGAAGATAATGGCTAAAACAGAGGGAAACGGAGAAGTTGTTTCTAGGGGATTAGCTTGATGAAGATAATGGCTAAAACAAGGGGAAACAGAGTGTTTAACCGAGCGAGTTATTAGAAAGAGATCAAGATCTTATTATGACAATCAATGTGTATGAACTATTACAATTGAGATCTTATATTCTAACACCTCAGCCGAATGCCAACTGTATTTATCCCAACCAACTTCATCTATTTTAACTAACTATAAAGATCAATGTTACTAATACAAGAAAACCAAGGAACACACAAAACACACTCCAAAATAGTCCACTAATCAAAGGGATTCTTGGACCAATTAGAGATCACTCTTGGATTCAACAATGACAACAACAATAACAGGATGAAGGGTATGAAGAGAAAAGATGAGCAACAACAATGTTATTACAAGAACAACAAGTTATGGATTACAAGAACTAGAACAACACTAACAAGAATTACAATAAAGGAAAAGAGATAGACAGATAGATAGACTACACAAAGGAATAATTTTAAGAACCCAAGAGCTTATTCCACTCTTGGACCCTTAAAACCACACACAATGAGTCACCTATCCCTTATATGACAAAATATTGGATTCCACCTCTCTATCATCTACGTTTCCAAGAAAAATACAATCCCTAGTGATTCCACACTAGATCTAGCCCTAGTTTCGACCAACCCTCATTAGAGAAAGGACATGATGTTCCTTGTGTCTTATGACTTACAATAATATCCAAAAACTAATTACCAAAAATCCTAAATGGTTCCTTATATAGTACATTACATGATAGAGGTTAAAATGACCAAAAGGCCCCTTAATGGTGAGGTGCACCTCTAGTGTTTAGAATGGGCTATTTTGGTGTGTATTTAAGCCCGTAATTACACTTCTCTTGCACACAAACTTGGATGACTTTAATACACACTCTCATAAGTCCATATCAATGATTATTCTTGTATCATCCTCTCTATCTTGAGAAGAATTTGCCCACAAATCCATGGTTTCACCTCGTGCAATTGGCCACTTCAGAAGAAACCACTCAAAATAGCCTGCAATACATGAGATGGCACAAAATAGTTCGTAAAAACATTAGACGGCACAAAACAGTCTACAAAAAGAATGAGGAACCCGAGAACTCAATAACACAAGTCTCGACCAACATCTTTATTTTGAACCTCAGCTTTCTCTTCATCTTGAGCCTTGTCTTCAATCTCATTCGAAACACATCCCACCTCTTTTTTTGGTGGCGGGTTCCTGGTAGATCCCTATGTCTTTCCCTCAACTTTTTTTCCATCATATAAACATCATTGTATGCTCCATGTCTTTTATGTTCCTTACTACTATACTCTTCTACATAGATATATCGGTTGTGGTGAAGTGGAGTTTCGATTGAGAGGATTGATTTAATAATGTGGAGCTTCGGTTGTGGAGTTTGGATGGGAGGAAATTGGCTTCCAAGTCATTTTTGTTGGACTTGATCGAATTGAGGGGGAAGTGACCAATTTAGGTCTCAGGGTTGAGGACATTTGGTGGCTTGGCTTATGTCTGTGTAATGTGGTGGTGGTCTTGGAGGATTGACCATTTGAGGTAAAATTTCAGGAGTAGAAGCACGAGAGTTCCTTCGACTCTCCACTCGATCAAACCTCTCAAGTATAGTAGACATATCCGAGCCTAATTTTTTAAGACCCGATTTATCCACTTCTCGAGAAATAGCTTCAAGGTGGGACAAAATGGTTTCCACTATAGCCAAGAAGTTACCTACAAAACAGAAAAACACATTAGTTGTACAAAAATATCCTTACTCTCTCTTTTTATTTCTTGACTCTCGGATCCCTCACACTCAATCTCACAAGTGTTGCAAGCTTGCTTGTACTCCAAGAGGTGTTGAGAGGTGAATTCAACGTTTACAAAGAATCCAAAGAGTAAGAAAAGTGCACAAGGGCGTATTACAATAACTCAAAAGAATTAAAACACACAAAGAAAATTTAACACAAAGAACGGTTTCAAAACTAATTTATAATATAGTAAATGGTCACTAGCTTGTAAATTAGTATTGGAATCAACAAGGAAACTAAAGACACAAAATAAAACTAAAAGATCAAAATTTGAGCTTAAAATATGTTGCATGAACAGTAAAAAGTGATGATGTGGCAGCTGACTATTGGTCACTATTTTGGCACCGTTTTATTCACCCATTTGGAGTCTTGATCACTTTACAATTTGAAATGGTAAACCTTGATTAATGAAAGGAAGACTAAAAGTCTTGGGGGAACTCTTTTCAATTTTCAAACATAAGTCTTGACTTGACCAGTACTATTCTCATAAAACAAGGTCCTTGAAATATGGAAAAGTGGTTGAAAAAAGTTGGTGTCAAGTCAAAGATTAATGTGATCAAGTCCTCTCACCAACAATTCTTGTAACTTTAAATTCACTTTTTTAGATCTATTAGGCACCTTTATGTGGATCAAGATATGAAAATGGATGAAGAACAACAAGAACACAATAAAAATCTTCAAGAACTACAACAACATCCACACATTCAAGAACAACCCGCCACAACAAATCACCAACAAACGGCCAAGTCCCCATTTTGTTGTGTTTCAATTTTAGCAAGAGAGGAAGGTTGTAATGAACAAAAAGAACACTACAAAAACCTTTCAAGAATAACAACAATATCAACCAAAGTCCAAACAAATCCACAACAACAAGAACAACACCAAATGGCCACAACAATGTTCACAACAATAATTTTCAACAAGTTCAAGCTCAAGTTTAGATCTAGACTCAAACTGTTAGTGAATAAGAAAACTAACAATACAAACACACAATACAAGTAAAAGACTCTTAGACCTATACTCGAGAACAAATCTAGGCCAAGAACACCACAAGAACACAATTTCGACCAATACAACAACAATGGATAGATTGTTATTTTTTTGAAATTTTCAGTTTTCAACAATTTTATTTTTTAATTTTCGAGTTTACGAGCCCAAGATTGATTTTGTGGAAACAATTTCAAGCCATGCACTCATACCAAATGATACAAGAAAACCAAGGAACACACTAAACACACCCCCAAAACAGTCCGCTAATCAAAGGAATTTTTAAACCGATTGGAGACCACACTCGGATTCAATAATGACAACAACAATAACAGGATGAAAGGTATGTTTTAACACCAACACAACCTTCCAAACTATGATTATAAATAACCATATGAAAAAACAAGATGATCAATATCAACGTTATAACAAGAACAAGAAGTTACAGATTACAAGAACTAGAACAAACACTAACAAGAATTACAATAAAACAAAAAGGGATAGATAGATAGACTACACAAAGGTATAATCTTAAGAATCCAAGATTTTATTCCACTCTTGGACCCTTAACACCGCACACAATAATTCACCTATCCGTGACACAAGATTGGATTCTATTAGAATATGAGTAGGAATTGGAATAGCATATAGAATCCTACTTGGAAAATGATTGTACCGTAGTTATCCTATTAGGAAAAGGATTGGAATGTAGTGTCTATAAATAGAGTCTCAATGTAATAATGTAGTGACAACAATTCAATAATATTTTTCTCTTATATTTTCTTACATGGTATCAGAGTCTCTACGATCTTGGTAAAGAATCAAAAAGCTTTTGTTGCCGGCGGGTGGCTATAACCCATATATGTCGCCCCCATCTGGCCAAAGATTATGTTACTAAAAGTTGGGTCATTGACTCACTGTTTATATTTCTAGTGACTATTTTCTCGTATATTTTCTTAGCACCATGCATCTGTTCAATAACTACTTTTTCATATTTATTTTCCTTAGCACCGTGCTTCTTTTCGGTGACTATTTTCTCATATCTGATTTGCGTAGCACCATACATCTTTTCGGATTACTTTTTCATATCTGAGTTGCATAGCACTGTGCATCTTTTGGGTGACTCCTGGTCTAATTTACGTAGTTATATATGTCTTTATAATGACTCCTCGGATCTAATTTATGTGGGGTCATTCCATCATTCTGACTCTACCCATATAATTTCTCATTTTCACTAGGTCGTGCCATTATTCTGCCCTGCCCATATAATTTCTCTTTTCTAGTAGAATTATGCCATCATTCCAACCCTACCCATATTTTTCTTTTTCAGGAAGGTTGCATCATCATTCTGACCCTGCGCATAAAAAAAATTTCCTCAGATTGTAGTCACTTGTCAGCCATCAAATCTAATAATCCAGTGTCTGAGCATGTTCTGACTAAGTTTCCAGTGACTTTCTTGTTCAAGATCTACTCGTCTCTTGATTTTGAGATGATTCATATATTTTATACCATCTTTTGATAAATTTCTAGTGACATAGATTCCTAGCGATGTTTACTACTTTTTGGATCACTTTTTTAGTTTGTTCATTTTCAATTGAGGTTTCCCAAATGTCCAGAGCAGTCCTTATCAGTTCTCATGCATATATCTTCACCAAGTCACTCACTCATTCTCGTATTAATTACATCCATAACAATCTTGATACATATGTCTTCTATACATCAGCTTGAGGGGGAGTCTTAGAATATGAGTAGGAATAGGAATAGCATATAGAATCCTACTTGGAAAAGGATTGTAACGTAGCTATCCTATTTAGAAAAGGATTGGAATGTAGTGTCTATAAATAGTGACTAAATGTAATAATGTAGTAACAACAATTCAATAATATTTTTCTCTTATATTTTCTCACAAATTCCACCTCTCTAACATCTATGTTTTCAAGCAAAATACAATCACTAGTGATTCCACACTAGATCTTGTCCTAGTTTCGGCCAAGCCTCTTTAGAGAGAGGACTTGATATTCCTTGTGTCTTATGACTTACAATAATATCCAAAAACTAACTACAAAATCCCTAAATGGTTTTTTACAAAGTAAATTACAAAATAGAAAATGACCAAAAGGCCCCTCAACAGTGGGGTGCCCCTCTAGTGTTTGGAGTGGGCTATTTTGGTGTGTATTTAAGTCCGTAATTACACTTCTCCTGCACATATGCTTGGACAACTTCAATACATACTCTCATAAGTCCATATCCATGATTATTCTTGTATCAGTTACTAACTAATTGACTAGAAGCGATAATAGCTTGCCAGTTAGAAAGTTGAGATCAAGCCCCATAGTTAATTGACGTATTAAAATTCTACTATGTACATATTTTGTTAACATTATTGATGGACATTTTCGTTGCTTACTTTCTGAAAAGAATGTTGATATATATTTTTTGTTGTCTATCTTAACTCTAAAACCAGCTGATTACGCCATTTTACGTCAACTCAGCCTCCAACCCTAAAAAAACATGGGGTGTGTTTGGTATGAAGGAAAACATTTTTCATAAAATGTTTTCCAATTGAAAAATGTTTTCCAATTTTCTTATGTTGGGTTGGCTTATATGTTTTGAAAAATATTTTTCAAACCAACTTATTTTCCTTAAATCTAAGCAAAATGACTTCTCTTCAAAAAGTAAGGAAAACATTTTCCAAAACTCTCTTTCAACCTCACTTTAAAGTTGAAATGTTCATACAATTCTAAAAATCATCTACCTCGCCCCCCGCCCCAATACCCTATCACCCCAACACTACCCCTACCCCCACCCCATGACTACCCCTACCTCTACCCCCACCCTAAAATTTTATTGTTTTAAAAAGTATTTTAAAAAATTTTCTTAGTCCATCCCCTACCCCCACCCCACCCCTACCCCTACCCCTACCAGCCCCTCTTCCAAAAATAATATTGGTATTTATTAAAAAAAAAATTTTCTCTTACCCTACACCCCTACCCTTCCCCCTTACCATCCCCCTCTCCCATCTCTCCCTCCCCCCCCCCCCAACCTAAAGAAAAAAAAATTATTTTAAAAATTTTTTAATTTTTTCTTCACCCTTCCCCTACCCTGACCCCCAGCTCCTACTAACCCCCCTCCCCTCTCCCTCAATTTTTTTAAAAAAAGTTAATCAAAAAGAATCAAAACTTTTTCTTACCCCACCCCTACTACCTATTCTGACACTCCCACCCACCCGTCTACCAATTCCCTTCCCAAAAAAGGATTTAATGTTTTTAATTTTTTTTAAAAGAATTCTAAAATGTATTTTTACGCTTTAGCTAAACACTAAAATATATTTTTTGAAAAATATTTTTTCATTCACCAACCAAATACTAGAAAATATTTTCCATCCACCAACCAAACATGAAAAAATAAGTAAGAAATCAACTTGTTTTTCAGGAAAACATTTTCTAGGAAAACATTTCCCCTCGTACAAAACACACCCATAATGTATTTTAGTTCAAAGGGTCACTATAAGATACTAATTCAAGAGAAAGAAAAGTAGTAGTTACCTGAATTCTGCCATAAGATGTTCCAACGACCAAAGTTTCTTTATTTTTATCAAGACCCATGCAAAGAACTTTACCATTTGTACCAGTTTGTAGTGCCTCCACTCTATTATGTTTCTTCTTACACAAGGCTTCCACAATCCCTCTTTTCCCCCCTAAATAGATTAGCTCTGAACTGACAGCCATTGCGCGAACTTCTAACATGGATCCCAATGATCCAACAATACTGTAATTTATTGTATTCCAAATCTTTTTTACCAAATAAAAATAGAAAAATAGAGAATGTTGATGAGCATATTTCAATTTTAACGTAAAAGGTATTCAATATTAAGGTAAAAGGCATCGTTTCCACCCCAAACTATACTCGAAAAGTTTAAGCCACACTTAAATTATTGGATTAACCTAATACACACCAAAACTACTTAAAAGTGAAATTTTTTACACCTTAAATCTGACGTGGAAAAAACATAATTATTTAACTAAAAAAAGGCGCTTCTAAAATTTTAAAAACACAGAAAAAAAGTTAAAACAGAAATTTCAATTCCAATTCATCTTCTTCTTCTCCAAAATCAAAAATCTCAAACTGAAAAAAAAAATTCAAAACATCCATCTCCTTCTTTTTCTCCAAACTCAAAAATTCTCAAACTGAAAAAAAGATAAAAATTCAAAACATTCATCTTCTTCTTTGCCAAAATAAAAAATTCTCAAACTGAAAAAAAGATTCAAATTCAAAACATCCATCTTTTTCTTCTTCTTCTCCAAATTCAAAAATCCCAAGCATCCATCTTCTTCTTCTTCTTCTCCAAATTCAAAAATTCTCAAATTAAACTGAAAATTTCAATTTCAATTCCAAGTTGCTAATGAGTTTCGAACGATTAACAATGGGTGAAATTCCTCCTTCTGCTTCTTCCCCTAATTCAATTCAACCATCGACAAGTAGTAGTACAAGCGTCTCACTGACCTTGGCCCAACAACTTCACTAACTAATAATAGCCTTCACCTCTATTCTCTTCCTTCCTAGATAATAATCCAAAATTCAAACTAATAATAGCTACTCTTTGTTGGAATTCTTCACTAACTAATAATAGCTACTCTTTGTCGGAATTCTTGAAGTTTTTCATTCATCTAAATCACCATGGCTACTTTGTTAACTGGTAAATTCATTATGCTTCTTCCACTTTGCTTTGTCATCAATGGTGATGATGTACAGATACTCATTTCAATTGTTAAGCTGAAATATCAAGGAGGATTTGGACATTGAAGAAAAAAAATTGACCTCATAACAATAGAGGTTTTAGGCATTGAAGAAGAAGAAGAAAAAAATAAAATTTAAAAAAAAAAAGAATTTATGAAAATAATAAATTTATTATTTTTTCGGATGATGCTGACGTGGTGTTGGTGTGGCGCTGACGTGGCAGTGTATGTAAAACACCACACCACATGCAAGTGGTGTAATGCCTGACAAGGTGTAAAAAGTATCACTTTTTATAGTTAAGGTATGTAATAGGTCACTAGTATAGTTTAGGCATGGCTTAGACTTTTTGGGTATAGTTTAGGGTGGAAACGATGCCTTTTCCCCAATATTAATGACTATTTGGTTGAAAATGCATGGTGATCATACTTATGAAGAAGCATGAAACATCCAATGTAGGGGTTAAACCTAAGTTGGTGAATAACAGTCTGATCATATGATTTTACATATATAATACTCCCTCTGTTTCAAAAGAAATTACCTACTTTTACTTGGCATAAAGTTTAAGAAAATAAAGAAGACTTTTAAATTTTGTGGTCTTAAATTAAAGTTGTGTCAAATGTACAAAAATACCCTTTAATCTTGTGGTCCTAAACATGCCATGTGGAAAGTTAAAATTAAAGTATTGCCAAAAAAGGAAAGGAATCATTCTTTTTTAAACGGACTAAAAAAGAAAATAGGCTATTCTTTTTTAAATGGAGGGAGTACCTTCACAGCTGATCCATCCAAGGAAGTATAACTGAAAATAATAGTCCTTCAAGTTCTTGAAGGGCATAAAATCGAACTTGATTTCGCTAGTAATTTTCTTGAGCTGCTTTGAATAGAATTAATTGTTCCACTTGGCAAATCAATATCCTATAAATGAATAAAATATATGAATTTATTATGATATTAATGTATATAAGTTGTAGTGATTGTCTATTAATAATACAGATAAAATCTATTAAGATTTGTCAAGATCTAGTGAATATCTATCAAGATATAAAGTGTTTATTTTTTAGAGAGAAATTAGGTGGAATTTCCCCTATAAATAGAGGGGCTCCCTCTTTCTTCATTGTAAATCATTCCTCAAGAGAAATAAAAATTACTCTTTTTTCGTTCTATTTTTCTTTCTCTCTACTTTATATTTCATAACACTTTTCAACATGAGATTACCGTGTCAATTTAAACACTAAGGTATTATTTTTTATTTCTTTCATGTGTGGCTATTAATCTTACGAAACTTGAGTTCATTGCCCTTCAAGTTTTGAAAAGAACTATATTTCATCGGTGTTGGATGTTGAAATTCACTTATATGCTACGAGTCATGAAGATGCCATAAAGAAAGAAAATATAAGATATAATCAAAATCGTGCTAAGGCTATAATTTTCTTGCGTCATCATCTTGACGAAATCTTGAAAATTGAATACCTTACTACTAAGGTTCACTATTTCATGGAATAGCCTAAAAGAAAGATTTGACTACTTCAAGATGGTCATCCTCCCAAAAGTACGATATGAATGTAAGCATTTGTGGCTTCAATACTATAAGTCTGTTCATGAGTATAATTCTAACATGTTCAGAATTTCTTATCAATTGGAACTATGTGGAGAGACTGTCAATGGTGATGATATGATGGAAAAGACGCTCTCCACCTTTCATGCCTCGAATGTGCTTCTGCAATAACAATATCGAGAGAAGTGTTTCAAGAAGTATACTGAGCTAAGTTCTCATCTTCTCGTGGCTGAACAAAATAATGATTTGTTAATGAAAAATTACGAGAAAGACCTACTAGATCTGCACTATTCCCTTAGGCTAATTTTCTCTTTAAAAATCATGTTGACATCACATGTTTGGATGTAGCAGATTTCTTTGAGCACCTTGAAGGAAAGATTAATCACTTGATTAGTGATGGTTCTGTGACTATGGAAGAATGATGAACTTTCAATTTTTGCTAGTAACAATAGTTAGCCAATAAAAGATCATGTAAAAATAGTTGTTTGCATGAGTGCTAGTTTTTTATTTTAATATTTAAAAATTTAATTAAATATCGTAGTTTATGGTGAAATTGAATTCAATTTGATTCTGTATTGATTAAAGACTCGTTAATATTAATTTTAATTATAATATTTTGAATATTATCATCAAACTGTTGTTTGCTGGAAAGAAAAATGAAAAGAATGGTACAGTGAATTGTACCACAATTATTATTCTACTCTTTCTGTCTTAACGTAAGAAGGGAGGAGGAACAACTTTACATCTAAATTGCAACTACTATTCGTACATAGCGTAAAAGTACTTTTCAAAGTGATGGCCAAATATTTATTGTTTATTTTGAAAAAAAAAAGTGAGAAGAAATAATATGTTAGTTTTGGACTCTTTGTATGTTGTGAAAATACATAATAAAATACTATTCTTGTACTTACTATTGTTTAAGATTAAGTGCATAAAGACATATACTATAATTATTTTCAATCATAAAGATAAACATAATTATTTATTAGTAAATAAAAACGATTACTAGTTTATTATATTACTATTTAGTTTTACTTTATAGTTTTTGACACACAAATATTTAATATATTTATTTTGTGTGTTTTATTTTATATGAAGATATGGATAATTCTCTAAGTAAGTTTTCCAATTATGAAGATATTTGTTTGGTTGATTCTGTTACTACACATACGATAGTCAAAGATGAGAAATATTTTCTCCACCTAAACATGGGCAAGATTAATGTTACTATGATTTTTGGTAGTGCCAAGTTGATTGAAGGCTTTGGAAAAAAACATTATAATCTTGTCTAAGAGAGTTAAACTCATCATAAATAATGCTATGTTTTCTCCTAAATCTCAGAGAAACTTGTTGAATTTTAAAGATATTCATGAAAATGGTTATCATATTAAGACAATTGATGAGACGAATCTTGAATATCTTGGTATCACCAAGAATGTCATTGGGCAGACACGTGTTATAGAAAAGTTTACTGCTTTATCTTCTGGCCTGTATTGGACAAAGATTAGTGCAATTGAGGTACATTCTATAGTAAACCAGAAGTTTACTAATTCCAATACATTTGTACCTTGGCATGATCGTTTGGGACATCCTGAATCTATAATGATTCGAAGAATTATAGAAAATTCAAATGGGCATCTATTAAAGAACTTAAAGGTTCTTCCAAATGGTAAATTTTCATGTGATTCTTGTTATCAAGAAAAGTTAATTGTGAGACCATCACCAAAAAAAGTCTGGATTGAGTCTCTTGTATTCTTGGAACGAATACACAGGGATATTTGTGGACCGATTCATCCATCGAGTGGGGCGTATAGATAACTTATGGTCCTAATAGATGTTTCTTCTTGATGATCTCATTTGTGACTATTGTCATCTCACAACTTGGCATATTCAAAATTTTTGGCACAAATAATATGATTATGGTCACAATTTCCTGATAATCAAATTAATTCTATTCGTCTTTATAATGCTACAGAGTTTTCATCCCAAGCATTTAATAATTATTGCTTATCAATTGAGATAAAAGTTGAACATCCTATAGCTCATGTTCATGATCAAAATGACCTTGTTGAGTCATTAATTAAACATCTGTAGTTGATACCAAGACCATTTCTAATGAAAATTAAGTTGCCCACTTTTGTTTGGGATCATGCGTTTTGCATGCTGCAACACTTATTCATCTTAGATGGACAAATTATCATAAATTTTCTCCATTGCAATTGATTTTATATCAAGAGCCTAATATATCTCAGTTGAGATTTTTTGGGTGCGATGTGTATGTGTCTATAGCACCACCAAATCGCACCAGGTTGGGCCCTAAAGAAGATTAGAAATTCAACGGCAAATATATTCACTCGATTTGTAGATTGTCGGTTTGATGAGCTAGTTTTCAATAATGAGGGGGGAGAAGATAGTGATATCAAAAGAGATTTTTTTTGAAAAAATCCATCACTGTCTCACCTTAATCCATGTGCTTCTATTTGTGAGCAAGAAGTACAAAAGATTATTCATCTACAAAAAATTACAAATCGAATACCGGACCCATTTATATATTTGAAAAAGATCACCAATCACATATTCCTGTAGAGAATGTACAAATTTGAATTGATGTCCCTAAAGAAATATCCATTAGTGTCATAGCTAATTAATCCAAAGCACGCTTAAAGCATCGTAGACCATTGGGTTCTAAGGATTAAAATCCTAGAAAATGAAAAATAGATGGTCAAGATGACACTACGAAAGATTCTCATATAGAAGTTCAAGATTTGAGCAATGTTAATATCCTTAAAGGAATCAATGAGCCTTACTTAAGAAAAGATGAACTACTCATAAATTTAAGTGATGATGAAACTAATTTGAATTGATCAAGAATTGTAGTGGATTATGTCTTTTCATATAATGTTGCAACAAAAATCATGTAAGATAGTGAAATCTTGAACCTCAATCTGTCACAAAATGTCGATAAAGAAATGATTGATCGAAATGGCAAGAAGCAATTCAATTAGAATTAAATTCACTTGTTAAACATGAAGTTTTTTATCCTATAGCTCAAACACCAAATGATGTTAAGCTTGTTGACTATAAATGCGTCATTGTGCAAAACAATTGAGAAAAATAAAGTATAAAGTTACAAGTCACGCCTTGTGGCAGAAGGATTTTCACAATGACCTAGTGTTGATTATGAAAAGACATATTCACCAGTTATGAATGCAATAACATTGTGTTATCTTATTAATTTTACTGTCCATGAGAGACTTGAAATGTAATTGATGGATGTGGTTATAACCTATCTCTATGAATCACTTGATTATGAGATATACATAAAAGTTTCTGAAGGATTTAAGATGAAGCATATAGTTCAAACCCTCGAGAAATACATTATATTAGATTGCAAAAATCATTGTATGGTTTGAAACCATATGGATGTATATGGTATAACCGTCTTAGTGAATATTTATCTAAGGAAGGTTATACGAATGATGAAATTTGGCCATGTTCTTTTATAAAGAAAACAACATTGGAGTTTGTTGTACTTGATGTCTATGTCAATGACATAAACCTTATTGCAACTCCAATAGATGTAACGACCCTCCCGATCATTTGTGAATGTTCTCATCTTCTCTGTTTTAGCGCTCTCTCTAGTTGGAACATAATTTATGACTCACGGTGATGAGTAGTACCAATTTTTAAGGTTTTCGAAAGTTTATGGTATTTTTAATAATTATTTAATTAATAAATTAATGGTTCAAAATAATAATTTAGTTACTTATGTGGTTAATATAAAGGTGAAATTAAATGGTTAGGGTTTACCATTTATAGTATTAATTAATAGCATTATAAAGTTACAAAAAAGGGGCAGATAATAGCGGTTTTCATTATTGGAGTTCGAGGAAGAGATTTTGGCTTCAAATTTCAGGTTAGCATTCGTTGTACATTAAAGTATTGATGAAAATTAAGGGTGTTATGATTTCGTCCTAATGGTCTAATAAATATTGGTAACACTTTTGTCTGTATTAAGAATGTGAAGGTAGTGGTACGAATAATAATTCGTTAAGAAGCAGTATGGTAGCGTTTAAGAAACAACATTGAGGAACAGTACTGTTCATCTTTATTGAATTAAGAAATAGTAGGTTAGCAGTTCATATTTTTTGTCTTTATTAAGAGTAATGAAAAAAATAGAGAGAAGGTTAGACTACAGGTTATTAGCATCATATAATGCTATTACTGGAATTAGCATCGTGTTTTTGAAATTAAAAACCAACAGTGGTTATTTTTTTTACAGTAACAACGTAATGATGGTGACGCCATATTCATATTGAGGATAATGTTAAGATGGGTAGAGAAATTAAGGTTTAACCCTTGATTTTGGCAATTGTAGGCCATTGTTTTGAGTGTTTCTTTAGGTCTTAAATTTTTAAGTGAGAATGTGTAAAATGGTTGTCATTAGATTCATATTTTTACGAGGATTATATATTGAAACAGATTTCTTATGTTCTGAAACTTTGAGAAAGGGCAAGGCATTTGTGGACTGACTATATTCGGATTCATTGGTTGAGGTAGGTTATGGTTTAATTGGAGTTTAGACTCAACTTAATTGTGTGTATGCTCCTAAATTGGATATTTGTGTGTTGATATTCGGACATGCTTAAAATTGTTGATGTTTGGATTGTTGATTCGTGTATAAATGTTTATTGAAAATTGACTTGAAGAAATTGTCTTATGACTTTAAGTGTACTTGTAAACTTGGTACATTGTGTTGTATGTTGTGAGGTTGTATAAATTGATATTGTTAATACTTGTTTATATTTATGTTGGATCGGGTACCACACAGGTATGTTTATATTTATGCTAGATCGGATACGACGCCGGTACGTTTATATTTATGTTGGATCAGGTACCACGCTGGTACGTATATATTTATGTTGGATCGGGTACCATGCCAGTACGTGTATATTTATATTAGATCGGCTACCACACCGGTACATATATATTTATGTTGGATTGTGTACCACACCGGTATGTTTATATTTATGTTGAATCGGGTACCACGCCGATACGGTACATGAACATAGATTGCTCCCATTAGGTCTTGACTATTTGGGAAAAAATAAGTGTCATAGCATGTGTGTACATACTTGTGCTGATTCTGTGGATATTTACCATATGGTTGATACTCTTGATAGTTATATGGTTTGTTTGTGAGCATTGTTGACCTGTTATTGTTGTATTGTTGATTCAATGAGAATTTGTTATTCGATGATGCCTGTCTACTTGTTTTTCTAATTATGTTGTGTACATACTATTAAGTTGAGTTGGCCTATGATGCCTACCAGTACATAGTGATTTATGCTGATACGACCCTGTACTCTTCTTTTGTTGAGTGCAAAAAGTTATTCTGAGGCTCTGACACGACCTCACCTTTATAGTTGATAGCAAATCTTGATTCGAAGGGTGAGCACTCCATCTTTAGGCTGTCATGAGTCATCTTATTTGTTATTGTCCATCTTTTGGGCAATGAAACATTCCTTATTTACTTTATGTATTTACTTTAGGTAGAGATTTCTTCAGACATGATTTATTAGTAGCTCTTGTATGATGGCTTTAGGTTCTTAGGGATTTTAGTAAGTATTTTAACTTACACATTAATAACGAATAGTCCTGAATTATTAGTATTATGTTGATTTTATGAAATCATCATCTTAATATTGACTAAGTGCTTAGGTAAAGGTTGGGTTTAGATGGTTCTCTCACAGGAAGATTAGTGTGGGTGCCACTCATGGCCTTTTGGGTCGTGATAAAGTTAGTATCAAAGCCTAGGTTCGTCGATCTGGTTGTACAAGAACATGTCTAGAAGAGTTTTGCAGAATGGTATAGAGACGTCTGTACTTTTATTCGAGAGGCTACAGGGTAATAAGAAAATTCAAATTCTTCTTTCGTACATGCTATTACTTGATTTCAATTGGTATCTGACGATTTCAATTGGTATCTAATTTCTTTCACTCTTATTCTTGCAGATGTTAAGAACACGAAAGAATGGGGCAAGTGGAGGAAGTGGCGAAAAAAAAGAGCAGCGCCCGCTAGGGGTAGAGCTCAGGCTACGAGGCCAGCTAAAGGGAGGCTAGTATTTCCTCCCCCACATAAGGATTTGCCTGAGGTTGCAGAGGATGGATCTATGGCAGTACAAGATGAATGAGTGTCGGTTCATAATGGGGTTGCACCAGCTCAGGGAGGTGCAGCTCCGATTCAGATGTCTCCCGTTGTGATTCAATAGGTTCTGAGTTTTTTGGGTGGTTTGGCAGGATCAGGAAATATGCCCACAGCACCTGCAGTCCAGCATGGGATGGAGCATGCTGCTTCTATAGCCCCTTGGATGGAAGAAGCGCAGGAGCAGATATTTTTCCGAGATAGGTTGTGGGTTTGGTGATAACCGGAGATGAGCACGAGTTATTCTGTAAGTTTATAAAGATGAAGCCCCTTGTCTTTCACGGAACTGAGTCGGATGGTCCTACGAGTTTATTATTGACTATCATGAGAGGCTGCACAAGATAGGGGTGGTTGAGAGGTATGCTGCAGAACTGGTTACTTTTCAGTTTCAGGGGGATACTAAGATGTGGTAGAGGGCCTATGTTGAGTGTAGGGATCCATATTTTCCTCCCTTGACTTGGACACAATTTTACTCAAAATTTATAAAAAAGTACGTTCCTCGTACTTTGAGAGATAGAAGGAGGGATGAGTTTACTAATCTTAAGTAGGGGAACATGTCAGTTGTGGCCTATAAGGCCAAATTTCATTCGTCTCGGTATGTATCTCACTTGTTGAAGACTGAGGAGGAGAGGATTCGTCTTTTTATGAAGGGGTTGAAAACCCATCTCCAGATTTCTGCTCTTTAAATGACATCTTCAGGTAGGTCTTTTTAGGAGATGGTTGATTTTGTCAAGAAGGTGGAGGGCGTAAGGCAAGAGGGTTATGCTAAGGCATCAGAAAAAAAGGCCCGCAGAAGAGGCAGTTTTAGTGGTTCTTATTATAAGGGTTAAGGTTCACAGGGATACCCTACCTACCCCAGTCATTCAGCGATGCCAGTATTTGTGAGTGGTCCGTCAAAAGCAAGCCAGCCATTTTCGTACTCTGGTAGTTACCTCACTTCATCTTCGTCAGCTCAGCGGCCTACCTTGGACTGTACATGTTACGAGTGTGGCGGAGTGGGTCATGTTAAGAGGTTTTGTCCTAATGCAAGGCAGTATCCAGCAGCAGGCTCCTGGAGCTCTCATTTCGGTAGGTAGGGAAGGTGGTAGTAATGGTAGAAGTCATCCATAGGGTGGTCATGGGGGTTATCAGGCGGTAGGGGTGGTAGTAAGCCCCATCGAGGTGGTTCTCAACTTAGCAGAGATGACATTCAGACTGATGATAGGACCCATATCTATACCTTTCTAGGCAGGCTTGAGGCAGAGGTATAAGATGTTGTTATTACAGGTACTATTCTTGTCTGTGACCAGATGGCCACCATATTATTTGATCCCGGCTCTACTTTTTCATACATGTATGCTAATTTTGCTATGGGGTTGGACATGATGTATGATTTGCTTGATTTTCCGATTCACGTGTCTACTCCTGTTGGTGATTCTGTTGTTATTGATAGAGTTTATCGTTCTTGTTCTGTTATGTTTATGGGGTATCAAACTTGGGAAGATTTAGTGATTCTAGATATGGTAGATTTTGATATAATTTTGGGTATGAGTTGGTTGTCCCCGTATTATGCTATATTAGATTGTCATGCTAAGACAGTGACTGTAGCTATGCCAGGAATGCATAGACTTGTGTGGGAGGGTGATTATAGTTCTGCTCTAATGAAACTTATTTCCTTTCTGCGTGAAAAGAGGTTAATTGGGAGAGGTTGTTTGGCCTTCCTAGTAGATCTTCAGGACACTTCCACAGATGTCCCATCTATTGAGTCAGTCCCTACGGTGTGTGAGTTCCAAGAGGTTTTTCCTGTAGATTTCCTGGTATACCGCTAGACCGGGACATTGAATTTTATATTGATCTAGATCCAGGTACTCGTCCTATTTCCATTCCTTCCTATAGGATGGCTCCGACTGAGTTGAGAAAGTTAAAGACTCAGACGCAGGATTTGTTGAGTAAGGGTTTTATCCGTCTAAGTGCCTCTCCATGGGGTGCTCTTGTCTTATTTGTAAAGAAAAAAGATGGTAGTCTTCGTATATGTATAGATTACAGGCAGTTGACCAAAGTCACGATCCATAACAAGTATCCTTTACCCCGTATAGATGATTTATTTGACCAGTTGCAAGGTCCATCCGTATTCTCTAAGATTGATTTGAGGTCTGGGTATCATTGCTTAAGACTTGGCCTAATATGCATTCCAAACCATGTATGAACACTCTGAGTTTCTTGTGATGTCTTTTGGGTTGATTAATTCCCCAGCTGCTTTTATGAGTTTGATGAATGGGATATTTAAACCCTATTTAGATTCTTTTGTGATTGTCTTTTTATGATATTCTGGTTTACTGTAAGAGTAAAGAGGAGCATGAGAATCACTTAAGGATTGTTTTGGGTTTCTTAAAAGAGAAAAAGCTTTATGTAAAGTTCTCTAGGTATGAGTTCTGGTTGGCTTCTGTATCCTTTTTGGGGCATGTGGTTTCGAAGGAAGGGGTTATGGTAGACCCACAGAAGATTGAAGAGGTTAAGAATTGGGCTAGGCCTACTTCAGTGACGAAGGTTCGTAGCTTTGTTGGCTTAGCAAGTTATTACCGCAAGTTCGTGAAGGGGTTTGCTTCTATTGCTACTCATATGACGCGGTTGACACAGAAGGATGTACCTTTTATTTGGTCTGATGAGTGTAAGGAGAGCTTTCAAAATCTCAAGACCTTGTTGACTACCGCTCGTATTCTTGCCTTGCCGGTAAAGGGTAAGGATTTTATTATTTATTGTGATGCCTCACATTCTGGTTTAGGTGTTGTGTTAATGCAGGAAAGAAATGTTATTGCTTATGCTTTGAGGCAATTGAAACCCAATGATAAGAATTATCCCACTCATGATTTAGAGTTAGCTATTGTAGTTTTTGCTCTTAAGATATGGAGGCATTACTTGCATGAAGCTCGTTGTGAAGTGTTCACTAATCACCGTAGTTTACAGTATGTGTTCATGCAGAGGGATTTGAATTTGAGATAGCGTAGATGGATGGAGTTTCTCAAAGATTATGATATCACTATTCTCGACCATCTGGGGAAGACTAATGTAGTCACTGATGCATTGAGCAGGAAGTCGGCAAGTATGGGTAGTTTGGCTTATTTGAATGCTAGCAGGCATCGGTTGGCTAGAGAGATTCAAACTCTGATTAACAAGTTTTTTTGACTTGAGGTGACCGAGAAAGGAGAAATCTAGCCAGCATTGAAGCAAGGTTCACATTTCTTGATCAAATCAAGGCTAAACAATTTGAGGATGCTAAGTTGAGCAAGATTCGTGATAAGGTTTTGCAGGGTGAGGCCAAAGAGGCCATTCTTAATGGTGATGGTGTGTTAAGGATTAAGGGGCGAGTTTGTGTACCTCGTGTTGATGATTTGATTTCTACTATTCTAGTTGAGTCTCATTGTTCGAAATATTCTATACATCCTGGAGCGACTAAGATCTATCGTGACTTGAGGCAGCATTACTGGTGGGATCGGATGAAGTGTGACATAGTTGATTTTGTTGCTAAATGCCAGAGATGCCAGCAGATAAAGTATGAGCATCAGAAGCCTGGTGGTGCTCTTCAGAGGATGCCCATTCCTGAATAGAAATAGGAGAGAATAGCTATGGATTTTGTTGTGGTCTTCCCAAGACTTTGGGGAAGTATGATTCTATATGGGTTATTGTTGATAGGTTAACAAAGTTTGCACATTTCATTCCAGGTCAGGTGACTTATAATGCAGAAAAGCTGGCCAAGATTTATCTTAAGGAGATTGTTCGGTTGCATGGGGTCCCACTTTCTATTATCTCGGATAGGGGTACTCAATTTACCTCTACCTTTTGGAAGAAGTTGCATGAGGAGTTGGGCACAAGGTTGGACCTTAGTACAGCATTTCACCCTCAGACCGATGGTCAGTCCGAGCGAACGATTCAGGTGTTAGAGGATATGCTTCGCACGTGTATGATGGATTTTGGAGGTCATTGGGATCAGTTTCTACCTTTGGCCAAGTTTGCATATAATAACAGCTATCATTCGAGTATCGATATGGTGCCGTTTGAGGCTTTGTATGGAAAGAGGTGTAGATCTCCCATTGGGTGGTTTGATGCATTTGAGGTGAGACCATGGGGTACTAATCTGTTAAGGGATTCGTTAGAGAAGGTCAGATTCATTTAGGAGAAACTTATAGCAGCTCAAATCAGGCAAAAGGAGTATACGAATTGAAAAGTTAGAGATATGCACTTTATAGAGGGTGAGCAAGTGTTGCTCAAGATTTTACCCATGAAGGGTGTCATGCATTTTGGGAAGTGAGGTAAGCTCAGTCCTAGATATATTGGACCATTTGAGATTCTTCACCGTGTAGGGCCGGTGGCCTATAGATTAGCATTGCCTCTGAGTTTGTTGGGAGTTCATCCTGTGCTTCATGTATCTATGCTAAAGAAGTTTGATGGTGATGGTAACTACATAATTTATTGGGATTCGGTCTTGTTAGATGGAAACCTCTCTTATGAAGAGGAACCTGTTGCTATTCTTGATAGAGTTGTTCGTAAGTTGAGGACTAAGGAGATTGCGTCTGTGAAGGCCCAGTGGAAGAACCGTCCTATTGAGGAGGCCACTTGGGAGACTAAAGCAGACATGCGTAGCAAGTATCCACATCTTTTTATGACTTCTGGTAATGTCTTGTTTTCCTTTCTTGTATTATGTTTACCCGTTCGGGGACAAACGGTTGTTTAATTGGTATCTTATGTAACGACCCTTCCGGTCGTTTGTGTAATGTTCTTATCTTCTCTGTTTTAGTCTTATCCGTAGTTGGTACATTATGACTCACGATGATGAGTAGTGCCAATTTTTAAGGTGTTTGAAAGTTTTGGGTATTTTTAATAATTATTTAATTAATAAATTAATGGGTCAAAATCAAAATAACAATTTAGTTACTTATGTGGTTAATATAAAAGTGAAATTAAATGGTTAGGATTTACCATTTATAGTATTAATTAATAGCATCAGAAAGTTACAAGAAAAGGGGTAGATAATAACGGTTTTCATTATTGGAGTTCGAGGAAGAGATTTTGGCTTCAAATTTCAGGTTAGCATTCGTTATACATTAAAGTATTGATGAAAATTGAGGGTGTTATGATTTCATCCTAATGGTCTAATAAATATTGGCAACACTTTTGTTTGTATTAAGAATGAGAAGGCAGTAGTATGAATAATAATTGGTTAAGAAGCAGTATGGTAGCGTTTAAGAAACAAAATCGAGGAACAGTAAGTACTGTTCGTCTTTATTGAATTAAGAAATAGTAGGTTAGCAATTCATATTTTTTGTCTTTATTAAGAGTAATGAAAAAAAATAGAGAGAAAGGTTGGGCTATAGGTCATTAGCATCTTATCATGCTATTACTGGAATTAGCATCTTGTTTTTAAAATTGAAAACCAACAGTGGTTATTTTTTATACAGTAATAACGTAATGATGGTGACGCCATATTCATATTGAGGATAATGTTAAGATGGGTTGAGAAATTAAGGTTTAAGCCTTGAGTTTGGCAATTGTAGGCCATTGTTTTGAGTGTTTCTTTAGGTCTTAAATTTTTAAGTGAGAATGTGTAAAATGGTTGTCATTAGATTCATATTTTTACAAGGATTATATATTGAAACAGATTTCGAACGTTTCGAAACTTTGAGAAAGGGCAAGGCGCTTGCGGAATGACTATATTCGAATTTATTGGTTGAGGTAGGTTATGGTTTAATTGGAGTTTAGACTCGACTTAATTGTGTGTATGCTCCTAAATTGGATACTTGTGGATTGGTATTCGGACATACTTGAAATTGTTGATGTTTGGGTTGTTGATTCGTGTATAAATGTTTATTGAAAATTAACTTGATGGAATTGTCTTATGACTTTAAGTGTACTTGTAAACTTGGTACATTGTGTTGTATGCTCTGAGGTTGTGTAAATTGATATTGTTAATACTTGTTTATATTTATGTTGGATCGGATACCACGCTGGTACGTTTATATTTATGCTGGATCAGGTATCACGTCGATACAGTTATATTTATGTTGGATAGGGTACCATGCTGGTACGGTACATGAACATAGATTGTTCCCTACAGGTCATGAATATTTGGGCAAAAATAAGTCCCATAGCATGTGTGTACATACTTGTGTTGATTCTATAGATGTTTACCATATGGTTGATATCTTGATAGTTATGTGACTTGTTTGTAAGCACTGTCGACCTGTTATTGTTGTATTGTTGATTCAATGAGAATTTGTTATTCGATGATGTCTGTCTACTTGTTTTTCTAATTAAGTTGAGTTGGCCTATGATGCCTACCAGTACATAGTGGTTTGTGTTGATACTACCCTATACTCTTCTTTTGTTGAGTGGAGAAAGTTTTCCAGAGGCTCAGACATGACCTCACCTCTAGAGTTGATAGTATATCTTGATGCGAAGGGTGAGCACTCCGTCTTCAGGCTGCCACGGGCCATCTTATTTGTTATTGTCCATCTTTCGAGCAATGAAACATTCCTTATTTACTTTATGTAGAGATTTCTTCAGACATGATTTGTTAGTAGTTCTTGTACAATGACTTTCGGGTCTTGGGGATTTTAATAAGTATTTTATTTGACTTCCGCATTGATAACGAATAGTCCTGAATTATTAGTATTATGTTGATTTTATGATATCATCATCTTAATATTGACTAAGTGCTTGGGTAATGGTTGGGTTTAGATGGTTCTCACACAGGAAGATTAGTGTGGGTGCCACTCATGGCCCTTTGGGTCGTGACAATAGAGCTTCACAAGGCTATTGATTGTCTAAACAAAGAATTTGAGATGAAAGATCTTGGAAGGACAAAATTATGTGTTGATTTATAAATTGAGCATTTGACAAACGGTATATTTATCCATCAATCTGCCTACACACAAAGAGTATTGAAAAGGTTTTATATGGATGGAGCACAGACATTAAGTACTCCAATGGTTGTTCGATCACTTGATGAGAATAAGGATCCATTCTGACCTCAAGAAAAAGAATTAGGAACTCCTTGGTCCTGATGTACTATATCTTAGTGCAATTGGTGCACTAATGTATCTTACAAATACCATAAGGCCTGATATAGCCTTTTCAGTTAATTTATTAGCAAGGTATAGTTCTGCTCTTACTAGGACATATTGGAATGGGATCAAACACATATTACAGCACCTAAAAGGGACTATCAATATGAGCTTATTTTATTTTAAAGATTGCAGTTTCGATCTTGTTGGTTATATTGATGTTGGGTATTTATCAGACCCGCATAAACATCAACCTCAAAAAAGATGTGTTCATATGTGGGGGTACTGTCATATCTTGGAGATCCACAAAGCAGTCTATCGTAGCCACCTCATCGAACTTGCTAAGATTATAGTTATTCATGAAGCAAGCCGAGAGTGTGTAGTTGAGGTTCATGAACCTATTCCAAATGTTTTATACATAAATACAACAAAAAACCAACATACCCTACATCTCATTCGAAAAAAAAAATGTTATTTTGGAATATGACAAAGTACTCAAAATTTTATATGAAGATAATGTAGCATGCATAGCACAACTTAAGGGAGGATTCATAAAAGGAGATAGAGCAAAGCACATTTCGCCCAAGCTTTTCTTTACACGTAATCTACAAAAAATGGTGATATTAACGTGCAATAAATTTGATCAAGTGATAATGCCGTTGATTTATTTACCAAGTCTCTTCCAACTGCAACTTTCAAAAAGATGGTGCACAAGATCGGGATGCAAAGGTTCAAGGATGTTCTCATTAGAGGGAGTTAATACGCGTTGTACTCTTTTTTCCTTATGAATTTTCCTTGTAAGTTTTTTAGTAAGGTAACCTATATGTGTATTATTAGATATGTGTACTCTTTTTCATTCACTAGAGTTTTTCTATTTTATGTTTTTTTCCAACAAGGTTTTAATGAGACACATTATCTACTAGCTAGACATTCAAGGAGAGTGTTATGATATTAATGTATATTAGTAGTAGTGAATGTCTATCAAAAATATAGATAGTATCCATCAAGATCTAGTGAATATCTATCAAGATATAAAGCGTTTATATTTTAGAGAGAAACTAGGCGTAATTTCCTCTATAAATAGAGGAGTTTTCTTCATTGTAAATCATACCTCAAGAGAAATAAGAATTACTCTCTTCTCCCTTTGTTCTTTTTCTTCTCTACTTTATATTTCATAATAGAATCAATATTTAGGTGTATCTTCTCTCATATATATATATATATCAAAGGGAAAATCTTTTACCTGAATGCTGTTATCAAGACAACCACAATACAGTTTTCCTTCAACAAGAGTCAGGCATTTTGCATTCTTCTGTTGATTTAAAAGTTTGGTTGCTCCATTCCATGAATGCACCTGATTTTGGGATGCAAATTACAATAAAACTAGCAACATCCAACGATTCACATACAAACTCATTATCAACATTCACAAGATTTTTGCTAAAAACACAAGTCCCAATCATAGCAGGAGAGAAGGAAAAAAATTTTATAACTTGTTAGCCGATTGCATTTGCATGTTAATCAATCAATGTTTATTATTTTCACAAAATGTGAATTGAACATTCTAAATTTTGTACTTAAAAACCCCGGAGAACTGACGTTAATGCCAGCACCCTGAGGAATGAAACATGACAAGCTATTTGCTGACAAGCTATTTGCAACCAGTAGGTTATTGACATGATCCTTCATTTCATGAATCTCCTCACATTCTCTTCCTTCATCACGGATGGACCACACCTACAAGTGACAGGACAGACAGATTTATCAAGATAAACCATATGTGTTTTGAGTCTTGAGAAATGTATGTCTTACCCTCACAGTTCTATCAAGTGAACCACTGTACAACTTTTCTGCTGGTTGTAGAACCACCAGGCTAGTCACAGCTTTGAGATGACCTCGGATTTCTTGGATGATGTGTAAACTTTTAGCTTTTACTTTCCATACCTTCAAGGATAAAGAAATTTTCCATCAAACTCAACCTTGCAAGCTTTTGTTCTACCATCTGAACATGACCAGGGTCTTTTTATCTAAACATTGCTCTATAACAATGTTGATAAATACGTATTCATGATATGCAGGGGGCAGACTAATTCCACTCTAACATAAATACGTATGATATCTTCTTTTCCTTTAGCACAGACAAAAGACATTAATTTACAATTTCACAAGGCAGGAAAAATCAAGCATCTTGAACCAATGAAGCGAGTTTATCTGAACATATATATTAGATGACAAACCTTTATAGTTCCATCTGGACTTGAGAAAACTTTATTTCGAAAGCACCGAATTGAAGAAACTTCACCGTTAGTGCTGCAATCCATGAGTGCAATTTCTTTATGATTCCACATATCCTGATACCAGTAAAATTTGGAAGATTAGGGAGGTTAGTATTGCTGATAACTAATGTGGAGACATACCAGAAACTTACAGCACTGGATTCTCTTTCTTCTGAAAAAAGGTTAAAAATTTCGACAGCCATGGTGGATGATTTCTTTAGTTCTCTCAAGCCTTTATGTATATCCTTCACATGGTATGTTAGATCATGCAGTCCTTCTGAATACCATATGACAAATGAGAATAATCTTCAATGACCAACATTATGTCTTACATATAAAACCATGCGCAACTAAACCACGGTAACATGTCAAAAGTACATCATGTATAGACAAATAATTCCATATCAATATTGACGGATTACTGCTCATATATACCTGAAAGCTTCCATAATTAAATGTCGTGATATTGAATGTTCCACGTACCAGGGTCACGGATAAAGCTCCTCAGTGCAAGCAAGCAAAGTGCTTTATTCTGTGTCACTTGAAGACTTGAATATTGATACGGACTGCTTGAACAAGCATACTCTTGCTGCTCCTCTAATTCCAGTGTCTGGAAGGATGGTCAGCATGTAAACCAGCCAAGTAGAAGACAGAAAACATGCAGAAAATAAATCTTCTGAGTTACTCTTCAGGCCATCTGCTAAAACCTCAAATAGTAATCCGAATTCATAGCTGACCAGAGAAAATGACATTTTCCTCTCCCAGTCCTCAGCAGCTTGCTCTTCTGCCTATAAAGGATTTTTTACAGTACAGAAGAGGATTGAAATTTAGTATTTGTATCTGGTATCATGATTTAGGAATGCTACTGCATCATTTATAGGAATGAAACTGACCGTTGTCTCTTGACCACCAGACAGATCTCCAATATCATTTTGCGCCACATTACTATCTGTCCGGCCAAGTCTTGCACGTTTAAGTAAAAGCTCCCTGATAAGAGGTTTACCAGAATAGGAAAACCTTCCCAGGAGCACTAAAAGTGTCTCAGCAGCAGCTATTTGACCGTCAGGATTATCTGAATTTCTGAGACACATAATTAGGACATCTACAGCTTCCTCTCTATAGATGCTCATTTTCCTTGGTTCTGCCTGCAGTTCAAGACAGCCCATGTTATTTCACATGAGATGTGATTGTTCATTTCCAGACAGAGAAAACACAGAGAGCTAGGTTGAGGATGATATATTGATAAACTAAGACTCGTACAAGCAGATCAAGTTGTAGAATTAGGCCAGCCACAACTGGACATTGATCAGGGAGAGCTGTTTGTAGATATATGAGGAGGCTGTGCATTGAGCTATAGGTACTGTCATTCTTAATAATGTGCAACACTTGCTCATTAAGTGTCCTCCTGGAGAAATAATACAGTGAGTGAAAATATTTGAACAAGATGGAATTTCATATCTTTAAGAGCTATATACCTGTTTAACTTGACCAGTTCAGATAGGAATTGGATTATCTCAAACTTATGTGCATCGTTAGACTCAATGAAGCTCTCTAACAAGTGGGTTAATTCATCTTTATTAGCTATCATATTTATGCATCGTCCATCCAGTTGCATGCATCTCATCAGTATAAGCATAGCTGATAGTCGTTCTTCGACTAATTCAGCTTCCAAGATGCATAAAATTGCCTCAACTACTCTTGCTGAAGTCACCCTCTAGACAATTTTGGAAGCTCTTTCGTCCTCTGTGTTTCTAAGAACATGTTGTAGAAGAAGCACTGAAGCTGCTTTGGGCTTCATAAACATGCTAACGAAGTCTTCCTCCCAGCCTAGAAGAACTTTTAAAAAAGAGTCCAGCAATTCCATTTCTGCAAGATTTCCAATGAATGGCATCAATAGGTAGATCAGAACAACAGCTTCCAGTAACCCTTTCTGGAAAAGGGCAACAATGCATTCTACATCAGTATCAACTCTGGTCAGTGTATGAATGACACAGCTATCTCTTGAGCCCAGCTCACAGAGAAGAAATATCGTTGCCATCAAAACATGGGGATCAACAGAATTGGAAAGGATGTCTACAAAACCATTGACAACTGGAGGTTTTGACAGCATTGTCTGAATATCAACCATCTGACCTTCTCTCCAGATCTGCTCAATTTGAAGCACTGCCATTTCAGACTCTCTGACTTTCTCAGAATCTCTGATGTATAGAGGCTGGTTATTGCATGACAAAGCTCATTGATGGTTCCATCTAAAGAACCTAATCCTCCTAAACTAGTATGAGGAGCTGATATCTTCACAGGTTGATATTCAGGCTCACACCTATTCAGTTGCATTTGAACAGGAGTTGAATTTTGGTCCTTTTCCTGCCAGTTTGCAATGAAGCGCCTGAGCACATAATTTGTTTTTGGCTGTTGAGTACTATGTAACTTCTGCCGCACTATTGGGCAAGTGGAGTTTCCCCTCTCCATCCATTCTTGAATTGCCTTTCTTTCACATGTCTGACCAGTCTCAGAACAGTAGAATTAGAAAACTATGCGGTAATTTGACCTAGAAATTTACATCATGTAGCTGTAGAGACTAGACATATACTTGGTTTGAGTTCTCTAAAGTTCCCCTCTAAGTCAAAATCAAAGCAGCCAAACATTATCATAAGATGAAGAATTACTGTATACAACAAACTAAATTAGGTAGAATTCTAAATAAAAGTAAAGCATTACATTATACCGTCCATTTTCCAATGCAAATTCTTCATTGATCATCTCCTCATCATTGCTAAACTCCAAATAGTCACTGTTTTCAATCCATTGTACAATTACGGATGGAGGTTCAATGAACCTGACCAGATTTTTCGCTTGCAAAACCTCCTTGAAATATCCAGCAAAAACCCTACAATTCTCATCATGTTTTTTTCATACTCTCTCTCCAAATATTTTAACTTGGAAGCTTGCTCTCTGCTCATAGTTGACAAGGACTTGGTAGCTGCTGAAACCATCACCGACTCATCATCACCATGATAACCCGAGTTCAATGATATACAAGACAATTTTCTTGACCTTTGGTCATTGTACCAATGAAGAATGGGAATGAGATGAATTAGATGTTGGGTTTAATTTGAGCAAAAAATATATTGTTTTGGAAAAGGTATCAATGTTCATATAGTTGGGTCTATTGAGAAAAGAATTCATAAGTCATTGCCACCTTTCGCATCCGATGGCTATATAAACCTGCTTTCATCCACGGATTTAAAAATAAGTGAAAAAAATTTGAAATAAAAACTCTTCTTATCTTCAAAACATTCTTTATGATCAATCAAATCATTGAGTGAGTTCGACGAATCTAATTATTTGAGGTACTGCTATAGTTGGATTGAAAGTCATTTTATCGTAGAAGGAAGATTTCAAAACCTCGGGTACGGTAAAGAGAATTATTCCTTAACTCCATGAAATCGGAGAACTTAGCTTTATATTTCTATTTCATCTTAATTTCTGAAAAAATAAAACACACTTCTTAGAAAGATCACTTTGATCTTGTGTTAAGGATGTTTTTGTACTTCATAATGTTCTTGTTTTAAACTTGAACTAGTGTTGAAGTTGTTGTGCCTAAATACAGATTCTTGTACCCAAAATACATAAAAATAACAATCTTAAGGAATAACCCTTGCAGAATCTGTGTTGCTTATTTTTGGAGATTAAAGCTTAAAGTTTTCTACTCCGTTTGAACTTAACTAGTGATTCGAAAAGATAAAATCTTCATCACAAGTTAAAGATCATTCGGTTGACGATTGGAAGTCATAAAAACTTCATCGTTAACTAAAAACAAGAGGAAAAGTTTAAAGTTGCTTAACTTTATAAATATTATTCTGAAAATACTAAATTTTATTATCTTGTGGTGACAGAAAAAATGACTAACAAAAGTCAAATGCAAGATGCGGCTACAACTGTGGGGGCAACTAATATTGCCTCAACAAGTCGAGCAAATGCTCCGCAACCAATGGCACCTGCGGAGAAGCCCAAAAAATTTGCGGGCAATGACTTTAAGTGATAGCAGCAAAAGATGTTCTTTTACCTTACCACTCTATGCCTTCAAAGATTCACTAGTAAGGATGCTCCTGAGGTGCCCGAGGGAACTTCGGACAAAGAGCATTTCATGATTGTAGAGACTTGGAAGCACTCAGACTTCCTTTGCAGGAATTATATCTTAAGTGGTCTCCAAGACAACCTCTACAATATTTACAGTGAAACTAAGACATCGAAGGAATTGTGAGGGGCACTAAAACGAAAATATAAGACAGAGGATGCGAAAATTATGAAATTCTTTGTTGCAAGGTTTCTGGACTTTAAAATGATAGATAGCAAATCAGTTGTCCCTCAAGTTCGGGAATCGCAAGTAATAATCCATGATCTCTTAGTAGAAGGTATATCTTTGAAAAATACCTCAGTTGAACAAATTGAAAATGTTCTCAGTACTCACATAAATTATTTTGTAGGTTTGATTGTGAATTATGCATTTCAAGTAGCAGCGATCATTGAGAAGCTACCACCTATGTGGAAAGACTTCAAAAACTACTTGAAGCACAAACACAAGGAGATGATTGTCGAAGATCTTATTGTCTGAATGCGTATTGAAAAGGATAATAAGGCTGCCGAGAGAAGGTTAAAAGGGAATTCTATAATTAATGGAGCACATATTGTAAAAGATGACCAAAACAATTCTAAGAAAAGAAAGAAAGTTGAACAAGGAAGCAATCAATCCAAGAAGAAATTCAAGAGAAAGTGTTTCAACTGTGGCAAAATTGACCATAAGTCCACGGATTGTCGTGCCCCTAGGAAAGACAAGAAAAAAGACCAAGCTAATATGGTTGAGTCCAACAAAGAATGTGATGATCTGTGTGTTATGTTCTCAGAATGCAACTTGGTGGGGAATCCTCGCGAATGGTGGATGGATTCTGGTGCCACCCATCATGTGTGTTCCAACAAAGAGTTGTTTTCGTCATTCGCTCTTGCTCAAGTAGAAGAAATGATCTACATAGCTAACTCCGCTATGACTAAGGTAGAAGGAACAAAAAAAGTGGGCTTGAAAGTGACTTCAGGAAAGATCTTGACACTAAACAATGTCTTGTACGTTCTGGAATTACGTAGGAACTTGATTTCTGTTTCACTTCTAGATAAGAATGGATTCAAATGTGTAACCTTTTCTGGAAAAATTATAATTAGCAAAGGAGAAGTGTATGTAGGAAAAGGCTATCTCACCGAGGGTCTTTATACGATGAATGTAATGAATGTTGAAATCAATAAAAATTCAAATTCTTCTTACTTTCTTGAGTCTTATAATTTGCGGCATGAATGCTTAGGCCATGTTAATTACAAAACATTATGAAAATTGATTAACTTAGAGGTATTGCCAAACTTTGAGTGCAATAAATCAAACTGTCAAACGTGTGTGGAATCAAAGTATGCAAAACATCCTTATAAGTCCGTTGAAAGGAATTCCAATCCCGTAGACTTAATACACACTGACATTTGTGATATGAAGTCAACACCATCATGTGGTGGGAAAAAGTATTTCATAACTTTTATTGACAATTGCACTAGATATTGTTACATCTACTTGATAAATAGTAAGGATAAAGCAATAGATGCGTTTAGACAATATAAAACTAAAGTAGAAAATCAGTTAGAGAAAAAGATAAAAATGATAAGAAGTGATAGGGGCGGAGAATATGAATCTTCCTTCGCAAAAATATGTGTAGAGAATAGAATTGTCCATCAAACTACGGCCCCGTATTCACCTAAATCTAAGGGAATTGCGGAAAGAAAAAATCAAATTTTGAAGAAAATGATGAATTCCTTGCTTATAAGTTCCGATTTACTACAAAACTTATGGGGGGAGACTATTCTTACAGCCAATCGTATACTCAATAGAGTTCCCCATAGTATGACACAATCAATTCCCTATGAAAGTGGAAAGGAAGGAAACCCAACTTGAAATATTTCAAAGTGTGGGGGTGTCTAGCAAAGGTCCAAGTTTCTATGCCTAAAAGGGTTAAGATAGGACCTAATACGGTGGACTGTGTGTTCATAGGATATGCTAAAAGTAGTAAAGTATGTCAGTTTTTGGTTCATAAATCCAAACATCCAGATATAAATGAAAATATGGTAATTGAATTAGATAATGCTGAATTCTTTGAAAATATTTACCCGTATAAAACTAGACATGAACAGTCTAGTAGAGAATATAAACGACCTCGAGATGAACTAAGTGAGAATGTACATAATGGAGAGAATCTAAGACGTAGTACACGTCAAAGAACTTCTACTATGTTTGGTTCAGATTTTGTAGCATTTTTCTTAGAAAATGAGCATCAAACGTTTAAAGAAGCGATGTCATCATCAGACTCATCCTTTTGGAAAGAGGCAGTCAATAGTGAGATTGATTCAATCTTAAGTAACCATACATGGGAATTAGTTGATCTTCCTTCAGGAAATAAACCTTTAGGTTCTAAATGGATCTTCAAAATAAAATAAAAGTGGATGGTAATATTTACAAATACAAAGCAAGACTTGTAGTAAAAGACTTCAAACAAAAGGAATGTCTTGATTACTTTGATACATACTCGCCAGTAACAAGGATAACATCGATTCGAATGATAATTGCCTTGGCGGAGGTGTATGGTCTTGAAATCCATCAAATGGATGTGAAAACAACATTCTTAAATGAAGAACTGGAGAAAGAAATTTACATGGAACAACCTGAAGGTTTTTGTGGTTCTAGGAAAGGAGAATAAGGTGTATAAACTTATTAAGTCGTTGTATGGACTAAAGCAATCACCTAAACAATGGCATAGGAAGTTTGACCAAACTATGTTGGCAAACGGGTTCAAGATAAATGAATGTGATAAATGTGTTTATATTAAAGACACTCCAAATCGCCAAGTCATTGTTTGTTTATATATGGATGATATGTTGATTATCAGTAGAGACATTTTTGACATAAATGCAATGAAGCGAATGATCGAGAGCAAGTTTGATATGAAATACCTTGGAGTTGCGGATGTGATCTTAGGTATAAGAATCCATAAAACTCCACAAGGGTCGGCATTGTTATAGTCTCACTATATCGAAAAGGTACTTGACAAATTCAAGTATATGGAATTTGGTATTGCCAAGACTCCTTTGGATGTGAGCTTTCCACTTTGAAATAATAGAGGTGAAAGTGACTCACAATTGGAGCACGCAAGAGTATTGGGATGTTTAATGTATATAATAAATTGTACATGACCAGACATAAGATGCGCTATTAGTAAATTGAGTCGGTATACGAGTAATCCCAACAAAACTCATAGGATGGCAATGAAAAGAGTTTTGGGGTATCTTAAATACACTCAAGACTATACCTTGCATTACAATAAATATCTTGCGGTACTTGAAGGATATAGTAATGCAAATTGAATCATCGAATCGAACGAAGTAAAATCCACAAGTGGATATGTATTTACTATCGGTGGAGGAGCAGTATCTTGAAAATCATCCAAATAGACTTGTATTGCTCGCTCTACAATGAAGTCTGAATTTATCTCATTGGATAAAGCCTGTGAAGAAGCAGAATGGCTCCGGAATTTCTTGGAAGATATTCCTTACTGGCCCAAACCAGTAGCACCAGTATGTATACACTGTGATAGCCAAGCGGCAATAGGTAGGGCAGGGAGCATGATATATAACGGTAAATCTTATCACATAAGACGAATAAATAATACCGTTAGAGAACTTCTCTCAGGTGGAATTATCACTGTTGACTATGTAAAGTCAAAGGATAATGTGTCGGATCCCCTTACAAAAGGCCTATCTAGAGAAGGAGTGTAGAAGACATCTAAGGGAATGGGTTTAAGGCCTAGGATAAGGCAGCATGACGGTAACTCTACCTAACAAACTGGAGATCCCAAGAGCTAGGTTCAAAGAAATCAAACAAAGTTGTGTCTGACAGGTTCAACATTTTCAATTACCTAACCCATTCTCATAATGTAAACAATGTGTAGCAAACAAGTATAAGACTAAAGTGAAAAGTCTTTTAATAGTTATCTAAATTTGACAGATTTGACCAAATAGTTAAATCTACAGGATTGAACGTTTAGAAATCATCTATGTGAGAGAGAAGTGGAAGTTGCTTCAAAGAGAATGTTAGTAAAGGCTTGTTCTCTAAGCTCTCATGAAACCGAGACGTGTTCATGGTTGAAAAGAACAAAACCGTGAGAACCATAAATAGTAAAAGGTTGGTTGTGTGACATGTCTTATCTAGGTGTACATTAAAGCTTGACGGTTCAAAGATATCAAATCTACCGAATGATCGAGTGCATCCGATGTATGTTCATTATGGAAAGTACAAAGGGAAACCCACTTATCCAGATGCAATCAGTCTTTGATTTATGATCACATACTTGTCCGTAAAGTTTTACAAAGAATAGCCATTCCCCATTCATGTGGGAGATTGTTAGGTTTAATTGGTGTGAAAGGAAAATGGAGGGACACAACCTTTGAGCAAAAGACATATTGTTTTGGAAAAGGTGTGACTGTTCAGTAAGTTGTGTCTATTCAGAAAAAGACACAATGTTTCGAATGAACAGACATGACTCTTCCAAAGGATACACCTTTTAAGTGAACCATTTCCACCTTTCATAAGAGGCATCTGATGGCTATATAAACCTACTTTTATCCACAGGTTTAGAAATGAATGAAAAATTTTCTAAAATAGAAACTCTTCTTGTCTTCAAAACATTCTTTGTGATAAACCAAATCGTTGAGTGAGTTTGATGAATCCAATTATTTGACGTACCACTTTAGTTGGATCGAAAGCTATTTTATCCTGGAAGGAAGATTCCAAAACCTCGGGTATAGTGAGGGAATTATTCATTAAGGACACTCCGTGAAGTCGGGGGACTTGGCTTTATATTTCTGTTTCATCTTAATTTCTGAAAAAATAAAATACACTTCTTAGAAAGATCACTTTGATCTTGTGTTGATGGTGTTTTTATACTTTATAGTGTTCTTATTTTAAACTTGAACTAGTGTTGAAGTTGTTGTGCCTAAATACAGATTATTGTACCTGAAATACATAAAAATAACATTAGTAACAACTCTTGAAATACAAGAGGTGCAATCTCCGGTCTTGCAATGGAAGGATCTGTGTAAAACACATCAAGAAGACTAATGATAGCATATAGGGGTCTGTACAGAAGTGTATAAATGAGAGATAACAAAAAGAAGAAAATGGGTTATCAGAGTCGAATGAAAGAAGGTTTTTTTTTCCAGCTAGTCTGAGAGAGGAAGATGTGATGGTAGAGGAGTTGGAAGAAGTGGAAGCTTCACTTTGTATAGTGTCAACTGCAAAAGTTTGATCAGCGGATTGATGAAATAGTGCGAAAAGCCTGTAACAGAGCTTAGAATGCACTAGGGTTTCCGACAAGAATGCGTTGGTATGGCGTAGGATGTCTTCTAAATGGGAGAAAATTTGGCAATTAAGACTTTTCAAGTTTTCAATTAGCAAAATGACCTATCTTTTTCAAGTTTTAATTAGCAAAATGGTCTACTTTTATTTTTTTATTTATCTGACAAATAACAAATATGTCTATATATCTGTAGAATAGATAATAGATCTGTTGGATTGATAATCTATTTGTCTATATATCTCTCGGACAGATAATAGATCTATCGGATTGATCTTCCATCTGTCGGATTGATCTGTCGGACAGATAATAAATCTATCTAAAAAATGGGTCATCTCCCTAAATAAAAAACTATTGGCCTATTTAATTAAAAAATAGACTTAAAAAGTCTATTTAACAATGAGTCCCTCTAAATGGCTGGAGGTAGACATTGGTATTTGATGGAGTGTCAAGGAAAATTGGTTTTGAATATTTTTGGGGGGTTAGAGTTAAAGATGACGGAAATGCTAATCTTTAACTTTGGCGAGCTGATGCTAAAAATACATTCAGGGACGGCTATAATAAACTTTGTAAAATGACAAATGTTTACAGTAACTAAACATTCTTCTTCGAAGTCAGGTGAGAGCAATATGTTCTGCCGTCTTGCCGGCTCGATTTTTGACCCATATCATAATATTTTCCTTTGTATACCTATTTGTGGACTTCTAGAGCTTCTTATGCATGTTTGTGACACTTTTTTCTTCTTTTTGTGTATGTGTCAAAGACATAGGAACTTTGAATAGCCATTAACAAGAGCGACACAATATATGTGATGGTCTAAAGCTAAAATTTAAATAAACGTCTAATACTTTTGAAAAGATAATATTTTTTTCATTACAATGTATAAGCTTTAGATGAAAAAATTAAAAATTAATTTAATAAAAATATATGATTCAATAAATTGATTGACAATGATTAGAGAGGAATAAAAGGAGATTGTCGCTAGAGAATTCAAGAAAAATAGATTATAATGAGAGAAAACTAAAATCAATAACCCTAGCCAACTTGGAAAAAATAGGATCCCTAGTTTGCCTACACGAAAAGATAGCCGAAAACAATGGCCTTGGTGGCCGGTGGCCAGCCTTCAATAATGAAGACCGATCAAGATGATTTGATAATACCGAAACCTATATTTGCAAACTTGTTGCAATCACCTAATAAGCCTCATATGCAAGTTCCATTAAAAGAGATATCATATTTGCATTGGGAATCATGTATTATTTGGGGGGAAGAGAAAGTAAATCAAATGATTATCTAAGAAGATTTACAATATGTGGTTATTGGAAAATTTTCATATGACTAGCCAGATATACAAGATCTGAGACGTTTAATTCCAAAACATGTGAGTTGAAGGGAGAGGTCAATATTGGTTTATTAAGTAATAAACATGTTTTAATAAGAACTACAAGGATTGAAGATTATGTGGATCTTTTATCTAAACTGCAGTTCTATATCACAAAGAATTCCTGGTCATACCTGACAGTGCCCAAGCGCACACACAAGTGTAAGTGATCTACCAAGTAATATAGTGACCTTCAAGAAAGCCGAGTTATCGATCCCACAGAGACTAGATTTGGCAACGATTTGATTTCAGTTCACACTTTAGATTCAATTGATGCGAGAGCAACCAAATAAAGAGTTTGGAAATTATAAATTCAAACTAAACAATATGAAAAGTAAAGGTCTTGAGACAATCATTAAGAGAAAACCTAGGGTTGAAGCACTCTGAACAATCATATTATACTATTGGATTTCATTCGTTAACTTGCTTATCTTGGTTGTTGATCCATAGGGTTAATTGCACGATTATGGTTTCCCAACCTCTAATCTTTTACCTAAGTTGAACCTTACACCTACATCATTGAGAGAGGATGTAATAGTTCACTCAAGTTCTTAATAAATAACATCCTACATATGAATCAAGTAAGGTATCTAAGTACATCCCTATCCTAGATACTAATTCAAGTTTCTTATTTTATAAAGAATCAAGAACCATACTCTATTTATTCCCATATTCTATCACCCTAATCCCACACCCGAGTTCACAAGATTGACAATGAATATATTCGCGAGTCCTTAAAATAGTTAAAAAGAGAATAGACAAACAACCATTAGTGATAACTAAAGAAAACAAACTTAATCCATAGCAATAATAATCATGTTCTTGACTTCAACCCCTGAAAGAGGGCGTTTAGCTATGCATAGTTATAATCGCAATCACAATACTGTAATTAATGAATAAAAACATATATGAACTAAATAAATTAATAAAAAACTAATAATAAATTTATAGTAGCCCCTTGATCTCCAAAATATGTCAAAAGCTATGTAAAAACGTGATACAACATGTATATCTAGCAAAAGGGTAAGTCAAGTCGATGTAGGAGTCAAATTAGCTTGAAACGCCCAGGTGTGGAGTGAAGCGTGCATCGCACCCTATATTCCTATGGGATAGAGTGTGATCTCACCCTGTATTGAACAGGAGTGGAGCATGTGACACATGCTAAATGCATGAACTCTCTATAAATTGTCCTCCGAATTTTAGTTAAGTGTTAGTGCTTCCTTCTTCCATTCCTAGTCTTGTGGCATCTTTTACATGATTTCCAAGCCTCTTAAACATCAAAATATCATAATATTCAGCTCCAAAATCATTCTACATCATCACATTACACGAATTAGAAGCATAAACAACACTAAACCCATTACGATGAATCAAAAACAAGAACTTAGATTAGGTTGAATTCCATGATCTTTCACTTCAAGTACCCACTCTTTCTTTGACTCATATAAACTTTGTATACTCCTAACAACTTGTTACACATATCATAACACATTTAAAATCATAAGGAATGCATAGAACACAATAGAATCTAATAAGAGAGACTAGACAAGCAACTAGCTCAAGCTAGGACGACTAGTTTTCTCCATTGAACTCTAATTGACTCTTTTAAGTACAAACTTACTTGGAACCTTATAAAAACATGATTTAACACTTCTATACTCATTTATCTTATTATCAACTTATATAGAATCGAATCATCCTCAAAACAAGGCTAAAAAGGCTAGAATAGTGACATTAGAATGCATAAATACACCCAACATCAATACACTTTGAGAATGTTGAAATGGGATCCAATGTTCAATCCTGAAGAAGAAATGACTATTGGAGTTGCATGGATATCCTTTCCATCATTACCTATGAATTTCTTTGCAAAATAAGCAGTATTCTCATTGTCTTCTACTGTTGGGGAACCTTTACTGGCAGACTTAGCTACAAAGAATGAAAAAAGACCAAGTTGTGCGAGAATTAAAGTTGAAGTTGATATATTAGGAGATTTTCCTAAAAGGATCAATATTAGGATAAGGAAATGTCACGACCCGACCTAAGGCCCTAGCTACAATGGACATCCCAAACTACATAGGCTCGAGATACCCCTATAACTCCCCAACCCACTAATGATATTATCTACTATGGGCCTATGCCAACACAACTTTAAAATGCGTCACTAGGTAGTAAGGTTTTCTCACTTATATACCCAGCATCCCTCCTGTGTTTTACCGATGTGGGACTCCTTCCTAAGTTTGGATGTTACAGGAAAAAGATAAAAGAAATTTTAGAGAAGTGGATTTATATCAAATATGATTATGTGCCCAAATACTGTAAGGAATTCAAATTGGAGGGGCATAATGAGAAAGAATGTTATGTCATTCATCTTGAATTATATCCAAAGAAAGACAATGAGGAGGTGGATGATCAAGAGGATATGAAGTCACATAAAGGATAAGACTAGAACAAAGAAAACATTGCATGTAACGAAGACAAAAGTAAAGCCAAGTTTACAGAAGAAGAAAAATTTCATAAACAAAAGAGGAAGCATGGGAAAAGAAAATGGAATCATGGAAAAATAGAAAATGAGATAGAATCAGAAAGATGCCACATCTAAAGATACAGATATAGTAGTAAATAATAAGGTTGGAGCACTTGAGAAGAAAAACACAGAAGATACTGCTATCAAAGAGAAACCAGATGGTATTAACAAGGAAATAATTTGCAAAGAACAAAACACTCATTAAGATAGGCACACTCAGAATACCAACAAGGAGAAAGATAACTAGGAATTAACTCCACAAAAGTGCAGTAATATGTCCAACAAAAGAGGAGATCTACAAGAAGAGTCACAAGGTTTAGTAAAAGATCAGAAAGATAATGTTGATTAGGACACAGTTAATTTAGTTAACAATATGCATAATCAAGTACAAAGAAAAAAAGTTATAAGAAATCATACAACAGAGAGTCTGAAAATAAAGTGGAAAGAAGAGGGGATGTTGAGGTACCTTAAACCTAGAATCTGACACAATAGGAGAAACAACATAGGCAAGACCATGAAGAAGATGCAAGCATGAAAACTAATATAGATAAAATTAGAAGGATAAAAATTTATCTCTAAGACAAATTGGACAGTTAAAAGGGAGAAATTAAAAAAATTACAAGAACACTGGTTTTAAGTCACAATTAATTCCAGGAGTAAGTTAGGTTTCAAATCTAGTAGTGATCAATGATTAACAAGGTGCTATTCTGGATATAAGATCTGTTAGAACTCAAAATTCATTTAAGAGACCAATAGATCTTCATAGAAGGTATAACTACTCTTACATTGCTTTAATAGAACCTTTTCAAAGCCCATTAGAATTGGATGAATACAGAAAAAGACTAGGTGCAACAAATGCTAAAGCAAATTATTTAGAGAAAATTTGGGTCTTCTAGGATGATGAATGGGGAAAAACTGGAACCACAGATTCAACACATTAATTAATAATGGAGTACAAATTGAGAGGAGGATCAGATGCTTTTAAAGTAACTGTAGTGTATGCTAGATGTAGTCACTTAGAGAGATTAGAATTATGGGAGGATTTGGAGGATATTGCTAGTAATACTCACAACCCTTGGCTTTTTGGTGATGATTTTAATGTTATTATGGATGATTCTAAAAAATTAGGAAGTCTCCCAGTGACCCAACATGAGACTTTTGATTTTCTTCAAAGTATAAACTCTTGTGCATTAAATGAATTAAGATACACAGGAAGTAGGTTCACATGGTGGAATGGAAGAATTCAAGATGACTGTATCTTTAAAATATTGGATAAGGTTTTTGGTAATTATGATCTTATGTAGGTTATACCTAACTGTGAAGTTAATCATCTCATTAGGCAAGGCTCAGACCATGCACCTCTTCATGTCATTGGTAATACTACATATGTGCATGTGAGAAAATCTTTTTGGTTATTAATTTTTTTGAATAAGCATAAAGATTCTTAGAGGGTAGTTCATAATACTTGGAGTGAAAACATCACCGGGTATCCATTTCAAGTAGTACATGAAAAGTTGAAAAGGGTGAAATCAATACTTGTTATTTGGAGTAGGGAGACTTTTGGAGATATATTTCAAAAGGTAGCTACTTTGTAAGATGTTATAAAGGTAAATGAAACATAGATAGAGATCTAGCCAACTCTAGAAAATGGAGAGGAATTAAATAAAGTAAAAATAGATTTAAAGAGGTTGTGGAAAATAGAGAAGGAATATTGAAATCAAAAGGCATGGATACAATGGCTTACAGATAGAGATAGAAATACAAAATTCTTTCACTTTTATATGAAATAAAGAAGGAGAAGGTTGCAGGTGACAGAAATTCAGATAAGGTAAGGAGACGTTATCACATCATCTCAAAACATTAGAGATGAGGCAGTGCAGGTTTTCATGGAGAAATTTAAAGAGACTCAGGTAAATGTTAATTATGATATGATGGGATGTATCAAGAAAAGTATTTTTGGGGATCAAAATGAAATAATAGTAAGAATTCCTGAAATAAAAGAGATCAATAAATTGTTTTGTCTTGGAATGGAGAGAGTGCGAGTAGACCTGATTTTTTTAGGATAATTTTTCTGTGTTATTTGAGTAAAGCTGGAGAAGAAATTACTAATTTGGTGAAAGCTTTCTTTTGTGGAGATGAATTAGTACATTACCCATACTAGTCTTCTGCTGATCCCAAAGAAAGAAGTGGTGAATACCTTTGGTGATCTAAGACCCATTAGTCTTAACATTTTTGTTAATAAAATTATATCCAAAGTGGCCCATATAAGAATAGTTGAGGTGTTTCCTAATATTATCTCTAATAATCAAGTTGTTTTTTTAAAAGGAAGAAGCATAACAAAAACTTTTTTGCTAGCTCAGGAGATTATTAGAGATATTAATAGAAGAAATAAGCTTCACAATGTGGTGGTGAAATTGGATATGGAAAAGGATTATGATAGGGTCTCTTGGAAATACCTAGTTGAGGTTTTGAGTAGGTTTGGTTTCTCTAAAAGAATTATTGATATGGTGGTTAGATTGATAAGTAACAATTGATATTCAGTGCTTATGAATGGCCAGTATTATGGTTTATTTCAATATTTAAGAGGATTAAAGTAGGGAGACCCTTTATCACCAACATTGTTTATTATCTCAGCCGAAGTCTTATCAAGAAGTGTAAATGAGTTGTTCAATGATCCAGATTTCAGAGGATATGGAATGTCTAAGTGGAGCCCTGACATTAACCACTTATCATATGTTATGATACTATCATATTTTGCTCTAGACAACCACCATCAATGAAGAAAATGATGATAGTTTTTAGGAAGTATGAGTACACTTTTAGTCAAATGATCAATTTAGAAGTTTGCTCAATTTGCATGATAAGGGTCCTATAGCTGTAAGTAATAGCACAAAGAGAATAACTGGGATAAAACAAGGTAAGTTTCCTTTCACTTATTTGGGCTGTCCAATTTTTTATGGTAGAAAGAATAAAGGACATTTTGATGATCTGATGAAAAAGGTAATAAAGAGATTAAATTCATGGCATATCTTATATGAATACTCCAGTGGATGTAGTTAATCAACTATACAAGATTTTTGCTATGTTGTTTTGGGGTAATGCTATTGTCTCAAAAAATAAGCATTGGGTCTCTTGGGAGCTTATGTGTTACCCCAAAAATAAAGGTGGACTTGGATTTAGATCGTTACATGATATGTCTGAGGCACTTTTTGAAAAACTTTGGTGGAATTTTAGAGCATCCACATCTTCAATGTGGAGTTCATTTATGTGGAATAAGTATTACAAAAGGTTGCATAATTTATTAATTATATGGAAAAGGAGGAATTCTATTAACCATGAAGGTTCCATTTCTTTTAAGGGGATGGTTTTGCATGTCCAAGAGGTGATAAAGAAAACGATCAAGAACCTGTATCCGTGGATAAAGTTGAAGGATTGGACATGGCTAGAAGTGGTGGACATTATGAGCACATATAAGACAAAACTAAATTTTCAAAAGGTGCTATTAAAGAAACCAAAATTTGTGCAGTTAAAATAAAACATAGATGGAGCTTGTAGAGAAAATCTGAGGATGTGATCATATGGGTTTTGCATAAGAGATGATAAAATAGATCTTGTGTATGCTAGAGCTAAAGTCCTGGGGCTAGGTACAGATAATGAAGCAGAATCTATTGCTATTAAAGAGGCTTTAGAGTACTGTTATGAGAAAGATTTTAAAAATTTCATCATAGAAACAGACTCGTTAAGCCTAAAGCAAAGATTCTAATGCATTGGAAAATTCCTTAGGAGCTTGTTGGTACTATTGAGGAGATTAGACTATTCATTTAGAAATTAAATGTCACTGTTACACATACATATAGGGAAGGGAACTTAGCGGGCGATTCTTTGGCAAATGAGGTGATGGATACACAGGAAATGTAAGAATTTCATTCTCTTCTACAATTATCAGTGAAGACAAGAAGATTACTAAACATTGATAAAGATCAGATTCCGTACATCAAAATCAAGATAAGAAGGATAATTCAACAATGATAACTAGGAGCAACATGCATATTTACATTAAAGCATCAAGTTCATGCATAGTTCAACAAGTACAAACAAAGGATAATAAAGAGAACAGTAAAGGGAGTTTAATAGTATGCCTGGAATAAGACATTACGATTGTGCTAACTACAATTAGAATTAACACCCTAGCTATAAAAAATCTTCACCAAAAAGAAGGGGTAGGAAGTTTTTCCAGCATCTTCAACCACCAGATAATGAGTAAGAGGTTACCCACTCAAAACTTGGGTAAACTAGAATTAGTCTTGTTATTTGAGAACCTAAGACCACCTAAGAATAGAAAGGAAGGATTAGATTGGGAAAGGTAAATGATTAAAGTATATGTGAAGCTGACATTATCTGATAGAGTAAAGCTGATAGATTGAGTTCATCTAACATCCACCATGGATTCATCTAGAATAGAACCCAGAGAAAAAGAAACTAGAGCTTTGAATTCCACCGACAACACTCCAGCAGCATCATTTGGAGACAACTTGAAGAGAAAGGGAAGAGTACTTGGTACTCTTATCTCAAACCTTATCTATCTTAGTAAAAGAAGAATGTTTTTCAGCTTCCTTTATCTTTTGGACCAGGTCATGGATCCCAATTTTGGACTCATTTGTTGCAATTCTGGTCAATTAGGCCCTTTTGGATAAAATGATCTGAATAGACCAACAAAAATTGGATTAAAAAAATAAAATCAATTAAAAATGTAAATTTCATCTTTCTTTGTTGTTTATTTAATGTGTAGTCCTCATTTTGATTGATTTATGTGATATTTAACTTGACATAAAAAATTTTAAAAAAATAACTTATCAAATTTAGAAGCTTAAATGTTTAAAGCGAAAAAGTTTTTGTGGGTCCATAATATTTATATGAGCTACAGAATATATCATTAAGGGTGAAATGTGCGTAAAATAGAAAGTTTAAAATGAAAATGTTAATAAATATAAAAATGTGTCATTCTTTTTTAAAATCGACGTAATAAGAGAATTATGTCTATGAAATTAAAATGTATGAAATATTTTTTTTACTTCAAAGACAAATTAAAATAATTTGAATGTGGCTAATGTCTTAGAGCCCTACAAAGAGTAAGACCTAAATGAAACCACATGTTTTAGTTGCTTCACATAGCAACCGAATGTGATAGAAACACACTTAAACTATGATGATCCCTCGAACTTAATTTTTTTATCTTATTTATTCTTTTTACTAATTACCTATAAAAAATAAGCTAAATACAACATGTTAAATATGTGCATACTTAAAAACAAGGCAAGACCTACTAATAATCGATGTAAGTAATTGAGATCCTCTCATGTAATCAAGTCCGATTGATTGTAAAAATAATTAAGGATCCTTGAGTGATTTAATTGATAATGATAATAAATAGGGATTCTTGAGTAGTCCGATTGATGCTAATGATATTCGGATTCCTTGAGTGGTTTGGTAGATAATAATGATATTGGAGATCCTTATATCATTCGAGATACCAATACGGTGGAAATCACATTTAGCTAAAAAAAAATAGCAAGCATGAGGAGTTTGGCATAGTTGGAGATGTCGAGTCATCTATTAGCTAGAGAGGTTTAAGCTCTGATTAATGGTTCTATAAGATTGAAAGTTACTAGCGAGGGAGGACTATTGGCTCATGTGGAGGTTAAGTCTATTTTTTTCATAAATATTAAGAGCCGACAATTTAAAGATAAGAAGAAGTACTGAGGATTCGAGGGTGAATGTGTGTGCCTCGTATGGAAATTTAATTCCTACTCTTGTAGAGACTCACAATTTTAAGTACTTTGTATATTTGGGTGCAATCAAAATGTATATTGTTGGTAAAGAATGAAGTGCGACATTGTAGATTTTGTGACCAAGTGTCAAAATTAACAATAGGTAAAAAATGAATATCAAAAAATTGGTGGCACCGTTTGTAGAATAACCATTCCAAAATAGATATGGGAAAGACCATAGATTTTGTTATGGGTCTCCCTAAGACTTTGAGGAAGTGTGACTCTATGTGGGTGATCATCGATCGATTAACCTAGTCACCTCATTTTATTCTAGTAAGAGTGGATTATAATGTTGCTAAGTTAGTTAAGATTTATGTGAAATATATTGTAAGGCTCCGTAGGGTACCTATTTCTATTACATATAATAGAGGTATTTAATTTAACTCTAACTTTTGGGAGAAGTTTCAGTTAGAATCGAGTTCTAGTTTAGATATAAGTACAACTTTTTTATCCGTAGACCGGCGGGTAGTAAAAATGGATAATCCAAGTAGTTGAAGATATTATTTGGTCTTAGGTAATGAACTTCAATGGCAAAAAGGACTAGTATTTACCTTTGTATGAATTTACAAATAATAATATCTACCACTCCTGTATTGACATGGCTCATTTTGAAGCCTTATAAGGTAGAAGATGTAGGTCACTGATTGGATGGCTTGATGCATTCGAAGTGAGGCCTTAGGGCACTTATATGCTCAAGGATTTGATTTAAAAGGTAAGGTTCATCCCAAAAAGGTGGTAGCAAATCAAATTTGACAAAAAATATATGCAGATAAAAAGGTAACAAGTGTAAAGTTTGAGAAATGAGATAATGTACTATTGAAATTGTCACCCGTGAAGGGTGTGACACATTTTGTTGAGAAGGGAAAGTTGAGTCCAAGGTACACTGGACTATTTAAGGTTTTGAATAAAGTAAGGTTAGTGGTTATAAGATGGATTGACCACCTAAGTCATCTAGGGTTCATCCGATGTTCCACATGTCCATGCTTAAGAAGTACCATATTGATGGATATTACATCATACTTTGGGACTTTAAATTGTTTGAAAAGGGGCTCTTTTATAAAGAGAAGTTAATTTCTATTGCAACTCAATCATAGATGATGGAATCATCAAAGATTTAACCTTTTGAACTCAGTGTGTAACTCACTAGATGCCCGGGAAACAAAAGGAAGATTTGTACGAATGAGATATCTAGCAATAAGAAGAAGGAAAAGGATTGAATAGAGGAACTCTCGAGCATTTGGAGATCTTAGATTTGTTGATATCAATGGTGACTCATTATTTTGATGAATCATTTCTTTGGACAGAAGAAGATTATGTAAACACTTACTCGATATCTCACTTATCAGATTTCACTGTGGAAAATACAATTTTTTTGAAGAATTTGCCATAATATACCTGATCCATTCATAATATTAGGAAAAGTGGATACATATTTTTGAATGCTACTTAGTATTGTCAATAGGTCTAAAAAAGTATCTAAACTATCAAACTTAGATATTTGTACCCTGGAAGTAAGGAACCATGGCATATATATTTGGAATAGATTTTATTTTGAGTAGGATATATTCCATTTTCAGTGTGAGAAAGATAAGAACCGGGGTTATTCCATTCATGTAATTTGAGTGGCTAAACCATTCGATTGAGGAAAAAACTTGGGAGGTAGAGGCAGATGTGCTCAAGCAATATCCATATTTGTTCATGGACTCAAGTAATTACTTTCTATTTGTTGTACTATTTGAGATAGTTGTCATTTGGGGATGAATGGTGATAATTTAATTCTAATATATCGACTCAAATCATTATTATCTAAAATAAAAAGTAGAACCTTTTCTTAGTCTTCCAAACATATTTTTTAAATTCAGGGTTGGGCTAGTCTTAGGTGAATTTTGAGAGTGTGATGGTCTCGGAAAATATACTAGTAATTTTAGAATTAAAAGGTTTGATTGATTTGATTTTATATTAGAGGACTAGTCCATAAATTTGTAGCTATTATTGGTATGAAAAATAGGTTAATAGAACTTTGGTTATAGAGATTGTTGTGAAAGGGTTAGTTTGTGATGTCTGATTTTAAGAGGTGTGTAGTGAAATAGCCTGAACTAGATATAGGTCTCGAGTTATTACCCCGGGACCACTACAATAGACAAAAATACCACAGTGGTAAAAGTGTCACTGTAACAGCGATCTCATTTGGCCTATGAGCCATTACAATGGTAGATTCATCATTGCAGGGGTAAATATGTAATTTTTATTATTATAAACCTAAAAAATATGTTTTCATTCCCTCTTTCCTGAAAAACATGTAAGATCTTTGAGGGAGGCAATTTTTTACAAATTTTTGGAGTTTTTATCTTTTGAAGTACGATTTTTTAATATTCTAAACTTCAATTACTCCACTAAATTCATAGAAATAGCTAAAACTTATCCATGGTAGGATATGTTGATTATCCATAAATTATGAACTAAACAAAATTGGCGGGAATTTATTTATTTCAATTGTTAGTGATCCTTGGGTGTTATAAAACACTCTTATTTGTAGAATTATTGTTGTTCAAGCTAAATTATGTAGAATTCATGATGTTTAAAGGATAAAAAATACTATGATGATGAACTAAGCAATTCCATGGTTTAAACTGATAATTATAGGTTCCTAATGGTTGGAAAAGGTGAGATTATTACAATAGATATGTATAATTATTGTTTATAGATTAAGAACAGACTGAAAGAGAAAGGAGAGGCAAAATTGTGGCCTTATAGTGATTTGACTAAGGAATTGATGTGGGTTATGGTTTATTTGTAGAAAAATACTTGCTTGATTCTGTGCTTATATGTAAATTGAGTGTTTGTGATTACTTTTGGACACTACTTGTGATTATTGATGACATTTGCATTTAAATTGATATTGATGATAAATATTGTAAGGTTGTCAAAATGAGATGATGATATTAATGATGATGTTAATATTACGATGATGATGAGATGATATTTTTGATGATATTGAGATCATGATAGTGATGATGTCGAAAGTGATATTGATGATGATGTTGAGATGAGAAATAGATGATATGTCCACCTTTCATACATATATTCATCATATATATTTGAATGAATTTATATATATATGTGTGTGTGCGTGCGCGTGCATATGTTGTGATGAATCTTGTTTTAAGGAATTTGACTAAGTGTCAAAGATATGATTGGTTACTTGTATTCTTGTTGATGTGAAGTATTATATATGTTCCTAAGTGTCATCAATTCTAAATTCTATTTTATACGCTGCTACTGACTTTTGATTTGCCTATTTGCATAGTGTCGAGTAGAGTTGGCCTATGATGCCTACCAATTCTTAGTTAATTTACTGATACTGCTTGAGTTTTTTTCATCGAATGCAAAATGTATTCCAGCATTTTAAATAAGTCATCGACTCTAGCCAACATTTGCAAATTTAATTCAAGGGTGAGAACAATGTATAGATAACCATTGGATCTTCTTATTTTCATTCTCTTCCCTTGTTTCGAGACTAAGACGGCAACACCTTGGATTTTTGGTGCTTGAAAATATCTAAAATTTTATCCTTGATGCCTAGACTATGACTCTTCCTTACGAGTCATAGAGATTCTTAATGAGTCGTAGGACCCTAATCGTAGCCTAACCAGTGTGTGTGACTAAGTTTCATTTCCTGATAATGAATAGATCCCAAGAGTCGTAAAGACTCTATACAAACCACATAGTACAAATAGTAAGGTGACAAGTGTGAGGCTCAAATGGTTCTGTCTTGGATATGGCTTGGACCCTATGAGTCGTATGGTCACGATATGAGTTGTATGGTTTGAGTCATAGGGTCAATAGTATGTGTGTCCTATGATACTATTTTGACTACGACTTATGGTAACGAGTCCTAAGGTGTCTTAATGAGTCATCATGAGACTTATAACGACTGTGATAATTTTTAAGCTTTTAAGTTGAGGTCATCTATGATATTTCCCTCTTGACCCACTTAGATCCCATATCCAAAAAACATATTTGGGGCATTATTTTAGTATTTTAACAAATCAAAAGCCCTATTTACACTCTCTAATTCTTTCAAGCAAAGTAAGCTAGGGTTTTCACAAGGTTGAGGATTTAGGGGTCAATTCAAGTTTTCTTCTCCATAATAAAGAATCCTTCACGCATGTTACTCTTTCCCATTAATTATTTTATAAAAACATATGCTTAAATAGTTATTCATGAGGTTTTTGATGTTGGTTTTGGAACATGGGTTGAGAGTTTTGAGTGATTATTTTTGGAAAATGTCTTCTTATGGTTTATATATAATTGTTCATGATTTTGAACTTATGGGGTGCATGGCTATGGTAAATAAACTAGGGGATTGTAATTTTCCCTAATTTGTGAATATTGACCATTGAAGTGATAATTGAAGTGATAAAGGGTTGTGTAGATGTGTCGTAAAAGTGGAGGTCCCGATGGTCTAATATTTGAAACCGCAGTTGCCGATGTGGGGGGTCTAAATAACTGGGAGCTTTGTGTCCTTCTTATTATATGATTAAGAGGTTCGAGTTACCCATATTACATATGTATATTTGATTATTGTCTAGTTCGTGTGTCCATACGAATTAGGGTCCTTCCAGTAAGGGAAGAGTTTGACCTATATAGCTCGTGGGTGCCTTGTTATGATGGTTATGCTACACAGTCAAGGTTAATAATTTTTAAGAGCATGATAAGCCTTGTTCCCTATCCTAGCATATTAATTATATATGTTTATGATGATGTTCTCATGGTTTTTAGTTGAATTTGATTTGACATTATTTTATTCTTTATCCTTGAGTTACATGCTAGTGCTCCACCCACTAACTGTCTCTAGATGCTGTGTCCCCAAGCGATGCAGGAACCAGAGACACTTCTACTCTTCCCACGCAGAGTTAGGTGGATTGGTTTGATTTGTCAGTCATTGATGGTGAAGTCACGAGCTTTTTTTCTCTAAAATACTTAGATATTTCATCAATTTCCATTTGTAGACTAGAATTTAGACTTTACATTATTATTATCATTAACATTATTATTATTATTGTCAGGGTAGGGGGCATATCCCAACTTAGATTAGATTTCTAATTTGTTATTTGATTTGATTTTGTTAGAGGTTTTGTGCATATTATTGTGGTTGTGTTTTGTTGGATGACATTTTATAGACTTTGAGTTTTATATATTTTAGTTTTGTATATGTTAAGAATTTAGCCATTTTTAGGTATGTTATGTTTTTGGTTGGCTAGGAAATTGGGGTAGTCTCTGATCCTCGGTGGACTTAAGACACCCATCACGTGTCATGACAATGTTGACATCATAGCCTAGGTTTGCTATCTTTGGGTATCCACAGAGTCATGTGTAGTATAGTCTCTTTTATGGGTGTGTATCAAGCCACACTTGTAAGGGAGAGTCTATGAGGCATTTAAGAATTTTTTCCTTTTCTTGTGCTCTACTTTAGGGCTGTAGAGTCTAGGGTATGGAAATATTTTCTAATCTCCTTTTGTTCATTTTTTAGATCATGCCTTCCAGAAGATCTAATGCTCATGGAAACTCCTATGTCCCACATAAGGACAATATGGATCAGGTTCTTCCTATTCCTTACGTTTAAACCTAATCTAGGGTCACTGTTTTTGAATACCCCCGCAGAGGTCCACCGATCCCCATTAATCTTTCTCCCGCTGGTAACACTCTATCTTGGATGCCTATATGAGATATTACCAATCTCAAGTTCCGTCGGTCCATTCATCTATTGACTCAGTTGGTGATGTCTTAGTCACGACATTCGAGTCCTGTTGGTAGCGCTGTGAGTTCTTCTGAGGTTACTAGAGTTGGCAAGTTTATGAGGCTCAATCATTCGACCTTTACTATCTCTATGGTTGAGGAAGATCCTCAAGGGTTCATAGATAATATGGAGAAGATTCTTTGTGTGATGTATGTTTTTGGCTCTAAGGGAGTGGAATTCATTATATACCAGCTGAAGGGTGTGGCGTATTAGTTATATAAGGAGTGGGATCAGTCAAGGGTTGATGATGTCGAGTTGTCATTATGGAAGGATTTCTTGAGTACTTTTCTTGATCACTTCTTTCCTCAAAAGTTAAAAAGGCAAAGGATGAAGAGTTTGTAAACCTAAAGCAAGGCTAGATGACTGTGAATGGGTATGCCCTAAAATTTCACAAGTTGTCCCATTTTGCTTTAGATTTAGTATCTTCTATGAGGTCTTGGATGAGGAAATTTGCTTTCTAGTTATCGCATGATTTGGTGTTGAAATGAAAGGCCATCCTTTTTAACAGTGACATAGAAATCTCTAGGCTTGTGGTATACATGCAGTTGGTCAAAGATGAGAAAAAAAACAAGCCAAAATAGGTGAGAGGCAAAATAAGAGATCCTGGTTTTCTAAGTAGGGTGGTGGCTCGCAGAATAGTGGCAAGGATAGTAGGCAGTGGTCTAAGAAGAAGTGGGGGAATTCTGGTTCTTATTGTACAGCTAGTCCTCCTTATGCCAAATCGTGTGGTGATTTCCATTTTTAGAATAATAGTGGATTTAGGGGATTTAAGGCACATGGTGCCCAATATCCGGCCTCTGGGGCCCAGTCAGCTCCATCTTATCCCCTTGTCATTTTTATAGTAGGGTGCATTATGGGGTTTGTGACAGGGAAGAGGAATCCGTATTTTAGTTATGGTCATATTGGTCACATGCAGCGGGATTGTCGTTCTAAGGTTGCTTCTAGAAAAAATAAGGTTCTTGTTTATACTTTTTTATCCCTTACACCAAAGGTTGCCACTTTAGGTTTTGGCACTGGTTGAAATCGCTTTTATGGTGTTGCCACCCGTCAGGATTCTGAGGCATCTCCCGATGTTGTTACTGGTACGCTCAAACTTTTCTCTTGTGATGTATATTATCTACTTGATCCTAGGTATACTCTTTCTTATGTGACCCCATATATGTCTATTTATTTTTTTATCCTTAGTGTATCCTAGATCTCTTTTATGTGTCTACCCCAGTTGGTGACTCTATCATGGCTAGGAGAGTCTATAGGGGTTGTCTATCTGTGATATAGAAATTTTAATGGATCTAATCGAGTTGGAAATGTAAGATTTTGAGAATGGATTGGTTACATTCATGCTATGCATTTGCTGATTGTCATACCCGAAGGGTTAGTTTCTAATTCTCTAATGAGCCGATGATTGAGTGGATAGATAGTTCCCTAGTTCCTAGGGGAAGGTTCATTTCTTATGTTAGATCCTAGAAATTGATTTCTAAAGGGTGTCTATACCATTTAGTCCATGTTAAGAATTCTAGATCCGAACGTCTCTCATTGCAATCTATCCGTTGGTATGTGAATTTATCTAGGTATTTACTTATTATTTTCTTGGTGTTCGTCTTGATAGATAAATTGGTTTTGGGATTGATCTTCTTTCGAACACTCATCCTATCTCTACCCTTCTTTATAGAACGACTCCAACTGAGTTAAAAGATCTTAAGAAATTGTTGAAAGATCTTTTAGATAAGGGTTTTATTTTCCCTAGTGTTTCTCCATGGGGTGTTCTTGTTCACTTCGTGTGTAAGAAGTATGGGTCCCTTTCTATGTGTATAGATTACCGCCAACTAAATAAAGTGACTGTGAAGAATAAGTATTTGATTCCTAGGATTGATGATCTCTCTGATTAGCCTCTGGGAGCTAAGTGTTTTTCTAAGGTTAATCTTCAGTCTGGCTATCATCATTTGAAGATTAAAGAGGTGGATATCCCTTAGACTGTCTTCCAAACTCGGCATGGTAATTTTGAGTTTTAGTAGTGTCTTTTGGTTTGACCAATGCCCCATCGATATTTATGGACCTCATGAATTGGGTGTTTTATTACTTCTTGGATTTGTTTGTAATTGTATTTATTAATGATATTTTGGTGTATTCCAAGAGTGACGGATCATGTCGATCACCTCCACCTTGTATTGCAAACCTTGAAGGATTAATGGTTGTACATGAAGTTCTCTAAATGTGAGTTCTAGTTAGATATTGTGACCAATCTTTGTCTTGTTGTTTCTAGTAAAGGGATCATGGTAGATCCATAGAAAGTTGTAGTGGTTAATAAGTTGCTTAGGCCCTCAACTCCAAATGGTATTTGGAGCTTCTTGGGTCTAGCGAATTACTATAGGAGGTTTATTAAATGTTTCTCATCTATTATTGCCTCTTTGAGTAAGTTTTCTCAAAATAAGGTAAAGCTCTTATGGTTCATTTCTTGTGAAGGTATTTTTGAGAAGTTGGAAGATAAGTTCACTTCGGCTTGTATTTTGACCCTGCCCGAGGGTACTGATGGTTTTTTTTTGGTTGTAATACGTCCCACGTGGGACTGGGCTATGTTTTAATGCAACGTCGTAAGGTGATTTCTTATGCTTCTAGGTAGTTGAAGGTGCATAAGAAGAACTATCAGACTCATGACTTAGAGTTGTTGGCTATGATCTTTTCTTTGAAGATTTGGCACCACTCTTTTTATGGGGTTCTTGTTGACATCTTTTCGGACCATAAGAGTTTGCAGTATGTGTTCACCTAGAACGAGTTGAATCTCAGGCAAAAGAGATAGTTTGAGTTGCTCAAGGACAATGACACGAGTCTTTATTATCATCCAGGTAATGCTAAAATAGTTGTTGATGCTCTTCGAAGGTTATCTATGGAAAGATTATCTTATGTGGATAAGGAGAGGTGAGAATTGGTAAAAGATATTCACCATTTGGCAAATCTTAGAGTTTATCTCTTGAACTTTTAGGATGGTGGTGTGATTGTGAAAGAGGTGGCAAAGTCATCTCTTGGTGCTGAGATGAAGGGGAAATAGATCTTGGACCCTATTTTGATGTAGATCAAAGATGATATGGGTTGCTTGAAGGTAAAGGATTTTGAGATTGGTGGTGATGGTATCTTGAGGTACCAAGATAGATTACGTATTCTTGGTGTTGATTGGTTGCGAGAGAGAATCTTGGTTGAAGCTCATGAGTCTAGATACACTATTCATCCTGGTTCGATAAAGATATACCATGATTTGAAGGAATTTTATTGATGGAGTAACATGAAGATGGATGTGTCCAATTTTGTGGATAAGTGCATGGTGTACCAACAAGTGAAGGTTGAGCACTTGAGGCCTGTGGTTTTTCTTAAGAGATTGAGTTTCCCGTGTGGAAATGGAAAGTGATTAATATGAATTTTGTTATTGTTCATCCGTATTCTCGCCATCAGTTTGATTCCATTTAGGTCATCATGGATAGGATTACTAAGTTCGCTCACTTTTTACCAGTGAAGACTAATTTTTTTGGGAGAGGATTACGCTAAGCTTTTCATTAAGGAAATCTTGAAGTTGCATGGGGCTTTATTTTCCATAATATCTTATCGAGGTACTCATTTCTTATATCACTTTTGGTATTCCTTCCAGAGAATTTTGGGGACTAAGGTGAACCTTAGCACCATTTTCACCCATAGACAGATGGTCAAGAAGAGAGAATGATTCAGACTTTAGAGGATATGCTAAGGTCTTACGTGATTGATTTTGGTGGTAGTTGGGTCTACCATTTTCCTCTCATTTAGTTTGCATACCATAATTGCTATCACTTGAGTATTGGGATGGCTCTATTCTAGGTTGGATAGAATAAGGTACATGGTCCCGACTTGGTTTACCATGCTATGGAGAAGGTGAAGGTGAATCGGGGTAGGCTTAAGACCACCCAATGTCGCCAAAAGTCCTATGCAGATATAAGAAAAAGGGACTTGGAGTTTGATATAGATGACTTGGTGTTCTTAAAGGTCTCTTCCATGAAGGGAGTGATACAGTTCGGAAAGAAAGGGAAGCTGAAACACCTAGACTTTGGATACTTGGAAGAATTTCTTTGGTTGAAGTTTCTAGGCAGGGTACGACTCATGGGGTACTAGTCGTACCCTAGGATATGACTTGGGTCCTCTCCATTGTATATTGATCAATATTTTTTGGGTACAGCCTGTCCAAGATACGATTTGAGACCTTACTTGTCGTGCCTTAGGGTATGAGTCGCAAGATACCTAGTTGTATGATGCTTGAAGTCTTAGCCAAAGCATTCTAACTTGGGTATGGGTTGTAGGATACCACTCGTACCATAGGGTGTAAGTTATGCATGCGGAGTCTTATATTGGTCAGTTTAGGAGTCCATAGTGAGGAGTAGGGTACGAGTTAGGGTACCACTCATACCCTAGGGTACAGTTTAGACATGGGAGTCGTAGCCTCTTGGGAGTTCATTTTTAGCTTTTAAGTTGAGGACATTTTTGACTTTTACTAACCATAAACCCTTATAATCCACGACTATTAATATTATTTGGCTCTTCATTCTTCATATACGCAAGATCCAAAACACTCCAAACACTCTCCAAAACTTCTCTCTCAAAACTGAAGCTAGGGTTTTAATAGGTTTCCTTCTAGAGGCTTGAAGACCAAGAATCCTTCCATGAATCACCTTTTAAAAGTCATGTGACTCTTCTCTTATTATTATTTCTCAAAAATAATGTTATTTAAACATTGTTTATGAATCTTTGATGGTGTTTTTTTGGAACAAATGTTGAGGGTTTTGATGTATAGTGATGAGTAATGTTTACTTTTGTTTATACTTATGTTTATACATGTTTTTGGTGATGATTGGCATAGGTGGGTTCCTTTTGATTGTTGTTTAACAAGTGGGTCATGAGTAACCCTAATATTGATAGTTTTCACTTGGGTTTTGGTTATGGTAAAGGTATGCCCTCAAGGTATTTGTGAAAATGTCTGCTAGAAATAACTAGTCACATGTTGATGATGATTTGAACTAAGACAATGGCTTAATGGGTAAGAATGCTTGTTAAATGATCTTGTAAAGGCTTTGTTGGCCCTTTATTGAGTTAATTAGGTCCATGGTGGTTGGTTTGGTTAAAAGGAGGTTTGAGTCCCTAAGCATGAAATTAAATTATGTTTGAGCTAAAGCTTGGTGTAAGCATGCTAATGAATGGTTTGATAAAGGTGTTGAGGACCACAGCTTGACTTGAATGGTAGTTGAAACTAATATGTTGGACTATTAAAGTGATTGATTGATAAATAGCTCATAAAGACCTTGTGGTCATTATGGTGTTGAATTGTGGCCTTGATGTCTTGAAATAGCTAAGTGGATTAAAGTCCTTAAATGTTGATTGGGTGGATGTGAATGAATGGATGAAGGGTTAGAGTCCTAATGTTAACTAGTAATGGACACAATGGCTTGTGGTTAGAGTCCACTTGCGTAATGAGATGGATTATGGCTAGAGTCCATTGTTTTATAAGATGGCTAGTGTTTAGAGTCCACTTGTCTAAAAAAGGGTTGTGGTTAGAGTCCACTTGTATAATAAGATGGACTGATGTTAGAGTCCTCATGCTTGATATAGCCTCTACGGGTAGAAGGTTAGTGTCCACCACTTCATGGTTCATGATTGGGTGCTTTGAAATATATGCTATGTCCTTGTTGTCTCTTATCACTTGATGTATTTACACATGTCTACATGTCTATGTGTTTAAATATAGTGACTTATGATGGTTTGATTAGGTATTGAATAATAACACTATTTTATCCTTACCCTTGAGTTACATGCCAGTGCTCTAACCTCTAATATTCTCCAAACGTTGGGTTCCCATGCGACACAGAGGCCGGAGCATCTTCTTATCTTCCTGGGCAGTGACCAGGTGCTCAAGCAATTATGTTTACTTGAAGTGGTGAGCTCCATACTTCGGAGACATACATTTCATAGTCTTTCTATCTTATGTCGTAGAATTTTATTAGATTTGGTTTTGGCTATTGTCGGGGGTTTGTCCCAACATATTATAGTCATCGAATTGGTAGAGGCTTGTGGATTACTGTGGACTTGTTTAAATTAGATGTTGAATGTTGACATTAATGAATGGCTAGACTTTCTTAAGTTATGATTATTAGTCTTGTTTCCGCTATCTTGATTGTAAGTTCAAAGTTCATCCGATGCTTGTTGATTGATGTTATGGTTAGGTTAGGCTAATGGGACAATCTCTGCTCCTTGTTGGGGTTGAGATGCCCGTACGAAAATGCCTGGTTTTGAGTCGTGTCAAAATCTTAGTCCTCGTTATGTTGGTCCACATCACATTATGAGGCGAATAGGCAATGTGGCTTATGAGTTTGATTTGCCTGTAATTTTGGGATCTATTCATTGGGTCTTCAATGTTTCTATGTTGAAAAAGTGCATAGGTGATTCTTCCATGGTTGTTCTTTTGGAGAGTGTGGGTGTCTCTGATTCCTAATCATATAAGGAAGTCCCGATTAAGATTTAGGATCAACAAGTTTGTCGTTTGCGAGCAAAGGACGTGGCTTTGGTAAAGGTTCTATGGAGGAACCAAAGTGCTGAAGAATCTACTTGGGAAGTTGAGGAGGATATAAAATCCAAGTACCCATTCTTGTTTCCTGTTTCGGTTAATCGTGCGTGAGGTACGTGCATTTTATACCATATTTATTTTCTTACTTTGTTATAGGAAATTGTGATTCCTTTAATATCTTTGTTTCCAGTCTTTGTTAAAGGTAAGCATGGTTGTGTTTGGAGCCAAATCCTGCTTATAAAAGCCTTGACCTGTCATTCGAGAATGAAGTTAAGTATGGTTGTGTTTGGAGCCAAAAGAGTCAAATCGTGTTAATAAATGGAAGGCCCTAGATTTTGGTCCTTGAAATTTTTTGAAATTTTATCGTCACTGCCTAGACTATTACTCCTCCTTATGAGTCATAGGGAGTCTTATCGAGCCATAGGACCCTAGTTGTATCATAACCAGTGTATGTGGTTGAGTTTCCTATCATGATTATGAGTGGATCCCAATGAGTCGTAAACACTATATGAACCACATAGTACAAATCGTAAGGTGACCAACGTGAGGCCCAAATGGTTCTATCTTGGAAATAACTTGGACCCTATGAGTCGTAGGGTCACTATACGAGTGATATAGTGTGATTCATAGGGTCAATAGTATGTGTGCCCCATGACACTATTTTAAATATGGCTCTTGATGACAATTCGTATTGTGTCTCAACGAGTCGTCATGAGACTCGTAACGACTAGCGATAATTTTTCAGCTTTCACGTTGAGGGAACTTTGGACATTTCCCTCTTTACCCACTTAGACCCCACATTCATAAAACACCTTTGGGGCATTTTTTATCACTTTAATTATTCAAATCCTTTTTACTCTCTCAAATTCTTTCAAGCAAAGTAAGTTAGGGTTTCCTCATGGTTGAGCATCTAAGGGTTAATTCAAGGTTTCTTCTCCATAATAGAGAATCCTTCAGGCATATTACTCTTTCCGAACTATTATTTTGTAAAAACATGTGTTTTAAATAGTTATTCATGAGATTTTGATGTTGGTTTTGGAACCTGGGTTGAGGGTTTTGAATATTTTTTTTTGACCAATGTCTTCCCATGGTTTACATATGATTTTTCATGCTTTATTCATGTTTTGAACTTATGGAGTGCATAAATATGGTGAATAAACTAGGGGATTATGATTTATCTTAATTTCTAAATATTGACCATTGAAGTGATAAAGACCTCAACCCCAATTGTGAAATTGGCTTTGATTATGAAAATTATGCACATTGTACTACTTTTGAATTATTGAATAATGTGAAAAGCTAATGAAGCATAATTATTTTGAATAGAACCTTAGGGGTTGTGTAATTCCCTAAGATAATGTATAATTTAACCAAGGGGCAGTGACTTCCCAAAGTGATGATAATTAGTTTCGCACGTTGATGTTACCTTGCAAGTGTAGTTGGTATGATGATTCCAATAGTGTATGCCTGAATGTGCATTATGGTTCAATTAATGGGAATGTGTGATAAATGATTTAATGGGGATTAAAAGAGGGTTGTGTAGCAGTGTCGTGAAAATGGAGGTCCTAAGGGACCAATACTTGAATTCGTAGTTGCCGATGTGAGGTTCTAAATGATCGCAAGGGTTGACTCTCCCTTATTATATGAATGGGAGGTTTGAGTCCCCATGTTATATGATTGATTACTTAAGTAACTCTTGATATATGTGCGGAGGTTCGAGTCCCCCATAGTTCATATGTACATGAGATTATTCTCTGGTTCGTGCGGCCACACGCTCTAGGACCCTTCCATCTAGGGAAGCTAAGCCCATATAGCTCGTGGGTGACTTGTTATGATGGTTATGCTACATAATCTAGGTTAATGATTTTGAAGAGCATGATAACCCTTATTCCTATCCCATCATATTAATTATAAATGTATATGATGACATTCTCATGGTTTTGAATTAAATTTGATTTAGCATTATTTTTTCCCTTATCCCTGAGTTACATGCTAGTCCTCAAAGAACTAACCATATCCGGAGGCTGTATCCCCATGCGATGTAGGTACCCAAAATAATTTTACTTTTTCCATGCAGAGTTAGGTGGATCGGCCTAGTTCGTTGGTCGTTGGTAGTGAAGTAGTGAGCTTCCATTCTCCAGAAGACTTGGAAATTTCATCAATTTCCATTTGTAGACTAGAATTGAGAGTTCACATTATCATTATTATTAACATTGTCATTGTCATTGTTAGGGCATATCCTAACTTATATTAGATTTCGGGTTTGTTAGAGGTATTGTTAATATTGTTGTGGTTGGGTTTTGTTGGCTAAAATTTCATAGGCTTTGAGTTTTATCTATTTTATCTTGTTATATATTTGGAATTCAGCCATTTTTAGGTGTGTTATGTTTTCGGTTGGGTAGGCAAAGGGGGTGGTCTCCTGTCCTCGGTGGACTTGAGATGTCCGTCACGGCCAGGCTTGGTTCGGATCATGATAAAGACATTCTTCCTTTTGTATTTTGGATAATCTATCAGACATTAGTGTTTGGATGTTGTTAAATATTCTTATACAGTGACTTCAGGTCCCAGTGTTATAATAAATGGAGAAATTTGGCACTCTATTCTTTAGTTATGATATTTTATTAAGTTTGGATTTTATTTCGGTTGGTCATGAATATGTTCAATGACTTAGTAATGTGAATTTGATAAAAGTAACTTATGAAGTATCAGACTAAGTTGATAAGGGTTGGTTTAGATGGTCCTCCCACTATAGTGTTAGGGTGGGTGACAATCATGACCGCTTGGATCATGACATCTCCCCACTCATGTGCCGACCCATAATATCTCCCTATATATATAGGGGCATTCAATGATATGCATTCCAAAATAGGTGTAATCATCTGTTCATCTCTTTAAAGATAGGGAAATCCACATATAAAATCCCAATATAGGGATATCCCAACATTTGGGTAATAAAGGTGTCATACCAATGGGGAATTAATGGTTTTATCCGAGTATTGGGGCATCGCAAATTAGGCTAAATAGTATCTCCCAATGGATAGGGTGTTAAGATGTATATTTCAAAGGGGTAATCCAAATAGAAACAAATGATGTCATGGCATATCAACCAAAATAATAAGTCATGATATATTGTTATTTTTGAATTAACTAAATTTGTATTGAAACTACAAACTTTAAAAATAAGTTAAAACTACTCATGAACACTAAAACGAAGTTCAGACTATTTTTGGAAAATAGTTAACCAACAAGAAAAAGATAAAGATAGAATTAAGAATCAAGTCCATTGAATTCATAGAGTGTCCTTAAGGGATTATTCCCCTCAAGTATGAGAGGTTATCGATTATATCATCCTAGGATTAAAATATTCACTTTAGTAGAATCGTGTGGTACCTCAAATTCTACAAACTACGAAAACACTTAATGGAAGCAAATCACACTAGAGTTTTTGCAAGAAAGAAGAGTTTTTCACTTGAAAATTTTATGCCAATATGTTAGGAAAATCAGATATTTATAACAAAAACGTGTTGCTTCTAAGAAGAAGTAGTAGTTTGTTAAGAGTTGCACTATTTCAGAATGTTGGGCCCATCTGCATCTGTAGATGAAGATGTACGGACACACATCACCCAACAGTAGAAATAGAAAGTTGAAGGGTGATCTACAATGTGATATATGTTGGCATCTGTCACTCCTCCTATCGTAGTGAGGCAGATAGGCACCCATTGCCCTAAAGGCTCTAGAGAACTAACTTATGCCTTGGGATTACTATTTATGTAACCGTAATAATTATAAGACTCTACCAAGTATAGGTAAGACTCCCTGACAAAAGATCAAAATAGATAGGCCCATAATATTTATACATGAATTGGCTGTTGGGACATTGATTACAAGAGAATAAGACACCATTATGCTTTACTTTAGAAATAGTCTACAAAACCTCTACGAGATCGACAACATTAGCTTAGATCGGGATAGGATCCCTCCATAACTTTAATATAATACATTATCAAATACATGCTAAAGACTCAGCAATGCGCTGAATCAACTTGGAGCTCTTACCCACAGCCGCTAAGTAAAATGTGCTCCTTTTTAGGAAAATCTATTAGCTAGGATACATGTACCTGTGACATGAAACATAGTGTCCCCCAGGATGGACGTCTGTATGAAAGAATGTATTGAATATGTAAGGCATAAAGTAACCGTACGTAAAGCAAGGGCTCAACTGAAACCAGGTACAACTATATTGTTAATGATAGAAGACCACATTTGCTAATACATATGGAATCATATACATTACATCCTTTGTTGTGCTTTACTGTTCTTTGCATTAGTAACTTTGTAATACTTTACAAATAACCAACTATTCAGTGGTAAATAGACAAATTGGGATTGGCCCATGCTAGGCTTATACCCTTGAACTGCCACCCGTATATAAACATTGGGATTGGCCCATACTAGGATTTTTTCCCTGAGTTGCCCAACACATGTAAAGGTATCGAGATCAGCCTATTCTAGGCTTATGCCCCTAAGCTTCCACCCATTCAATTTAGATTGCGTTACTTAGTTTATTTAGCCTTTGAGATTGTTATTTGTTAGTCATAATATTACTGAGCTTTAGAGCAACAGACCAATAGAAAAAGACATATGATCGAGACAATAACAATGATATAGGAAATAAGTATAACATAAATGTTGTAATACTTTGGAACTTATATGACACCATGAACCTCACTGGAGATAAAACACATTCACTAATGAGCCAAGAAGATGTTTGACAAGTGAGGAGATAAATACATACAACAAATGAGTTGGTAAGGTGTATAACTAGTGAGCAAGTGACATTAGACTATATATCGGCTGTGGCAGATTCCAGTGATTTTACATAGAATATAGAAATTGTGAAAGATTCAAATGTAGAAATTTAGATGTTTAAAATGGGGAAATATGCGCATATTATGTGGAGACATATAACTCCTTAACTAAAGAGGTTTGGAATGTATAATAAATACTTACTAGGTGTTAAAAATAGAAGGGTACGTGAGAATGGGTACTATTAAGGTACGTGGACAGATTCTAATTAGGAACAAATATGTCTCCCACGCAAGGTCATATAAAATATATATTGACTAGGTAAGGACTCTATAAGGTAACCTTATACCCAAACACGATGGGAATGATATTAAAAAGAAAAGTGTGTAGCTAAAAGAAGTATATGATCAATTAGACAACTGAAGCAATTTTTTGGACAGATTGTATGTCTGGCATGGGACACTCTTGACTTGTATAATCTTGGATTGTATTAACTCATTTAAAAGAAATATGTGAAACTTTGACAAACTTCCATTCCATGGGAAGTAAATAAAAGGTCGATTAACTAAAATGGGGTTTGTACACCATCACAATGTATGTTTTACCATGAAAGATCATCTACGAAGCTCACTTTATTAGTACACGAGTATAAGACATCATGCTAAACAATATGAACTGAAATAGACTTACATACCCTGTTGTACAACCGGATTATTACAATGAATTAACTTTCTTTCCTTTAAGGTGTTAATCTATAATATATGCACATAATGGAGCTAATATTAGAAACTAATCACAACATAACCCTTATAAAATAGTAGCTAAACACTTGATGGGCAGTAAAACTATTCAGCCCCTCAAACACTTGGCGTATTACCACACCCTCCTTCCATACATTACTATAACTCCACTTAACCATTCTATAAGGTCATCCACTTCCTCCAACAATAATACCTATAAATATCACCTAAACAGTCCCAAACTCTTTCAACATAATATAGGATATTGAACTCATGGCTTTCGATCACCATCCCATGAGTTCCTATCCACAACATATATAAAATCCTCTATCAAGGCCTATACAAAATAAGGGAGAATAGGGGCAGTAACCTTACCTTTATTTGTGAAATTTGCTTTCTTAATGTGTACTCCATCAAGAAGCTAAGATTCCTTCAAGTAGAACCAAATACTATTAGAAAATATCTTAGAGATTAAATAGAAGTGGAATCCCAAACTTGGCAAAAAGGGCTATCCTAAACTTCAAACAAAATAATAACTTGATTTCTATAAATTCCCTTATAGCATTAAAGATAAATCATAGTTATTTTCACTTACATTGGCTGGAAATTGTAATACCCCATAATTTTCTTAGCTCAATTCTGCCCATAGTACATGTACAAGAGGGATAGAACCTAAAAATTTGGCTAAGTATTGGAGACTTAGTTTCATTTTTGGCCACTTCACTTCGATAATTTTTAAAGTGAACTTCCTAACCCCAAGACATAAGTTGTGAGTTGATTCATGTTCAGGGGTGTAATGGGCATGTCTAGGGTAAGTTTTGGATTTTTCAGACAAGGTTTGGACTACTTTTGGATTTCCTAAACAACAGCTCACCGCGAATGTGGCGCATCGCGATGAAGTTTGAAATGACAATTGTCAAATTCTAGCAAGTCATGCGATTGCATCGTGTCATAGTGGAATCACACTAACATCCTTGGAGCATTGTGTTGAAGGACCAATTGATGTTCCAATTATGAATTTTAATTTTCCAAGGGTAGTCTTGTCATTTTCCCTTACCCAAATCCATCCAAAACACAGAATTAAAACCCCAAAGGGGTATTATACGCCTATTATCCATAATGTTTCTCCAAGAAAGTATTTCTCTCTTAAGAACAAACCCTAGCCCCTTCAAGATTCAAGCTCAAGTTTCAAGAAAACCACCAAGAACCTTCATGAATTCTTCAATTAAGGTATGTTAAATATTCATCCATGTCTCTTTTAACCCATGGAGTCCAAGAACCTAATTTCAAGTTTTAAAGCTTTGGTTTTTACATGTTATTATGAATTTTACCCATGAAATTCCATGAATCTCGATTTTAAATCATGTTTACATACAATTGTTGTTGTTATTAAACCCTACACATTTTGAATGATGCTTGTTCACTGATCTAAGCTTTAATTGTTGATTTTAGTATTGAAACATGCTATATTTACATGATAAAAAACTATCCCTATGTTTAAACCATTAATTGCAAGTGTTTGATGAAATGCCTAAAGGAATGAGTTTTGAATAATGACTACTTATCATGTCCTTAAGGTCTTAGCACGGTTTTATTGTTATTGCTATTGAGTCTGGGGGTTATGAAATCCTAAAAACTTAGCTATTTACTTAGTTTTAGTATTTTCAGAATAGTTTTAGATATATTAGAGTATTATCAGTCCAATTAATATATCATGTTAGTAAATTTATCTCAGTCCCATAATTAGAGTCAGTTAAGTTGGCAGTACGATTTAGCACCGAGCGAACCTAGGCATGGGGGATCACCTGCCAGTTGAGATTGTGACCTTTAGTAGTAGTCCCTACGTTGCAGAGCTATGTAGCAAGTGTAGGTTAGAGATGTTAACCTGCCAGTTGAGGGTTAACATATATCTCACTAGAGCACTTTCCTGTAGAGGGTGACTTTTTAGTCCTTCTGGCCTTCATTTTGGAGGATCCACATTGCCATTATTAGTACCCATGGCATGGTACTGACACCCTTTCAACTAGGTTCACAGGTTGGACCCCAATTTGCTTATATTGGGGCATGTCGGTTAGATGACACCTTCCACTATCTCACTTCAGAGTTTAGTTTCCAGGTATTCTTGACCAGGGGATATAGTTATTAGTCGTTTAGTATTAGTACTCTAGTATTTTAGTTTATAGACTATTCCATTATCATGTCATATGCTTGTCATGCATTCTCATATTTTATAGTTTTCTCCCATACTATACATTAGTTATCTTATGCTATTTATTCAGTCAATTATTATTCCTACATATGAGCCATGCATACCATCCAAACCTCATTTTGCATACCAGTATATTCAAAGTACTGACCGCATACTCATTTCTTGCGCTATGACGTCTCTTATCATAGGTTCAGACACTCTGGCTCCTTACTATACCTAAACTTTCCAGTCCATCAGCAGCAGCAGTAATGATGAGTCCTCTTCATTCGAGGACAAGTTATCTTATATTCAATTATGTCAGCAGTTCAGTTATTTAGTTAGTCAAAGTTAGTTGGGAGCTTATCCCATCAACTCCATATTCAGTCAGTTTAGAGGCTTTCAGACTAGTACAAACAGATAGTCAGTTTTTAATTATTATTATTAGTTGTTTTATCATTTTAATAGTATGTTTTAGACATTTTAATCTATGATTTAGTATTAATTTTAAGTTTCTAAAACCTTATGGAATTTCCAATTAAATTCCTCACCTATTCTTTGTTATTTTATTCAGTGCTCACAACAGGTATCAGCATGGGTTAACTTGTGGTCCTTGGGGTTGTAAGCACCTGTAATACCCCAAAAAATCCAACTCAATATTATCTCCATGTTTCAAGCTAATGCATAGTACATCATGGTTCATTGGTAGTTTCATGATCAAGGTTGATGTGAATTAAGGTTTCAAATATGTCCTAACTATTGTGCGAATCAAAACATTTCTTACCGATTGAATTCTTGAGAAGGATATTGGTATCATCAACTTCAAACAGGAATATCTCTCATTATACTATGAATTTTTTATCCCATGACCTACCAATGGATATATAATTTAATAATCATTCCGAGGATACCTAATTCTCCTAAAACGGACACTCAGTGAAGAAGTTATGGCTATTTTAAGTTTCAGCTGTAAGACGAATACCATATCAGTGCATGGTGCATCGCGCCGGAGGACAAAATGACACTCGTCAATTTCAAAAAAGCCTCTGTGATAGCCCTGCTTTGCGCCAAGCATCCAGGTTGTAATAATTGGCCTTTTACCAAGCTCCGCATTGCGTCGGATCCTTAAATCAGGATAAATTTGGCGTAGTTTTCAGTTTTTGTTTAAACTCTTCAAGGGAAATATGGTAACTTCCTAAAACCCTATATATACTCTTTAAAGATGGGATTGAAGCCCCAAATTTGCCCTTTACATTAATTTTATCAAAATTCACTCAAGAATAGTCAAGAACAAGTCTAGGGTTTCCATTGGGGTTTCAAGCTTCAAGCAAATTCAACCATAGATTCCATGAATTCTTAATCTAAGGTATGTGTAGTGCTCATCTATGGATACAATCAGTTCATAGAGCTCAATAACCATGTTTTTAGATGTTATTTTGTAAACTTTTTGCGGTGATATAAGCATGTACATTTTGAGGATTGTTGTTTAAGTTTCAAAATGATATCTAAAGATGTTTTCATGAAATATATGTGGTTGTTAGTTGAAAAACATGAACTTTAGGTGGTTTGATGTGATGCAAGTATGAAATCCTCCAATGATTTAAAGAATGCATGAAAGCTGTTTGATAAAAAGCCTAGGATGCTAGAAACCCATAATTACTTGATTCCATGATATCTAAATGACAAGTCCATATTAGCTATACACTTCCATATAAATATCCATGCTATTTATGTGTTGTTATTGTTGTGGCATGAAGTATGTGTGATAATGGAAATATGAATTATATACATAAAATGTATCCATGCTCTCCCCACCATGTTGAGATGTGAATAAATACATGAAGTATACTATCCCCTACTTATAATATTGTGAATTGTGGACTCTAATCTTGTGATCAAGTCATGTCATGTGTGCAAGTTTCCTTCTATCGAGTCCTGGGGGTATTCGTACCCAAAAATATAGATGTGTTCCTAGATCCATGTCATGTGCCACGATATATCTCAGTCAAGCTATACTCTATAGAACTCAGTCAGTCATGTGACTCAGGAAACATCAGAAATCTCATGATCTCAGTTAACTCTCAGATAATAGTACTACTCCATTAGTGAATGGATGTCAGTTATTAAGTCCATGTATTTCCAGTTGAATCATGTTCAGTCCCTTCGAGTGAACCCAAATACGGGAAGTCACCTGCCATTTCAGGGTATGATTCTTAGCAGTCATCCTTGTGTTCCAGAACTACGTAGCCTGCGTAGGTTGAGATATCTTAACCTATCAGATTAAGGTTAATGAGGTGGCTTAACCTATCAGTTTAGGGACCCACCGTTCTTACTTTGAGTACCTGCCAGATAAGGGTCACTCATAACTATCATTAAAAGTAGCGCGGTATTGACACCCCTCCAGTAAGGGCAGAGATTGAACCCCAGCTTAGCTATATAAGGCATGTCGGTTAAACAATTACCTCTCACAATTTCAGTATCAGTCTCAATAAAAGAAAACAGATAGTTCTTTAAATATCAGTATACCAGGACTATTAGATACAGTCAAATTCAGTTATAGCACGGGACTCAAAGAGTTCTACCAGATTCAGGACTATCAGACACAGTCGCTCATATAGAACTACAGTTCCAGTCATGTATTAGCATACAGATTTAGCTACCTCATACTCACGATCTCAGTTACTGTATATGTATGTTTGTACTCTTATGTTCATATTAGTCAGTCAGTTAGCATTATTCAGTGTAGTGTTAGTAGTGCCCGAACAAATCCCCTTTGTCAGGCCCTTGGTAAGAACCACAAGGGTATTTGTAGAGTCGGTAGTGATGTTTCCGTTGGTTGTGGCAATCCAGGCCACAGGAGTAGAGAGTGTCCGCAATTAGGTCTTCAGGGTCAGAAAATTCATTCCGTTGCTCAGTCTGGTCGCCCAAACCAGTTGGGGCCCACTTCCAGTGATACTATTGGGCAACGCCCAAATAGACTCTATGATCTTAAGACCCAAAAGGATCAGGAAAATTCTCTTAATGTCATTACTGGTACGTTACAAATTTTCCATGTTTATGTTTATGCTTTGTTAGACCCAGGTGGATCCTTGTCTTTTGTTACTTCATACATAGAAGGAGATTTTGGAATCAGTATTAAGATTTTAGCAGATCTCTTTTCAGTCTCTACCCTAGTGGGAAAAACCATCATAGCCCAGCGGGTATACAGGAACTGCCCGATTATGATATTTTAGAAATCCACATCAGCAAATTTACTTGAGTTAGAGATGACGGACATTGATGTCATTCTCAACATGGATTGGCTTCATTCCTGCAATGCCACAGTTGACTGTAGGAATAAGATAGTTTAGTTTTAGTTCTTGAATGAGCCTGTCTTATAGTGGAAGGGTAGTGTTTCACCATTCAAGGGTTAACTTATTTCCTACCTCCGAGCAAGGAAAATGATTTCAAAGGGGTGTGTGTATCATCTCGTTCATATTAAAGATTCCAGTTCTGAATCTCCCAGTCTCAAATCAGTCCCAGTGGTTAGTGAATATTCAGATGTTTTTCCCACAGCTCTTCCAGGCATTTCTCCCAACAGGGAAATAGACTTCGGCATAGACCTTCTCCCAGATACTTAGCCTATCTCTATCCCGCCATACAGAATGGCACCAGCATAACTTAAGGAACTGAAAGATCAGTTGAAGGATCTCTTAGATAAGAGATTCATCAGGCCCAGTGTTTCCCCATAGGGTGCGCCAGTCTTATTTATGTGCAAGAAAGATGGTATGTATTGATTACAGTTAGCTCAACAAAGTTACAATGAAGAATAGGTATCGACTTCCCAAAATAGATGATCTGTTCGACCAATTTTTGGGTGCCATTTATTTATACAAGATAGACCTCAGATCAGGCTATCATCAAATCATAGTTAGAGAATGTGACATCCCGAAGACAACTTTTCGTACTCGGTATGGTCACTTCGAATTTCTAGTCATGTCCTTTGGTCTAACCAATGTTCCTGCAGCTTTTATGGACTTGATGAACCGTGTGTTCAAGCAGTACTTGGACATGTTCATTATAGTCTTTACATATGATATTCTGGTCTATTCTCACACTAAGCGTGATCATTCAGACCATCTCAGAATTGTTCTTTAGACCCTAAAAAATTATCAGTTATTCGCCAAGTTTAGTAAGTGCGAGTTTTGGATAAGATCAGTAGCATTCCTTGGCAATATTATTTCTGATGAGGGCATTAGAGTAGATCCTCAGAAAATCGAAGTAGTAAGAAACTGGCCCAAACCCATATCTTCAATAGATATCAGGAGTTTCTTGGGTTTGGCTGGCTATTACAGTGGTCAGATTCATGCGAGAATAGTTTTCAAGAATTGAAAATTTGACTCACTACAACTCCAGTTCTCGATCTTCCAGATGGTTCAGATGGGTTCATAGTATATTGTAATGCATCCAGAGTGGGTTTAGGTTGTGTCCTCATGCAGCATGGTAAGGTCATATCCTACGCCTCCAGAAAATTAAAGCCTCATGAGAAGAATTAACTTACTCATGATCTTGAGTTAGGAGCCATATTTTTTGCCTTGAAGATTTGGAGGCATTATCTTTACGGAGTTCATATAGACGTCTTTACGGATCATAAGAGTCTCCAGTATGTCTTTTCTCAAAAAGATTTCAATATTCGCCAGACAAGGTGGTTAGAGGTCTTGAAGGACTATGACATGAGTGTCCTTTATCATCTGGGAAAGGCCAACGTTGTGGCTGATGCTCTCAGTATTTCTTACGTTAAGGATAGCAAGAAAAATATAGCTTAGGAAATCCATCATCTTGCTAGACTTGGCGTTCTCTTAGTCAAAGCTTTAGAGGGTGGTGTATGTGATCAGAGTAGTTCAGAGTCATCTCTACTTTTTGAGGTAAAAGAAAAGAAAGAAATGGATCCTATCCTTGTCAAGCAAAAAGAGTCAGTTCAGAATCAGAAATTTTAGGTTTTCTCCCAAGGAGGAGATGGTGTTCTTCGTTTCCAGGGTCTTTTATGCGTTCCAGGTGTAGATTACTTGATGCAATAAATTCTTGCAGAAGCGTATGGTGCGCAATACTCCATTCATCCAGGGGCCACTAAGATGTACCGTGATTTATGGGAGATCTATTGGTGGAGTGGGATGAAGAGTGATATTGCAGAGTTTGTGGTTAAGTGCTCTACATGTCAGCAGGTTAAGATAGAGCATCAAAAACCTAGTGGTTCCATGTAGGAGTTCACCATTCCTACTTGGAAGTAGGAAGAACTGAACATGGACTTCGTAATGGGTTTTCCTAGAACTCATTATCAGCATGATTTAGTTTGGGTCATTGTAGATAGAATGACCAAGTCAGCCCATTTCTTTCTAATTTATACCTCCTATTTAGCCGAGGATTAAGCCAAACTCTACATCAGGGAGTTGGTCAAATTACACGGTGTTCCCTCATCTATCATCTCAGATAGGGGTACCTAGTTCACCCTCACTTCTGGAAAGCATTCCAAAAGGGTCTAGGTACCTAAGTTTATCTCAGTATAGCATTTCATCCTCAGACAGATGGTCAAGCAGAAAGGACCATTCAAACTCTTGAAGATATGCAAAGGGAATGTGCAATTCATTTCAAGGGAAGTTGGGATGACCACTTTGCATGGATTGAGTTTGCATACCAAAATAGCTATCGTTCCAGTATTTAGATGGCTCCATTCGAAGTTATATGAGATATAGATCTTGGATCGGTTGGTTCAAAGTTAGTGAGGCCTCAGTCATAGGTCCTGACTTAGAATTCAACGCCTTAGACAAATTTCAGTTGATTTAGAGAGAGACTCTGAGATACTCAGAGCTGAAAAAAGTCTTATGTAGATGTTCGTAGGAAGGATCTCGAGTTTGAGGTCAACGACTATATCTATCTTAAGATCTCTCCTATGAAGGAAGTGAAGAGGTGCAGCAAGAAAGGGAAATCAGTCCCCTATATGTCGGTCCCTTCAGGATTCTCAGACGCTTCAGCAAGGTAGCTTATGAGCTAGAATTGCCTTTAGATCTAGCCTTAGTTCATACAGTCTTCCATGTCTCTTTGTTCTAGGTGACCCAGCAGTTGAAGTCCCTGTTCAGAGCATTGACATTCAAAACATCCTTTCTTATGAAAAGATTTCAGTCGAAATCTTAGACTATCAGTCTCATTGATTGAGGAACAAATAAGTCCCTCCAGTTAAGGTTATTTGGAGAAATCAGTCTCATGAGGGAGTTACTTCAAAAATAGCAACAGATATGCGTACCAAGTATTCTTACCTCTTCCCCGCAAATTCAGATAACGCTCAAGGTAACAGTTCTCCTTAAGCTTATTCAATTTCATATTCATGTCTCCAGTTTAAACTTGGTATCTATTACCGTTGCATACTCAGTCATGCATTCATGTATCAGTTCAATTATAAGGTCATGCATCAGATATGCATTCTCATCTTGAGAAAGTCAGTTTATCAGATTGCTATGGTACGTACCCATGTACCAGTTATCCATGCGTCAGATATGCATATGTTCAGTATGTTTAGCATGTCAGTCATGAGATCATGTTTCAGTCCTTCATGTTTATTTTATGTTCGTCTTGTCTTATTCTTCCCTCTAAGTTAAGTCTCATTCGAGGACGAATGTTCACAAGGGGGAGATATTGTAATACCCCAAAAAATCCAAATCAATATTAGCACCATGTTTCAGGCTCATGTATAGTAAATCATGGTTCCTTGGTATTTTCATGATCAAGGTTGATGTGAATTAAGGTCTCAAATATGTCCTAGCTATTGTGCGAATCAAAACATTCCTTACCGATTGAATTCTGGAGAAAGATATTGGTATTATCAACTGCAAATGAGCATTTATCTCATTATATTATGAATTTTTGATCCTATGACCTACCAAAGGATATATAGTTTAATAAGATTTTTGTCGATACCAAATTCTCCTAAAATGGACACTAGGTCAAGAAGTTATGGCTATTTAAAGTTTCTGTTGTAAGATGAATGCCATTTCAGTGCATGGCACATCGCGTCGGAGGACAAAATAGAACTCCTCAATTTATATAAGGCCTCTGTAATAGCCCTGCTTCGCGCCAAGCTTTCAGGTCGCAATAAATGACATTTTACCAAGCTCCGCGTCGCGTCAAGGGCCTAAATTAGGATAAATTTTGAGTAGTTTTCAGTTTTCATTTTAAACTCCTCAAGGGCAATATGGTAACTTCCCAAAACCTATATATACTCTTTAAACATGTTATTGAAGCCCTAAACCATCCCTTTACATTAATTTTAACAAAATTTGCTCAAGAACAGTCAAGAACAAGTCTAGGGTTTCCATTGGGGTTTTAAGCTTTAAGCAAATTCAACTGTAGATTCCATGAATTCTTAATCTAAGGTATGCATAATGTTCATCTATGGATCCAATCGGTTCATAGAGCTTAAGAACCATGTTTTTAAATGTTATTTTGTAAACTTTTTGTGGTGATAGTAGCATGTACTTGTTGATGATTGTTGTTTAAGTTTCAAAATGATATCTAAAGATGTTTTCATGAAATATATGTGGTTGTTAGTTAAAAAACATGAAATTTAGGTGGTTTGATGTGATGCAAGTATGAAATCCACCTATTCTTTAAAGAATACATGCAAGGTGTTTGATAAAATGCCTAGGATGCTAGAAACCCAGAATTACATGATTCCATGATATCTAAATGACAAGTCCATATTAGCTATACAATTACATATGAATTTCTATGCTATTTATGTGTTGTTCTTGTGGCATGAAGTATGTGTGATAATGGAAATATGAATTATATACATGAAATATATCCATGCTTTCCCTACCATGTTGAGATGTGAATAAATACATGAAGTATACTATCCCCTACTTATAATATTGTGAATTGTGGACTCTAATCTTGTGATCAAGTCATATCATGTGTGCTAGTTTCCTTCTATCGAGTCCTGGGGGTATTCGTACCCAAAAAATATAGATGTGTGCCTAGAGCCATGTCATGTGCCACGATAAATCTCAGTCAAGCTATACTCTATAGAACTGAGTCAGTCATGTAACTCAGGAAACATTAGAAATCTCATGATCTCAGTTAACTCTCAGATAGTAGTACTACTTTGTCAATCAACGGATGTCAGTTATTCAGTCCATGTACAACCATTTGAATCATGTCAAGTCCCTTCAGATGGGAGTAAAAGTTAGCATTGAGTGAACCCAAGGATAGGAACTTACCTGCCAGTTCAGGGTGTGATTCTTAGCAGTCATCCTTATGTTCCAGAACTATATAGCCAGTGTAGGTTGAGACATCTTAAAGTATCAGATTAAGGTTGATGAGGTGGATTAACCTGTCAGTTTAGGGTCCCACTGTTCCCACTTTGATTACTTGCCTGACAAGGGTAACTCATAACTGTCCTTACAAGTGGTGCGGTATTGACACCCCTCCAGTTGGGGAAGATATTGGGTCCCAGCTTAGCCGTAATGGTATAAATAGGGCATGTCGGTTAAACAACTACCTCCCACATTTTCAGTATCAGTCTCAGTAAAAAAACTCAAACAGTTCTTTAGATATCAGTATACCAGGACTGTCAGATACAGTCAAATACAGTTATAGCGCGGGACTCAGAGAGTTCTACTAGATTCAGAATTATCAGACATAGTCGCTCATGTATCAGAACTACAGTTCCATTCATGTATTACTGTACAGATTTAGCTACCATATACTCTCGATCTCATTTACTATGTATGTATGTTTGTACTCTTACGTTCATATCAGTCAGTCAATTAGCATAATTTATGCATGTAAACCCTTTATATTAGCCTACCTCACTTATATACTCAGTACTCCAGTTGTACTGATGCATTTGTGCTATGGAGTTTTTTTTTCATGTTACACCATAGGTACAGAGCCACGAGTTCTAGACCAGCAGTAGCTTTCCAGTCGCAGTGTTGCACTGAATCCACATTTATTTGAGGATAATATGATTTGATTTATTTATTTATTACTTTAGTTCAGTTTTACGGAGTTAGTTGGAGACATGTTCCTTCAACTCCTTATTTAGACAGTACTTAGAGGCTTTTAGATTTAGTTAGATTTAGCTATCAAATTCAGTATTTAGTTTTATATTCAGTTGTTTTGGGTATTCATTACCCCATGGATGTTACTATATCTCTTCAGTTGAACCTTATGGCCTATATGTTTAGGTTTTCCATGTATTATATGTATATTATGAAGTGTACTGGTACAGTTATCAGTCATGGGTTAACTTGTGGTCCCTTGGGGTCATGAGCACCATGTAGCATTTCGATTTAGATAATTGGGGCATTACAAACATGGTCTCAGAGCCTAAGGTTCAATAGAGTGCTAGGAATTCTGAAAGACGCATCTAGTAGTGTCTTGTGCATGGGTGTGTTGCGCGCCACATTTATGTACAGGAGGATATAAGATGTTTTAGGAACAATTTCCCTTCTTTTATCATTCATGTCGTGCTAGTGAGCATAATCTCAAGTTAAACTCCCAGTCCAATCTGTTTTTCTCTTGTTTCAGAATATGACCTTATCTAGACTCATGACCCATGCTCAGCAGATAGAGGAGCAGAACGTTAGGACTTGAGAGAGGCAGAATAAGAGAGCATTAGTTAGTTTTATTTTTTCTCTACCCAAATCAGAGGAAGGGGACCGTTTGCTATTTTTTCCCAATTTAGCAGCTCCATCTCCTTCCTCAGCTAGTGCCCCAGTGCCGAAATTCAGATACGACAGCAGAGACAAAGCGCCAGAATCTAAATCTCAGGGTAGTGTTAGTAGTGGCCAAACAAATCCCCCTTGTCACGCTTGTGCTAAGAACCAGAAGGGTATTTATAGAGCTGGTAGTGATGTCTGTTTTGGTTATGGCAATCTAGGTCACAAGAGTAGAGAGTGTCCACAGTCAAGTCTTCAGGGTCAGCAAATTTGTTCCGCAGCTCACTCCGATCATCCAAACCAGTAGGGTGCCACTTGCAGTGCTACTAGTGGGCAATGCCCAAATAGACTCAATGCTCTTTAGACCCGATAGGATCAGGAAAATTCTCCTAATGTCATTACTGGTACATTACAAATTTTCTATGTTCATGTTTATGCTTTGCTAGACCCAGGTGCATCCTTATCTTTTGTTACTCCATACATAGTAGGGGATTTTGGAATCAGTCCCGAGATTTTAGCAGAGCCCTTTTCATTCTCTACCCTAGTAGAAAAAACTATCATATCCCGGTGGGTATACAGGAACTGCCCGATTATGATATTTCAGAAATCCATATCAGTAGATTTAGTCAAGTTAGAGATGACAAACTTTGATGTCATTCTCAACATGGATTGGCTTCATTCCTGCTATGCCACAGTTGACTACAGGAATAGGATAGTTAGTTTCAGTTTCTGAATGAGCCCGCCTTAGAGTGGAAGGGTAGTATTTCAGCATTCAGGGGTCCACTTATTTCCTACCTCCGGGAAAGGAAAATAATTTCTAAGGAGTGTGTGTATCATCTCGTGCATATTAAAGATTCCAGTTCTGAATCTCCCAGTCTCGAATCAGTCCCAGTGGTTAGTGAATATTCAGATGTCTTTCCCAAAGATCTTCCAAGCATTTCTCCCGAAAGGGAAATAGACTTTGGCATAGAACTTCTCCCAGATACTCAGCCTATCTCTATCCTGCCATGCAGAATGGCACCAGCAAAACTTAAGGAATTGAAATATTAGTTGAAGGATCTCTTAGATAAGGGATTCATCAGGCCCCATGTATCCCCATAGGGTGAGCCAGTCTTATTTGTGCATAAGAAAGACAGTGTGTATTGATTATCGTCAGCTCAACAAAGTTACGGTCAAGAACAGGTATCCACTTCCCAGAATGGATGATCTGTTCGACTAACTTTAGGGTGCTAGTTATTTCAACAAAATAGACCTTAGACCAGGCTATCATCAGATTAGAGTTGGAGAATGTGACATCCCAATGATAGCTTTCTATTCTCGGTATGGTCACTTCTAATTTCTAGTCATGTCCTTTGGTCTAACAAATGCCCCTGCAGCTGTCATGGACATGATGAACCGTGTCTTTAAGAAGTACTTGGACATGTTTGTTATAGTCTTTACAGATAATATTCTGGTCTATTCTCGCACTGAGCGTGATCATTCAGACCATCTCAGAATTGTTCTTCAGACCCTTAGAAATATCAGTTATTCACCAAGTTCAGTAAGTGCGAGTTTTGGCTAAGATTAGTAGCATTACTTGGCCATATTATTTCCGATGAGGTCATTAGAGTAGATCTTCAGAAAATCGAAGTGGTAAGAAACTTGCCCAGACCCGTATCTTCAATAGATATCAGGAGTTTCTTGGGTTTGGCTGGAAATTACAGACGATTTGTCAAGGAATTTTTTTCTATTGTGTCTCCTATGTACAGATTAACTCAGACAAAGGTGAAGTTTCAGTGGTCAGATTCATGCGAGAAGAGTTTTCAGGAATTAAAGATTCAACTCACTACAACTCCAGTTCTAGATCTTCCAGATGGTTCAGATGGGTTCATAGTATATTGTGATGCATCCAGAGTGGGTTTATGTTGTGACCTCATGCCGCATTGTAAGGTCATAGCCTACGCCTCCAGAAAATTAAAGCCCCATGAGAAGAATTATCTTACTCATGATCTTGAGTTAGCAGCCGTAGTTTTTTACTTAAAGATTTGGAGGCATTATCCTTACAGAGTTCATGTAGACGTCTTTACAGATCATAAGAGTCTCCAGTATGTCTTTTCTTAAAAAGATCTCAATCTTCACCAAAGAAGGTGGTTTGATCTATTGAAGGACTATGACATAAGTGTCCTTTATCATTCGGGCAAGGCCAACGTTATGGACGATGCTCTCAGTAGACTCTCCATGGGCAGTATTTCTCACGTTAAGGATAGCAAGAAAAAGATAGCTCAGTAAATCCATCATTTTGCCAGACTAGGCGTTTGCTTAGTCGAATCTTCAAAGGGTAGTGTATGTGTTCAGAGTAGTTCAGAGTTATCTCTAGTTTTTGAGGTGAAAGAAAAGAAAGACATGGATCCTAGCCTTGTCATGCTAAAAGAGTCAGTTCAAAATTAAAAGTTCAAGTTTTATCCTAAGGGGGAGATGGTGTTCTTTGTTGTCAGGGTCGTTTGTGCGTTCCAGGTGTAGATGACTTAAGGTAACTAATTCTTGCAGAAGCGTATGGTGCGCAATAATCCATTTATCCAGGGACCACTAAGATGTACTGCAATTTTCTGGAGATCTATTGGTGGAGTGGGATGAAGAGTGATGTTGCAGAGTTTGTGGCTAAGTGCTCTACATATCAGCAGGTTAAGATAGAGTATCAGAAACCTAATGGTTCCATGTAGGAGTTCACCATTACTACTTGGAAGTGGGAAAAACTGAACATGGACTTCGTGATGGGTATGCCTACAACTCATTATCAGCATGATTCAATTTGGGTCATTGTAGATAGAATGACCAAGTCAGCCTATTTCCTTTCAATTCATACCATCTATTTAGCCGAGCATTATGCCAAACTCTACATCAGGAAGTTGGTCAGATTACACGGTGTTCCCTTATCTATCATATCAGACAGAGGTACCCAGTTCACCTCTCACTTATGGTAAGCATGACAAAAAGGTCTAGGTACCCAAGTTTATCTCAGTACAACATTTCATCCTTAGACAGATGGTCAAGCAGAAAGGACCATTAAAACTCTTGAAGATATGCTAAAGACATATGCAATTGATTTCAAGGGAAGTTGGGATGGATACTTGGCCTTGATTGAGTTTGCATACAACAATAGCTATCATTCCAATATTTAGATGGCTCTATTCGAAGCTCTCTATGGTAGGAGATGTTGATCTCTGATCGGTTGGTTCAAAGTTAGTGAGGCCTCAGTCATAGGTCCTGATTTAATATTCAATGCTTTAGAGAAAGTTCAGTTGATCAGAGAGAGACTCCGAGCTGTTCAGAGCTGACAGAAGTCTTATGCAGATGTTCATAGGAATGATCTTGAGTTTGATGTCAACGACTATGTCTATCTTAAGATCTCTCCCATGAAGGGAGTGAAGAAGTTCAACAAAAAAGGAAAATTTAGTCCCCGATATATCGGTTCCTTTAGGATTCTCAGTTGTTTCGACGAGGTAGTTTATGAGCTAGAATTGCCTTTAGATGTAGCCTCAGTTCATCAAGTCTTCCATGTCTCTTTACTCAAGAAGTGCATAGGTGACCCAGCAGTTGTAGTCCCTGTTCAGAGCATTGGCATTCAGAACAACCTCTCTTATGAAGAGATTTCAGTTGAAATATTAGACTATCAAACTCGTCAATTGAGGATCAAAAAAGTCCCTCTAGTTAAGGTTCTTTGGAAAAATCAGTCTCATGAGGAAGCTACTTGGGAAATAGAAACCGATATATGTACCAAGTATCCTTACCTCTTCTCTGCAAATTCAGATCAAGCTCAATGTAACAGTTCTCCTTAAGCTTAATCAGTTTTATATTTGTGTCTCCAGATTAAACTTGGTATCTATTACCGTTGCATACTCAGTCATGCATTCATGTATTAGTTCAATTATAAGGTGATGCATCAGATATGCATTCTCATCGTGAGAAGCTCAGTTTATCAGATTGCTCTGGCATGCACCCATGTACTAGTTATCCATGCGTCAGATATGCATGAGTTTAGTATGTTTAGCATGTCATTTATGACATCATGTTTTAGTCCTTCATGTTTAGTTCATGTTCGGCTTGTCTTATTCTTCCCTCTCAATTAAGTTTCATTCTAGGATGAATGTTCCCAAGGGGAAGATATTATAATACCCCAAAAAATCCAACTCACTATTAGCTCCATGTTTCAAGCTTATTCATAGTACATCATGATTCCTTGGTAGTTTTATGATCAAGGTTGATGTGAATTAAGGTCTCAAATATGTCCTAGCTATTGTGCGAATCAAAACATTCCTTACCGATTGAATTCTTGAGAAGGATATTGGTATCATCAACTTCAAATGAGTATATCTCTCATTATACTACAAATTTTTGATCCCATGACCTTCCAAAGGATATGTAATTTAATAATCTTTCCATCGATACCAAATTTGCCTAAAACGCACACCAGATGAAGAAGTTATGGCTATTTTAAGTTTTTGTTGTAAGATAAATGCCATTTCAGTGCATGGTGCGTCACGCCGGAGGCCAAAATGGCACTCATAAATTTCTATAAATCCTCCACGATAGCCCTTCTTTGTGCCAAGCTTCCAAGTCACAATAAATGGTATTTTACCAAGCTTTGCGTTGTGCCAAGGCCCTAAATCAGGATAAATTTTGTGTAGTTTTCAGTTTTTGTTTTAAACTCCTTAAGGGCAATATGGTAACTTACCAAAACTCTATATATACTCTTTAAACATGGGATTGAAGGCCCCAAGAATCCCTTTACATTAATTTTATCAAAATTCACTGAAGAACAGTTAAGAACAAGTATAGGGTTTCCATTGGGGTTTTAAGTTTCAAGAAAATTTAATCGTAGATTCCACGAATTCTTATTCTAAGGTATGCATAGTGTTCATCTATGGATCCAATCGGTTCATAGATCTCAAGAACCATGTTTTTAGATGTTATTTTGTAAACTTTTTGTGGTGATATAAGTATGTACATATTGATGATTGCTTTTTAAGTTTCAAAATGATATCTAAAGTTGTTTTCATGAAATATATGTGATTGTTAGTTGAAAAACACGAAATTTAGGTGGTTTGATGTAATGCAAGTATGAAATCCACCTATGCTTTAAATAATACATGCAAGGTATTTGATAAAATGTCTAGGATGCTAGAAACCCATAATTACATGATTGCATGATATCTAAATCACAAGTCCATATTAGCTATACACTTCCATATGAATTTCCATGCTATTTATGTGTTGTTGTTGTTGTGGTGGCATGAAGCATGTGAGAAAATGGAAATATGAATTATATACAAAAAATATATCCATGCTCTCCCTACCATGTTGAGATGTGAATAAATACATGAAGTATACTATCCCCTACTTATAATATTGTGAATTGTGGACTCTAATCTTCTGATCAAGTCATGTCATGTGTGCTAGTTTTCTTCTATTGAGTCCTGGGGGTATTCATACCCAAAAAATATAGATGTGTGCCTTGAGCCATGTTATGTGCCACGATAAATCTCAGTCAAGCTATACTCTATAGAACTCAGTCAGTCATGTGACTCGGGAAACATCAGAAATCTTATGATCTTAGTTAACTCTCCAATAATAGTACTACTCCGTCAGTCAATGGATGTTAGTTATTCAGTCTATGTACAACCAGTTGAATCATGTTCAGTACCTTCAAATGGGAGTAGAAGTTAGTATCGGGTGAACCCAAGGATAGGAACTCACCTTTCAGTTCAGGGTGTGATTCTTAGTAGTCATCTTTGTGTTCCAGAACTACGTAGCCAGTGTAGGTTGAGAAATCTTAACCTCTCAGATTAGGGTTAATGAGGTGGCTTAACCTGTCAGTTTAGGGTCCCACCATTCTCACTTTGAGTACCTGCCAGATAAAGGTCACTCATAACTGTCCTTACAAGTGGCACGGTATTGACACCCCTCCAGTTGGGGCAGAGATTGGATCCCAACTTAGCCATAATGGTATACATGGGGCATGTCGGTTAAACAACTATATCCCACAATTTTAGTATCAGTCTCAGTAAAAAAACTCAAATAGTTCTTCAGATATTAGTACACCAGGACTGTCAGATACAGTCAAATTCAGATATAGCACGGGACTCAGAGAGCTCTACCAGATTTAACACTATTAGACACAGTCGCTCATGTATCAAAACTATAGTTCTAGTTATGTATTAGCGTACAAATTTAGCTACCATGTTCTCATGATCTCAGTTATTATGTATATATGTTTGCACTCTTACGTTCATATCATCAGTCAGTTAGCATTATTCATGCATGTAAACCCTTTACATTAGCCTACCTCACTCGTATACTCAGTACTCCAGTTGTACTGATGGATTTTTGCTATAGTGCTTTCTTTTCATATTACACCATAGGTCCAGAGCCACGAGTTCCAGACCAGTAGTAGCTTTCCAGTTGTAGTATTACAGTGAGTCCGCATCCATTCGAGGATACTATGATTTGACTATTCATTTATTACTTTATTTTAGCTTTACAAAGTTAGTTGGAGACATGTTCCTTCAACTCCTTATTTTGACAGTACTTAGAGGCTCTCGGATTTAGTCAGATTTAGCTATCAAATTGAGTATTTAGTTTTATATTCAGTTGTTTTAGGAATTCATTACCCCATGGATGTTACTATATCTCTTCAGTTGAAGCTTATGGATATATTATGCAGTGTATAGGTACAGATATTAATCATGGGTTAGCTTGTGGTCCCTCAGGGTCATGAGCATCGTGTAGCATTCCAATTTAGAAAATTGGGGCGTTATAGCACTGTGTGGTATCCAGGGTGTGATCTTGGTGTGTTATAAACTTGGTATCTTAGCCTAAGATTTTTGAGTGTCCTAGGGAGTCTTAAATCCTCATTGAGTAGAGTCTTGTGCATGGGTGTAAAATGTGCCACACTTATGGACAAGAGGCTACAAGACGTCTTAGGAAAGTTTTTCCTTTTTTCAGTATTTATATTATGTAAGTGAGAATGAGATAAACTTAAAATCTCTCTCTAATTTACTATTCTTTCTATTTACAGAATATGACTCATAGAAAGAATAATGGAAGGAGAAACGTACACCTTCACCTGTTCAGGAAGATCCTCTGAATGAGCATGTCTCCTATGTCAAATTTAAAGCTGCATTCACTACTTTATCTCACTTAGTAGTATCCCAAAATAATTATCTGGCTGTCATCCTAGGTTTTATGGTAGGTAATACTTTCGTAGCTAGGATTCAGGATTTCACTCGAATAAACATTTCTCTATTTTCGGGATCTAAGTTTGATAAGGATCTATAGGAGTTCCTTAATATGGTTTAGAAGGTAACGGATATTATAGGTGTGACTTCTAGTGAGAGTTTAAAGTTGTGTGCTTATCAGTTATAGGATGTTTCTCATACATGGTATAAGAAGTGGAACGGAGATAGAAGGGTAGATGCAGGGCCTATTAAATAATTTTTTTTTTAAAGGACCTCTTTAGATAGGTTCTTTCCCTTTGAGTTAAAGAAAGATAAGGTCTAGGAGTTTATTAATTTGAGAAAGGAAAACATAAGTGTGAATGAGTATTCTCTTAAGTTTACTCAGCTAGCCATGTATGCTCCTAATGTGGTCTTTTATGATAGGTCTAGGATGAGTAAGCTTGTATCTGGTGTAGCTGATATCATGGTTAAGGATGTAGGACCGCAATGTTGATTAAGAAGATGTACATGTCTAGGTTGATGGTTCATGCTTAATAGATTGAGGAGAAGAAGCTTAAGGAAATAGAGAAGGAGAATAAGCAAGCCATAATAGGTAGCTTCAGTTTTGTCCAGCTGAGTTTGGAGGGTGGTAACCATCCTCAGCTCCATCATAAATCTTTATCCCTAGCTCCATCTTCAGCTAGTGCGCCAGCGCTGAAGTTTAGAAATGATAATCGGGATAGGGCGCTAGGCCCTAAGCCCCAGGGAAGTGTTAACAGTGGTCGCACAAATCCTCTTTTCCAAAAATACGGTAGAAACCATCAAGGGTATGTCTACCATCTTTTTCAATTTAAATACTCTAATTTAGAGACTCCTAGTCTTGAGTTAGTTTTAGTAGTGAGGTAATTCCTAGATATGTTCCCTGAAGATCTTCCCGGAGTCCATCCCATAAGAAAAATTAACTTTGGAGTAAACCTTCTCCTAGATATCCAACCTATCTTTATTCTGCCCTATAGAATGGCTCCAGCAGAGCTTAGAAAGTTAAAGGGATATTTGAAAGATCTCTTTTATAAGGGATTCATCAGTCCCAGTGTTTCCCTATGGGGCGCTATAGTCCTCCTTGTGCATAAGAAAGATGGCTCCCTCTGAATGTGCATCGATTACCGTTAGTTAAACAAAGTCACTATCAAGAATAAATACCTACTCCCTAGAATCGATGACTTGTTCGACCAACTTTAGGGTGCCAGTTATTTCTCAAAGATAGACCTCATATCTGGCTATTTATCAGCTTAGAGTCAAAGAATGTGACATTCAAAAAATAGCTATTAAAACTCGATATGGTTACTTCGAGTTCCTAGTCATTTCCTTTGGTCTAATAAATGTCCCAGAAGCTTTCAAGGACTTGATGAATAGTGTTCAAGCAGTACTTGGACATGTTTGTCATTGTATTCATAGATGATATTCTTATCTATTCCCGTAATGAAAATGATCATGCAGACTACCTCAGAATAGTATTGTAGACTCTTTGAGCCCATCAGTTATTCGCCAAATTCAGTAAGTGCAAATTTTGGATAAGATCAATAGCTTTTCTTGGTCATATTATTTTTGGTGATGACATTAGAGTTTACCCTCAAAAAGCCAAACTAGTGAAAAACTGGGCCAAACCTATTTCTCCGTCAGACATCAGGAGTTTTTTGGGTTTGGCTGGATATTATAGATGGTGAGGGGTTTTCATCTATTATGTCCCCCATGTCCAGATTAATTCAAAAGAAATTCAAATTTCAGTGGTCATATTCTTGTGATAAGAGTTTTTAGGAGTTGAAGACTCGACTCACCTCAGCCCCAGTTTTAACATTGCCCGATGGTTTCGATGGCTTTGTTATTTACTATGATGCTTGCAAAGTTAGTTTGGCTTGTGTGTTGATACAGAGAGTTAAGGTCATAGCCTACTACTTTAGAAACTTAAGCCCCATGAAAATAATTATCCTATTTATGATTTTGAGTTAGCAGCTATTGTTTTTGCCTTGAAAATTTGGAGGCATTATCTGTATGTGGTGTATGTTGATGTGTTCACATATTACAAAAGTTTCCAGTGTGTGTTTTTGTATAGAGAGTTAAATCTCTGTCAGAAAAGGTGGTTAGAATTATTGAAAGATTATGATATGAGTGTTTTGTATCATTTGGGAAAGTCCAATGTAGTGGCAGATTCCCTTAGTAGATTGTCTATGGGTAGTGTTAATCATATCTAGAGTGATAATAAAAGTTAGTTTAGGAGGTTCATCTGTCTTCTAAATTAGGTGTTTATTTGGTTGACTCAGCTGAGGGTAGTGTATGGTTTTAGAATAGTTCAAAATCTTCTTTGGTTGCCGAAGCGAAAGAGAAGCAAGATAAAGATCCTAGCTTGGTCAAGTTGAAGGAGTCAGTCAGAGATAAAAAAGTAGAGGTTTTCTCCCAAGGGAGAGACGGTGTGTTGTATTTCCAGGGTATATTGTGTGTTATGTGTAGATGATTTGAGATAGTCGATTCTTACAGAGGCGTATGGTGCGTGTTACTTTATTCACCCAGGAGCTACTAAGATGTACTGCGATTTGCGGGGAATCTATTGGAGGAGCGGTATGAAAAAAGATATTGCAAAGTTTGTAGCCAAGTGTGCTAATTGTCAGAAGGTTAAGGTTGATTATCAAAGGCCTAGTGGCATTATGCAGGAGTTTAGTATTCTCACTTGGAAGTGGGAAAAGATGAACATGGTCTTTTTGACGGGTTTGTCTCATAATCATTGTCAGCATGATTTAATTAGGGTCATTATGAATAGGATGACCAAATAGCCCATTTCTTGCCAGTCCATACTTTTATTCAGTCAAGGATTATGTCAAACTCTATATTAGAGAGTTTGTTAGATTGCATAGAGTCCCGTTGTCCATTCTTTCAGATAGAGGTACTTAGTTTACCTCTCATTTTTGGAAGGCTTTTCAGTAGGGTCCTGGTTCCCAAGTTTGTCTTAGTACAACCTTTCACCCTCAGATAGATGGTCAGGCATAGAGGACCATTCAGACTTTAGAGGATATTTTGAGAGCTTGTGTTATTGACTATAAGGGTAGTTGGGATGATCGCTTGCTATTGATTGAGTTCGCCTACAACAACAACTATCATTCCAATATTCAAATGGCTCTATTTGAGGCTCTATATGGTAGGAAATGTAAATCTTCTATTGGTTAGTTTGAGGTAGGTGAGACTGCGTTGATAGGGCCAGATTTAGTGTTCGATGCTTTTGAGAAAGTTCACTTGATCAGGAAGAGGCTTAAGATAGCCCAGGGCCGACAGAAATCTTATGCAGATGTAAGGAGAAAAGATCTTGAATTTGAGATTGGTGATTTGGTATATTTGAAGATCTCTCCCATGAAGGGAGTGAAGAGATTTGGAAAAAAGGGGAATCTCAATCCCTGATATGTAGTACCCTTTCAGGATCTTGAGCCATTTAGGGAAGGTAGTGTATGAGCTTGAGTTGCCTGCAGATTTGGCATTAGTGCATCCAGTGTTCCATGTTTCTTTATTATAGAAGTGTATTGGTGACCCAACTGTCGTTGTTACAATAGATAGTTTAGATATTCAAAATAGCCTTTCTTACGAAGAACTCCCTGCTGAAATGTTAGATCGCCAGATTTACGGACTACGGAACAAATAATTCCCTTGGTCAAAGTTCTTTGGAGGAATCAGTTCATTGAGGGAGTTACTTGAGAAGCAGAAGCAGATATGCGTACCAAATACCCTCACCTTTTCTCTGCAAACTCAAACTCAGCTCAAGGTAACATTTTTCCTTAGAGTTCCTCTTTTTTGTTCTTAGTTCTAGCAATATAATCATGTTTATGTCATTTCATTCATTCACGAATCTGTTCAGTCAGTCACCATGTTTCAGACTCAATCATGTAATCATTTTTTCAATTATTCATAATCATCATATAATCTTAGTACCTCTGTATTCTCAGCTTAATCAATCTTATTCAAGGATGAATGTTCTCAAGGGGGAGATATTGTAATACCCCATAATTATCTTGGCTCAATTCAGCCCATGATATATGTACAAGAGGCTTAGAACCTAAAAATTTGGCTAAGTGCTAGAGACTTAGTTTTATTTTTGTCCTCTTAACTTCATTGATTTTTAAAGTGACCTTCCTGAACCCGAGACATAAGTTTTGAGTTGATTTATGTTCAGGGGTGTAAGGGGCATGTCTCGGGTAAGTTTTGGATTTTTTGGACGAGGTTTGGACCACATTGGGATTTCCAAAATAGCAGCTCACTGCGATTATGGAGTGTCATGGTGGCTATAGTGGTGATCATCTTACCGTGTCATGGTGAAGTTCAAAATGACAATTGTCAGATTCTAGAAAGTCACTGCGATTGCACTGCATCGCGGGGGAATCGCGATGACAACCTTGACATGTTGCGGTGAAGGCCCAATCAGCATTTCAGTTATGAATTTTAATTTCCCAAGGGTTGTCTTGTTATTTTCCCGTACCCAAATTTGTCCAAAACACAAAATTAAAAGCCCATTATTCATAATTTCTCTCCAACAAAGTAATTCTCTCTCAAGAACAAACCCTAGCCCCTTCAAGATTCAAGCTCAAGTTCCAAGAAAAAGACCAAGACCTTCACAAATTCTTCTATTAAGTTATGTTAAATGTTCATACATGGACCCTTTTCACTCGTGGAGTCTAAGAACCCAATTTCTAGTTTTAAAGCTATGGTTTTTACATGTTATCATGAATTTTGCCCATGAATTTTGCCTATGAGTTTCCATGAATCTCGATTTTATATCACGTTTACATGCAATTGTTGTTGTTATTAAACCCTAAACATTTTGAATTGTGCTTTTTTGCTGATTTAAGCCTTAATTATTGATTTTAGTATTGAAACCATGCTATCTTTACAAGTTAAAAAACTATCCCCGTGTTTAAACCATGAAATGCATATGTTTGATGAAATGCCCAAAGGAATGAGTTTTGAATAATGACTACTTATCATGTCCTTAAGGTTATAGCATGGTCTTGTTGTTATTGCTATAGAGTCTCGAGGGTTATGAAAATTTAGTTGTTTACTTAGTTTTTATATTTTCAGAATGGTTTCTGATATATTAGAGTATTATTAGTCCAGTCAGTATATCATGTTAGTAAGTTTAGCTCAATTCCGTAATTAGAGTCAGTTTAGTTGGGAGTAGGATTTAGCATTGAGGGAACCCAGGTATGGGGGCTCACCTGCCAGTTGAGGATGTGACCTTTAGTAGTAGTCCCTGTATTCCAGAACTACGTAACCAATGTAGGTTAGAGATGTTAACCTGCCGATTGCATATATCTCACTAGAGCACCTGCCAATAGAGGGTGGATTTTTAGTCCTTCGAGACTTCATTTCAATGGATCCACACAGACATTGTTAGTACCCATGGTACGGTACTGACATTCTTCCAACTGAGGTCACAGGTTGGACCCCAATTATCTCATTTTGGGATATGCCGGTTAGATGATACCTCCCATAGTCTCAGTTCAGAGTTAAGTTTCCAGGCTTGCTTGACCAAGGCATACAATTATTAGTCATTAGTATCAGTAGTCCAGTAGTTTAGTTTACAGACTATCCCAGTATCATGCCATATGCATGGTCATGCATTCTTAGATTTTACAATTTTCTCGCATACTATACATCAGTTATCTTATGCTATTTATTCAGTCAGTTATTATTCCTGCATATAAGCCATGCATACCAGCTTAACCTCATTTTGCATACCTCTACATTCAAAGTACTGACCACATACTCATTTCTTGCGTTATGATGTCTTATATCATAGGTTCGAACGCTCAGGATCCTAACCATACCTAGACTTTCCAATCCATTAGTAGCAACATTAGTGGTGAGTCCTCATCCTTCGAGGACAAGTTATCTTATATTCAGTTATATCAGCAGTTCATTTATTTAGTCAATTAGAGTTAGTTTGCGGCTTGTATCATCAACTCCACATTTTGTCAGTTTAGAGGCTTTAGGACTAGTACAGACAGATAGTCAGTTTTTAGTCGTTATTATCAGTTGTTTTATCAATATTGATAGTATGTTTCAGACGTTTTAAACTATGATTTCAGTTGCTAAAACCTTATGGCATTTCCAGTTAAATTTCGCACATGTTTCTTGTTATTTTATTCAGTGCTCACAGTAGGTATCAGCATGGGTTAGCTTGTGGTCATTCGGAGCTGTAAGCACCGTGTGGCATCTAGGGTGTGCTCTCGGGGAATAATAGAAATAAAAAGGGTTTCTTCAAGAACCCTAGGAGAAATTAGGCGGCTGTTTTTAGTTGAGAATGTCCTGAGAGAATCTAATTTTTCTACAAGCAAAATTAATAGTGAAAAGCACTTATCTTGGTATATAAATTCCCCTTCATGACCTCCTCTCTCTTTAAATGGGACCAGATATTTCTTTTTGCTCAATAGGTCCAAGTAGGTGATGCACCTACTTGGTTTTTTAAGATAGTCAAGTAGTCCAAGTAGGTGATGCACCTACTTGCTCTATTAAGCTGGTCAAAAGGTCCATTTACCTTAAGTAGATGATGCAAATACTTTATCTCTTAATTTGGTCAAATAGTCTATGTAGGTTGTGCACCTACTTGGACATTGGGCCTTGGCTGCCCATTCTTCTCTTTTTTTTTTTTAAGTTTGGGTCAAAATTAATTCAAGTAGGTTGTAGTGTATTTGGCCTAATAAGCTAGTCAAGGGAGTCAAAGTAGGTGATGCACCTACTTGGTTCTTAAATTGGTCAATAAGTCAAAGTAGGTGATACACCTACTAGCTTAATTTAAATCAAGTATTAATTCCGTATCCTAAGTCTTAACATGTTAACTTAATACTTATATGCACTAGGACACTTTAATTCTTTGATTTATACTTAACACTCACCTCAAAAAACCACCTTACTTTTGAATTTTAAGTACCTTCATTGATGCTAATGTATTCATATACGTGCCAAAATATATGGGGTGTTACATTATCCCCACTTTGGATCATTTGTCCTCAAATGAGAGATGTAGCTTAAAATAATATTGACTTTAGAACTTCTCTAAAAGTGTTGCTAGTACTTCTCCCTTGTATACAAGACAGTTCAAAGCACACTAGCTTATAATACTACACTTATACAAACCTCGCACAATATTTTAATTGGTTCCTATTAAGAAATCAAATAAAGAGTAAGGCTCCTCTCCACCACATATAATCAAGTGGAACAATTTTTTAGCCCATATTTCTCCACTCCTTTTCTTTATATAACTAGTTTGATGTGTAACATTTTAGGAATCCCTAGTATGAACTATACATATGAATATATAACACGTGTGTAAGATAACAAATGAACTAATGAGAAAGTGAACAAGTAATTAGCTGATCCTACAAACAAGTGAATAGATACATGTGAAACTTATAATGTGTTAAGAAAGACAAGTGATGTCAGAATCTCATACAGTTTCTTAGAATAGTATGGCTAATTGAAATTTTTATAGTCCTCAAATTCTCAAGTGGTCTCTCTCTTCCCTTTTAAGCTCTTTCAATATTACATAACACTCTAATAGAGGGTACATCTATTGACTTTAAACCATTCAATATGTAGGTTAAGAATGAAATTTTGAACTTATTCAAGTTAACCCTCTATGAATTCAATACCCTCAATGGAAATAATAAGTTATGGGTCTCATAGACATTAAAACTGCATAGACACATGAAGTACTAAGTGTAAAAATGTAACTCTGGGGGTAGTCTCTCTTAAGCCTGCTATTCAATTCTCTGTACATTAAGACCCAACATATCAAGGGAGCAACATTTCTTTCCAAATCTCATAATACCTTTAAAAAGTGAATCCTATAAAACATACACTTCCGAATGTGAAACTTTATTTTTTGCTCTTTGGATCTTGATAGGATACTATGCTTAGCCATCTATCTATAGGTACACTTTATGGTAAAATTCACATGTGTCGATTTTTTTTCTAGGAAGATTCAAACTTCACCATGAATAGAGGGCTTAATCCCAATATATGCAATGCTTAAGTAAACTAGCACAATGGGGGCATATAACACATGGACAAATAAATCACATAGGGTCTATGGCACATAGCAATCGGCACAAAGGATTACTTTATGTATAAATAGTAACCACAATGAAGAGCATTTAGCATATAAATAATGCACATAAAAGGCATATGATACTTAGGTATTTGTGTTGTAGGAACACTAATCTGTATGAAAGTAAATTGTAAAATCCAATAATATGTGAGCATGTAAGATAGGCAGCATGTGAGAAAATAAACTAGGACATGTAATGTGGGAAGATGAATTACAAACATTAGTACCTGAGCAGGTAGATTGCAGAACAAGTTGAGAAAATGGACTAGATGTGAGCACTACCCAACACGTGACCACTAATTCTACCTATAATAAAGTGAAATGTGAGTCACGTGGGTAGGTGGACTCTACATGTTTTAAGTAGACTAAAATGTGAATAAGTATAATTTAGGAAATATAAGCAAGTGAGCATATGTCACATGGACAAATGTTTAAATTATAAGGTATTTAATTCTAAAACAAGTGGGCTATGAAGTATGTTGACATATAGGCAATTAATCTATGAAACATATAATATGCAGACAAGTGATTTGTGGTACTTATGACCCGTGAGCAAGTAACATAGAATGCCTTCAACATTTGAGCCATTAATCTTGACACATATATAATATTAACAAGTGGTTTGTGGAAAGTAATAAGTGAAATATATAATAAATAGGGCAAGATCCTTTAAAACATATAGTAATAAGTCAGGTTTTTATGAAGCAATCAACACCTACATGCAATTGTTCTATGGCATATTTAACATGTGAGAAAATAATCCTCAAAGTGTAAATGAATTACAATTAGATAAACTATAGGATACATAGAATGTATAATTATATAGGCAACTGATGTCTTGGAAACTAGGTGGAATCCTATAAAACCACTCTACTATATCCAAAGTGCAATCATATCATCACTGGTTCTAAATCACAGTTATGCAGTTATACCCATATTTGTTTAATAATCTTAAGGTATATGTAATTTTCCCATATAGTCTTTTATCCTTAAGAATTCTTCTTATACATATTCTAATCGCCAGAGCTTGGCTGATTTCTAAGTCAATATAAATAATAGGGCAGAGATAAAAAGGGAAATTCTCTGTAGTCCATCTATAGGAGTGTGAGGTTGAGAAATCTATTTTTTTAAGTTAGTGATACATCATAAAACACTACATTGAAACCTTATTAAGGTTAGAGAAAGCAAATGAAAAAGTAGACCTAGAGGACATCGTAACACATAAGCAAATAAATCTTGCCAATGGGAAATCAAATGAATAGGTGATACCTATAACTTATAGTAAATATACTCCATTGATAATAGTCACTATGTATATGTAAGAACCATATTTCCTTCATATAAATAATGCAAGTGCATTTTAGGGTAGAACACTAGATGAGTATCTTTGTTAACAAAGTGACATTTCAATTGCACTCTCTATCTTTTAGCTATTAACTAGACACAAAAAATTATATTGATTCTAAGACGACTTCCCATCTATCAAAACTTTAAATAGAAGTTATTTCAGGAATAAATTTGAATGCATATTTGCAACTGGTTAAAGTAAGGAGTCAATATCTCTTTCTTAGGTCACATGCTTAGTAAGCATTCTCTTTAATAAGGTACAACCTATAGAACCTTTTCTTCCAGTTCTCATATATGTCGTCTCCTTGTACTATTAGGGAACTTGACTCAACCCATATCTCCATTCTCTGATATTTCAATTAGTTCTTCTTTATTTATTATGCAACTAAAATACTCTCCTACTAATGAGTAATTTACACTTTGCATTTATATACTCTAAATATTTAATAGATCATCACTAATTTCAAACCCCTCAACATTTACAACCTTAATCTTTAGTCACGTTCTTTTCTATAACCAAAGCATAGATCGTACATAGAACTATATACTTGTAAATGTAACAATTAAAACACTTTTGCTCAAATTTTTCTAACCACAAAAAGAATCAGATGATTAACCTATTTGGGGTGGTCATAAGAACATATCTTATAATTCTAACAACTAGCATAATTAGGTTAATGAGTAAGAATATTTGCAATATGCTCTATTGGACTACTAGGACTATCTCCAACCAACACCATCATGGTAATTTACCTACCACACTATACTACTGCCACATTTTTTAATTAGTATAAAGCTAAATCAATAATTTTTATTTCCAATACATACATAACCCTAAACCTTCTATGTTTATTACTTCTAAAGTACTAAATGTTCCCTATATGTTTAGATCCTTTAACCACTGAAGGAGCTACTGTGGAAATCATGGACTCAATAAGTGGTCAGATTCTTATAAGAAGATGTAAAATACAACCTGTCTCTATGATTAGGTAACCATTAACTGGGTAACATATGAATAACCCTATTACATCCTGGTAAGATTAACCAAGATGATACAAGTAGTACAAATATAGATGTGTATGGAAGTTATGTAGAACCTCTACAAGTATTTTTAAATTTTTTTAACATCATGCAACCTTTGTCTGAAGATTGAATCTAAGGAAATACCTTAACCATAGTAGGCACAATATAGATGACATGGGTCATGAAATGCATGGGAACAAATTTCTTAACAACTCTACCACATCATTTAGATTCTAAAACAAGGTCACATTTCCTAATGACTAAGCTACCCCCTAATTATAAATATAGTGTGCAACACATTCATAAGTTAGGCTCTACTCGACATGGCTTTTGTAACGCCCCAAATCTGGTACCCGAAATGCTACACATTGCCCATGACCCCGAAGTACCACTGCTAACCCATGACTAATATCTTTAAACTGATAAATAAATAATAATGATAATATCGTAAATGCATAAACATGAAATGAAACGCCATAAGGTTCAATACAAGTACATAACTAAAAAGTATGGTATAACAATACCAAAACAACTGAGATAATTATCTGAATATACTGTAGTTTGAAAGCCTATAAACTATCTGAATAAGTAGTTGATGGGACATGTCCTCAACTAACTCCAACTACTGAAATAAACTAAAAAACTAAAATAGTAATGTGATCATCATGTCATCGAAGGATGAGGACTCACTGCTAACTTTGATTGCTAAATTAGGATACTACTGGTTCTTTGGATCTCGTGCTTCTAAACCTATGGTATAAGACACCATATCACAAATGCGTCAGTACTTTGAATGTACTAGTATCTAAGTGAGGTAGGCTGAATACAATAGGTTCATATGCATGAACAATACCAATTGACTGACTAACATAAACTTGAGAATACAAGCATGCATACATAACTGTAACTGAGATTATGATAGGACTGGATATTGAGTTTGACTACTGAGTTTACTGACATTGACATCTGAGTCACTGATGAGTAGAAACTAATACTGTATTATTGAATACTAAGGGACTGATACTATGTTACTGATACATGAATAACTGTGTCTGACAGTTCTGATTATGAAGAAATAGTCTGGTTGACTGTATCTGACAGTCCTGAAGTTGAATGCTAACAACATAAGTTCTGATAACTAATATAACAGGTAGCATGAGTGACTGTATCTAACAGTCTTAAATCTGATGGAACTAGTTAAGTTCCATACTGTATCTGAGTAACAGAATCTAAGATCAGTCCTATCAAGTGGGTGATCTCTAAATTTGATAATACCGTTACTGATTGACCATAGTTGAGATCAGTCCTATTTATTGGGTGATCCTGGGGTCTATTTATAATGATAAGGATTGACTATATTTAACAGTCCTAAATCTATACTACTGAGCTAAATTGACTATATCTGACAGTCCTAATTTTTTAACTGAAATAGTGGGATATATTCATCTAACCGACATGCCTCATACTAAGATAACAGGGTTCCAACCTGTAACCCCAGCTGGAAGAGTGTCAGTACAATGCCACTGGTAAAGACAACTGCTGTAGAATCAGTCCTAATCTATCGGATGACCCCTGGGATCAGTCCTATACATTTGAATCTGCTAACAGGTGATCCCTGAGTATGTTAGTCCTACCTAACGGGTGACATCTTGTACCTATGATGTCTACATAGTTCTGGAACTTAGGGATTGCTTCTAGGGATCTCAGTCCTATCTAGCAGGTGAGTCCCCATTCCTAGGCTCGCTCGGTGCTGAATCCTACTCCTATCTAAAATACACTAAATCGATTAAATAAACCGAGATGATTAAGTAAACTGAACTGATACTAGTGGTATTGTCTATCAGAGCTAAGCTGAATTTACTAAGTTCCATTAACCGACGGAATGTACTAAGTTCTGAGGACTGACTGAGAGTATTAAAGTTACTAAGATTTCTAGGAATACTATGGTTACTGAGATTACTGAGTAGGACTAATATGATGGATACTGAATTTATGGGGATTTCCTAAGTCATGAGACTGACTAAATTCTACTGATTATGGTTTGACTAAGATTATCGTGAAAACCTGACATAGCTCTAGGCACACAGCTAAATTGTCGGGTACAAGTACCCCAGGACTCGATGGAAAGAAACTGACATAGCATGACTTACATGAACACATGACTAACAACACAATTCATAATTCATATGTTGAAACACTCCATCAAACATGTGGTATGCATAAACTTGTACATATATGGGGATTTCATGATATCAGACTAATTGGATATTGTTCCTTTATCTAGGCATTTAATCATACACATGATAGGCATAGCATAAGTAGACAACATTATACAACAATTAATCATCATGATTGATCTCTAATTTCATCATCATAGGGTTTATTTATAGGTTCACATGAATATACATCTATACAAATCAATTCCATATAAAATTGATCACCCAACATGGATTTGAATTCAATTGATCATTCTCAACATAAACAAAATAAAACCAACATGAAATTCATAAAGAAATGCATAAACTTAAACTTAGAAAAGAGATTCTCGGGCTTCATGGATGAAAGGAGTTCATGAATAAACACTATGCATACCTTAGTTCGTGATTTTGTAAAGATTGATGGTGAAATCTTCTTGAATTTGAATCCCCAATAGAAATACTAGCTTGTTCTTGAGAGAAACTTGAGAGAAACTAGTATATTTTAGTGTAATAGAGGCTCAAATCTGTGTTTTTAAGCTTATATAGGGTAGGGAAATTGACCCTTTTAACCCTAGGACACGTATTTTAATTCTTGTGAAAATTTCCTGATTTTCATCCTTGGCGCGACATGCCACTATCGCGCCAAGTCATTGGAAAGTGACAAATGGGAAATTTCAGAGTGGTGCAATGCATAGCTATTGCATTGTCACCTTATTTGCGACCTGGAAGTTTGGCGCAACGCTCCACTATCGTGGAGCAACACAGGAAATTGACAAATGCCATTTGAGCTATCTCTGCAATGCGCTAAAGGCTCAGGTGATACACTGTCTTACTAAAAAGGCTCTAACCCTTCACCCGGGTGTTGAATTTAGGAAAATTTGTTATCGATGGAAAACTTATTCGATTCCCCACGTGTACAAAAGTGGATTCATCTTTCAAAGAAAGCTTCTAACACTCTTGGAAAATTTTTCAAGCTAGGAAAAGTGTGGGGTATTACATCTTTGTAGACTCCCTAGGATGACCTGCTCTGATACTATTTTTGTCACACCTTCTATCCTACTGAGACGGACAGGCACTCGATGCCCTAAAGGCTCGAGAAACCCAACTTATGCCTTAGGATTACAATAAATGTAACCATCATAATTATAAGGCTTTACCAAGTATAGGTAACACTCCTTGACAAAAGATCAACATAGATAGGTCCATAATAGATATACAAGACTTGGCCGTTGGGCCCTTGAGTACTAGATAATATACACCACCACGATTTATTTTAACAATAGTCTACAAAGCCTCTAAGATATAGAAAAAATTATCTTAGATTGGGATAGGACCCTGCCATACCCTTAAATATAGTACAATATCAAATACATGCTAAAGACTCTGCAGGGCCCCAAATTAACCTGGATCTTTCACCCACAATCGCTGAGTTAAATATACTCTTTTAGGGAGATCTATTAGATGGAATACATGTACTTGCGACATGAAACATAGTGACCTCAGGAGGGACGTCAGTACAAAAGAATGTACTAAATGTATAAGGCATAAAGTAACCATATGTAAAATAAGAGCTTAAGTGAAACCAGGTACAACTATATAGATAATGATAGAAGACTACCTTTGCTTATACTTGTGGAATCATGTACATTACATTCTTTCATTTTCCTTACTGTTCTTTGTATTAGTAATTGTTAAGTATCCTACATCAAAAAAAGGATGGGTGATTGGTCTCCTTATATGGACTTGGGCAATCCTCCCCTTATGAGTTAGCTTTGAGGTTGAGTTAGGACCAAGGTCCATTTCTTTATTATAGTATCAAAGCAGGTTTTGTGAGAATATTTCTGGGAAGAAAACTCAATAAGACAGCCCAGTACTTTAATTTTCGATGACTGTTAAGTTTAATTTAAGCCCTTGTCTATTTTTTAAGTGTTGTGTGCAAAAACCAACACAACCATGAGGTGAAAAACACCCAGGAGAGAAAACCCCAGAGCTCGAATTTTATCTTTGGTGATCCATGCACCACTACGCACCTCCAAAACTTTCAAATTTATGCATCACACACTTCACGCACCGGCACGTACGATTTATTCCGTCTAAGTTTTTTTCAGATAGGTCACCACTTCATTAGAAGGTTGTACCAATAGTTTTTTTCTTGATTCCAACAAGTCTTTCAAGATTTCAATCATAGAAACATAAATTTTGTTGACTTTTTTGGCAATTTTTTCTTAGTAGCCTCACTTATGCATTCTAAGGCTGCTCATATGATTTATTTTCTAATTCCGAGCAACTTTTAAGCATCAGATCTTATATCTAGGGACTTTCCTTTTTTCTGGGACAAATTCCAATAGTATTTCTCCGTCATGATTAAATCTGAATCTTTATAAGGAGATTAGAAACTCAGATGTCAGAGCTTATGAAGAATCAACGAAGGGAAGGTCATTTTTGAAGATCTCGACCTAGATGTAGTTATTGTAAAAGGTTTGGACATACACATGGAGTATGCTATTCTCAACTTAAGTCTAGTTACTGTAAAATGCTTTGACATACTCATGGAATATGTTATTCTTTGCATGGTCGATCATCTAAAAATGCTCATATTGCTCAGTCTAACGTCAAAATCCATCATTTCTAACTCCACGAGATCAACTAAGGTAACTTTCTGAGATATTGTGATCGGACAGTTCCTATATACCTATCGGGCTACAATGGAAATGCCTATTGGGGTAGACACTGAAAAGAGATCTGCTAGAGTTTCGGGACTTACTCTGAAGTTGACGGCTATATATAGAGTTACAAAAGAAAGAGAAGCTCCAGGGTCATGTAAATCATAAACATGTAAGTGAATGACTTACAATGTACTAGGAACTATGTCAGGAGAATTTTTTTGATCTTTGTAGGACTGAAGAGCATATAATCTATTCGGACGCTGACCACTGGCAGCACTGGAAGCGGCACCCTATTGAGTTTGGCGATCGGATGGGACTGATGACTGATGGGACTGGACCTGTTGGCGCACATCCCTACCTTTTTGAGAAACTACCCGACACTCTTGAATTTGATGGCCTGGCTTTCCACACCCGAAGCACACATCACTACTCGCTCTACACTCATCCTGATGGTGTCTACCATATTTCTGACACAGAGGATTTGTATGAGCACTGCTAACACTGACTTGGGGCTTAGAGACTAGTGCCCTATCCCTATTGTCATTTCTGAATTTGGCTGAAGAGGGTGCTGGGGCTGTAGACCTCTGATGAAACTGAGGACGATTACCATATTTTGACTTTGGCTGATTAAAATTAAAAATACCTATCCTAGCCCTCTTGTTTTCTATCTCCCTCTCCTTAATCTTCTGCTCCTCTATCTGTTGAGCATGTACTATCAGCCTGAACAATTCTATCTCACTAATCAGGATTGTGGTCCTACACTTCTTGACCATACTATCAGATATGCCAGACACAAACGTACTCATCTTGGACCTGTTATCAGCTACCACATGAGGAGCATATCTAGATAACTTAGTAAACTTTAGGGAATACTCCCTCACGCTCATGCTTCCCTGCCTCAAGTTAATGAACTCTAACACTTTGGCATTTCTCAACTCCAATAGGAAGAATCTGTCTAAGAAAGTTGGGGCAAACTCTTCCCATTCTACAGTCCCTACATATACACCCCTATCAACCTTCATTTGTTTAAACCAAGTATGGGCTATATCCTACAATTGATATGCAACCAACTCAACACTCTGACTAGATATTAACCCTATAACATCCGTGACCTTCTGAACTATATCAAAGAATTATTGTGGATCCTTTTTTGACTTGGATGCCATGAAAGAAGGAGGATTCATCTGAGTGAAATTTCAAATTCTGTTAGTAGTAGTATTGGACACTAGGTTGGATAGAAAAGCAGCTGGCCATTTATTTTGTGTTGCTACGGAGTTTGCTAGAGTGGTGAATGCAGCTCTAAATTCTGCATGAGAAACATACTCATCCAGAGGATCTACCTGGATATGCTGAGGGGCTAGCTGGTTTCATGTTCTTATTTCATTCTTCTTGGGAGGCATGTTCTGTAAACATAAGAAAGAAATGGATTAGACAGGGAGTTTAACTTGAGATCATGCTCACTCGTATGACATGAATACTGAAAGAAGGAAAAATTTTCCTAAACACCTCATAGCTTCTCATCTATAAGTGTGGTGCGCTACATTCCATGCACAAGAATCTACTTGATGCAGCTTTCAAAATTCTTAGGACACTTTAAAACCTTAGTCTTAGATACCAAGTTTGTAATGCCCTGAGAATACACCCTGGGTGTAACACGGTTCTTACAGTCCTGATGGACCACAAGTTAACCCATGAGCTAGTACCTAGCATGAGCACTAAATAATAATACTATAATTATGGAAAACATCTGATATTGCCATAAGGTTTTATCACTAAATCAATAGTGAAATATGAGTCTATAGAAAAATAACAGAATCTGATTAAATACTGATAAACTGATATATTAACTGAAACTTTGAATACTAGATAACTAACTATAATGTCTGAAAAGCTTCTAAAACTGACTGACTGAATATGAGTTGATGGGACAGGCCCCTAACTAACTCTTCTAACTAATGAAATAGAGATATGAAGTAAAATAATCTGTCCTCGAATGATGAGGATTCACCACTGCTACTGTACTATTGGTAGCCTGAGAAGTGAGGTCTAAGTGCACTCTAGGAACTGAGCATCAGCACTTATGATATAATACATCATAGTTTAAAAGAAAGGTATGTAATTAGTACTTTGAATATACTGGTATGCTAAATGAGGTAGGATGATATTTATGGTTTAATGAATAGAACTAATAATTCACTAGATATGCATGTAAAGCATAGACTACTGAATAGAGATCATGAAATTTGTAGGTATTGGGAATATGTGGAAATTCGTAACTACTGACTATGCATGAAAATCTGTAAATACTGAGGATGCATGAACAAGCATATAATATGAACTGAGTAAAATCTTTAAACTGAAATACTAAAATAACTGAAATCTTTATGCTTTGTTCAATCATCACTAAAATTGAATAACTAAACTGGGACTGTAACTGAGACTGTATCTAAGACTATGGGAGTTGTCCAACCTGTAACCCCAATTGGAAGGGTGTTAATACCATTCCACGAGTACTAATAATGGCTGTGTAGATCTACTAAACTGATATAGTGTCCAAATTACTAAGGGTGTCAAGCCTAAACAGATGGGTGACCCCTGCGAGATAGTCAAGCCTAATCTAATGGGTGACTTCTCATATCCTATACTGGCTACGTAGTTCTGGAATATAGGGACTGCTACTAATGACTCTTCCTATCTGATGGAGAATCCTCAATCCCTACACTTGCTTGGTGCTAAATCCTACTCCAACTAAAAGACATCAAAATACTGGACTATTCTGAGTTTAACTGACTAATATCTGACTATTTTGATAATGCTTATAGTATGTTCTAAAGACTATTCTGTAATGTACTAAGACTAAACTAAGTAAACAACTATGGATTTTAGGTATTCAATGCCCCCAGGACTCAAAACAATCATAGTAAAATGATACTAAAGCTTTAAGGACAAAACATGAAGGATTTTATTAAATAAATCACTCTTGTAGACATTTTATAAAAAACTTGTAGTTTCATGGTTTAAAAAAATCATAGAAATGCCATAGAACTTATAAACATATCATGAATTCAGTATAATAGTACTAAATCATGATTTAATTCAATAAATAATAATATTAACACACAAAGAGTTGAGTAGTAATGATAATTTCATAGTAACATGGAATAAAATCAATAGTTCATGGAGATTCATGGATGAAATCATAATTTAAATCATAATAACTTGAAAATATTATAACTTGGTGATTAAAATGAGTTACTTGGGCTCCATGGATGAAAGGAATCCATGGATGAACATCTAACATACTTGGGATAATTAATTTCTTGAAGTTCTAGGTGAGTTCCTGAGGATTGGTCTTGAATTTGAGAGCTAGGATTTCTTGTTCTTGGAAAGGGGATCTTTAATTTGAGAGGAATTTGAATAATGAATGATTATTTAGGTCAATTAGGGCTAAATTTCATGTTTTAGGACAAGTTTAGGTCTTAAGAAAAAGACTTAAATACCCTTAAACGGATTTAAAACGTAAGCTGAAAATTGACTATCCCTATATTTGGCCTTGGCGCAACACAGCAATATCGCTCCAAGCCACTGGAATTGGAAAATTAGGACCTAGACAAACATCATGACGTGGATCTATCGTGGTAAGCCCTTGGAATGCCAATTTAGCCACCTCCGCAACGCGCCAACCTCGCGGAGGCCTACTAGAAATTACAAAACTGGAAATTGGCCTTCTCTGCAATGCATCAACATCATGGAGTCTCGCTGGAAATTGACAATTGTCATTTGGACTTTCTCTGGGATGTGCTAATGGTTAAAATGATAGGGCCTAATGACTGAAACTTAAAATTACCATATCTTCTTATCCAGTTATCGGATTTGGGTGAATTTTATATTGTTGGAAAGCTAATTGAATTTCCTACGCAATGGAAGGATCTAAACTGAAAAATAATAAGCGTTTTGAAAATTTTATATACAAATACTTATGTATTGGGACTTAGATTATTCTTGGGAAATACGTGGTGTTACAGTGATGCACCTACTTGCTCTATTAAGCTGGTCAAAGGTCCATTTACCTTAAGTATTTGATGCAGCTACTTCATCTCTTAATTTGGTCAAATATTCTAAGAAGGTTATGCACCTACTTGGCCATTGGACTTGGGCTTTGTGGATCTATAACTTTTGGGCGTTGACTCAAAAAATGAATTGAATGATTTCATCCATTCAATTTAAATTTTAATATGTGTGTGTATATTCACCTTTGCATCCGTAAATGGAGAAAAATTTTAGATCAAATTTTTTAAATTAAAAATCATTAAATCTTAAGTTTCAAATAAATTTTATCCAAAAATATAGTCTCTTGATTAATCATTTGACAAATCCCTATCCATATCCAAATCCAATTCTAAAGACGAAGCTGAGCGGAGTGAGCTATGATGATGACAGTGTGAAGCTTTCCTTCTTCTTACATCACTAAAAACTTAGAGTAACACTTCTATATTTAAGTATAATAATGTTTTTCCTACTAATGTGCGAGAGCACTTCTTTTATATAGCATAGATACTTTTCACTTTTCCTCCTTTTTTCTTCTCTATATTTTCCATTAATATTTTATCCCTAGAACCCAATAATACACCATATCAATGGGAATAGTTATAAGATCAAAAAATATATGGATAAGTGTGTGATTTAGAAGCTAAGGCTAATCACATCTAAATAGGTAGGTTTTTCTTTGAACTTTCCTTAATGAACTTATATCAGATTCACTTGATTAATTGATAGATACAATATCTTTAAATCATCAAAATTTGTTGTACACCTATTCAATACAAGTCATACAACTAACCTTGTACCATTTATTGTTCTCACAATTTTATTGTTACATCCATAAACACTACCTGGTTTTCTAAGATCTTAGAGAATAGATATTTACTATCATTCTCTTTGAAGAGGCTCCCCCTTCGTACTCACATAGGTGATTCCTAAGTATTTAATCCTATAGATAAACTATTTGATCATACATGCCAAACTTAGAAACCATTAAAAAGATTTAAACCTTAAGCCTTCTCCTTGTTTCCTATACATTATCTTCAACATAGAACGGGTTGAGTTATTTGACAATGTCGAACTCTTTAGTCACGACTTTGTTTTATCTATTTGAACCTAGCTCTTAGGATCTCCAGTATGCTAGATAGTGTTACCTCCATGATGACTTGTCATAAGATATACTTTTAATAAAACTTTCTCATCGGGTTTGAATGTGTCATGATCCAAACTAGAGCCTAGTTATGATTGGTATCTCAAGCCCGTTGTGGGCCAGAGACCACCCATATAGCCTAACCTTCTAAAGCACAATAAATATGAACAACAGAAGTCAGCCAACACAACAATAAGAAGGATAAATAAACCAAGTGATAATTCTAATAATCAAACAACCAACTAACCCAATACTTTTCCACAAAGCCTTCAAATAAAAAATACCCAATTAGGTCGAGACATGCCCCTGGCCATGACAAAAGAAAATTCAAAATTCCTAAAATATGAAAAGGAACCTAATAAAATGGTAGGTCTTTCCAAATGATGGAGGCTCACCACTTCAAAATAACTCAACCGACGTACCATACCACCTAATGCTACACATGAGTAACCAAAAACCCCTCAGACTCGACATCATGAAAATGATGTAGCATCCAGGGACGATCAATGAGGTAAGGTAGGTTGAGGCTAATGCCATTACCAAGTCAAAAATTCATAAATTTGGAAAACCCATGTCACCTATTCCAAACCCTACCATGTTGCATTAGGTCCAAAACAAACCATTTATCAAGAATAAATAACATATTTAAAACTTGGGAAAACAATTTAAGTACTAATCAATCAAAATCCCTCAACCCAATTTCAAACCTAATAATTTAAACATGTGGAGTTTGAGTAAGTAAATTCCAAAAAGTATAAACACAAGTTAGGGATGATCAGCATGCTTGAAATATGGAAAAAGTTGAAGAGGATTCAAAGTGTAGAGCCTGAGTGTTAAATTTCTTGCAAAACCCTAGTATCTCTTATCTTGAAATTTAAAGAGGAAAAAAGTAAGGTTTAATCTTGATTACCAAAGACAAAGGTGTTATTTGGGTGTTTTTAAGTCATGGGAAAGAGTTTGAAGGAAGGAAAAAACCAAAAAGGCCTTAATTAAAACATGCAGGAAAATCCTAAGAACAGTCATCATGGCTTGGGTAATGACTTTGAGGTTTGAAGACGAGTTATGGCCCAGAGTCATTACCTGAGGCTCGATAACCTAGTCCTTCATTGTTATGACAATGGGTCTCTCATAATGACTCATTGTATGATGTAACGAGTTTTCATTAAGAATAATGGTAAGGGGATGAATTCTTGGGTATCCTTCTATTATGACTACGAGTCTGTCCTAATGACTTATTGTGTCTCAGAATAGGTCATACCGTGGAATCCTTGTCAAGGGACCAAAATTTGGGATTCCTTACTATCATGGTAATGATTCCACCTGAAGATTCATTATGTTTGACAATAAATCATCATTAGGGCTGTTTTTATTGGCAATTTTGACATCACTTCAGTAAAGTGGCTAATTTATTATCTATTTCTTGGAGGTTTAGATCCCAAGAACTTAGGGTGTTACATTAACCTTCCTTCCTTGGATCATTAATCTCCAAATGAGAAGTTTGGGCACCCACAACATGATAAAAGAAAGAATGAAAATAGAATCCAAGGGCAAATTCAAAATACAATAAGAGAGGAATGAAATTCATACCTTAAGCACTGCCATCCATCACCGATAACAAAGATGAGTATTTTGCTTTCGTATCTTCTTCAGATTCCCATGTAGATTCCTCCATCCAATAATTCAACTAGGACTTCATCATAAGATAATAAATCCGTGACACAAACATACTCAATATGAACTATCAAAGAGGTATCTCACACATACTTTTTCAACATAGACATATGGAAAATAGGATAAATTGAGGACAAACTCATTGGAAAAACCAATTCATAAGCGACATTCCAAATTATCCTCACAATCTTATATGGACCAATGTAATAGGGACTGAGCTTCCCCTTCTTCCCAAATATCATGACTCCTTTATTAAGATAAACCTTCAAGAATCCCCAATTATTAATTTTAAACTCCTACTTCCTTTGCCTCACATTCACATAAAACTTTTGGTGACTTTGAGAAGTCTTAAGTATTTCTCTAATCTATTTTACCTTCTTCATGGATTGGTGAACCAAGTTAGGACCAAAAAAACTAGTCTCTCCAAGATCAAACCATCTATTTGGATACCTATACCTCCTACTATAAAGATCCTCAAAAGGGGTTATCTGAATGCTGGAGTGATAATTGTTGTTGTTAGCAAACTCAATAAGAGGCAAATAATCAACCCAACTACCTTTAAAATCAATCACACAGTCCCTTAGCATATACTCTAAGTTTATAATGGAATGATCTGCTTGTCCATCCATTTGAGGGTGGAAAGCAGTGCTAAAGTTCACCTTAGTCCTCAAACGAGTGCCAAAAATAAGAAGAGCATTATGTACCTCAATCTGAAATGATGGACATCGTTGCTCCATACAACTTAGCTATCTCCTGAATGATTAACTTAGTGAAATCCTCTCCTGAGTAGTATGTCCTCACAAGCAAGAAGTGAGCAGACTTTGTCATTCTATCCAAAAGGACCCAAATAGAATCTTCTGATTATGAGACCGCATAAGACCCATAACAAAGTCCATATTGATCATCTCCCAGTTGAACATGGGCAACTCTGATATGAGCCAATTATCCATCTTAGCTTTTGATGACACCATTGGATTTCAAGACATAAAGACTCAAGCTTAGAGTTGCCTAACCAAGATGAACAAGTGTTGAAGTGTGAAGAATAGCCTATTACATTCTAAGGCTGCCCTTATTAACAACCCTTTTGTCATTTTCATGGAGCATGATGCGCTTATAGAGTGTAGGAACTTATTAAGTGCCTTTTGGTTATTTTACTATGTAATAAGTTTAGACAAGACTTTAAGTAGCTTCTATTAGTTCATTTTTCAAGAACTTTGATATATTTTGAGAGATAAACTCTTTGAGAGTATATTTCAGGAGTGAAATCACTTGTGTCAAGTGTGGATTCACTTGTGTTGGTTACTTATTTAGAAATAGAGGTTTCCTGGGGATTTCAGTTCCCTTGAGGTCTTCGTAAGAACTTGGCGTTGTTTATATGGTTTATAGGGGTCTTAGTGTTTCAGATACACTTTTGTTATTATTGATTGTATACTTGTACCTCAGGTTATTTATCCATCTTTTATGTTATTATTGTTTGATCTCTTGTTCTCGGCTTGTGAATTATTTTTGTAGCTTGTTATTCATTTTGTTGTTGTGTATGCGTTGGCTAGTTTTGTATAAATTATTGGATGATTTGTATCATTTGGTATAAGAGAAAGGATTAATTTTGTTCCCATAGATCAATCTTGGGCTTGTTAACTTAAAAATCATAAAAAAAGATGTGTCTAAAACCAAAAAATCTCAAAACTAGATAAAAATCTGTCCCATTTTTGTTCTTTGTCTGAAACTTTGAGCTTAGATCTAGAAGTATTTACGTTTCGTGTTTGTTTATAGTTTTATACCCTTCTTCACTAACACTAATAAAGTCTAGATATAAATCTTGAGCTTGAAAATATGTTGTTGATGTTTGTTGTTGAGAATTGGTGGCTTGAAAATGTGTTGTTGATGTTGTTATTGTGGATTTGAGTTTGGACATGTGTTGTTGTAGGCTTGAACAAGTGTTTTTGATGTGTGGTGAACCCAACGTGAACCTAGAAATTCAAATTTCAAAAGTTATATTCTTTGTGTTCTTCACCATCTTCATATCTTGTTGAAGAAAAAGTGGTTGTTTGATCTTAGAAATTGAAGAAAGAGAGTGTGTCTTCTTGTTAGTCTTGAAAGACATCGTCCCAAGAACATACAAAAGAATAAATGGGACCAAAGGACGTTCAAAAAGACTTATTACCAAAAGGGAGAAAGGGCATCTTCCGAGACACACCAAAAGAGGAAACAAGACAAAAGGCTTTCAAAAAGATGTTTTGCCAAAAAGGTGCAAAGAAAGTCAAACACTTTTTGAATTTGAAAAGGCTCCAAGTCTTGTTGTTCCCTCCCAAACAGTGAAATTCCACTCTTCCGATTGAATATTGATCAACACAAATTGAAGACAAGAAAGTTTTTTGAACTTTCAACAATTTTCAACAACCAATAGGAGGCTACCACGTCATCAACATATAAATATTACCTCAGGCTCAAATTTTGGATTCTTAGTTTCTTTTCCTTGTTTTATTAGTTTCATTTCTTGATTCTAGTACTAATTAGCAATTAGTAATCATGTACTAAGTTATGAATTAGTTTTTGAATCTGTTTTCTTTGTGTTAGCGTTCTTTGTGTGCTTTTATCATTTTGATTCATTGTAGTTTTTTGGTTCAAGTTCGAACATATTTTCTTGAGCTATTTCAAACAAGAATCTATTCTGATCTCAAACCATGATTGGTATCAAGTAATCTCATTGGAGTATAAATGAGATACGAACACTTGCGACGCCAAATGAGTGATATTTCAAAGATGTGAGCTTAAGATTTTGTGATACTGATTTTTCTAACCTTAAGTTTTTGTTGCTTTTGTTGTTTTTGTTTTGTTTAACATTTATTTTTTAGGTACCATGGCATCGGGTGAAGGCAGACCAAGAACTTTGGGAGAGGTAAATATGGATACTTTAATAGTGGCCATAATGGGTATTAGTAGCCAAATGGAGGGGATGGAAAGTTTTCTTTCAAGGAGAATGGACACATTGGAAAATCGTCTAGACTCCAACCACTCAACTCCTAAAAACTACCATGCCTTAATGAGTGGACATGCTCCCAAAACCTCTACTACTATAACTCCGGAAACACTTCACAAAATGTTCAATCCACCTAGAAAAGTCCATGAACCCAGAAACCAAGCCACTACTTATCCAAACAACCAAAACCAAGTCCACTAAGAAGATCCACAAAACCAAGAACCCTAAGAAATGCCGAGAGCCCCACTTAACCAAAACCAACCAATCCAAATTGATGATGTGGAAGGTGAGAGTACTTATGGAGGTTAGGAGTTACATGAAGTGGCTCTCTTTGTGGAATTTTTGAGACATAGAAAAGGATATCACAGAGGAGGACATAGGGGCCAAGGAGGAAGGCTTGGTCTGGTTCCACATAGTAGAGTTCACTTGGGACACCATCCTCAAGTTTAAGAAGGTCATTAAGAGGATCAAGTAGGAAATTTGGGTAGATACACGAGTCTCAATTCAATCAAGATCATTCTTCCTACCTTCAAAGTAACTAGTGATCCATCTATCTACCTTGATTGGTAAATACAATGTAATCAAATTTTCTAACTCAATGAGTTAACTCCCCATAAGAAATTCTCACATACCCTTTCTTAACTTGAAGGATATGCATATACTTGGTGGGAGACAAAAAGACTAAAAAGAGAAAGAAATAGCAAAATCAACCTTCTGGATTGGGATGAATTGAAGGAACTTATGAGAGAGAGGTATGTCATGGAAAGGTTCAAGCAAAATAAAGGTGGATAGCTTCAATTAGAGGCAAGAATATAGAAGTATGGAAGAGTATTATTAAGAGTTTCAAAACTTGATCTTTAATCTTGATATTTTTAATTCTCCAAATCAATGCATAGCTCGATTCAAAGGTAGATTAGATTATAAAATTGTTTCTCAACTAGTTGTCCACAAGTTTGACCAAATAATGGATCTTGTTGAAGCAGCCATTGAGGTAGAAAGGAACAATTATGCCAAAATGACCTTCAATAAAGGTTACCAATTTTCTACTTCCTCCGGATGGAACCAGAATAAGGATTCCTACAAGTACTTAGAGAAGAAGCCCATTGATAGGGCAAACCAAAGGTATCCACCACGGCTTAAAGGTAATCCCTCTTCTACTCTCAATTATAAAGGTATTGTTTACATTACATTTATGGAGGGTGATCCTTACTTTATTGAGGGTAAAATGACCCTAAATAATGATAGTGAGGAAATCTCTCAAGAGGATAATGATGTTAATGGTGAAGCAGAATTAATAAAGGAAGAAGAAAATTTCTTTGTACATTGTGGGTTGATGATTAAAGATCCCATTAAGATGTTTGGCCCGAAGAAGGAGAGGTCTTAAATTTTAACATCATGATGAGGAAGGACCCGAATGGTGAAGGTGATAAGTTTCAAGTTCAATAAGAAGAAATTGGTGTAAAAAACTAACACTTGTTATTCCCCATATTTGGCAGTAGCATTGTGCGAAATTCTAAGTTGTGATATACGGTGATGAATTTCCATGGTGTACGTTTAGAAGGCAAGAGATCAAGCTTAAGTCTTTGATCTAAAGGTATATACCTACCCCCTGCTATTTCTAGATTTCCTTGAAATAATGATAACATATACCCTAGAGTAGGCAATTCTTTGAAGATATTTGATTTAAAGTCCTACCTAGATGGTATTGATGTCTTTTAGATTGACTTGAATGTGCACAGAATCTATGGCTTTCCTATTTTGGTTTGCAAGTTTAATTGTTATTCCAAGAAGAATCTATGTCTTGCATTTGATAAACAACTCTTGTTCCTTGTTTCTTGCCACACTTATGTGGCTGGGCAAAGTTATTCTTTCTTGGAAAGGTGTTCCGATTTTTGTGATTGGAATGAGACTATGGTATGATCGATTGTGCTAATCCGAGCCCTCATGCCATGAGGAAAATGTGTTTACTTGTGTCTCCTACTATTTTGCAAGGTTTGGATTCAAGGTTAAATCCTTTTCAAGAAGGGGAGGATGATACGATCCAATTGTCCATCTTAGCTTTTGATGACACCATTGGAGGCCAAGACGTAAAGACTCAAGATTGGGGCTACCTAAAAAAGATGTACAAGTGTTGAAGTGTGAAGAATAGCCCATAAAACTCCAAAGCCACCCTCATTAAGGGCCATTTTGTCATTTTTTTGGAGCTTGAGGAGGCTATGGAGTGTAGCAACTCATTAAGGGCCTTTTGGTCATTTTGTAATGTAACAAGTTTTATCCAAGACTTAAATAGCTCCTATCAGTTCATTTTTTAGAAACTTGGATATATTTTGAGAGATGAACTCTTTGAGAGTGTGTTTCAAGTGTGGAATCACTTGTGGAAAGTGTGGATACACTTTTGTTGGTTTCTTGTTTAGAAATAGAGGTTCTTGGGGATTTCGGTTCCCTTAAGGTCTTTGTAAAAACTTTGTGTTGTTTATACGCTTGGATCTTACTGTTTGAGACACACATTGGTTATTCTTGATTGTGTATACATATGTCAAATTATTTATAAATCTTTTACATTATTGTTATTTGATCTTTTGTTCTTGGTTTGTATATAATTTCGGTAGCTTGTTGTTCATCTTCTTGTTGTATGTGTGTTGGCTGGTTTTGTATCATTTGTTGGATGGTTTATATAAAAATCTATCGCTTGAGACATGCTGCTAGGCCTTAAATGCTCTACCTTGACTTGCTGATAAACTATAATGCAAGCTCTTATGGTCTAAATAAATATCTATATACACCCCATACAGATAATGATGCTAGATCTTCAATGCAAAAACCATAATCGCCAACTTCAGATTGTGAGTCAGATAATTCCCTTCATGATCCATAAGCTGCCTTGACACATAAGATATAACCTTACCATAGTAAAAACACACCCCATTCCCACTGGGTACACATCATAATACACCACAAAGCCATCCGTACCCTTGGGCAGGGTCAAAACAGGCACAAAAGTCAACTTACCCTTCAACTTCTCAAAACTACCCTTAGAAGCAGTGAACAATACAAACTTAACCTTTTCTGGGTCAACCTTATCAGCAGAGCAACAACAAACAAGAAACTCTCCACAAACTTCCTATAATACCCAACCAAGCCCAAGAAGCTCCTAATGTCGGTTAGAGTTGCAAGTTTTGGCTATTTCTTAACTACCTCAAATTTTCGTTGATCCACCATGATCCCCTTACTAGAAACAACATGCCAAAGAAAGGTCATAAAACAAAACCAAAATTTGCACTTAGAAAACTTTGCATATAATTTCTAATCCCTAAGAGTCTGCAACACAATTCGGAGGTGATTGACATGATACTTATAATTTTTTGAGTACACCAAGATGTCCAAAATGAAGATTATAACAAACAAATCCAAAATATGCCTGAACACCTAATTCATAAGATCCATGAAAGCAACTGGAGTATTAGTCAACCCAAATGACATAACCTAGAACTCATAATGGCCATACCGGGTTCAGAAAGCAGTCTTAGGAATATCAACCTCCCTAATTTTCAACTAATGATATCCCAAACAGATATCAATCTTAGAGAAACTCCTAGCACCCTAAAGTTGATTAAGAAGATCATCAATCCTAGGAAGAGGACACTTATTCTTCATTGTAACCTTATTCAACTGACAATAGTCTATACACATCCGAAGAAACCCATCTTTTTTTCACACAAAAGTACAGGATCACTCCATGGAGAAATACTAGAAAAGAAGAAACCATTATCTAGAAGATCCTTTAATTGCTCCTTTAGTTATTTTATCTCAGCTAGGGTCATATTATAAAGAGGAATGGAAATGGGGCAGGTATTCAGTAAAAGATCAATCCCAAAATCTATCTCCCTATTAGGAGAAAATATAGGAAGATCATCGGTAAGAACTTCAGGAAACTCATTAACCACAGGGATAGATGGCAAAGAGGGACCCTTAGAATTAGAATCCTTAACCCGAACTAGGTGATATAGACACTTTGGAAATCAATTTGTCAACTCTAAGATTGGAAATAAACCTCCCTTTGCACACTAAGGAACACTCCTCCCATTTAGTCTCTGGTTTATTAGAAAAATGAAAACTAATCTTGCGGGTCCTATAGTCCAGAGAATCATAGCATGAATGAAGCCAATCCATTCCCAAGATAACATCAAAATATGCTATGTCCAGCTCTATCAGATCCACAAATGTCTCCCTATGATGAATAGAAACCACACAACCCTTATAGATTTTTTTAGCAACAATAGAATCTCCCATCAGAGTACAAATAGAAAAAGGGTTAGAAATATTTCAAGAGAAAAATTAACGTGAATAGCCACATAACGGGTCACATAAGATATGGTAGAACCCAGATTGAGCAGACAATAAACACCATAAAAAAGATGTAACATACTAGTGATAACATCTAGGGATGTCTCACATTTTTTATGATTAACAAGTGCATAGAGGCAATTCCAGCCATTTTCGGTACTTGAAGCAGTACCCTTAGGTGTAAGAGTCAAAAAAATAGCAATCGAAACCTTATTATCTCCGGTAGAAACTTTATCTATAGGATAATTTCACTTCATATGGCTACGCTAACAATAATTAAAACAAAAATTACTTCCCTCCCCACAATCCCCATGGTAATACTGTCCATAAAATCAGCAATGATGATAAGGTAGGGCTTACTAAGATCCACTAACTTGAGACTGGGCACTATGGGCATTAGGAGCACTGATAGCCTAAAAACGATGATCACCTGAAGGCTTAGGATAAGAAGCACTAGCTGTCGAATAGGAACCTCCCCAATTCTTTTTCTTGATCTACTATCTACTATCTCTTCTACTATTATACTGACCTGCACCCTTCTGTGAATAGATAAAGTTCATATTTTTCCTCTTTCCTATTTCTACATATTTCGTTTTCTCATCCTCCACCCGCAACATATAAATCAACAGCCTAAAAAGGTCCATGTCATTATACAACATAGCAACCTTACACTCCAACACCAAATTATGGGACAAATAAAAAGAAAACTTTCTTATTCTAGACCTCATATTGGACACCAACTCTGGAGCATAATGGGACAGTTTCTAGAAATTTAGGGTATACTCCTTCATAATCATATTACCCTGCTTCAAGTTCACAAACTCTTTGCCTTAGCTTCCCAAAATTCTTGAGGAAAGAAGTGATCAAGAAAAGCACCTAAAAACTCATCCCACACTGCCAACTCGGCATTATCACCCGTCATTGCTCGCACTCCTCATACCACTGGTAAGAGATAACCTTTAACTAATAGGTAACAAACTTCACACCCTCTAAATCAATAGTATTTATAACCCTAAAATTTTTCTCCATCTAATAAATAAACCCCTGAGGATCCTTCATAAATATAGAGACTGTAAAATATGGGGGATTCAATCTTATAAACTGGTTAACCCGAGTGACCTCAGAAAAACTACTAGTTGAACCAACATGACTAGACTGATGAGACTATAATTCCACTAGTTGGGCAAGAATATGAATAGATTTATGGAACTCTGCATTAGAAATATCTCCCTGAGCTGACTGATCATAAGTATCACTAACCCTAGAAGCTGGAGGAAGACTAGTTGGGATCGATAGAACCCTATGTAGAGCGGTAAAGTTAGGAACACGAACCTTAGACAGGGTCTATACTTAATAAACATAGCGAGTTACCTCCACATCTTTCCTAGGTGGGATAGAGGTTCTAACATAGTTTATACAACCATTAGATCTTTAGGGAGGTATAATCTAAAATATAAGTAAGCCAGGAGTTAGAGAAGATTTAAGGTAACTAAACTCTATAGCCCGAAATAGAACACAAGAAAGGAAAAAATTCCTAAGTGCATCATAGCTTTTCCCTTGTAAGTGTGTTATACTACACACACATAAAAGGGACTCTACTCAACACGTCTTTGTGGATACTTAATGACCCTAAACCGTGCTTTGAAATGAAGCTTATTATAACCTTAACCAGGGCCTAGTCGTATGGTTATCTTTAGCCCATTGTGGGTCAAAGACCACTCACTTATCCTAACCTCCAGAGCACAATAAATAAAGAATATCATAAATCAATTAATATAACAATAAGAAGGACAAATTAACAATCTGATAATTCTAAGAATCATACAAATAACCAACCCAATACTTGTCCACAAAGGCACTGAATCAGAAATACCAAACTAGGTTAGGACATGCCCCGACCATGACAAAATCAAATTTACAATTCCTAAAATAGAAAAAGAGATAGCTATGTCGTGCCGCGACAATAAATCAAGCGCTTGATGGGAGGCAACCCATCGTTTTTACTCATTTTGTTTTCCTAGGAGTTTTTTTTGTTAAATAAAAATCCAAAATGAAGAATCGAGCCACGACCAAAACTAAGGCGCTTGGTGGGAGGTAACCCATTCTTCTAATCGTTTTTGTTGTTTTTGAGTAAGTATAGGTGCAAGACGTATAAAGGGACAGATCTAGCTCAAATTTTGATTTGGAAGTGTGCCATGTTGAAGGTGGTAAGTTAGGAATAAAGGAGAAAAGGCTATCGGTTAGGCATTGCCTATGCAAATCTAGGCAACGAACAAGGCAAGGCCTATGTCAATCTAGGCAACAAACAAGGCAAGGCCTATGCTATGGCCTAAGATCTCTGAATCTACAATGCCATAGCATAGGCGCCGCCTATGCTCAACTAGGCAGAGCATTAGGCGTCGCCTATGCCATTGCCTTTGCTCTCTGAATCGACAATGCCATAGCATAGGCGCCGCCTATGCCCAACTAGGCCATAGCATAGGCACCGCCTATGCCCAACTACGCAAAGCATTAGGCGCCGCCTAACCTTACATTTTGGTCTCCTAACCCGATTCTACATGGGTTAACCCGACCCAAGCCTTGGTCTATAAATAGAACCTTAATCTTAGAACAAAATCTTATTGTTTGCTCAAGATAGGCGCCGCCCAACCTTCCAATTTCTCTCAAAATTTTTCTTTTTGCTCATCTAACCTTGAAAGATCATCTTACGAGTCCATCACCAAAGTAAGTTCTTATTTTATATTCCATAAGTGTTACAATACTACGCTTATAATGATTTGTTAGACCTTGAAGTGGTGTTGGTGATTTGAATGTGCTTGGTTTGTTATGATACATCTAGTTGAGTGAAAGAATATGTGTGGGTGTTCTTGACTTGGTTCCGACTTGTATTTGATTTTGATACACTGTCATACTTTTGCGGAATCGACATGGTGAAGTTAATTGCATAAACTTCAAAAATTGAATGCTTGAATGTTTGAATGACTCATTCATCAAGATAAAGATCATGATTGAATACAAGCATGAGATGTTGTGATTATTTCTATACCATAACTTGATTCGATCTCTATGTAGTAGTCTTGTTCAAAAAGTGCATCAATCCAAACATGAAAGTATAGTCAAGATTACATGAAATAGAGTTGAACAACATAGTTAAGATGACATGAAAGTATGACTGTGCTAAACGTGTTGTTGGAATGTATCGCCTATATGTATGTCGATGAAGTCTGAGTAATTGATATCACTCACTTAATTAGATTGTACCAACAAATTAAGTGTGAGGTGGTGCCACTATTGTTGGTTTGTCTATTAAATCTTCAGAGATGAGCTAACATAAATCTATTTTAATCTTAGGTAGAATGGCACCAAAAGGACGACAAGGAAAAGAAAAAGCGTCCACCTCACAGAAAGGTTAGAAAAGGGAAAGAAAAGAGCAAGTTGAATCATCCTCGCTGCAAATACCTCGACAAATGTTCGGGATAAAGTGGGTCCTAGAAGAGGAAGGAAAGGAGTGGTACAAGAACAACAAAGTGAAAAAATATGTTCACGTGGAGTTGATACAAAAGGAGAGTCTAGGGAAGAAAGAACCTCGCATTTTGGCTAAAATCATGGCGCTACATCTTGATTTCATTTTTTGAGATATGGGAGAATGCAATCTTGATCTAACACGAGAATTCTATGTCAATTGTTCCCCAAAGACTACCAGAAGTGAAGGTAAGATTTGGGGTCAAGTCTTGCAACTGAATGCGGAGTTCTTCAACTCTTTTCTGGGTCTTCTATCTGTGGATCCATCACCGCTCAAGGAGCTTTATCATAGACCTCCATACAGGGCAATCAGACACACACTGTGTGGAATAATATCAATGGCACGTTGGAGTTTTCATAAGGATACCGATCGTCACAACACCTTCCCGTATGCTTCCTTGAACAGAGAAGCTCGGATATGGTTGAGGATAGTCAACTCTTGCCTGATTTCAGGGACACAATACACAAAGATCACACGTGATAGAGTATGCTTGGTGTACGCTTTGATGACTAATATTCCCATCTAAATTGGTGCGGTTATACGATCGTCAATGTGTAAGGCTAGGCTACACAAAAATTCCCACTTTAGCTTTGGCAATCTGTTGACTGCGATATTAAGGAAGGAATACATTGAATAGGAACCTGCAGATCATAAGCTTCTGCACAACCCCAAGAAGGTTGATCTGACAAAGGTTAAAGATTCTAAAACTATGCATGGCGTCAACCTGACCACTGCAGAAAGACATGCTAGGGATGAAAGCTTCTTCCGCCATTTATATGGCATGACGAGGTTTACCATGATAAGTGGGGGTCGTATTCTAACTGACGCAGAGCTCCAGCAGTTGGATTATGACTACTCCATGAATGAGCATGCGCGGGCTATGTGTGGAGTAGGGGTATATTTTGAGGAACCTCTCAATGATGATGTATCGACTGATGATGATCGCCGAATTCCAGACTCAGACGTGGAGGAGAACTCTGATGATGAAGACTCTGATGATGATTCCGATGCTGGGGGTATGACCCCAGACATAGAGGAGGAGTCCGACTAATCAGGTTTTCCTTATTTATTTTCCACTGAGGGCAGTGTGTCCCATCTAAGTGTGGGGTGCTGGTATTTGTATGCTGTATTGTACTTCTTTGCCTAAATTTATTCTTGTTTGTAGTTAAATTTTTAGATTTTTTTTAGATTTTGCATGAAATTATTCTGATAGGCGGCATGGTATTATGACAAGAGTTTGTGCTAAAATCATTACTATTGAGACGTTTAGGCTCTAAGAGTGACTCACTGTGTGATAAGTGTGTGGTTTAATTCATTCATCTATTGGGTCAAGAGTCTATTCTGCTCCCAATAAAGTTGACCATGTGCCTTGTGTGTGTGAGGTTATAGTATATTCTGTGTTGTGACTGATGCTAGAACTTGCCTGGTGTATGTGTAAAGCAAAATAAAGAGTGTGAGTTTAGGAGATGATTTAGGCATTTCTTTGGCAGCCTGTAATTATTTACCTTCTTTTTACCTACCCGTGTACATTATCCTAGTTAACCCCCTTTGAGCCTTTAGCTATTTTCCTTGACAGCCTCATATGTAGCCTAATCCATTTTTTTAAGACCATAATTTGATCCAAATTCCTAAGCGCTTTAAATTGTAGAGTTATGTGACAAAATAAGAAGAAATTAGGTGACAGTGATGCCTCAGAGTGTATTGGTACTTGAAATTGTTGTGAAAAAGAATTGCTATCATAGAAGTGTTTTATAAAAAAAAAGAAAAAAAAATAAATAAATAATCGAGAAAAAAATGCCCAAACTACAGTTCTCGTAAGAGTGTAAGCGGTCGCTGTCAAATATAGAACCCAACTGGGTTGGGTGTCGAATCCCACAGGGAATACTTGGTCACTAAGTGTTGCAATTATTAGTAGACTGTTAGTCGAAAATTCTATGGAAAAGGGGGGATTTTGGGTTTGGCGTGAATTAATAATATCAAAGTAACAACGGAATGTTTTGTTTAGTAAGAGTTAATCATAGATATTTGTAAGTTAGGGTTATGTCCACCTTATGAGTTCTACGTATCTATTAGCTATGAGTAATGCGGAATTTATACATGTATGCACTTATAGAGATTCGTATTCTAATGGTAAATCCTAGTGTTTCTCAACCATCCAGGATTATTTCACTTTAACTCTCTTGAGCTTAAAGCGTATAACTAATGGTACGAACTCTCCAAGAGGTTAATCCGGTTAAGGCATTAACATGTAAACAGGGGTTGGTAGCCCTATTTCCTTGTCACACTCTCTTTTCCAAACATGTAACTTTTCTCTTGAACAAGTTAATTCTATAATGGCGTATTCTATATGTTTGCAACCACAAGAATTCAATTAAAACGAAGAGAGTAATGATATAAGTAGCATACACATCAAGAATTCACAAACTCATAGTAATAGATAGTATCTCATAAGACTTCCATAACCCTAACAGAGAAGTTTAGCTACAAATGATTACAATGGAAATCACAATAAACATCATCATCATACCAAAGCTAGAATAATCTCACGTTGGGAATGAGATTGGCGTCAAAAGGGATTGATGATTTTGCTCTCCTCGTTGCTCACAAGAGCCGTGTTTTCTCTGTTCTAAACTTATTACAAAAAACGAAATTGAATAATGAGTGAATGATAATGATTCTGAAAAATTCAGCAAATAAGGTTTTTATAACATCCTTGTCCTACTAAGTTACTGCTGCACCCCTAAGTATTTAGAAATACTGATTTTGCCTGGGACAAATTCTCCATGCGTCACATTCAGTCCACAAGCTTCCAAAAGCTGCCTTCCCTCTAATGTGAAGTTTTCCTTTGCTGCGCTCCAGTCCATAAAGTGCTGAAATCTTCATCATTAATACCTGAAAAACATGCTAATCACGTAGGTCAGCTCATTTAAAGGAAAATAGACTAAAAGTACAGGAATTATATATTTTGTCCTCAAAACTTAGCTAAAATATGGGTAAATTATGGTTCTTAAGGGTGTAAATACACCCAACATCAAAAAGAAACCTAATAAAATAGTAGGGCATTTTAAAAAATAGAGGCTCACCACTTCATAACAACTCAACTGATGTACCACACCATCTAACATTGCACAAGAGTAATAGAAAAAATCTTGGACCCAACATCATGAAATGATGCAGCATCCAACAATGGTCAGTGGGGCGAGAACTGTCATGTAACTCTAGAGAAAGGGATAAAATAATATTTGCCAAAAAGTAGTCAAAACTATATACACAACATTTATATATGCATATATAGGATGTCGGAATAGGTATAAGGGTCATGAACATGAGAGTTTACAATTTTAACATGAACAGTGAAGCTCGCTCCATCCTAAAGGCACTATGAGCAATATAGGTTCGACTTCCCTATTGGAAGATCCCCAGTGCATATTAGACACACGTATCGAGAAAACTGAGAAAATATAAGGACACTAAGATGATATCCATCAAAAATATAATGTGTGCACCAAACACACGATTACATTAACCTCCATTCAAGCAAACATGGTTTCTAGTATTGGTCCCCCCGAGGCCTATACCTTTATTTTGATATGTTAAAAATATACAAAAAAACATGAGAATAGTCATCATGGCTTGGGTAATAACTCATAAGGTTTGACAATGATTCATGGCCCAAAGTTGTTACTTGAGGATCGACAACCTAGTCCTTTACTATTATGGCAATGGGTCTCTTATAATTACTCATTGTCTAATGTAATTAGTCACCATTAAGAATTATAGTTAGGGACTGAACTCTTAGGTATCCTTCTGTTGTGACACCGAGTCCCTCCTAATGACTCTTTATTTCTCACAATGGGTCGTACCCTAGACTCATTATCAAGGGATCAAAATTTAGACTTCCTTACTATTGTGGTAATGAGTCCTACTGATGAATTGTTATGTATGGAAATAACTCATCAACAAGGTTGTTATCACTGATAGTTTTGACATCACTTTAGTAACTTACCCAATTCAATTATTCATCTCTTGAAGGGTCTAGAGCCTAAGAACTTGGGGTGTTACATAATGACAAATCCCTTATGTTACAATCTACATACTCTTTTTGCCTACACTAGGCTACCTATAACTTGATTTGAATGAAACGCACTTTTTTCTAACATTCCTTTACCAAGTTCATACTGAAAGGCTTCATATCACCAACTTCAAACCATTCTATGGGTGATCTATGCTTCCTCCCATAGAGTGCTTTGAATGGATCTATATCGATGCTAGAATGGTATCTATTATTGTATAAAAAATCACACAATGGAACAAACTTATCCTAATGAACACCAAATTCAATCACACAGGCCCTTAACATATCCTCGTTTTAATGACCCTCTAGGTTATTTTTTACCTTTCTACTTATTTTTTCAATTAGATCTTTCCTATAGCTGTCCCAATATATTTATGACTTGATAGAGCTGCCAGTTCAATTACCGAGCAGTCCATATTATTTTTAATGTTTATGTATGCTAACTTTTACAATTACATCAGCTCCAGAATGTCAAATTTAGGCTAGAAGAACCTTTAGTTTGGGTCTTAAGGCTCTTGAACTCATTTCGTGCTATTGGCTAGAAATTTATATAAATAGCCCATGGCTGTGGGGCTCACTTTTTGTTGAAACAACGTTGGATAGAAATTTTGACTGGACTATTGAGTATGGATTGTCGAATTTGATGGTAACATAGTTTTTTTGCATATAAAGGATTCCAAATAAATCTCAAAGGGACGGTAGAGACTTGGAAAAATTCCAAGTCTAAGTTGGTGCATCCTCTAAAGCGACCCTTTGGATGCTTTAGTAGAGGATTCTTAAGTATCTAGCCAAGTGCTTAAGTGGCCATGGTCCTCCCCAGTGAGCCGATTTAGCAGCAAACAGACCTCTCAAGCACATGCCGCTTTAGCACCAACTTGTCCACTTAAGTGGTATGTCAGGCACTCAATGGGTATCGCTTTAGAAGTACTTGGACTTTTTAGCAGTTATCGCTTAAGTGGATTAGTGTTTGCTTAAGCAGCACCTAGGAGACATTTAATCCCTTATCTACCAAATTTTCTCCCTATTTTTTCCTATAATTTTAAAGCATGAAAACCCTAGAGAGTGTGGAAAATTATGAGTTACATTATTAGGTGATTTTAGGGTGATTGTGAGATTAGGTTTCTTATATCTTTATAAAAATCTCAATAAGTTTATGTTAATTTCATGGTTAATTTCTCAATTATTTTTCCAAATCCCTAGGTTTTGTTTAGGATCATTTTAGCACCACTTGAGCTAAAAGTTTACCCATTTTTAGGGTAAATATTCCTTGAGCATAAAAGCATGTGTTGACACTTTTGAAAGTGCAATTCTGCATATGGGCTCCGTATGGTTCTTTTAATATAATTTTGGAACCGAACCATAAAAATGTAATATTGGTACTGCTATTTTTGTATTGATGAGTAGATTATCATTTTTATAGAGTGACATTATATAGAATCATCTTAGAAGGGCTAATCATTAATTTAGTAAATTTCACTGAGCTTTCTTTTGTTTTTGGGTTGGCTAGGCTTACTTTTCTTATGTATTGGTCTATATTGTAGTATATTTATGATAATATTTTGGATATGGAATTTAGTATAATTCATCTTTTATCTTGATAAGGGACTATATTTAGGCATAATTGGCTTAGTTACTTATCCTTTAGGTGGAATTGCTATCTTAGGACTAAAGTATGGCTTAATTAATATCTAAAAGTAAATTTAGACACCTTAGTACATTACGGGTATAATTTTCCTTAGAATGGATTTTTGAGATTAAAAGTGGGCCCGTTTGGCCCACTTTAGTAGATTCTAGTAGATTTTATAGGTGTGTTACATCTTCTAAATGTATAGTTTAGGGATTAAGGAGGCTAGATATATAATGATTTACTCTATATTAACATTTGTGAGATGATATTAGTTCCAAATTGAGTTTGGCGATTTATGATGTTGAGCTCTGGTTCAAGTTTGGAAAATAGTATATGTATATTGGTTCAAGTCTGGCAAATGATGATACGAGTTTTGGTTCACGTTAGGCATTAAGAGGTTACTTATGACAGTTATGGAATCAGTTGAGTTTGGTGTTTATGGTATTGAAGGATTCACAGTTATGGCTTTGAGAAATGGTGAATTAGCATAATTTTGGTTATTTATTCTTTTTGATTGTACCCTTTTGTATTATAGGGGAAGCGTTGGCTCTACTAGGGTTCCTTCACCCCAACTAGTGGTAGGTCAAGGGGAATCCTAGGCTCTACTAGGGTTTATTTTTTCTTCACTTTATAGAAATGCATTAGTTCATATCTTTGGATAAATTGGTGGTACACCATCTGAAGGTGCACAATGTACAAATTAGAGAGGTACTTAGGAAGGAGCATTCTTTTAGCTATGAGTCCTAGAGTTGAGGTCCCTCCTATACTGAGGTCCCTCCTATACCAATGTTTGCTTAGCCAGTTGATGCTTAATCGATAGTTTCCTAGCCTGACATGTCTTTGGAGGAGGAAAAGATACTAGGTAGGTTCTTGAAGTTGACTCTGATAGGTTTTTTGGTACACCGAGAAAGGATTCTTATGAAGTCTTAGTTGCTTGTGAGGATAGGATTTGTAATTTAGGCCTAGTTGAGAATCTTGGTATGGATTAGATTACTTTTTAGTTAGATTTGGCATCATGACACTGGTGGAGAGGTTATCTTTATACTAGGTCAGTTGGATCTCTCCCTTTGATATAGACTCAGTTCTTTAAGGTTTTCTAGGAGAAGTATATTCCTCACAGGCTTAGAGATTATCTAAGAGACAAGTTTGTGAGATTGTAGTGGGGATTTATGACTGTTATGGAGTAAGATGCTCGGTGTTATGAGTAGTTGCCTAGGCATGCTGTGTCTATCTTGCCAACCCAGTATAAGTAGGTTTAGTGATTTATTTGGGGGGTTGAGACTTCTTCTTCACATGGCTATGTAGAGTTTAGTTTCTATTGGTAAATAATTTATTGAGGTTTCTGATCATACATAAGATATAAAAGAGATACATCATGAGGCCCAAGGGAGCAATGATAAGAGTCTTTCATACTAGGGCAATTTTATTAGGAGCTACAATGGATCACGATTCAGAGGCAGTGGTTGTTAGGTTAGGTACCCTTTGCATCGACCTTATTAATTTTAGGGTTAGTCTAGTAGACCCATTAATGTTGCATTTCATCTTATCGATAAAGACCAGTCTAGTTATAGTGATTATCTTGGCCAAAGTAGTAGTCAGACTCCAAGGGGTTCATCTTCTGGGTATTTTAGTCATGGTGGTTACTCTGGGTCAGTTGGATCTTTTATTTTCAACATAACACCCAGGGTGTGTTATGGTTATGGGCCTTTTAGATATTTCTCAAAAAAGTGCCCCAATTGTAGAGTTGTTGTTCCTACAGCTAAGAGTGTTCCACGAATTTGAGTAGCATATTCCCCAACTAGACATGGTATGAATTGTCATTGGTATGGTCCTTAGGGTATTTGTGAAGGTCCTTAGGTAGGTAGGATAAGAGATCAATCAGAAGCCAAACCTAGTGGTGGGCGTGGTCAGTTGTATGTCGTACCTTCTAGACTTAAGGCAGAGTGTTCAAATGCTATTATTACAAGTACAATTTTAACATGCCATTAGCTGGCCTTTTCTTTATTTTATGCGGGATCCACTATTCTTATGTATCTACTTATTATGCCCCATATTTAGAGTTATATTAGGATTCTTTATCTATGTTGTTATTTGTATCTACTCTCATGAGTTATTCTTTATTGGTGGATAGTTTTATAGATCATATGTACTGACTATTTAAGAGTTTGATACTCAAGATAATCTTATTATATTTGACATAGTGGATTTTGATGTGATTCTATGCATAGACTAGTTACCCTCTATCATGCAATCTTGGATAGTTTTGCTAAGATTGTTACCTTGGACATGCCTGACATACCCTATATTATGTTCCAGGGATATATTAGTAGCAAGGCGATTGGGACTATTTCTTATATTTAGGCTAGGAGAATTATTTTAAGGGTTTGCAAGTCATATCTTGCTTATACTTGTGATGTTAGTATAGACAGACCTTCATTTTACTATATTTCTATGTTTGTGAGTTTACCAATATTTTCCATATCGATCTACCAAGTCTTTCTCCTGAGCGTGATATTGGTTTTGTTATCAATCTTGAGTTGCGCACCCAACCTATTCTATGACACCTTACTATGTGGCTCCTACCAAGCATAACAGTTTGAATGCCCAACTTCAAGACCTTTTGGGTAAGGGCTTTAGACCAGGTGTGTCACCTTAGGGAGCTTTTGTCCTGTTCATATAGAATAAGGATGGTTCCTTGCATATGTGTATTGACTACAGGCAACTTACTAAGGTGATAGTGAAGAACATGTTTCCTATGCCTCACCTTGATGATTTATTTGACCAGCTTCAGGGAGCAATGATGTTGTCTAATATTGACTGATGTTTGGTTACAATCACTTGAGGATTTGGGTTGAGGACTTCCCAAAGACAACATTTAGGACATATTATGGTCATTATAAGTTCCTGGTGAAGTCTTTAGGGTTGACCAATGCCCTAACCATATTCATGGATTTGATAAACTGTGCATTCAGGACATATTTAGATGCCTTCATAATTGTGTTAATCGATGACATCCTTTTATATTTCAGGAGTATAGAGAAGCATATTGTAATGCCTCGAGTTTATACCCCAAACGCTACACGGTGCTCATAATCTTAAAGGACCACAAGCAAACCATGACTGGTACCTGCTGCAATAACTGAATAATAATGCTGTAAATATGCGGAAGTTAGGCAGAAACTTACCATATGGTTCACTACTAAAATACAATTGAATACGGTATAACAATATCAAAATAGAAATATCTGTCTGAAAATACTCTAGTCTGTAAAGCCTCTAAACTGTCTGAAATAGGGAGTTGATTAGACAAGTCCCGAACTAACTCCGAACTACTGAAATAACTGAAATGCTGAAGTAATAATCATGCCTTCTAACTATGAGGAGTCACCACTAACTCTAACTATTGGAAGTCTGTAACTGCAAGGGATGATCGGGAGCCCGTGCGTCTGAATGTATGATATAAATCATCATAATGCAAAAGAAAGGTATGCGTCAGTACTTTGAATGTACTGGTATGCAAAGTGAGGTAGGCTGAAATGTATGGGTTCATATGCATGAACAATACTGGCTGAATAACATGAATGTAACTGAATGTGAGTATATGTATAATACGTAAAATGTAATTGAGATTGTTATAACACTGGATACTGAATATGAATACTGATTAACTAATATCTGAGTCTACTGATACTGAATTACTGATAATTGAGTGACTGTATCTGACAGTCCTGAATATGGAATTGTGCTGAGTTTCGTACTGGCCTGAGTGACGATATCTAACAGTCCTGAATCTGTATAACTGAACTGAGTTTTATATTGAGATTGAAACTAAAACTAAGACTATGGGAGGTAATCATCTAACCGACATGCCTCTCTCTAAACTGATTGGGTTACAACCTATAACACCAGTTTGAAGGGTTTCCATACTGTGCCACGAGTAAAGACAAGCTGAGTCACCCTCATCTGGCAGGTGCTCTGAACCAGAATGGTGGTACCCTCTACTGGTAGGTAGATTACCTCATCAACCCTTAATTAGCAGGTTGATGTATCAACCTACGCTAGCTATGTAGTTCTGGAACACAAGGATTGCTTTTACGGATCGCACCCTCTACTGGTAGGTGAGTCCCCATCCTTGGGTTCACTCGATACTGAATCCTACTCCCAACTGAATAGACCCGGGACTGATTTCTAAACTGTTCTAAGATGGACTAAACTATTACTAATCATTTTATTTAGCTGAACTGACCTAAGTTCACCGAGTTTCATGGACTGACAAAATATTACTGAATTCTGTTAACTGACTGAGTACTACTGAGTTTCCCTGAGTTTGGTAACTGACTGAATTCTACTGATCGTAACATAGATGAATACTATTCTGTAACTGACTCTGGCTCTAGGCATACAACTTGGGTATTAAATACCCTAGGACTCAATAACATGAAAAGCAAATCACTGTATGACTTTAGTAGCATAATGGTACTAGCTTACTAACAATACATTCACTTAGGCATTTCTGTCAAACACTTTATATACATTGGGCATGTGCAAGATTAAATTTACATAATATCATGTTATGCTTGGGCAAGTCAATTAACATAGGCATTTTGACAAACACTTGAGAAACATGGGTATTTCACATATCAATACACATGTAGTACTATTATGAATTCTACATTTAACTTGCAACTCAAGAATTTAACATGAAGTTCACAAAGTTTAGTTCACAATTAACTAGTTTGCATGAAACTTGAGACAAATCATGGAGTTAGATCATCATTATAAACATGAATACATTCAAGATCCAACCAGAAATCCATGAAATCAATTAACATAAATTTTAAAAGAGTTTCTTGGACTCCAAGAGTGGAAGGATACCCTTGAATGAGCACTTCACATACCTTAGTGCCTGAATTCTAAAAGATTGGTGGTGGTTTCTTGAGTTCTTGATTTGAAATTGATTCTCCTAGGGTTTTTGTTATTGAGAAATTTTAGAATAATGAATGAATTTATCCTCTAAAGGGGCTTAATCTCACGTTTTGGTGGCTGATAAATATGGGAAAAAGACCATATTACCCCTGAGGACCGGCTTTTTAATGACTGAAAATTAAACTGTCGATACACAGACCGACGTGCCGCATCATTGGAATCGATGTGAAACCCAACACGCCGTGTGGAGTCCATATTGGTTCACTAGAAAATTCCACTGGAAGCCAAGGAAAATATTGATCGACGCGATGGCAGACGCACCGCACCGAGATCGCATCGATACAATGTTTTGAATTTCCAAACGTGGTTCAAACGAGGTCCAAAAAATATGAAAATCATCCGAGAATACCTACTGACATTACTAATCATGAATTAACCTAAAGATTGAAATTTTAAGGTTATAGAGGTCATTAAATAGAGTTGCCAACTTACGAAGGCCAAAATGACAAATTTTCTAAGTTTGGGACCCCTTAGCAAGCTTAAAAGACTGAGTTGAGCTTAGGATTTTATGGGGTTTTACAGTATCTCCCCCTTGGGAACATTCATCCTCGAATGAGACTAATTAAACTTAGAATACTGATAGACTTGATTTAGACACTGCACATGCACAACTGAAGCATCATACTGAACATGCATATCTGATACATGAGTTCATAGATGAACATGATTCATGAATGCATGACTGTGATTACTGATAAGCTGAGTTTATCTACTGAACATGCATGTCTGATGCATGAGTACATGACTGAACTGATTTGTGAATGCATGACTGAGTATGCAACATTAATTGGTACTACGTTGGTAGCTATATCTAATCATGAGACTGAGTAATTCAAAGAAAAAATATTACCTTAGGATAAGTATGAGTTTACGGTGAAAGGTGAGGGTACTTGGTCCGTATGTTTGCTTCTACCTCCCAAGAAACTCGCTAAACGGACTAATTTTGCCAAATAACTTTGACTAGAGAAACTTCTTTTTCCTTAGTCTGTGAATCTAATAGTCAAGGATTTTGACTGGAATCTCTTTATAAGAGAGGTTGTTATAAATATCTATTCCATATATAGGGACTATGAATGTTGGGCTACCTATGCATTTCTTTTGCAAGGAGACAGGGAACACTGGATGCACTGAAGATAAGTCTGAAGGCAGCTCAATCTCGTAAGATACCTTTTTGAAATGGCTGAGAATTATGTAAGGACCAACATATCAGGGAATGAGTTTCCCCTTCTTTCCAAACCTCTTTACTACTTTCATAGTAGAGATTTTTAAATACATAAAATCATGGATATCGAACTCCAAATCCTTTCTGCATACATCTGCGTATGATTTTTGTCGTCTCTGAGTTGTCTTAAGCCTTTCCCTGATCAACTGAACTTTCTCTAAGGTATTAAATTCCAAGTCAGGCCCTACCACTACGGCCTCAACCGCTTTAAACCAACTGATGGGAGATCTACACCTCCTCTCATAAAGCACCTTAAATGGAGCCATCTGAATGCTAGAATAATAGTTATTGTTATATGTGAATTCAATCAAAGGCAAGTAGTAATCCCAACTACCTTTAAACTCTATCGCACATGCTCGTAGCATATCTTATAAAGTTTGAATGGTCCTTTCTACTTGACCATCTATCTGAGGATGAAAGGCTGCACTAAGATGAACTCGGGAACCAAGACCTAATATGCCTAAATTATACCTCTCTTATAAGAGAGTAAGAGGTTGCTGTCAAATATAGAACCCAACTGGGTTGGGTGTCGAATCCCACAGGGAATACACTGTTCACTAAGTATTGTGATTATTATTAGACTGTTGATCTAAAGTTCCAAAATAAAGAGGGTTTGGAAATGTTAACGGTGTCCTTTCGTATTTGTGTTACACAAAAGTCCAGCTGCTGAGAGTAAATGTCTATGTAATTTCAATGAGAATAAATTAACTAGAGTTATGCTCACCAAAATGTTTAAACAATTAGGGTTGTGAGTTTGTGTTTGAATTCAAACTTATGTATCAAATTGCAAGAATTATTGAATTCTAAGGATTACCCATGCGTTTCGCAACCTAATGAGTATTTCACCCTTTACTTCTCTCGTACTTAAAGGATACATGCATTTTTCAATAACACTCTCATGAGGGTTGATCCTGCTAAGGCATCAACCCGTTAACCCAAAAGGTAAACTTATGGAGTTCATATGAATTTTTTTTTCCTAACATCCACTTTCTTGTCAGACAAGTAGAGTTCATGGGCTTACTTCTCAAGTTTGCAACCAAAAGATGTCATTAAGATGAAGAAAGATTCATGAAATTTTGATAGATGTTAGAAATCAAACGCATTCACAACCCCAAAATAGTTCTCTACATCAAGGCTCCAATAACCTTAGTTATGGGAGCTTAGCTACTCATCTCCATATAAGAAATCAAAATTATATTGATTGTTCATAAATAACTTTAGAAGAGTACTTATAAAAGTCGCAATATTTTTCTTCTCAATCTTTGATGGAGAATATGAAAACTAATAATCAACTTTCAATCTCTAGATTCAAATCCCAATGAAAAGTAGTACAAAGCTCCTACTAGAGGAGAAAGTATGAAACTGGAGATAAAAGATGTGGAATAAACCTTAATACTTGGTATTTATATGATTCCAAAACTGGGGTTTTAAAATTCAAACTCAGATTCTTCGCATTTTGGTCTATGGGTCAAGCGACGGTACATCGCAGGTCCGACGGTCCATTGCCTACACCATCGCTGGGTATCTAATAACTTCATGTTCTGCTTCTAGGCGATGGTAGTGCGATCGCCTATCGTAAGGTTGAAGATCCATCGTCTGGATAATCGCAGGACTTCCAGTGATGATGTGTTCTGAATTATGGTGATGGTTTAGACCGACGGCCCATCACAGGTCCAATGGTCCATCACCTAGACCATATCATGATGTCCAAAGTCTATGCCTTCTGCTTTGGGTCGATGGTTTAAACTAATAGATCGTCGCAAGGTCGACGGTCCGTTGCCTAAGTCGTCGCTGCTCATTTTACTTCTATTTTTCTTAGATTGTCCTAGTTACCCTTTACACTCAGTCTTTATCCTGAAAGCGCTTAAATACCATATTAAATACAATAGTGGTTGCTTGAAAATATACAATTATCCTAAGAAAAAGGCCTAAAATGTTCAGTAAAAACCCAGAACATCAACACCCTCAACTTAAGGCAATTGTTTGTCCTCAAGCAACTCAACACCAGGATAGAAATATGAACAACATCATGCTAGGCATTTCACAGTAAAACCAACACAATTATAAAAAATCCACTACCCATTTGGTTATGCCATCTTAACACACATGGATCCACTACTGGAATTAACTACTAGTCAACACATTCTTAGCTACAGATACAACACCCCATTGAAATAAATAGAACAAATATAACTCAACATGCCCTCATAGCTAAAGAATTCCACGTCACATCACACAGTTAAATCATGGAGAAAACTAGGTTTTTCACTCTCAAAAAAAAAAGTTGCCAACACAGTGTAAACCTATAAGCTTGCCCTTATCATCTAATGTTCTCTTATGATTGACTTACTACAATCAAGTAGGACTTGCTAAGGGTTTTAATAAGGTTTTTGACTTGGTGAAGGTTATTCATTTAGGTAAGTGACTTAAAGTACAAGAATTTCACTCTCTTTACCTTTTTTGGTAGCTGTTTACCAAAATTAAGGACCCTATCATTCTTTCGTAGTTATTTATCGGCCCTATTGTCATAACCTCTTTTTCTTATTGAGAACACAGCATCATCCACTCTCAACTTATGCTGATGCAGAAGATTGTGGTGCACAATATCTATTTAGATTGCTAACTAGACCAAGGCCAGATGCTACCCCTTAAATTACTTTTAACTCAACCTCCTAGGCTGCTAACAATCCAATAGTAGCCACCCTAAAATTATGCAATTTTCCTAAGTTAAAGTGCACAATGTCCACAATTGTACCAGGGGCAAAGTTAAATACTTAACACCTTCTAGAGAGTGAATCAAGCTTATTTGGACAGAAGAACACTACTACAACTCAAAAGGGTTAACAAAGGGAAACAATGTTTTTGGTGTGTCAATCATTTGGCTAAGTGGACTAACAACACAAGATGGCCTACTATCCTCTCTTATTGAGTCAAAATACATGACAACATCTAATGAACTGAGAAAGTCCTAGGTGTAACACTTATGTCAGAACAACATAAGTACTCAAGCACATAGGCACTGAGTTAATTTCTATCCTACTAATTCTTGGGATCCAGATCACATAGATATCCTTCGCTTCATTACTAACTTCTAATGCCATTAATAGAGTCACACATAGTTAAACAATAATTTTCCACTTGGTACGAGGAATTTATTATACAAAAAATGAAAAACACACTTTTGCCACCATTAGTTGTCATCCGCATATGTACAATAAGGTGCTAACAGGAATGGAACTTTTATTTCAACACCAACAAAACATGAAAATGAACATAGTGAAAATGAAAATGCAATACCTTAATAACAACCTAGACATGCCGATTTTCCTAGATAGCATATGGAAGGGAAAGAATATCGGCAACACAACCCCCCCACGGTACAAATACATCCACACCCACACAAAAAAATAATGTTTTATCCTCAAATGCATAAAATTTTAAGTACAAAGGAGGTGAAAATACTCGTTGTGCCTCTTATTCAATATAAGCATGTTCACTCCCAGTGCTATGTTGACTCCCATGGTGGTGGGAGTATTCAAAATCTCTCACTTTGGAATCGAAGCTTCCACATCTCCATCCAAATCTACAGGTTGCTTCCTAGCTGGGGAAGAACTGGTAGACACTCCAGCTGCTTCATCTTCTACTCTTTTTCTTCTTCTCTCTTCATCTCTTCTTGACCTCTTTCTTGCCTTTCTCATATCATACTCAAGTCTTTGCTAAGGTGACATGGCTTCTAGCCTCTTTCTCTTAGCGTCCTTATTTTCCATTAGGTACCTCAAGGAAGTGCGGTTAGTTTGTACCACTACTTTGGTACCTAGAAAATATGCCCAAAACTTCTCAAAAGCATACACCATTGCTAGAAGTTTCTTCTCTGTGATAGTGTAGTTTTTCTGAGCTCCATTCAGTGCTTTGCTGGCATAATAAACTGGATGAAATAATTTGTCCTTCTTTTTCCCCAACACAGATCCAAGGGCAACACCACTTGCAACACATATTATCTCAAATGGTTTTGACCAGTTTGGTAAAACAATGATAGGGGCCTCAACCAGCTTTCTCTTAAGTCATTCAAATGCCTTAATGCATTTAGCATCTAAGAAGAACTTAGTTTCCTTTTTCAAAAGTTTGCAAAGTGGATTTGCAATTTTAGAGAAGCCTTTTATAAACGTCTGGTAAAAGCCACATGTCCAAGAAAACTACGCACCTCTTTCACCGAGATGGAAGGTGGTAGCTTCTCAATAACTTCTACTTTGGCTCGATCGACCTTTATCCCTTTTGCTGAAAGTTTGTGCCCGAGAACAATGCCCTCCTTCACCATGAAGTGTCATTTCTCCTAATTAAGCATAACATTGAATTCCACACACCTCGACAAAGTTCTACTCAAGATCACCAGACACAGCTCAAATGAATCTCCAACCACAGAAAAATCATCCATGAACACCTCTAAGGTGTCCTCAACCATATCTGAGAAAATAGACATCATACACCTTTGGAAGGTAGCGAGTGTATTACAAAACCCAAACGACATCCGCTTGAATGTAAAAGTGCCATACGGGGCATGTGAACGTTTTCTTGTCCTGATCTTTAGGATCAATACAAATCTGATTGTTGCCAAAATATTCATCCCAGAAACAATACCACCCCGTTCCTGCCAACCGATCAAGCATTTAATCCATGAAGGGCATTGGGAAGTGGTCCTTGAAAGTCCATTGGTTTAGTTTGAAGTAGTCCATACAAACTCCCCAAACAGTCACAGGACTAGGAGGAATCAACTTATTTTCTTCATTTGCAACAATAGTCATGCCCTCTTTCTTGGGCACACATTGAATTGGGCTTACCCATTTACTGTCTGAAATAGGATAAACCACTTCTGCATCTAGCCACTTAATAATTTCCTTCTTAACCACCTCTTGCATCGGTGGGTTAATTCTTAGTTGATGCTCAATGGTAGGAGTACATTCTTCCTCAAGTTGTATCTTATGAGTGCCGATGCCAAGGGGAATCCCATAATGTCAACAACAGTTCAGCCTATTGCTCTTTTGTATCTTTGAAGAACTAAAATAAGTGTTTCTACCTGTTGCTTACCAGGTCAGCTGTAAAAACAATAGGTAATTTATTCCCACTGCTCAAGAACGCATACCTCAAATGACTAGGTAAATCATTCAGCTCCAGGATACGTGGCTCTTCTATAGAGGGATTAGTAGGTGGACTTGGATGATTTTCTAAGTCCAAGTCCAACTTTTTGGGTGCATATAAGTAATAACCCATGCTAGTTAAGGAACATACAGTCTACTCATAATCCTCTATACCATCCTGATTAAAATTCATCAACATGACAGCCAATGTTTCAATAGCAAATTTATCTTCAATCGGCACTTCCTGCTCCTCCTCATAATAGACATCCACAATGGAAAACACACTCATTTCTTTATGCTACTTCATTAATTGGCACATATCATATAGCACCACTTCATCATTCAACCTAAATAAGAGCTCATTAGCTCACAAATCAATCAGCACACTTTCAATTGTGAGGAAAGGTCGACCCAAGATTATGGACACCTTAAAATCTACCTCGCAATCCAGAATGATGAAATTTGTAGGAAATATGAAACTAGCAACCTTTATGAGAACATCATAAAAAATACCAATAGGTCATTTGACCGATCTATCCGCCACTACAAGTCACATGTTAGTGGGTGTGGGTTCTCCAAAACCCAACTTTTTGTAAACAACTAGCGGCATCAAATTGATGCTAGCTCCTAAGTCACATAGAGCTTTTATAGAGTCAAGAGGTCCAATAGTGCATAGGATAGTAAATGCTCCCGGATCTTCCTTTTTCTGTACCAGAGACCTTGTGGAAATAGCACCATAATGATAAAGATTGTCCATCGGCTCAAAACTAACCGACCGTTTCTTTGTGATGAGGTCTTTTATGAATATTGTGTACCTGGGCATTTGCTCTAATTCCTCCACCAGTGGTAGATTAATCGTCAACTGCTTGAGCATAGCCATGAATTTTCTAAATTTTGTATCTTCAACCCTCTTCTTCAACCGATAAGGAAATTACGGAGGTGGTTTTGGAAGAGTGGTAATCATCACTTCAACCTCCTTTCTCTTATTCTTCTCTAATTCATCAACCTGCTGACTATTGTATGGTGTGTCATCAATGACATCATCTAATTTCCTAGACTCTACTGAATGATAAATTGCTACTTCTTCAATATCATCAGCTATAATATCAACCACAGGCTTACCCACAAGAGGGCCTGCCAATACCTTACCACTTCTAATAGTGATAGCCATGTAAGAACCATCATTTTGTTGTTTCTGAATGGTATCATTTGGCAATGTTCCAGACTTCCTCTGATTTAACACTATTGAGATTTGGTTCATTTATTGCTCTAACTACTTGATAGAGGTAGAGTGTGAGTTTACCAACTGACTCATAGAAGATAAATCGCTCTTCATGGTAGTCACTACAGAATTGGTAGCTTTAACTACCTTTAATAATTTCTTAATCATGTCCTCCATAGACATCTTGCCAAATCTAGTTGCGGTACTATCTCTACTTCCGAGAGGTACATATAGCTCACTCCTATCATTCTTACCTTTTTATTTTCCTTGCTCGCTATCCTTGTAACCAACCTTGTTGTAGTAGTTTCAACCTTGATTTCCTTAGCTATTGCCTTGGAAACCCCGTGATTATTCAAATAGTTAGCCTCTTCTTTTGAATCAGAATCATCTCTACCGTTAGCTGCAACAACTTTCACTTTTTCAGTCTTTGCAGATAATAAATGCTTGGTCAACAGATCGATCTGCGTCTTCAAGTATGCCAGGTCTTGAATATGTTCTTCCTCTTTCTTACATTGTTCCATAGTCATGCCAATAGACATAGTAGGGCTTGCTATTACAAAATCCCTAGTATGCCAAGCTCTACTTTGTTTGGTCATCCGATCAAGCATCTCCGAGGCCTCTTGAAAAGAGAGATCCACAAATGACCCGCTACAACATTATCAAAAATTGGATTCATAAAAAAGTTCAAAGCCCGATAAAGAGCCTCCATCAGATGAATATCTATCATATTATGGTTCGACCACTGCATCAACTATTTTTTTAACCTCTCCTATGTCTCATGATGGGCTTTGATTGGAAGCTGCCTAAAGTTTCTGATCTCATCCTTTAACTGTACCCTTCTGGAAGGCGAAAAGAACCTTTCTAGGAAAGCCGTTTTCAATTGCCTCTAGTTGGTTATATAATCGGGCGTCATCTCATTAAGCTACAATATTACCTCCCAGATAGAGACAATCAAAATAAATGCAGGCAGATGGCATTTTGTCCCACACCTACGTTATCAAAGGACTTGCAAATAGTGACAAAATTCACTAAATACATATTGGGATCATCTTCTGGGAGTCTACCAAATAATCTATTCATATGAAGGAGCTAGATTATTGTACTGGTAGTATTGAACTTTGTTCTTGGTGCTATAGGTGAAGGAATAATAGCTCCAGTGGCAACAAATTCGTCCATTCAATCTTCATCATCATTAAAATCAAATTGAACAGCTTGACGATTAGGTCTCGCCCTGAAAGAATGGTTTCTATTTATATTTATGTTCACTGGTGTAGCTACATTCTCTGAATGCCTTCGATTAGCAGGATCTAACAAGTCATCATTCCCCAAATCATCATCATCAGGACTAGGATAACGTGCCTGCTGGCCATCATTCTACTGATTTAGTTGAGCTTTAGACAACGTGACTAGTCTCTTAGCATCTTGGGGTTCTGTCATTCTGCCAATAAGTTGCGGTTCCGGATGTATTGGTAGTAACAGTGCATCCGATCTCTGTGTACAAAAAAAATAACAAATAAAAGTAAAATTTAGGAAACTTGACCAAAGGTATTAACAAAAAAAATTTAATTGACAACCATATTCCTGGCAACAGCGCCAAAATTTGATACACCAAAATTATACCTCTCTTACGAGAGAGTAAGTGGTCGCTATCAAATATAGAACCCAACTGGGTTGGGTGTCGAATCTCATAGGGAATACAGTGTTCACTAAGTGTTGTGAATGTTATTAGACTGTTGATCTAAGGTTCCGAAATAAGGAGGGTTTGGAAATATTAACGGTGTTCTGTTGTATATGTGTTACATAAAAGTCCAGCTACTGAGAGTAAATGTAGATGTAATTTTAATGAGAATGAATTAACTAGAGTTATGCTCACCAAGATGTTCAAACAACTAGGGTTGTGAGTTTGTGTTTGAATTCTAACTTATGTATCTAATTGCAAGAATTATTGAATTTAAAGGATTACCCATGAGTTTAAAAACCTAATGAGTATTTCACCCTTTACTTCTCTCAAACCTAAAGGATTCATGCATTATTCAATAACACTCTCATGAGGGTTGATCCTGTTAAGGCATCAACCTATTAACCGAAAGGGTAAACCTATGGAGTTCAAATGAATCACCTTTTTTCCCAACTTCCACTTTCTTGTCAGACAACTGGAGTTCATGGGCTCACTTCTCAAGTTTGCAACCCAGAGATGTCATTTAGATGAAGAAAAATTCATGCAATTTTGATAGGTGTTAGAAATCAAACCCATTCATAACCCCAAAATAGTTCTCTGCATAAAGGCTCCCATAACCCTAGTTATAGGAGTTTAGCTACTTATCTCCATATAAGAGATCAAAGTTATATTGATTGTTCATAAATAAATTCAGAAGAGTACTTACAAAAATCGCAATATTGTTCTTCTTAATCTTTAATGGAGAATATAAAACATAATAATCAACTCTCAATCTCTAGATTTAAATCCCAATGAAAAGTAGTACAAAGCTCTCACTAGAGGAGAAAGTATGAAACTAAAGACAAAAGATACATAATAAACCCTAATACTTGGTATTTATATGATTCCAAAACTGGGGTTTTAAAATTCATACTCAGATTCTTCGTGTTTTGGTCGACCAGTCAAGCGATGGTTCATCGTATGTCCGACAGTCCATCGCCTGCACCACCGTTGGGTGTCCAGTGACTCCATGTTCTGCTTCTAGGTGATGGGTAGTGCAACGGCCCATCTCAAGGTCGATGGTCCATCACCTGAACCATCGTAGGACTTCCAGCAATGATGTGTTTTGTAATATAGCAACGGCTTAGACCAACGACCCGTTACAGGGCTGACGGTCTACCTCCTGGACCATCGCATGATGTCCAGATTCTATGCCTTCTACTTCTAATTGACGGTTTAAATCGATGGATCATCGCAAGGTCGATGGTCCGTTGCCTAAGCTGTCACTACTCATTTTACTTCTATTTTGCTCAGATTGTCCTAGTTACCCTTCACACATAGTCCTTATCCTGAAAGCACTAAAATACCATGTTAAATACAATAGTGGCTACTTGAAAACACACAATTATCCTAAGAAAAAGGCCTAAAATTTTCCATAAGAAACCGGAACATCAAGACCCTTTTAGAATGCCTTCCAAAAATGAGAGGTGAACTGGGCACCTCTATTTGAGATAATGGACAACAAAACATCGTACAATCTGACAAACTCCCTGATATAGAGTTTTGCATAATCCTCAGCTAAATAAGAGGTATGGACTGGTAGGAAATAAGCTGATTTGGTCATCCTATCGACGATGACCCAAACTAAATCATGCTGGCGACGAGTACGAGGAAAACCCATCATAAAGTCCATGTTCACTTTTTCTCACTTACAAGTGGGAATACTAAACTCCTGCATGGATCCACTGGGATTTTGATGATCAATCTTAACCTCCTGACATGTTGAGCACTTAGCCATAAACTCTAAAATATCTCTCTTCATCCCACTCCACCAATAGATCTCCCATGAATCACGGTACATCGTAGTGGCCCTTGGATGAATAGAGTAGCGCGCACTATGTGCTTCTGCAAGAATTTTCTACCTTAAGTCATCTACACCTGACATATATAGCCAACTCTGGCAGTGCAACACACCATCTTCCCCTTGGGAGAAAACCTCTACTTTTTGATCTATGACTGATTCCTTCAACTTGACTAGACTGGGATCCCTATCCTACTTTTTATTTACCTCAGAACCAGGGATGATTCTAAACTGCTCTGCACCCATACACTACCTTCTGTTAAATCGACTAAGCAAATACCTAGTTGGGAAAGATGATGAACTTCCTGAGCTAACTTTTTCTTATCATCCTCCACATGATAAACACTACCTACAGATATCCTACTAAAAGCATCAACCACTATATTGGCTTTACCTGGATGATACAGGACCCTTATGTCATCATCTTTCAACAACTCCAACCATCTTCTCTGACAGAACCTTCTCTGACGGAGGTTTAGGTCTTTCTAAGAGAATATATACTATAGGCTCTTATGGTCAGTGAACACATGAACGGGCACCCCATACAAATAGTGCCTTCAAACCTTTAAGGCAAACACTATTGCTACTAACTCAAGATCATGAGTAGGATAGTTCTTTTCATAGGGTTTAAGTTGTCTAGAGGTGTAGGCAATGACCTTGCCTCTCTGCATCAAAACACACCCCAAACCAACTTTGGAAGCATCAAAATACATAATAAAGTCATTTGAACCATCTGGTAGGTTTAAAACTTGAGCTATAGTGAGTCGGTTCTTCAACTCCTAAAAACTCTTTTCACAAGAATCCGACCACTGGAATTTGACTTTCTTCTGAGTTAATCTGGACATAGGGGATGCAATAGATGAAAATCCCTCAACAAACCATTTATAATAGCTGGCCAAGCCTAAGAAACTCCTGATATCTGATGGAGAGATGGGTCTATTCAAGTTTCTCACTACTTTGATCTTTTGGGGATCAATTCCAATGCCATCATCGGAAATGACATGGCCAAAGAAGGCTACTGACCTTAGCCAAAATTTGGACTTACTCAATTTGGTAAATAGTTGATAGTTTCTGAGATTTTGTAGTGCTATTTTGAGTTGGTCTGCATGAACATACTCACTACAGGAGTAGACAAGAATGTCACTATGGAGACTATGATGAACATGTCAAAGTACTACTTGAACACATGATTTATCAAGTCCATTAAAGCTGCTGGGGCATTGGTAATACCAAAGGATATAACTATGAATTCAAAGTGACCATATCAAGTTTTGACAACTATCTTCGGGATCACATTCTCTGACTCTGAGCTGATGATAGCCTGATCTGAGGTCTATCTTAGAAAAGTAACTGGTACCCTAAAATTGGTCAAAAAAGTCATCGATTCTTGGAAATGGATACTTGTTCTTGATCATGACTTTATTTAGTTGATGGTAGTCAATACATATTCTAAGAGAACCATCTTTCTTATGCACGAATAAGATTGGGGTACCCCACGGGGACATACTATGTCTGATGAATCATTTATCTAGGAGATCCTTTAATTGTTCTTTTAATTTTTTGAGTTTTGTAGGTGTCATTCTGTATGGAGGGATAGATATGGGCTGAGTATCTAGAAGAAGGTCTATTTTAAAGTTGATTTTTTTTTGGGAGGAACTCTGGGAAACACATCTAGGAATTCACACGCTACTGACACTAATTCAAGAGTATAGGTTTCTGAACTAGAGTCCTGGAATTGAACGAGATGGTACACACATCCCTTAGATATCATTTTTCTCGTCCGAAGGTAAGAAACAAGATGACCCCTAAGTGCGGAAGTACTACCCCTCCATTCTAGGAGAGGCTCATTCGAAAACTAAAACTGGACAATTCTATTTCTACAGTCGACTGAGGCATAGCTGGAATGAAGCCATTCCATGCCAAGAATGACATCAAAATTAGTCATCTCTAATTCAACTAAGTCTGCTGAAGTGACTTTCTGAGATATGATAGTCGGATAGTTCCTGTATACCTGCCAGGCTATGATAAATTTACCAACTGGGGTAGAGACTGAGAAAAGATCTACTAGAATTTTGGGACTGACTCTGAAATCAATGGCTATATATAGAGTAACAAAGGACAATAAATCTTCTGGATTTAGCAAAGCATAAACATGTAAATGGAAAACTTGTAACATAACAGTAACCACATCAGCAGAACTTTTCTAATCCTATCAGGACTGAAGAGCATAGAGTCTATTTTGGTGTTGCCTACTAGTGGCACTAAAATCGGTACCCTACTTATTTGGGCGACCAGACTGAGTTGGGAGGACGGTTATACTGACCCTGAGAACCTAATTGGGGATAATCTCTGACTCTGTGGCTTGGATTACCATTCCCAAAACACACATCACTGATCTCTTTGCAAATACCCTGGTGATTTTTACCATATTTCTAACAAAGGGGATTGGTTCGGGCATTGCTGTCACTACCCTGGGGTTTAGGGACTGGTGGCCTGTCTCTATTATTGTCTTTAAATTTTTGTACTAGAGAACTGGCTGAGGACAGATCTAGAACTGACGAATTTGGGTGGAACTGAGAATGATTCCTACCCTCTGACTTAGGCTGAGCGAAGTTAAAACTACCTATTCTCGCTCTCTTGTTCTCCCTCTCTTTCTCCCTATTCTTAGCCTTCTCTATATGATGACCATGGAATATAAGCCTTGATATGTCCATCTGCTTAATCAGCATTGCAGTCCTACATTCCTTGACCACACTACTAGATACCCCTAACACAAACTTTACTTATCCTGGATCTGCTATCTGCCACCACATAATGAGCACATCTAGCTAATTGAGTAAACTTGAGAGAATACTCTTTCACTGTCATATTGCCCTGCTTCAGATTTATAAACTCCAAAACCTTTGCTTTCTTTAGCTCTAATGGGAAGAACCTATCTAGAAAAACAGTGGCAAACTCCTTCCATTCTATGGGCCCTATATCGGCGGCCCTCTCTGCTTTCCACTATTTGAACCATGAGTGGGCCACATCCTACAACTGATATATGGCTAACTTAGTGCTCTCAATAGCAGTCACCCCCATAATATTAGTAACCTTCTGCATCTTATCAAAAAACTCCTGAGGTTCCTCATCTAACTTAAACCCAGTAAAAGATAGAGGGTTCATTCAGGTAAAATCCTAAATCTTAGTAGAAGTAATATTGGCCAATGGGTTGGCCAGAACAGTAGCTGGGCATTATTTTAGGATGTCACAGAATAAGCTAGGGTGGTGAAAGCTACTCTAAATACAGTGTGGGAGACGTGTTCGTCCTGAGGATCTAGCTAGATAGGCTAGGGTTCTGGTTGGTCTCCTATTCCTTTTCCCTTAGTCCTATTTGGATGCATATTCTGTAAATGGAAGAGAAATTTGGATTAGATATGGGGTTTAATGGGAGCTCATTCTCACTCGCAAGACATGAATACTAAAAGAAGGGAAACTTTTCCAAAAACACCTCATAGCCTCCTGTCCATAAGTGTAGCGCGCTACACAATCATGCACAAAGTTCTACTAGATACGGCTTTTAGACTTCCTAGGACTCTATTAAACCTTAGGGTGTGATGCTAAGTTTGTAACTCCCTGAGTTTATACCCCGAATGCTATACGGTGCTTATAATCCTGAAGGACCACAAACTAACCGATGACTGGTACCTACTGCAATAACAAAATAATGATGCTGTAAATATGTGGAAGTTAGGCAGAAACTTGCCATAAGGTTCAATATTGAAATAAATCTAAATATGGTATAACAATACCAACTAAATTATCTGTCTAAAAATACTCTAGTCCGGAATGCCTCTAAACTATGTGAAATAGGGAGTTGATATGACAAGTCCCCAACAAACTCTGAACTACTAAAATAACTGAAATACTAAAGTAATAATCATGTTCTCAAACTATAAGAACTCACCACTAACTCTAACTGTTGAAAATCTATAACTGCTAGTGATGATCAGGAGCCTATACATCTAAACCTATGATAGAAAACATTATAGCACATAAGAAAGGTATGCGTCAGTACTTTGAATGTACTGGTATGCAAAGTGAGGTAGGCTAAAATGTATGGGTTCATATTTATGAACAATACTGACTGGATAACATGAATGTAACTGAATGAGAGTACATTCATGAATATGTAAACTGTAATTGAGATCATGATAACACTGGATACTGAGTTTGAATACTGATTAACTAATATCTGAGTCTACTAATACTAAATAACTAATAACTAAGTAACTGTATCTGAGAATTCTTAATATGGAACTGTGTAGAGTTCCATACTAAGTTGAGTGACTGTATCTGACAATCATGAATCTATAGAACTAAATTGAGTTCTATATTAAGATTGGAACTGAAACTGAGGCTGTGGGAGGTAATTATCTAACCGACATACCCTTCTCTGAACTAATTAGGGTCCAACCTGTAACCTCAGTTGGAATGGTGTCCATATTGTGCCATGGGTAAAGACAAGCTGAGTCACCCTCATCTGGTAGGTTCTCTGAATAAGAATGGTGGTACCCTCAACTGGTAGGTGGATCAACTCATCAACCCCCAACTGGCACGTTGATGTCTAAACCTATATTGGATACTTAGTTCTAGAACACAAGGACTGCTTCTAAGGATCACACCCTCTACTGGCAGGTGAGTCCCCATCCTTGGGTTTACTCGGTACTGAATCCTACTCCCAACTGAATAGACTTTAGACTAATTTCTAAACTGTTCTAAGTTGGACTGAACTATTACTGATCATATTGTTTAACTAAACTGAACTGAGTTCACTGAGTTTCGAGGACTAATGGAATACTTCTGAATTCTGTTAACTGACTGAGTACTACTGGGCTTTCCTAAGTTTTGTAACTGAATGAATTCTATTGATTGTAGCATGGCTGAATACTATTCTATAATTGACGCTGGCTCTAGGCATATAGCTAAATTATCGGGTATTAAATACCCCCAGGAGTCAAAAGCATGAAAAGCAAATCACTCTATGACTTTAGTAGCATAATGGTACTAGCTTACTAACAATACATTCACTTAGGCATTTCTATCAAACACTTGATATACATTGGGCATATGCAAGATTAAATTCACATAATAGCATGTTATGCTTGGGATAGTCAATTCACATAGGCATTTTGACAAACACTTGAGAAGCATGGGTATTTCACAGATCAACACATGCAGTACTATCATGAATTCTATATTCAACTTGCAACTCAAGAATTTAACATGAAGTTCACAAAGTTTAGTTCACAATTAACTAGTTTGCTTGAATCTTAGGACAAATTATGGAGTTAGATCACCATTAACATTATAATTATGAATACATTTAATATCCAACAAGAAATCCATGAAATCAATTAACTTAAATTTTAAAAGATTTTTTTAGACTCCAAGGGTGGAAGGATACCCTACGATGAATATTTCACATACCTTAGTGCCTGAATTCTAAAAGATTGGTGGTGGTTAATTGAGTTCTTGATTTAAAATTGATCCCCCTAGGGTTTCTGTTCTTGAGAAATTTAAGGATAATGAATAAATTTAGCCTCTAAAGAGGATTAATCTTATATTTTGGGGTCTAATAAACGTGGGAAAAAGACCCTATTACCCTTGAGGACGCAGCTTTTTAATGAATAAAAATTGAACTATCGATGCGCAGACCGACGCGCTGCATCATTGGCATCGACGTGATCACCTACATGCCACATTAAGTCTATATTGGTTCACTAGAAATTACCACTGGGAGCCAAGGAAAATATTGATCAACATGATAGCCGACGCGCCACACTGAGATCGCATAGATACACTATTTTCGATTGCCAAACATGGTTCAAATGAGGTCCAAAAAAATACAAAACTCATTCGAGAATACCTACTAATATTCCTGATCATGAATTAACCTACAAAATGATATTCTAAGGTCATAGAGGTCGTGAAATAGAGTAGCCAACTTACGAAGGCCAAAATGACACTATGTTTGAATACTTAGCTAAAATTTTCTAAGTGTAGGACCCCTTCACAAGCTTAAAAGACTTAGTTAAGCTTAGGATTTTGTTGGTTCTTACACATATTCAACCTTATGGATTATGCTTCAGACTTTGTAAGATCATAAACTTTATGCCAAATTCTTAAAATGTAGGTTCTGGCTTGAGTCGATGACATTGACATGGGGTATCTAAGGATGGGATAATGGTGGATCTAGCAAAGATTGAGGCTATTTACAATTAGGCCAAGCCTATATCTCTATCTATGCTTTGTAACTTCATTAGTTTAGCCGGTTACTATAGGTGATTTATTTAGGAGTTTGGTACTATTGCAGCATCGATGACCAAATTAACTCGAAAGAAGGTTCCTTTCTAATAGTACAAGAAGTGTGGGTCAATCTTTTAGAGGCTCAAGGTATTTCTCACTTTAGCTCCTATATTTGCTCTTCCTATTTAGGGTGAGAGATCGCCATATATTGTAATGCTTTTAGTGTTGTTTTGGGTTGTGTGTTGATGTTGCAGGGTTTAGTCATTTCTTATGTGTTAAGGCAGCTAAAGGTACACGATCCTAACTACCCCACTCATGATTTTAATTTGGCGGTGGTAGGCTTTACGCTTAAGATTTGGAGGCATTATTTTTATGGCATCCATTTAGATATCTACACCGATCATCATAGTCTTCAAAAGCTTATAACCCAAAGAAAGCTTAATTTTATGCAGCATAGATAGATGAAGTTGCTTAAGGATTATGATATCTCTTGTCCATATCATCCAGGCAAGGTGAATGTTGTAGTGAATGCCTTGTTGGAAGAAGGAGAGTACATGTAGCTTGACTTCTATCTCAATTTCTTAGAGGTTGTTATTATGGGACATCTTGTTCTTAGCTAACTTATTTTAGTAGATTTAGAGTCATCAGTTTGAGGATATGTGACTTTGTATCTTCTATTATCAGGTGTTGAGTGGTGAGTCTAAAAGGGATACCATAGATTTAGATAATATTTTGAGTTATCATAGCTGCATTAGTGATCTTAGGGTTGGAGACTTTATTTAGTTGATATTACATGAGGCCCACATCGATAGTTATTCTATTCATCCTGGTAATGCTAAGATGTGTAGAGATTTGAGATAACATTATTAGTGGAGTGGTATAAAGAGAGATGTGACAGACTTTGTAGCTGTTGCCTATGCTGTCAACAGGTAAAGGCCAAGCAGAGACCTGGTGGCTTGATTCAGAGATTGCCCATTCTTGAGTGGAAATAAAAGATAATTACCATTAACATCATTAGTGGTTTGCCTCACACCTTCTGTGGTTTTGGTGGTATTTAGTTCATTGTAAATTGGTTGACCAAGTCAGCATATTTCATATCTATTTAGTTTCTATTCAGTGATGTGAGGTTAGCTCTATCTATGTTTGTGAGATAGTCTATTTGCATAGAGTACCTATATCTATCAATTCAGACTAGGGTTCTATGTTTACTTTTATCTTTTGGATAGCTTTTCAAGAGAAGTTGGGTACTAGGTGGATCCTAGTACAAACTTCCACCCATAGATCGACAAGCAGTCAGAGCAAACTATTTACGTTCTTGAGTATATGCTCTGAGCCTGTGTTATGGATTTTGGAGGACAGTGGGAGCAACACATAGCTTTGGCATAGCTCACACATAATAATAGCTACTATTTAAGTATTAAGATGGCACCATTTGAGGTACTATATGATAGATATTGTTGATCTCTAATTGGATGGTTTGAGACCTTTGATATTTGACCTTGATTAACTGACTTTCTTCAAGAGTCATTAGATATAGTAAGGGTTATTTAGGATAGACTGAGGGCATCTAAAATTAGGCAGAAGGCTTATCAGATCATAGACTTCGTGCTTTGTGATTTTTATTCAGATATTATTATTCCTTTAAGTATCACCCATGAAGGGTGTGATGAGGTTCGGGAGGAAAGGTAAGCTCAGCCCTAGATATGTTGGCCTATTTGAGATCCTTTTCAAAGTTGGTATGGTGGAAAATGAGTTATCCCTACCCACATATTTTTTGGCTATTCATCTAATTTTCCATGTTTCTATGTTATGGAAGTATAGTCCCGATGCATCTCACGTGTTTCAGCGGGACTCGATGTCTTTTGATGAGAGACTAAACTTCATAGATGTGCTAGTGTTCATATTGGATAGGGAAGTCATGTGTTTTGCTCTGCAGATATTCCGATAGTTAAGGTTAAGTGGAGACATCACCTAGTATAGGAGCCTACTTGGGAAATTGACAGTAAGATGTGAGCCTAATATCCTCACCTATTTGAGTCTCCAGGTATATCCTAACCCTTTTCTTTTGCAAATGAAAGTTCTTTTAGTATGGATATTGTAATGACCCTACCAGTCATTTTCTACTTTTCTTGCCTTTTTTGTGGTTAGAGCTTTCCTTTAGCTTCCCAAATTCATTTATGACTTACTGGACCAGACAATTAAATTATTGGGTAGTTCGTTTAGGTTTTGGAGATCATTCCCTATTTTGTAGTCTTTGCTGGCAAGTATTGGCTACAAGACAGTAACTTCAGTCAAAAGACCTCATATGCCAATTTTGTTAGTTTCATTATCTCCTAAACATCATATGAGTCTATGGAGACATTTGGCTTGGTTCCCAAAGCTTCTAGACTCATTTCAAGCTATATGACATAAAATTATAATAATGGCCCATGGGTGTAGGGCCCATTTTTTGGCAAAATAACCTTGGATGCAAATTTTGACAGAACCATTGAGCCTGGAATGTTGAATTTGATTAGGTAATATATCTTGCATGCATATATAGGATTCGGAATAAATCCTAAGGGGCCTATGGGGACTTGGAAGAATTCCAAGTATCAGCTGGTGCATCCGCTAAAGCGCCCCTTTAGGATCTTTCATGGAGGCCGCTTAAGTGACCCTGGCCTTCCCAGCAGGCCACTTTAGCACTAACAATCATCTTAAGAGGTATGTCAAGAACTCGATGGGTACCGCTTTAGCGGCACTTGGATTCTTTCGTGATGACTTCTTAAGTAGCTAAGTCTTCTCTTAAGCGTCATTTGGGAGACATTAAATCCCCCATCTACTCAATTTTCTCCCTATTTTTCCCACAAGTGTTAAGAGCGAAAACCCTGTAGAGTGTGGATAGTTGGGAGAAACATTATAAGGTGATTTTAGGGTGATTGTGAGCTCGGATTTCTCATTTTTTTCATCAAAATCTTGATAAGTTTGCATTAGTTTCATGGTTAATTTATCAATTATTTCCCAAAATCCTTATTTTATTGTTGGGATAATTTTAGCACCATATGAGCTCAGAATTTATCCATTTTTAAGGGTAAATATTTATTGATCATAGACATGCTGAGGGTTCTGAAAGCGCGATCCCATAAGTGGAATCCATATGAGATTTTAATGTAATTTTAGACCCAAAGCATACAAATGTAACATAGGTACCATTATTTTTGTATTAATGAGTAGATTATCATTTTGATAGCATGGCCTCATGTGGACAAAGACCTCAAGTCCTTGACTATGGATCCTATCACAGTTTGTGGATGACCTAGAGGTCAAGGACACCTAAGAGATACAGCCCTAACCATAGACCTGGATATGGGTCCTTCACCTCATCCTATTCCTGTGCTTGTACTAGAGATTTCTTCACCCCAGCCAATGGTGGGATCGGGACTAGCCCAAGCTCTACCAGGGTTTATTTCTTCTTTATCACTTAGGGATGCATTGATTCAACTCTTGGGATTAGTTGGTAATGCACCATCTAATGACGCGCAGTCTGTAGATTAGAGTGGTACTAAGGCATGAGCGCAACCTGTAGCTGAAACTCCCAGAGTGAGGTCCCTCTAGAGCCGATGGTAACACAGCTAAAAGTTGCCTATCCGGTAGTTTCCCAGCTTGCCATATCTATTAAGGAGTAGAGCATTCTAGTTAGGTTCTTGAGTTTGACTCTGCTTAGGTTTTTCGGTGCACCATATGAGGATGTTTATATGGTCTTTGTTGCTCATACGAATGGGCTCCATAATTTAGGCCCATTTGAGAATCTTGGCATAGAAGACGCTACTTTTCATTTGTATTTAGCATCGCGACACTGGTGGAGAGGTTATCTTGATTCCAGGCCAGCTGGATCTCCTCTTTGATGTGGATTTAGATTTTTAAGGTTTTCTTTGAAAAGTATATACCTCACAGTCTTAAATATCATTTGAGAGACAAGTTCTCAATGTTGGAGCAGGGCTCTATAACTATTGTAGAGTAAGAGGATTGGTGTTATGAGTTGCCTAGGCATGCTATATCTACCTTGCCGACTGAGTATGAGTAGGTTTAGTGCTTTATTTAGGGGTTGAGACTTCTTTTTTACATGACAACATAGAGTTTGGTTGCTACTGGTAAATCTTTTTTTGAGGTTTTTAATCACACATTTGTTATTAAGGAGATGCATCGCGAGGCCCAAAGAGGCAGCGATAAAAGTCTGCGATACCAGGGCAGTTTTAGTGTAAGCCATAATGGCTCATAGTTCAGAGGCAATGGTTTTTAGGTTAAGTACCCTCTACATCAACCATATCATTATTAAGGTTAGTATAGTTGACTCATTCATGTTGCACTTTAGATCACTGATGGAGGCTAGTCTAGTTAAAGTAATTATCTTGGCCAGAATAGCGGACAACATCCAAGGGGATCATCTTTTGGTTATTCTAGCCATGGTGGTTACTGCAGGGCAGCCAGATCTTCTAAATTTAAGATAACATCTAGGCTGTGTTATGATTGTGTAGCCTTTGTCCATTTTTAAGAGAAAGCCCTAGTTGTAGAGTGGTGGTGCCTATAGCTCAGAGTGTTTCATAAATTAGGGCAATAAATCCCCCGATAGAGGTGGTATGCATGGTCTTTGGGTAGTCCCCAAGGTGATTATAAAGGTCCTCAAGAAGGTAGGATAAAAGATCAGCAAGGATCCCTGCCTGGTGGTACGCGTGGTCAGTTTTATGTCATACCTACTAGACTTGAGGCAAAGTCTTAAGATGTTGTTATTATAAGTACAATATTAGTGCGCCATTAGCTGACCCTTTCCTTATTTGATTGGTATCAACTATTCTTATGTATATACTTATTATACCATATGGTTAGAGTTATCTTGGGATTCTTTATCTTTAATGTTATGCATTATCTACCATGGGTCATTCTTTATTAGTGGATCAATTTTATAGATCATGTGTTTTGACTTTTTGAGAGTTTGATACTCAAGATGATCTTATTTTATTAGACATGGTAGATTTTGATGTGATCTTTGGCATGGACTGGTTTTCCCCCTAACAAGAGGTCTTGGATTATTTTGCCAAGAGCGTTACTTAGAAATGCCTGACATGCCCCTAATTATGTGCCAGGGATCTATTATCTTTGAGTTAATGGGGATTATTGCTTGTTCTCATGCTAGGAAACTTATTTTGAGGGGTTTCGAGTCTTATCTCGCTTATATTTGTGATGTTAGTATGGAGAGTCCCTCATTAGACATTGTTCCTATAGTCTATAAGTTTTATGATGTTTTCCTCATCAATCTTCCTGGTCATTCTCCTAAGTGTGATATTGAGTTTGTTACTGATCTAGAGCTACGCACTCGACCTATTTCTACGACACCTTATCATATGGATCTTGTTGATCTTAAGGAGTTGAATTCTCAATTTTAAGACTTTTTGGCTAAGGGTTTCATTAGACTGAGAATGTCTCCTTGGGGTGCTCCTATCTTGTTCATAAAAAATAAGGACGGTTCCTTGTGTATGTGTGTCGACAATAGGCAACTTAGTAAGGTGATAGTGAAAAACATGTACCCTATGCCTCACCTTGATGATTTTTTTAACCAGCTTCATGGAGCAGTGATGTACTCTATGATTGACTTGATGTTTGGTTACAATCACTTGAGGATTTGGGCTGAGGACTTCCCAAAGATAGCCTTTAGGACTCATTATGGTCATTATAAGTTCCTGGTGAAGTCTTTAGTGTTGACCAACGCCCTAACTGTATTCATATATTGTATGAACTACATGTTCAGGCCGTATTTAAATTCCTTCATGATTGTGTTCATCGATGACATCCTTATGAATTTGAGGAGCAGAGAGATGCATATGCAGTATTGAGAATTACGCTCTAGACTTTGAGAGATCAAAGTATTTTTGCCAAATTCTCAATGTGTGAGTTCTGGCTAGAGTCGGTGACATTGATATGTGGTGTCTAAGGATAAGATTATGGTGGATCTAGTAAAGACTGAAGTTATTCATGAATGGGAAGGTTCTATATGTCCATCTGAGGTTTGTAGGTTCATTGGTTTGGATGGCTACTATAGGTATTTCATTGAGGCTTTTGCTATTACTGCAGCATTGATGGTTGATTAACCCAGAAGGAGGTTCCTTACTAGTGGTCCAAAGAGTATGAGCTGAGCTTTCAGAAGATCAAGAAATTTCTTATTTCATCACCTATATTGGCTCTTCATGTTGAGGGTGGGAGATCACTGTATATTGTGATGTTTCAATTGTTAGTTTTGGTTGTGTGTTGATGCAATAGGGTTAATTTATTGCTCATCTGTCGAGGTAGCTGAAGGTGCACGAGTGCAACTACAACACTCATGATTTATAGTTGGCGGTGGTAGTTTTTGCGCTTAAGATTTGTAGGAATTATCTTTATGGCATGCATTGTAAGATCTACATCGATAATTGTAGTCTTCAAAATCTTATGACCCAGAGAGAGCTTAATTCTAAGCAGCATAGGTGGATGGAATTGCTTAAGGATCATGAGATCTCTAGTCTATATCATCAGGGCAAGCCGAACATAGTAGGTTCATCTTGAGATGAAAGATGGAGAGTATGGGTAGCTTGACTTTTATCTCAGTTTCTTAGAGGTCATTGATGTGGGACATCCAGTCCTTAGCCAACTTGATGGTGCGACATGATATTTCTAACCCAGGAGGATTCTTGCTAGTGTTGAGGCGAGATCTACCTTCTTTGAGTAGATTTGGAGTCATCAGTTTGAGGATATAAAACTCTGTGTCATCCATGATTAGGTTTTGAGTGGTGAGTCCAAGAGATATACCATATATTTGGAGGGTATTTTGAGTCATGAAGGTTGTATTTGTGTTCTAAGGGTTTAAGAGTTGATTCAGTTGAATTGTGTGAGGCCCACATCTCTAGATATTCTATTCACCCTGGTATAACTAAGATGTATAGATATTTAAGGCTACATTATTAGTGGAGTGGCATGAAGAGAGATGTGGTAGACTTTGTAGCTCGTTGCCTATGTTATCAGCATGTGAAGGTTGAGCATCAGAGACCTGGTGGCTATATTCAGAGATTGCCCATTCCCTAGTGGAAATGGGAGCGAATTACCATGAACATCATTTGTGGTTTTCCTTGCACCTCCCATGGTTCCATTGGTATTTGGTTCATTGTAGATCGGTTGACCAAGTTGGCACATTTCATTCCTATTCAGATGTCCTTCAATATCGAGAAGTTAACCCTATCTATGATCGTGAGATAGTCTGCTTACATGGAATGCCTATATCTATCATTTCAGACTAGGGTTAAGTGGTTAGTTTTAGCTTTTAGATAGCTTTTCGAGAGGATTTGGGTACTCAAGTGGATGTTAGAACAACCTTTCACCTAAGACCAACGAGCAGTCAATGCAAACTATTTATGTTCTCGAGGATATGCTCTGAGCCTATTTTATGGATTTTGGAGATCAGTGGGAGCAAAACTTAGATTTGGTAATGTTTGTGTATAATAATAACTACTATGCGAGTATTTATATAGCACCATTTGAGGCACTATATGGTAGACGTTGTCGATCTCTAATTGGATGGTTTGAAACCTCCAATATTAGACCTTGCTTAAAGAGTCATTGAATAGACTCACGGTGATTAAGGATAGGCTGATGGTATCTCAGAGTAGGTAGAATTACTAGTGATTACAATAACAATAATGTTACTACAATTACTTGATTATCCTCTTAAGGTTCTCTATTTCTGAAGTTTCCTCAAAAAAAGAAAAAGAATATCATGTAGCCAGGGCAATTTTGTTAAAAGTGACAAAAGAGTTTGAAAATGAGGTGTGACTCAAATTTTAATAATTGAGTGTAGGTGACAATTACTTTATTATGGATTAAGAAATTTGGGAAGGTTTGTGAATAGCCCACAAGTTTTTTAATTTACACTTTACTCCAATGTAAAACCTAATATAACTAGAAAAAGGAGGGGAAAACACACATTTCTCTCTCTTCTCATTTATTATTGTTTTCTCTCTCTTTGAGATTTTTGTTGTGCATTGTTATTGTTGCCTTATTCATCATCTTCTGCTCCATTATCATCGTCTTCTTCTTTATTATTATCATCATCTTCTTCTTCTTGTTGACCATTGTTGGTGTTTTTACCGCTACTGCTACTACTTGACCAATTTTTACCGCTACAAGCTCATCCCCAAATACATTGGACCATTTGAGATCCTTCACACAGTTGGTATGGTAGCATATGGGTTATCCTTAGCCCCATATTTTGCAGTTGTTTATCTAGTTTTCTTTGTTTCTATATTGTGGCAGTGTATTACTGATGCATCTCTTGGGCTTTTGTAGGACTCGGTGTAGTTGGATTAGAGACTGACCTTCATAGAAAAACCGATGTTCATATTTTCCAGGGATTTTTGGTGATCACACGCACCGATACCATAGTTTTGGTGTAGGACAATCGTTGTAAAATATAATAACCCAACTTAAGTTGGGGCCTAATCCACAAGGAGCATAACTAGTATTCGAATGTTATTGTGTTGGAAGCTAATAACTATTTACCCACAATGTAGAAACAAAGAAAGACATAAATTAAAATGGGGACCGGGGGTATAGTTTGAATGGTGGTTTAAGAAAAAATCACTAGAACTATCACTTTAGAGCAATAATCATAGATAAGATTCCAATTGGAGAATAGTCTTGGGATTATGTTTTCATAGGGGAAAATAGTGCATTGGTATATGAGAATAAATGCAAACGCTAGCTAATGACTATATGGGAAGGCTAGGTTAGAGGTTTTAATGTTAGTTTTTCAACCAAACACAAAAATATCACCCATGGATCCTTTCGGATACCTCATGAATGTGGCAAACAAATCAACCCAAAACCTCAATTAGGCATCCCTATTTCTAGAAAGATGCCTAACATATAGCAAATTCACAATCCGCCCTTATTTCTAAGATAAGGTAAAGAAATAAGATAACATCTAATTATTGTTCACAAATACTTGTCACCCATATCCCCTTTCCAAGGATGATATGGGATCTAAATGATTACCCTTATCCCTCTTTCAAGGATGATGTAGGATTTTGGGAATTTGTGGCTTTCACCCATAAATTCCAATTCAACAATTAAGTATTAGTGAAACCAAACATCATTAACAAAGAATCTACACTAATAATAAAAACCCACACACATTTGCAGCCTATTCCAATATAACCCTAAGATAGATGTTTAGCTACTCATGAAGTTTGAGAGAAGAAGTATACCCAAATTGACATTCAAAGATTCCATTGAAGAGACATATCAAGAATATTTTCAAGGTCAACTTCAATTACAACTAAAATCCTTGGAAAATCAACCACAATAATGCTTTCCAATTTAGTAGGGTTTTTACATCGCCAAAACATGAATTTTAGTTTCAACGTATGCCAAAAGTGAAAGGGTTTTTGCCCTATAAAGAATTGGAACAAGAAGTGGGAAATTATAATTTTGCCCCTAGGCTAATTTTTGTTCTGTCATGATTGTCATCATTTGACTGCGATCACATTGAATCTATAGCGATCAATGTGCTTCGATCAGACCTTGAATGGCCGCGATTGAAGCCCTCAGACCACGATCCCAGTAATTGAGGTTGATCCCAGGTCCGAATTTTCTAGCTTTAGCACTACTTTGCCCTTTTTGTTCCCTTTTAAGCTCACTTCACTAGTTTTCTTCCATTTACCTGAAAACATGCAAAACATGGAAATTAGTGCATTCAAATGACAAATTTGTCTCATTAACACCATTAAACCATGGTAGTGTGCGCAAATTTTGATGTAACTGAGTGGTAAATTTACCACTCATCAACACCCCCAACTTAAACCTTTGATTGTCCTTAAGCAACACTACTAGTTAATGAGACTATGCAATTTTAAGCCCATTTAGTATACTAAATGATCACAATGACTTAGAACTTGATTAACACAACCAAGTAGCTCTCAAGCATGGGTAAAGCTATTCTCCAACTCCCCTTAATATGGAGCACAATCTCAAAGTCATGAAAGACTTTAAATAACAATGATGCAACATTTAATAACTCTCTAGAAGCGACTCTCCATCAATATTAACTCAAGTGCACTCCTTTGCCTCATTTTCGGAAAATGACAATTTCACACACCTCGATTAGTCTTCATGCCTCCCCAAAAAAAAATCCCAAACACCAAATTTTCTATCACGCAACAAGGGATTGAAGTACAAACACTCACTCTCATAAATAATCTCTCAATGTGAAAAATTATCATACCATATGTGTTCCCTTATTTTCAATCTCCACTACTATGAATTCACTTAATTGGTGATCTCGAATTACTTTCAAGCTTGTAATGTAGGCTCGGGGAAAGTGTATGATATAATTTGGGAATATAATTACTACACCCTCCTTGAACATCTATATCACAGTAGTTAATCAAACCTCTAACCATGGTCCACTTCATTTGTTTCAAACTTCACACATGCCTACTTTTACTACCTTGATTCACCCATCTTTTTGGAAGCATTTTCTTCTCAATCATTTCTTTTGTGCAATTTATGCTTTTTGATTCTTTTGATGATTCCTTTCTTTTTCACTTTTCACTTGCTCTCTTTGCTTAGATTTTAGTCATCCACTTATACTATCATGGCCCAAGGTTACCTTTTCCAAAACGTACCACCCCCAACTTAGGCTTTTGACTTCAAGTTGCATTCTCAGGTTTAAGGAGGGTAGGGTTCAAAAGAAGGGTAAACTTCAAATAGGTTGTAATATGATTTCCAAATAAAGGCCTGAAGGCTCAAAATTGGTGACTAGGGATACTATTCTATGTACGAGTAGGCTATTTAGGCTAAAGTGCATTCCTATGTTTGCAATGAAGGCATAAGATCATTTCACCAACAACACATAATCATGATTAGCCTTGAGAGACTAACGGGGCAAGTTCTAGATGATACAAGCAAGCACTAGAGTTAAAAAATTATACTCACTACATACACATACAAGCTTTTCAAGGAGGCTCAATTGCATTTCCTAATAGAGACAAAAGGAGATATATACCATGTACTACAAACTAAGGACTTTGGAGTCACAAAAAGAGGTAAAGCATTGTTACAAAAATTTTCACATCCACACCCTTGGTTTTCAAAAATTTTGGATGAAGAAGGGTGTGTTCTTCAAATTTACACCATGCAAAATTTTCTATTGATATCACCAAACCAAGTCATTATCTTACATTTTGTCTCTCTTGAGGGAAAAAAAACATGGATACTCAGACTTCACCATAGGCTGAAGATCCCAAAACTCCAATGCTAAGGTTACTTAGACTTCCCCTTCATATATGGCTCCAAACCCAATCATGACAATTTTTGCTTAAGAATGTCATCACTCAATATATCATAGAGAACTTCTAGGATGATATTATCACAAACAATTAAAAAGAAAATAAAAATCTATGAATGAAAAAATCAACTAATCCATTAAATTTAGGCACCATCAAGGTGCCCAATTATTACAAACCAAAAAAAAAAAATCCAAATCGGCATAAAAACATTCAATAAATATCTCAATAATAAAGTCCAAGTCAAAATAAATAAATACAAAGACGGGCACCCCTAACTAAAAGCTTGCAATGACCTCACTGCATAATCAAAAAAAGATAAAAATAGTAAAGGTGATCAATGTAACCGCATAAAGAACTATCGTCACCCTCGGTCTCTGCATCATATCCACCACCTCCAGTATTATTTGAATCTAACCATGCAGATGGTACCTCATCATCACTCTCATCTCTAGGAGAAAGAAGTTTGTCCTTGGGTTTCAGGACCTTCCAAAGGCTCTTCACCCCCTTCCACATTTTTGCAAATAATTTATCTCTCTTATTCTCCCTATTTTTCATCTTCTCATGAGAATATCTGAGCTCCCTATGTGACTGTGCCAAAGCTGAGTAGGCCCTCTTAAGCATAGAAGTAATGGCTCCCTTCTTCTTTTGGTCATCGATGTATTTCTCATAATCGGACAGAGTAACATAGGAGTGAGGGGTGGTGAAAGGCTCTCTCGGCCTTGTAGGAAACCATTCCACAAGCTCCTTGATTGCCCTTATCTCAACCAAGATCTCCTTAAAAAGACCCTATTGTGGATGGCCAGCAAGATTCGGTGTCCTCATCTATCGACTTGCCTAAGTATATCATCTACTTCTTACTCTTACTAGGTGCGCTCTCACCCTAAATATTAAGAGGGTAAATAAAGGGTCTTTGGGTGCACCCAAGTATTTCTAGGGTACTATTCAACCCCAGCTCTCCTACACAACTCAATATTCAAAGATGGAAATAAAATCAAGGAGTTGCCTTTGAGCGTTAAATATCATATGTCTAGTAGAATAAGATGTCTAACATTTAGAGAAATGTTATCCATAATGCATGAAATCATCCAGGCTCTCATATTAGGGACATAGGTTATATTAGTGCAAAGAGCACGCCTGCTACAGATATAGCCAACTAAATCTGCGCCTCAGCTATGAATTCATGCAATGATATCTCCATCTTTATGGTGGTCCACAAAACCACTCTAATTGGACATAACTTACCAGCGAGCCAACTCTCAGGTTTACAAATCTTATCCTAATATGGTTTTATGTCAGCATTTGTTAGCCCATATATGACATTTATCTGTTCAGCTCCAAAGTGAACTTCCGTCTCTCAAATCCTCATAGTTGTGTCTGACACAAAGACTGTAGCCAGATTTTTGTAGAACTCCCTCGCCCAGTTCTCATTTATTCGGCATAGATCTGGGGCAAAGCACCTCTACCCAGTGGGCGCCAAGAGGTCATGAAAGGCTGGGAGATTCTCGGCACCCTGTTCAAGTAGATACCTCTCTCTGGGAGTAACTTCATTCTGGGAAAGTTGGCATAGTACAAATTTTGTAAATCAGTATCCATGAAATGATTTTGGTTGTAGTCTCCAATCTTTAGCTTTAGAAACATAATAATAACACAATAGCATACATGTGAAAACTATTTTATGTACGGGTAGGCTATTTAGGCTAAAGTGTGTTCCTATGTTTGTAAAGAAGGCATAAGATCATTTCACCAACCAAACAGAATCACGATTAGCCTTGAGAGACTAACGGGGCATGTTCTAGATGATACAAGCAAGCATGAGAGTTAAACAATTACCCTCACTACATAGACATGCAAACTTTTCAAAGAGGCTCAATTGCATTTCCTAATAGAGACAAAAGGAGACATGTACCATGTACGACAAACTAAGGACTTTGGAGTCACAAAAAGAGGTAAAGCATTGTTACAAAAATTTTCACCTCCACGCCCTTGGTTTTCAAAAATTTTTGATGAAGAAGGGTGTGTGCTTCAAATTTACACCATGCAAAATTTTCTATTGATATCACCAAACCAAGTCATCATCTCACATTTCGTCTCTCTTGAGGGCAAACAATATGGATACTCAAACTTCACCATAGGCGGAAGATCCCAAAACTCCAATGCTAAGGTTACTTAGACTTCCCCTTCATATATGGCTCCAAACCTAATAATGACAATTTTTGCTTAAGAATGTCATCACTCAATATATCATAGAGAACTTCTAGGCCGATATTATCACAAACAATATAAAAATAAAATAAAAATCTCTGAATGAAACAAACAACTAATCCATTAAATTTAGGCACCATCAAGGTGCCCAATTATTACAAACCAAAAAAGAAACATCCAAATCGATATAAAAACATTTAATAAATATCTTAATAATAAAGTCCAATTCAAAATAAATAAATACAAAGACGGGTACCCCTAACTAAAAGCTTGCAGCGACCTCACTGCATAATCAAAAAACATAAAAATAGTAAAGGTGATCATTGTAACTGCATAAATAACTATCATCGCCCTCGGTCTCTGCATCATATCCACCACCTCCAGCATCATTTGAATCTAACCATGCAGCTAGGACCTCATCATCACTCTCATCTCTAGGAGAAAGAAGTTTGTCCTTGAGTTTTAGGACCTTCTAAAGGCCCTTCAACCCCTTCCATATTTTCACGAAGAATTTATCTCTCTTCTTATCCCTATTTTTCATCTTCTCATGAGAATATCTGAGCTCCCTATGTGACTGTGCCAAAGCTGAGTAGGCCCTCTTAAGCATAGAAATAATGGCTCCCTTCTTCTTCTGGTCATCGATGTATTTCTCATAATCGGACAGAGAAACATAGTAGTGAGGGGTGGTGAAAGGCTCTCTCGGCCTTGTAGGCAACCCATCCACAAGCTCCTTGATTGCCCTTATCTCAACCAAGATCTCCTCAAAAAGACCCTATTGTGGATGGCCAGCAAGAGTCGGTGTCCTTATCTATCGACTTGCCTAAGTAGATCATCCACTTCTTGCTCTTACCAGGTGCACTCTCACCCCAAATATTAAGAGGGTAAATAAAGGGTCTTTGGGTGCACCCAAGTATTTATAGGGTACTATTAAACCCCAACTCTCCTACACAGCTCAATAATCAAAGATGGAAATAAAAGCAAGGAGTTGCTTTTGAGCGTGAAATATCATATGTCTAGTAGAATAAGATGTCTAACATTCAGAGAAATGATATCCAGAATGCATGAAATCACCTAGGCTCTCATATTAGGGAAATAGGTTATATTGGTGCATGGAGAACTGCTGCTACAGATATAGCCAGCTAAATCTGAGCCTCAGCTATGAATTCATGCAATGATATCCCCATCTTCGTGGCGGTCCACAAAACCTCTCTAATTGGACATAACTTATCAGTGAGCCAACTCTCAGGTTCACAAAGCTTATCCTAATATGGCTTTATGTCAGCATTCGTTATCCCATATATGACATTTATCTATTCAGCTCCAAAGTGAACTTCCTTCCCTCGAATCCTCAAAACTGTGTCTGAGATAGAGACTGTAGCTAGATTTTTGTAGAACTCCCTCACCTAGTTCTTATTTATTCGGCATGGATCTGGGGCAAAGCACCTCCACCCAATGGGCACCAAGCGGTCATGAAAGGCTGGGAGCTTCTCGACACCCTATTCAAGCAGATGCCTCTCTCTGGGAGTAACTTAGTTCTGGGAAAGTTGGCATAGTACAAATTTCGTAAATCAGTAAATATGAAATGATTTTGGTTGTAGTCTCCAATCGCTAGCCTTATAAACATAAGAATAACACAATAGCATACATGTGAAAACTATGCTATGTTATAAAATTAAGATGACGGGGTGGTATCTTAGCAATTTTTGGGCAACAAATGGACTTGACTGATTTTTGATCTTGTCTAAAAAAAATGCCTCAGATATTGCAATTGCAGGACACTAAGCCACAATCATGAGCCACTGAGCTGCAATCGCATTAATTCAAATGCGGTCCAATGCTGCAATCGCAGTAACAGAAGCATAGTCGACTAAAAGTTTAAAAATTTAAAACTTCTAATTTCAATTTCCATTGTGCTCCAAATAAAAAATTTATATTATGAACAAGAAACATAGTCCCTAGCTATTTGTTCATGCCCTTAGAATATGTGAAATGATTAAGAAAATCGTTCGGGCATTTAATCAAAAACTTGGTGTGCATATGCTAATCGTATCATTTTTTGAACAAATTAGGGTACTCAAGACTTCCCCAACAATGTACACACCAATACCAACAGCTAAACACACCAAAAAACACAATTAAGCAAAGATTTAGCATGCAAATCGCAAGTTTAGGACATTCCTAAGACATGAGTTCTAAGGCCTACACATACGTATATAGAGAAGGAATTTGAAGCACATACCAAATTGGGGGATGTAAAGGAGGATTCAATGCATAATTGGATGCCAAAAATATGACAAAAAAATAAGTGAAATTTGAGAGGAATTGGAAAGTAGTGTGGCGGAAAATGGGGATCAACTAGTTATCTAAATCAATCCTTACAGCAATTGTAGTCACGCTATATCACGATCACAAAGGTACGCATACTATGATCACTTTAATTGAGTCTATTTTTTGGTCCTTTATTTTCCCTTATTCAGTCCACTACTCAAATGCACCACACTTCCTCTTTCTCATCCTCATTTAAAATACCTTATAGTACTACTATTTCATGGATTAATCATAAAAAAATAAAACCTACTCTATTAACCAAAATTCAAAGGATACAGGCCACTTTTGTAGCATTGGTGGATTGCATCCCACCTAGCGCCTAATTTATCATTGTGGCATGACACTCTTCAATTCAAGTTGGATCATTGAGGATCCTTCATCTACCTCTTTTCCCATCACATTAATGATGTATACTATTTTAGGTTCTATTGGTTGTTTTTTAGTTTTACCAACTCAAAAAGACATTTCATCAATTTGAACCTAAAATTTCATTTCTCCTTTCTCCTTTCTCCATATCAACAATTGCTCTCTCAGTTGTCAAAAAAGGTCTACCAAGGATGATGGGTATTTTTTGGTCAATTTCACAATCTAGGATAACAAAGTCCATCGAAAAAATAAATCAATCAACCTTGACCAAGACATTATACAAAACTCTAATTAGTTTCTTGATTGAACTATCCGTCATCAAAAGTCTCATTATTGTAGGAGTAGGAGTGACTAAACCTAGACTTCGGTAAATTATATATGGCATGATATTGATTCTTGCAACAATGTCAGACGAGTCTTTATCAAATTAGTGTGTCCCAATGGTGCAAGGGATTGTGAAGGCTTTCAAATCTCTTTTTCTTTTCCGCCATAGAACTAGTCATGATAGAACTACAACCATGGGTAACTTCAATAGTTTCACCATCCACAAGGTACTTTTTGGATGTCAATGTTTTCATTAGCTTAACATATCCCAAAATTTCTTGAATGGATTCTAGTAATGGGGTATTGATTGAAAGATTGCTAAGTTTGGCATGAAACTTCTTGAATTTGACATTTTCCTTCTTTTTCTTGAGTCTTTGAGGGAAAGGAGGAGGGATTTTCATTTTGGACAAAAAGTCACATTGCATTTCATCACCCTCAACTACCTTACGAGTTCCCTTCTCATCAACTATCTCTTCCTTTATCACTAGTTCTTCATTATCCCCTTCTTAAAACTTTGGAGCCTCATCATTAGAATCATCCACATATTTTTTATTTATGTTCACTAGATCATCATGAGACTTTTCTTTGACCTTAACCTTTTGTGCACCAAGTTCTTTACCACTATGGATGACAATTGCTATTACTTGAGCATAATTTTTTCGATTTGCCACATTATTATTAGGAAGGCTATACCCTTGGGCCTAATATTGAGTGTAGTTGAGATTTGGATAATTTGATTCTCCAATTACTTGATTGAAGCAGAGTGTTACACAACAGTTTAGTTGATTTGAGAAAATTCTTCTTTTAATTCTCGAGTCATCTTATCTGGTCCTTCCACTCTAATCAAAATTCTAGCATGCACAACTTTGGCCTTGAACTTTTTGGGATTCATGGGATTTGACTCATTACTTTTCACTTAGTCATGGGGGGCACATATCTATCTTACTACCTTTCTTTATCCCTTCAATAATGATCTTTATCTCTATTATGTCATTCCTTTTCTCGATAACAATCGATCCAACCTTGTTTCCCACCTTGCCTTTGATAGGCTGGGCGAGAAACCCCCGAGTAGTTTGCCATGTATCTAATTTCTTCATCAATCTTCTTGGCTTCTTCTTTATCATATCCTTTGTATTCCACAACATTTATCGTCTTTGTGCGCGTACCCATCACATGCTTTGTAAGGAGTTCTAATAGTGTCATCATTTTGGCCATGTTTTTCTCTCTATTTTCTTCTTTCTTTCTTTGCTATTTATCCACATAGGAGGTGGTAGGGGCACCATTAGATACCTCGGTGTCATAGGTGTGCCACCCCTTATTTTTCTTTGTGATTTGCTCAAGCAAATTTGAAACCACTCCATATGACAACCTCACAAGTCATTCACCAGCTACATTATCTACCATGGTCTTATTGAATTGGTCCAATGCCCTATAGGATGTCTGTAGGATTATTTTGTTTGGTACCTTATGGTTAGACCATTTCATAAGATTTTTATTAAATATTTCTCAAACATCATATAGAGACTCTCCACTGAGTTTACAAAAATTAATGATTTCATTCCATATTTGCAACACCTTTGACGGTGGGAAATATCGATTTAAAACAGCCTCATTTAGCTCGACCCATGATGTGATGGACTCAGTGATAAGATACGTTAACAAAAACACTGCCTCACTTATTAGAGAGAATGAGAAGAGGTGTAACCATATGGACTCTTGTGAGATATGAGCAATGCCAAATGAGGTACACACATCCACAAAATTCTTCAAGTGCAAGTTCGGTGTGATGTGGATGGCACTAGAATGCCCCAGATCGTGCAGATGGTCTTTATCATCAAGGGGACCACTAAAGGTCACGACATTACTTGCATGATAACTCATTATGTTCTTGACACTATTGAAATCACCTATAAATAAGAAAAAACAATAACTAAAATAAATAACACACACTACCAATAAACCTAAAGTCACTATTAACACCACACAAGTAAAAAATAAGTTTCACTCTCTGGCAATGATACCATTTTGATCAAGCTCACCTATACCATAGTTTTGGTGTACTACGATCATTGTCAAATATAATACTCAACTTGAGTTGTGGTCTAATACATAAGAAGCATAACTAGTATTCAAATCTTATGTGTATTGGAAGCTACTAAGTATTTACCCGCAATGTAAACATAAAGAAAGACATAAATTAAAATGGGGATGGGATATGGTTTTAAAGGTTTTTTAAGAAAAATTCACTAAAACTACCACTTTAGAGCAAAAATCATAAATAAGATTCCAAAAAGAGAATGGTCTTGGGATTATGTTTTCTTAGGGGAAAATAGTTCATGGGTATATGTGAATCAAAGGCAAACTCTAGCTAATGACTATATGGGTAGGCTAGGTTAGGGCTTTTGATGTTAGTTTTTAAACCAAACACAAAAATATCACCCATGGATCCTTTCGGATACCTCATGGGTGTGGCGAAAAAATCAACCCACAACCTTAATTGGGTATCCCTATTTTTGGAAGATTTCCAAGACAGAGAAAATTCCCAATCCATCCTTATTTCTAAGACAAGGTAAAGGAATAAGCTCGAATCTAATTATTTTTTATAAATACTTGTCACCCATATTGCTTTTCAAGAATAATGTGGCATCTAAATTAATACCCACATCCCTCTTTCAAGAATGATGTGGATTTTGGGAATTTGGGGCTTTCACCCATAAATTCCAATTCAACAATCAAGTATTAGTGAAACGGAACACCATTAACCAAGAATCTACATTAACAATCAAAAACCTAAACATATTTGCACCTTATTCCAACATCACCCCAAGATAGATATTTATCTACTCATGAAGTTTGAGAGAAGAAGCTTACCTAAATTGTCATTCAAAGCTTCTATTGTGGAGGCAAATCAAGGGTATTTTCAAATTTAACTTCAATTACAACTAAAATCCTTGGAAAATCAATGTCAATAATGTTTTCCAACTTAGTAGGGTTTTTACAATGCAAAAACTTGAAATCTAGTTTCAAGATATGCCAAAAGTTAAAGGGTTTTCGCCCTATAGAGAATTGGAAACAGCTCTGGGAAATTACAAATCTACTCCTGGGCTATTTTCCATTTTGTCTCAATCGCCATCAGTTGACCGCGATCTATATAATCACCATCGCACTGAACCTATCATAATCGTTGTGCTTTGACCAGGCCTTGACTAGCCATGATTGTAGCCCTCAAACCACAATTGTGGTAATTGAGGTTAATCCTAACTCTGAACTTTCTAGCTTTTGCAATATTTTGCCTTTTTTGTTTCCTTTTTAGCTTACTTCATGTAACACCTCGGGAGTACACCTTGGATGGGACATGGTGCTTATTGTCACAAGTGACTACAAGCTAACCCATGAGTCTCACACTGAACAAACTAATAATAAATGGTAAATATGTGCGGAAAACAAAGTTGGATATGCCATAAGGTTTAAACATTAAAGAATATCTTTAAATTAATATGCTTGAAAAAGAAATGTCTAAAAATAATATTGTAAAGACTGCCAATAACAACTGATAATTGATCTTGGGTGTATTTATACACCTAATCACCATAACTTACCCATATTTTAGCTAAGTTTGGAGAACAAAGTGCCTAATTTCTTATGGTTTTACTCTACTTCTATGTAATTGAGCTAACCGATGTGATTAGCATGATTTCAGGTATTAATGAGGTAGATGGAGACATAATGGGACTATAGAATGCAGATGGCATATAACACAAGAGAGAGTAGCAATCTGGACCAAATGAGGTGCCTAAAAACTATGTCCAACACTAATTTGTCATTTAGAGTTAGTCTAGGGACTTAGAAGTTATGAGGAAAAGGTATTAAAACTATCTAATGCAGAAAAGTCACGTATTATTCATTATTATGTATTATTTTTTCACTGAGAGTGGTGGCTTAGTACTAAGGGAGAAACACAATTTCTTTTTCTCCACCAAAAATTGGGTTCACTTTTTGGTATGATGAATATTTCTATTGTGATTTCCATTTTACTCATGAGTAGCTAAGTTTATTAGTTAGGGTTATGGAAGCCTTGTAGCATACAATCTATTACTTTGGGTTTTTGAATTCATTATACATTGATTTTTTTACATCATACTCTCTTTATTTATCTTGAATTCTTGTGGTTGTAAACATAGAGAATGTCCCTTAAAACTCAACATGTTCGATAGAAAGGTTGAGGTTAGGAAAAAAGAGTAGTGACAAGAAAATAGGATTTCCAACCACTATTTAATATGTTAATTCCTTAAAAGGATTGACTACTTGGAGATTTCATATTGTTTTTGTAAACACTTTGATTCGAGAGAACTGAAGTGAATTAGTCCTTGATGGTTGAGAAACACTAGGATTATGTTATTAAATGCAATACGTTTCTCTATAAGCATGATGCATGTAAACTCATAAATCCCATAATTAGAATGTATTGATAACTACAAGGTGGACATTACCCTAGCTTGCTATTTCTCTTGATTCAAATACTACACATCTCTCATCTTATTACTCTGAAACTATAAATTTATGATCTGAATCAAACCCCCTATTTATTTTACGAAAATGAATGACTAAAAGTCAACTAATCTGCATACAACTTAATTAGAACCATATTTCCTGTGGGATTCGACCCCAACCTAGTTGGGTTATATATTTGACAACGACCGCTTACACTCTTGTAAGAGAGTTGTAATTTGGGCGTATGAAATTTTAGCATCATTGCTGGAGAATATGGTTATCGATTGAGTTTATATGTGTTAATTGACTACATGTACCTCCTAGAATCCATGATAATGCTGCCACCAGTTCAGGAAAAATGTCCATGGAGGACATGATGGATAAACTATTAAAGGGATTTGAGGCGACCAATTCTGGGGTGACTACTATAAAAAGTGACATATCTTTCATGAGTTAACTAGTAAATTCGCACTCAAATGCTATTACATAACTGGAACAGTAGATGAGCCAATTATCTGCAGCATTCAACCAAAGATAGAATGAGACTCTACTAAGTAATACAGTTCAAAATCCAAGGACTAATAGATCATGTATGGCTATTACCACTAGGAGCGAGAAGATGTTAACAAGTCCAGGATTGGGAGAATCCTCTCATACTGATGCAGTCGAAATAGATTGGAGGATGGTTGATGAATTTTTAATGGTGCCTATGGAGTTGGGAGGTTTCAAAAATAAGAGGGCGGAAGTAGAACAACCACCTACGCCGAAGCATGTTAGTGATGTGGAGCAAGGCATAATAACGGAGGTAAAAGTTGCTCCAGTTGAAATCCCAAGGCCACCACCCCCATTTTCACAATGATTAAAGAAGAAAGAAGATAAAGGCAAGTTTAACAAATTCATAACTATGTTAAAGCAATTGATAGTGAATGTCTCTTTAGTTGAAGCATTGGAACAGATGCCCGGATATACTAAGTTTATGAAAGATCTGTTGATGAAGAAAAGGATTGTGAGATATGAAATGATAGACAATATTTATTATTACAGCACCATTGCAACAAGATCTATTATTCAGAAGAAAGCTGATCTAGGAGCATTTACTATTCCATGTACAATTGGATAGCTAAAGTTTGAAAGGGCCCTTTTTGATCTTAGGGCAAGTATAGATCTTATGCCATTGTCGGTTTTCAAGAAACTAGGTTTTGGAGATCCTACGCCCACCAATATATGGCTTCTAATGGTGGATAGATTGGTGAAAATACCGATTGGTATTCTATATGATGTACTTATAAAAGTTGCCAATTTTATATTTCCTACCGACTTTGTAATTCTTGATTGTGAAGTAGACTTCAAAGTACCCATAATTTTGGGTAGGCCATTCTTCGAAACAGGAGAGTGTTAGTTGACATGGAGCTGAATGAGCTGAAATTTAGGCTCAACGAGAAAGAAGATAGTTTTGAAGTATGTCTGTCTATGAAATAGCAAAGAGAGATGAGTGTCTTCTCGATTGTTGATGTATTCAACGAAGATGAATGAGATATACCAGTTAAGGATAGGTCTATTGTAGAGAACATAGCTAGTTTGGTTAAACTTTTAAATAATGATGTGAGTGACTTCAAAGTGGTTGGACTTGGAATAAATCATTTTCTTGATCCAACAAATGAGGTACAAATAGTATCATCGATGTATCTTGACAAAGTATGAGTAGTCAAGATAATTGAGTCATGCCGCAACCTTAAATCAGGTGTTGCGTAGGAGGCAAGCCATGATTTTATTTTTATTTTATCATGTTAAATAAAAATACAAAAATAAGAGTCGATCCACGACTAAAACTACGGCGCTTAGTGGGAGGCAACCCATCCTTCTAATCATTTTTAGTTGTTTTTTATTCAGTGTAGATGCATGAAGTTTTAAGGAGGTGATTGGTACCAAATTTGATTTGGAATTGAGCCATATCAAAGGTGGTAAGTTTAGAAGTAACGAGAACATTACAGGTAAGTTGAAGTGGTCAATTGTTATGGTTCGAGTCATGATTCATATTAGAGTTTTGCCCGGAATTATGTTAATCCAACCCCAAAAGTTTCACGGTGCTCCTTAATTTTTGTGATTTTCAATGAGGTCTGTGGTGGTAGCATAGGGATCGGGCCGATAGGCCCGATCCCAGAGCCCACCACTGACCTTGATTGGGTGCGGGGGTGAAGCCCCTGCGGTAGGAACCCTTCGTACCACCTCACTTAGGATTTAGATTAGCAGCACCTAAGTAAACTTAGGCAATAAGATGTACGACGCCCAAGCCCCTTTTTGCGATAAATAGTGAGAAGCCTAAGTAAAAGCCCAAGCCCACTGCCTCAAATAGGTGTTACATTAGATGGTGCCTAAGGCAGGTTATGCAACAAGTTGTGCGGCGCCTACCCTAGTTTAGGCGATAGCTTGTGCGTCGCATAACTAAACGCATACCCTCACTGGTCCACTTAAGCGACACCTTAGGCGGCGTCCAAGGCCGATTTTGAGATCCTTTGTGCGATGCAAACATTATCTTATACAATGACTTATGCGAAGCATACCTCACCGCACACGTACACTGGTTCTCTTAGGCGCTAAGCTTTGCGATGCAAACTACTCCAACTTCAACTAAATCCCCAAATTCTCTCTTATTTCACCATAAAAACATGCCTTCAACACATTCTTTATCCCACAAGATTCTTCAAGACTTTCAAAACCCAAGAACATCCACACTCTTTCTTTAATCTTTCATCTTAAAGGTAAGTTTTCTTTTCTTAATTCTTAAGTGTTGTGACTTTAGGTTGTAGTTGTTAATTGGTTTCTTAAGGATTATGGATTATATTCTTGCCATGGCTATGTCAGTGAGAGGTTTTGAGTATCTTTGGAAGATAAATATCATTGTTGTAGTACTTTGAGCTTTTGCATATGATTTAATTATTCATGACTAATTTAGTTTAATTGTGTGGCCATTATTTCACAACTTACTTGGGGAACATGGTATTGGTTAAATTATGTGAAAGTGATGGTGTTTTTTGTATATTCATATGTTGAAGCTCTAAGGCATAACTTTGTTCAAAAATTATATTGTGACTAATGTTGGTGCAGCATATCAAAGTGTATGTCGGCGAAGTCTGAGTACTCGATAATGACACTTAATTGATTTATACTAACAAATTAAGTGTGGGGTGGTGACTTCACCACTTTCATCTTAATTGTAGTTAGTTTCATTACGTATGGCTGACGTGGATGATATGATGAATACAGGAAAAATGGGTCTGATGATGATCTCAATACAGGTGTCATGACTCCTAATGTGGATAAGGAGTACTACTAGCCAGGTTTTTTGTCTTGTTATTTGCACTGGGAATAGTGCTTATCTTAAGTGTGGGGCGGCTGGTTACTTTACTACTTGTTTTGTAAGAAAATAGTACCTTCTCCTTAGTATATTTCTGTGATAGGATTAGTTATTTTGTTTATTTTATTTCTTTTTAGATTTTTGTTTGGTTTTGTCATAATTAGGTGTTTTTCTTGATGATGGATGGATGACAACTGTCTTAAGAGAAAATTAGTCAAACTTGCATGTAACTATTCTTGTGGATCACATGACATTATAACATAAGTATGTGATGGATCATTACGTTTGAAACACCTAGGCTCTAGTTGTGACTCTTGTTGTGATTGTTGGTTTTATTTGATTTTATTTAATTATTGGGTCAAGAATCTATAATGCTCCTAATTAAGTTGACCATGTGCCATGAGTGTGTAAGACTGTTGTATATTCCTTATTGTAATTGATGCTAGAAATAGCCTGGTGTGTGTGCAAAGCAAAATAAAGATTATTAGTTTAGGAGATGATTTAGGCATTTCTTTGATAGCCCTTGTTTATGCATTCTTTTGACCTACCTTTGAACATTGTCTTAGCTAGCCTCGTTGAGCCTTTAGCTTGTTCTTTTGTTAGCCTCATATATATCCTAACCCGTTCTTTAATAAACCGTAATTTGATCCAAAAGCTCCTAATTACTTTAATGTAAAATCAATTTAAGTTAGCAGTTTGACAATAAGAGGAAAAAGGTAAAATTGATGCCCCAAAGTCTAGTTATTGGAGTGTGAAATTGATGTGGTTAGGAGTAGCAAAAATTGTTTAAAAAGTTCTAAATTTTATCTCGTACATGTTACAATAAACCTGTTTTGGCCTTGTTCCTTCTTGGACATTGTGCACCTCAACTAAGGCAAATCGCCTAAGTTGAGGGTGGCTATCATAGGGGTGCGTAAAATAAAATGGGTGTAAAAATATATTAAAAGAGTTGCATACTCCCACCATAGTGTTATTAATTGAGTTTAATGAGATGCGGTGAAAACAAAAGATGTGGATAGATAAAAGTGGTGTAAATTGGTTGTTAAAAATTGGTGTTAGTTGCATAATGTAGTGTATTAAAGCGCCTAGGGAATATAGTCATTATTTCTTGCCAAAGTAGTTCCTACCCACCTTTAGACTGCATTACAACCCGTAAAAGACCTATTTAATCCTAATCTTAGCATTGTAATATTAGTGGAGCATTATACTAAGGGAAAACATATGGTCATCAGTTGTAATTTGAGAATTCTTTGTGAGAGTGAGCGCAACTTGATTCTTGTACCCATTTTGTTAGAAATTGCATAATTGTGAGTGATTATGGGTAACTTTCTTGTTGTGAGGGCACATGGTTGATGAAGGTTGGCTAATTTATATGATTTATTTGCTAAAACGGTATGCAAGAATTTTCCAACTTAATGAGTCTATTCTTGAGGTTAGGTTGTCTCTAGTAATGATCCATGAATTTACTTCTTGTTCATAATTGTTGTGTGAGCCTATTCGTTTCCTTCGTGGGTGTTAAGACTTGTGTAGTATGCATAAACGGATAAGTTTTTCGAGGACGAACAAAGATTTAAGTGTGGGGTGGTAAACTTGGGTGTATTTATACGCCTAAGCACCATAACTTACCCATATTTTAGCTAAGTTTGGAGAACAAAGTGCCTAGTTTCTTATGTTTTTACTCTAATTCTATGTAATTGAGCTAACCGATGTAATTAGCATGATTTTAGGTATTAATGAGGTAGATGGAGACATAATGGGACTATGGAATATGGATGGCATATGACACAAGAGAGAGTAGCAATCTGGACCAAATGTGGTGCCTAAAAACTATGTCAAAGACTAATTTATCATTTATTGTTATTCTAGGGACTTAAAAGGAAATTATGAGGGAAAAGTTATTAAAACTTCTTGGTACTGAAAAGTCATGTATTATTCATTATTCTGTATTATTTTTCCACTAAGAGTGGTGGCTTAGCACTAAGGGAGAAACACAACTTCTTCTTCTCCACCAAAAATTGGGTTCACTTTTTGGTATGATGAATATTTCTATTATGATTTTCATTTTACTCATGAGTAGCTAAGTTTATTAGTTAGGGTTATGGAAACCTTGTAGCATACAATCTATTACTTTTGGTTTTTGAATTCAGTATGCACTGATTTGTTTACATCATACTCTCTTCGTTTATCTTAAATTCTCATGGTTGCAAACATAAAGGATGTCCCTTAAAACTCAACTTGTTCGATAGAAAGGTTGAGGTTAGTAAAAAAGAGTAGTGACAAGAAAATAGGATTGCCAACCCCTATTTCATATGTTAATACCTTAACAGGATTAACTACTTGGAGATTTTGTATTGTTTTTGTAAACACTTTGATTCGAGAGAACTGAAGTGAATTAGTCCTTGATGGTTGAGAAACACTAGGATTATGTTATTAAATGCAATAAGTTTCTCTGTAATCATGATGTATGTATGATCTCGTAAATCCCATAATTAGAAAGTATTGATAACTACAAGGTGGACATAACCCTAGCTTGCTATTTCTCTAGATTCAAATACTACATATCTCTCATCTTGTTGCTCTAAAACTATAAATTTTTTATATGAATCAAACCCCCAATTTATTTTATGGAATGAATGATTAAAATTCAACTAATCTGGATACAACTTAATTAGCACCATATTCCCTGTGGGATTCGACCCCAACCTAGTTAGGTTATATATTTGACAACGACTGCTGACACTCTTGTAAGAGAGTTATAATTTGGGTGTATCAATAACTTACTAACTATCTCTAAGTGTCTGAAATCCTCTAACTGACTGATTGTGGAGTTGATGGGATAAGTCCCCCACTAACTCCAGCTGACTATTGAACTAAAACACTGAAATAAACATAAACGGTTCTCGAGATATGAGGACTCACCACTGCTGCTGCTGCTGGTGCGCTGGGATGTCTAGGTGCGGTCGAGAACCTGAGTATCCAAACCAATAATATAAGACATCATAGCACAAGAAATGTGTATACGGTCAGCACTTTGAATATATTGGTATGCTAAATAAGGCCAGGCTGATATGCATGGCTCATATGTGTGAATAATAAATGACTGAATAAATAGCATAAGATAACTGATGTATAGTATGCGAGGAAGCTGTAAAATCTTAGAATGCCTGACCAAGAATATGACATGATACTGGGATAGTCTGTAAATTGAAATGTTGATACTAAAAAACTAATAATTGTATGCCATGGTCAGTCAATTCTGAAACTGAACTCTGAACTGAATACTGGACTGAGATTATGGGAGCTACCACAGTTGGAAGGGGGTACAACCTATGACCACAGTTGGAAGGGTGTCAATACCGTGCCACGAGTACAAACACTGGCTGCGTGGATCCAAAATGAAGTCTCAAAGGACTAAAGAGTCACCCTCTACTGGCAGGTGCTCTAGTAGGATATATGTCAACCCTCAAATGGCAGGTTAACCTCTTTAACCTACACGGCTACGTAGTTCTGGAATGCAGTGACAGCTACTAAAGTTCACACCTTCAACTGGCAGGTGATCCTCCATCCCTGGGTTCTCGTTCGGTGCTATATCCTACTCCCAACTGAACTAACTTAGAATACTAAACTAATATAATAAGTGGACATTGCTCAAAATTCATCTCTTAGGAATTTCATAAAACCTTTGAAATTCATGAACTTAGGCATGGGAATGATTGAAGAATTTGGGAATAACATAATCATAACACTAAAACCATACAGTGGGGGATTTAACATGGAATTTCATTCTTTAAATGTGTAAAGGCTACTTTCCAACTAAAAACACTTGTAAACATCATGCATAATAAAATTCCCAAACGCTTTATTAAATTAACTCATTATAAACATTTGAATCCATGGTTTAGAACACAAAAATAGGAACTTGGACTCCATGGGTTAAAAGGTCCCATGGATGAACATTTAACATACCATAACGCTTTAATCTTGCAAGAGAACTGACGTTCTTGATCGTTCTTAGGTGGTGAAGCTTGAATTCTTGATTTTTATTGAAGAAATAATGGTTGAACTTGATAAATTTAGTGATGAATAGGGTTTATTTTAAAGAGGAATTATGGAGATAGGGCATATAATGCCTTATCTGATAATAAATCATGTGTTTTTACAGATTGGGGCCATAGAAAAAGACCAGACTGCCTGTCTAAAATTAAAATTTATAACTAGAGTGCCGATTAAGAGCTCTATGTGACGCGCCAAGGCCTCCATTACTATTCTACCGTAACGCGCCACTAGTGCGGTGACTTGCTATTTTGTAAATCCAAATGTGGTACAAACCTTATCCGAAAAATCCAAAACTTACCTAAGAAATGCTACTTACACCCCTGAACATGAATCAACTCAAAAACATACGTCTTGGAGTAGAGAAGGTCACTTTAAAAATAATCAAAGTTTAGAGTCCTAAAATAAAACTAAGTCTCCTACACTTAGCTAAATTTTCAGGTTGTAAGCCCATTGTACGTGCACTATGGGGTTAATTGACATAAGACAAATCCGGGGTATTACAATATATCCTCCTTGGGAACATTCTTCCTTGAATGAGACTAATTAAGCTTAGAAAATATAGAGGTACTGAGATTTTATGATGAATATGCATAACAAAAACATGATTACATGACCGAGTCTTAAACATAGTGACTGACTGAACTGATTCATGAATGCATACAATGACATGAAGATAACCTCATGGATGGAACTTAGAATGGAAAGGGTATAATCTAAGGAAAACTATTACCTTGAGCTGAGTCTGAGTTCATGGAGAAAAGGTGAGGGTACTTTGTATGCATTTCCATTTCTTCTTCCCAAGTAGCTCCCACAACGGACTGATTCTGCCAAAGAACTTTGACCAAAGGAACTTCATTGTTCCTTAGTCTGCGAATTTAGTGATCTAAGATTTTGATTGGGAACTCTTCGTAAGAAAGGTTGTCTTGAACATCTATACTTTCTAAAGGAACAACCACAGTTGGGTCCTCAATACACTTTTTTAACAAGGACACATGGAACACTGGATACACTAAAGCCAAATCTGTGGGAAGCTCAAGCTCATACGCTACCTTTCCAAATCAACTCAAGATCCTATAAAGGCCTACATATCAGGGACCGAGTTTCCCATTTTTGCAAATTCTCTTCACTCACTTCATGGGAGAGATCTTCAAATATACCAAATCTCTAACCTCAAACTAAAGATCTCTTCTACTCACATTTGCATAAATGGGCTGATTTGTTTATTCTAACTACAATAACCCAAATCGAATCATGCTGGCAACGTGAATGAGGCAACCCTATCACAAAATCCCTGTTCACCTCTTCCCACTTCTAAATGGGTATGATGAACTCCTACATAAAACCACTAGGCCTTCGGCGTTCAACCTTAACCTTCTGAAAATTCGCACACTTGTCTACAAACTTTACAATATCCATCTTTGTACCGCTCCACCAATAGATTTCCTGTAAAACATTGTACATCTTAGTAGCTCCTAGGTGAATAGAGTAATGCACACAATGAGATTCTTTAAGAATTTGCTGTCTCAAACCATCTACACATGGAACACATAGTCTACCCTAGTAACGCAACACACCATTTCCCCCTTGGGATAAAACCTCTACTTTCTAATCTCTGACTGACTCTTTTAACTTAACTAGACTGGGGTCCCTATCTTGCTTTTTTTTCCCTTCAGCAGCAAAAGAAAATTCCTAACTATTCTAAACCAATACACTACCCTAAGCTGAGTCAACCAAACGAACACCTAATCTGGGCAACTGATGAACCTCCTTAACCAACGTTTTCTTATCATTCTTAACATGAGCCACACTACCCATAGATAATCTATTAAGGGCATCTGCCACTACATTAGCCTTGCTGGGATGATACAAAACACTCATATCATAATCTTTCAACAATTCTAACCACCTTCTCTAACAAAGATTTAACTTTTCCTACAAAAATACATACTGTAAACTTTTGTGATCCGTGAACACATTAACATGCACCCCATACAAATAATGCCTCCAAATTTTCAAGGCAAACACAATAGCTGCTAACTCAAGATTATAGGTAGGATAATTCTTCTCATAGGGCTTAAGCTGTCTGGAGGCGTAGGTTATGACCTTACCTTTCTACATCAACACACAACCCAAACCAACTCTAGAAGCATTACAGTAAACTACAAACCCATCTGAACCATCTGGCAAGGTCAAAATTATGGCTGAGGTAAGTCGAGTCTTTAACTCTTGAAAACTCTTCTCACAAGAATTTGACCACTAAAACTTGACTTTATTATGAGTCAATCTAGACATGGGAGATGCAATAGATGAAAAATCTTAAACAAACCATCTATAATTATATGCCAAACCTAAGAAATTCCTAATATCTAATGGAGAAATAGGTTTGGTCTAGTTTTTCACTACTTCGGTCTTTTAAGGGTCAACTCTAATGCCATCACCAAAAATAATATGGCCAAGAAAAGCTACTAATCTTAGCCAAAAATTGCACTTAATGAATTTAGCAAATAACTGATGGGCTTTAAGAGTCTTTAATACTTATCTGAGATGGTTTGCATGATCATTTTTATTACGAGAATAGACAAGGATGTCATCTATAAGAACTATGATGAACATGTCCAAGTACTATTTGAACACTCTATTCATCAAGTCCATGAAATCTTCTGGGGTATTTGTAACACAAAAAGACATAACTAGGAATTCAAAGTGACCATATCGAGTTCTGAAAATAGTTTTTGGAATGTCGTATTCTCTGACTCTAAGCTGATGATAGCCAGATCTGAGATCTATCTTAGAGAAGTAATTAGCACCCTAGACTTGGTTAAACAAGTCATTGATATTAGGGAGTGGGTACTTATTCTTGATTGTGACTTTGTTCAACTGACAATAATCGAGGCACATACAAAGAAAATCATCTTTCTTTCCCACGAAAAGGACTAGAGTGCCCCATGGGGAAATACTGGGCCTGATGAATACCATATCTAAGATATCTTTCAATCTCTCTTTTAACTCCCTAAGCTCTGCTGGATCAATTATATAGAGTAGAATTGAGATAGGCTGAGTATCTGGAAGGAAATCTATTCCAAATTTAATTTCCCTTTCGGAAGGAACTCTAGGGTGATCTTAGGGAAACACACCTGGAAATTTCTCACTACTAAAAATAACTTGAGATTAAGAGTATCTGAACTTGAGTCTTTAACTAGAACAAGATGATAGAAATACCCCTTGGATATTATTTTTCTTGCTCTAAGGTACAAAACAAGTTGACCCCTAAGTGCTGAGGTACCGCCCCTCCATTCTAGGACTGGTTTATTCGAAAACTAAAAATGAACAACTCTGTTTCTATAATCAAATAAAGCATAGCGTGAGTGGATCCAATCTATGTGGATAATGAAATCAAAATCCTTCATATCTAACTCCACAAGGTCTACTGAAGTGACTTTTTGGGATATTGTGACCAGACAGTTCCTGCAAACCTACTCGGCTACAATAGAGACACCTACTGGGATAGACACTAAAAAGGGTTCTGCTAATTTCTCAGGACTGATACCAAAATTAACAACTATATAAGGGGTTACAAAAGAAAAAGAATCCATGGGATCTAATAAAGCATAAACATGTAAACAAAAGACCTATAACATACCTGTAACAATATCAGGAGAACTTTTCTGATTATAAAGTGACTAAAATGCATACAGTCTATTCTGGCGCTGACCACTGGTGTCATTGAAAGTGACACCCTGCTGATTTGAGCTACCGAATGGAAATGAGGACGACTGGACTGACCCTGCTGACCACTCTATGGGTAATTCATGATCCTATGGTCTGGCTTGCCATACTAATAGAATACATCACTACCGTATATACATATACCATGATGGTTTCTACCATATTTCTAGCAAAGAGAATTTGTGCAACCACTGTTCATACTTCCCTAAGGCTTAGGACCTGGTGCCCTATCCCGATAATCATTTTTGAACTTCAGCACTGGCGCACTAGCTGAAGATAGAGCTGGGATAAAGATTTCTGACGGAATTGAGGATGGTTACGACTCTCCAACCTTTGCTGAGCAAAATTAAAGCTACCTGTTCTATCCCTCTTATTCTCTTTTTTTCTCCTTAAACTTTTGCTCCTCAATCTATTGAGCATGGACCATCAACCTAGACAATACCATATTTTAAATCAACATTGTGGTCCTACACTCCTTGACTATGCTCTTAGCTATACCAGAGACAAACTTACTCATCCTAGACCTGTCATCAGACACCATATTAGGAGCATAACTGGCAAGCCGAGTAAACTTAAGAGAATACTCCTTTACACTCATGTTTCCCTAACTCAAATTATTAAACTCCTGAACCTTAGCTTCCATTAACTCCAAAGAAAAGAACTTATCTAAAAATGTCATTGTAAACTCTTCCTATTCAATAGTCCCTACATCTGCCCCTCTATCTCCCTTCTACTGCTTATACTAGGTATGAGAAACATCCTGCAATTGGTAAGCACCAAACTTTGCACTCTCACTAGAATTTATACCCATAATATCAGTTACCTTCTAAACCATGTCGAGGAACTCCTACAGATACTCATCAGACTTAGATCCCAAAAATAGGAGAGGGTTCATCCGATAAAGTCTCGAATCCTAGCTGTGGTAGTATTAGCCACCAAAATAGCTGGGACAGTAGCCGACTAATTATTTTGGGATGCTACTGAGTGGGATAAATTAGTGAATGCAACTCTAAATTTGGCATGGGATACATGCTCATTCGGGGGATCTTCTTAAATAGATGGAGGTGTGGGCTGCTTCCCATTTCTTCTTTCATTATTATTTCTAGGAGGCATTTTTTATAAATAGAAAGAAAAGTAAATTAGAATAGTGTTTAAATTGAGCTTGTGCTCACTCGCACGACATGAATACTGAAAGAAGGGAAACTTTTCTAAAAACGTCTTATAGCCTCTTGTCCATAAGTGTGGCGTGCTTCACACCCTTGCACAAGATGTAACTCAACGCGGCTTTTAGACTCCGTAGGACACTTTAAAACACTAGAATCTGATACCAAGTGTGAAACTCCCTAGGAGTACACCCTCGATGCGACATGGTGCTTACAATCATAAGTGACCAAAAGTTAACACATGTGCTGAGACCTACTGCGAGCACTGTATAAACTGATAACAAAGGGTAAACATGTGCGGAAGACAAATATGGAAACAGGATAAGGTTTAAACAATTAAAATATCTCTAAAATAACATTCCTGAAAAACCAATGTCTAAAAATAATACTATAAAACTGCCAATAATAATTGATAATTGACTAACTATCTACAAGTGCCTGAAAGCCTCTAACTGGATGACTGTGGTGTAGATGGGACAAGTCCCCAACTAACTCCAGCTGACTACTAAATTGAAATAGTAAAGTAAATATAAATAGTCCTCAGAATATGAGGACTCACCACTACTGCTACTACAGGTGCGCTGGGATGTCTAAGTACGGTCAGAAACCTGAGCGTCCGAACATATAATATGAGACATCATAGTACAAGAAATGAGTATGCAGTCAGTACTTTGATTGTACTAGTATGCTAAATAAGGTTAGGCTGATATACATGGCTCATATGCATGGATAATAAATGATTGAATAAATAGCATGAGATAACTGATGTATAATATGTGAGGAAGATGTAAAATCTGAGAATGCAAGACCAAAAATATGATATGATACTGGGATAGTCTGTAAATTGAAATATTAAATTACTGATACTGAACAGCTAATAACTGTATGCCATGGTTAAGCAAGCCTGGAAGTAAACTCTAAACTAAATATTGAACTGAGACTGTGGGAGCTATCACCTAACTGACATGCCCTAATAAGAGCTAACTAGAGTCCAACATGTTACCCTAGTTGGAAGGGTGTCAGTAACATGCCACGGGTACTAATATTGGTTGTGTGGATCCATTGAAATAAAGTCCTTAAGGACTAAAAAGTCACCCTCTACTGGCAGGTGCTCTAGTGAGATATATGTCAACCCTCAACTGGCAGGTTAACCTCTCTAACCTATGTTGGATACGTAGTTCTGGAATACAGGTACTGCTACTAAATATCACACCCTCAACTAGCAGGTGAGACCTTATCCCTAGGTTTGCTCGGTGCTAAATCCTACTCCCAACTAAACTGACTCGAAATACTAAACTGATCTAAACTTGATTGATATGATGATTGACTAAACTAATAATACTCTTATATGACTAAAAACTATTATAAAAGTACTAAGACTAAGTAAAAATCTTTTGGGTATTCATAACCCCCAGGACTCGATAACATTTACAGTTAAAGCATACCAAAGCTTCAAAGGCATAATAAGTAGTCATTGCTCAAAATTCATCTCTTAAGCATTTCATCAAACACTTGAAATTCATGAACTTAGGCATGGAAATAATTGACACTTTTGGGAATAACATAATCATAACACTAAAACCATACATTTGCAGATTCAACGTGGAATTTTATGCTTTAAACATGTAAAGGCTACTTTCCAACTAAAAATACTTGTAAACATCATGCATAATTGAAATTCCAAAAAACTTCATGAAATTAACTCATTGTAAACATAAGAATTCATGATTTTGAACACATAAATAGGTACTTTGACTCCATGAGTGAAAAGGGCCCATGGATGAACATTTAACATACCTTATGGCTTTAATATTGCAAGAGAATTAACGTTCTTGATCATTCTTGGGTGGTAAAGCTTGAATTCTTAAGTTTTCTTAAATAAATAATGGTTGAACTTGATGAGTTTAGGTGATGGATAGGGTTTATTTTAAAGAGGAATTGTGGAAATAGGGCATATAATGCCTTATTTGATGATAAATCCTGTGTTTTTATGAATTAGGGACATGGGAAAAGACCAGACTACCCATCTAAAATTAAAATTTGTAATTGGAATGCTGATTGATCCTCACCGCAATTCACTAAGGCCTCCATCGCTATTCCATCATGATGCACCACAATCACAGTGACTTGCTATTTTGGAAATCCAAACATGTTCTAAACCTCATCCAAAAAATATGAAACCTACCCAAGATATGCTATTACACCCCTGAACATGAATCAACTCAAAAACTTACATCTCGAGGTTGAGAATCTCACTTTAAAAATCATCAAAGTTAAGAGGCCAAAAATAAAACTAAGTCTCCTACAATTAGCTAAATTTTTAGGTTTTAAGCCCCTTGTACATGCACTATAAGCTGAATTGAGATAAGAAAAATATAGGGTATTACACTTCACTAGTTTTCTTCCATTTACCTATGAACCTAGAAAACATGGGAATTAGTGCATTCAAATGACTGAGTTGTCTCATTAACACCATTTAACCATAGGAGTGTGCATAAATTTTGATGTAAATGAGTTGTAAATTTACCACTCATCATTAGGCGGTTGTGTTCTAAAGAAATTCTAGTGGTTAGGGTTCAAGGGAGATATTGCCCAGTAGAGGAAGCTACTTGGGATATTGACAGCGGGATGTGGGCCTAGTATTCTCACCTGTTTGAACCTTTAGGTACGTACTAACCCTTTGCATTAACCTTTAGTGACCCTCTAGGTCATTTCTACCTTTTAGCTTATTTTTGCTAGTTAGAGCTTTCCTAAGTCATATATGACTTGCTGGACGTGACAGCTTGGTTATCGAACAATTTATTTTGTTTTTAGAGAAAATTACCTATTTTGATGTCTTTATTGGTAGGAATACGCTATTAGGCAAAAACTTCAGCCAAATATTATAATATCTCAATTTTGATAGTTTCATTAACTCTAAAACATCGAATAAGTCTAGAGTGACATTTCATTCAGGTCCCAAGGCTTTCGGATTCATTCTGGGCTATTGGACATAAATTTGTAAAAATAGCCCATGGGTGTGGGGCCCACTTTTTATTAAAACACCTTAGATTGAAATTTGGACTATGCCATTGAGTTTGGAATGTCAAATTGGATAGAGTAGCATAGTTTTGTTTGCATATATGAGATTTCGAACAAATCTCAAGGGGTCGGTATTCCAAGTCTCAGCTGGTGAATCTTCTAAAGTGGCCCTTTGGGCACTTTAGTGGAGGCTTATTATGCAGCCAGCCAAGACCTTAAGTGGCCCTAGCCTGCCCCAGTGATCCACTTTAGAAGCAAGATGGCCGCTAAAGCGCATACCGCTTTAGCACAATCTTGTCCGCTTAAGATGTATGCCAGGAACTTGATGGGTATTGCTTTAGTAACACTTGGATACTTTAGTAGCAATTACTTAAATGGCCAAGTGTCTACTTAAGCGGCATATAAGAGGCATTAAATCCCCCATATACCCGATTTTCTCCCCATTTTCCCACAAGTCTCAAGAGTAAAAACCCTAGAGAGTATGGGAAATTGAGAGAAACATTATTATGTGATTTTGGTGTGATTTTTAGCTTGGGCTTCCTATTTCTTCATCAAAATCTTGAAAAGTTTACATTAATTTCATGGTTAATTTTTCAATTATTTCCCAAAATCCCTATGTTATTGTTGAGATGATTTCAACACCATTTGAACTCAGAATTTATCCATTCTTAAGGTTAATTTATTGAGCATACAGGGTATGTTGGTAATTTCAAAAGTGCAATTTCGTAAGCGGGCCTCACATGAGATTTTATGTAATTATGGATTCAAAGCATAAAAATGCAACATAGGTATTGTTTTTCTCATAGTTATGAGTAAACTATCATTTTAATAGTGTGGCATCATGCAGAATCTTCTCAAAAGGGAAAAGCTTTATTTTACAAATTTTATCGGGCTTTCTTTGACGTCCAGGTAGGCTCGATTTACCTTTCTCATATATTAAGCTAACTTGTAGCATATTTATGATAATGTGCTAGATTTGGGTTGGGAATTAGTTCTTGGGAGTACATTTAGTAAAATTTAGGTCTTTTAGCCTTTAAGGAACTGTAATTAGACATAATTGACTTAGTTACTCATCCTTTAGGTGGAACTGTTATCTTAGGGCTAAAGTATTGCATAATTAATATCTAGAAGTGAATTTAAATACCTTAGCCTAGTCCGGAAATAATTTACCTTAGAATGGATTTTGGAGATTAAAAGTGGGCCCCTCCGGCCCACCTTAGGCCCAAACTATTATTAGCTCCTTGTAGACTTTATAGGTGTGTTACATATTCTAAATGTATACTTTAGAGCTTGAGAAGGATATATATAATGCTTTACTCTATATTGATACTTGGGAGATGATATCAGTTCTGGTTCAAGTTCGGCGATTTATGATGTTGAGTTCCAATTCAAGTCCAGCAAATGGTGATATGAGTTCTGATACAAGTTCAGAAAATGATGATATGAGTTTTGGTTCAATTCAAAAATTTAGAGGTTACTTTTGAATGTTATTGAAAGATTCGTTATTATGGCTTAGAGATACGATTAATTCATATAATTTTGGCTATTTTCTCTTTTTGATTGCACCCTCTAGGCTTATGAGGGACCACACTGAGTTATTTACTTTTCCACACTTACTAGCTTATGAGGCCCAGTTTTATAGTAATAGTTATGTTTCTTCACATTATTATTGTTCCAGTTTTGTATTTATAGTATTGGAGCATTATTTTAGGTTTTCCCTCTTACTTTGACTTAGCATTATTTGTCTCTCATGTTTATTATATTTATATTATGATTTAGCTCAGTCGGCTGATGATGACTCCTGAGTACCCATGGCTTTGGTACTCATACTACACTTCTGTACCTTTTTGGTGTAATATGTGTACTAGTTGTTGTTATTGATGTTGTGATCATGAGAGCTAGAGTTTGGAGATAGGGTGATCTCTTTGAGAAGGAGTTGGCATTTTCTCTTTTTTTCTATTTATGCTTAGTCTATCCAATTTTGAGGCTGGTGTATTTTTGACTAGTATGGTATTCATTTTTTTTGAATTAGTTGCTCTTGTAACGATACTACTAGGTCGTGGGATGTTATTATTTCTCTTCATTATCTTTTTTTTATTATTATTCTATGATTTATTACTTAAAATCCTTCACTTACATGCTTCAGGTATTTATGACAATTTCCCACCAAATTAGCCTGTTATTTTTAGCTCCAGGATATGATTTTGCTTATCTACTAGAGGGACAGAGTAGGTACCATCTTGAATTGTAAATTTGGTGTGACACTCATCCACCTAAATAGTCCTATCTGACTACCCGTCAATATGAGAATGGAAAGTAGTGCTGAAGTCAATCTTAGTGCCTAACTCATCATGTACCCTATCCCAAAACTTAGAGGTGAATTGCATGCCTCTATCAAAAATATGGAAATTAGCACCCCATGAATCCTCAATATCTCCTTGGTATAAATCTTGGTCAACTACTTTGAGTCGTTATTCACTCTAACTAGGGTGAAATAAGCTAAGTTGGTCAGCCTATCTACTATTACCCAAAAAAGGATATGTTACCCAAAGGTATTAGGAAGAGTCACTATAAAGTCCATCGCTATCCTCACTTATTTCCACTCAAGAATAGGCATCACCTAACATAAACCTGCAGTCCTTTCATGCTTGTATTCAGCTGCTGACAATTGTGGCATTTATATACACACTCAACTATATCGCTCTTCATCTTGGGCCACCAGTAGAGTTGTCTAATGTCGCGGTACATCTTGGATGCACCCGGATGAATAGAGTATCAAGAACCATGAGCTTTTGCAAGTAAACATGAAATAAAGTTACCAAACCAAAGCATACACACACGTCCTCTCATCACCAACACTCCACATGCATCAAGTGTGACATGATCCTCACTGCGCATTACCTTGTTTCAAAGTTTATTCAACTTTACATTTTTAAACTATCTATCCTTGATTTGCTTAGGAAATGTTTACCATACCTCCACACTAACCAATACTCCACCCATTTAAGAAATACCAAACTACATAAATTGTGATGCTAGAGTCTGAATCCCTTTAGATAAGGGTTGCCTTTACCCTCAAGCGAGCCAGAGTACCCATACTTACAGATTTTTGGCTCAATGCATCTTCTATAACATTAGCCTTAACTTGATTTTATTGGATGGTCACGTCATAATCCTTAAACAATTATATTCATATTTTCTACCTCAAATTCAATTCTCTTTAGGTGAAAACATGTTGCAAAATATGATGATCCGTGAACACTTCACACTTGATACCATAGAGGTAATGTCTCCAAATCTTAAGTGCAAAATCCACTATTGCCAATCTAAATCATGGGTTCGATAACTATTTTCATGAGGCTTCAATTACCTTAAAGCATAGGTAATCACCTTTCTATCTTGCATTAACACAAAACCCAAACAAGAGTATGAAGCATCATATAATACAATAAAACCTTAACTTCAATTGGTAAGGAAAGAATGGGAATGTTAGATATCAGACTAGTCAAATCATGCAAATGGCACCTCCTTCCAATTCAACCTTATTAAGTGAGTAGCAATGGAGCAAAATTCTTGATAAACCTTTAATAATAACTACCAAGACCTACAAAACCCCTACACTCAGTCATAAAGTCAGGTCAAACCCAATCTTAACAGCCACAATCTTATAAAAATATACCATCATCCCTTTTTCAAAACTACACACCCTAAAAGGCAAACAGAAGATAATAAAATTTTCATTTTCAAAACTTAATATGTAACTGCTTCTCATTTAAGATCCCCAAAATAATGTGAAGATAACCTACACATTCCTCCTTACTCTTAGAGTAAGCCAAAGTATCATTAGTAAAGACAATCACAAAGATTTCAAGAAAGAATTAAATACACCACTCATGAAGCTCGTAAAAGTTGTTGGCGGATTAGTCTACCCAAATGACATCACCAAGAACTTGTAATGCCTATCATAAGTCTTAAAAGTCAACTTCGTACATCCTCAAGCTGAACTTTTAAATGGTTATAACCTAAACTCAAGTCTATCTTGGAGAAAATTAAACCACCCTGCAACTGGTCAAAAACATGATCTATCTAGGGCAAAAGGTACATATTCCTGATGGTAACCTTATTAAACTATTTGTAGTACACATTCTCATGCTACCATCCTTTTTTAATGAACAAAAAAGGAGTATCCAAAGACAAAGAACAGGGATGAATGAATCCCTTATCAAGTAGATACTACAACTGAGTGTTGAGTTCACTCAACTCAGTCAGAAGCATTTCAAAGGGAGGAATAGAAATGAGGCGAGTGTCTGGCTCCAAGTTAATACAAAATTCAATATCTCATACTGGAGGCATATTAAGTAAATCTGTAGGAAACACTTCCTGAATACTAGCACCATGAGAACTGACTCAACAAAAGAGGACTCCATACTAACATCTAGAGATTTATTAGAAAGGTAGAACTCCCTCTCCCAACTAACTAATTTCCCTAAAAAAAAGATATAATTTTCATAGTCTTTGGCTTATACAACCTTTCCACTCTAACTTATTTATCTAGGAAACTCTGTAGTCACTGTCTTAGTGTTATAATTTAAAACATCATGATAGATATCCAAGTAATACACATGATGATATCAAAATCAAGCATACTCAAGATCATTAAATCTACCCAAGTTTGGAAACCCATAAACAAGAGAGAGAAATAAGAGAGAAGAAAGAAAATGAAAGATTTGTAAAGTCCTACAACCTTTCAAAGAAAAGTACATACTTCTCCGTACCATCCTGTAAGACTCTACTAGAACTATTTTGGTAATATGAGATCAATGAATCTCGGGAACTGATACCAACTTTGTCATGACCTAAACCCATTGTGAGTGGCACCCACACTAACCCTCTGATGGGAAAACTAACTAATCTAACTATTCAACCCAACACTTAGCCAATATAAGGCAAACTAGTTATTTATTGTTAATCTAAACAATATCTTCACTATAATAAATGAAATACCCATGCAAAATTAAATGAATACATAAAATAATCCCCTATAATCTGAAAGTCATTGTACCAAAACAAGATAATGGTCAATAACATGAGTTCAACCAAAATATAAATAAAACATCCAAGTCCAAAAAAATGGATGGGAATAAAGTGAAGAACTCATGGAATCCTGGAAGATATAGCTCACCCTTGAGTTCGAATTTGATTCGCTCTGTAGTTAAGGTCTTAACTTAGTCACTAAAAAAATTTTCCACTCAACAAAAGAATAACAAGTGTAATATCAGTACATAAGTGTCGTGAACCAGTTTCTCAGGTCATTATGGAACCTAATATAACCCACCAGTAGGTAAGCCAACCCATTGTTCGATACAACTAGTAATAGATTACCAAGAGAAATTAAAGAAAACAACAAAATAATTTGATTAAAGACGAATACATATAAAGTAGCCCAAAACCTTGTGAAATCAATATAAGAGCTTCTTATATAATAAAAGTACAAGAGTAATACAAAGCAAATATAAGTACAAGTCATCTCTGAATACAATGTTGAGACCAGTCTAATTAACAAGATGAAGAGTAGTAATACTCCAAATGCTTGGAGCTCACCAGAACTCTGATCCAAAGCTTCTTTGTATGATGCACGCGACAATGCCAAGAACTCGTACTATGATCTACATGTTGAAGAAGTATAGTATGAGTACCAAACACGTGGTACTCAATATGCAATGACCAACTATGATCTAAAGATAATGTAAGCATAAATAATATGTAAAGCAAAATTATAAACTATAGATATCCATCCAAGAAACAAAACATGATAATGATAAAAAAAAAATAAGGTTAAACTCATTTGTCCTAATAATAATTGGGGTCTAAAGTGTAATACCGTATATCACTAATCAATATCCAAAGAAAGAGTGAGAGAAAGTAATATAATAATATACAAGACCAAGAATACATATACGACATGAATAGGCAATAAAGAAAGTGATACATGGTAATATACACACACATATATATAGGGCTACTCAAGGTAATGCCCTAAAGTAACCGAACTAATATCTCAAGGCATCATAACCAAGTAGGAAAGATAGTGTTGGCATAGTTAGGGTCCCTAATCATTATGTCTAACCATGAGTTATCTATCAGTAATATAAATTACCTTGAGAAAGAAAGGAATCAGGATCATACCAATAACCTCGAGTACCATCTATAACAAACCTGCCATGAACTAACCATAATAACAATAATAAATTAATCAGATAGTCTAAATAACCAATACCTAACCAATTCCCCATAATCTTGGAAGGTTTAATCAATACTCAAAAAATAACAATTATAACCTATACCTATATAACCCCGCATAAGGCCAATAAATATAAGCACCAAATAATACATTTGTGATAGGCGATATATATTAATGAATGAATGCAAGGTAAATCAATAGTATCATATTTGATCTAAGTTCCATACTATACCAAGTGTATACACATTCTCTAGATAGACAGCTCACAAAGATAGGACTTACGGTGTCATCTTTTTTTGTTCATTGTGGCTCATAGATGAAGGTACCCCTAGGGGATTCGAGAATATCCGAATACACTACCTGTTTTTTATCAAGGATTTCTAATAATCATCATCATTAATCTACTCGATCCAGTACCAGATATATATATATATACATATATACATATACACACATATATATAATAAGTGTATAGAATCGAACAGTGATTAAAAGAGTGTAAGCCCATAAATTTATTGCCTGAGATCAACTTCAGAACTAAATCAACATAAAAAAGTAGAAAGGTTCAGATTCTCTCATAATCAAAGTAAATTATGATGGTAAAATGAATGGATAAATCATGGACTGGAATCAATCTTGATCTAATTTTGAAATATCATATTTCATTTTTAAAAGCTTGTAATTTCATTAAATAAGGTGGTATGATTCTTGTTATAAAAGAATCTATTTTAAAAGTGAAAACTGAAAATAAATCATTTTTTAGAAAACAATAGTGAATCATGGTTTACATTTGAATCGTACCACTAAGTGAGCATGAAACACACATAATAGTATACATGCCATCACCAGTATCCAAATGATACAGCAATAGGTTCCTAAATGTCCATAACTAGGATCATATCCTTTTTAATGCTAGAATACTCACCTGGAGTCCAATAGGTATCATAATCACTACCTAGGTCCAACAGTATATAACTGGCATAAAGATAGTACCATAATCTAGGAAACTATGATAAAATTTACTAAGTCAAATAGTAAACCTTATACTAAAGCATCCTTAACATCGAACTAGGTTAACATGCTTATAACCTAGGTAATAAGATTCTATAGCTATAACAAGCATTTTACTTTAAGGGTTGGTTCACTAGTCTATCCCTAAACTCCCAAGTTAGGAAAAGCTATGATATTCTAGTTATAATTAAATCCTACAATCCCTACCAAACATGAAACTATACATACACCATCTCATAGAGAAGATTAGACTGAAGCCTACCTCTATGTTGAACGATAATTTTAGAATCATCCATAAATTGATCATCTTTGTTTTATGATCCTCAATCATTGCCAGAATATCAAAATAATAATCTACATTTCATTACGACTTAAATAAGACCCATATTGCTAAATAAAAGGACAAGGGAAATTCAGGTCAAGAATGAGCCCGTAGGGCCTACAAACAAAATCATTATTAAATTCGTGAGGAGGTCCCTCAAAGGATAAGAAATGTATGCTCAAAATTTGAGCATAAATGGGAAATAAATCGAGGCCCAAATCAACCCTTAAAGTCTAGGGATTAAATATCTAATTTCTATGAATTTACAATGAAAAATGATGAAATTTGACTAGAAAAATAATAGGAAACGAGTAAGGAATGTTGGAATAACTTAACTTAGCTGCAGTGGATGATTCCCCACACTTTCCACACTTTGAACTCTCAAAAATGGTAAAAAGGGATTAAGAAGATGAGGTGAATCCACCCAGGTTCCGCTAAAGTGTTCAATTGGTCGCTTAACCGACTATCACTTAAGAAGCACAAGTCCGCTAAAGAGATCAGGCAAGTGAATTTGGGCATTGTTAAAGTGACATCTTGGCCGCTAAAGCAAACAAAGAGTGCTTAAGTGATCCTAATCCCAATAGCTAAGATCGATAAAGCGGATCAATATTACTGAAGTAACTACCGCTTAAGCAGTCATTTGGCCGCTTAAGCAATTCCACCAGTAACTTAAGGCATCAGATTTTTCTAACTCTAAATGGACTCAGATCAGGTGCTCAAAATTTATTTGAAACCCTATAGCGCAAATAAACTATGCTACGGTACCAAATTCGACATTTTAGACTCAATGGATTTATTGAAACTTTCATCAAGATCGTGTTGACTAAGTGTAGGGCCCACACCTATAGTTTTACTCTTCATAGAATCCACCCAATAGCCCAAAATGAGTTTGAAATCATTGGGACATAAACCAAGTGTCTTCCTAGCCTATAATAAACATTCTACAGATGATGACACTGTCGAAATTCTCATCCAAGGTTGTTTATAGGAGTTTTAGTTTGAGGCCATTTCTTAATAGTAATAGCTCCAAAATATGAAAATGAGTCTAAAACTCAAACAAACTTCTCGATAACCAAAATGATAGTTCCAGTAAGTAATAAATGACTTGTGGCCACTATATATGTTTAAAATGTTGGAAATGCATGAAAATTGAGGTAATGATCTAAAGGGTCATTAAAATAAGAAATAATGGTGTACTAGTAGGGTCATCGACCAACCCAAAATAAGTTATGTGGACAAGAAACCATAACTTAGTAAAACATTATCAACCATGAGCACCTACCATGTAACTTTACCTTAAGCTTATGACCCTTAACCTTGTTGAACGACACCATAGAATTCCATCAAGTACAAGTCAAAAGGGACAACAACTCAAGTGAAGAACTTAACTACCAATAAGAATTCAAGTCAACAACCATGATTCAATAGCAATATACTAACCATGTCCCAACTACATAAGTAAATAATCAATAAATAGTTATTCCAATTATTTTGTAATTTAACTTGAACCACTCAAGGATACATTCCAATAATAACCATGTTAATAAATATTGAATTTTAATTTACTAAAGACACCAAATATAGCAAGTCAACTCATAAGCCTGATTCAGTCAGGGAATCAAATATTATAAGTCAACACATAACCCTGATTCACTCAAGAAACTAAATATAAAAAGTAAATACATAAGCTCGGTTCACTCAAGGAACTTTCATACTCACATATACCTTTTATGACATTCTAAATAGTCTTATGGTATCCCACTAGCCATGACCTATATGGGATAAGATCTTATTCGTATATCAAAACTCAAACATCTAGTTTCCATCAACCTTATATTACCAATCTCGTATAGATTTTCAAATATTGGTATATCCTATAATAATTAATACATATTACAAGAATCACAACCACAATGATAGCAATAATCACACTTTGTAAACTAATGAGAATTTAATATAATTTCATTTCATGTGATTAACACTTAGGATATCAGCTATCCATTCACTTTCCTTGTACAAGTATTACAATAAACATATGAAGAAATAGTGTACACATAAATCAAGTTGGGTTTCAACCACGTTAAATCATCACCTGCCTCAATCCAATCCCTAAAATGATCTAATAAACTTGAGTGTTGCCTTTTCTTGCAACCTTAGCTAAATTATGGTTTAAGAATATCAATAGAACATATAATCAACCAAATAACCTAACCATTTCAGGGATTATAACATAATTCCAAAACCCCAAGCCCAAATTCATGATCATTCCTCCCATTATAAGGTTTTCTACTATCATTCCATCGTAATCCTACTAATATGATGGTTACAATGGTGAATTATAGATATGCAAGGATAATTTAACAACTTTTAACTGAAATCCAAGGGTTTTCTTCCCAAGCACTAGCAAAATTTATTAGGGAAAGTTAAATCCTCTCTAAACCCAAAAAAAACTAGTGATTCTATGAGTTAATAATTGAAAAACTAGTTAATGTTATGGATTAACTTACCTTTACAAAGATTTTTGATGTAAAATTAGTTGAATTCACCCTAAAATGCCACAACTATCCCCAAAATAAAAGTAGAATAAAAATAATGTTTTGGGGTATTTTTTGTATTAATTAGTGTAGCAAAATCCCGCTATATCAAAATCTAACACTATGGAGGAATTGACCAAAGTCAACTCATGTGTGGTAGAAAAATTCCTGCTATAATGGTGTAGCCTACCACCTACTATAGCAACTGAGGTGAGGAACTTAAATATTTAAATAATTTATAGTTAAATATTAGCTAGAATAATTTATAGTTAAATATTGTAAAGCAAATATAAAAGTAACACTTGATTTAGAAAGAGTGATATTAGTATTGTTCTCCTGCTATAGGTTAGGGTGATTTCCAATCATGATCGGGTTGGGTCATCACAAAGATGGAATCAGAGCACTGGGTTCGTATATCTCATCGTATAAGAATATTTCTAGTAGATTCCTAATGAACGGTACAGAGATATTGGTAATTTCATATAGGAGAATATAAAACTTTGGGAATGAATTCCTTTCTTTCTTTCTTTCTTTTATATTATGACTTGATTCCAATGGTAGTTGGCAATCCAAATTAGTATCTAACCTAACTCACTCTTGTTTGTAGATGTTGAATGATAAGTTGGCAAATTAAGTACTTGTTGGCTCTTCTTTAACTTGAATTATCATGTTTATCCATTTATTTGAGGTAATTATCATTTTATAATGATCATTTTATGCTGTTAAGGATTGAAAATGAGGTTGAGCTAGCTATACGAGTCAATTAAAGTATGAGAAGTGATAAAAGGAGATAAAAAAATTATTTAGGTAATTTGGGAGCCACTTTCTCACGTAGAGGCTTGACCTACTCACACAAGTAGCTTAATTTGATATTCCAGTAGCACTTAAGAGAGTGACCTGCACGTAAAGGTTCCTCACATATGTTGTCACGTACTCCAAAAGGTAACTAGTGTGGTGGCAATTTTATAAATGTTGTGAAACCTGATTTTGGGGCTTAAAAAGGTATTTTCAGCTTTTAAAGCTTGAAAACTTAGATTGATACCTCAATTGTGAAACTAGTGATTTTCCCTCACATATTATTAAATTTGGATCTCTATTATTATATTGATCTTTAATTTAATGGAATAATAAGCTGAGAATTTGGGTAAATTTTCTCTTTATCTCTCTATGAGTAGATAATTTCTTTGTTTGGGGTTATGCTTGAATAAGTTGCGATTATTTTATGGCTGTCATTTATTTGTCTTTCTAATTTGCTAATATACATGGGTTTCATTCCTATTCCATGTTTTAATTGATAATTAGATGTTGTAAACTCTAGTTTACCCTTGAAACCTTATCATCCTTGACAAAGGGGATGGGGGTGAAGAATGGGAGAAAAATAATAACTTGATTCACATTATTTAATAGTATCTCTCAAACATAAGGATACTATTTGAGGCCATATATTGCTCAAATAGCTATACTTGTGAGGTGTTTGAAATAACGCATTTGTGAAATTTTGGTGTTTGACTAACAAATTGATATAATTACTTAGAATATATCCCACCCATGACTCTTATTTAAATTTAGACAAATGTTCAATTACCCATGTGTGAACCCACACTTACAAGAGTATAACCCCAAGTATCACTACATAATTGGTTTCAACTCTAGTCATTTTATATTTGAATTTGCGTTCCTAATATGATAAAATTGTTTACTAAAAAGTGTTCAAGCACTCCCTCAATTTTACATTTTTGTTTGATGTACATCACATTAGGAGTCAACTTTTAGTCACTCTAAATACTTGAGATTGAATTATTTGTTCTCATTCCTCGAGGTTCAGTCTCAACTCTTGTTGGGTTAACTATATTAATGATGATTGCTTATACCTTCAAGGTGTAATTTGAGCATTATCAAATTTTGTCACCATTGCAGGGGAGTGAAAAATAGTTTTCATTGTTTTAGTATTACTAGTCACTTTGAGTTAGTCGTAGTGTTTATTTTATATTATTTGTTGTTTTTGTTCTTTCTCATGTGATGACCATAGTCTACATGATACCATGAGCCAAAATTTTAGCAATTCCGCTACTTTTAATGGGTTTCTCAAAGACGAGGATCACCTCAGAGATACAAGCCGAGTTAGTTCCATTCGTATATGATCGAAGAAATGGAATAGAGTGTTTCACATTACTAGCTTGTTGATTCATTTTCCACAAATGAAGGGATTATTTAGGGGTCAAGCCCATAAAGGCGTCAATCTACATTTGAAAATTTTCATTGATTTGTTTCTTTCATTTTATATCATCCACATATATTAAGAATCAATTAGCTTGTATATTTTCTCATTCTCGTTGATGGTTGCAGGTGTTGTCAGTGGGATCGACCACTTCATTAGTTGAATTAAACAAATCATTCTTGGATCGGGTTTTTCCTCCATCATTGATGTTGCAACTAAGGGATGAAATCATTAACTTTCTCCAACTGAATGGTAAACCATTAGACGAGGCTTCACAATGATTTAATAAGAAGCTATTGCAATTCCCAAATCATGAGGTCCCAGAAAAAATGATTCTCTAGATCTTTTATAGGTTATTGGACTAATTGAACAAGATGGTAGCCGATAATGCAGCTGGAGGGTTAATTATAAAATAATCTTATAGTGTAACGGTAGCTTTTCTAGATTATGTGACAAAGCAAATTTGAGGATGGCATACAAGATATGTAATATGGCCATGGAGGCTCCTTCTGCATCTTTTTTAAGATAAAAACGAAAGAAAAGGGATGAAGAAAGAGATGAGAATATGGATAAAGTGATGACTCAAATAGATCTTCTCACCAAATATCCAATGGGAGCTCCTTCAAAGGCGGTCAATGTCATTTCTTTTAAGCGTGTTAAAGCTTATGATGATGATGATGATATGGAATCTATTAATGAGGAAATTTAGTTCATGTCAAACCTAAAGGGGGGTTTCCCTTCCTACCTATCAAAGGCAAGATGGGAATCAAGGTTGTGAAGAAAGGAATCATGAATGGAAAGACCATGAATGGAAAGATTGTGAATGGAAGTTCCATCATTGTGATAGAGATTGGCATGATAGGATCGTGATAGAGCGTGTGATTGGAAAGATAAGGATAAAGGTCATAATTAGTACATTCCTCTATATGATCGATCTAAGGGTAAAGAGATAAGCTCTATTGATTTAGAGAAGTTCAAGAATGAAGATTTCCTTACTCATATCCCTATGAATATTGAAGGGGGTGATAGGATGTTCAAAGAGATGAAGAGTGATTTTTCCAATTCAATCTGACGATTTCCTCTTATTATGCCTCTATCAAGAAACTTGAAACTCAGTTGGGCCAAATGTCAGCTCATCTCAATACAAGTCCAAAAGGTGGACTACCTAGTGACATGGTGGCTAATCCAAAAATTGATACTTACATCATGGCTATTGTCACTAGCAGTGGTTAAACACTTGGTAAGGATGTTGTTAATTTTGAGGAAGACTCCAATGAAAGGGGAAGTGATCAACAAGCTAATGAAAAAAGAAAGTGACTAGAAAATTCAACTAATGATCTTCCAAATCTTAATGAGCCAATTATTGAAAAGCGGAGAGTAGTTGAAGAAAAGGTTGAAAGTGAAAAATTACTATAAGCAGTTGACTGTAATGCTTAAAAACTAAAAAAAACTCCACTTGTCTCAATGCCTCAAATTACAATTCCTCCCCCATTTCAATAATGACTCAAGAAGAAGGAAGATCATTCAAAGTTCAAGAAATTCATAGCTGAATTTAGCAACTTATCAGTGAATATACCATTTTTGAAGCTCTACAAAAGATTCTCGGGTATTCTAAATTCATGAATGACTTGGTCACAAATAAATGAGTCATGGATTTAAAAAATATTCAAGTGACATACAATTGTATTTCCATAACGTCTAGCAAAATTGTTTTGAAAAAGGAAGATCAGGGGTATCCACTATTCTTTAGACTATTGGGGTGTACAAATTTGAAAAAGCATTGTGTGATTCTAGGGCACTGATTAATTTGATGGGATTTTCTATGTTTCAGAATCTTGGTTTCGGTGCTCCCAATCTAACTTTAATGAGGCTTTTAATGACCGATCGATTATAAATCCCATGGGTGTATTGTATGAGGTACTTGTGAAGGTGGACCATTGTATTTTTCTATCCGACTTTGTCGTTCTAGATTCTAAAATTGATCATAAGGTCCATATCATTATTGGTAAGCCATTTTTTGCTATAGCACGAGACTTAGTTGATGTTGAATATTGTAAATAAAGTTCCCAGTAAATGATGAAGAGGTGTATTTCAATGTGAGTAAGTCCATGAAACAACCTATGAATTTTCAAGTTGTTTCAGTGATCGATGTTAATGGTGATAAAGTGACCAACACCATGGAGGTGGATCTAATGAATGACCCCTTGGTGGGTGTCTTGTGGAACATAGGGTTCAAGGAGATTGAAGAACATGATGAGGTGGTTTCTTCCTTCACCGGTCTTGTCTCATACATTAAAAATCCTTGTAAATTGGATCTTTATATGAAGAATCGAGAAAGCCCACCTGTCAAACCTTCTATTGTTGAACTACCTCAACTTGAACTTTAGACTTTGACTTCACATCTTTTTTATATCTTCTTGGTTGAGAATAATACCTTGCCAATCATTGTTCCAGAAGATCTATTGCCTTGGTAAGTGGAGGCCTTAAATACTATTGTGAAAAATCGTGTATGTGCTATTTGGTGGACCATATCGGACATCATAGGTCTTGCTCCTAGAATTTGCTCCCACAAAATGAAGTTAGAGGTTGATCATGTTCCTAGTATGGAAGACGAATTAACGCTTTATTTACTAATGCAAGAGGTGTTTAAGATGGAGATTATCAAATAGCTTGATATGGATGTTGTCTACCCAATTATTAATAGTATATGGGATTGTTTAGTCCAATGTATTGAAATGACCCCCTAGGTCATTTTCTGCATTTCTGCTAATTTTTTTCTATTTAGAGCTTTCCTATAGCCACCCAAAGTCATTTATGACTTGCTTGAACTGACAGTTTGGCTACTGGGCCATTCATTTGGTTTTTTTGCACAACCCAAACTAGGGACTGGTTGTGTCGAGCATCTCAAGTCCAACTAAGATTGGAGACCACCCTAATACCTAACCATAAGCAGCATATACCCTATGTTAGATGAACACCGAACATATAACAAGAGAAAATAATAGTATTTCAAGGACATTAAACAAAGTCTATAATCATAATCCAACAACCTCAATCAAATATCCAAATGGTGTCAACCACAACGTCAATACCAATACCAAGGCTGACACCAATACTAACACTGCCCATGACCATAGTTTTCTGATCAAACCTCTATCCAGAATCAATAATATCAGATTGGGACATGCCCCCGACCATAGCCAAAAAAAACAAAGAAATAACTAAAATAAAAGTTCATAGCATAAAATGGAGCTTTCTGGAGTATGGAAGCTCTCCACTTCAGTGTGACTCAAATCTATCCCTAAAACCAAGTCACTGAGCAGAAATAATGGCAGCATGGTTGGTTCCTACATCGCATGGGGATACAATGCCCGAAGATAGTTAGCAGAGTAAATGATAGCATGTGCTTAGAGATAAGATAAAATAATGCCAATAATTTAAAACTAAGGTAAATAACCTTATGCAATCAGATACATATATATATTGTGCCAGGATAGGGAGCCGGATTTAGCATGCATTTAAAATCCTTTACTGAAGCTACATCCTTGGTCCGAAACCGACAAACATGCTGATCTAAAATCTCCATAAGAACTTTTTTAGACAAAGAATTCAAAATACCAATATCCTTGATAGTCACAATTTGTGATGAATCACCCCACACTTCTGCAACACAGAAACGTGGAATACCGAGTGAATGGAGCTCAAACTAGAAGGAAACTCCAACTCATAAGAAATATTTCAAACCCATCTCAAAATCAAGTATGGACCAACATATTTGAGATTGAGCTTCCATTTCTTCCCAAACCGCATCACTCCTTTTATAGGAGATACCTTTAGGAACACCCTATCCCCAACCTCAAACTCTAACTTCCTATGCCTCATATCTGTATAGGAACTTTAGAGGCTTTGGGAAGCCTTGAGCATATCCAAAATCACCTTTAGCTTCTCCATATCTTAGTGAACCAAGTCTGGGTGAAATATCTCCACCTCACCAACTACGAACCACCCAATAGGAGATCTACACCACCTATTATACAACACCTCAAAGATAGCCATTCCAATACTAGAGTAGTAGCTATTATTATAGGCAAACTCTAAAAGAAGCAAATGCTCAACCCAACTACCACCATAGTCAATCACACAAACTCTAAGCACGTCTTCCATTGACTGAATAGTCCTTTCTGCTTGCCTATCTGACTGCGGGGGGAAAGTAGTATTAAGACTCACCCTGGTCCCCAAACCTTTCTGAACCGACCACCAAAGGTGAGATGAAAACTACATACCACGATTTGAGATTATAGAAATAGTTACACCGAGAAACTTCACAATTTCATAGAGGTTCAACCTTGAATAATCCTCATCCGAGAAATTTGTCTGCACAAGCAAGAAATAAGCAGACTTTGTCATTCTATCCGCGATGACCCAAACTGAATCAAGTTGATTTTGAGATCGTGGAAGACCCATAATGAAATCCATGTTGATCACTTCCTAGTTTCACTCTGGAAACTCAATTTCTTAATACAGTCCTTCGTGCATCATGTGCTCGATTTTTACCTATTGGCACACCATGCACTTAGCTACAAAACTAGCCATATCCCACTTTATATTGTTTCACTAATACATATCCTTAAGGTTATGATACATCTCCATTGAACCAGGATGAACAATATAGAGTGACTCATGTGCCTCAGCCAAGATCCTCTCTTATGACCCGTCTATATCAGGAACACATAATCTCTCTTTGAACCACAAAGTACCATCACCACTAATTCAAAAGCCATCACTTTCTGTCTACCTACATCACCCTTAATCCTCATCTAGATAGGATCTAACCTCTACTTTTCCTTTATCTCAGCAGTAAGAAATGACCGCACTACTTCTTGTAAAACCACGCCATTATCCTCAAAGTCCAAGAGAAGAACTCCAAGGTTAGCCAAATGATGAATATCCTTCACCAACACCCATTTTACTTCATCCACATGAGCCAAAATTCCCATGGATAACCTTCTAAGAGCATCAACAATTATATTACCTTTTCTTGGATGGTAGCGAAGACTCATGTCATAATCCTTGAGCATAGCCATCTCTTTTATTGAAGGTTAAGATCTTTCTAATTAAACACATACTGCAGGCTCTTATGGTCAGATAAGATATCCATATGCATGCCATAGAGGTAGTGATGTTGTATCTTTAATGCAAATACCACAACCAATAATTCCAAGTCATGCGTCGAATAATCCTTCTCATGCACCTTCAACTTTCTAGAGGCATAATCTTTCACCTTGCCATGTTGCATCAACACGCAACCAAGCCCCACATGGGATGCATCACAATATACCATAAATCCATTCGTGCCTTTGGGAATGATCAAGATCAGAGCTGAAGTTAGCTTATCCTTCAGCTTTTTGAAACTACCCTCACAAGCATTCGACGATAAGAACTTTACCTTTTTCTGAGTCAACTTAGTCAACGGGGAAGCTATAGAAGAAAAACTATCCATAAACCTCCTATAGTAACCAGCTAAACCCAACAAGCTCCGAATATCAGTTGGAGTTGTGGGTCTAAGCCATCTTTTAACCACTACAACTTTCTGGGGATCCATCATGATCCCTTTACTAGAAATGACCTGACCCTAAAAAGTAACAAAGCTCAACCAGAACTCATATTTTGAAAATTTGGCATACAACTACTGCTCTTTCAGGGTCTGCAACACTATATGGAGGTAATTAGCATGATCTACCTCACTCTTCGAGTACACCAGAATATCATCTATGAACACAATGGCTAACAAATCTAAAAATTGATGTAAAACCCTATTCATCAAATCCATGAATGTCGTTGAGGCATTGGTCAACCTAAAATACATAATCTAAACCTCAAAATACCCATATCGAATGCATAAGGCTATTTTAAGGATATCCAACTCCCTAATCTTTAAATGATGATAACCAGACCTAGCACCCTGCAGCTAATCAAATAAATCATCTATCCTTGGAAGAGGATACTTATTCTTTACCATCACCTCATTCAAATACCGGTAGTCAATGTACATCTAAAGGGAACCATCCTTCTTACACACGAATAACATCGGTGCACCCCATAAGAACACACTAGGACAGATGATTTCCTTGTCTAAAAGACCTTTAATTTCTCCTTAAGCTTTTTCAATTTAGTTAGAGCCATTACATACGGGGGAATAAAAATAGAATGGGTGTCCAAAACAATATATATCCCTATATCGATCTCTCTATCAGGAGAAACACCAGGAAGTTCATCAGGAAAGATTCAGGAAATTAATTCACCACTGAGACAAAATATAAAGAAGGACCTTCCAAGTTAGAATCTTTAAACCCAAACTAAATGATAGAGAAACCCCTTGGAGATTAATATCTGATCTCTAAGATATGATATAAACCTCCCCTTAGGAGGTAGGGAACCACTCTCCCACTCAATAACCAGCTTATTAGGGAATTTAAAGATAACTTTATAGGTCCGACAGAGTGGAGAAGCATAGCAAGAGTATAACCAATCCATCCCTAATATAATATCAAAATTAACCATATCTATTTCAAACAAATCCACCAAAGTCTCTCGACCACCCACAGATACCACACAACCCATATAAACTTTGTTGGCTACCATAGAATCACCCACTAGGGGAGAAATAGAAAAAAGATCTGAAACACACTCGAGACCAAAACCAAAATGCATATCCATAAGGTTCACATAAGAAAGAGTGGACCTCAGATCAACTAAACAATACTTATTATGAGAAAAGAGTTTCAACATACCAATCATGACATCAGGTGATTCCTTAAACTCCTAGCGAATGATGATATCATATAGATGGTTTTAACGAATTTCGGAACTAGATGGTGCACCTTTTTATGTCGGAGTTAAAGAGGAGGCAACATGACAGTTTTTAATTATATGCCCTATCTGACCATAGTTGAAGCACATGTCCCTTACTTCATCATAGAAACACCGATGCATACGGCTATAAAATCTACAAAGGGGGAATGATAAAGATGACTAAGCCCCACTAGCCTGAGATTAGGCACCCTGTTCCCTATAGTTGTTGCCATTCTGAAAATGTCGGTCACTCGATTGCTTTAGGTAGCAAGCATTAACTATCGACCATAATCCATAGTTGCCCCACTTCTTCTTAGGCCACTTCCCACCATCCCTGCCACTCTTTTATTAGCTGCCACCCTACTTAGAAAATCTGAACTTCATGCTTTACCTATCCCCTATCTCTACCTGCTTCTTCATCTTTTTTTAACCTACTGCATGTACATAACTAACCTGGAAATATGCATGTCCTTATTCAACAAGGCATCCTTACTCTTAGAATCAAGTCTCGATACTACCTAAAAGTGAACTTTATCATTCTAGCCCTCAAGCTAGAAACCAACTTTGGAGCATACCGAGATAACTGGTGAAACTTTAAGAAATATTTCTTGATAGATATCTTGCCTTGCTTCAGGTTAAGAAACACTTCCAACTTTACTTTTCTCAACTCCTAAGGAAAAAAGTAGTCCAAAAAAGTACTAGAGATATCATCCCATAGGGATGACTCAGCATCATCACCCCTTGACTGCCCTCATTCCTCATACCATTAGTATGTTACATCTTTTAGTTAATAGGTAGAAAATTCCACACCCTCCATATTGGTGGCATTCATAACATAGAAGATCTTTTCTATCTCATTCAAAAAATCTTGAGGATTCTTCTCGACCTTAACATGAAAGAACACAGGGGGGTTCAACAACATAAACTGGCCAACCCTTGTAGATTCAAAAGATAGTGTAACAGAAGTACCATGCTGCCAAAGAAGCTACCAACTGCACCAATATATGGATAGACTAACAAAACTCAGTATTTTTCACACCAACCTAAGGAGCTTGAAAAGGACTAGAGGGAACCGGAGGAACTCCAGGATAAAAATCAAGAACTAGATCCCTAGATCGAGTCTGGACCCAATAAGTAGAATAGGTCCCATCAACATTATACTCGGGTGAGATAGAGGAGTTTTCTTGAGTTTCAGATTATTGAGGAGGCATGATCTGAAAAGTGAACAAATAGGAATTAGTGAAGAATTTAGGACCTTAGACTCAACAACTTAAACTTAGAACACAAGAAAGAGAAACATTCTTAAATGTCTTGTAGCCTCTCCCTTATGAGTGTGGCATGCTACAACCCCTTAAAAAAGACTCTACTCGACATGGGTTTGTTAGACACCCCATTTGACCATGAACCTAGGACTCTGATAACAAATCTGACATGACTCAAACTAAGTCCTAGTCGTGTCAGGCATCTCAAGTTTAACCAAGAGAAGAGACCACCCCAATACCCAATCATAATTTCCCTACATCCTATGTTGGATGAATTTTGAACATATAACAAGAGAAAATAATAGTATATCAAAGACATTAAACAAAGTTTATAATGATAATCTAACAACCTTAATCAAATATCTAATTAGTGCTAACCTCAATGCCAATACTTATACCAAGGCTGACACTAACACTAACATCGCCCATGCCCATAGTTGTCTGACAAAGCCTCTATCTAGAATCAATAGCATCCCGTTGGGACATTCCCCCGATAATAGGCAAAACCAAACCAAAGAAATAACAAAAATAAAAGATTTCCATAGCATGCAATAGAGCCTTTCAAAGTATGGAAGCTCACCACTTTAGTCTGACTCAAAACTATCCTTGAATCCAAGTCACTGAGCAGGAGGAATGGTAGTATGGAAAGTTCCTACATCACATGGGGATACAACTCCTAAAGATAGTTAGTGGAGTGAACTCTAGCATTTACTTAGGAAGAAGATAAAATAATGCCAGTAATTTAAAACCAAGGTAAATAACCATATGCAATAATATACATACATATATATATACCGTGTCAGGATAGGGAAATGGGTTTAGCATTTATTTAAAACCTTTAACCTGGGTTGTATCGCTCTACTATATTAAATCCACCCATGGTCTATATGGGTTCACCTCCCTATGATGAAAAGGCCCCAGCGTGTGTTAGTCGAACGAATCAAAGAAAAACCTGAGATTCCCATAACATCTCCCAAAGTATAAAGTGTGACATAATGAACTCAGTGAACAAGACCAAACCTCACATCAGCAAACCTGAGTTTCCAGTTTTGGTTCCCCCAGGAAATCCACCTTCCATGGCTTTGCTAACATAACCCCTTTAAGCCCGTATTAAAACCATTCAAACATAACGAACCATTTATTGAGGAATCTTTTTAATTAGGCATTAACCATTGGTATTGTCATACTAAAATTAGAGCTTGCAAGTCTATCCTTTTATTTTCCATACCAAAGCCATTAAACCAAGTTGACTACAAAATTTCCAATTAAACTAAAATCATGACCATTAAGGACCTTTCAAACCATTCAAAACCAATCAAACCAATTTAGGTTTCATTACCATATTATGCAGTGCAAAAGTTTCAAGATAGTCAAACTATATGACAAGATCATTCTCATTGGCATTTTAAAAAACAAGTTGATTGCATATGACTTCCAAAACCAAAACCAAATATAAATTGATAATTCCCATTCGTTAACGTGTTCAAACCATAATTATAACATTAAAGACCATAAGTAAACAATGGGAAACATTATCAAACCATAAACAACTAAAAACCCCCAATATCTTTTGCAAAACCAAAATAAGTCCATATTAATACCATGAAAACCATACATTAAAACATGCTTTTAGTAGAACTAATAATGAGGGATGAGTTACATACCTTAGACACTAAGGAAGATAGAGAGATTCACTCTTGAAATTCTCTAATTGATTGCCTTGTAGAAACCCTAGCCTTTTCTTTAACAAAGAGATTGAGAGAGATTTTAAGAGTGTTTGAATGAGATTAATAAGTTAATGTATCCCTAAAGGTTTTTTATGTCATAGGGTCAAATAAATTTAAGAGGGGAAATATCTAGAATACCCCCAACATAAAATTTTAGAAAACTCATAGGTGGGTACGGATGGACCCTCTAATACGTCACCATAATATAAAGTGGTACCCTCAAGCTGTCACTAGGTAAGAAAGTTGGACACCATATTTTGTCCAACAGATGACTCCCTTGCCCTACCCGTCACCATACCATACGACTAGTACTATCTAGACATACCCTAAGAAGAACATCAAGGGATAGACACTGGAAAATATACTATTAGACTCTACCCTCTCATTACATCAACATATGACTCATATGGAGCCTACCATACCAAGGACAAAACTTGGTCAGTAACACACCGATAAACATACGACTAGGGTCCCTTGAACCATACCTACACCATACGACTCATATGGTAAGTCGTTAGAAGAGCAATGAGTTCGAAACTCAAGAATTTTTCCAAGGCCAAACTTAGGGTCTTCTATTTTTAAAGTCAATTCCTTAGTTTATAGTATTTGTTGGTAAGAATAGGCAACAGGACATAAACTTTAGTAAAACAACCTTATATTCTAATTCTAACAGTTATAATAGATTCAAAATATTGATTTTAGGCTAGGTGGACATTTGGTTTGGGTCCCAAGTCTTCCATAATTATTTTGGGTCATTGGCCAAAACTTTTAAAAAATGGCTCTTGGGTGTGGGACACATTTTTTACCAACCATGGAAGGAAATTTTGACTGTGCCATTGAGTCTAAAACATCGAATTCAATAGTTTATCATAGTTCATTTATCTATATAGGATTCTGAATGAATCCTGATAGGTTGGTGGAGAATTCAAAAATTACCAAGTCTCCAGCTAGTGCTCGTAGTTACTGCACCCCTCGTAAGAGCCTTCTAGGTTGCTTAAGCAAAGAGGCGCTAAAGCGGCCAGCTAGTTACTTAAGTGACTATGCTTGCCTAGCCCAGGTTGCTTAAGCACGTGGTATGTAAGCAGTGGGTACCACTAAAGCAGCACCTAGATTCAAAGCGGTGATGGCATAAACATCCTATTATCTGCTTAAGCAGTACCTAGGTAGACTTAAATACCCCTTAGCCTAATTTTCTCCTATTTTTCATATAAATTCAAGAGAGAAAACCCCTAGAACTTATGGGAACTTAGGAGAAATACTGATAGGACATTCTGGGTTGTTTGTAAGCTTAAATTACTCATTTATAATCTAAATTCTTGGTAAGTTTTCACCACTTTTATGGTTAATTTCTTATAATTTCCCCAACATCACTAGAATTCTAGTGGGTTGATTGTAGCACTATGTGAGCTCAAATTTAGCCATTCTTAACGGTAAGTGTTCTTTTGGCATGGAGGGATGAATTGATAGTTTTAAAAGTGTGATTCCACAAGTTGGCCCCATATTAGACTTTTACATAATTTTGGACCTGAAGTATGAAAACTCAATATGGGTACTTTGTTCTCATATTGATGAGTAGATTATTATTTTAATAGAATGGTATCTTGCAAAAGTTCTTAAAGGGGAAATTAATATTTAGTGGATTTCATCAGGCTTTTCTTCAGTGTCCAGGTAGGCTAGGTTTACTTTCCTCATAGATTGAGCTAATTAGTAGTATATTTATGATATTACGCTAGATATGGCATGGGAATTTAGTTTTAGAGGTATAATTGGTATAGTTAGTATTATTTAGATTGTTTGGACTATTATGGAACCGTAATTTAGGCACAATTAACTTAGTGATTCAGGTTTAGGTAGAATTGCTAATAGTGGCTTATTAGCATCTATAAGTAAATTTATGTACCTTAGCCTAGTCCAGGTAGAATTTGCCTTGGAATGGATTTAGGGGATTAAAAGTTGCCCCCCCTTTGTCTCACCTTATGCCAAGACTCTTGTTATAGCTTTAAATTGTATATTTTAGAAGAGTTGACGAAACTAGATACTTAATGATTAAATATATTGGTACTTGGGATTTTTTCTAGTTTCGAATCGAGTTCAACATTTTACTGATATTAAGTTTTGGTTAAAGTCTAACCATTTATGATACGAGTATAGGTTCAAATCCTTCAAATGATGATGATATTGAGTTTTGATGAGTCTGGAATTGAGATTTTATTTATGGTATGTTATGGCATGGATAGATTCATGTTTATGGCTTGAGTTATGGTTAATTAATGAAATTTTGATTATTTACTTTCTTGGATCCCACCCTTCGAGCTTATGGGGGCCGCATTGAGCTATTTACTTTTCCTCACTTGTTTTTAGGGTCCAGTATTGTAGTATTAATTATGTTTGCTTTCATATTATATCCATTTTGGTTATGTATTTACAATGTTAAGTATTTTTTCAAGTTTTCCCTTTTACCTTAACTTAGTTTATTTACCTTGCATCTTTATCATACTTATATTTTGATTCAGATAGTTGGCCAATCATGCCTACTGAGTATCCATGGTTTTAGTACTCATACTACACTCTTATACCTCTTTGGTAGAGATCTGAGTACTAGTGGTCGCCGCTAATGTGAAGATCATGTTGCTTAAAGTTTAGAGATGGGGTGATCTCTCAAAGCTGGAGTTGCCTTTTTCTCCTTCTTCTGCTATTACTTAGTCTTCTATTATTTGAGACTGATGTATATTAACTATTACAATACTTATGTTCTTTTTTAATACTGTCTCATGTATAGACACTAATTGGGCATGGGATGTTGTTCCTATTTATCTATATTTTAGACTATTATTATTACTTGAAGTATTGTTGTAAATCTTTACATGAAATTTTTTTGGCTTTTATGCCTTTTCTAGGAAATTAGCCCATTATTTCTATCTTTGAGCTATGGTTTGACTTAGCTACTGGCTGGATAAAGTAGGTTTCATCATGACTTATAAATTTAGTCAGGATAAATTGTTATGAGAGTGCTACGTTCACCAGTATTATTGGTGCATGAGCAAATGTCTAGTAGAGTCCTGCAAATCAAAACAATGACATTTATTTTTATATTTTGGAGGCTATTGGACATTCTTAGGAGTTCTTCACTTCTTTCACTTATTTCATGCTCAGAGTTTGGGTTGATTTCTAAGCATTCCTTTGGTTTAACTCTTTCATCAATAGCTAGGACACGTGCTACTACTATATGAGATAAGGACCCTTATTTCTCAACTAAGGATCTTGTCATAATTTTTGGATTACCTAGAGGTCAAGGACAACCTAGATATGCATCCATAATAAGGTATCAAGATTTGGGGCCTTCACCAGACCCTATTCCTACTCTTGAGACGGAGATTTATCTACTTCAGCCAGCGGTGGGTCAGGGACTAACCTAGGTTCCACTGAGGTTTATCTTATCTTTAGTGAATATGGATACATTGGTTTAGATCTTGAGACTTGTTGATGGTGCATCATCTTATGGTGCAGAATATGCAAATCCGAATGGTACTAGGTGAGGGCGTAGCCTATAGTTATGGCTTTTGGAGTTAAGGTCCCTTATGCATCAGTGGTTGCTCAACTAGTAGTTACTTATTTGGTAGTTGTCCATCTTGATGTGTTTTTCGAGGAGCAGAAGATACTGGGTCAATTCTTGATATTAGCTCTGCCTAGGTTTTTGAATGTACTGAAGAGGATGCTTATGCATTCTTGATTACTTATTTGGGTAGGCTTTGTAATTTGTGCATGCTTAAGTCTTGTCATGTATCTTACAATACTTTTTAGTTAAACTTGGTAGCTCGACACTGGAGGAGATCTTATCTTGATTCCTCGCTAGTTGGATCTCCTCTATTGATATGGACTTAGTTGTTTGAGGTCTTCATGGATAAAGATATGCCTCAATGTCTTAGAGATAGATTGAGGGATTATTTTGTAAGGTTAAAATAGTGCTCTAAGACTCTTATAGGGTATGAGGCTTAATTTCATTTATTTTCTAAACATGCTACATCTATTTTGACTATGGAGTTTGAACGGGTTTTATGTTTTGTTCAGGGATTGAGACTCCCTTTACACATGTCTACACAAAGTTTTATTGTTGCGGGTAGGTTTTTTTTAGGTTTGTAATCATGCTCAGGTTATGAAGGAGATACATCACGAGGCCCAAGAGGCAGCAATAAGAGGTTGTGATATCAGGGTAGTTTAATAAGAACTATAGTGGGTCATGTTTTAGAGGTAGTTATTCTCAGGTTATGTACTCTTCATGTCAGCCTTATCAGCATTAGGTTCAATTTATAGGCCCTTTCATTCTGCACTTTAGATTATCGATGAAGGCTTATTTAGTTTCAGTGACTATTATGGACTGGGTAGTGGTCAGCCTCTGAGGGGTTCATATTTTTTTCATTCTAGTCATGATGGTTATTCCATGTCATCCAAATCTTCTAATTTAATTAAAGTACCTATAAATATTATTGTTGTGGGGTCGTTGGCCATTTCTCAAGAGAGTGCCCCAGTCGTGAAGCGATGGTTCCTTCTACTCAGAGTGTTCCACCAATTAGCGCAGTTCTTCCCCCAGCTAGAGATAGTATAAATGGTCATTGGGGTGGTCCCTAAGTGCTTATAGAGGTCCTCCGATAGGTTGGATAGGAGATCGGTAAGGAGCCCAGCTAGGTGGTAGGTGTGATCAGTTGTATGCCATCCTTTCTTAAACCAATGTTAAGTCTTTAGATATTATTATTATAGGTATGATTTTTGTATGACATTAGATTGATTTTTCTTTATTTGATTTGGGATCCACTTATTCTTATATGTCTTCTTATTATGCCCCACAAGTAGAGTTATCTTGGGATTCTTTATCTGTGTTGTTATGTGAATCTACTCATTTGGGTTATTCTTTAGAAGTTGATTAAGTTTATAGATCATGTATTATGACTTCTTAAGAGTTTGATACTCAGTCTGGTCTTATTGGGTTAGATACAGTAGATTTTGATGTGATTTTGTTCATGGACTTGTTATCCCACTATCATGTGGTCTTATATTTTGTTACTAAGACCACTACCTTATCGATTCCCGGCATACCCCCGATAGTATGGCAGGGGTCTATTAGTCGCAAGCCATCAAAGATTATTTGTTATATTCGGGCTAGGAGGATTCTTTTAAGGTGTTGTGAGTCTTTTCTTACTTATATTCATGATGTTAGTGTAGAGATTTCGTCCTTTGACTCTGTTCCTATAGATCGTGAATTTTCTTATGTTTTTTCTACTAATTTACCTGGCCTTCCTCCTAAGCGTGATATGAAATTTGTTATTGATCTTAAGTCAGGCACCCGACCTATTTCTTTGAAACCTTACCATATGGATCCTACCGAGCTTAAGGTGATAAATTCTCAATTTCAAGATATTCTTGGTAATGGTTTTATTAGGCCGAGTCTGCCTCCTTGGGGTGCTCCTATTTTATTTGTGAAGAAAAAGAAAAAGGATGGTTCCTTGCATATGTGTATTGACTATATGTATCTTATTAAGCTGATGGTGAAGAATATGTATCCTATGCCTTGCATTGATTATTTATTTGAACAACTTCAGGGAACAATGGCATTCTCTAAAATTGACTTAAGGTATGGTTACCATCAGTTGTGGATTCAGGCCAAAGACAGCCTTTAGGACCCGATATGGTCATTATGAGTTATTTTTAATGTCTTTTGTATTGACAATTCCCCAACAACGTTTTGGATTTGATGAACCATTTGTTCATGCCTTATTTGGGTTCTTTTGTTATTGAGTTCATCAACGAGATCCTTATCTATTTTAGGAGTAGAGAGGAACATATGTAGCATTTGAGGATTGTGCTCTAGACTTTAAGAGATCATAAGCTTTTTTTCAAATTCTCAAATTATGAGTTTTGGCTTGAGTCAGTGAAATTCTTGGACATCTGGTGTCTAAGGATGGGATCATGGTGGACTTTCTGAAGATTGAAGCTATTCATGATTGGTCCAGACCTACATCTCCATATGAGGTTTGTAGATTCATTAGTTTGGCTAATTACTATAGATAGTTCATTGACGATTTTGCCATGTTCGCAGCACCGATGAACAGATTAACTCGAAAGGAGGTTTCGTTTTAGTGGTCTAAGGAGTGTGAGTTGAGATTAAGGATGATCAAAGGATTTATCACTTTATCTCCTCATTTGTCTTTTTCTATAAAAATTGGGGGATTCACCGTATATTACGGTATGATCAAAGGATTTCTCACTTTATCTCCTCATTTGTCTTTTTCTATAAAGAGTGGGGGAATTCACCATATATTATGGTGCTTTCGGTGTAGGGTAGGGTAGTTTGTTAATGGAACAGGGTTGAGTTATTGCTTATGTGTTAAGGTAGTTAAAGGTGCACGATAAAAACTACCCCACTTATATTTTGGAGTTGGTAGCGCTAGTTTTTTTTGCACAAGATTTGGAGGCATTATCATTATGGTGTACATTGTGAGATTTTCACAAGTGATCATAGTCTTCAACATCTTATGAACTAGAGAGAGCTTACTTCTAGGAAGCTTAGATGGATGGAGTTGCTTAAGGATTATGACATCTCTATTTTGTATCATCTGGGTAAGCCAAACGTGGTAGAAGATTCCTTGAGCTAGACCGTGGTGAGTATAAGTAGCTTGGCTTCTATGTCAATTTGTCAAAGGTCGAAAGCATAGAACATCCAGACTTTAGAATCCTTGCTGGTTCAACTTGACATTTCAGATCCCAGGAGGATTTTTGCTAGTGTTAAGGCAAGGTCTATCTTATTTCAGCAGATTAAGAGTCTTTAGTTTGAGGATATGAGACTTTGCATAATCCATGATTATGTGTTGAGTGGTGAGTCTGAGAGGGATACCATAGATTTTGAGGGTCTTCTAAAATTTAATGACATTGGTGTTCCAAGGGTTGGTGACTTGATCCAGTCAATTTTGCAAGAGGATCACAACTCCATATATTATATTTACTCAGGTGCAACTAAGATGTATAGATATTTGTAGATCGTTGCCTATGTTTTAAGTAGGTGAAGGTCGAGCATCAGAGACAAGGTGGCTTAATTTAGAGGTTGCCCATTCTCGATTGGAAGTGGGAGCGGATTACCATGAAACTTGTTAGTGGTTTGCCTTGCACATCCTGTAGTTTTGATGGTATTTGGCTCATTATGGATCAGTTGACCAAATTGACATATTTTATTTCTATTTAGATGTCCTTAATACCGAGAGGTTAGCCCGTATCTATGTTCATGAGATAATTCATTTGCATGGTTACCTATATACATCATTTCAGATTGAGGTATAATATTCACTTTTAGATTTTTAAGAGGTTTTCAGGAGGGTTGGGTACTCAACTGGATCTTTGTACAACCTTCAACCCTCAGACCGATAGGTAGTTAGAGCAGACTATTTAAGGTTCTAAGAATATGCTTTGAGCCTATGTTATGGATTTTGGAGGTTAGTGGGAGAAACGTTTTTCTTTCCAGAGTTCGCGTACAATAATAGCTACCATTCGAGTATTAAGATGGAACCCTTCAAGGCTTTGTATGGTAGGCGTTTCTATTTGGGTTATCTAAGATCTCTGAGATTAGACCTGTGGTACTGACTTGCTTCAAGAGTCGTTGGATAGAGTCAGGCTAATTAAGCATAGGTTGAGGGTAGATCAAAGTAGGTAGAAGGCTTATGTGGATCTTAGACTTTGTGCCTTAAGGTTTGGAGCTGGTGATTAGGTATTCCCTCATGTATCACCTATGAAAGGAGTAGGGTGGCTTATGAGTTAGCCTTACCCCCAGATTTTGTTATTCATCATTCGGTTATCCATGTTTCTTTGTTATGGCGGTACATTCCAGATATATCTCATATGCTGATATGAAACTCAACTTAGTTTGATGAGTGGTTGACATTCATGGAGGACCCGGTGCTCACATTGGCCAATAATGTCAGCCAGTTATGCACTAGAGAGATTCCAATAGTTAAGGTTCAAAGAAGACACAGCCCAGTAGAGGAGGCTACTTAGGAGATCGAGAGAGAAATACGGGCCCAATATCCCCACATGTTTGAGGCTTCAGGTATATCATAACCCTTTACTTTTATGGATGAAAGTTCTTTTAATAATAGATGTTATAATGACCCTCTAGGTCAATTTCTACATTTCTGCTCATTTTCCCCATTTGGAGACTTTCTGTTGCTTCCACCAAGTCATTTATGTCTTGTTGGAGTTGACAATTCGGTTATCGGGCAGTTAGTTTGGTTTTTAGAGCCAATGCCTTATTTTGAAGTCTTCATTGGTAAAAATTCAGTCAAACAACCTATGCTAATTTTTATAGTTACAACATCTCCAAAATATTGATTACAGGCTAGGTGGACCTTTGGTTTTGCTCTTAAGGCTTCCGGAATCATTCCTAGCCACAGGCCAAAACTTAAGATAAATGGTACTTGGGTGTGAGACCCATTTTTCGCTAAAAAAACTTTGGATAGAAATTTTAACTGCGCCATTGAGTAAAAATGTCGAATTTGTTAAGGTAGAAAATTTAGTTTTCTTATAGGGGATTCCAAAAGAATCTCGAGAGGTCAGTGGAGACATTGAAAAATATAAAGTCTCCAGTTGCTACACTCAATTGGTGCACCTGCTTAAGCACCCATTGGGTCGATTAAGTGAAGGGGCACTAAAGTGACCAACCTGTCGCTTAAGAGACCAGGCTTTCCTAGTTGAGGGTTGCTAAGGCGAAGCCATCACAACTTAAGTTGCACGAAGAACTCTTAAGAGAGACGTTCAGGCAGTGGGTACCGCTAAATCAGCACTAGGCCACAAAAGTAGTGACTACTTAAGAGGTCTAATGTCTGCTTAAACAGCACCTGAGTAGCCTTAAATACTCCTTAGCCCAGTTTTTTCCTATTTTTAAACAAATTCAAGAGTAGAAAACCCTAAAACATATGGAAACTTAGGAGAAACATTTCTACGAGATTTTGGGGAGTTTATGATCTTAAATTACTCATTTCTTCTACGAATTCTTGGTAAGTTTTCATCAAATCCAAATTTCCCCAAAATTCATAGAATGTTGGTGGGTTGGTTTTAGCACCATGTGATCTTGAAATTTACCTATTCTTTAGGGTAAGTGTTCCTTGAGCATTAAGGTATTCATTGACGGTTTCAAAAGTGTGATTCCATAAGCAGGCCTCACATGGGACATTACGTAATTTTGGATCTAAAGCATGAAATGCAATAAGGGTACAATTGTTCTTATATTGGTGAGTAGATTATGATTTTGATAGCGTGGTATCTTTCAAAAGTTTCATGGAAATGGAAACCAATGATTTAGCAAATTTCACCTCGCTTTTCTTCGGCGTCCAAGTAGGTTAGGTTTACCTTCCTCATAGATTGAGCTAATTCTTAGTATATTTATGATATTATGCTAGATATGGGAAGGGAATTAGGTCTTGGGGGTATAATAGGTATAATAAGTATTATTTAGATTGTTTAGACTATTGTGGAACGATAAATTAGGCATAATTGACTTTCCTATTCATGTTTACGTAGAATTGCTATCTTAGGGCTAATTGTGGCTTATTTAACATCGAGAAGTAGATAAAGATACCTTAGCCTAGTGCTGGGTAAAATTTGCCTAAAATGAATTTTAGGGATTATAAGTAGGCCCCCTTGGCCCACCTTACGCCAAGACTTTTGTTAGCTCCTTGTAGACTTTTTATACATGTTATTCCTTTAAATTGTATATTTTATAGTTGATGAACCTAGTTTATTGATGTTTATTCCATATTGGTACTTGGTAGTTGGTGTTAGTTTCAGATGGAGTCCGGCGTTTCATTGAAATTGAGTTCCGGTTCAAGTCCAACAATTTATGATATGAGTTCATTCAAGTCCAACAAATGTTGATCATATTGAGTTCCAGTTTGAGTATGGCATAAAAATTTTATTTATGTTATGTTATGTCTTGGATGTATTCATGGTTATGGCTTGAGTTATAGTTTATTAATGAAATTCTAGTTATTTACTTTCTTGGATCGGACCCTCCACACTTATGGGGGCTCGCATTGGGTTATTTACTTTTATGTACTTACTAGCTTATGAGGGATATTCTTGTAGTATTAATTATAATTTCTTTCATATTATATCCATTTTGTTTATGTATTTATAGTGTTGGAGCATTTTTCCATATTTTTTCTTTTGCCTTAACTTAGTTCATTTATCTTGCATCTTTATCGTACATATATTATGATTTAGCCAGTGAGAGAATGATGCCTATTGAGTGCATGTGGTTTTGGTAGTCATACTAAACTTTTTTTCCTTTTTGAAGCAAATACTAGTAGACACTGCTGACATTACGATCATACTTCTTAGAGTTCGGAGGCAGGGTGAGCTCTCGAAGTCGGAGTTTCCCTTTTCTCCTTCTTCTGGTCTTACTTAGTCTTTCATGATTTGAGGATAATGTGTATTGACTATTAAAGTACTTATGTTCCTTTTTGCTACTGGCTCTTGTATCGACACTACTAGGTCACGGATGTTGTTGCTATTTATCTATGTTTCAGACTATTATTCTTACTTGAATTATTGTTGTAAATCTTTACATGCAAATTTTCTAGATTTTATGCTTTTTCCACAAATTTAGCTATCACGACCCAATTTAAAAGTCATGATGGCACCTACTCCGTCCAGCCAGCAGGTAAGACAAACCATAACCTGGAGATAAATGCAATGGGTTTACTTGGTGAAAAATGCCCAACTTAGGTGAAAATCAACAACACAATTGATAAATATGTAAAACATTTGACATAGATAAAAATAGTCAATACAAGATACCATCCTACGACCTAATAGAGCTAGTACAAGATCATCTAAAAATAATACAACTTATGACATATAATAGTCAACAACATCTGTCTCGATAACTAAAGACTAAATATCAAGAGATAAAAGGAAATAGGTGACTCTGACTCTAAGATCTTATGCTATCCATGGATATCAATACAACACGATCAACGATCAATAGAGGCAGCTAGTATTTGGATCTACACCAAAAAAGTAAGGAGTGTAGTATGAGTACAAAAACAATGGGTACTCATTAGGCATCATCAGCCGACTAAACTAATTCATGAAGTAAGTATGATAAAATGCAAGATATCATAACTAAGTCAAGATATAGAAATGAACATTAATCATCTCCAATACCACTATACAAAATAAGTAATTTAACTGGAATAAAAATATAACACAAGGAATGAACACATGCCTACATCACCGTGCAATATAAGTAAATAAATCGAAATAATAACATCACACGACATCACATAAGCAATCACGAACTACAAAATTGGCTCCCATATGCCAATTGATGGGGAAAGTAAATAACTCAACACAGACTTTCATATCCTAGAGAGTACCTCAAAGATAGAATAAAGAAACCATTCATCACTTACAAATAACCAACTCGTTATTTACCCATCATTCCATAATTTTCCAATATCTGACAAAGTACCCACATTCTATAATATTAGCATTATTTAAAAACCTCATCATCGTTACTCACTAGTCACCAATTATTAGCCAACCATCTCTTATTAACTCATTCATTTGATTACTAGTCATCGTATAACCTCAAGTCATCATTTAACACTCTTCACCACCTACCTACTAATCACCATTTATTAGATAACCATCATTTATAAACCAACATCATTTATTAACAAATCATCCTTTTTTAACTAATCCTCATTTATCAACTAGTCATTATCATCCACTTAAACAATATCCACCACTAATCTTTATTTATCCCTAATCATCAACTATACCACCTTATAATCATTTATCACTATCGGACTGTAATGTCCCTTCAGGATATTTTCCATATTTTGCTTACTTTTGTTGTTAGAGCTTTTCTGTAGATGCCTCAAGTAATTTATAACTTGTTGGGACTGACAGTTCCGTTACCGAGGAGTTCATTTTGTTTTTAAATCCAATTTTCTATTTTGAAGTCTTTATTAGTTTCAAATGGCCATCGAACAAAATATTTAGTTAAAACATCTTGGTTGAAAATTTTGCCTACACCAAAAGCTCCAAAATATCAATTTTAGGCTTGGTAGAGCCTTGGTTTGGGTTCCGATGCACTCGAGCTCATTTTGACCTATTGACTGGAAAGTTAAAAAATTGGAAATATGGTCATGGGACCCAAATTTGGTTGAAATGACATCGTATGTAAAATCCAGCTTTGCTATTGCATCTAGAATATTGAATTTAGTATGGTTACATAGTTATTTGAGTATATCATATTCCAAATGAATCCAAGGGTTTAGCAGAAACTTAGAAAAAATCCATATTTCAGTAATCATTTGGTGTGGCCCGTGATCGCACATGATGTGCGGGGGTAGTTCAATCACACTAAGAAGTATGGTGATTTCCATATCTACTTTTGTGGGTAGGTTGTGTGATCGTGCACTTGGTTGTGTAATTGCAACACCTGAATACCGCATGGGGTATAAATAGACCCCTTAGGTCATGAATTTGCCTATTTTTGCCTATTCTCATTAGAGTAAAAACCCTAAAAAGAGTGATAACTTGAGTCTTGGGGTGACTTGGGAACTTGATTAACAGATATTTTCATGAATATCTTTGGATTTAAGGTAAGAATCCTTGAAATTCATGCTTGAATTTCTTGATTATTTGACTAAAGCCCCAAATCTTTTAGGACTAAATTTTAACCCAATATTTGGTTGGTTTTAATTAATTTTTGAGGGTTTCAATTTAGTGAGCTTGATATCATGTTAGGTTGGTCTTGGAATATGATTTTTCTTAAGTGGGATCCACATGGGTTTTTGGCATAATTTTTGAACCCAAAGCTTAATAGTGCAATATGGGTATTAATATTATCATATTAATGAGTAGAATGTGTTTTTGATAGCTTAGCATCTTTAAGAGAATTTCTCGTAAGGGAAAAGTCATGGTTTGGTAGTTTGTGAGCTTTCTTTGGCATCAAAGTCGGTCAGGTGTATCCCTTGTTGGATTGAGCTTTGTCATAGTATTCTTATGATATTGTGTTGGATTCGGGATATACTGGATTGATAAAATTAAAGACTTGGTTTTAGTTGGATTGTTTAGGCTAAATTGTAATCATATAGTTGAAACACTTAGATTTTTCCCTTGAACCTTAGTGCATTAGACTTCATTACTCATGTATAGCACGAGACTGCCTTGATTTTCTCTAAAATTATGTAAATTTCTCTAGTTAATCATGCTTAGGGTGAAGTGACCTTAGTTTCTTACACCAAATAAAGGTTGTCTTAGTTGTGATATTGTCTTAGTGGTTGTGTTTTAAAAGAACCTTTACCTTAGGACTTATCATGGATTGCCATACATCTAAGAGTGGATTTAGATATCTTAGCCTAGTCTGGGGTAGAAATTGACTTAGTATGTATTTGGTTGATTTCGAAATGGGCTCTTTGACCCACCATAAGTCAAGATTGATGTTAGTTATCTTGAACCCTTTATACTTTTTTTATATGCTTAGACAGTGCCCTTGTGAGGCAATATTAAGAAATGTAGGTACCTGTTGGTTATGATGATGATGTTACAACTAATGCATAATGATTATGCCATATATATGATGTATTGGTTAAGTTTATGGTGGGCTATTGATTATGCTATTATTGTGGCTATTGATTGGGCTACCAAATATACTAGTGAATGAGATCTTGACTATGATATTGTCGAAACCATAAATTATGTTATGGACCATGCTATGAATAATCTATGGACTATGCCATTGATTAGATATTGTTCAAGCAATTAATCAGGTATCTTCATGCTAATGATAGGCCATTGGATTGGTTATTAATGAGTGATTACTCATGATATTGCTTATAATTATGATCATACTAAGAAATTATGCTGGAAAATATGCTACAACATATTCTTAATGATGGTATTAGAAATTGTGTTGTGAATCTTGTGAGAAATCATGTTTGTTGATCATTTTGGTAAGTCATACCATTCATTATATATAAAATCATAATACTTCATTATATGATTGCTTATTCTATTGATTTTTCCACTAATTATTATTATGATGATATGTTGATATCCAAGAAGGCTGGAGGATATTATGATGATAAGATGGTGCCCAGAATGTCCAGATGATATTATGGCGATCTGATGATGCCTGGTAAGGCTGGAGGACATTGTGATGATATTGATACCCAAAAATATTGTAAGAAGAATATAATGGTATGCCTATGTGTACATCTATCAATTTGAGTTCAGCTAACCCTATGTATGGCAATCATATGTTTATATTCATTTATATGAAATTTGGTTATGTTATTGATATTAGTGATGTTGGTTATAGCCTATAAGTATTAAATATGTATAAAGAGGTATAATAGGTGATTTGTGATGATTTATGATTAGTGATAATTAATGATTTATGATAATGGAGGATTAGCGATAAATGATGATTTGTGGTGGATACCATTTAAGTGGCTAATAATGACTAGATCATAATCGAGGATTAGTTGTTAAATGTGCAATAAAGAATAAATGATGTTATCTTAGTAATGATGATTTCCTAATGAATAATGATTGGTGGCTATGTCTAAATTAGTTGTAAAATGATGAATAGAGGTTATGAGACTAGTGCTCGAATGGATTAGTTAATGAAAAATGGTTAACTAGTAAATGGTGACTAGTGTACATTGATGCTATAGTTGTTAAATAATGATGGTATTAGGGAATGTGAATGCTCTATCTAATGGTTGAAGAGTTGTGATAATGTTGGTAAATACATATTGATGATAATTGTGGAATGATGATCAAAGAACCAGGAAACTTGACTATTGAGTTAATTAATTGTGCTATTCTTCTCTTGAATGTACTCTCGTGTCGTATAGGAGGTTGTGATGAGTTCTTTACTTTTCTACACCAATTGGCGTATGGGAGCTAATTTTTGTAGTTATATTTTCATGTGATGATGCTTATTGATGCTTTAGTTTTTCAAATCGCTTATGCATGTTTCCATAGTGATATTGACATGCACTGATGCCTTATGTTATATTGTTATTTGAGTTTAATTTTTTATTATGTATAGTGATGTTGGAGATGATTCAGGTTTTTTTCTGTACCTTGACTTAGTTTATGCTATCTTGCATTTTATCATTCTTATATCATGATTTAGCTCAGCCGATCAATGATGCCTATTGAGTACCCATTGTTTTGTTACTTTTACTACACTTTTTTACCTTTATGGTATCGATCCATGTGCTAGATGTCGATCGTGTATTGTGTATGTTATCTATTTAGAACACTTGTCTATTTGCATGTTGTTATCTTAAAATTTGGCCTATGTTAGGCATTTCTACGAAATCAACCTGTTGCATTAGTTCCTGGTTATGGTTCATCTCACCTACTAGCAGATTTAGTAGGTGCCATAATTACTCATAAATTGGGTCATGACAAATTGGTATCAGAGCTTAGGTTTCACCTGTATTGTTGGTATAAGAGCCAGTGTCTAGTTGAGTCCTGCGGATCAAAACATTAATGTTTGGTTCCTATCCGAGAGGCTATGGGACATTCGTAGGAGTTCTTCACTTCTTTCACTCATATCTTATTAAGAGTCTAAGTTGGTTCGTAGAGTATTCCTTTGACTTTACTTTTTCACAGATAGCTAGGACACATGCTACCGCAATATAAGATGAGGGTCTTAAGACTAAGCCTAGGAATTGCCTCATGATGTGTTACTAGCTAGGGGCCAGGATAGGCCACCTTCACCAGGTCCTATTCTCGCTTTTGAGCCAGAGGATATTCCGCCCTAACCAGCGGTAGGCCAGGGACCATCCCAGGCTACACCAAGGTTTATTCCTTCTACATTGCTTAGAGATGCATTGATTCAACTTTTAGGGATAGTTGGTTGTACACCATTTGATGGTACACAGTCTACTATTCGAAGTGGTACTGAGATGGGGGAACAGCCTATAGCTGAATCTCGCAGAGTTGAGGTTTCTCCTATATCGATAGTTGCTTAGCCGGTAGTTGCTCTGCCAGTGGTTTCTTAGCTTGCTATGTCTTCTTAGAAGTAGAAGATATTGGGCAAATTCTTGAGATTGTCTCTGCCTAGGCTTTCTAGTGCACAGAGCAAGGATGCATATGAGTTTTTGAATTCTTGTGAGGATAGGTTTTGTGGTTTGGGCCTTTTTGAGACTCGTAGTGTGGATTACACCATATTTCAGCTGGACTTGTCTGCTCGTCATTGGTGGAGAGATTATATGGATTCTAGGTCAGCTGGATCTTTATCCTTATCATGGACTCAATTCTCCAAGATATTCTTAGAGAAGTATATGTTTTGCACCTTAGAGATTGTTTGAGGGATCAGTTTTTTAGATTGGAGCAGGGTTGCATGACATTTTCAGAGTAAGAGGCTCATTCTCATGAGTTTGCTAAACATGGGACTTTTTTTTACACACTGAGTATGAGAGGGTTTGTTGCTTTATTATAGGGTTGAGACTCCCTACTCGTATGTCTACGCAGAGTTAAGTTGCTGCGAGTAGGGTTTTTACTAATGTTTTGAATCATGATAGAGTGATGGGGAGATGCACCATGAGAGTCATGAAAGTCTGATGTGAGGCCCAGTTTTCCGAAAAGATTTAGTGGGATACACATATTTCCCAACCCATAGATGGACGTTCTTAGAGTAGGTATCCTCCATGCCCATCCTATCAAACTCAGAGTCAGCCTAGTCGGTCGATTTAGGCAGCTTTTCAGATTACTGACAAAAGTCAATCTAGTGATAGTGATCTCCCTGATAAGGGTAGTGGTTAGTCTTTGAGGGGTTTATCTTTAGGTTACTCTAGTCATGGTTGATACTCTGATTCAGCCAAATTTGTTGGTTCTGGTTTAGTGCATGTTTCCTATTTTACTTGTGGGCTTTCTGGTTAATATTCACTTGATTGGCCTGGTTGTGTGGCGATTGTTACTTCAGCTCAGAGGGTACCCCCTATTTGAGAAGTTCGTCCCTCAACTAGAAGAGGTTCTTATGGTTGCAGGGATAGTTCCCAGGGTACATAATAAGGTTCTTAGGAAGAAAAAATAGGAGGTCGGTCAGGTGCCCAACCAGTTGGTAGGTGTGTTTAGTTGTATGCAATACCTACTAAACCGGAGGCAGAGACATTGGATACTATTGTTACAGGTATAATTTTGGTTGCCTACGGTATTTCCTTGATTTATTTAATATGGGATCCACTTATTCCTATCTTTTTGCTTACTGTGAACCACGATTGGAGATGACTAGTGATTTATTATCTGTGCCATTGCTCATATCTACTCTGGTGGTTCATTTTTTAGTAGTGGATTGGGTTTTGTGATAATGTGTTGTGACTGTTACTGGTGTTGATACTTATGATCTAATTATTCTAGATATGGTAGAGTTTGATGTGATTCCAGGCATGGACTAGTTATTCTACTATCATGCGGTCATGGATTTTATTGCCAAGACCATTAACTTAACCATGCCTGGTATACCCCTAGTCATATGGCAGGGAGTCGTCATCCACGAGCTGATAGGGATTATATCTTATATGTGTGCTAGTAAACTTATTTTGAAAGCTTGTAAGTCTTATCTCGCTTATATCTATGATACTAGTGTAAAGAGTCCATCGCTCGACTATATTTCTATTATTTGTGAGTTTCCTGATGTGTTTCCTACCTGCTTGCCTGGTATTCCCCTAATCCGTAAGAGTGAGTTTCCTATTAACCTCAAGCCTAAAACCTGGCCTATTTCTATGGCACCTTATGGTATTGCTCCTACCAAGCTTAAGGAGCTAAATTCTCAGTTTAGGATTGTAACGCCCCAAATATGGTACTCGAAACGCTACACGGTGCTCATGACCCCGAAGGACCACAAGCAAACCCATGACTAATATCTGTACCTAGACACTACATAATATACTGTATAAATATGAAAATAAAGGATGAAAGGCTATAAGGTTGAAAACTGTAACAAAACTAATAAAATATAATATCTGGAGGGGGTATAAAATACCCAAGACAACTGAAATAACTATCTGAACATGCTAGTCTGAAAAGCCTTTAACTGAATGAACTGTCTAAATAAGGAGTTGATAGGACATGTCCCCAACTAACTCCAACTACTGAAATAAATTAATTAATGAGATAATAAAGTAATGGTCATGTCCTCGAAGGATGAGGACTCACTGCTAACTCTAACTGCTGAGACTAGAATATTATTGATGCTCTAAAGCTCGTGCTTCTGAACCTATGGTATAAAACACCATAGCATAAATACGTCAGTACATTTAAATGTACTGGTATACATGTGAGGTAGGTTGAATGCAAAGGGTTCACATGCATGAACTATACTAACTGACTGAATAACATGGATGTGAGAATACATACATGAATACATAATCACTATAACTGAGTTCGTGATAACATGATTACTGAATCTGAGTACTGATAACATGAGATACTAATAACTGTATAACTGAAATAACTAATACTGAGCGACTATATCTGACAGTCTAGTTTCTGATGGAACTAGCAGAGTTCCATTCTATTCTGAGTTGACTGGATCTAACAGTCCTAAATTTTGTAGAACTATCTGAGTTCTATTACTGAGATTGAATGATTGTATCTGAAAGTCCTGATCTATAACTAAAACTACGAGAAGTAGTCATCTAACTGACATGCCCCAAATAATGCAATATAGCTGAGTTGGGGTCCAATCTGTAACCCCAATTGGAAAGGTGTCAATACCGCACCACTGGTAAGGACAATCTGTGAGTAACCTTCATATAACAGGTAACTCTAGTAAGAATGGTAGGAACCCTCATAAAACAATTTAAGCCACCTTATATACCCTCATATAACAGGCTAAGATGTCTCAACCTACGCTGGCTACTTAGTTCTGGAATACAAGGATTGCTTCTAAGAATCACACCCTCATATAACAGGTGGGTTCCCATCCTTGGGTTCATTCGGTGCTAATTTTCTGAACATTATTTACTGCACTGAACTGGACTGAGTTAACTGAGTTCCATTGACTGACGGTATACTACTGAGATTACTAAATTTGTGAGATTTCTGAGAATACTGAGTTTACTGAGTTTTCCTAAGTCATATGACTGACTGAATTTCTATGAACATGGCTCGACTGAGAGTATTTTAAAAATAGGACACTAGCTCTAGGCATACAGCTAATTGTCGGGTACAAGTACCCCCAGGACTCAATAGCATGAAACTGACAAAGCATGACTTTCTTGAATACATGACCAACATCAAAATCCATAATACAATAAGTTGGAGATTTCATGAAGTAGAAGTTCTAATGCACCACAAGGGTTACACATATATCCATAATTCATTGAATAAGGTATTTCATCAAACACTTGACATGTATAACTTGTACATGAATAGAGACTTCATATTATTATACTAGTATGGCACTTTTCCTTTACATAGGCATTTAATCAAACACATGGGGAAAATGCTTTGGTTATACAATCATCAACACATCTGATAATCATGGACACATCAATCAACGTGTAAATTTAAGGTTTCATCATGATTATTATGCGAATCACCACATCCTAGGGTCAATCATTGGAGTATGCAGTTTCAAACATGAATCAAAACCCCACAACATTATTAACACAAATTTATATTCAATTTAAATCATGAACATTCATAAATACATAAATCTTGGATTTTGAAAAGAGATTCTTGAGTTTCATGGGTGAAAGCGATTTATAAATCAACACATGACATACCTGGGTTGTGAGTTTGTTGAAGTTCTTGGACTTGAAGAACTTGAATATCTTAGTTTCTTGAAAAAGATTTGTATCTTGTTTCTTGGGGATTATCTTTGAGAGAAAACCCTAATTTGATATTGTAGATGGATAATGAACTTATGAGCCTTGGTTTGATAGAATTAGGGGTTAAAACGGGTGGAAAAGACCCAAAAATCCCCTTTTAAAAATGACTGAACGAACTATGTGATGGTGGGTGTGATGTTCCATCACTGGGTCAACATTCCATTAGTCCTGACCATCGCACCTGGGCAGAATAGGGGGTCACTATCTCTGCTGCGATAGCTTAGGCGATGGTCCATCACTAGCTCGACGGTCCATCAGCCTGAACCATCACCCTTAGGCAAAAGGTGGTCTCACTGCCTCCACCACGATGGTTTGGGCGACATTCCATCACTAGCTCAATGGTCTGTCGGCCCTCATTGTCGCACCTGGGCAGTTTTGACTGCTTTATGTAAAACGGCCATAACTTTTTTTCCCGATACCAGATTTGGATAAAATTTGTATCATTGGAAAGCTAATTCAATTTCCCATATTAAAAAAAGTGAAAATATTAAAAATTCCATGTATATAAAAGTGTATTCATCTTTCAAAGTAAGTTTCTAACATACTTGGGTTGATTTTAAGCTAGGTAAAAGTATGAGGTATTATAAGGATCTTTTTGGTATGGGTGTTATTAGAACGAGTCTACTATCATGGGTAGATACTATATTATTTATGAAGAAGAAAGATATTTCAAGGAATATGTTTTTTGATTATAGGAATCTTAATAAGGTGACGGTGAAGAACCGTTAACCTGTGCCTCGTATTAATGATTTAGTTGACCAGATTAAGGGTACAGCAGTGTTTTCTAAGATTGATTTAAGATCTGGTTATAATCACTTGAGGATTCAGGCTAAGGATGTCCCAAAGATAGCTTTTAGGACCCGTTATGATAATTATTAGTTCTTGGTGATGCCTTTGGTTTGACTAATGCCCCAGCCGCATTCATAAATTTGATGACCTGAGTTTTTAGGCCTTATTTTAACTCTATCATGATTGTGTTCATTGATGGAATCTTTGTGTATTCGAGGAGTATGCACAACATTTAAGGATCATGCTCCAGACTTTGAGAGATCATACATTTTTGCAAAGTTCTCCAAGTGTGAGTTTTGGCTTGACATTCATTGGGCATGTGGTGTCTGAGGAAGTTATTATGGTAGACCCAGACAAGATTGAGGTAATTCATGATTGGGCCTGACCTACATCTCCAACTGAGGTTTAGAGCTTTATTGGTATAGCCAGTTTTAATAGAAACTTTCGAGGGTTTTGCAACTATTTCAACCTCTATGACCAGATTAAATCAGAAGGAGATTCTTTTCTAATAGTCTGAGGAGTGTGAATCGAGCTTTGGAAAGCTCAAGGACTTTCTTACATGAACCCTTACTTTAGCTCTTTCTGTTGAGGGTGAGGAATTCACCGTTTGTGATACTTTTACTATTGGGCTAGGTTACATATTAATGCAGTAGGGTCGTGTTATTGCTTATGCTTCTAGACAACTTAAGGTGAGAGAGCACAACTATGCCACTCATGATTTGGAGTTAGCGATGGTAGTTTTCATGCTTAAGATTTAGAGGCATTATCTTTATGGTGTGCATTATGAAATTTTCACTGATCATTATAGTCTTCAGTATCTTATGACCCTATGGGAGTATAATGCTCAAAAGCGTAGATGGATAGATTTTCTTAAGGACTATGATATTTCCATATTGTATCATCTCAGAATTGCAAATATTGATGTAGATGCCTTGAGTTGCAAGGCAGTAAGTAGGGTAGCTTGGCTTGTATTTTAGTTTCTCAAAGGCCATTAGTATAGGACATTCAGTCCTTAGCTAACTTGATAGTTTTTCTTAATATTTTGGATCCTAAGAGGATTTTGGCTAGTGTGAAGGTGACGTCCTCACAATTTTTAGCAGATTTATGATCATTAGTATAAGTCTAGCACGCTCCACTTTCCTTGAGATCAGGTGTGAGTGGTGAGTCTGAGAGGCACACTATTTATTTTGAGGTTTGATGGTCGTGTTTGTGCTCCTCAGATTAATGGATAATCTTACAAGAGTCTCACAGCTTTAGATATTCTACTCACCCCAGTACATCAAAATGTATACAGATTTGAAATAACACTATTTATGGAGTGGTGTGAATAGAGATATGCTAGATTTTGTATATTTTTTCCTATACAGTAAGTAGGTAAAGGCCTAGCATCAACGGGCAGGTGGATTGACTTGGAGGTTACTTATTCCCCAAGTGAAAATGGTAATGGATTACTATGGATTTTCTTATTGGGTTGCCTCGTACTTCCCATGGTTCGATGGTATTTGTGTCATTGTAGATCGCTAGACCAAGTCAGCACATTTCATTCCTATTCAGATGACTTTCTATAATACCTTGGATTTTGGTCCTCAAATATTTTTTGAATCCTGAGTTTTCCGCCCTGGAAATGACTAATCTGACGATTCATAAAATGTATTGATGGGTTAGGTGACCCTAGTCATAAGGTGTCTATTGAATTGTGTATGATTTGTTGTCTTGGGTATGACTTAAGAATAACAGTCGTAATGACTAATAACGAGTAATTGGGAGGGAATCATAATCAAATAATAAATATAGTAGTTAAGATCTGCTCTGAGTACGAGTGCCTCAATATGAGCCGTAAGTACTTGTTATGAGTTATTAGGTACAAATTGTAGGTGTTTACCCAAGTAGGTGCTATGTTGTCTATAACTAGAACTTATAAGTATTAGGGTCTTATTACAAGTGGTACCAGTGAGTCATAGAGTCAACAGTGTGTAGGGGGTCCTTGATACCATCTTGGTTACGACTCATGGTGACGAGTCGTAAGGGGTGGCTATGAGTCAATAATTGACCAGTAGTCAAGGGCGACACATTTTTAGCTTTTAAGTAAGAGCATTCAGGATATTACTCCATTTATCGAAATTAAAAACCCACGTCTTATGATCACTTTAGGGTGCCATTAGCACTCAAAAACAATCTAAGTATCTTCCCAAACGCTCCAAAAAGGCTCTCAAAATTCCCTCAAGCAAGTCGAGCTAGGCTTTCATCAAGTTGGTCATCTAAGGTCTCAATAGTTAATTTCTCTCCAAATTTTTTGGTGTTTAAGGCATGTTACTCTTCCATCATTGTTAATTTGTTAAAATCATATGTTTTAAATCATTGTTCATGATATGTTTATGATGGTTTTGAAACAAAGGTTGGGGTTTCTGAGTGTTTATGAATTAAACAATGTTTCTCATAGTTTATATATTATTTTCATTCTTAAATTATGGTATTGAACTTGTGAGTGCATAGGCACGATGAATGAACTAGGGAATAGTGATTTTCCCAAACTTATGACTATTTAAGTGGTTAAGACCCTAACCCCATAATGTGAAATTTGTTTTTAATTATGAGAAATATGGGAATTTGTAAAATTGAACTAGTCTTGAACTATTGCATGATATAAAGAGGTATTTGAAATAAAATTGTATGATTTAATGAACAAAGAGAGTCGGTGTTTCCCCCTCCTAGTATTAATGAAAAAGGGAGTTGTTCTCCCCAAGTTAATGGAAATTGTTTAGGCATGTTATTATTACCTTCCATGTGCACTTGGTATGATGATACCAAAATGTGTATTTTGGTTCAATGAATGGGATTGTGTGATAAATGTTTTAATTAGGCTTTAATAAGGGTTGTGTAGCTAAGTCGTAAAAGTTGAGGTCCGAGTGATCGATACTGGAAACCACATTTGACGATACGGGGGTCAAAATGAATAGGGAGGTTTGAGTCCTCATTATTATCTCATGATTAGAGAGGTTCGAGTCCCTCATAAATCATCACATGATCGGGTTCTTAAGTCACCTTAGTATATTATTGGGAGGTTCGAGTCCCCCAGGAAGATATATGAGATTATTCTCCAATTTGTATGGCAACACGCACTGGGGCTCGACTAGAGGGTAAGAGCTGGGGCCCAATAGCCCTGGGTACATATTATAACGGTTGAGCTACACAATCTAGGCTATTTTTTTTGAAGTGAATGTTAAACCTTGTTCCCTATCCCGATATATAATATAAATAAATATGAGAGGTCGAGTCCCCATGCATATATATGAGATTATGCTCAAGTTTATGCAGCTACACACACTAGGGCCCGACTAGGGGGTAAGAGTTGGGGCGCATATATCCCATAGGTACATGTTATGACAGTTAAGTTACACAATCTAGGTTAAAGTTTATAAAGTGCATATTAAGCCTTATTCCTTTCCTAACATATGATATTTATAAATATGTTTATGCATTCAATTATGCGTATTAGGTTTGAATTATTTAGAACTATTGACTATGTCATTATGTTATCCTATCCTTGAGTTTCATACTAGCGCTCAAACTGCTAATCATCTTTGGGCACTGTATCCCTACACGATGCAAAAATTGGTCATACTTGCACTCCTCCTGCTCAGTTATTGGGATTTGGGATCAGTTCATGAGTTGATATTGAAGTGGTGAGCTTCCATACTTCAAAAGAATACATTTTATGTTTTTGTCTCAGACTATTTAGATATTTTTTCTATAGTCGAGGGCATGTCTTGACACTTTATGGATATTAAGTTTTGGTCTATTGTTAGAAGTCTTTGTTTGGATTACTATAGTTATTAAGTGGTGTTAGTCGGTTGGTTGGCCGGTCATCAGTTGTCATTTATTGATATATTTTTTTTTCATTTAGGTACATGGGGTGATCTTCGGTCTATATGGGACTTGAGATACCCATTATGACTAGGACGTGGTTTGAGACGTGACAAAGATAGTATTAGAGCCTGGGTCTGGTATCATTGGGCATGCAATGAAGTCGTGTCAAGTAGAGTGTCATTTATGGGTATGTAGCGCATCACACTTATAAGAGAGAGGCATGAGGCATTTAGGAATGTTTCCATTTCTTATTTTTATATTTCAACCTATAGAGTCTAAGGTCTTAAAATTTTCTTGAATTTCTGTGAGTTTGCTTTTCATATCATGCCTTCCCAAAGATCATATGCTTGCGAAAACTCTTCAGTCCCATCTAAGGACAATATGGATGGAGATCGTCCAACCACAGGAGTTTAGACCCGGTCTAGGGTCACTATTTCTGATATCCCTGAGGGAGCTCCATCGATTCCCCTATCCCTCATTAGGCACCTTGAGCTAATGTGTCTAATTATTAGTTTTGCCAGTCGATTCATTTGCTTACCTAGTTGGTGGCCTCTCAGATTGAGTGTGTTGCTTTTGTTCCCCCATCATCTGAGGCCACTAAGTTTGGCCAATTCATGATGTTGAGTCCTATTTTCACTGGCTCTAAAGTTGAGGAAGATCCTCTAAACTTTATTGATGAGATGGAAAATGTCTTCTGCGTGATGCATACTATAATGTGGAGGGTGTGGAGTTTGCTGCTTATCAATTAAAGGATGAGGCAGACCAATGGTAGGAGGAGTGAGACCTGTCTGAGGGTGATGATGCTGAGTCCGCTTTGTAGAATGATTTTTCTAGTACTTTCCTTGAGTGTTTCTTTCCTTGAGTGTTGAGGGAGGCAAACACCAAGGAAATTATGAATCTGAAATAAGGTAGGATGTCAGTAAACGAGTATGCCTTTCAATGTCCTCACCTATCGTGTTGTGCCCCTAAGAAGTTTACTTCAGGGTTTTCCCAGGAGTTGATCTTGGAAAGCAAGGTAAGACTTGTTAAACAAGGAAATGGACATCTCTAGACTTGTGATGTATATGCAACAAGTGGAGATAGTAAATAAGAAACAAACGGAGATGAGTGAAAGGCAGAATAAGAAGTTTTACTATTCAGATTAAGGTGGAGGTCAGCAATAAAGAGGTAGAGACGGTGGAAAGTGGTCTAAGAAGAAGTGAGGAAATTGTCATTCTTACTCTACGGCAACTGCTCCTTATCCATAATCATTGGGTGATTGTTATTCTCATTATGATAGTGGGTTTAGAGCATCAGGAGCCTAGTTGCAAGCTAGTGTTGCTCATTCAACTCCGTCATATCCTCCTTACAAATGTTATGGTCAAGTACATCATGAGTTTTGCGATAAAGAGAGTAATAAGTTCTTTAAATGTGGTCAGACTGGTCAACTGCAGAGGTATTGCCCTTTTAAGGTTGTTTCTTTAGAAAATAAGACTCCTGTTGCTACTATATTTTCTCCTAATCCAAATATTTCTACCTCTACTTCTGGCTCCAACACTGGTCAGAACTGTCTGTATGTTATTTCTACTCGCAAAGATTCTAGGTATCCCTCGATGTTGTTACTGGTACGCTTAAACTTTTTTCTCGCAATGTATATTTTCTATTTGATCCTGGGTCTACTCTCTCTTATGTGACCCTTTATGTGGCTATTCATTTTGGTTTTGATCCTTAGTGTATTCTCGACCATTTCTCTATGTCCACCCAGGTGGGTGACTCTATTATAGCTAGATAAGTTTATAGGGGTTGTGTGATGTCGGTTCATGGTATGAAGACCTTGGTTGATCTAATAAGATTGGACATGTTAGATTTTAATGTGATTTTTGGGATGGATTGGTTGCATTCGTTCTATGCATCTCTCGATTGTCAGACCTAAAGGTTCAATTTCCTTTTTCAAATAAGTCAATAATTGAATGGTAAGGTAGTTCCCTAGTGCCTAAGAGAAGGTTTATATCATATCTTAGATCCCAGAAATTAGTTTCCAAAGGCCTCTATAACTTAGTGCATGTTAAGGATTCTAGTTTCGAAGGTCATTCTTTGCAAATTGTCCGTGTGGTCTATGAATTCTGCGAGGTGTTCCCCGATGATCTTCTTAGTGTTCCTCCTAATAGGAAAATTGATTTTTGGATTGATCTTATTTTGGACGCTCATTCTATTTGTATTCCTCCTTATAGTATGGCTCTAGCTTAAGTTGAAGGATCTCAAGGAGCAATTGAATGATCTATTTGATAAGGGTTTTATCCATATTAGTATTTATCCATGGGTTACTCTTATCCTCTTCATGTGTAAGAAGGATGGTTCGCTTTGGATGTGTATTAATTACTGCCAACCCAATAAAGTTACCATAAAGAATAAGTATCCACTTTCGAGGATTGATGATCTCTTTGATTAACTTTAGAGTGCTAAGTTCTTTTCCAAGATTGATCTTCGGTTTGTGTACCATCAGTTGAAGATTAGGGAGGTGGATATCCCTAAGACAGATTTTCAAATGCGATATGGTTATTTTAAGTTCTTGATAATGTCCTTTGGTTTAACCAATGCCATGGCTGTGTTTATGGATCTTATGAATTAGGTTTTCCATCTGTTCTTTGATTTGTTCGTGATTGTCTTTATTGATGATATTTTGGTAAATTATAAGAGTAAGATAGATCATGTCGATTACCTCCGTCTTGTTTGCAAACCCTAAAGGATCAGTAGTTGTATGCAAAGTTTTCTAACTTTCAGTTCTTGTTAAATGCTACGACATACCTGGGTCATGTTGTTTTAAGTAAAGGAATCATAGTGGATCCACAGAAGGTTGTGGTGGTTAAGAAGTTGCCTAGACCATGATTCCATCTGATATTCAGGTCTTTTTAGGTTTAGCCGACTACTATAGAAGGTTTGGGGAGAGTTTCTCTTCTATTACGGCCCTGTTGACTAGGTTGACTCAAATGATAGTGAAATTCTCTGGTCTAATGCTTGTATAGGTAATTTCGAGAAGCTGAAGAATAATTTGACTCCGGCATCGGTCTTGACTCTACCTGAATGCACTGAGGGTTTTGTTATCTATTATGAGGCATCTAGGGTGGGATTTGGTTAGGTGTTGATGTAGCATGGCAACGTGGTCGGTTCATACTTCCTATGGTTTCGATGGTATTTGGATCATTGTAGATTGCTTGACCAAGTCAGCATATTTCATTCCTATTCAAATGACTATCTATAATACCCTTTTTTTGGTCCTCGAAAATTTACTGAGTCTTGAGCTTTCCACCCTGGCAATGACTCATCTTAAGAGTCTTAACATGTCTTGAAGGGTCAGGTAACCCTAGTCGTGTCTAATGAATGGTGTATGAGTTGTTATCTTGGGTATGACTTGGGGATAAGAGTTGTAAGGACCGATAAGGAGTCATTAGGTGGGAATCGTAACCAAATCAGAAATGTAGTAGCTAAGGTCTGCTCTAAGTACTAGTGCCTTACTATGAGCCGTAATGACTTGTTACGAGTTGTTGGGTGCAAACTGTAGGATTTCTATTATTTACCTAATTGGGTTCTACGTTGACTACGACTCATAGGGTCTCATTACGAGTGGTACCAGTAATTCATAGGGTCAATAATATGTGGGGGTCGTAGAGACTGTCTTGGTTATGACTCATGGTAACAAATCTTAAGGAGTGGCTATGAGTCACTGATTTACCTGTAGTCAAGGGTGACACCTTTTTGGCCTTTAAGTTAAAGACATTCTGGACATTTCCCCTTTTACCCAAATTAAAACCGACGTCTTATAATACCTTAGGGTATTATTAGTACATAGAAACAATCTAAGTATCATCTAAAACACTACAAAAAGGCTCTTTGAATTCCCTAAAGCAAGTCAAGCTAGGGTTTCATCAAGTCAGTCATCTAAGGGCTCAAGGGTCAATTTCTCTCCAAATTTCTTGGTGTTTAAGGCATGTTACTCTTTCATTGTTGTTAATTTGTTAAAAACATGAGTTTTAAATTATTGTTCATGGTGTTTAAGGCAAGTTGGATTGATGAAATTAAAGGCTTGGTTTTAGTTGGATTGTTTAGGCTAAATTATAATTATATAGTTGAAACACTTAGCTTTTTTCCTTGAACATTAGTGCATTAGAATTCATTACTCATATTTAGCATGAGAATCCCTTGGTTTGCTCTTAAATTAAGTAAATTACTCTAGTTAATCATAGTTTGGGTGAAGTGGTCTTAGTTTCTTACATCAAAGAAAAGTTGACTTAGTTGTGATATTGGCTTAGTGGTTGTGTTTTAGAAGAACCTTTACCTTAGGACTTATCATGGCTTTCCATACATCAAAGAGTGGATTTAGATACCTTAGCCTAGTCTAGGGTAGAAATTGACTTAGTATGAATTTCGTGGATTTAGAAATGGTCTTTTTGACCCAAAATAAGTCAAGATTGATATTAGTTATCTTGAACCCTTTATACGTTTGTTATATGCTTAGACAATACCCTTGTGAGGCAATATTGAGGAATGTTGGTACTTGTTGGTGATGATGATGACATTACAAGTAATGCCTAATGATTATGCCATATGTACGATGTATTCTTTAAGGTTATGATGGGTTATTTAGTATGCTATTATTGTGGCTATTGATTGGGCTACCGAATATACTATTGAATGAGACCTTGACTATGATATTTTTAAGGCTATAAATTATGTTATGGACCATGCTACGAATAATCTATGGACTATTCCATTGATTATCTATCGCTCAAGCAATTGAAGGTATCTTTATGCTAATGATAAGCTATTGGATTGGGTATTAATGAGTGATTGCTTTTGATTATGATCATGCTAATAAATTATGCTAGAAAACATACTACAATACATTCCTAATGATGGTGTTAGAAACTATGCTATGAATCTTGTGAGAAATCATGCTTGTTTAAAATTTTGGGAAGTCATTCCATTCATTATGTGTAAAATCATGATACTTCATTATATGTTTGCTTAATCTATTGATTTTACCACCAATTATTAATATGATGATATGTTAATGTTCAGCAAGGCTGAAGGATACTATGATGATATGATGGTGCCCAGAAAGTCCAGATGATATTATGATGATATGATGATGCCCGACAAGTCCAGAGGACATTATGATGATATTGATACCCGAAAATGATGTAGGAAGAATATATCGATATGCCTATGTGTACATGTATCGATTCGAGTTATGTTAGCCCTATGTATGGCAATCATATGTTTACATTCAATTATATGAAATTTGGTTATGTTGTTGATATTAGTGTTGCTGGTTATAGCCTATAAGTGTTAAACGTGTATAAAAAGTATAATAGGTGATTTGTGATGATTTGTAATTAGTGATAATTAATGTATTTATGATATTGTAGGATTAGGGATAAATGATGATTTGTAGTTAATACCATTTAATTGGCTAATAATGACTAGTTGGCAATCGAATATTAGTTGTTAAATATGCAATAAATAATAAATGATGTTATCTTAGTAATGATGATTTTTTAATGAATAATGTTTGGTGGCTATGTCTAAATTAGTGGTTAAATGATGAATAGAGTTTATGAGGACTAGTGCTTGAATGGATTAGTTAATAAAAAATGGTTAACTAGTAAATGGTGACTAGTGTACATTGATGCTATGACTGTTAAATAATGTTGGTATTATGGAATGTGAATACTCTATCAATGGTTGAAGAGTTGTGATAATGTTGGTAAATAGTATATTGATGATAATTGTGGAATGATGCTCAAATGACTAGGAAAGTTGACTATTGAGTTGATTAATTGTGTTATTCTTCTCTTGAGTGTACTCTCTGATCATATGGGAGGTTGTGATGAGTTCTTTACTTTTCTACACCAACTGGCGTATGGGAGCTAATTTTGTAGTTATATTTTCCTATGACGATGCTTATTGATGCTTTAGTTTTTCAAATCGCTTACGTATGTTTCCATAGTGATTTTGACATGCATTGATGCCTTATGTTATATTGTTATTCGAGTTTAATTGCTTATTATGTACAGTGATGTTGGAGATGATTCAGGTTTATTTTTGTACCTTGACTTAGTTTATGCTATCTTGCATTTTATCATTCTTATATCATGATTTAGCTCAATCGATCGATGATGCCTACTGAGTACCTATTGTTTTGTTACTTATACTACACTTCTTTACCTTTGTGGTGTTGATCCATGTACTAGATGTAGCCTTTGACCGTTGTACGTGCAGAGTTGATATTTGTGAGATTGGGTAAGCTCTTGGAGTTTTGTGTTTCCTATTTCCTTCTATCTTATAGTTAATCAGTCTTTTGTATTGAGACAGATGTATTGACTATATTTTAAGTCTTTTGGGTTGTATTATTTACATTAGATTCTCTTCTACGGACTCTACCAGGTCATGGGATTGGTATCGTGTATTTTCTATGTTATCTATTTAGAATATTTGTCTATTTGTATGTTGTGTTCTTGAAATTTGGCCTATGGTGGGCATTTCCTACTGAATCAACCCGTTGTATTAGATCCTGGTTATGGTTTATCTTACCAACTAGCTGATTTAAAAGGTGTCATAATTACTCATAAATTGGGTTATGAAAAATTAGTATCAGAGCTTAGGTTTCACCTATATTGTTGGTACAAGAGCAAGTGTCTAGTAGAGTCCTGTGGATCAAAACATTGATGTTTGGTTCCTATCTTCTGGAGGCTATGGGATATTCTTAGGAGTTTTTCACTTATTTCACTCATATCTTGCTAAGAGAATAAGTTGGTTTGTAGAGTGTTTCTTTGACTTTACTCTTTCATAGATAGCTAGGACACGTGCTACAGCTATATGAGATGAGGGTCTTAAGACCGGGCTTAGGGATTCTACTCTTATTCATGGATAAACTAGTGGTCATGGACAGCCTCGTGATGTGTTCCCAACTAAGGGCTAGGATAAGCCGCCTTCCCCAGGTTCTATTCCCTCTTTTAAGCTAGAGGATATTCTGCCCCAGCAAGCAGTAGGCCAGGGACTAGCCCAGGCTTCACTAAGGTTTATTCCTTCTTTATTGCTCAGAGATGAATTGATTTAACTTTTGGGGAAAGTTAGTTGTACGTCATTTAATGGTACACAGTCTACTAATCGGAGTTATACTGAAGCAGGTGCACAGCCTGTAGTTGTGGCTTGTGGAGTTGAGGTTCCTCCTATATCAGTAGTTGCTCAGCTGGTAGTTTCTCTGCCAGTGGTTGCATAGCTTGATATGTCTTCTTAGGAGCAAAAGATGTTGGGCAGATTCTTGAGAAAGGCTCTGCCTAGGTTTTCTAGTGCACCGAGCAAGGATGCATATGAATTTTTGATTTCTTGTGAGGATAGGTTTCGTGGTTTGGGCCTTTTTGAGACTCGTAGTATGGATTACACCATATATCAGCTGAACTTGTCTGCTCGTCATTGGTGGAGAGGGTTTATGATTTTTAGGCTATCTGGATATTCATTCTTATTATTGACTCAGTTCTCAGAGATATTTTTAGAGAAGTGTATGACTTGTAGCCTTAGAGATTGTTTGAGGGATCAGTTCTCTAGATTGAAGCAGCGCTCCATGATATTTGCAGAGTATGATGCTCATTTTTATGAGTTGGTTAAACAGGGGACTTTTTTTACACACTGAGTATGAGAAGGTTTGATGCTTTATTAGTAGGTTAAAACTACCTATTCATACATCTACTCAGAGTTTAGTTGTTGTATGTATATTTTTTGCCAATGTTTCAAATCATGATAGAGTGATGGAGGAGATGCACCATGAGAGTCGTGATGGCTGTGATGAGAGGCTCAGGTTTCAGGGAAGTTTCAGTGAGATCCATCATATTTCCCAACCCAGAGATGAATGTTATTAGAGTAGGTATCTTCCATGCCCATCCTATCAGACTTAGAGTCAGCTGATTCAGGTATCTCTTCAGATTACAGACGAAGGTCATTCTAGTTCTAGTGATTACCCTAGTAAGGGCAGTGGTTAGTCTTTAAGGGATTTATCTTTTGGTTACTCCAGTCATTGTGGTTACTCTGAGTCAGCCAGATTTGTTAGTTCTGGTTTAGTGCATATTTCCTATTTTACTTGTGGGCATCCTGGTCAATATTCATGTAATTTCCCTAGCTGTGTGGCGATTGTTGCTTCAGGTCAGCAAGTACCCCCTATTAGAGCAGTTTATCTCTCAGCTAGAAGTCTTCTCATAGTCAGAGGGATAGTTTCCAGGGTACTCAATAAAGTTCTCAGGCAGGCAGGATAAGAGGTCAGTCGGGTGCCTAGCCAGGTGGTGGGTGTATTTAGTTGTATGCGGTACCTACTAGAGCCAAGGCAAACTTTGGATGCTATAGTTACAGTTGCAGTTTTGGTTGTCTCTGATCATCCCTTGATTTATTTAATTTGGGATCCACTTATTCTTATATTTTTGCTTACTGTGATCCACGATTAGAGATGACTAGTGATTTATTATCTGTGCCATTACGTATATCTACTCCCATGGTTCATTCTTTAGTAGTGGATTGAATTTTGAGATCTTGTGTTGTAACAGTTACTAGTGTTGATACTTATATTGATCTTATTATTCTAGATATGATAGATTTTAATGTGATTCTAGGCATGGATTGGTTATCCCACTATCATGCGGTCATGGAATTTATTGCCAAGACCGTTAACTTAGCCATGCCTGGTATACCTTTAGTCATATGGCAGGGAGTTATTAGCCGCGAGCTCATTGGGATTATATCTTATATATGTGGTAGTAGACTTATTTTAAGAGGTTAGGAGTCTTATCTCGTTTATATCTGTGATACTAGTGTGAACAGTCCATCGCTCGACTATATTTTTATTATTTACGAGTTTCCTAATGTGTTCACTGTCGACTAGCCTGGTATTCCCCCAATCCGTCGAGTTTGCTATTGACCTCAAGCCTAAAACCCGACCTATTTCAATGGCACCTATCAAGCTTAAGGAGCTAAATTCAAAGCTTTAGGATCTTCTTAGTGAGGATTTCATTAGACCGAGTCTGTTATCGTAGGTATCTTCTATATTATTTATGAAAAATAAAGATGGTTCAATGCATATGTTCATTGATTATAGGAAGCTTAATTATGTGACGGTGAAGAACCATTAACCTGTGCCTCATATTGGTGATTTAGTTGACCATCTTTAGGGTGCGGTAGTATTTTCTAAGATTGATTTGAGGTCTGGTTACCATCAGTTGAGGATTCAGGATGAGGATGTCCCAAAGATAGCTTTTAGGACCAGTTATGATCATTATGAATTCTTAGTGATGCCTTTTGGTTTCACTAATGCCCCAGCGGCGTTCATGGATTTGATGAACCAAGTATTTAGACCTTATTTGGACTCTATCATGATTATGTTCATTGATGGAATCCTTATGTATTCGAGGAGTAGTGAGGAACATGGAAATATTTGAGGTTCATGCTCCAGACTTTGAGAGATCATACGCTTTTTGCCAAGTTTTCCAAGTGGGAGTTTTGGTTTGAGTCAGTGACATTCCTTGGGCATGTGGTATCTAAGGAAGGTATTATAGTAGACCTAGACAAAATAGAGGTAATTCATGATTAGGCCTAACCTACATCTCCAACTGAGGTTCAGAGCTTTATTAGTTTAGCCAGTTTTTATAGAAACTCCATCGAAGGTTTTTCTACTATTTCAGCCCCTATGACTAGATTGAGTCGGAAGGAGATTCCTTTTTAATGGTCTGAGGAGTTTGAATCGAGCTTTGGAAAGATCAAAGACTTTCTTACATTAACCCTTATTTTATCTTTTTCTGTTGAGGGTAAGGAATTCACTGTGTTGTGATATTTCTAGTGTGGGACTAGGTTACATATTAATGCAGCAGGGTCATGTTATTACTTATGCTTCTAGACAACTTAAGGTGCAAGATCACAACTACATTTCTCATGATTTGTAGTTAGCAATGATAGTTTTCACACATAAGATTTGGAGGCATTATCTTTTTGGTGTGCATTATTATATTTTCACTGATCATTGCAGTCTTCAACATCTTATAACCCAATGGGAGTATAATGCTAGATAGCAAAGATGGATGGAGTTTCTTAAGGACTATGATAGTTCAATCTTGTATCATTCGGGCATGGAAAATATTATTGCAGATGTCATGAGTCGCAAGGCAGTGAGTATGGGTAGTTTGGTTTGTATTTCAATTTCTCAGAGGTCGTTAGCGTGGGACATTCAGTCCTTAGATTACTTGATAGTTTTTCTTGATATTTTGAATCCTTGGAGGATTTTGGCTTGTGTAAGGGAGGTCCTCACTATTTAAGCAGATTCATGATCATCAGTGTGAGGTTAGCAAGCTTCAATTTCTTCGAGATCAGGTGTAAGTGGTGAGTCTGAGAGGCACACTATTGATTTTGAGGGTATTTTAAGGTTTGATGGTCGTATTTGTGTTTCTTAAATTGATGGATTAACTTATATAATCTTGCAGGAGTCTCTCAGCTCTAGATATTTTACTCACCCCAGTACATCAAAGATGCATAGAGATTTGAAACAACACTATTGGTAGAGTGGTATGAAGGAAGATATGGTAGACTTTGTACCCTGTTTCCTATGTTATAAGTAGGTAAATACCAAGTATCAACGGCTCGGTGGATTGATTTGGAGGTTACCTATTCCCCATGTGAAAATGGGAATGAATTACTATGGATTTTATTAGTGGGTTGCCTGTACTTCCCATGGTTCCAATGGTATTTGGGTCATTGTAGATCGCTTGACCAAGTCAGCATATTTCATTCCTATTCAGACGACTTTCTAGAATACATCAGGTTTTTAGTCCTAAAAGATTTTCTAAGTCCTTAGCCTTCTGCCCTAGAAATGACTAATCTGACGAGTTGTAATATGTCTTGATGGGTCAGGTGACCCTAGTCATAAGGTGTCTAGTGAATGGTGTATGAGTTGTTATCTTGGGTATGACTTGAGGATAAGAGTCGTAAAGATTGATAACGAGTCATTGGGAGGGAATCATAACCAAATCAGAAATGTAGTAGCTAAGATCTACTCAGAGTATGAGTGCCTTACTATGAGCCGTAAGGACTTGTTATGAGATGTTGGGTGAAAATTGTAGGATTTCCAGTGTTTACGTAACTGGTTCTGCTTTGATAATGACTAGAACCTATGAGTCATAGGGTCTTATTACAATTGGTACCAGTGAGTCTAGGGTCAATAGTGTGTGGGGGTCCTTGAGACTGTCTTGGTTACAACTTATGGTAACGAGTCGTGAAGAGTGGCTACGAGTCACTAATTGACCCATAGTCAAGGGTGACACTTTTTTAGCTTTTAAGTTAAGGGCATTCTGGATATTTCTCCTTTTACCCGAATTAAAACCCACTTATTATAACCCATTTAGGGTGTCATTAGCACTCAAAAACAATCTAAGTATCTTCTCAAACACTCCAAAAAGGCTCTCTGAATTCCCTCAAGCAAGTCAAGCTAGGGTTTTATCAAGTTGGTCATCTAAGGGCTTAAGAGTTAATTTCTCACCAAATTTCTTGGTGTTTAAGTCATGTTACTCTTCCATCATTGTTATTTTGGTAAAAGCATACGTTTTAAATTATTGTTCATGAGATGTTTCTGGTGGTTTTGAAATAAAGGTTAGGGTTTTTGAGTGTTTATGAATTGAACAATGTTTCTCATGGTTTATATATGATTTTATGCTTTATATTATGGTTTTGAACTTGTGAGTGCATGAGCATGGTGAATCAACTAATGAATTGTGATTTTCCAAAACTTATGGCTTTTTAAGTGATTATGACCCCAACCCCATAATATGAAATTTGTTTTTAATTATGAGAAATGTGGGAATCTATAAAATTGAACTAGTCTAGAACTATTGCATGATATAAAGAGGTATTTGAAATAAAATGGTATGATTTAATGAACAAAGGGAGTTGGTGTTTCCCCCGCCTAGTATTAATGACAAGGGGAGTTGTTCTCCCCAAGTTAATGGAAATTGTTTTGGAATGTTATTATTACGTTGCAAGTGTATTTAGTAAGACGATACCAACAATGTTTGCCTAATTGTGTATTGTGTTTCAATGAATGGGATTGTGTGGTAAATGTTTTAATTAGGCTTTAACAGGGGTTGTGTAGCTGAGCCATGAAAGTTGAGGTCCGAGTGATCGATACTGAAAACCTCATTTGCCAATGTGGGGGTCAAAATGACCAGGGAGGTTCGAGTCCCCCTTATTATTATTTCATGATTAGGGAGGTTCGAGTCCCCCATAAATCATCACATGATTAGGTTCTTAAGTCACCTTAGTATATGATTGGGAGGTTCGAGTCCCCAAGGAATATATATAAGATTATTCTCTGGTTTAAACGGCTTCACACACTGGGGCCCGACAAGAAGATGAGAGTTGGGGACTATATAACTCGCGGGTACATATTATATGGTTGAGCTACACAATCCAGGCTAAAGTTTTTATAGTTAATGTTAAGCCTTATTCCCTATCCCCGCATATGATATATATAAATATGAGAGGTTTGAGTCCCCCATGTATATATATCAGATTATTTTCTAGTTTTATGAATACACGCACTAGGGCCCAACCAGGGGGTAAAAGTTGTGGCCCATATATCCCATGGGTACATGTTATAATGTTTCATCTACACAATCTAGCCTAAAGTTTTTAAAGCTCATATTAAGCCTTGTACCCTTTCTTGGCATGTGATATTTATAAATGTGTTCATGCATTTGATTATGCACATTGGTTTTGAATTATTTGGAACTGTTGACTATGTCATTATGTTATCCTTATCCTTGATTTTCATGCTAGCGCTCAAATTGCTAATCATTCTTTGTCTCTATATCCCCATGTGATTTAGGTATTAGTCATACTTACACTTCTTTTGTTCAGTTATTAGGATTCAGGATCATCTCATGAATTGACATTGAAGTGGTGAGATTCCATACTTCAAAAGGCTACATTTCATATTTTGGTTTCTTATGTCTCAGACTGTTTAGACTTGTTTTGTCTATAGTCGAGGTCATGTCCCTACACTTTATGGATATTCAGTTTTAGTTTATTGTTAGAAGTCCTTGTTTGGATTACTATGGTTATTGGGTAGTATTGATTGGTTGGTTGGCCGATCTTTGGTTGTTGATGATAGTTTTGCTTTAAACCTTTCTTTAGATATTGCAAGCTATCTTATTATATGTTTGAAATTCACCTGACCCTGGTATGATCTTTTTTGTTCGGTTAGGTTTAGGGGGTGATCTCCGGTCTATATGGTACTTGAGAAACCCATCACGGCTAGTCTGTGGTTTGAGTAGTAACAAAGCTAGTATCAGAGCCTAGCTTTGCTGTCATTGGGTATGCAACGAAGCCGTGTCGAGTAAAGTCTCATTTATGGGTATGTAGCACATCACACTTATAAGGGAGAGGCATGAGGTATTTAGGAATGTTTCAATTTCTTATTTTTCTATTTCAACCTATAGAGTCTAAGGTCTTTAATCTTTTCGAATTTCCATGTGTTCGCTTTTCAGATCATGCCTTCCAAAAGATCTGAAGCTCGTGGAAACTCTTCTATCCCATCTAAGTATAATGTCGACGGATCTCATCCAACCTTAGGAGTTTAAACCCGGTCAAGGGTCGCTACTTCTGATAGCACTGAGGGAGCTCCGTCGGTTCCCCCTATCCCTTCTCAAGCACTTTGAGCTGATGCATCTAATTCTATGTTTTCCTAGTCGATTCATTTGCTTACCTAGTAGGTGTCCTCTCATACTGAGTGTGTTGCATTTATTTCTCCATCATCTGAGGCCACTAGGTTTGGTGATGTTAAGTCCTCCTATTTTCACTGGCTCTAAATTAAAGAAGATCCTTTGAACATTATTGATGAGATAGAAAAGATATTTCGTGTGATGCATGCTACTAATGTGAAGGGTATAGAGTTTGTAGCTTATCAATTAAATGATGAGGCATACCAATGGTAGGAGAAGTGAGACCAGTCCGAGAAAGATGATGCTGAGTCTGCTTTGTGGGATCATTTTTCTAGTTCTTTCCTTGAGTGCTTCTTTTCTCGGGAGCCAAGGGTGGCGAACGCCAAGGAATTTGTGAATCTGAAGCAAGGCAGGATTCAACTAAATAAGTATGCCTTTAAGTTTCATCAGTTGTCGCGTTGAGCCCCTAAGAAATTTACTTCGGGGTTGTCCCGAGAGTAGATCTAGGAAAGCAAGGTTGCCTTGTTGAATAAGGAAATAGACATCTCTACACTTGTGACATATATGCAATAAGTGAAGATAGAAAATAAGAAGCAAGTGGAGATGAGTAAAAGGTAGAATAAGAAGTTTTGCTATTCAGATTATTGTGGAGGTTAGCAGCAAAGTGGTAGAGATGGTGGAAAGTGGTCTAAGAAGAAATAGGGAAATCATGATTCTTACTCTACGGCAACTGCTCCTTATCCATAGTCGTTGGGTGATCGTTGTTCTCAGTATGATAGTAGGTTTAGAGTATAAGGAGCCTAGTCGCAAGCTAGTGTGGCTCATTCTGCTCTGTCATATCCTCCTTGTAGATTTTATGGTCAAGTGCATTATGGGTTTTGCAAGGAAGGAAGGAATAAGTTCTTTAAATGTGGTTAGACTGGTCATCTGCAGAGGTATTATCCTTTTAAGGTTGCTTCAGATGAAAATAATATTCCTGTTGCTATACAAACTGTTGCTACCTCTACTTCTGGTTCCAACACTAGTCGAAACTATTTGCATGTTCTTTCCACTCGTTGTATTCTAGGCTTCCCCTGATGTTGTTACTGGTACGCTAAAACTTTTTTCTCGTGATAAACATTGTCTACTTGATCTCGGGTCCACTCTCTCTTATGTGACCTCTTATGTGGCTATTCATTTTGGTTTTGATCCTTAGAGTATTTTGGACCATTTCTCTGTGTCCACCCCGGTGGGTGACTCCATTATGGCTGGAAGAGTCTATAGGGGTTATGTGATGTTGGTTCATGGCAGGGAGACCATGGTTGATCTATAGTATTGGACATATTAAAATGAGATTTTGGGGATGGATTGGTTGCATTCGTGCTATACATCTCTTGATTATTGAAGTCAAAGGTTTGGTTTCCTTTTTCCAAATAAGCAGATAATTGAATAGGAGGATAGTTCCCTAGTAAGTAATAGAAGGTTTATATCATATCATAGAACCCAAAAAATGGTTTCCAAAGGGCGCCTCTATAACTTAGTGCATGTTAAGTATTCTAGATATGAAGGTCTTTCTTTTCAAACTATCCCTGTGGTCTAAGAATACCGCGAGGTATTCCTCAAAGGATATTCCTGGGGCACCCTCCCAATAGGGAAATTGATTTTTGGATTAATCTTCTTCCTTTCCTTCATCCTATTTCTATTCCTCCTTACATGATGGCTTCAACTAATTGAAGGAACTTAAGAAGCAGTTGAAAGATCTTCTTGATAAGGGTTTTATCAGTAGTATGTATATGTGGGGTGCTTCTATTCTCTTCGTGCGTATGAAGAATGGTTCCCTTCAGATGTGTAGTGATTACTTTCAACTGAATAAAGTAACCATAAAGAATAATTATCCACTTCCTAGGATTAATGATCTCTTTGATCATCTTAAGGGTGCTAAGTTCTTTTCCAAAATTAATCTTCAGTCTGTGTACCGTCATTTAAAGATTAGGGAGGTAGATATCCCAAAGACGAATTTTCAAATGTGGTATGGTCATTTTGAGTTTTTGGTGATGTCCTTTGGTTTGACCAATGCCCCGATCGCATTTATGGATCTTATGAATTAGGTTTTCCATCAGTTCTTGGATTAATTTGTGATTGTCTTTATTGATGATATTTTGGCATATTCAAAGAGTGGGGTTGATTATGCCAATCACCTTTGCCTTATATTGCAGATCCTAAAGGATCAGCGATTGTATATAATATTTTCTAAGTATGAGTTCTTGTTGAATGTTATGATACATCTGGGTCATGTTGTTTCTGGTGAAGAAATCATGGTGGATCCATAGAAGGTTGAGGTGGTTAAGAAGTGTCCTAAACCTATGAATCCATTTGATATTTTGAGCTTTTTGGGTTTAGTCAGCTACTATAGAAGCTTGTGGAGAGTTTCTCTTCTATTGCAGCCCTATTAACTAAGTTGACTTAGAAGAAGGTGAAATTCTCCTGGTCTGATGCTTGTGAAGGTAGTTTTGAGAAGCTGAAGAATAATTTGACTCTGGCTCAGGTCTTGACTCTGCCTGAAGGCACTAAGGGTTTTGTTATCTATTATGAGGTATCCCGGGTGGGACTGGGTTGTGTATTGATGTACCATAGCAAGGTGGTTGCTTCTGCCTCTATACAATTGACGGTTTATGAGAAGAATTATTCGACCCATGATTTGGAATTGTTAGTTGTGGTGTTTGCATTAAAGATCTGGCAGAACTATTTGTATGGGATCTATGTTGATATTTATTTTAATCATAAGAGACTGCAATATGTGTTCACCCAAAAGGAATAGAATCTCAGGAAAAGGAGGTGGCTCAAATTTCTAAAGGACTATGACATGAGTCTCCACTATCATCCAGGTAAAGGTAACATGGTTGTTGATGCTCTTAGCAAGTTGTCCTTGGAAAGCTTGTCTCATGTGGATGAGAAGAAGCGGCATTTGGTGAAGATTTTCACCGATTAGCTAATCTAAGAATTCATCTATTGGATTCTGAGGATGGTCATATTATTGTTCAAGAGGTTGCAAAGTTATCTTTTGGTACTAAAGTAAAGGAGAAGCAAGTGTTGGATCCTATTCTGATGCTAATCATCGTGGATAGGATGAATAAGTCTTCTTACTTCTTGCCAGTGAGGACAAACTTCTATTCTGAAGAAAATGTCAAGTTATACATTGAGAAGATCGTGAAATTGCATGGTACGCTATTTTCATCGTTCTGATTGGGGTACTCAGTTCTCATCTCATTTTTAGAGGTCGTTCCAGCAAGGTTTGGGGAATAAAGTGATCATTAGTACCATTTTCCCGCCGCAGGCGGATAGGCAAGCAGAAAGGACAATTCAGGTTTTGGAAGATATGCTTCAGGCTTGTGTATTTGATTTTAGGGGTGGTTGGGTGGACCACTTTTATCTCACAGAATTTGCCTAGAATAATAGTTATCATTCTATCATTGGCTCCGTTTGAGGCCTTATATTGTAGGAGGTGTAGGTCTCCTATTAGGTGGTTTGAGTTTGGTGAAAATAAGTTGTTTGGCCTTGATTTGTTTCACCAAACTATGGAGAAGGTAAAGGTGATTTGAGATAGACTTAAGACTGCCCAAAAGTCACCAAAGGTCCTATACAGATATGAGGTAAAGGGAGTTGGAATTTAGTGTTGGTGATTGGGTGTTCTTAAAGGTGTCTCCCATGAATAAAGTGATGTAGTTTTGTAAGAAGTGGAAACTCAGTTCCCGTTATGTTGGTTCGCACTTGGTTTTGTAGAAGGTTGGTAATATTGCCTATGAATTAGAGTTGCCTTCTAGTTTGAGCCTCATTCATCCGGTGTTTCATGTTTCAATTTTGAGGAAATGAATAGGTGATCCTTTAATGGTTTTTCCTTTGGAGGAAGTAGATATTTTGGATTCCATGTCCTACGAGGAGGTCCCAATTTAGATTTTGGATCAGCAAGTCTGTCGATTGCGGACAAAGGATGTGTCTTCATAAAGGTTCTTTGGAGGAACCAAAAGGTTGAGGAAGCTAAAAGGGAAGCCGAGGAGGACATAATGTCCAAGTATCCATTCTTGTTTCCCGTTTAGGATAATCGTGCTTAATGTATGTGCATTCATTAATATCTTTGTTTTCTGACTTTGTTAAAGGAAATACGGATTTTCTTAGCATCTTTGTTTTTTATCTTTGCTAAAGGTAAGAGTAGAGGTGTGTGAAGTCAAATCGTGCTAATAAAGTCCTTGTCCTATCATTCGAGGATGGATGATCCTATGGGAGTAAGTATGAAATGCCCTAGGTTTTTGGTCCTCAAAAATTTTCTGAGTCTTGAGCTTTATGCCTTGGCAACGAATCATCTAACGAGTCATAATGTGTCTTGATGGGTTAGGTAACCCTAGTCATAAGGTTTCCAGTGAATGGTTTATGAGTTGTTGTCTTGGGTATGACTTAGGGATACGAGCCATAAAGACTCATAACAATTCATTGGGAGGGAATCATAACTAAATTAGAAATTTAGTGGCTAAGTTTTGCACTGAGTAGGAGTGGCTAACTATGAGCCGGAAAGACTTGTTACGAGTTGTTGGGTGCAAATCGTAGGATGTCCAATATTTACCCAATTGGGTTCTATGTTGACTACGACTGGACCCTAGGAGTCATAGGGTCTCATTATGAGTGGTGCCAGTAAGTCGTAGGGTCAACAGTGTATGGGGGTCCTAGATACTGTCTTTGTTATGACTCGTGGTAATGAGTCATAAGGAGTGGCTATGAGTCACTGATTGACTCATAGTCAAGGGTGATACTTTTTTAACTTTTAAGTTAAGGGCATTCTAAACATTTCCTTTATTACCCAAATTAAAACCCACATCTTATAACCCCTTTAGGGTGTCATTAGCACTCAGAAACAATCTAAGTAACTTCTCAAACACTCCAACAAAAGGCATTCTGAATACCCTCAAACAAGTCAAGCTAGGGTTTCATCAAGTTGGTCATTTAAGGGCTTAAGGATCAATTTCTCTCAATATTCTTTTATGTTTAAGGCATATTACTCTTTCCTCATTATTAATTTGTTAAAAGCATGTGTTTTATAGTGTTGTTCAGGAGATCTTTATGATAGTTCTAAAACAAAGATTGGGGATTTTGAATGTTAACGAATTGAACAACGTTTATCATGGTTTATATATGATTTTCATGCTTTAATTATGGTTTTGAACTTGTGGGTGCATGGATATGGCGAATGAACTAGGGAATTGTAATTTTTCCAAACTTGTGGGTTTTGAAATGGTTATGACCCCAACCCCATAATGTGAAATTAGTTTTTTACTATAAGAAATGTGAGAATTTGTAAAATTGAACTAGTCCTGAACTATTTCATGATCTAAAGAGGTTTTTAAAAGACAACAGTACTGATTTAATGAATAAAGGGAGTTGGAGTTTCCCCCACCTAATATTAATGAAAAAAGGGAGTTGTTCTCCCCAAGTTAGTTGAAATTATTTTGGCATGTTGTTATTACCTTGAAAGTGTAATTTGTATGACGATACCAATAATGTATGCCTAAATATGTACTGTCGCTCAATGAATAGGATTGTGTGATAAATATTTTTATTGGGGTTTAATAAAGGTTGTGTAGATAAGTCATAGAAGTGGAGGTTCGAGTGACCAATACTATAAACCACATTTGTTGATGCGGGGTCTATGTGACCTGGGAGGTTCAAGTCCTCCTTACTATTATTTCATGATTAGGGAGGATCGAGTCCCCCATAAATTATCACATGATCAAGTGCTTAAGTCACTTTAGTATATGATTGGGAGGTGCAACTCCCCCAAGCATATATATGAGATTATTCTCCAGTTCTTGCAGATAAACTCACTGGGGCACGACCAAGGGGTGATAATTGTGGCCCATATATCCCGTAGGTACATGTTATAATGGTCGAGCTAAACAATCCATACTAAAGTTTTTAAAGTACATGTTAAGCCTTGTTCCCTATCCCGGCATGTGATATATAAAAATATGTTTATGCATTTGATTATGCTTATTTATATTGAATGATTTTGAATTGTTAACCATGTCATTATGTTATCCTTATCCCTGAGTTTTATGCTAGCGCTCCAAGCGTTAACCATCTTCGGATGTTGTATCCCTATGCGATGCAGGAGTTGATCGTACTTTAACTCCACCTACTCAATAATTAGGATTCGGACTTATCTCATAAGTTGACATTGAAGTGGTGAGCTTCAATACATTGGAATACTACATTTCATAGTTTGGTCTCTTATGTCTCATACTGTTTAGACTTGTTTTGGTAATAGTCAGGAGCATGTCCCGACACTTTATGGATATTCAATTTGGGTTCATTGTTAGAAGGCTTTGTTTAGATTACTGTGGTTATTGGGCGGTGTTGTTTGGTTGGTTGGCGGTCCCCGATTGTCAGTTATAGGCATGCATTAAAATATTTATAAGCTATTGCACACTATCTTGTTATATGTTCAAATTCATCTAACCTTGGGGTATGATGGTTAGGTGAAAGGGGTGATTTTTGGTCCACGTGGTACTTGAGGTACCAATCACGGCCAAGCCCTGATTCATGATATGACACTTTGAGTGTTAAGATACTATCCCATATTTATGTTTGGGAGATAGTCTAATTGTATGGTGTACCCATTTCTATTATTTTAGATCATGATTTTGTGTTCACTTGTGGTTTTGGAGAGCATTTCAGGAGGAGTTAGGCATTCTGGTGGATTTGAGTACAACGTTTCATCCACATATCGATGGTCATTTTGAGCGGATTATTCAGGTAATTGGGTATATGCTCCGAGCCTAAGTTATGGATTTTAAGGTCCATTGGGAGTAGCACTTAGGCTTGGCAGAGTTTGCATATAATTACAGCATTGAGATGATGCCTTTTCAGGCTTTGGATAGTAAAAGATATCATTATCCGATTGGATGGTTTGAGACATCAGAGGTTAGGCCTCGCTATATATATATGCATCATGAGTCATTGGATAGAGTCAGGGTGATTCTGGATAGGTTGAGAGTGGCTTAGCATAGGTAGAAGGCCTATACAGACCGTAGGGGTATAAATAGACCACATAGGTGTAGCACCCCACATTTTTTGGCTAAAATTCAAACCACTGTACCTATGTGTATTAACTCAAAACCAATGATTCCTATGTGAATATGTCTTATAATCATTATCCTAGTGTGAAGAGTGCTTATGAGGTGAAAAAAGTTCATAGGAAAGACTTAGAGCAAAGTTGAGTTAAGAGCTTTTGATTCGACCAAATTTTGCTATTCGGTCCTACAAGTGTCAAATTTGAATGTATATAACTTCTGGAATATATTGAAGTTTGGAACTTAATACCCACCATATTATAGATAATTCAGTCCTCTTTCCAAGGGATCCAATTTTTCCTTAATATGATAATCAAGCAAAAAATTATGAGCATTTTTGTGAGGCATGGACCTTGTGCTCTGTGATAAGCGGTGTGGCACAAACCTTATGCTCTACGATAAGTACTGTGGCATGAAGCTTGTTTAGAGATGCTAAAACCTACATTTCTCTTAAGTTTTTCAAGGGTAGACACGCCATTTATGTCCTAAACTATCCTATAACTATTAGTAACATGAATTGATCTTCCCATTACCCCAATTACACGATCTCTATTCCTCCTAAGCTCATAAGAGGAAGAAACAAGTGTTTCTTCCACAAGTTCACCTTCCAAAGTCCCAAAATCTAAGTTCCATTCAAGGAAGCAAGGAATTCAGGTATGTGGGTATTCAATGAGGATCTCTTTTCATCTTCATGCTCTAATTACGATTTTATTCATGAATTTTATGAGTTCCATAAACGAGAGTTCTATCCAATTATTACTTCAAGCTTGAATTCAATCTCCCATGATATAAAATTCACTTATAATCATATTTTAATGATTATTCACGACTTCTTTGGCACATGATATATCTTTCATACTATTTTCATGTCTATGCATGATTTAAGTGTTATTATTCAGAATTTAAAGCATAAGATCAAGTTATGAATAATACAGCCATGTTTTTAAGATTTCTCATTCCTCAAGTTTAATCCTATTTTGATTTTAAAGGGTTCCACGAAAATTATAAATTCCATGATTCCTCTATGCAATTCTTTAATTCTACCATGAAATAATGTTCCCTCATAATTTCAAGTATTCCTTCGTATTCTAATCATAATGATTCGATAAATTGATGAAATTGTTGGATTCTTTAGTTTAAGTCATGAAATTTCCTATTATGTCATTACAATGAAATCATCATTTTTAATTTTATTATCTTCCATGCATGTAGGTTATGAACATCTGATACCTATTTGATCTTGCATGTTATAATTTTCAAGATTTCAAGTTAATCATATCATGTTTATCTCATAAAGTTTATAACATTGTCATAATCATCATTCACCAATATTACATCATGCTAAATACATCAGTTTATATGCTCATGATTACTTTAGACTCTACATGCACTATTATTTTCAAAACACCATGACTTGAGCATATCCGTTATCAGAGCATATACCAACTTACGTTTTAGTGTCTTTTAGTTGGGAGTGGGACTTTGCACCGAGCAAACCTAGGGATGAAGGATCACCCGCTAGTAGATAAATGATACCTTTAGTAGAAGTCCCTAAGTTTCATAACCACATAGCTAACATAGGTTATGAGATGTCAGTCACCATTAGAGGACTGTAACTCTCTTAGGGGTAACCCGCAGTAGAGGACTAACATCTTAGTCATTTGGGACATCAGCTTTTTTGGATCCACATCATTAGCCATGTGTTGGTACCCCTAGCAAGGTACCATTACCCTTCCAACTAGGGTTATAGGTTACAAACATATTAGATATAATTGGGGCATGTCGGTCGCATGATAGATCCCACAGTTTTAGTTCAGTACTCAAGTTATATCAATTAAGGTATGCATGACCAACTGTTCAATTTACCAACTATTTAGTCACTCAGTTTTAAAGATAATTTAAATATATGCTTTACTTGGTCTTGCATTCATTTTTCATGTTCATGCAGTCATGCTCAGTATTCATACATAATCCTCAGTACGGTTTTGCAACCTATTATGCATTAATTTGAGATTTACATTTAACATCCATGTTTCTAGTACTTTCAGCTTATAGAAATGTTTCCAACTCATGATTTAGAAATGTCACTAACTCTTGTAGATTTTATGAATAGACATGATTTAAATATACATTTTAGCAAATAGCTTATGTCCTCAGTTTTAAAGCATATATTAAGTATTTCCATGATTTACTACATGTCTCACATACTCAGTATATTCCAAAGTACTGACTGATGTGTGAACAGATGCTAACACATTTGAGTCTTTTAACTCGGAATAATTCCAAAGTCTTAAGCAAATTTTGTTAGTTTTGATTGTTTTCATTGTGTTAATGCAGATGTGAGTGATAGGGGAGGAAACAACAGGAAAGAAGAACAAATCAGTTAGAATTTGGTGCAAATAAGCTGAAGTAAAGCTGACGACATTTCTGAAGCGCCGTCAGATATGTGAAAGGCTATCAAAGTCACCGTCAAGCGTAGACAGAATCTGAAGAATTGAAGTGACGTGTGATGACCTTTTTGAAGCGTCATCACAACTGTGATAAGGCGTCAAAATTGTCGTCAACTCAAAGCAGAACATGATGATTTCCAATAAAGATATGATGACATTTTTCACGCGCCGTCACTTAATTGACATGCCTTCAGATTTACCGTCAGAAGACTCAGAAGATAAAAATTCACTGGAATCTGTGACGATATCTTGCACACATCGTCAGACGTCTGACACACCGTTAAGATCGCCGTCGACTATTCCAAAGAGAAAACTGAAATCTTAATTTTTGTTTCCTTATTTAGAATTAACTATTTAAAGACTTGTTTTAGGGTTTTTTAAAAAATATCTCTTGTTGGGATTTTGATGATCGAGGATCTCTTTTTGAGATTTTTATGATTGAGAAGCTATCAGATAATTAACTGGGAGGGTGGCACGTAAAATTGCTTCATCTTTTTCGTCAGATATTTTTCTTGTTTTCTTTTCCAAACACTTATCAACTATTGTGGGTTTCCATCTTATGATTGAATTGAAGAAATACTTATTGGGTTTCATCCATCAGTAAGTTTATCCATATTACCATGAATTCAACTAGTTATTTCATTCATCAAATCATGAGCAGCTAATTCTATTAGCCCGAGTTATGGGATCCATGGATTAGGGTTTAATATAATACTAGATATTTAAAGGATTCAAAAAGTAGTAGGACATCTTGAAATTCTGTTGCTTGAACTTGAATCTATTGGTTGCAAATAATAGGGTATGCCTTAGGCTTATTTGCTTTTAATAGAGAAATAAACTAGAGGACGTGAATTATCGACAAGGACTCAGAAGCTATCAATCTTCTGTTTAATGATTGATACCGTAACAGGATTAATCTACCTGAGATAAGATCCTATTGGAAATAAATAAGTTATCTAAGTTTGAGAGAATTAGATAATAAATTATCTGGTAAGGTTGAGAGATAAGTCAGATAGTATCGTCGTCAGGAATATTCTGTTGTTTCTACTTACTTCAAGAGTCTTAAGCATTACCTAGTATCTATCAATTCCCAAAACCCATGGTGAACATAACTCTGGTCTCCTATTTATCCTGGTTACAAACACTAAAATATTAAAAGTGACAATTAACTCTCTGTGAAACTTAAACCCCTATTTTCGGAAACAGTAAACTACCAGCAAAGCATTTCATAAACAAATCGAAGTTCACACCCTATTCCCTGTGGGATTCAACCCCAACCTAGTTGGATTTTATATTAACAATGATCACTTACACCCATTCAAGAGTGTAGTTTGAGCGTTATCAAAAATGGCGCCGTTGTCGGGGAATACGATTATAGACTAAAAGTTTGTGCATGAAAATTTATTGATAGTCAAGTTTCCTTGATTTATGTTTATTTTTTGTTTTTGTCTATTTTAGGTGTTGTGTTGTTTATATCAAAAACAAGAAGTTTTGGAGAACCACTATTACCAATCAACCCAGAACCTCAGCTAATAGGGAGAATGGCTGAACAACAAGAAGCAGAGAGACTAGCTGCTTTGTCTAGGGCTCAGGTGAATGTGTAGAATTTAGGTTAATAAGCATGTCACCAGAACCCTGATGATAAAGACTTGGGTGATGAGGAATTTCTGAATCCTCAAAACCCAAGAAGAGCTGAGCAAGTTGCTGCACCAGTGCAGTGAAACATTAATAGAAACCGTCCAGTCTGAGGAAGATATGGTTAACAGCCTATTCAATATGAGGCAGATGAAGATGGTGAAGGAATAGATGGATCCAGTGCAATGGGTGCTATTATTCCTCCACCGTTGGCACGAGGTGCGAAATTCAGCATAACAAGTACCATGCCCAAACTCCTAAATCTGAAGGGAACTTTGGAGGCTTGCTTGGTGATGATCCAAAAATGCATTTGGTTAAATTCATCACCATTTGTAAATCCTTTGACAATCTGGGAGTAAGACAAAATGTGATCAGGTTGAGGTTGTTTCCGTTGTCTCTGTCTGGAGAGGAAACAATGTGGTCGAAAGAACGAGAACCTGATTCTATAACCAACTAGAGAATGTTGAAAGATGTGTTCCTAGAAAGGTTCTTTCCACCCTTCAGAAGGATACAGTTGAGTGATAAAATTAGTAACTTCAAATAGCTCCCGACTGAAGCATTACACAAAACCTGTGAAAGATTTAAGAAGAAACTTACACAATGTTCGAACCACAACATGACGGACTTGCACTTGATGGAGACTTTGTACCAAGCTTTCAACTCTGTGACAAAGCCAATTGTTGACAACGCTGCAGGTGGTTCGTTCATTGACCTATCTTTTCTAGAGTCTTCTGACATGCTGAATAGAATGACCAAACAGAGTCAGGCTTGGCATACTAGGGATTTTGTGGTGGCTAGACCGACTATTGTTGGTGGTATAACTGCAGAGCAGTGTATAAGGGATGAGGAGCAAGATCAGTACATATCCCATTTAAAGACGCAGATGGACTTACTTGCCAAGCACTTCCTATCCGGTAAGATTGAAATAGTTAAAGCGGTGGAATCTCAGGGTACTGTTTCTACAGGTGTTGATAAGGAGAAAAACTATCTGAGTAATCAGGGGGTTTCCGAGGCAATATCCAAGGGAACCAAGGTCGTACTTTCTATGACAAGCCTGATTATAAAGATAGGGAGCAGGGACACTGGAGAAATAATAATGACAGAAGTGGTTTGTATGTTCCTTCTGGAAATCGGGATACTATAACAACTAGTTCCGGTAAGAAGTCCATGGAGGACATGATGGAAAATCTATTAAAGAGAGTTGAAGCTACCAACTCGGGGGTAACTACTATAAAGAGTGAGTTTTCTACCCTCAGTCAGTTGATTAGCTCACACTCTGCTTATATTAAGTAGTTGGACCAACAGAAGAGCCAACTTTTTGCTATACTGAACCAGAGAAAAGCTAATACTTTACCTAGTGATATGGTTCAAAACCCGTGTACTTATGGCTCTTGTATGGCAATTACCACTCGAAGTGGTAAGATGTTATATGGCCCTCCTGTGGGAAAATCTATGGAGAATAAGGTAAGTTTTGATGAATCAGAAATAAGAAATCTAGTAGAGTCTGAGAACTCGATGGTTTTGTTGATATTTTAGAGAAAAAAGATGAAAAGGAAGGGGAAGTGGTATTAAGAGAAATTCCAAGACCACCACCTCCCTTTCCTCAGAGATTGAGGAAGAAAGTAGATAACGAAAAATTTAGCAAATTCATGGAAATACTGAAACAACTGACAGTGAATGTTCCCTTGATTGAGGCACTTGAGCAAATGCCAAACTATGCTAGATTTATGAAGGAATTATTAACAAAGAAGTGGAAGGTAAGCTATGAGCTGGTGGACAAAATCCACTACTGTAGTTCTGTTTCTTCATAATCCTTAGTGTAGAAAAAGCCTGACCCTAGAGCATTTACTATACCGTGCATAGTTGGGTCCATGAAGTTTACCAAAGCTTTATGTGACTTAGGAGTAAGTATTAATCTGATGCCACTTGATATCTACAATAAACTTGGATTGAGGGAACCTACCCCTACAACTATGCATCTTATGATGGTAGACAGATTGGTGAAACGACCAGTTGGTATATTGCATGATGTGCCGGTAAAGGTGGATTACTTTATTCTGCCTGGAGATTTTGTGATATTAGATTGTGATGTTGATTTTAAGGTACCTATAATTGTGGGTAGACCACTGTTAGCCACGGGAAGAGTACTAGTTGATATGGAGCTCAATGAGCTAAGGTTAAGGTATGAAAAAAGGGAGGCCAGATTCAAAATGCATCCTCCTATGAAGCAAGTGGAGGAGATGACTATCTTCTCGGTTGTGGATGTATTACAGGAAAATGGTAATAAGGTATCGATATGGTATCTTGATGAATTCTGAGTAATCGATATAACCAAGTCGTGCCACGACGTTAAATCAGGCGTTGTTTGGGAGGCAACCCTAAGTTTTAATTTTGTTGCACTAGTGTTGTTAATATTTGTAGCTAAGAGTTGTACAAAGGAGGTGAACTGGTTGTAGTAAGCTTGAGAAGGTTGACGTTAATTTTGACAGGCTATCACAAGTATGACAAGTCGTGAGAAACATCGTCAAAACAATCAAGTCAAAGCCTTATACTGTTAAGGCTGATAGCAATTTTGAAGCACCGTACAATCTCTGACGGGACGTAAAAACTATTGTCAAACAAGTTGGGCCCAATTTAAAAAATTTGAGCTAGCCCATCCCAGCAATAGCTATTCACATTCCCACGTACTACAGATATTTTTTTCAGTTTTGGTTTTGTTTCCTTAGTGAATTATTTCCCTTCCTTTTTCAAATTTATTTCCATCACAGGCAAAATTTTAATACTTTCCTTGTAAGTTGAAGCTTAAGAGTTAAGTCAACAAACCTTCACTCTATATCATTACAGTCTTCTCTCACTGATAATTCTAAGCGCTCGAAGTACATCAGCTAAGAGTCGACATTTAGGTATGAGAAAAACTTCAACTTCATCTTTCTTTGGAGAAAATTTGAACTACAAGAAACCTTGGTTTCAAAGGAATAAGTTGAACCCATCAACATGTTTCAAGCTCCTTTAAAAACTAGGGTTTGTAGGGTCATGCGGTACAATTTCATTGAAATTTCACTTGAATCACATAACCTAAGTTGAAATTGAGAATAATGGTAGATGAAAAATTAAGTAAAAAGGAATTGGAAGTGGTAATTTTGTCTGACGACAACTTTTACGGCCTTGCACTTGTGTGATGGCTTTTCAAAAATATCATCAAAAGTAGGAAAATATTGTAGATTCAGGATAAGGTTGATGACACCTTTGAAGCACCATCACACTTGTGATGGCAAATCAGAAAGGTCGTCAAACTTTCGAACTAAAAATAGTAATGAGGTTAAACTGAGGTGATCCTTTTCTTGTCTTGTTTAATTATGGACACTAATTGAGGATTTCTATGTTTTTGTAGAACTGAGCATGGAACCCAAGAAAAAGAATCCAACTACACCAAAGAAAGTGGCTAAAGGGAGTGTACCTCGGCAACTTGTCAATGAGGACCCTGACTAAGAAGATGACGAACAATTGCTTATATAGACTAGAAAAAGGGCTGGTCCAAAGACACCACCTCCACTTAAGCCTATTGAGGTAGAGGATACTGATGATACTGAGGTAACAGCATCATCTGAGCAAGTATCGAAGGAATAAGGATCAGAACACACTGAGCAGGAGCCAGAGGACACCGAACAAGAATCTGAAAATGAGGGTTCTGTGAAGCTTGTAGCTGAAGAAATTGAGTCTAAATCACCATCATCGGAGCGCAACGTGATAAGGATTCTCCAGTACGAGTAACTTTAGTGAAATACAAAAACCCCGAGATTAGGAACAATGTGAAATGGCAAATCCCTGAAGCTTAAACAATCTTTTGGGATGGACTTCGCAGAACAGATTGAAGAAGTTATCGAAGGCCAATTTTAGAGGAGAAAAAGATTATCACTACAGGGTTGATCAGATACCCTGGGGTGATGCAAGAACTCAAGGATTATGGCCTGGAGTGGATTAATTGAGGAACTGGAGTTTATTGTCCTTCATTAGTCTGGGAGTTCTATGCGAACTACCAGCCTAGGTGGAAAATATGTGCAAAGAAGGGGATAGAACTTCAGATAAGCCTCTACTGACAAAAGTTATAGTACGTGGAGTGAGGGTGGATGTATCAGACGCCACCATAAACAGGTTTCTTCATAGACTAGCCTTCATCTTATGAGTCACATCACCTACCTTCTATGCCTGGTTGAAGCTCGGGAAAATCAACGTAAATGGCTAGCGACTCTCATAGCAGATGGGGAACCTGAGTAGCTGAATAATCCTACAGAAAAGATAACCAAAGCATCTTTAAATTAAGAGGCAAGATTTTGATGGGGTTTAGTACAGATTCATCTGATACCCACCGAGGGAGACAACATATTGAGTAATGATCAAGTAATATTGGTTGCAAGCTTGATAGATAGAACTCCCTTAGATTTTGGAGAAATTATAGCAGAAGAGATCAATATTCGGCTCGCAAGACCCTATGTTGCATATCCATTCCCATGTCTAATCACTACGTTGTGTAAAGTAGCTATTGTACCTGAGATTTCAGGTATTGATGTTGAGTTACATGCCAAGAAGACCGACAACCCTGTCAGAAAAGATGAAATTCACCCGGGCTTGCGACTTGATCGAGATGCAATTAGCAAAGCAGATCCTCCAATCACTGAGACTGTTTTAGCACCAGATGTAGGGGTGCAAAGCTCTGAAGCTGTACCACCACCACCATCATATTCAGCTCAGGTAGTCTCAGTGCCTCAAAGTAAGCCGACTACCTCAGTTCCTCCAGCAGCAACAGGTTCTGCATTTCAGCCGATTAATATCGGGAAGGTGGCTAGGTAAGCAAATTGGTGTGAGGTACAACTATAGGCCTTCACCAAATAGTTTGCTGCTGTTGTGGATAAAAAAATCAAGGCTGAACTTGAACCTTTCATGACTTTGCCTGGGCGGGCGATAGATTTAGAGAACAGATTCGATGCTCGAGCAAGAGATATGACAAGTGCTGATCTTGCCACTTTCAGGGCTACATTGGACAAGGTAAAGGCTAACATTGGTATGTTGTAGCATCACCAAATTATGGTGCCACAGGATCATCCATGCATGATATAGAGGAAGAAATTTCTATCCTTGATCTTACTACAGATTCCTCAAAGAAAAAGAAGAAAAGGGGGAAAAACAAAGGCAAGAACAAGAAAGATGAGCCAGATAGTGAAGAGGAGAGAAAAGATAAAAAAGCAAAGAAGAAAGCAGAGAAGGAAGACCTGGAAAGGGCAAGATTAGAGTCTCTGGCTGACACGGAGAAATGGGAAGCAGCCATAAGAGCTAGGGCTACAGGTGCTTCATCGAGCCAGGCTCCGGCTACTGCAAAGGCAAATTCTATGAGTGGGGAAAGGTAGCAGATGATGCAGTAGTAGGGTCAGAGACCGAGGATCCACAGGCTTGACCGTCTTCAGGAATATCCTAACCCTTAATGCTTTTTATTTCTTAATTTTGAGTTGAGGGTATAGGGAAACTATTGTTGTAACATGTTCTGTAGATAATTGGAGTAGTATAAGTACTTGAGGTAGTTAGCTTGTTTTGTGATTTTTGAGTACCTCTCTAGTGGTCTGATCTGTTGTGTACTATGTGGATTGCATCCATTGTGACCACTGTGTATTTGTTTGTGGCATTAATATGGCAAATGAATAACATGTAGAAAACAAATGCATGAAACGGATGAGTAGTGATATGTGATATACTTGTGTACCATGTGCGTGTAAGGTCTTACTCATTTCCCATTGTGTGTTGAATCCAGAACATGCCCAGTTAGTTATGCCATAGTCATAGGATAGGCGTTACGAAAGGATCATAGGCCGTTTTTGCATGTTAACCTATTTTAGCTTAAATGACCATCCAATTGTGAATAATATCCCTTGATCTCTTTTTGAGCCTAAATAGCCTAGTTCATTTTTGTACACCTTTTACCTTCCCATTACATCACAATGAACTTATTTTGGCCCTGGACCTCCTTGGACATTGTGCACCTTGACTTAGGCAAGTAACCTAAGTTGAGGGTGGCTACTATAGGGATGCGTGATGCAATATGAGTATGAAGAAAGGTAAAAGAAGGAAAATAAATAACAAGTTGGGTGTAATGACAAAGAAAATAGGAAAAGAGAAATAATAAAAAATTTAATCTAATGTTTGAACAAACAGCACCTATCTTAAGCAAGCTTGACAAATAAAAGAGGGAGGAAAAAAAGGTCAAAATTTGAAACCCCAAGATTAAATATAGTGCCAAGGATGTGTAGTTACTATAAAATACCCATGAATATCATACCAGCCCCTAGCCTACGTTACAAGCTTAAGAAAAGCCCTATGATGATCTTAACTGACTTGTCCGAAGACTTAGGTACTGACTATAAGGGCAAGCCTATGGCATTTAATGCGCAATGTTGGAACTTCGTTCTAAGAGAGAGTCTTATGTTCATCCCTATGTCTATACATATAAATCTGAGTGAAAAAGGAATTTCTTTGTTGTGAGGGCACACGAGGTATGTTGGTAATAACTGCTTTTTTCGAATAATGTAATTTGAGTATGTGCTAGATTGTTATAGATGAGATTTTTGCCATATCTAGATATTTGTGAGTTACATGGTCATTTTAAAATACTAGACACAGTTGATTTTACTTTGATTGATCATGGAGATGGTGCATGTATTCTGACCAGATAAGAGTAGTTAGCTACCGAATTGTAATTTGTATACTCCTAGTTATATTTTGGTTACTTGAGGACAAGCAATTATTTTAAGTTGAGGGTATTGATATGTGAGCAGATGCTAACACATTTGAGGCTTTTAACTCAAAATAATTGCAAAGTCTTAAGCAACATTTGTTAGTTTTAATTATTTTTGTTGTGTTAATACAGATGTGAGTGATGGGGGAGGAAACAATAGGAAAGAAGAACAAATCAGTTAGAATCTGGTGCAAATAAGTTGAAGTAAAGCTGACGACATTTCCAAAGCGCCGTCAGATATGTGAAAGGCTATCAAAGTCACCGTTAAGTGTAGACAGAATCTAAAGAATTGAAGTGATGTGTGATGACCATTTTGAAGCATCGTCACAACTGTGATAAGGCGTCAAAATTGCCGTCAACTCAAAGTAGACATGATGATTTCCAATGAACATGTGATGACATTTTTCATGCGCCGTCACTTAATTGACACGCCGTCAGATTTGCCGTCAGAAGACTCAGAAGATATAAATTCACTGGAATTTGTGACAATATCATGCATGCATCATCATACGTCTGACACGCCATCAAGATCGCCGTCGACTATTCCAAAGAGAAAAATGAAATCTTAATTATTGTTTCCTTATTTAGAATTAACTATTTAAAGACTTGTTTTAGGGTTTTTTAAAAAATATCTCTTGTTGGGATTTTGATGATTGAGGATCTCTTTCTGGGATTTTAATGATTGAGAAGCTATCAGATAATTAACTGGGAGGGTGACACGTAAAATTGCTTCATCTTTTTCATCAGATATTTTTCTTATTTTCTTTTCCAAACACTTATCAACTATTATGGGTTTACATCTTGTAATTGAATTGAAGAAATACTTATTGGGTTTCATCCATCAGTAAGTTTATCCATATTACCATGAATTTAATTTGTTATTTTGTTCATCAAATCATGAGCAGCTAATTCTATTAGCCTGAGTTATAGGATCCATGGATTAGGGTTTGATATGATGCTAGGCATTTAAAGGATTCAAAAAGTAGTAGGACATCTTGAAATTCTATTGCTTTAACTTGAATCTATTAGTTGCAAACAATAGGTTATACCTTAGGCTTATTTGTTTTTAATAGAGAAATAAACTAGAGAACGTCAATTATCAACAGGGACTCAGAAGCTACCAACCTTCTATTTAAGGATTGATGTCATAACTGGATTAATCTACCTGAGATAAGATCCTATTAGAAATAGATAAGTTATCTAAGTTCGAGAGAATTAGATAATAATTGTCTGGTGAGGTCGAGAGATAAGTCAGATAGTATCATCGTTAGGGATATTCTATTGTTTCTACTTACTTCAAGAGTCTTAAGCATTACCTAGTATATGTCAATTCCCAAAACCCATGGTGAACATAACTCTGGTCTCTCATTTATCTTGGTCACAAAAACTAAAATATTGAAAGTGACAATTGACTCTCTGTGAAACTTAAACCCCTATTTTCAAAAATAATAAACTACCAGTAAAGCATTTCGTAAATAAATAGAAGTTCACACCCTATTCCTTGTAGGATTCGACCCCAACCTAGTTGGGTTTTATATTGACAGCGATCGCTTACACCCATTCAAGAGAGTTGTTTGAGCATTATCACTGACCACATATATGTATTTATGGATACATTCCTTCATGATATAGGTACTAGATGTAGTCCACACATGTTGGTCAGACAGATTGTAGCTTCCAGCCAGTAGGTAATGAGTTTTCTTATTTCGTGGACTCAAGTTAGTTGCAGTTCTTCTATTCTTTTTTTGTTATCCTAATATATTAATTTGGGATAGTTGGAGGCATATCCCAGCTACCTATAGTCAGTATAGTAGAGGCTTCATAGATGGTCATTTAGAGTAAGTATTTAAAATTAAAGTTTTTCTCTTTCTTAGGTTTTCATATTGTAAACTTTGATCATCTATGTATTGAAATAACTTATCTCATGTTGATTATTCTTCTACTCAGTTATTTAGTATATATATATATATAAATATATAAAATCAATTGCTCAAGTATCATGCTAGTACATAGGTTAGCTTGGGATCTCTTGTGGTTCTAAACATCGTGTTACGGCTAAGGATAGTCTTAGACCATGACAAACTTAGTATTAGAGAGATAGATTCAAGTGTCGTAGGCTGTCAATAATATTGTGTATAGAAGAGTATTGTGGAACGGTACGAGGACATTTGTTCTTTTCTTCAAGAGACTATTGCACATTTAGGAAATGTTTCCTTTTTTTCATATCTTAGATCAAGATGTAGTGATGTTCTCTAAGAAACTGATATAGATTCCTTCCTTGCTCCATTCATGCCAACTTTGCCTTATTTTTAAGGCAACAAAAACAGTCAAGCTTAAGTTCCTACCGATAAAGTTTTCTCAGATAGTCCCTACATACAGTTATGGGATTGTATGTGAGCTCAAAAAGATCCCATCAGTGCCTTTAATTTCCCAAGTTTGAAGGAGTTCATTCTTATTTGTTAAAATCATGCAATGTGGCAATGCCAAATGTGCCCTCAGATCCGTTCTCATAATCCTATGAATGCATATGATCTAGAGTTAGAAGCATGAACCTAGATTTAGTATAAGTAAAGTGGGGATGAATTAGTAGATTACGTATCCACGGAGCCAAAAAGTGTTGTGTAGTTTGTTTAATAACACTTTGAAGGATATTTCTCAGTTATGGGAGACTTAGAGTTTGTTAATTCTTTAGTCGAGATTGAGAGTAAGCAGTGACCACAATGATAGAGGAGTTTGTTAAGGTTGAGTATGTTAATAAAATTTGGTGTGGATTCGTGTTTCATGATTCCTATCCAGTAGTACTAAGTTAGAATAGTTCATTAAAAATTTATGGATATCCATGTTAAGTGTTAGAATCTAAGATTGAATTGTCTATGATTAAGTTAATAGAAAGAAGAGTTTGAAACTATAGATGGTGTGAACTCAGGGTATGGTTATACTCCTGAAGATTCTAAGTTAGTCAGTATTTAAGTTACCATATGATGACTATTGGGCTATAGAAAGTTAAGATTTCTATCACAGAAAGAAGTACTAAAAGTGAGTTTTTCACTTTATGATATAGTCTTATAGGGTGAGTTTATTATTTATGTGTATTGTAATATCTCAGACTCCAGAGTAGAGTGGTTGCAGTTCAGTTTAGAGTTCATTAAAGGGGTCCAAAGACATATAACAATGGCTTAAATCTATTAGGGAGATAATAGAACAAGGAACAAAGTCAGGTTTTTAGATTCTAGTAGTGATACTTGTGAGTTCTAGAAAAACTGTAGGGAAGGAAGGTACCCAAATCATTCCTATCTTGATACAATTTCTTTTGTACTTTGTTTATTACGACCTCTACTTATGCTTTACAAGTCAACTCTATGATCATAGCTAATATTCATGCACTTTATATAGAATCATGTATGCTCCAAGTTCCTAGTATAAGGAGTATTAGTTCACTCAAAAGTAAGAATCATATTCCATGAATTTATGAACCCCAAAATTCAAGTCATGCAGCTTGTGACTCATCTACGCATACTTTACAGTATGTTCAGTTCCCATAACTCATGGTGCACCCTTAATGACTAGTGAAAATTTCCATTATGTCATGTATGTTCTCAATTTAGATATCTTTAATGAATTTATGCCTTTGATACTATATTCCTCAGGCCCCAGTTAAGTGAAAAGTAATGCATAGTATTTTTCATGCTTAAGGATCTCATGTTCTAAGTTTTTAGTAACCTCTCCTTATATAAGTATAGTGGTGATGAAAATGGATGATCAATTGTTTAGTTGGGAGAGATTAAATGTTCCTTATTAGGAAAATTATTTTATCTAAGGCTATAAGTGTGATGGAAGATTGAGGTAAAGCTTTTGGTATATGTCATAGTTAGTTGAGAATTCTATTTGTGTCTTCTTTGTGATAGTACAAGTTTTTATTAATAAAGGTACTAGAGAACATGGAAACAATTTTAGGTGGCTTGGTTTCCTAGAATTTCATATGCGGTTATAATAATAGTCCTGAAAGTAATTTTTGTATAGAAGTGGATGAATGTATTTTGGGTTAGTGAATTCCTAGTAAGAGGTTAAAGATGGTTGTTGAAGTGGTAAGGAGTAGTATTCTTGAGATGAGAGCGGTGAAAACACATAGGATATTGAATCTGTGCTTTAGACTAGTATCATGGTGTTATGAGTGGTACCTTGTGACTTTGAGTAGGTTTGAACATAGTAAGAGAATTTAGTTCATCTCATACTTTAGTAGATGAAGTTATCAATGCCCATGTAAAGATTATAAGTGGTGTCAAATGAAGGGTAATATTTAAGAGGAAAATCATAGTTGAGGGAGTATTTGAGAAGGGGGCCTAAGCTTGAAAGTTAGAAGTTTCTTTGCCTATGCCCTAGTAATTCTATCCCAGCTTATGTTTTATAGGCCTATATTCCATGTTATAGAGTTGTAGCCATGTTTCGATTCCTTATTCAGATCATGCCCAAATTTCTTTACACCATAATATTGTTAGAACTTCTTAGAAAGAGTGTTGAAGAAATACTTCAGTTGACTAAAAACATTTAGTATGAGTCAGTCCTTATAACCCGCAATGCAGTTTAGTAATCAGACAGATAACCTCCTATAGTTTTCCATCTTTCCATCTAGTCTTACTATCCAAAGTTTCATGAGTATGGCTATTCCATAAGGAAATTTATTCGCATCTATACAAATTACGAATTTAGCTCAGCCTATGCATCATGTCTCCGATTTAGATATTTAGTCATGATTAAGTTTAGAAGTGTTCAGAGCATGATCTCAGTTTTCCAAGTATTGCAGCTCAGACATTGTAATACCTCTTGTATGACCTTAATTTCCTTGTCTAATGATTCATGGTTACATAGTATACTTGGTGATGCCATGAAGCCCTTTTATTTTGAGTCCTATATGTGTTTTGTTGAGGGAGAATCCCTAATTTGAAGTTACATATATTATTCCATACTTCTAAAGCTTCTATAAGTTCCTACCCATCATTTGAGGATGAATGATGTCACGAGGGAGATAATGTAACACCCCACATTTTCAAGCTAGAATTCGAACTGTCGCTTCTATGTGTATTAACTCAAAACCAATTATTACTATGTGAATATAAGTGGCATGATCATTATCGTACTGTGAATAGTACTCATTAGGTAAAAAATATTCATAGGAAACACTTAGAGCAAAGTTGAGTTAAGAGCTTTTGATTCGACAAAATTTTGGTATTTGATCCTAAAAGGGTCAACTTTGAGCTTGTATAACTTCAGTAATATAAGTAATTTTTTATCTTAATACCCACCAAATTATAGATAATTAAGTCCTCTTTCCAACTTATCCAATTTTACCTTAATTCGATACCCGAGCGAAAATTTATGAGCATTTTCGTGATAAACTAGTGAGGGTCTACGATTTCAGTGTGACATATACCTTGTGCTCCATGATAAGAAGTGTGGCAAGCACCTTATGCTCCAGGATACGTACGGTGGTATGTACCTTTTTCATAGGCGCTAAAACCCATGTTTCTCTTCAGTTTTTCAAGGGTAAACACGTCATTTATGTCCTATAACTATTAGTAACATGAATTGATCTTCCCATAACCCAATTACTCAATCCCTATTCCTCCCAAGCTTTGAAGAACAAGAAAAAAAGGTTTCTTCCACAAGTTCACCTCCCAAGATCCAAAAATCCAAGTTCCATTCAAGAAGGAATTCAAGTATTTGGGCATTCAATGAGGATCTCGTTTCATCCTCATGCCAAAATTACAATTTTATTCATGAATTTTATGAATCCATAAACTAGGGTTCTAACCAATTATTACTCCAAGCCTTAATTCATTCTCCCATGATATAAAATTCATTTATAAGCATGTTTTAATGATTATTCATGACTTTTGAGGAACATGATATATCTTTCATGCTATTCTCATGTCTATGCATGATTTACGTGTTATTATTTCAAATTTAAAACATATGATCAAGTTATGAATGATATTTCCATGTTTTTAAGATTTCTCAATCCTCAAGTTTAATCTTATTTTGATTTTAAGGGTTCCATGATAATTTGAAATTCCATGATTACTCCATGTAATTCTTGAATTCTACCATGAAATAATGTTTTCTCATAATTTCAAGTATTTCTTTGTACTCTAATCATGATGATTTGATACATTGATGAAATTATTTGATTCTTGAGTTTAAGTCATGAAATTTCCTATCACGTAATTGCCATGAAATCATCATATTTATATATATTATCTTACATGCTGGTGGGTTATGAATATCCGATACCTAGTTGATCTTGCATGTTACAGGTTTCAAGATTTCAAATTAATTATGTCATATTTATCCTATAAAATTTATAACATTGTCATCATCAACACTCACTAGTATTACATCATGCTAAATACATTAATTTACACGTTCATGATTGCTTCAGACTCTGTATGCACTGTAATTTTCAAAATACCATGACTTGAGCATATTCGTTATCAGTGCATATACCAGGTCGCGTTTCAGTGTCTTTCAGTTGGGTGCAGGACTTAGCACTGAGCGAACCTAGGAATGAATACTCACCCTTCAGTAGAGAACTAATACCTTTATTATTAATCCCTAAGTTCCAGAACTATGTAACCAGCATAGGTTATGAGATATCATCCACCAGTGTGGTCAGCCGCCAGTCGTGGCATGACACCCTAGTCCTTTGGGACATTATTTTTACTGTATCCACATTGTCTGCCATATGTTGGACAAAGTACCAGCACCCTTCCAACTGGGGTTATAGGTTGGACCCCGATTAGCTCAAATTGGGTTATGTTGGTTACATGATATCTCCCACAGTTTCAGTTTAATATTCAAGTTATATTAGTTAAGGTTTACATGACCAAGTGTTCAATTTACCAACTATTCAGTCGGTTTGTTTTACAGATTATTTCAATACATATTTTACATGGTTTTGCATTCGTTTTACATATTTATGCATTCATGCTCCGTATTCATACATGATTATCAACAGTTTTGCAATCTATTCATCTCTAATTTGAGATTTACATATCGCATCCATGATTCTATCGCTTCCCAGCTAACAGAAATATGTTTAGCTCATGATTTAGAAATGTCACTAAGTCTAACAATTATTTCATACAACTATAATTTAAATATTTGTTTCAACAAATAGCTCATGTCCTCAGTGTTAAAGCATATATTATGTATTTCCATGGTTTATTGCATGTCCCACAAACTCACTATATTCTAAAATACTGACTATGTATATTTATTTGTGGCTACATTCCTTCATGATGTAGGTACCAGATGTAGTCCACACACCAGGGTCAGATAGATTGTAGCTTTCAACAAAAAGGTGATGAGTTCTCTCATTTTGGGGACTCAAGTTAGTTGTAGTTCTTGTATTGTATTTTTCTTATCCGTATGTATTGATTTAGGATAGCTGGAGGCATGTCCCAACTACCCATAGATAGTATAGTAGAGTATTTATAGATGATCAGTCAGAGTCAGTATTTGATGTTTTATTTTCCTCTCTCTCAGATTTTAGTGTTGTAAACATTGATCAGCTATGTATTGAAACAACTTATCTCATGTTGATTATGCTTCCGCTCAGTGATTTATCATATATATATATATATATATATATATATATATATATTAAATCAGTTACTCAAGTATCATGCCAGTACATGGGTTAGCTTAATATCACTTGTGGTTCTAAGCACTGTGTTACAACTGATGGGTAGTCTCAGGTCGTGACATTAGGTCATGAAGTTTCCCATTACCCCCATTCTCTTAAGAGCAAAAATCCTAAAAAGTGTGATAACTTTAAATTGAATCTTAAGGGTGACTTGGGAGCTTGATTAACAAATATTTTCATGAATATCTTCAGATTTAAGGTAAGAATCCTTGAAATTCATGCTTGAATTTCTTGATTATTTGACCAAGGCCTCAAATCATTTAGGTCTTGATTTTAGCCAAAACGTTTATTGGTTTCCACCCATTTTTTAGGGTTTTAATTTTGTGAGCTTGATATCATGTTGGGTTGGTCACAGAATGCAATTTTTCATGAGTTGGACCCACATGGGGGTTTTGGTATGGTTTTTGGATCCAAAGCACAATGGTGTAATATGGGTGTCGATATTATCATAATGATGAGTAGAATATATTTTTGATATCTTGGCATCTAGAAGAGACTTCTTGGAAGGAAAAAGCAGAGGTTTAGTGGTTTGTGAGCTTTCTTCAACCTCGATGTTGGCTAGGTTTATCCCTTGTTAGATTGACCCTTGTCATAGTATTCTTATCATATTGTGTTGGATTTGGGATGGGTTTTAGGTGTTGGATTGATGAAATACAAGACTTGGATTTAGTTGGATTATTTAGGCTAAATTGGAATCATAGAGTTAAAACACTTAGCTTGTTTCCATGAACCTTTATGCATTATACTTCATTACTCATGTATACATGATATGTCTTGGTTTACTCTTAAATTAATTAAATTGGTCTAGTTAATCATGCTTAGTGAGAAGTGTCCTTAGTTTCTTACACCAAAGGATGGTTGCCTTAGTTATGATATTGGCTTAGTGGTTGTGTTTGAGAAGAACCTTTGCCATAGGACTAATCATAACTTACTATACATATAAGAGTGGATTCAGATACCTTATCATAGTCTGGGGTAGAAATTAACTTAGTATTTATTTTGGGGATTTAGAAGTGGGCTCTTTGACCCACCTTAAGTCAAGATTGATGTTAGTTTTCTTAAGGCCTTTGTACGTTTGTTATATGCTTAGAGAGTGCCCTTATGAGGCAATATTGAGGAATCTTGATACTTTTTGGTTATGATAAATGACGTTAGAAGTAATACCTAACGATTATGCCATATGTATGATGTATTGGTTAAGCTTATGGAGCTATTGATTATGCTATTATTGTAGCTATTAATTGAGCTACTCAATGTACTATTGAATAAGCCCTATACTATGATATTGGCGAAGCTATAAATTATGTTATGGACCATGTTGAAAGTTATTGGCTATGCCATGGATTAGCTATTGCTAAAGCTATTGATAAGCTATATTTATGCTCATAGTAGGCCATTGAATAGGATATTAATGAGTGATTTCTCATGGTATTTCTCATGATTATGATCATGCTAAGAAATTATACTAGAAAATATTTTTGAACATATTCCTACTGATGATGTTAGCAAATGTGCCATGAATCATGTGAGAAATAATGCTTGTTGATTATTTTAGGAAGTCATACAACTCATTATGTGTAAAATCATGATACTTCATTATATGATTGCTTATGCTATTGATTTTTCCATCAATTATAATTCTGATGATATGTTGATGCTCAAGTAATACAGTGGTCTTTTATAAGACAAGTATCGATCCCTCAGAGACTTGTGTTAACAATATTCCAGGTTAGTCAAACTATTCAGATTAACTCAGTGCTAACGTAACCTTAAGATTATTTGTGAGTAAACTAAGATTAATCTTAACAACGCAGTAAATTAAAGGTTCTTGAACAACAATGAAGAGAAACCAGAGTTAAGTCACTATAAACAATCATACTATGTTATATAACTTCATTGGTTTGGTAAATTATCTTGGTTGTTGGTTCACGGGTTCTATACTACAACTATGGCCTTCCAAACCTCTAATCAATTATCTAACTTAGCCCTACAACTACATCATTGAGAGCGGATAAGAGAACTAAGTTAAATACGTTTATATTGTATATCGTACTTGAACCAAATAGAGCACATAGGTATATTCCTATCCTGAATGTTAATTAAACTTTATTTAATTGGAAGATTACAATTATATTCTATCCCATGTTCTATCATTTTGTGCCTCCTTCTGGGTTCATAAGAAGATTATACATGTATTCTAAGGGTCACAAATCCTTAAAATAGTGATAACAAGGATACATAAACAACCAAATATGATAAACAATCAAACTAAATCAATTCAGAACCATAATACTCATGTTCTTGGCCTTAACCCCAGAAAGGATGTTTAGCTGATCATGGAAGTAACTGTAATTACAACGAATGAATACATGTTAAAGTCCATAAAAAAACTAAAATAATGGAATAAGAACCCTAATTGAAGTGTTCTCTATCCTTCCTTCAAGTCCCAAGGTCGTCCAAGGTGTTCAACACAACAACTAAGTGTCCTATTTATAGGAGGACAAGAATTGTAGATTTCAACTTAAGGGCGTGCCACACCAATATCGCGCCATCTAGGCGGCGTGGCATGCCAAAAATATGGAAGATCACTGAAAATTGACATCCAAAATATTTTCAAGGGCATTCCACAGCCTTATCGTGGCACCTAGGTAGTGTGGCATGCCAAGCACTTAAAAATGCCCCACTTTAACAAAGTCTTGTCCCATGCTTTTGTCCTTTAACTCCATGCATTGTGATGTTGTTTCCACTTGATTTCAATTTTGTACATCAAATAAATACCATCATGATCAACTCAAAAAGCTTCGTAAAACATCAAACACCACATATTAGAGAAAACACATACAATTCAAGACAACGAACTAGTAAATGCCATAGCTCAAGCTAAGTGTACTAGCTTTTGTTCCTTGATTCTAAACATGGTGTTTTAGCTACAAATTTACTAGTCATACACCTTGAAGATTAAATTTACATTAAATATCACTTAGATGCTTATTTATACCAAGATTCAATCATTAAGAACAAGATAAGTTCTTTAAACTAAGCAAAATAAGCCCGGATAACAACACTGAGGTACATAAATCCACCTCAAATCAGAGCTCCTGACGTTTGAAGTATTACTTCCCCTTATGTATTGGACTAGTCCATATGTTGTATTCAGAGATGGTTGTTTCTATATATTCATTTAGTACTTCATTTGTATCCTAGTTATGCTAGAGCTTTTGTATTGATTTCATCAGGTTTTGGGATTGTCTTATGTATGTTAGTCTTTTATTACATCTATTCTGCATTCCTCCCTTCATTCTTTTGGTGGTCCATTACTAGCAGTTCCAGACTATGAGTTTGGCTTGCCTACAAACGGGTTATAGTAGGTGTCATCATGACTTGAGAAATTGGGTCATGACACACATCATTATAAATATACTACAATTTATCCCAATCATGAGAAAGGTAAACCTAGCCTATCTAGACGCCGAAGAAAGCCTAGTGATATCCATTAAATCATCGATTTTCCCTTTTGAGAAGTTTTTGTATGGTGCCACACTATCAAAATAAAAATTTACTCATCAATATGAGAACAACAATACCCATATTAATTTTTATGCTTCTGGCCTAAAATTACGTAAAAATCTTATGTGGGGGCCACCTACAGAATCGCACTTTCAAAACCGTCAATCCGACTCTTTATGCTCTAGAGATTCTTATGCTCAATAATGAATAAATTCTAAGCTCAAACTATGCATCAATATACTCATAAAAATCTAGGAATTTAGGAATTAAATTGAAGAATTAACAAAGAGTTTAATGGAAGCTTACTAAGATTTTGATGAAGAAATGTTTAATTCGATCTCACAAACACCCCAAAATCTTCTAATAATGTTTCTCCCAATTTTAACACTCTCTAGGGTTTTAACTCTTGAGACTGGTGAGAAAAATAGGAGAAGACCGAGTTAATGAGGCATTTAATGGCATCACAGGTGCCACTTAAGCGGCCAAGTACCGCTTTAGCGATACCCACTGGGGCCTGGCATACAGCTAAAGCGAATAGGTTATCACTAAAGCGGCATCCACTTTAACAAGCAGACTATTGCTAAAACGGCTCACTGGTAAAGCCAGGGCCGCTAAAGCGGACTCCACAAAAGTGGCCAAAGGATTGATTTAGTTGATGCACCAACTAAAACATTGAATTTTCCAAGTTTCCACCGACCCCTAGGGATTCATTCAAAATTCCATGAATGCAAATGAATTATGCAACCTTATCAAATTTGATATTTTAGATTCAGTGGTATAACTAAAATTTCCATTCGAGGTTATTTCAATGAAAAGTGGGCCCCACGCATAAGGATTATTATTATCAAATTCCAACCAATAGCCCAAAATGAGTCTGAAATACTTGGTACCCAAACTAAAGGTCCTTGTTGAAACTTTAGGGGTTGCACCATATAGTGAAAGACTAGGTCCCTTAAATTCAATCACAGGTAATAAAATTATAAACCAACCAAAAACACAACATAGTGTAGGAAATGTAAAGAACACCAAAAATAACAAGGAAACCTCATTTCTCAAGGGAGAAAAAACCATGGTTTGCCCTCACAAGCTCTCAAAAGTTCACTATAATCAATCTCTTGATTACATACTCAAAGTTTAACCTAAGTCTAGGCTCCTCCTGATTGTAATAACTCTACTACAAGCCTACCTTAACAACTCTGTCAAGACTCCCTCAAAACTGATTAACTCTAATCAGTATCAAGCTTAGGAACCTAAGCATTCTTAGAGCAAAAAAGAAAAGAGAATTACTCTTATAAAATGAGTAATCCAGTTTATAGACTCAAGATAGACTCAAGAACAATTGTTATTTTAGCAAACATAAGAAATAAGATCTTGAGCAAAGTTGAATATTAAGTTTTTGCCTTTTTCTTTATTCACTTTTTTGAATTTGCAAAAACTACCAATTGAGAAGCATCCTTTACCTATTATAGTAGAGTAATGAATAGGTTTAAAATGCATTTCGACCAGGTATCCTAAATAGTATAAGCAACACCTGTGCAGTTTGTTACACTAGATGACAAGACTTTTCTGACGTGTGCTAACTGTACTTAGCCTTATTCATCATCAAAACAAGATATAGAAATTTTCTCTTTTTTTATGATGACAAACCAACCCAGAAAGCTTTGAGCATCATTATTCATTCATCATATTGAATCAGAGTGATTACCGCTTCTGAAGATGAATGTTCCCCCTATCATTCAATCATCATGCTTCCATCATTATGCAACATTGGAACCTGGTCCCTTGTATTCATATAAAAAATTACCAACCAGTCTTCCCCTGTCACTATACTCACTTCCCCATGTCATTGTGGCTCATCATACTTCTCCTTATCAACATGTCATACAAATCTGCAGTATCACATCTTCAATATTCAACATTTACACTTGGTACCTGGTCCCTACCATATGAAATCAGTATTTCCCCTTTTGGCATTATTGAAAAGTAAAGACAGTAAATAAAAAGTAAGATAAGCAAAGGTTAGTTAATTCATGGCCACTGGTGCAACAGTAATATGAAGTAAGATAAGCAAAGGTTAGTCAAAAGCATATGTTATGATTCTTTATTCAGACCTTGGCAATATGACCTTGTGAATAAACTTAAATACCTGCTGAAACTCAATTCTTAGAAACTTCTTTTTCACTTCAATTGTTGAAGTACCTCCCACCTTCAATACATTAATCATAAACTCAGTTGTAGGCGGTTGCTTTACTACAGTTCTTACACCTACAATAAGTACATCCAAAATCTTTCCCAATGTCTCTTCATCCAGTTTGATAGGATTTCCTTTCACTTGGGCATTCAAACTTAACCCATCTTCCGAGAAATCCATGGTGTAATAAATTTCTCTAACATCAATCTCAAAAACTATGGGAGTTGATTTCTCAAATAGAAATAGCCAACCTTGGTGACTGGCATACTCGACCAACTCTATCATTCTGAACTTCTCATATATCTTAGGATCAAAAGCTCTCCCTGACAGAACCTTTCGGTTCATCGGTACCTTATTCCTTCGTTCTCTAGACACATTCTTTATTTCTTTCTCCTTTCTGCTTTTCTTGGGACTACTACACAATTCTTCAATCAAAGTTATTCTTTTCTTGGGACTAGGTCCCTCAGAGACTTTTTTCTTCTTTACAACTATTTGTTTCTTCTCTTTTCTCCACGGCTACAACACTTTAAACTGGAGGACCGGGTCCCCTCAATAATATGAACTTTTTTTCCTTTCTTAGTTGTAGCAGCAACCTCTGAATCAATGTCCTTCCCTCCTTCAACCTCTACAACAACAATATCTTCTTTCTCTTCTACTACAACAGTTTTCTTGAGCCTTCTTCTTTTTATGGTTGAAGACTTGCTAGCCTTCATAGCATCTTACAATAATTTTTTCATATCCTCTTATGGAATAAGATCTAGACACTTTTACATCAAAGTCCACCACTTTCTTCTTACCTTTGTTTCCCCTCTTCTTCTTTACATTCTATCTTAAGGGTAATTATCTTTATCCTCTTCATTTAGATGTAACAACATTTCTTTACTCTTATTTTCTTCATTGTTATCGCCTACTTCCTTTTCTTCTCTGCTAACTAAGCTTTTCTTGGTATCATATGCAAGCAGGAGTAAATTCTCAGCTACCCAGTTCTCATTGCATAAAAGATCAACCCTCTTTATCGATATTTCTTCACTAAATAACTGAGCAAAATAGGGTTTGAATCTAAGAAAGTAGGAGAATTAGGTACTTGTTGTGTTTCAGAGGGTTCGGCTTTTTTGGATTTTTCAGATGAACAAGGGAATTGGGAAATTACAGATAATTTTGAATTTTTCGAAGAAGGGGGAGTTCTTGGATGAGAAATCTAGGTAGATAATTCCTTTTCACAATTTTCAGAAGCTTGAAACCCTTAGAATGTGAATTCCCTTGCTGAACATATCTGAAACCATTCATTTTAGCTCTAATCCAACTCTGATAACTTTTCTTTATGTGCCCATCTCTCCCATAGTGAGTGCATAAAGGTTTGTGGACCTTGTTCTTAGCATCATGAGCAGCCTTCCCTTGAGACCCAAGAACTTGGGCTTTTCCTTGATAACTAAGACATTTTCCATTATAAGCACCTTGACTAGTTACATTAGAAAGGATTTGTAAAGATGTAGTCCATTTAAGAGATTTATTAAGCTCTTCTCTTAGACGGACCAGGTCTTTTTCTAACTCTTTATTCTTATGGAGTGCAAACATAAGATGCTTTTGAAAGTCCTTCAGTTTCTCTTCAAGTTTAATTTGAAGCCTTGAAGCTTCTTTCTTTCTTTTATATCTAAAGTATTTAAATTTCCACTTAACTCATGCAACTTAGATTCTCAAATTTTAATTTAGTGACTATTTCTTCAGTTTTATATATTTGGAGAGTTAAAGCAATCAACTCAAGTTCTTAATTCTCAACTTTATCCTCTAAAGCATTTTTCTCAATAGTTAGTTCACACACAGAGTCTATTAGCACACTTGCAAGCCTTTTTATATTCCTAGCAGAGTAGTTATCTAGGTTTTCCTTAATTTCAGAAAGAGATACCTCTTTTTCTTCTTTATTTTACTGTGTTTTCCATGAATGCAAACAATGAATTATACATAACTGGACTGTCTTCCACTGCTAGCATAGACACATCCCAAGACTTTTTATTTTCATCAGATTCACTGGAAGAATCTCCCCATACTGACAGAGCTTGCTTTACTACATAATCAAATGTAACCTTTCTTCTTAAACTTTCAAGGACCTGGTCCCTTTTTTTTCTTTGTCACCTCCAGTCTTGAGGTATTCCTGATAATCCAATTTATGCATTAGACTGTCCTTAATAAAATACTCAGGACTTCCACATTAGTGACACACCTCAATATTATTTCCCTTTTTACTGCTGCTTTCTCTTCTTTAGAACTGATCACTCTTCTTCATGGCTCTAACAATAGTTACATAAAAAGTTAAACAATATTGATATATATGGTAGAAAAATTTTCAACTAGATGCGAATCTCTGGGTTGTCTAACAATGAAAGCTACACAACTAACAAATAATCATCATTAATAATCAACCAACTTGAACAGATCAATAACCTGCTACCATCTACTTTCATTTGTCTTGAATAAAGGAATTAAGGTGGGTACAGTTGCACGTCGTATTATGGCCATGCCTCTGAATTATTGGAAGGATGAGCAAAAATTTCTCATGAGAGGAATAGTTTTCTAGAAGATGGTAATCTTTAATCTTAACTTCATCGTAAATCAAGCTAACAACTCCACTATGATACTTGAGTAGACGGGAGTAGTTGGAAGTTCAGGATTATCTTATCCATTAAATATTTGTTTGATATTGAAGAAAAAGAATAAAATGATTTAGATCACACTGCATCCATGTCAGGAGCGACTATTATATGTGCAACAAACAACATTGTAGATGAACCAATCATGGGAAAGAAATTGATAGAACATACGGTGGCCCATAAAAGAAACTCTAGACTTGATAAGTAAGCTTTATCTATTACATTATTAAAGAGCAGGTAGGTTTACCTCATTGACTATATCCTGTACATCCCACATACAGGATTCCAGATCATTACATTCCAGTATATTTTATTCTCTCCATTTTTTTGTTTGGCCTACTTTTCGTTTTAATCTGTTTCAAAAAGAATGTCACATTCCTTCTTTAGCCACACTTTAATTTCAAGTTTTCATAGACATGTTTAGGACGACAAGATTAAAATGCACTTAAATACATTTGACAGATCCTTAATTTAAGGAACCTATTAAATTCAAAAATCTTCTTTATTTTCCTAGACCAAACAAATTAAAATAGAGTGATTACATTTTTAACTGGCATTTACCATATATACTACTGAAACTTTAATGTGCGAAACGATCAACTTTCTTTTCCTTCTATTAAAGAAACATAGGCAACAAGTTGAAAACCCATGAACAAACTTTAATATTTTAAAAAACATAAACTAAAAATTAGAATGCAAGCCTCCAATGGAGTAAAATCATTACAAATAAAGCTTTGCCTTAAATTCATGAAAATAAACTAAGCTAAAGACAAATTTTGCTTATATTCAAGAAAACTTAAATAACTTTGGAGTTTTAATTGAAGAAATTGTGAAAAAAAAAAGTAGAGCATGATTTTTTTTCTTTTGAAAAAATTTAGCTAGAAAGAACCACCAAACGACAATATATTAACGTCATCATAAAATTCACAAATTAATACCCTTATCGTCGCGACAAGGATTTTTCTTCTGTTGTTTTATTTATGATGAAAGAAGAAATAATTTTTCAACCCCACACACGCATATTCGAATCACTATAATCAGAGATTCAGTCTAAAATTTAATTCTTTAAAATAAGTGGTTACCTTAAAAGGTTGGCCAACACCCAATTTATTGTTTCAAAAAGTATTTGAGTTCTAGAAATATAACTTTTTTTTTTCAAATATTTCTACCAGAACTCAAAACAAAATTGTGCAGCTGTATCAAATTAGAAGGGCAAATTATCTATATCTTAAGAATAGACAAGAAATCTCTACACAACTATGCAGTGGCAGTTGGAACAAATGACGTGTAAGTGAATGAAACTACGTAAGCTAATGAATAAATGACTAAAAGGTCCTTGATTGCAATTTGATTGCCAAGAAATACACATGTTGAAATCTAGCTCTTCTAATAAATAGAGGAGTTTAAAAAAAAATTGTAAGGCCCATATGGACCCAACCTAAAACTGAAAAAGGAAAGCTAAGGGTCTGTGTGACCATGTGAGATAAAATCATGATATGAAATTATATTAACTGAATTTGAAGTTTTATTTGGACATGCAATTTGAGATTTTAAGTTGTATGTTTTTCTTCGATACAAAAAAAAATCAGTTGTGAAAACTGTCAAAATTACCCCAATTATAATTTTACCAAATAAGTAAAAGTTCATAACAAAAGCATAATATACTATCACAAAATAATTCTAAAAAACACACGTTCATGAATCAAATGATAACTTTGATGAATAATAAATATAAAGTAGGAGTTGATTTAAAGTAATAATAAATTTTATAGGCATTTGACCATGCAAAAAAAATTGAAGTTGTAATTGGAGTTGGAGTCGTAGTTGTGTTTGGTCAAATCTTATGAAAATATTTTTTCTAACTACAAAGGTGAAGTTGAAATTAGAAAAAGAATGAAAACAAGTTGAGACTTGTTTTCACTTTTCCAAATAGAACTTCAAGTTGTATTTGGAGTTTCTATGGCCAAACATCATTTTTTCAATAAAATGAAAAAAGACTTTCTAAAAAAATGAATATTTTCAATAACCAAATGAGGCTATATGTTTGTGAGAGTAATAGTTAAATGAAATATACATGGTTTAAAGATTGGTAAAAGTAATTATATGAACTATAAATTTTATTTACATATGAAATAAATGATTGGTAAATATAAATATTGAGGTTCTTTTTAAAAAATATAAACTGGTGAGTTAACTTTTGTATTTGAAAAATCCCAAATCATGATTTGAAATTTTTAAATCATGTTTTTTGTAGAACTAGTTTAACCGCACGTTCCTTGCACATGTAACATTTGATTATTTAAAATTGAATGATTTTGTCTATTGCAGAGATTTTTAGTGAAGTGTAAAAAGTTCAACTCACTTTTCATATCTTATGTATTTTAATATAATAATGTAAACATAAACATATATTTTAGTGTAAGCACATATATATATTTTACCACCCAAAGTTTCAAGTGGTTGATTGATCATCACTTTTGCGTTTGTCATGCAGTACGTCTTTCCCTTGCTGCCTGGTGCTAAGAGAGACACGTCAATTTAAACCATATTTGTGGTACGATTATTTTTCTTTGTTTTTGTACATTTAAAATCTTTTCTTGTTTTTAAAGTCAAATATTTAAAAAATCATTCATTACATTCTTATTACGTATTTAAAACCTTAAAATTTGGCACTTCTTAAATTTTTCTTATTCTAACTTTTATATTTTATTTTTAAATTTTTTAAATCTTCTTAAAATTAAATTTAGTTGATTTGGAATTCTTAAACTAATGAAAAATTTTTAGTTGTCTTTAATTCTGATGACTTCTAATAAGGAAAGGTTTTATCATAAATATATTTAATTAATTTTCAACACTTAAATACTAGGAAAAATTCATATTTGTGGTATGATTATTTTTCTTTTTTCCTGTATTTAAAATTTTTTCTTGTTTTTAAAGTCAAATATTTACAAAATCATTGGCTACATTCTTATTATGTACTTAAAACTTTTAAAGTTTGATACTTATTAATTCTAACACTTTTATAGTTATTTCTAGATTTTTCGAATCTTCTTAAAATCAAATTTAGTTGATTTATAATTCTTAAATTAATGGAAAAACTTTTAATTGTCATTAATTCTGGTGACTTTTAATAAGAAAATATTTTATCATAAACATATTTAATTAATTTTCAACACTTAAATATTAGGAAAAATCACTAATTCTAATGATTTCTAATAAGGAAAGGTTTTACCATAAATATATTTAATTAATTTTCAACTTCTAAATATTAAAAAAATAGTGAAAATACGATTTTATCTAAAACAAAGACTTTTAATGAAGGTTAAAAAGTTCAAACAACATTTCTAAGGTCCTTCACATTTTTAATATAGATGTAGATGTAGATGTAGATATAGATGTAGATGTAGATGTAGATGTGGATGTGGATGTGGATGTGGGTGTAGATATAGATGTAGATATGGATGTGGATGTAGATGTAGATGTAGATGTAGATGTACATATAGATGTAGATATAGATATAGATATAGATATAGATATAGATATAGATATAGATATAGATATAGATATAGATATAGATATAGATATAGATATAGATATAGATATAGATATAGATATAGATATAGATATAGATATAGATATAGATTATAGATATAAACATAGATATAGATTATATAATAGATATAGATTTAGATTTGAAATTCAATGTCAACAAATAAAATTACGAGATTAAATCACATAGTTAAAATCTAATTTTATCACATAATTTTATATTACATACATGAAATCAAATCGTATATCAAAAATACCTATCAAAATTAAAAACAAAAAAAAAGGAGAAAACTAATACAACAGAGAGAAAATGACAAAGGTGTTTAGGGGTATGCATCAGTTGGTTCGGTTCGGTTTTATATATTATCAGTTTGGTTTATCGATTTTCAGTTTTTAAATATGCTAAACCAATAATCAAATCAATAAGATATTTTTTATCAGTTTATCGGTTTTTAGTCCTTAATGGTTCGGTTTTTGGTTTAACCGATAAGAAAATACTCATAAAATAGAAATAGTAGTAACTAACATGAAAAAAAAATTGAATCTTACTTGCAACCAAAAATCCTACATAATGTGTTTTAATTTATAAGAATCTTCAAGTTTGAAACATACATGGAGTTGCCAACTCTTTGCTATTGGGAAAAAAGTAAGTGAAACAGAATGTCGGCAACCTCTTTACTATATGAAAGTTATCCTATATCTCAGTTTTTTTCAAGCTTATATAAGTCTTTTGAAAATACCATCATCATAAACATGTGAAAGCTCTTAAGGTACTGAAGTCATTGAGAAATTCTAATGCAACAAAAAAATGGGATCTCTGCCTATAAGGAGTTATAATTGTCATGCAGGCTGGTGGAATCAACTATCGATAAGCATTTAGTGTTGAAGGCTGATGTATTTAATAATCAAGATGTTTATATAGGTGATGTTATACAACATTTAGGCTCATGTGCAACTGTAGGTGTTATTAAAAAATCCTCTTGCGCCTATTAATACCTTGATTGATGGGAATTGAATAAGTCCACGATAATAAGGTGCTAAGAATATTGCCTTTTTTGAAGGTTAATTCCTTTCTGCAAGTAGTACCTTTGTGTCCATAAGAATATGATTGACAAAGTCGAAATAATAACTTAATAAGGTGAATTTTAAGCAGTCACTAGAAAGTGGTTCCAACTCTAAACTGGCAAACACATACTATGTAGATGGCGATTTTAAGCTCAATGTAGAAAGTAGTGGAAGCCTATATCCTTTAGAACCGTAATGCAAATGGTTATATTGTTATGTTGTTTCGAAGTTTGCTACCTGCATTGTCTCTTGTTTGTCAATAAGTATAATGTGTAAGTATGTTATTGCTCATTGACTTTTATCAATAAATGATTATATTAAACTTTTGTTTCCTTATCCCCTGTCTCCTTTGCAAAATTTATCATCGATTTCATAATATGGAATTATCACATTGGATTCTTGATCTTGAATACATAACAACTGTTATGGTTAATTTTTTAGTACTTTTGAAGCACTGTTGCTGCTAATCTTCTACATTTGTTGATAATTTAGCAACAACTCTTGTTTTGGTATCTGTGAAACAACAAACAAGAAGCTCATTAAAAATCTAAGAGAAAAGCATCTAGTACCCCCTAACTCTGAACAAATTTACTACGGCATACTCCAACTTCACGGGGTTCTATTACCCCTCTGAACTAAATTTAAGCATATTTTTGTTAATCTTTTTAGCTGACGTGACATCTTTTGTCAATTTTTTAGAGACATGGCACCTTTGTTGTAGGTCATATTGTATGTAATAAAGGTGTCATATCAGCACAAAAGGGTGACAAAAATATACTAAAATTGAGTTCGGGAGGTAATAGACCTCTGTGAAGATGGAGTGTGTCGTAACAACTTTGGCCATTGTTAGGGAGAGGGGGGTAGTAGATGTTTATCTCAAAATCTAATGCAAGAAGGTTTTGAAGGGAATGAAGAACCCGTTGCTCGGAATTATTCAAGTGTTCTTAGAACAGTGAGGATAAAGATGAATTTATGTGAGTACAAATGAATTTAGTACTTCTGTTTTTTCATTTTATTAGTCATTGGACACTAACGCACGTGAATCCTATACTAATTAGAATAAACTTTTAAAAATAATTTAAATAATACGTGTTCGATGAGTTATCCGATCTATGAAAAGGAAAACTGAAACCTCAAATTTTGGGTAATCTTATTTTTATCAGTAATATCTTCTAACCATGGTTTCATTACTGTAGGTGGCACCTTTAAGTCATTCAATTTGGTTAACAAACTCGAATAAAAAACTTAATGAGGTGAAGTTTAAGCAGACACTAGATTATGGCCCCAGTTTTAAAGTGGCAAGCACATACTACACGTAGGGCGATTTCAAGAAGTTTGTCTCCTCTAGACCCTGATGCTTATAGTAAGTGTTTCGAGAAATTCTATCTGACCATTATTTTGTATGTTAATTCCAAGTGTGTTATCTTCAGTTTCATAATCAGGCTAAGAGTCTGATATTCAATATAACTATAGAGAGAGAGAACTGGTCAATTGTTTAGTGCTTTCTGAAATACAATTAATTTGACAATGTTGGAATATAATTGATGTTGCGGTTAGCTCTACAAGAGAGATTATCTAGCTGTTACTGTTTAAATGCTCATTAAAAATTCAATACAGGAAGGGTACGGATGAGGATAAAAAATCAGTTGCTCAAAATTATTCAAGAGCAACATGGGTATATCACCCGAGCATCTACCCAGACCATCAAATAAGAATCCACTAGTCATTTTACGTCAAGCGATATGAAGTAAATCCTGATGTAACAGTAAAAGAAACATGTCAAGATATATTGACTCTAAGAGATTTGATATTGCTCTAAGATCCCTTTGTTTGAGGCAACTTGCCAAGAAAGGTGCAACTTCCCAACATGACCATATGCCAAGAAGGGTACAATTTATTTAATTGTTCTGCAAAACAAAGAGCAAGATCATCAAGTTACTTTAAAGCAAAATAATTTGATAGGACCATGTATATTTAAAAATAATATCACGTGGATAAGAAAGTAGTGTGAGTATACACACTCCACTTTCTTTCTTACATTTATTTTGTACTATTAATTTAGCATCATTATTTGTATACCATCATAGAATGTGCTATAAATATTATGTTTGCATCTTATTTGATTTTCTTCCTGGTTCATATTTCTTATATACTTGTGAGGAATTAATAAGGTAAGATCTTAGCCCAATTGGCTTATACTTTCCTCTTTGAGTTTTTTACTATTGATAAAAGTCCATGCCTTGAGGCTAATCTAAACTTAAGTGAGAATTAATCCTTGTTTCTAAGTAAATAACTCAACATGTAATCTAGTGCACTATTTAGTATTATTTAGAGCAATGAATGTCAGCAGATAATATTATATCAATTCTAAGAAATGTTTACATAAAATACGTGTTGCAATTTCTTTTATAATATTTCAGATATTATCATACTTTAGAACACACTAAAAATAGAACGGGTTCTTCTCCATTCTTATACTATTTTTGTTCTGTCCACAATATGTTTGATAAAAGTCTCAAATGAACTATTTGTGAATATTATTAAGTACAAAATTTTTGCTTAATTTAAATTTTCAATGTATAATTAATAAAATTAATCAGCAAAATAAATTTTTAATAAATCTTTTTTTAAGATTTGTGTCAAGTCAATATATACCGAGAAGAAAATATCATTGAATGCAGTGGGCCCCATCAAAACTTTTCTAAGTCTAACATAAATTAAATAATTATGAAAAATCATAATTTATTTTAATTTCTAATCGTAATTTTTCACTGTATCACCCCTAATTAATTATTATAAGTTATTTATGTATTAAAAAATTAATAATATTTAATATAAAAAAAGTAAAATAGACTTTTATGATATGTCCGCTTCAACTATTTCTATCGTAATTTTACTATATCAGCCTAAATTAATTATTATAAATTATCTAATTATTAAAAACTAATAATATTTAATAAAAAATAAAATAGACATAATATGAAACTCACTTAAATTTTCTCTACAAGTATTTTTTTATAGTAATTTTGCTATATCACTTTTAATTAGTTATTATAAGTCACTTAAGATATGTCTGGTTCGCTGCTTCAATCGTAATTTTACTATATCACGCCTAATTAATTATTATGGTCGTCTAAACATTAAAAAATTAATAATATTTTTTATTATTATTCTATATATTTCTATATATTATAAGCACCACTTCAACATGGCTGCTTAAGGCTATTTAAACAAAAGAACGAGGGTATTATAGTCATTAAAATGATTTATAGTTGACATGGAATTGTCTTTTCTGTTTTCAAACTTGTACTTTACAACAACTTCCATTAAATGCTCATCCTTCTCATTTAAATTACAAATCATGCCCTTTAAAAATGACCACTATTTTTTATTTAAATTACAAATGATGCCCTTCATGGAGAAAATATCATTGAATGTAGTGGGCCCATCAAAAATTTTCAAAATCTAACATAAATTAAGTAATTTTGAAAAATCATAATTTATATTAATTAATTATGACTAAAATTTAAATAAATGTTATATATATTTTTCTTATTAGCTCGAAATGAGTCTAAAAGCTTTAGTATCCAAACCAAAGGTCCTCTTAACCTAAAATCGATATTTCAGATCTGATGGAACTGTCAGAATGGTCATACGTGGTTTTTAACTAGGAAATTACATGCTATAGCCTCAATAGTGGGTGACTTTAGATTTTTTACCCCAATAAGAAAAGTATTTAAAGACTAGCCTTCCTTCTCTTTTAGTATAGTACAAATACAATTTTGTCCTCTACACCTCAAATATTTTTAAACTTTTCATACTCATTTGTCTCTCAAATTCTATTTTTATTTTTATTATTTCACTTTTTTATTTTTCCTTTAATTTTATTTTCATGTTTTAATTCATCTGCCTCAATCTTTATTTTTTTCCTTTTTCTTTTTTCTCAAACATTATCTATTTCTTTGTTTTTTTATTTTTTTTTAATTTATTTGCCTCAACCTTTATTTTTTTTTATTTTTGATTTTTATCATTTCTCTTTTTCCCCTCATTTTTCTCAAACTTTTTTTTTTCCTCTCATTTTTATTTTTCTCAATTTTTTTAATTCTTTGCTTTTTTCTTAATCTTTATTTTTTTCTTGCCTTTTTTTTTTCTCAATCTCTTTTTTTATTTCCCTATTTTGTTTGATCATTTTTCTTTTTTTTTTCTCAACTTCTATTATATTTTGCTAATAAATAAAAAAATGGATAATCCGCAAAGAAATCTTTTTTTGACATCAAAGCAAATCTAAGGGCATGAATTATTGTTAGTAAGTTCTTTGGAATAAGTTTTCCCTCTAAGACAAAAATTATAGAACAACTCATAAATCAAGGCACAATGTGGTAGTGTCAAGTCTTGCTTGTGGAGCATAACTTTTTGTTTGAAAATCCTTGAGTTAAGTCCGGCATCTAAGACAAGAATTATAGAACATCTCATAAATTAAAAAATAATGTAGTAGTGTCAACACTTGTTCATTGGGTGTAACTTGTTCTTTTGGGAGGTTCTTGGGCTAAGTTTTATCTTAGAGGCAAGACTAATAGAGCATCATATAAATCAAGACACAATATGATAGTGTCAACTCTTGTCCATGGGGCGTAACTTGTCGGCTAAGTCTTGCATCTAAGGCAAGAGTTATAGAATATCTCATAAATCAAGACACAATGTGTTAGTATCAACTCTAACCCATGAGGCATAACTTGTTGTCTAAAATTCCTTGAACTAATTCGATCCTCTAATGCAAGAGTTATAGAGCATCTCACAAATCAAGACATAATGTGGTAGTGTCAACTCTTACACATAGGACATAACTTGTTGTTTAAAAGTCCTTGATTTATAACACATCTCATAAATTAAGACACAATGTAGTAGTGTCAAATCTTGTCCGTGGAGTGTAACTTGTTGTTTAAAAGTCTTTGGACTAAGTCTTGTCTCTAAAGCGAGTGTTATACAACATCCCATAAATCAAAACATAATATGATAGTGTCAACTCTTACCCATGAGACATAGCTTGTTATTTGAAAGTCCTTGAGTTAAGTCTTGCCTCTAAGACAAGAGTTATAGAACATGTCATAAATCAAAACACAATGTGGTAATGTCAACTCTTGCCTATAGGGCACAACTTGTTACTTGAATGTCCTTGGTCTAAGTATTGCCTCTAAGGAAAGAGTTATAAAATATCTCATAAATTAATACCTAATGTGGTGGTGTCAACTCTTGCCCGTGGGACATAACTTATTATTTGATGGTCCTTAGGATGGGTCTTACTTCTAAGACAAAAGTTATAGAGCATCTCATAAGTAAAACACAATATGTTAGTGTTAACTCTTGCCCAATATATCTAATTGTTTGAAAATGCTTGGGATAAGTCGTGCCTCTAAGGCGAGAGTTGTAGAACATCTCATAAATAAAAACATAATGTGGTAGTGTCAATTCTTGCCCGTGAGGCATAATTTATTATTTGAAAGTCCTTAAGTCTTGCCTCTAAGACAAGAGTTGTAGAACATCTCATAAATGAAGCCATAACGTGTTGGTGTTAACTCTTGCCGGTGGGACATAATTTGTAATTTGAAAGTCCTTGAGCTAAGTTTTGCCTTTATGGCAATAGTTGTAGAATACCTCATAAATGAAAACATAACGTGGTAGAGTTAACTTATGCCCGTGGGTCATAATTTGTTGTTTGAAAATCCCTGAGCCAAGTCTTTCCTCTAAGGCAATACTTGTAGAACATCTTATAAATGAAAACATAATAAGGTAGAGTCAACTCTTTTTCATGGGGCATAATTTATAGTTTGAAAGTCCTTGAGCCAAGTCTTTCCTCTAATGCAATAGTTGTAGAATATCTCATAAATGAAAACATAATGCGGTAGAGTCAACTCCTATCCGTGGGGCATAATTTATAGTTTGAAAGTCCTTGAGCTAAGTCTTGTTTCTAAGACAATAGTTGTAGAATATCTCATAAATAAAAATATAACACGGTAGAGTCAACTCTTGCCCGTGGGGCATAATTTATAGGTTGAAAGTCCTTGAGCTAAGTCTTGCCTCTAAGGCGAGAGTTGTAAAATATCTCATCAATGAAAACATAACGTGGTAGAGTCAACTCTTGCCTGTGGGGCATAATTTATTGTTTGAAAGTCTTTGAGCTAAGTCTTGCCTCTAAGGCAATAGTTGTAGAACATCTCACAAATCAAAACATAACGTGGTAGAGTCAACTCTTGCCCGAGTGGCATAATTTATAGTTTGAAAGTCCTTGAGCTAAGTCTTGCCTCTAAGGCAATATATGTAGAACTCACAAATTAAAACATAATGTGGTAGAGTCAACTCTTGCCCGTGGGGCATAATTTGTAGTTTAAAAATCCTTGAGCTAAGTCTTGCCTCTAAGGCTATAGTTGTAGAACATCTCATAAATGAAAAACATAACGTGGTAGAGTTAACTCTTGCCCGTGGGCATAATTTGTAGCTTGAAATTCTTTGATCTAAGTCTTGCCTCTAAGACAATAATTGTAGAACATCTCATAAATGAAAACATAATGGAGTAGTGTCAACTCTTGTTCATGAAACATAACTTGTTATTTGAAAGTCATAAGTCTTGCCTCTACAATGTGGTAGTGTCAATTCTTGCTCAGAAAACGTTGCTTGTTGTTTGAAAGTCATATGTCTTGCCTTTATAATATGAACGAAATCGAAAAAAAGAACAAAAATAATAAAAATTAGGAAAAAGAAGAAAATGAAGAAAAATATTAGAAAAATAAAAATCAAAGAAAATATAGAAGTTGAGAGAGAATGAAAAAAAATAAAGGTTGATAAAAAAAAAGATTAAATAAAAATAAAGCTCGAGAAAAATTTAAAAAAAATAAAAATAAAAAAAATATATTTTTTTATTTTATAAAAGTAGACGTTGAGAGGTGTAAAGAAAAAAATAAGAGTTGAAAAAAATTAAAATAAACAAAAAAAAAAGGAAAAAAATCAAAGTAAAATAAAAAAGAAAAAAAGAAGAGAGGAAAAAAAAAGTAAAGGATTGAAAAAAATAAAATAAAAAAATCAAAATAAAATTAAAAAAAAAAATAAAAATTAAAAAATATAAATATGAAGTTATTATAGTATCATTTGTAGGGAGATAATTTCATCAAAAAAATATTAATTAATAAATAAAAGCTACTACAGCAACAACATGACAACAACGTACCCAGTCTATTCGGAAGATTACCCGTTTTTAACTTGAAGTTAAAGCCCAAGAGTGAGATGCGGGATGTTTACGTACGGGCTACGGCTGCCTGCCTTTCCCGTGGCAGACAAAATTAAACATTACCTGACCTCTCTCCTCTTCCATCCGTTCCACTCTCCTTACAAGAACATTCTTCTTCCTTACATACATACAAACATACAATACCTGCTCTTATAATTATTAGAGTATAATAAAGATATAAGATGACGGCATCGCCCGCGGTGGCGATACTTCAAAGTTCATCAACTAATTTCAACAGTTCCTTCTATACATCATTGTATTCGTCTTCCTTACTGAGGTAATCGTAATTGCCATTGTTGTAGCAAATTCTAAATTCCAAAAATATCACTCTTCTTGTATGACAGATTGAACTCGAGTAGAAGACCTCTTCAAGAAGTCTTCGGCCAGAAAAGTATAAGTAAGGTAGGTAAGATACCCTATTTGTTCTGTTCAATAGTGCCCAATGGTCAATTCGAAGAATACTACTTTGAATTTCACGGGATCTTAAGAATATCGTGGGAATTTTCTAAAATGTTGATTGCTGAAAACTCAACCATTACATTATATTCTCTTTCCTGGTTTTATGTTAGGCAGGAGAGCGTTATAACATTAGAGCTGCCAAGGTCTACTCTCTTCGAGCTGAAGAGCAGCGTGTCATCCAGGTACTTTCTATTTTTCTCATTACTGTGCGTATGATTGTGCATCGACAACTTCTCATTATTGTGTGTATTTTTCGGGGTCAATTTTTTTTTTCTAAAATGTATTTTTACTCTTTAGCTAAACACTAAAATATATTTTTTGAAAAACATTTTTTCATCCACCAACCAAACACTAGAAACCATTTTCGGAAAATATTTTTTACTCACCAATGAAACATAAGAAAACAAGTAAGAAATCAACTTGTTTTCCAGGAAAACATTTTCTAAGAAAATATTTTTCATGGAAAACATTTTCCTTCGTACCAAACACACCCTCGGTCATATTAATTTTGTATGCTTATTCGGGTATGCTCTTTTTGAGATCAATAAATGACTGCTCAATTTCTCCTGTATTAATAGTTATTAATACCAGTGTAGCATGTCTAGCGGGAAGCATTGAAAGGCCGTCAGTTCTTGTACCTTGTTTCGTAACTCATTGTTGGTAATTAGAGATGTCCTTTTGTTGGTAATTAGAGATGTCATTTTATAAGGAATCGCGTTGAACAATCTAATGGTGGTTATCTAATTTATTACTATCGAGTTTGTGATTTCTTTGAGCTGATTTTGGTCCCCGTGTAGACGTGGAAATGAGATTGCTGTACTTTTGGCTCTCCAATTTTGAATAATCAAGAGAGGCTGTATCAACTAGGAAGGTTTATGAGAGGAAATGTGAATTGGTTGACGTTTGTTTTAAGGACTTACAAATCTGTTGCAAATTCTTTACTTGCTGATCATAAAATATCCTGTCTAAGCTTCTGAAGTTGGGATTGTAAGCATGAAATGCACATATTCACTGCAGTTCTCTTTGGTTTCAAAGAAAGTTACAAATGTAATCCTAAAAAGTTGAAGTACAAGAAAGTTAGCACTTATTATTTAGTATCAAAAGGAGGACTCCATTGAGAAAGATCAATGTATGTGCTATTAGTCATGACTTTCCTTCCATTTTCCTGCACTCTTGCTGGACTTAATTTTCCAGAGATGAGGTTTGATTCTAATTGGTTGACGTTTGTTTTAAGGACTTACAAATCTGTTGCAAATTCTTTACTTGCTGATCATAAAATATTCTGTCTAAGCTTCTGAAGTTGGGATTGTAAGCATGAAATGCACATATTCACTGCAGTTCTCTTTGGTTTCAAAGAAAAGTTACATATGTAATCCTAGAAAGTTGAAGTACAAGAAAGTTAGCACTTATTATTTAGGATCAAAAGGAGGACTCCGTTGACTAATATCAATGTATGTGCTATTAGTCACGACTTTCCTTCCATTTTCCTGCACTCTTGATGGACTTAATTTTCCAGAGATGAGGTTTGATTCCTACAGCTTTCCTTTCTAACCATGCACACAAAAAGTTCCACCTGTTTAATGTTGTAGTTGGGCCACTAAGGTCTACGCCAGTGCTTTCTTTAAGTTAGTGGTCTACTTTAACATTTCATATTCTAAATTATAAGGCATGGAACCCGCCCCCCAAGTGCGCACACCCACACACACACCCAGTACTTGTTACTAACTGAAATCACAATTCATGTCTGTTATAATTTTTGTCATGTTCATTTTTTCTGGTAGCGTCAACAGTGTTATGTAAGAATTAATGATGGAGCCAATCGCTCTGGAGAGTTGTCATCTCCTTTATGCAGGGACATGAGCCCCTCAAGTATTATGGTGAAGGGTTTGTCGTTCTCGCATTTTCCCCTTCCTATATCTTTTCTTTCTAAGAAGCTAGAACCTGAGGCCAGACAAATGACCACCTCCCCTCAGGATTTATGCGGCTATCTTCTTCTTCTTCCTCTTCCCCTCTCCCCAATCTCCCCAAGTATGTTGTTTTCCCTGAATTATTGTATAATTAGTAATTCTTTCCCTGGTTTGTCGAATAGTTCGTGTGGTTAAATTCGGATGAATGAGGTCTTGCATGTAAAATTACTATGGTCATTTATTCACTGCATAATACGTTGAGACAAACATTGGAAGAAAATTTCTGTGTCGCACCTATGATCTTATACAATACAAATGGGATATCCTAACTTATCCTAATTTTGTGAAGCACACAATGGCCAATTTTGATTTCTTTGTTTGCTTCCTTTCCTGGCGACCTTTGTTCTTGAAAGCGATGTCCTTTTGAAACTCAAATATTTGATTTCTTTGTGTGCGCTCGTCATTTTAGGAAGAAACTCCTCAAATGCTGGACACTTTCCCTTCATTTGAAGTTTCCCCTGGTCTGGCTCATCCACTAGGAGTATCAGAAGTTGAAAGTGGAATAAATTTTGCGATTTTTTCTCAGCATGCTTCTGCAGTTACACTGTGCATAATTCTTCCAAAGAGGTTAGACTGAAATCACGCTTTTGGATGATATATTTTGTTTTCTTCAATTCTGGTCATAGCTGCAAATTCAAGCTGTTAAGTTCTTCTATTGCTAATCCTGCCTATTAAATTTTGTGTATGTTGAGATACTATATGATTTGCATGATCAGAATGATTTTATATGACTAGGATTGAATATGTAATTAGGATTTGATTTTGTAACTATACACAAACCAAAAATGTATACAGTGTAGTAGCTATAATCCCAGCCAAAGCTTGAGGAATAATCAAGCTTTCCATTTCTTCTCATTCTTTTCCCAGTGTTCAATGTGGTATCAGACTCATAAGGTGAGGTATATGTTTAGTTAATTTTAAAAATGGGATATTGGGTGTTTTTTTTTTCTTTTTTCTTTTTATATATACTTTTACCTTGGACGGGTCGGGTAGTTAAATCGGATCTAAAAAATTATGTGGATCAATAAGATGGAGCCACTTATTTAATTAATTGACTCATCAATTGCCATGTTAGTGTTAAAAAGGGCATTTCTAGATCTAAAAAAACGTTGAGGGCATTTTTGATCTAATAGGTGGAAGGAGGACATTTTTAAACCCCTTTTTCTTAGAATGGGGGCATTTTAAAACCATTTGTGATACGCTAAGGGCATTTTTGAATCTTTTCCTTCTTTCTTATTAGAGACTCAAAAAGTTTCTCCTTATCGAGCCATTACAGTTCAAATCCCTTCGTTAAATTATCATCTACTTTAATAAATGCATTTAATGGGGAATAAGAATATAAAATCAGTTCGTGCATATATTTTTTGGTTTACAATAAGGAATATTGAAGGTTGAATAATAATAATTAATGAATCAATTTAAAAAATATATATTTTGTTAAAAATTTTGTGATAACTTTTTCAAACTCATCAAGCTTTTAGTATTTTAGCTTTGCATATGGATTTTGGTCGGTTTTTTTTGAATGAATTTGTATTTGTTCCATTATTTTTTTTCTTTAAAAGAGAGATTATTACCCATCAAATTTGAGTTTTGAATTGAGCTGTGGATGTTGGTCTTTTCTAATTACAACAACAACAACAACAACATACCCACTGTATTCCCACAAAGTGGGGTTTTGTGAGGGTAAAGGTATATGCAGTCCATACCACTACCTCAGATGAAGTAGAGAGACTGTTTTCAATAAACCCTCGGCCTAGGACAAATAATAGTATAATAAACATAAAAATATAAAGAACATACAAATAGAAAAACAAACAACAAAATGGGATAACACACCACTAAATAATAATTAAAGAAACAAAATACCCCCAAAGTACTATTACAAACTATCTATCCGCAATCACAATCATCCCCAAAACACCACGAACAAGAAACTACACCATATGCATAACACTACAACTACAAGCACCGCTACAAACAAATCACTCCTTACTACTAGTAAGGACATACTCCTACCCGCTAACCATCTACGCTAATTCGCGTTCTCCACACCTTCCTATCAAGGGTCATGTCCTCCGTAAGCTGTAACTGTTCTATGTCATGTCTAATCATCTTCTTCTAATATTTTTTCGGCCTACATCTATCCCGCGTGAAACCTTCTCTAGCGAACCTCTCACACCTCCGTACTGGGGCATCCGTGCACCTCTTCATCCCATGGCCGAATCATCTCAACCTTCCCGCATCTTGTCTTCCCCTAAGCCACTCCCATCTTCTCTCGAATAATCTCATTTCTAACCATATCTCTTCTAGTAATCCACATATTCATTTCAACATGCTCAATTCCGACACCTCTAACTTTTGGATGTTGAGTTCTTAGCTGGCCATACTCCACTCCATACAACATAGCCGGTCGGACTACCACTCTGTAGGACTTGCCTTTTGTGAGAGATGTTAAAGAAAAATATTATTGACTTGTGTATCTAAATTATTTTTTACTTCTTCGGGGGTAGCGGTATGGACTGCGTACATTTTACCCTCCCCAGACTCTACTGTGTGGGAATACACTGGGCTTGTTGTTGTTGTATCTAAATTATTACATTGAGACCCTATTTATAGACACTATATTAGTCTCCTTTTTCAACTAGGATTCTATATAATATTCCTAGTCCTACTCATATTCTAACACTCCCATCAAGCTGACAAGTCACATGTACCAAGCTTGTTACAAATGTAATTAATAGGAGGACTAGTGAGGGACTTGGTGAAAATATCTGCAAGCTGATCACTCGATCTCACAAACTTTGTAACAATATATATGGAAAGTATCTCCTCTCTCACAAAGTGGCAATCAATCTCAATGTGTTTAGTCCGCTCATGAAATATCAGATTTGATGCGATATGAAGAGCTACTTGGTTGTCACACAAGTTCCATTTCACCGATTTCTCCAAATTTTAACTCTCAACAATTGTTTGATCCAACCTAACTCACAAGTGGCTAGTGCCATTGTTCGATGTTTTGCTTCTACACTAGATCTAGCAACCACACTCTTACTCTTTTAAGACACCAAATTACCTCCTACTAAAACACAATATCCGAATGTAGAATGTCTATCATAATGTGATCCGTCCCAATCATCGTCTGTATATCCAATGGTCTGCTTATGACCTCGACCCTCAAAGAGTAGTCCTTTACTTGAGGCTGACTTAATGTATCGCACAATGCGAACAACTGCATCTGAATGACTATTACAGGAAGAATCCACAAATTGACTTACAACACTCACTGTCAGGTCTGGTCACTATGAGATAATTCAACTTACCACGCAGACGCCTACTGCTAGGATCATTGAGTGGGGCTTTCCTATCCTGGCAGGAGTTTAGTATTTGGATCTATAGGGGTGTCAACAGGTTTACATTTCATCATTCCTGTTTCCTCGAGAATGTCTGAGGCATACTTGCGTTGCAAAATAACAATACCTGATCTGGACTGAGCAACTTCAATACCTAAAAAATACTTCAGTCTGTCAAGGTCTTTAGTCTGGAAATACTGAAAGAGGTGTTGCTTTAAACTAATGATACCATCTTGATCATTGCCAGTAATAACGATATCATCAACCTAAACCACCAAATAATACATAGATTTGGAGCAGAATGTCGATAAAACATAGAGTGATCTGCTTCACTACGAATCATGCCAAACTTCTGAATTACTGTGCTTAACTTTTCGGATCAGGCTCTAGGGGATTGTTTAGACTATAAAGTGACCTACGTAATTGATGCTCCAGGCTAGATTCCCTTGAACAACAAAACCAGCTGATTGCTCCGTATAAACTTCCTCCTCAGGGTCACCATGGAGAAAAGCATTCATAATATTCAACTGAAAAAGAGGCCAGTGTCGAACAACAACCATAGAAAGAAAAAGACGAACAAATGTTATTTTTGCCATAGGAGAGAAAGTAACCAAGCCTAAATATCTGAGTGTACTTCTTGGAAACAAGGCGAGCCTTAAGTTGATCAATTTGGCAATTCGGACCAACTTTTACTGCATAAATCCAACGACAACCAACTATTGATTTACCTGAAGCGTGAGGAACAAGCTCCTAAGTACCACTCACATGGAAAGCAGGCATTTTGTCAGTCATAGCCTATTGCCACCCTGGATGAGAAGGTGCTTCTTTTGTGGGCTTAGGGATGGAGATAAAGGACAAAGATGTTATAAAGGCATAATGGGATGACGATAGATGATAACTTAAAAAGGTATAATGAGGGTTAGAATTATGGATGGATCGTATACCTTTTCAAAGTGCAATCGGAGGAGATAAGTCTTTAGTAGGTGCAGGTTCAAGTGCAGGATGAGAATCATCTGAGCCTGATGCTGTACGTGGACGCCGACGATAAGTCAGGAGTGGTAGCATTGTAGATGGAGTTGTAGAAGGTATTATAGATTCCTCAAAAAGTCTGTGTAGATTAGACTGGTGGCACTATGGATGGAAATGTAGAAGTAATGGTAGGATCCTCAAAAGTAGATATAGGTGAAATTGTTAAGACCTCAGACATGTTAGGATGATCAGGATCAAAAGAAGATGTAAAGTAAGGTTGAGACTTAAAGAATGTGACATTAGTTGACATAAGGTACCAACGAAGATCAGGTGAGTAGCAACGATATCCTTTTGTACACGAGAATAACCAAGAACACATATTTGAGAACACGAGGGGTTAATCTATCTTTTCCTGGGGTGAAGTTACAAACAAAACATGTACTCCTAAAGACACGAGGGGAAGAGAGTAGAGAGGTGACTGTGGAAACAATACTGAATAGGAAATTTGATTTTGAATGAAAGATGAGGGCATCCGACTAATTAAATAGCTAGATGCGATAACTGCATTGCCCCAAAAACGCAGCGATTGATTTTGTATTCAAGCACAATAATGCTTCAATCTAGGAAACAATTCAGAGCGATCTTTCATTAAGAAAATCCAGGTACATCTTGAATAGTCATCAATGAAGCTAACAAAATAACGAAACCTTGAGGTAGAACTTATTCTACATGCACCCCAAATATCAGTGAACTAAAGAAAAGGTAGACTTTGCACGATTCTTAGTACTACGTTGAAAGTTAGTTCGAGTGTTTTCGAAGTTGACACGACTTACAATTTAATGTGGATAGATTAGACAAACCAGGCACCATCTTTTGTAGCTTGAACAAACTAGGATGTCCCAAACGTTTGCAAATTACATTTGGAGTATCTGTAACTAGACATGCTATGGTGGAACTAGGAGAGGTAAGGTAGTAGAGGCCTTCTGATTCATATCCTGCACCAATTGTTTGTCCTGTACTACGGTCATGCTGGGTAAAAAAGTCTTTAAGAAATAGTATGCCACAATTTAGGGGATGAGTCAACCGACTGATTGATGCAAGATTAAAAGGACAACCAGTGACATAAAGAACAAAATTTAAAGTCAAGGAGGATAATGGAGTAGCTTGTCCAACTCCTTTTGCTTTGGTTTGGTTACCATGGGCTAAAGTGACAGTTGGAAGAGACTGTGAATAAACAATATTTGATAGAAGTGATTATCTCCAAAACTATTATCAAAAGCGCCCGAGTCCACAACCCTCGATCCAAGAGATTGTGTAGTTGAGACTACTGGTAGAGATATCTGCGTACTTTCTCAATATTGAAGATACTCATTATATTCCTTTCAGATAAATACAACCATTGATTACCTGTGGTGTTAGATTGAGCAACATGAGTATTTTTCGGTGGTCGACCATGCAAAGAATAGCATATTCCACGAGTATGTCCTTTTCTGATAAATACAACCATTGATTACTTGTGGTGTTAGATTGAGCAACATGAGCATTTTTAGGTGGTCGACCATGCAAAGAATAGCATATTCCACGAGTATGTCCAAGCCTATTACAGTAACTACACTTAGGTCGAGAATAACTTATTTCATGAGTATGTCCAAGCCTTTTACAATAACTACACATGGATCGAGATCTTCCAAAACGACCACCCCCCATCGATTCTTCGTGGATTGAGATGTTTGATTTTCTGATCTCCTCATTAACGATTTGAAAGTGATCGTAGGGCTTGAATTCCAAAAGACATTGTGAAATCACAATTTTGTAGCCAAGATATTCTGGTAATCTGCTGCTAGAATCTGGAAAAAAATATTGATGTCGCCGAAAATTTTTGAAGGTCGCCAGAACGCTAACTCTGACGATCGAAATCTTGAAAAGATGTTGGAATTTGGTTGGAAGCCCTGGGCGACCCCAACCGACAAAGAAAAACCAAGAAACTCGATAGAAATCTCCTGGCGTGACACAAATCTCGTCGAAAAATGCACTATTGCAGGCGCGTGAGTTGCTGTTTTTTGGTAGTTGTGGCTGTGTTTTGTCGCCTGAAAAATCTGAGCCTCGTGGTAGTTTTGGTTTAGACACTACACTCCTTTTTTCAACTAGGATTCTATATAATATTCCTAGTCCTATTCATATTCTAACACCTTTAAGCTTAGAAGACACCTTTTTGTCTTACAAGACTCGATGTGAGCCTCCATTTCAATCACCCAACACCAATATCAATCTCTCAGCACCCCTCAATTATAAATCGTAAATACTTGAAACTATTGTCGGATTGGGAATCCCGCTTCACTATCACGTCAGTCTCGTGCGTCAAGTCACTGAACTTGCACTCCAAGTACTCCGTCTTGGTCCTACTTAACCTAAACCCTTTAGACACTGGGGTCTTTCTCGAAACCTCCAACTTATCATTAACCCCTTCTCGGGTCTCGTCTATCAAAACTACATCATCTGCAAATAACATACACCAAGGCGCCTCTTCTTGAATACGCCACGCCAATACATCCATCACCAAGGCGAATAAAAACGGACTAAGAGTCGATCCCTGGTACAACCCTGTCAAAACAGGAAAGTGCTCTGAATCCCCTTCTACCATTCTCACACAAGTCTTCACTCCATCGTACATGTCCTGAATCGACCTAGTGTACGTCACGAGCACACTTCTAGCCTCCAAACACCTTTATAGACCCTTTCTAGGGAATTTGTCGTAAGCTTTTCTTAAGATCGATGAACACCTTGTGCAAGGCTTTCTTCCTCTCCCTATACTGCTCCACTAATCTTCTCATGAGGTGATTGACCTCGGTAGACGAGCAATCTGACATGAAATCGAACTGATTCTAGAAAATAGTCATGATCCTACTCAGTCTCAACTCTACCGCCCTTTCCCAAACCTTCATAATATGACTCAACAACTCAACAACTTGATACCCTTATAGTTGTTGCAATTCTGAATGTCCTCCTTGTTCTTATATAATGGAATTATCGTGCAACATCTCTAAGCTTCGGGCGCCTTCGCCGTTCTAAAAATGATGTTAAATAACCCCGTCAGCCACTCCATACCTGCCCCACCAGTGTTCTTCCATAAATCCACCAGAATCTCGTTAGGCCTAGTCGCCCTACCCCTGCACATCTTACGAATTTCACCGTTGACCTACTCAACCTTAATCCACCTACAATAACCGTAATCGCAAAACCTCTCTTAGTGCTCCAAATCTCCTAGCACAAAACCTTTGTCCCCTTTATCGTTCAAAAGTCTAAGGAAATAAGACTGCCACCTTCTCTTGATGAGGGCGTTTTCCACCAATACTTTGCCAACCTCCCTCTTGATGCACTTCGTTTGGTCAAAGTCACGAGCCATCCGCTCCTTAGCCTTGACAAGCCTATACAACTTCTTATCCTCGCTTTTCTCCTCTAAAGCCGCATATAAGCTCTCAAAAGCTGCTGTTTTAGCTTGCGTAATCGCTAACTTAGCCTTTCTCTTATCTAACTTATACTCTTCCCTATACGACCGCTTCTCTTCTTCATCCTTGTTCTCAACTAACTTTGCATATGCCACTTTCTTCGTTTCCATATTTCTTTTAACTTTTTCATTCCACCACCAATCTCTCCAGTGCTTGGCAGATCGGCTTCTCGAGACACCCAACACCTCTCTAGCTGTTTCTTTGATAAAACTGGCAGTTGTCTCCCACATACTATCCACATCCCCTCTACTCTTCCAAATACCCAAAGTCATCAACTTCTCCTTTATCTCCAAAGCACTGTCTTAAGTCAAGCTACCCCATTTAATCCTAGGCCGATCCTCCGCACCCCTCTTTTGATTTCCAAGTCCATCACCAGAAGCGTATGTTGGGTTGAAAGATTCTCGGTAGGTATGACCATACAATCTTTACATGACGCTCTATCGCCCTTCCTAAGGAGCAAAAGTCTAATCGAGTCTTGACCACCGAACTACGGAAGGTAATAAGGTGCTCCTCCTTCTGTGGAAAGCTCAAGTTGGCCACTACCAATGTAAAGGCCCTAGCAAAATCCAAAAGTGAGGCTCCTCTATCATTTCTTTCCTCGAAACTGACCTTCATGCACATCATCATAGCCTTTTGACAAAGACCTGATATGCCTATTAAAATCACCTCCCATGATAAGCTTCTCAGTGCTCAAAATGCCTCACACCACCTCATTTGAAACCTCCCAAAAGCTCCAATTGAATTTGTACTATTAAATTGAAAATAAAAACAATAAGGAAAAAGAATTATCCACTGGAAGGTAGATTTTTCGGCATATGTGATTTTCGTGTTAGAAAGGGCAAAGTTTTGTGACTTTTTTTTTTGTAGGAAAACATAGTTAAGTGACACTTGTGAAAAAACTCATAATTATGTTGACGATGTATGAAATTTACTTGATTTGAATCATTTACGGTGATAATCTGACAATGAAGAAGAGAGATGTCACAGTTCTGGGGTTTTAGAAAATATTTTGATAAAAATCACAGAATTCTGGTCTTATTTATTTTAGCTTCTAATTTCATGCCGCAAAGTTAATTAGAATCGTCACGAAAAAATATTAAACAAAATAGGCAATTGCAAAGTGCAATTAAAATAAACCAATGTTTTAGATAAATAATGATTTCAAAATATTTGCTTTAAAAATTAAGAGTTAATCTCAAAACCCTCTAAACAATCCACATTTATTAGTTTAATAGTTTAACTATGAGGTGTTGCTATTACTCCTTTAATCCCCCCATATAATGCCAAGTGCCGTGGATATTGGTCTCACCTCTATGTAGTGTGTGATAGCTAGAAAAAAGTCAAAGAGAGCACCTATATGGCATTTTTATATTCATTTGTACAAATTAATTATTATTTTTTTCCATTTTTCTTTCTTCTGATAAACTCAGTTAAAAAGTCAAACCCATAACTAGCACAACATCTATGTTAATATTTTTATTATTCAAACTTTTTAATTGAGTTTATTGTTATTTAGTAAATTTATTCTAATTTGCAATTAGGTTTGTTGCTATTTTATTATTTTTTATCATTAAAAATATTGAATTTTGAAGAAGAAAAAGAAATCAAAATCAATAAATTAGGGAGCCAAGAAAAAAGAACAAATAAGATTTTTTTTTACGCTTAAATGCAATTTTTGATTTTTTGTTTTGGGTTAATTTTTTAGTGTTATGCTATGTTAAAGTTATCTTTTTAAATTTAGTTTATTATTATGATAAATTTCAGTCATGATTTTTAATTTGATTCTTTTGATTCTTTTATTTTCATGTTACTATTATTTAAGGCTATAGGTTTCAAACAATTTACTATTATTAGCAAAAGGTATGGAGATTTGACCAAGAAAAATAATTAAGGAAGAAAAAATAAATATAAAACACCACATGGATTTTATTTGTGGCCTATTTTGTAGCTCCCACACACTATAAAGAGAGTGAAACCTATTTTTGTGTGGGTATGACTTCAACTATTCCCGCAACCCGTCAATTAGTTAACCATCGACATATTTTAGATAATGGCCTATATATATAAAATAGATGTGCATACGTATGTGTGCAAGTTTAGTGATTTGACGCATGAGGCTGATGTGGCAGTGGAGTTGGATTCCCAGGCGTTCGGAAGAGAGATAGTTTCAAGTATCTTGGATCTATGATTTAGGGAAATAGAGATTGATGAGGATGTCACATACCGTTTTGGTGTAGGGTAGTTGAAATGGAGTCTTGCTCTGGGAGTTTTTGTGATGAGGTGTCTCTTAAACTTAGAGGTAAGTTCTACAGAGTGGCAGTCTGACTGGCTAGTTGTATGACAAGGAGTGTGGCCCAGTTAAGAACTCTCACATCCAAAAGTTGAAGGTGGCGGAGATGAGGATTCTTATGGATTGTGGACTTACTAGGAGAAACAAGGTTAGAGATGAGATTATTTGAGAAAAAGTGGGAGTGGCCTCGATGGATGATAAAATGCGGGAAGTCAGGTTGAGATGGTTTGGGCATGTGATGAGGAGGTGTACGGATGCCCCAGTTCGGAGGTGTGAGGTTTGCTGTGGATGGTTTCAGGCGGGGTAGAGGTAGGTCGAAGATATATTGGAGGGATGTGATTAGAAATAAGTCAAATAACATGGAGCAGTTACAACTTACTGAGGGAATGCCCTAGATAGGAAGGTTTGGAGGATGTGAATATGATATAGGGTTAGTAGGTAAGAGTGTCCCCTTGCTAGTAGGAAGCAGTGCTTTGTTTGTAGTTGTGCTAGTAGTCATAATGTTAGGAGTGTGTCTTGTAGTTTCTTGTTCGTGTTGTTTTGGTGATATTTGCGATTTCGGATAGATAGTTTATAGTACTAGTCTATGGATGTCTTGTTTATTTTTTTATCTATTTGGTGCGATATCCCATTTTGTTTCTCTGTTTTTTAAATTGTTATTTGTCTTGAGTCGGGAGTCTATAAAAAATAACCTCTCTACTTCATTTGTGGTTGTGGTATGGACTGTATACACATTGCCCTCCAGACTTGCACTTTGTGGGATATACATTTACATATATATGTATATATATACACATTAAGGCTGGCACCGGACCGGTTTGACGGGAATCGGAACCGGTACCAGAACTGCCTTACCGAAATTGTTGCCGGAACCGGTGTTACCGGAATCAGAATACCAAAATTTTTGCTTCCAATGCACCGGTCCGTTGGTTACCGGTGTGGAATCGGTTCGGACCGGAACGACACTGGAGCTATATCGGAAGAGATGCTGGAGCTGGTAAGGTATGTACCGTTCTTGACAGTTTTTTTCTTTTTAATTTAAATTATATATATATATATATTAACTTATATAATTTATATAATAAATTAGTATAGTATTAATAAGTTAATATAATATTAATAAGTTTAAGTTATGTTTAAGTTATTATTTTTATATATTAATAAGTTAATATAATATTAATAAATTTAAGTTAAGTTAAATTTATATAATAAGTTAATATAATATTAATAAGTTTAAGTTATTATATTTAAGTTTAAGTTATTATCCAAAATTCCAATTCCAAAATCCAAAATTCCAAATGACAAAAATTAAAAATAAATAAATATAGTAACGGTCTTCAGTCTTCACGTCGCCCGACCGGAACCGTCAACCAGAATCGGAACCGGAACCGGTCAACCGGAATTACCGGAAATTTTTGGATGGTTCGCACCGGTACCGTATTCCGAACCATTGGGTATCGGTATACCGGTACCAACGACACCGTTGTGTTACAGGTACCGGAACGTCACCGGAAACGGAGTAAATGGACCGGAACGGAATTTCCGGTTTCGCTGCTAGCCTTAATACACACAGAGAGAGAGATACATATATACACATATACATATACGTATACTTATACACGTAGACATAGAGAGATACATATATATATACATATACATATACATATACGTATACGTATACATGTACACACACACATATTGATAACCGTGGTATTCAGGCCAGCTTGCACGGACATTGACTAAATCCACGGGATACCTGCCACCTCCCATTAGCAACATGTATATATTATAATACTTCTTCCTACTAGTTTAGTATTTGACCCAATTGCTACACATAAAAAATTAATTTTCCAAATCTCATAGCTAACAAATAATTTTTTATATATATACACACACATCTACACACACGTGTGTGCGCGCGTATATATATATATATGTGTGTGTGTGTGTGTATATATATATAGATGTGTTTGTATATATATATACATATATATATGTGTGTGTGTGTATATATATATATATATATATTAATTACTAGGGCACTGGCCCAATATATATTATTTTTGTCCTAATTTATGTGACACAAATATAATTTAGATAATCAATCATTAAAATAATTTAAATTTTTAGTTATTGTGATTTTATAATACTTTTTCTTCTATTTCAATTTAAGTCACACGGATATAAGTTCGAGAGTCAATCGAATATTTTATATATTTTATATTTTTAAGTTGTTAACTATGTGAGGTATAATGCTTTTAGCATAATTTTTCAATAAGTTATGTCTTCCTCTGTCCCATCGTAATTTCTGTGACACTAATATAATTTTGATAGTCAAACAAATATTTTATGTTGACATATCATTCTGTGTGTATTTTATCTTTTTTATGAAATATTATTAAATTTTTAATGCTTAGATGACCATAAAAATTAATTTGGGTGATATAATAAAATCACGATTGAAACAATGAAGCAGACATGTCTTAAATAACTTATAACAACTAATTAAAAGTGATAAAACAAAATTATTTGTAAGAAATACATGTGAAAAAAATTTGAATGAGTCTCATATAAGACATTTAATTAATTTAAAACATCGAGAGTTAATTTATCATTTTATGTTTATTTTATATTTTAATTAAATATTATTAATTTGTTAATACTTTAATGATTTATAATAATTAATTAGGGGTGATATAATAAAATTACGATTAAAGCATTTGAAGAAGGTAGTACAAAACATCAAGAGTTAATTTATTATTTTATTTCTATTTTATCTTTTTTTCAAAATTAATTATGGGTGATATGATAAAAAATCACGATTGAAACAACGATGCAGATATGTCTTAAATGACCTATAACAATGATATAATGAAATTACTATAAAAAATATTTGTGAAAAAATTTAAATAGGTTTCATATAAAACATCAAGTAGAAATAAAATGTCAACAATTAATTTATCATTTTATATTCAATTTATCATCTTTATTAAATATTATTAATTATTTTATATTGAGATGACTTATAATGATTAATTAGGGTTGATAGAGTAAAATAACGATTGAAGTAGCTGAAGCAGGCACGTCGAAGAGGTGCCTGTTTATTGCCATTTATAAGTAAGTAAATAAATTATTACACTGATGATTTAACACACTTTGATAATTAGTTCAAACTTCAAACAGTTCAACCAACAGTAACACCCCCCCCTCCCAACCTGTGCGCGCCATGTAGTCTTGTTTTCCAGTGACGAATCCCCCTGAACAAATGCAATGATATATTAATAGCTATTTTAAGCTCACCTGCCATTTGCAGTGTTTGCACAGCCTAGGGGTGTGCAGGAAGTTCCAAATCATTGTATTTTAACGACACCGAACATATTAAAAGACGCCAGCAATGTATTCCACTGGAATTGGATTGACGTTGCTGAAATGATAAGTAGAATATGGTGCCTGCCTTTAGGCATAAGCTACTTAGGTCCCTGCTAGATTATTTGAAGCTATGATATAATAATGTAAGAAAAGGGCAGAACAGAAGAAGGTTGGAGACTGCAGAAGAAAAGTAGCATGTTTTCTATAACTACTTTGTGCATGCTATTCTTTTTCAGATTGAGATATTATATTTGACTAATCTGACTAATTCTAATCTATCATAACCAACTAATCGAACATAGATTGGATTATGCAGGACCAGAGGGTTCGGTCGTTTTCCATGCTTACTTGGAGGTAAATAGGAGAGAGGTAGAAGAGGGGTATGGGATACCTTACATTAGCTATTCCAGTATCTTCGAAGCGGGAAGGACAACATATGCCCTTTTAAATTTTTCCCTTCTAATTTGACCTACACGGGGGTGGGGTGGGGGGATGCCAAATGTAAGTAAATACTTTCTGAACAGCATAGAGACGTTTTATTTTTAATTCGACTTGTAGATCGTCACATCCCTCCATCTATTGCAGCTATTGTAAAGCAACTTATAGACATTTTAACATTGTGTTCGACACTTCATCTTAGATGGAGGGAACTTAGAAACTATGTCTATGAAGTGATGTCAAACATTATGGTGAAGCCAGCATGATTTTTTCTACTGCAGTAGTTGACATTGTATCACCTAAACCGTCATTAATTTACTATGTACTAAATGTTCAATTTATTTCTTACACTTAAGGATAAAGTACCACATATTTACAAAGACATTGAAGTATTGAACTAGTTTGAAACGACCTGTTCATTCATCTTGCCAGGGCGAATACTATCCTTGGTGAGGTCGTACTCATTTTTTCTTGTATTTCATATGTACATCTGCATAAAGCATGCTGAATCAATATACATTTTATGGGAATGCCTGACAGTATTCATGATGGAGTGATTGAATTAGCATTGGATCCACAGAAGAACCGCACAGGAAACATATGGCACATATGCATTAAGGTAGTAAGTTGACTGTTTTATGTACCTTCATTTTTGTATTCACTCAGTCGTCTTCAAAGATTGTGATTTGGCCCATGAAGATCATATCATGTGGGCTGTCCGCTTCCTTGTTGCTATTGGGTTGACCTGCTTCCTATTCTGGGCAGTGTCAAATGATTGATCTCCTTCCTTAATGAATGCTCTAATTTGTCCATAGTTTCAACATGAATTAAGCATATTGTGTTTCATCTTTTAAAGAGAAGTAAAAATGTTGTGGTTAGAAACAGAGCGTTCATCCAATTATATGTCCATGATTATTTGAATTTATCTTTTCGGTTGTTCTATGAGATTCCTTTCAAATGATAAGATTTGAATTCTTTTCTGTAGAGTTGTTGAATTGTCCCAGTAGGTCAAATGGTCGCATATATTGGGATGGGGATTTACCATTTCTTTGACCTTAACCTCACATATTTTCCACATTACATTATGTCAATGATTCCAATTTTTATGGAGAAGATCCCAACTAAGTAAAGCACATAAACTCTTCAAACTCTCTTTCCTTACATTTCCATGCTGGATCAAAGTAGTTCACTTCAGATAGATGCACGGAACCCTGGATCTTGCTAATCTTAATGGATTAAATAGAAGGGAACAAATTAAGGTGAAAGAGAAGTAATATAAATGTTGATTGTGTTGAATAACATGATTCTAGGAGACTTTATTCTTTCTTTCCTAGCGTAATTACAGGGATTGAATATTTTCCTTTATTGTGAGTGAGTGTCTTTCCTTAGTTTAGTTAAGATTCATTGAATAAATATCCCTTCTCATGGGATGTAAAGACATTGAGATACATGAAACCTTATCTTCTTTCTCACATTCTACAGTAAACTAATTTGGTACCTACAAAAGTTTCTACTTGTGTTGCCATTCCATCCAGTTGTCTTCCGTCTTTGCCCACTTGTGTCACGCCCTAAATTCGGAGGAGACGTGACAAATATTCGATCTCATGAACTCACATTGAACTCATCAATATATTCATTCTACCCAAATCATGCCCATATGCACCATATCAAGTCTTGTTTTTGAAAGTGTTATTATTCTAAATACGGAAAAGGGTAAAAAATTTCCCTGAACTATCTAAAATGGATAAAAAATAATCCTTGTTATTTTTTGGTTAAAAAATACCCCTCCGTTAAATATTTAACTCAAAAATACCCCTCCCTCTAACAGATTTCCACCAAGCATACCACCTGTGTAACAAGGGCAACGTGGACATGCCAAATCATCGTCCACATGTAAAATCCCCTTTTTTAATTTGATCAGCCCAATTTAAAACCCGACCCGATCCAAAACAATGTTTTTTATTGAATCTATATTATGTATTTTTTCAGTACATTGTTGTTATTCTTGACAACATTGGTGGATAGGTGAAAAAGAGGTTTATCAGTTGTCTAGCTTCTACCAAGCAACTTCGAAAGCTGCCATCCTTGTAAATTTCACTGAGCCCAGTACTGTGAAACCGCTCGTCAACAAAAGACTCCAATGCTTTCAAATCGTAGTTGATGCTCATTACTACGATACAACGTTAGCATTGAATCTCTTTATCGAGTCACTGTGAAAAGTTTCCACAATTGAATTAGAGATATGCTCAAGAGCTCCAATCCCAACTTTATACAGAGCATCTAGAGGTAAAATTTGCCGAGTAGTAGACAAGAGGGTGTCGAGCTGGTGGGATTTCAAATTGGGCTGATGGAATTAAAAAGGGGATTTTACACGTGGACGATGATATGGCATGTCCATGTGGCCCTTTTTACACAGGTGGCATTGCTTAGTGGAATTCTGTTAGAGGGAGTGGCATTTTTGAGCTAAATATTTAACGGAGGGATATTTTTGAGCCAAAAAACTAATGAGGGGTATTTTTGATCCATTTAAGATAGTTTAGGGGTATTTTTGACTCTTTTCCGTTCTAAAAATATAGCATGTGATAGTCGCTTTTTTTACAATAACATGGTGCATGTGGGCATGGAGAATAGCAATAGTCCTTTAACGACCAAACATCACCCGTAAGCAAAACAATAATATGCAACTAGTTCAAAAAATTAAGTTTCTGTAACACCAAGATATACATCAAACCTATTTATGGAACCTCTATGACAAGAAGAATACAATAATAAATGCAGCTATAATAGTTTTCCCATGAATATGAAATGCGGTACACCAAAAGCACTAGATGATATGGAACTATAGATTGCTCTTCCATCAGCTTCTAAACCTATATTTGTGATGAAAAATCACAGGAAGAGAAAGCACGAGAAAAAATGAATGGATACGCAGAATGCGTCCTAGTCAAACCATCTCATAATGGGGAAGTTAAATAAAATCTCGTTTATATTATTGTTTTTAAGCTGTGCGTTTGTATAAGCCTCATAAGATAGTTTAGGCTCAACGTACCTCAATGTTGCCCTTGCATGACCAATCATTGGCTCCAACTATCCAGTTGACAACCAAACAATCTCTAACACAAACAAACTACATAAGATAATATATATTCTTCAATAACAACCCATAAATTTATCAATCAAACCATTCTAGTATTTCTCATTAGGCTCAAAACTAACCAAATTTTCAAAATTCATTTTAGATGAAATCTTTATTAATTAACTGCAATCTATATCCAAGAATTCCTCATCACAAATAACACGTAATAATTTCAATTAGATTATTCTTGTATTTTTCATTTAAACCTATATTCCTTAAATAATCCAAAATAATCAATTTGGGTGAACTCTTATTTTTTTAACCTCTAATTTAGTTAACAAATGATTCAATAGGTTCATTAGGATTTTCACCATTTAATTATCAAGAACACTATTCATCATCTTCTCCAAATTCCGTTACTCCACTAATGACCTTCTCTATGTTTCATCATTTTCAACCATCCAACCTTTATATAATACCATTTATGCCATCCAAACTCTGTAAGTTACACTATACGCCAATTGGAAGTGGTTGAATTACCTCAAAGCATCAGAATCTGGAAAATCCCTCTTTTAAAATATTCGGTTTTCTTGGAAGATTCAATGCCAAATCTTGTACTTTGTAGGAAAAAATGATGTTAGATTATATGCTTATCGAGTATAATAAACTCAACATCATATAATTCTCACTTTGAATGGGTAGGTTAATCCCATGCTCTATCTCCAACCTTGTCCCAGAAGCCCAAGTGAAAATGCTGACACCATTGCCTTATTTACGTTCGCGTGATTTATTCATCGTGCTACGCGAGTTGGACCTTGCTGGACATCTTTTAGTACAATGGCCATAACTTTTTGTTGGAACATCCAAATGATGAACGGTTTGAAGCATGTAACTAGACTTCAAGGGCTTTAATTTCACATTTTATCCATAGCCAAATTCTTTATATACTGAGAGTAGTGATTCCATGAAGTTAGTTCCGGTGCGTGCTCGTTTTAAACTTAAGTTCATCATATAATTTCAACATGGCCTGGCTCTAGTGTTCCCCTTAGACTCGAGTATTGTTTAAACTTCAATCCATCATGTAAGTTTCAATTACACTTCGTACACTTAATATCATATCTTAAGTGATATCCACAGCCGTCATTGACTCACAAAACTGATCTTATAACATTTTCTAGTTCACTTTTAAGTCTTAAAACCTTATGCAATTTTCAGGGTCGCTAAAGCTTGTCTCCTATCTCGTGTCTTGAGCCGGGGGTCTATCGGAAACAACCTTTCTACTTCCTTAGAGGTAGAGGTATGGACTGCGTACATCTTACCCCCCCAGACCCCACTAGGTGGGAATACACTGGGTTTGTTGTTGTTGTTATTGTTGCTAAAGCTTGTCTCCTATAAGACAGAAAAAATGCTCCCAGGCACGGTCTTTGAGGCTTTTCTCTTTCCTACTTCTTAGGATTACAGAACAGCCTTCCTCTGGTGCTTTCACCGGACTTCAGGCTGCTTGGTAGCTCAGATTTCTCCCACTGTGTTTCCTGTTGAAAATCTTCTCCTTTCTTTGCGCTCTTTTCCTCTTTCTTTTTCTTTCCCTCTTTCCAGAATTGGGGTGATGGAAGATAACACAATATACTTTGCGATGGGGTTCAAGTCATACAAAATCATCAGAAATGAAACAAGAGCAGAGGAATGGTTTGAGTGGACTGAACAAGGACGGAACTTTAATCAAAAGAACGACTTTCAGCAGGAAAACAATGCTTTGGTTATGCGCATCTTTGAAGGAGGCATTGAAAGTTAAGGGTAATTTTGTAAAAAGATGGAAGTTCCACGATCATTCTTCAGAGTACTTCTTTGCAAGAAACTTTAACAAACATGGCCGTTACATAACAATTATCAGCATTCAAGGAAGGAGGAGATCAATACTCATCATCCCTGAAATGGCATTTAATGCAGGGTGGTTGGATATTGCAGTCAAGATTGAGAGATTCATTAACTACAAACCCCATAAAACAGGCTTTAATGCGTTTAAAAATACGGAGGAGGGCCTTCTTTACTTAGAGACGGTCAGAAGGTCTAAATGACCATTTAGAGAAATGAGCTCAGCCACAGTCCAAGAAGAAAGTGGAATCGTCCATATAGATGGAGGAGACAACCCAAACCAGAATGAAATTGCTTAGCAGGAGCTTAGTGGGCTCTCTCACAGAAGACATCCCCGAATCCCTACTTTGTTTGAAATACGAAGATGGGCGAGTAGCACCCAGAAGCAGTCACATGGAATTAACATATATGAAATGGGTCATAATCAATTCCTGTTCAAATTCTCGTCGAAGGTAAATGCAGAGCATGTTGTGAGAGATGACTGGCAATGGAAGAAACACAAATTCAACCTGCAATGGTGGTCTCCGATAGTGGGATCTGTTTCGAGACATGAAAAGGTAAATCAAGTCTAGGTTAGATTGAATTTGATTGGCCTCCCCCTTCAATTATGGTCCCCAAAGGTGTTCAAGGAGATTGGAAAATTTTGTGGCGGCTGAATTCAAACTGAAGAAGAGATGGAGCTGAGAAACCACTTGAAATGGGTGAGAATAATGGTTTTAGGCGATGGTGACAACGTCCCAAAAATGGTAAAGGTGGAAAGGGAAAGGGAAAGTATAATCTGTGAAATCTAAATTTGGTTTGAAGCTCGGGTGAGAACCAACACCGAGTTGTAGAATGAGACAGAATAATGGACCAGCGGATAAAAGAAGGCACACAAGAGGAAACTATGGACCAACTGGCAACAAAAGACCCGTATAGTACAAGGGTAGGGTTTCGAGGTGTTAAGAGCATGATGGGGCACGTGGGGTGTTCAGCAGATATGGAGACTTTCCCTAGATTGGAATATTCACATGATTTACCACGTGGGGACAACAAGCAGTCAAAAACCCTCTTATTAAATAAAGAAGATGTCCCTAAAAAGAAATTAGACCCAGATCTACCACAAGACAACACTAAACACCCTTTTTTTTTTTTAATTTTCGGATTTGACTCTTTTTTGATGAGATTTTCTTAATAAGAACACTAAAACCAAGATTTAGGGATGTTGGAACAACCCTAAACAAGGCTTTGATACCAAATGATACAAGATCTAGACTAAGAACACACGAAATTGGGATGAAGAACACAAAAACCAGCAAGCACACAGTGAAAATAACACACTAGAAGGGAGATGAAGAAGAAGATTGCATAAAATGTAAAGATAGATAATGAAACATACTCCAACCTTGATGATTAGCACCTAATTGTGTATCAAACAACTAGACACACTTCACCATGGATGGATAACACTTCATTCTTAGGTGGACACAAAGGAATTCACCTTCTCAAGCACCCACCTTTCTTGCCAATTTGTCAACACAAGTGAAATCCATCAATTGTGCTAATCCTAATTTCAGTTTCTCTCTCTAAAGGAGAAGGAGAAGACTACAAGCTAAGACTACAATTATAATATAAAAAGTCACTCAATTCATCATGTCAAAACTAAGAAAAATAAGAGCTAAGGTGCCTATTTATACTATTACAAAACAAAGACTAAAACACTCTTAATGAAGGGTGCTCCTTTGGAGTGTAAAAAGAAAGTCTTAAAGGACCATAATAGCCTAACTTAGGGCGCTTCTTGAGTGTTATTTTGGATTGCAAAATGTCTTCAATGCCCTTCACTTGAGGCGCCTATTGAGGGTATAAGTTCTCTTTTCTTCTCTTGAACAAGGCTTCAAAATGCTCCAAAAATGACTTCAATTCTTGCCAATTCTGAAGCTTGAACCTTGGACAACATCTTGTGCTCTTGGTGCTCCTCATGCTTGTATCAATTTTGGACCTTTTTCTTAGGATAATTGTTTGTTTTCAAGCAACTACTGTTGTATTTAACATGGTGTTTTAGTGTTTTCAGGATAAGAACCGAGTATGAGGAACAACTTGGATAAACTAGGTAAAACGAAGAAAAAAGATCATCAATGGCTCAGGCAACGGACCGTCGACTTTGCGACGAATAGTCGACCTTGCGACGAACCGTCGGCCTGAACCGTGGCCCAAAAACAGAAGACAGTGACAGTGGACAGCCTGCGACGGTCCAGGCGACGGACCGTCGACTCTGCGACGAACCGTTGGCCTAAACCGTCGCCAAGAAACAGAATGAGGAAACATTGGATGCCATGTGACGGACCGTCGGCCCTGCGACGAACCGTCGCCCTACCCGTCGAACAGAAACAGAACGTAGACTTACTGGAGCTCCAGCGACGGTCTAGATGACGGACCGTCGGCCCTGCGACGAACCGTCACTTGACTCGTCGACTATAAAGTGAAAAATCCGAGTTTGAATTTTAAAAACCCCAGTACTGGAGTCATAAATACCAAGTATTGGGGTTTATTCCGTATCTTTTGTCAGTTTCATGCTTTCTCCTCTATTGAGAGCTGTGTAACACTGTTCATTTAGATTGGAATCTAGAGATTGAGATCTGATTAATAGTTTTTATATTTTCCATTGAAGATTGAAAAGAACAATATTGTGACATTTGTAAGTATTCTCTTGAAGCTATTTATGAACATCAATATATCTTTGATTTCGTATATGGAGATGAGTAGCTAAACTCCCATAATTAGGGTTATGGGAGCCTTGATGTAGAGAACTGTTTGGGGTTGTGGATCAGTTTGATTTCTAACATCTATCGAAATTGCATGAATCTTTCTTCATTATAATGACCTCTTGGTTGCAAACTTGAGAAGTGAGCCCATGAACACCACTTGTCTGACAAGAAAGTAGATGTTGGGAAAAGAAGTGATTCACATGAAATCCATAGGTTTTCCCTTTGGGTTAATGGGTTGATGCCTTAACAGGATTAACCTTCATTAGAGTGTTATTGAATAATGCATGAATTCCTTAAGCTCAAGAGAAGTAAAGGGTGAAACACCCATTAGGTTGAGAAACAAGTGGGTAATTCTTAGAATTCAATTATTCTTGCAATTGAATGCATAAGTTAGACTTCGAGCACAAAATTCACAACCCTAACTGTTTGAACATCCTGGTGAGCATAACTTTAGTTAATTCATTCTCATTGAAATTATTTCTACATTAACTCTCATTAGCTGGACCTTTGTGTGATACAAATATGAAAGAATATTGTTAACATATCAAACCCTCTTTTTACTCAGGAACCTTAGATCAACAGTCTAATAACAATCATAATACTTAGTGAACACAGTATTCCCTGTGAGATTCGACATCAACCCAGTTGGGTTCTATATTTGACCGCTTAGTCTGTTCTGAATCTGCCATGGCATTCATCTGTTTGGTATCGTCATACCAAGACTTGCAAGTCATACATCTCAGTCATATATTATCCTGTTACAGTTTTTTCATTCAAAACATAATGTTTAGACCACCAAATTATTCAAACAGTACACGAGGATTTGTATAACGAAATACATGAAACTTTTACAAAGATTCTCTCTTTCAATTCTTAAACATGTGGTGGTCCATTACTTTGTAGCAAAACATGCAACTCTCTAAATCTTCACTTTTTGTTTATATTAACAAGAAAAACACCCTCTTTTCGGATTCACAACCAAACTCAAGTCATTCAACAATAGGTCAAAACGTTTATACCATGCTTCAAAATATAAAATTCATCATTTCATAACAAGTGAAATCAAGAGGTGTCATAACAAGAGAGGGAGTATAAATATTCATGCTCTCAGTTCATCTTTCAAACTCGACGCATACATACTTATATACGAGTAAAAATCAAATTTTGGGGAAGTCCTCAAGACCAAAACATTATCATCAATAGGGTTCACAATGCATATTTGTTAATGTAATTTCAAAACCCTTCGTAAACATATGATTTCGTAACTTTAAACCTTACTCAAAACGATTTCAACATGCCCATGTAGTTTAGGAAAACCCCACGTACCTTAATTTCCTTAGTTTGAAGAATGGAACCCTAATCTTGAAACTTTTCTTGAGAATCTTGAATTGAAAGGTTTGAGTTCTTAATCTTTAGAGAAGAAGAGTTGAATCTTGTTCTTGGGAGGTGGTTAGGGTTTTCTTTGAGAGAAAATTGAATGAAGAGGCAACTATTGCTTTTTGGGGGCTGAAATTTTGTGTTATGGACAGATTTTGGGTGAGGGAATATGACCAAAGTGCCCCTAGACCCTTAAGGAATTGAAACAACGTGTGAAACAACTTCGGGTTGCGTCAGATATCGCGTTGGGAGAGCAACGCATCGCGTCGCTTATCGCGTCGAGAGACCGGCACGCCACGTCCTAATCGCGGCGATTTACTGCCTCTCATTAAAAATGCCATAACTTCTTACTCGGGTATCGAATCAAGGCGAAATTAGTATCGTTGGAAAACTAACTCAATTATCTACAATTTGGTGTGTCTTGTGTTGGAAAGTTCCTCATACATCAAAAGTTATACACGTTCAAAGTGGACACTTGTAGAATCGAATACCAAACTTTGGACGAATCAAAGATTCTTAACTCGACTTTGTTCTAAGTGATTTCTATGAACATTTTTTACCTCATAATCAGTTTACAGATAAGGGTAAGGATCATGACACATGAATTTAAATATGAATCATGGGATTAGAGTTTACACACGTAGGAATGACGATTCGATTTCTAGCTCGAAAATATGGGGTGTTACATTATCTCCCTCTTGGGATCATTCGTCTTCGAATGATGGGTAGGGGCTAGTTGAAGCTTTAAATGTGTAGAATAAAGAACATAATCTCGCATTGAACATTTTTCCTCAACAAAATATGCATAGGCATCAAACGAGCTTCATGATAACCCCTAGTGAAACTCGTAAGCACGAAGCTTGAGGTAATGAGACTTTACATAGGGATGATTTTGCACATGAGTTCTATGAATCATAATCATCACAACAAGGCATGAGTTGATTTGGTGATAATAGGACTGATTTACATCGGTACTAATCATGAAATAAGGTTTTCGCGGGACATAGGATTAGAAGCATTCTCTACCTTACAAGGTACAACGAATAAACTTAAACTTAGGGACACTACTCGTCTACGCCCCAAACAATAAATAGCGTACTTCACACTTTCCAACTTACAATTCTCCTATCACATATCTAACCAAAAAAATTTGAGTTCCGCTGCAAAGTGCTTTTCTTCTTTGCTGAAATGTAACTCATAGAGGTGCTAGCTTAAGCTACGGGACCCTGTACTCTACATACCATTAAGAATATTATTTCACCTTATCACTACCATCAAACACACTCGAGTTTTAATTCAGGGAACACTAACCACAGAGTACATGGGTTGTGTTTTCATCAGCCACAACATTCAAACCTATAATTACTGCACCCACTTCATGAATCTCCCACAAAAACCAACAATTTCATTCACTCACACAAATATTTTCGCCGCATACCTTCTTCCCAACTATTTCACATAACGAAAGTCCATCTCCTTCTTTCCCCTATCACCATTAACCTTAGCTAAAGAAATCACATAAAAAAATTTCATCTTCAAGAACATCTACTCTCTTACCTAACACATTACTAGCTTCCACAACCACCATCATAGTAACATATAGAGGGTCATTAAGGGACCCGAGCACAAGCATCATGAATGGGAGAAACACTATTCAATTATAACCCATATCTATTGGTCTACTCAAGGTGGGACATGAGGTGAAGATACGATACCATCACGAAGTGCTTTCTATATCAAGTGTCTGGATCATAAGTAGAGAGTCGTTCGGCAGAAACACAATACAACATGAGTTCTTAGGACAGAGCATAGTGAAAAAACATTGGTGCACATATCATGAGTTAAATAGCATGAAGTCGGAATTTATGTAGTTAACAACTAAGACAAAGATTGCCACTTGAAGCGATTGCTTCTCATTTAAAGAACTGAAATTTGCCACGAGTTTGCATAATTTTTTATCACTTTGGTTAATCTCGACATAAAATAAATTGGTAACATATAGAAAACATAGTTCCCTTAGAACTAAGCATGATATAAGACATAGATTTCTTTATGGATCATGAGCATCATAACATAGAGCTTGAATACATGAAAGACTGGATTACTGAGATGTTATTGCTTCTAGTTTGGAGGTCAGATCACAAACATAAGTCCATATAGAATTCGAACCATAGGCATAGGCATGCCTTGAACACATGACGTAAGACTTTAGTAGAATAATCTCCTAAATTGAAGTAGGAGGAGTATGCTTGAGTAGGAATAGGTTTATCATGACTCCTCCCCGCAACTTACCACACTAAGAAAATTCGGGAACTACCTTAATTCACCATCTCCCCCTTAGATCAAAGTCACAATCCTAGACTTGCGGACATATCCCCTCATCAAATCTATAACCACAACTCTCCACAATGATTTTAATAAAAACACACTAATTTCTTTCTAGGACATCCACTAATCATAGCCTTCTCTAACCACCAAAGTCATCGACTTACAACTAACATTATCATGGGCATAGACATCCATGCTTCTAAACACTTAACACTTCATCTTCAACTCCTTAGAATACTTAACATTACATCTTTAATCATATAACCCATTACGATCTTATCAACATATTCCACTTTCTCACATCATAGTTACTTACCTATGCATACATCACAACTACCTTTGAAATTCCATATATAACGAGTCTATACTTATAACATTTTCTAATTTAACCGTTTCCATTCACAGCCTATAAGGGATTTCTATAACCATCATAATTATCTACTCTAGGCTCCTTCCATATTTTGAATAGATAATAATCATAGCTAAACACTTCCTCCACAGACTACCATACAATCTACAAATATTGCTGCCACATTAGTCTATCACTATAAAATGACAACCCATCCCTCAAACAACGGTTATACAACTAAACTAGCTTCTTTGCGCAAAAGTCACACTCATTCGGACTTCTAAGCTTGTGACGTGATATCACTAACTTTGGGACCATTTTACTACCAATAGGGTATGACACCTTAGCACATACTACTACTTAGGTGGAAATATTATTTCAACATTCTGACATATATCGCTACCCTTAAGCATGACATCTGCAATAAGAATTTTGAAAGGGACTGAATACACTTCATACCCCGGGATCAAACACACAATTGATAAAGGTAGGGGTATAAGCTTAAATCAATACACTTTAAAGCACTTATGGACTCCTCTTAAGTCTTTGTGCAATTTCATAATCTTTTATGACTCAAGTAGAAGGGACCACCTCATTTAGACTCTAAGATTCTGCACTTGAATTGAATCGACAATGAGACATAGTTTATAAAATCAAAGTAAAGAAGGAATCTGGATAACTTTCAAATGAACAACACAATGGCACAATCTAGAACATGAAGAAAAGTGAAACATTCCTAAACGCCTAGTATCTTCCTACTTATAAGTGTGGCGCGCTACACACCCATAAAAAAGACTCTACCTGACGCGATTTTGCAGCCCCCGGGACCGTGAACCGTGCTCTAATACCAAGTTTGTCATGGCCCGAGCCGGGGCCCTGACCGCGACGGGCATCCCGAACATGAAGGCTCGAGAGACCTTTTCTATCTGGCAATCATATACACTGTAAAGAAAGTTGGAAAGATGACATAATGGAAACATGGTCAATCTCTTACTCTATCGAACAATATGAAATTTAGTTCATAACATTCATAACACATGACACCAGTCTGCGAAATCTCTAACAACATGAATCTGTCTGAAAGCTGGGACAAGGCCCCCAGTCGGACCATAAATCAAGATAAAATAACATTGTCTTATAAACCAGGCCTTCCAAAATAGGGGAGGCTTACCAACTGCAAATCTCAGATACACTAATCTACAGCTTAGCAAGACCCCTGGACTGAGCCTCAGTCCTGAAATATAGGGGGTCAATACAAATGTACTGGTACGCAGAGCAATCCAAAGTAATGTACTTTTATACAACATAAGTGAGAGCAATTCATAAAAACAGTTTACATACGATATAGGAAAAACACATGGGCATACTTTAAAGACTTTGAAACATTTTTTTGAAATCATGAACCTCTTTTTATGTTATTTTAGAGCTAGATGGTACACCCTACAATCTGTAATTCCACGGGCTATATGGAATCCGCCCTTGACTCGGCGGCCAAGCCTCCAATCCAAGTTTGCCGCTAGGATTGGAGTATTAGTAAGAGGGGACACACAAGACCACACAGCATGGTGCCATGATCCCCAATCAAATCAACATGTCATGGTAGTACACAAGACCACAAAGCATGACTCCTAACCATAGTCCCAAATTGGGACGACATAAATCAAGATACACAAGATCATACAATATTGTACCTAACATTGTACCTGATAAGGGAAAACAAGGTAAAACTGAAACTACACTTAGAAGAAAGGGGATGAAGTAGAGACAATGAAACTAGAAGCAAAACACATTCGGATTCAACATACCAAAACAAATAAAGACATGGAAATTAAAGATTGATAGTGAGACATAACAATTACAATACCTAAGGAACTAAGGTGTATATTAAACACCAAAACCCACTTAAGCTTGAAATTGGAACACCTCACTCTTACGTTGACACAAAAGGGACTCGAAGCACCCCAAAACACCAACGTTTCTAAACCTGATTGTCAATTCAAGTGGATCCACACTCAAGCCAACCCTAGTTACAATGATTTTTTCAAGTTCTACACTACAATGGCTTTTCCAAGCCCTACACTAAAGCACTCTCTCTTAAGAGAAGAAAATGTTCTTCAATATCATTCAACAACTAATGAAAAATAGAAGCCTAATTGTCTATTTATAGTTATTACAATCAGAGACCAAAGTGCCCTTAATGAAGGGAGCTCCTGTGGAGTGTAAAAGAAAGGCTTTAAAAGACTACAGTGTCCTTAATGAGAAGGCAAGGGGTGGCTTTGGATTGCATGGACCCTTCTTCTCTCTTCACCTTGAGCCACGACTTTGAAATTGGTTCAAAAAACCCTTCAACCACTTTGTAAACTTGAGTTCGGTCCTTTGAGAAAGATCTTGTACTCTTTATACTCGTATCAGTACCATAACCCCGTGTTGGCAAATCACGGTTTCTAGCGTTGAGTTTTTCAACTTGTACTTACTTCGGGTAACCATCTAACTCTTTTTAAGCCTAATTTTAACTTTTTCTAAACATGCATCTTTTTGAATTCAAAATCTGAGTAAAATCTGTATTTTTAGTATGTTCTGAATCTGCCATGGCATTCATCTGTTTGGTATCGTCATACCAAGACTTGCAAGTCATACATCTCAGTCATACATTATCGTGTTACAGTTCTTTCATTCAAAACATAATGTTTAGACCACCAAGTCATTCAAACAGTACAAGAGAATTTGTATAATGAAATACATGAAACTTTTGCGAAGCTTGTCTCTTTCAATTCTTAAACATGTGGTGATCCATTACTTTGTAGCAAAACATACAACTCTTTAAATCTTTCACTTTTCGTTTATATTATCAAGAAAAACACCCTCTCTTCAGATTCACAACCAAACTCAAGTCATTCAACAATAGGTCAAAACGTTTATACCATGCTTCAAAATATGAAATTCATCAATTCATAACAAGTAAAATCAAGAGGTGTCATTATAAGAGAGGGAGTATAAATAATCATGCTCTCAATTCATCTTTCAAACTCAAAACGCATACATACTTATATACGAGTAAAAATCAAATTTTGGGGAAGGCCTCAAGACCAAAACATTGTCATCAAAAGGGTTCACAATGCATATTTGTTAATGTAATTTCAAAACCCTTCGTAAACATATGATTTCGTAACTTTAAACCTTAAAGCGATTTCAACATGCCCATGTAGTTTAGGAAAAAACCCCGCGTACCTTAATGGTGTGTTTGGTATGATTCCTTGTTTGGTTGTAGTATAATTTTGGGAAAATATTTTTCAAAGGAACTCATTTTCCTCCATTTGAAAGAAAATGACTTCCGTCACAGGATAAGGGAAGTCATTTTCTAGAAAATCTTGAGATGTGACTTATGTGAACTTGGAACCAAAATAAATCAAAATATGAATAAAGTGACCAAAATAGGTCACCTATTTAATAAGTTATCAATATAGGCTACTACGTTTTATATCTTTTTTTAACGGTTTGATAGCGGATGTGTATAGTAAAAAGTTTTAGTAAAACGTAGTAATAATTTATTACGTTTTACAAAACTTTTTTATAAAACGTAATAATTTATTACGTTTACATGATTTGACAAAAAGAAGTGATTTGATAATACATTGATTTATTTAACACTGAATTTTTTTTAAAAAATTATAAGTTAAGACTTTATAACTTTTTTAACTTTTATAAATTAAATTTTTTTATTACAATTTATAAATTATAACTTTTTATTACGTTTCTTACCAAAATTTTTTTTGAAAAGAAGTTATTGCTTCTTTTTGTCAAATCAAGTACCACCTAGCGCACTCTTTTTGACTTTTTCTTTCATAAATTATATTAAGAAGTTACTTTTTAATAAATAAAAAAATAAAAAATACGTAATTATAAATTTATTTTACTAATATGTAATAAAAAATTACATTGTTTTCTAAATTTGGTCAGATGAATGTATAATTGTTGATGTCACATCTCATACAAACTGATCGAATGATTAAAAATGTGTAGTTAAATATTATGTTTTAGAAAATATATTATATTTTTAATTAGAGGCCCACACGCTCATGTAAAGTTAAAATTTAGGTAGAAAAAAATATATTTTCTATTCACCAACCAAACACCATTTTTCACTCAGCAACCAAATATAAGAAAATAAGTACAACACCAACTTATTTTCTATGAAAACATTTTCCATGAAATATATTTTCCATCATATCACACCCCCCCTAAGTTCCTTAGTTTGAAGAATGGAACCCTAATCTTGAAACTTTTCTTGAGAATCTTGAATTGAAAGGCTTGAATTCTTGATCTTTAGAGAATAAGAGTTGAATCTTGTTCTTGGGAGGTGGTTAGGGTTTTCTTTGAGAGAAAATTGAATGAAGAGGCAACTAATGCTCTTTGGGGGCTGAAATTTTGTGTTATGGACGGATTTTGGGTGAGGGAATATGACCAAAGTGCCCCTAGACCTTTAAGGAATTGAAACAACGTGTGAAACAGCTTCGGGTTGCGTCAGATATCGCGTTGGGAGAGCAACGTGTCGCGTCGCTTATCGCGTCGAGAGACTGGCGCGCCGCGTCCTAATCTCGTCGGCTTACTGCCTCTCATAAAAAATGCCATAACTTCTTACTCGGGCATCGGATTAAGGCGAAATTGGTATCGTTGGAAAGCTGACTCAATTATCTACAATTTGGTGGGTCGTGTTGGAAAATTTCTCATACATCAAAAGTTATACACGTTCAAAGTTGACCCTTGTAGAATCGAATCCCAAACTTTGGACGAATCAAAGATTCTTAGCTCGACTTTGTTCTTAGTGATTTCTATGAACATTTTTCACCTCATAATAACTTAACATACTAGGGTAAGGATTATGACACATGAATTTAAATATGAATCATGGGATTAGAGTTTACACACGTAGGAATGACGAACGACGATTCGATTTCTAGCTCAAAAATGCGGTGTGTTGCAAGGATGTTCCTCAACTTCAGGGGGATTGTATGGACCATGCCAAGTAATATAGTTGACGTGCTAGCATGCTAGAACAAAGAAGACAGTAATGCAGTTCAGAAAATGAGATGGAAGATTATTCCAACGTGCATTTGGTGCACAGTTTGGGAATAGAGAAACAGAAGATGTTTTGAAAATAAAGCCGGCCATCTCCAAAAGATTAAGATGAAATGCTTAGGGCTGTTCTTATTTTGGTGTAAAGCAATAGGTTTAGAATATCAAGAAACAATCTTTGATGTATTAGAATCCTTGTGAGATGACAAAGGATCAAACGCTCTATACTTTTCTAATCTGTAATTAAGGGGTGTTTGTGTGGAGTCTTATATAAATATACAAATATGTTACCTTTCTCAAAAACTAAAAGTTGTATCCTTACCACACTAATGTCCCTCCTTATGATCATTCTATTTCTAATTCCAATTACTTCATGTAAATAACTATGCTTTAGTCCCAAACAAGTTGAGTTCATGATAAGAATCGGGTTTTACTTGAAAGAAAAACAAAAAAATTATACAGAAGCAAAAAATACGAAGACTAAAGACCAAAAAAATTTGATTTGGCAAAATTCGATAAGTAAATTCCCAAATCTCAAACATACTTGCTAAGAACCCTAAGCAACCCTAATTGATTGTGGTAGACCTAATTAGTGGATTAGGGATAATCATTTTAACTAGAAGATTCAATTCAAGAACTTAGATCGAAGTGATCTAGACCCCTAATTGTAAACTTGAAGACAATAATTAATACAAGACTAATTACATTCTTTAGTTAATTGAACAAAAACCATAGATATCAAACAAAGAATTTGATTTTACCTCTAAAAGAATCGTTCTCTTAAGGTTATGAGAGAGATCCTAAGTAACCAATACACAGGTATAAATAAGAGAACTCGCAATAATATTGATAGTTATATTGTGTCAAAAAGAACAAAATCCAGGGGGGTGAATCTAGTGGAATTTTCTATCACACTATCCCAAATAGCATGAGATTCGAATTCTATTTTATCGAAATAATTAGTAAAACCTAACTAGGAAAATTTAAACTAGGAAACTTTAAACCAGGAAAACATGTAAGATCAATGTCCCACTTCTTCCCAAAACTACCTAATGAAGTAAGGAAGAAGTGTTGCATTTCCTCCTCCCCCCCAAAAAAAAAACTCGCCTATTCCAGCAGCCTTGCGTGTATATTCTAGCCTCTTTGGTGGTGGTGGTGGGGATCTGTGGACGCTATCAGGTCGGCTATATGGATTTTCATCAACCATGCTTCCTCATTTAAGTTTATGTCATGTCATCCTCGTACCAAAATAAATAAAATTGAAAAATAAATTAAATTTCATTCCATTTACTTCTCTTGTATTTATATTTTTAGACTGGTCTTCTAACTTGTTCAAAATGCATAATTAAGTTTTAACTTTCACTAGTTTTTATTAATTTCGTACTTTAAAATTTCCTTGAATGAATCGGTACTCTTCCGTATTTTTTGCACTGTAGGAACCTTGTACTGATGGTATGCATTTTCTCTCTTTAACAAGCGTTTCTTGGTCTGTACTATGGTGCTATGTTAGTATAGATATATGCTATTATTGTGCTTGTGATTATCTTTTCTTACTGTTTTTTTTTCTGCGTCATCTGCAGGAGTTGCCTCAAGGTGATGTCCTTTATGGTTATCGCATTGATGGACCTCGAAATTGGCATGAAGGTCATCGATTTGACAATAGCATTATTTTGATTGATCCTTATGCAAAACTAATTGAAGGTCGACGAGCTTTTGGAGATAATAGTAGTAAAATGTGTAGATTTCTTGGAACTTATGATTTCAATAGCGTGCCTTTCGACTGGGGAGAAAATTACAAGCTTCCAAATATACTCGAGGTAATTGAGAAGATTTACTTGAACAATTTTTTTTAATTTTTTGACAATGGTAACAGACTGTATATAAATCATCAGCCAAAAAGCTGGAGGCCAAAATTACATCATTGAATCTACATCGAAGAGCAAAAACAATAGACTAACACTAAATCCTATCTCATCTTACCAGGATCCTAGGATGTCTACTATAGAAATTGGGTCATCTATGTACTCTGAGCTACACCAATAACAAAAACTTATAATGCAGCTCATCTTTAACTTTTGAAGAGAGCTGCTGTTGCCTGCAAATCACCTAGAGTTTCTGTCTTTCCAAATGGTCCACCATATTACTGCCGGGACAATTCTCCATCTCTCTTTGTTAGTGGTACCACCACCCTCAAAATTCCAGCTATTTAGTGCCTCTCCTGTTCTTCCCGGCATCGTCCACTTTATGCCTCTAAAGCTGGTAAATAGTGTCCAAAGCTGGCTGACCACTTTACAGTGAAGAAACAGATGATTAATTGTCTCTGCATTATGTTCACAAAAAAAGCATCTAAGCATCTGCACATATGTCTACGCTTCTTCATTAGGTTCTCCCGAGTTAAAACAACTTCCTTCACAACTAACCAAATGAAAATAGCTACTTTATATGGAATTTTTACTTTCCAGATAAGCTTCCAAGGCAAAAAACTGATCTGAGACCCCATCTGATTCATTTCTTTATAGACAGAACTTAAAGTAAAAATGCCCTTGCTGTGACATTTCAATCTTAGGGTATCTTCTACTTCTTGTAGACCCTTGCATTGGTTTAGTGTGCAATAAAAGTTGGTCAATCTTTCCATCTCCCAGTTTTGCATCAATCCTCTATAGGTCAAGTTCCAGCCTTGATTTGACCAGACATCATGTAAAGTAGAATTCTGTTGCTGATTTAAGATATAAATGTCCGGGAACAGTTGCTTAAGACTTCCATTCCCATCCAGTTATCATCCTAGAACAAGATCCTCTTTCTATCTTTCACATTAAAACTAGTTCTTTCAAAGAATACATGCCAGAAGTTCCTGATTGACCTCCACAAGCTTGTGCCGTATGCGGTGTTTATTTCTTTTGTCCACCAAAAACCTTCCTTTCATACTTAGCTTACTTAGCTTGAATCACAACACCCCATAAAGATTGCTCATCCTTGGGTAGTCTCCAAAGCCATTTCATTAAAAGACTTTTGTTCCGCTTTCTCATATTTCTAATACCTAACCCTCTATCTTTCTTAGTCAGAATTAACGTGTCCCATTTGACTGAATGATAGCCTTTTTCCTCCTCGCCGCCTCGCCAAAAGAAATTTCTCCTCAGAACATCAATTCTTTTCCTCCATATTAATAGGAAGAGGAAATAATGACATCAAATAGGTAGGTAAAACATCCAGTGCAGAATTGATCAGGACCAATCTGCCACCCTGAGCTAGTATTGTGCTTTCCATCTAGTCAATCTTTTTTTCACATCTTTCGATGACGTCATTCCATACATCGCTTGATTTACTTTTTGCACCAGAGGCATTCCTATGTAAGCGGTTGGAATCTTACCTATCTCTCCACCCAAAATTCCGGCCAGCTGTTGAATCCTAGCCACTTCATTAATTGGGAAATATGACTTTTTCTCCAATTAATGTGAAGGCCTGAAATAGCCTCAAACAGAATCAAAATAATCCTCTAACACTTCTGACTCTCTTTTGCATCACAGAATATGAGTGTCATCTGCATATTCTAAGCGTATTACTTTCACTCTTTCATTCCTTTCCTTTGCTACATTGAAACCTCTTATCCAACCATAATTGTAGGCAATCTTTACCATATTATTAAGTCCCCCATCAGCAGAATGAACAGAAAAGGTGATAACGGATCACCTTGTCTCAAACCTCTTTGAGACTGGAAAAAGACTTCGGGTGAGCCATTTATCAAAATAGTTCACTTGGCAATGGTAATGCTAAATCTTATCCATCTACTCTATTTTCCTCCAAACCCCATCTTCTGCAAAATTCCAAGCAAGAAGCTCCAATTCACAGTCATATGCCTTTTCAATATCCAATTAGCACATGATGCCTGGTGTCTTATCTTTCATTCTGGAATCTATGCATTCATTAGCAATAAGGACCGCATCGGTGATCTGTTTGCCTCTCAAGAATGCCATCTGTTGAGTATCTACTAATTTGTGCATTACTTTCTTCAATCTCTGTGAGAATCTTGGATTGTATATGCTCCCTGTTAAACTAATCGGCCTGAAATCTCTCAATTCCTTATCCCCATTCTTTTTGGAATGAGAGCTATGTATGTTGCACTGAAGCTCTTCTCAAAAACTTCTTGAGAGTGGAAGTTTTGCATAGTGGACATCACATCATTCTTTATGACCTCCCAACACTGTACAAAGAACCCCATAGTCTACCTATCTGGACCTAGTGCTTTATCTACTGCAGATGCCTCGAGACCATCCAAAACTTCTTTCTCCTTAAAAGGTTTTTCTCCCTAAAAGGCTTTTACAATTCCTGTTGATCCTCTGTGTTTATGGTAGGACACTGGTACATGTAATAGGGTTTCTAATTCTCATTTTCAGAGTAAAGGTGATGATCTCTCTTTTAATGTTCTCTGCCTCCACAATATCTTCTCCTTCCACCAGTAGATGATTAATGTGATTATTCCTCTTCCGAGCATTTGCAATTCTCTGGAAGAACTTCGTGGTTTTATCACCCTCTTTAATACACAATGTTCTCGATCTTTGTCTCTATGCCATCCCTTCCTTTTTGGAATAATCTTCAAATTCCATAGATAATCTATTCTGTTGAATATTATCAATCTTTGCAATTTTGCTTATAATCAAGTCCTTATTCTTCTCTAAGTTCCCATAAGTGCTTGAGCTCCAATCTTTCAATTTACCCTTCAAAGATTTTAAATTGGTTGCTAAAATATAATCTGGTCTTCCATTAAAAATAATGGAATCCCACCAAATCTTAACTTTCTCATTGAACCCTTCAGTTTCCAGTCACCATCCTTCAAATTTGAAATAAGATTTCGTGTGTTCCCAACTACCACTCTGAAGCGCAATGGATGTGTGATCAGAACAAATTCAAGGAAGAATCTCTTGCTTTAATATCGTTGAAATGTTCAACAGAATATAAGAACCTATCAATCCTGGAAGAGGTTTCTAGGTTGTTCCCCCCAGTCCAGGTGTAACTTCCCCCATCTAGTAGAGGATCAATCAACTCCATATCCTCAATAAAATCAGAAAATTCAGCCATGTATGTAGATGTTCTAGAGCAATTCTTCTTCTCTGAAGCATATCTAACAACATTAAAATCACCGCCTATCACCCAAGGCCCTGTAAACAGATCTCTAACAGGCCCAAGTTCCCACCTTACTACTTGTTTTTCCTGATTGCGATTTGGTGCATATACCCCTGTCATGTGCCAACTAAAATCATGACTTGTTCACTTGAATCTACAAGTCAATGTCTAAGCACCAACTTCCGCTACTTCTCCTTCCCAAGTCTTGCTATCCCACAATATCAAAATACCTCCCCTAGTTCCACTTGCCTCCAGTTGCCCATACTTGACTTCCCTGTATCCCCACAGTTGATTTATTAGTTCCCTAGTATTCTCTTCCAGTTTAGTTTCTTGTAAACGTATGACATCTTATTTCCATTTTTGAGCTAAACTGTGGATCACCCTCCTTTATCTCTACAATTAAATCCCCTCACATTCCATGAAATTATTTTGACATTCATCATAACATCCTAGAATTTCTTTTCCTCCTAATTCTCGCCCCCCTAGCTTTGAACTTCATGTCTATGGCCAACCCCTTCAATTCTTGTAAGCCTTTAATTTTAGGAGTTTTCGTGACCCTTGTTTCTAATTCTTTAAAATTCGACTTCTACTATCAATCTTCTTGAAAAGAGCCAAAGCTTCCTTTTTGCAACCTTGAAATTCAACCCCAAATTCCTTGCTTAAATTGATTATATTTTGGTGGACCCAAATTGACGCATCCATCTCATAATCACTTCCCTCTAGGTATTCTGAGTCTAAAGGTTCAGCATCCTCAATGTTCCATATCATCCGTGCAATCAACCAATTGCATGTCTTGATGCTCTTGATTGACATCAATCTGTGCTTCTCCTTCTTCTATATTTGCCTTTGCATCTACATAAACTTCCCCGTCTTCTGTATTTGATCTTTTCTTGGATTTGCTGGCTGATTTTCTTCTGGGATTTTTGATACCATGTCTCCGGAACTACTGTCAAAAAAAGAACAATGTCTGCAGTTTGCTTCTATTTCCTCTAGCATTGGATCTGCTTGTAAAGAGCACGTGACATTTGCTTGGTTAGAGTTGAAGAGATGGCCTCAGTAAATAAAACTGGGCCTTTATTAAAAGTAGCTCCTTTAAAACAATTGGCAGACCTTTTCTTTTGGCCCATTAAGAGCCCATTTCTTTTGAAAAATTAACCCTTCTCCATGCCATGTGTCGCTGGGTCCTTGCCAGCTGTTTTATTTGAAATACGTACCTGCTCTGAAGAACCCACGTGCCTCTCTGTATCAAAGCAGAACCCATTCTCTTTAACTGTGTAGGGTTTTTTTGCCCAACGGTCCTTAACCTGCAGAACTTTCTCCTCTCCAGCGACCACCATAGTTCTGGACTCGCTCTGTATCGGTATTAAAAAAGTAAGACCATTGTCGACTATCTTTACCTCTTTTGGAACTTCTTTTCCATCTCCTTTGATTCTCATTCTTGCCCACTTCAAATGGTTTTTCTGGGATGTCTCTTCCTCTGTTTCCAGCCATCCTCCGCAATGATCTCCGATGGCTTTGAACATTTTTTCCATCCAAAACTGAAGAGGAAAACCTACCGCTCTTATCCACGTTGAGGCCTCTCGATTGGTGTGACAGCCTACAGTCGGCGACCACCATTTAAGATGAATCTTCATTTGTTTCCATGCCCGCTGACCTTGAAGAATATGCTCGGCCATGTGCTTTGGAAACTCAAACAGAAAAGAACGGCCCCCCATTTCGTATGCATTAATTCCAAAATCATTCTTCCAAGTACTTACCACCACTTTCTGATATCTGACAGTGTTGGTTTCTCCTTCTCTTCTTCATTGAAGCTTCCAACTATACATCTTCCCAGCAAGCCATTTTCCTGGTTAACATCACCACCAGAGATGATGATAGATTGTTATTGTTGCTGACCAGAGATTCAGAGGCTTCTTTTAGTTGCCATTTGCTAGTCCTGATTGAATCTGCATATGGAACCTTTGGATCTTGCCTCCTAGCAATATTTGTAATAAATGTTCCTTTATGTTCTTTGATGAAATTATCAAATCTTAAACGCTATGTCTCCCCATCCTGTATTAAATGTAACTTCTGGGATGATAATGACCGATCTGTTCCTTCCTTGTACTGTCACAATGCTTATAAATCTTCCAAATTTGTTGTGTTTTCTGGAACAAGAGAAATTCAAATATTGTTCATTTGTTTTCCACCTTTTCGTATGGGTGCCAGTCTTTTGAGGCTTCTCGTAATACAAAGACTATCCATTCCGTTGTTTTCTTGCTGAAAGTTGTTCTGTGCATCAGATTCCGGCTTCTTTCAATCCATTCATACCAAACTTCAGCTCTGGCAGCAAGCCTGGTGATATCGTAAGACTTAAAACTAACTGCAAAGTAGATTCTATTTTCCCCCATAAAAGCTGCACTGTTTTTAAATAATCACTGAGTAGTTAAAATTAGCAAACGGACGGAAAAGGAAGTCGGAATAAAACTTCAGATCACTTTGAGAAAAGAGTTCCCCCCCCTCGAGAAATCTGCTGAGAGAAAGTTGAATAAAAGAAAGTGGAACGACTTTCTTCCTCTTGAACAAATCTAAAGATATTTGCTTTCATGTTCAGCTAATTGACTTATGAGCTATGACGGATGACAGTACTGTCATTATTAAGTGCTCAAATTTTCTGTCATTTAGTTGACCTTGTTATTTTATGTAAGAGGTGTTTCACCTTTTTTTTCTGTAGTAATGTTATTGGTTCTTTGGTAGATTGAGTCGTATGACTATACTACTTAGATCTGCTATACATTTACTCTTAAAGGTTATCTGGTTTGCATTTTAGTTATGAATGGATTATAACGTAGGGGATTGTTTGTGTGGTGATTAATATGGAACGGACTGCTATGCAGTCATTAAAAATGAAGGAATTATTATGTAGTGACAGAGACTATTGCTATACAAGAATAACTTTCGTTAATGACATTCTTGTCTTCGAATAGTCTAATCTTCGTATGGCTAATACACGTATTCTTGTTCCATATTGTATCCCACGTAAAATATTATACAGAAAAAAAGGGGCAGCCCGGTGCACCAAGGCTCCCGCTATGTGCAGGGTCCGGGGAATGGCCCCACCACAAGGGTGTATTGTCTGTAGTCTTGCCTTGCATTTCTGCTGGAGGCTGTTTCCAAGGCTTGAACCCGTGACATCCTGGTCACATGGCAACAACTTTACCAGTTACTCCAAGGCTCCCCTTCGCATAACATATTATATTGATTCATGTATAACTTAATGTCAGCATTATTTGGATACACCAACCAAACCATGCATTACATATTGCGACACTATGCAATCGACCAAGCGTTGTATTATTTTATGCGGAATTTTATGCTGGATTAGTTATACCACACAATCAACGAAACCACCCCTTAACGTCTTGCTGTATATCCTCTTCTTTGGGCAGAATGATCTTGTTATATATGAGATTAATGTCCGTGCTTTTACTGCTGATGAAACAAGTGGTTTAGATCTAAATCAACGGGGAAGCTACCTTGGTTTGATTGAAAAGGTACTTTCATATCCCACCAGTTTGTTTTCTCTTTTAACAAGCATTTCATTTGCTCGTTAAAGTTTGGTTTATCTTCTTTAATACCAGTACCGCAAGTTATAGTACGAGTTAACTTCCCAAATACTTACATTTTTATTTTGGCAAGTTCCAATCTTAAAATTGCTTGTTATGTTCTTCGGCCCTTTTTCTTGGATTAGATGTCCTTGACATTTTCATCATATATTAGTCACCTGCAGAAATCTGCAAACTTATTTCAGTCTTTCAGTTACCTGACATTCATCTTCAAGTGTAGATACCACATCTTCTCGAGCTTGGTGTTAATGCAGTAGAATTATTGCCTGTTTTTGAGTTTGATGAACTAGAGTTTCAAAGGCGACCTAATCCAAGAGATCACATGGTAAGCTTACCTTGTCTTTGTACTTTATAGCTGTTTTGTTTGGGCTTATTCTTTTCTTATGATTTCTCTAACTGAAGCTGATTTATGATGATTATTCTTTCATACGTGTAAATTGTCTTCGTATGTGGGCGCGCATCGACGGCATCGTTGAGTCATTATGCTTTCTCTGATGTTCACTGATTTGATATTTTTATGGCCTAGTATATCGTAAAATACCAATGCTTTGAATGGTAATGGCAGAATTAGCGTTCCACCTTTATTAAGAAACACCTGATTCATAATCGAAACTCAGATTCCTTCAAATATGCCCAAGAGATTCTGAAAGTGGGCTGATTGAAATAAGCGATCAACTTTTAATATCTATTTGAGAACTAATTGTGAAAGAAAGAAGAGATTTGAGAATGAATTGCTTGATCATTCCCTCAAGCATGTTGGAGATTATATAATGTTTACAAGTAACCCTAAAATGAAAAAGAAGTAATGTGAATTCGTAGCTACACAGTTATTGGGATTTGCACCTTTCCTATATTTACAAGCAACCCAAAATCTCTAGCCGCAACTGGCACCTAAGGAGCCACTACTTGCTAGGTGAACAACAATAATCTAATGGAAACATAATAATCGTCTCAAACAGTTCTGTGAACATGGATCTGAGAAAGAAGGAAGCCATTCAAAAGTGTCCGACATCTATCACTCTTTCAGGTTGTACTAGCATTTCAAGTTCTTCAGACAAGAAAGGAGGAAATTGTTGGACTGGAACAGATTCCTTCACAGCACCCTTTATCCAAGAAACATGAAAAACGGGATGCAGCCGTGAATGAGGGGGGATAAGCGACTTCACCAATTTTGCTCAAAACAGTATATGGCCCATAGCAACGAGGGCTTAACTTCTCACTAACCTTTTTAGCTAGTGAACGCAGCTTGAAAGGTTTTAAATAAAGATAAACCAAATCACCAGATTGGAACACAACTTCACGACGCTTACCATCGGCATAAACTTTCGTTTGAGCTTGAGCATGGGTTAAATTAGCTTTGAGTTCATCTAAAATAGGGCTGCGAGCAGCCAACTGCTGGTTGACCTCTTCAACAACAGAAATCTCATCAGTGAACTGCAATGAAATGAAGGAGGATCTCGTACATATAATAATCTAAAAGGGGTCATCTTGGTGGAACCATGGTAACTGGTATTGAACCAAAATTCAGCCCAAGGAATCCATCTTGGCCATTGTTTTGGATGTGCTCCTGCAAAACAACATAAATAAGTCTCCAAAGAGCGGCTGACAACCTCTGTTTGACAACCCTTTGATGCTAAAAATAATAGATTTGGGTAACCCATGCGAACGTACAACCTCACGAACAAATAGTTCTGCTACACTCTTTGTTGTATATGGATGAGATAAGAGAAGAAATGACTATTCTTTTTGACAAAGAAGAAAATGACTCTATTTAGTGAAACGGTCCACCACAACCAGAATATATCATTTCCCATCTCTTTTGGCAACCCTTTGATTAAATTCATAGCAATATCATCCCAAACATGAGTAGGAATAGGTAATGGTTGCAACAAGCCAGCGGAACTAAGGGCGTCATACTTGTTCAGCTTGCAAACTGCACAATTAGCCATAAAGTTTTGTACATCCCCGTTGATTCCATTCTAATACAACACTTCTGATATGCGTGTATGTCCAGGAAAAACCGAAGTGACCACCTGTATGTGAGGGGTGAAATTCCCTAAGGAGCAAAGGAATGGGTTATGACGACCTTTGAAAATTAGGTAGCCATTTTTCGGAGCATAATTCAGTCGTGAAGCCGGATCTTGAAGCAACTCTTTAAATCAAATTCCATCAACTTGGTGGCCCATTTTTGTTGCTCTCTGCCATAACATGCTGGTCCATGTGAAATTGGAGACTTCATTGATCTGTTCGTACAATGAAATATTTATTCATCAAGTAAATCTGTTCGTATAATGAAAAGTTTATTCATCAAGTAAATATGCCACTTTTGTACAACAGAAACTATGGCCATTAATTTCCCCTCATATATTGATTTAATTGAGCTTGAATTGAAAGTCCTTGGCTAAGAAAAGCTATGGGATTTCCTTCTTGCATTAGGACACTCCAATCCCTAATCCTGAAGCATCAGCTCAACCACAGACACCTTTTTAAATTTTGGTAGTGTCAAAACCGACAAAGTGACCAAAGCCTCCTTGAGTGAATCAAAAGCTAACTGAGCTTCTTTATTCCCATGAAAAACATCTTTCTTGAGCAATTGTGTGAGTGGGTTGACTATTTTTCTATATTCTCAAACAAACTATACTAACCAACGAGTCCTGAAAATCCCTGCAAACCTTTAACATCTTTTGGACATGGCCAATTAACCATGCTTGTTATTTTGGCAGGATCTATCGAGATTCCATTTGCAGAAAGAATATGACCCAAATACTCCAGTTGTCCAAAATAACATTTCTTTCGAATGACAACTAAGTCATGAAGTTTTAAAATTTGTAGCACCTCTCGCAAATGCTCTGAGTGAGTAGAAAAAATTGCACTATAAACTTACATGTCATCGAAAACACTCATCGAAAAAACTCAGTACAAACTTATGGGAATAAGGTGGAAATATCTCATTCATCAAGGCTTAATTGTGTCGGTCTCTTTATGGTCCAAAACAATCTCTTCGATCCTGTTTTGGGAAGTTCTGCACAGTATTCCAAAAATTTGGCGTGATTTATAGTGAAGCAAATCACTCAAGTGTTTTATCGACACTCTGCTCCAAATCTATGTATTTATTTGGTGGTTTATATTGATGATATCGTTATTATCAACAATGATCAAGATGGTATCATTAGTTTGAAACAACACTTCTATCAGCATTTTCCCTACTTAAGACAAGACCTCGGAGACTGAAGTATTTTTTAGGTATTGAAGTTGCTCAGTCCAGATCAGGTATTGTTATTTCGCAGCGCAAGTATGTTTTAGACATTCTCGAGGAGACATAAATGATGGGATGTAAATCTTTTGATGCTGTTATGGATTCGAACACTGAACTCCTGCCAGGACAGGGGAGCCACTCAATGATAGGTGTCTAGTTGGTAAGATGCATTATCTCACAGTGACCAGAGCTAACATTTCCTATGAATTCCCCTATAATATTCATTGGGATGGGATGCTGTTGTTTACATTGTGTCATATGTTAAGTCAGCTCCAGGTTAAGAACTACTCTGCGAGGATCGAGGTCATGAGTAGATTGTTGGATATACAGACGCTGATTGGGCAGGATCACCTTTTGATGGACGTTCTACATTCGTATATTGTCTTTTTATAGGAGGTAATTAGGTATCCTAGTAGATTAAGAAACAGAGTGTGGTTGCTCAATCTAGTGTAGAAATAGAATATCGAGCAATGGCGGTAGCCACTTCTGAGCTATTTTGGATTAAACAGTTGTTGAGAGAGTTAAAATTTGGAGAAATTAGTGAAATAGAACTTGTGTGTGATAATCAAGTGGCTCTTCATATCGCATCTAATCTGGCATTGAGTGGACTAAGCACATTGAGATTGATTGGCACTTCGTGTGAGAGAAGATACTTTTTAGAGATATTGTTACAAAATTTGTGAAATCTAGTGATCAGCATGCTGATATTTTCACCAAGTCCCTTATTGGTCATGGTATTAATTACATTTGTAACAAGCTTGGTAATATGAGTTGTATGCACCATCTTGAGGGGGAGTGTTAGAATATGGGTAGGAATAGGAATATTATATAGAATCCTACTTGAAAAAAGATTCTAACGTCATTTTTCTAGTTGAAAAAGAAGTCTAATGTAGTGTCTATAAATAGGGTCTCAATGTAATAATTTAGATATACAACAATTCAATAATATTTTTCTCCAATATTTCTCACAATTGCTATCTTTCTATTATCTTATTCCGCGATTAGGGTAGAAGGTTAGTAAGTAGTTGAGTTTTGTCTCGATTCTCGGTGGGATTAGGCTTGGCGGGTGTCTGGAAGCACAGTGTATGTTGAAGTATCAGCCTTATACATTTTAGTTTCATGCATTTGATGTCTGCTGTTACCATCTGTAGTCCTAAGTTGCTCGGACTCGGGTGCAGGTGTCCGATACTGATACGGATCTAGAGGTCGGATCCTTCACGGTCTCAATTTAAAGATTCGGGGATATGGATCTAGGAATGGATACGGGTGCGGGGAGTCGGCGAAAAATAATTTAAATATCTAAAAATAGAGTTATAAAACATAAATTTTGAGATATTATGTGGAAATCTTACGGAGAAAATATTTTTCAAGGAGAAAATCCTGGAAGGAGATAAAAAGAAAAGCAATAATATAGAAACTTCTATATACAAGGTATTTCATTTTCTTTAATTTCACCATAGCTTTTATTTTGATTATAGAATCTAATAAATCTGTCCGGACTTTCCTAGTCAATTTTGGTCAAAGTACCCAAAATCGGTTGACCATATCGGGTATGGATCCCACACCCACACCCACACCCACACCCATGTCGTGTCGACACGGGTGCGGCACCGAAAGTGAAGAGTCCGAGTAACTTAGCTGTAGTCTATTGTGTTTCAGTTACCTCCTTTTTTCATTATTGTTACTGTTCTTTTCTAGATGCCCGGTACTGCTTTCCATATTAATTGGCCTTTTTTCTCCACTGTCGTATTTCTTTTCTTCATAACAACTTTGATTTGTTGCACTTGGGCCGAGGTCTCTCGAGCCTCTCCACCTCCATGAGGTAGGGGTAAGGTCTGCGTAGAGTCTACATTCCGTGGGAGAGTCTACACTCCGTAGGAGATTACACTGGGTATGTTAGTGTTGTTGTTTCCATTGCTTTGGTTTTCATATTATTTGCTGTTGTTATTGTTCTTTTCGCCATTTTTTTAAACATGGCTTTCTCACTACTTTATTCCTTTTTCATACTTGCTTAGAACTGTTTTTCTTGAGCTGGAGGGTCTTTCGGAAATAACCTCTCCTTACATCACCCTCCCAAGATCCCAATTGCTGAACTACACTGGGTATGTTGTTTTCTAAGTTGTGGACTCTTCATTTTCAATGCCGCACCTGTCAGATTCTCCAAAAGCACGCTACTTTTGGAGAATCCGACACGCACCGGTTGACATTTTTTGAAGATTCCAAGCAACATAGGTTGTTGTATCTACTTGGTTATATGCTACCTGCTGAAACTTGATGAAATAAATGCTTTTTGTACATATTCGAGTTTCTTTTATTGGAAGTCTTGATTGACTACTATGGTTAATTAAAGGGACAGAATGTTCTTGGTTTGAATAAATCCTTTTGGACTCATGTTGACTTTAGATCAATACATGGGGTTACTCAACAATGAACTTTTTTGCTCCAATGAGTCGATATGCAAGTTGTGGTGGGGGACCTGTCGGTGCTTCCCGGGAGTTCAAAGAAATGGTCAAGGCCTTGCATGGTGCTGGAATTGAGGTTTGCCTTATATCAGTGTAGTCCTTAAAGAGCTTGCTATGCATGTCCATTATGTCTCTTCTACCTTTTCAACCATCTATCTGAAGAAGTTGGTTTCTCTTTCTCAAGTTTTTTCATTCTACAGGTCATTTTAGATGTTGTTTATAATCACACAAATGAAGCTGATGATGAAAACCCGTATACGACCTCATTTCGAGGAATAGACAACAAGGTAAAGGATCTTCATTGCACGTACTGTACCTTGACAGGTTACTCAGTTTAGGACATCTACATTTTTTTGGTTGCAATTTCGAGGGTATTGTGTTTGTTAACAGATAGCCATTTTAGTAATCAACATCATATTTAAGATACATCTTGATTGATGCATCAACCGGCTACAAGAATAGTTGTTTCTGTAACTTTATGGAGCTGCTCAACTGGAGTGGCCTCTTTACTTTCTGTTCTGCAGTTTAATTTGAAGTGCATGATCTACCATCATTTATTGTTAAAATGCTAGAAGTTACTTCTTTTTGCCCTTCCTCTGCAATCAACCTTCTCAGTAAAGTTGCATCAGACCCATAGTTTAGATGAATATAACTCAATCCATTTTTTCTCTATAATTCTTTTGTCTCCCTCGAAAACCTGATGAAACCAGGTTTACTATATTAAGTTCCAAATCCAACTATTCATATCTGATGTTGTGGATGCAGTCAGAATTTCAGTTTTACTGTACAAATGCTGTGTCTCTGATTCTCTCTGTTTCCCCACCTTCTTAAATGATATTCCTTTCCCCGTCAATTGCAGGTATATTACATGATGGATTTGAACAACAATGCTCAGCTGGTGAATTTCTCTGGATGTGGTAATTCAACCATACATTTTTTTACCATTAAATAAAAGGACAATCTGCAGGGCAGTTCTGAACACATCTTTAAAATACTCTCTTCAGGATATTTTAACGGTTATTTAAGATTGTTAACATGAGGCATATGTTATATTCGAGTGATTTACTCAACTTGATGCAAGTAGTCCAAAGTATCACCATTTCAAGTTTATGATTTACTCGACTAGATGTTGACAAATATTACTCCACAACAGTAAATGTATTTCAAATATTCGCTGATTAGTTGTTCATTTTGATTCATGCTTGTCATTTAGTCCATGAGACTCCAAGTTATATAATTGTGTTTGAAGTTTTAATGCATAGAGTGGCATATGGTTTTCTTATTGCTTTTTCTATCTTTTGCTTAAAAATTCGTCTTTATTTGTTGTTTGATAAGAGCTCTGAGATGCAATGCTTTGGTCTTTCCAGGAAATACTTTTAACTGCAATCATCCTGTAGTCATGGAACTTATACTTGAAAGCTTAAGACACTGGTACTTCCATTTCCCCGTCTTCTTTAAAGTTATTTGTGTTGTACCTTTTAATTAGTAATTACTCACCAATTGATATCAATATATCATTTTTTTAGTCAGAACTAAACTATGCTTTCCCCTAATGGATGCGGTTGGTTTTTCATGACAAGGCCTTTATGGATACAGTTTGTTTTTGTATTCATTTGTTTGCATCACATAAAAAGTACTTGCTAATGTCACTATTCTACGTACTTGTTTAAGTGTGTCACAGACGTCTTTGCTCTCCACTTTGTCTTATTCTCCTCTAGTGTGTTTTAGTGATAGGTTCCACAGTAATTGCACAACCCCATTTGAAATACTTAGTGGCTAGCAAACTATAATCGATCAGTTCTCTCTCACTCTCTCTTTTTTAGGTGGCTAGCGAACTATAATCAATCAGTTATCTTTTTTTTCTCCTGTTGATGAAATAAGTAATCAGATAGAGACGTATTTCTATAATTAGTTTGTTTCTCTTCTATCCCATATATCTATTTTCTTCAGTTGCTTAGTAATACAGTTATGATCTGGAAGCCAATCTGGGGCAATAATCTAGATCTGTTATGACATAGCCTTGACCTCTTAAGTGACCTTTTACTCGGTCATGTACACACAATGGTCTATGCAGACTTGCTGGGTGGTCAGTTGATATGGTTGGAACATATACTTCCATCTTTGAATGCTGATATATTCATAAAATTCGCTATGTTGGCTTCTATAGGATTTAATCAGTTGTCTGGATTAGGTTTTCCAGGCTTATTATCCTTCTCCTTTTGTCCTCTATTTCCAGTGGTCCTTCCATATTCTTGTTAATATCTGGGATGCAGATAACTAATTGAAGTTATTTCAGGCAGAATATTGTCCTGGATGACTTGTTTTTTATTTACTATGCGTTACTAACTTTTTTTCCCATTCGGTATTCTATGTTTACTTTTTGTTGGAGCAACTAAAGGGTCACCGAGTATCATGTCGATGGATTTCGCTTTGATCTTGCTAGTGTTCTTTGCAGAGGGGCAGATGGTACCCCCATTAATGCTCCCCCCCTTGTTAAGGTGAAGCATTTACTGTTTTCACTTGCACAGGACATTTATATTCCACTTTCATTCACAATTTTCATGTTAACCTCAACTCTTCTCTATCATCATCTAGGATTATTTCCTTCCTTGTTTTATCTTCTTTTTTCTCGTCTCTTTGATTTCCTTTTTCACATAAATTTTCATCATTAATATGCTCAGCTCCAACTTTTCACGTGTTAGAAAAAGATGACTTCGTAAATTTAGAAAACGCTGAAAATGATTGACTACATGATGCATTCATGCTTGTGAATGAACAAGATGCTACATACTTGCAGGCCATTGCCAAAGATAGTGTACTATCGAGGTGCAAAATTATTGCTGAACCATGGGATTGTGGAGGACTTTATCTTGTTGGGAAGTTTCCAAACTGGGACCGGTAATGTCCAAAAGATCATTATTATACATTATTAGTTGGGATTTTTTCATTTTTAGCCCATCGGCAGAAATTAATTGCGGGCACTAGTCAAAATATACAACACACACACACGTTTTATGTATATTTGTGCATAAATGTATGTTGATGTATACAACATGTATATTATGTGTAAATTTATCATCAGAAGGCATTGGAATATCATCAGAAGGCATTGGACTGTAATTATCTCTTATTAGTTTATCCTATAGGAAAGGGATGGAAAATCATCTAATGCATTAGATTGTGTGAATGTGAAAATTAGGTTAGTGTGGGCTGATTTAGTTGGCGGTCTTGTTGGAGACCTAAAATAAATAAATAAATAAATGTGTCAGCTTGCTGATAGTTGAAGCTTTTAGGAAGTGGTTAACTTATTCAACAAGGTATGAGGGAAAGTGGACGTCTTTAGTTCAAGTCTCACCATCACTGCCATTCAAAAGTATTTTCATGTGCTTGGCAAACGAAAAATATAAATAAGAGAAGGGTTAGGCTTGAACGTGAGGAAGCGTGTTGCAGAGCTAAAATAAATACGTAAATATGTTCCCTCTCTAACAAATGGAACTTTTAAATGAAATGATCTCACAAATCAATGGACCGAAGTGAAGGATATCTTACCTCAAATTCTTTGGAAGTAAAACATTTATTACTTTGGAGATGCAAAAATGAAGCCATTACCTTGTAATAACAGCCTCCATGTTTTACCAAATGATTGCAACTTCTTTATATCATCTTTTTCTCCCTTTTTTGACCCTTTATAAGGGTGAGCTATTTATAGGGCCAACAAGGTGCCCGAATGGTGTGAAATGCTTATAAGGGTGAGCTATTGGAACTTCGCTGTACCTGGGGTCAATTGAAGCTCCTATATCTCTCCACTCACTATTCAGCCTTTCCTACCTCACCTCTTCTAATTTCTCCATAGATGTCTAGTTACAGATCCTCCGACTTAATCCACCAACTTTTGGGACATCAGAATTTTTTCCAGCTATAAAGATGGTGTCTAGTTTTCTAGTTTGTCCACACTAGATTGTGAGTCGTGTCAACTTGGGAAACACATCCGCTTTAACATTCTCCATAGTGACAGTCTGGTTTTTTCATTAGTTCATTAGGATTTCGTTATTTCGTTAGTTTCGTCGATGATTATTCAAGATGTACTTGGATTTCCTTAATGAAAGATTATTCCGAGTTGCCTTCAATATTCATGAGTTTTTGTTTGAAGTACAAAATCAATTTGGTGTTTCTTTTTATTCTTTTCGTGGTGATAATGCCTTAGAATACTTATCCTCCTAGTTTCAATCGTTTATGACTCACCAAGGAATTATTCATTAGAAATCTTTACCTGTCAGCCTACTTTACAGAATCCAAAACTGTAATGCTTTGCTTTAGGTTCTCTAAAGTCCTACGATCTGTAGATCATCTTTGCCCTTCCTTTAATGCTTTGCTTTAGGTTCTCTAAAGTCCACCATGAACCATCTAACCATGAATGAGACATATGGTCCGTGGATGGCGATCGAAAACAGTCAACTAGATGATCCGCACTAGGCGAGCTTCCTTCCTTGTTGGCTTATGGATCATAAAAGTGATCTTGATCCATGGATTTCTCCTGGCTTTTCTTGCTTGTTCTATCATCTTTTCGATTTATGGTCTGTGAATGTGACATACAGTTGGTATCTTCCACCATGCTTGAGTAACTCCCAAAATTGAGATATAAAATTGAATCTCGGACTTTACATCTTTTATGCTATTCTTGATATCTCTGAGTTCTTATCTATATTGACTTTTGAGGAATCCACGATTACTTCTACAATACCACCAATCCCGACATTATCATCGTCCATGTTCAGTATTTAGGCATAGATGATTCACGTCCTGCACTGGACCCTGCACATACTTCGGATTCGTCTTCTCCTTGTCAACCTATTGCACTTCAAAATGGTATATCGTCCACTTGTAATACTAATTCCCATTATACCTTTTTAAGTTAACCGTCGTCTGTCATCACTTCATTATGCCTTTGTAATATCTTTGTCCTATGTTTTCATCTAAGATGGTGACAAGCTATGATTGATGACGAGATGTCTGCCTTATATGCGGGTGGTATTTGGGAGTTTGTTTCTCTTCAACAACAACAACAAACCCAGTGTATTCCCACCTGGTGGGGTCTGGGGGGTAAGATGTACGCAGTCCATACCTCTACCTCTAAAGAAGTAGAAAGGCTGTTTCCGATAGACCCCCGGCTCAAGACACGAGATACCACACAAATACATAGTAAAACACAAAACAAGATTACAAGATTACATAACATAAATACGACACCCATAAGTAAAAGAAAACAGAGGAAAGCACCCAGATTCGTACTAAAATAAGGCACACAGAATCATAACAAGGATACTACCCCCACCAAGTAATTCCCTACACTAGCGACCCAAACTGGCCCTAGTCTTCTGCCCTAATTCGCGTCCTCCAGACCTTCCTATCTAGGGTCATGTCCTCGGTGAGCTGTAACTGCTCCATGTCCCGCCTAATCACCTCACCCCAGTACTTCTTCGGCCTACCCCTACCCCGCCTAAAACCATCCAACGCTAGCCTCTCACACCTACGAACCGGGCCATCCATGCTCCTCCTCTTCACGTGTCCGAACCATCTCAATCGGACTTCCCGCATCTTGCACTCCACTGGAGTCACACCAACCTTCTCCCTGATAGTCTCATTCCGAACTCTATCCCCTCTAGTCAGCCCACACATCCAGCGCAACATCCGCATTTCTGCCACCTTCATTTTTTGGATGTGGGAATTCTCTTGCTTTAGGTAAATCTATTTTTGGTTGTTGTTGGGCTTATACGGTCAAAGTCGGTTCGAATGACCAAGCTGATTGGCTTAATGTTGTTGTTGTTTCCAAGGGATATACTCAAATATTTGGGTTGATTACACCTATACTTACTCTCATGAGGTGAAAATAACATATGTTCATCTTTTTCTATACATGGGTGCTACCCTCCGTTGTTTTCTTTATTAGTTGGACTTTAAGAATTATTTTCTACAGGGTGACCTTGTCGAGGAAGTGTTTTTGGAGAATGATTTTCTACAGGGTGACCTTGTGGAGGAAGTTTGTATAGAGAAACTACCTGGTTTTGTTGCTCAAAGCGAGTCTAGTAGCCTTGTATGGAGATTGCATTGTTGACTCTATGCTATGAACAACCTCCTCAAGCTTGGTTTGTAAAGTTCATCATTGTAACTTAATTGTTTGGCATGACACACAGTGGCTCTGAGCACTTTGTGTTTTATCGGTACTCTACTTCAAGTTTGTGTATATATTTGGTGGTTTATGTTGAATATTGTTAGATTTGATAAGGACTAGGATGGTATCACTCATTTGAAGCAACATTTCTTTCAACATTTTGGGAAATATAGGAGAGGAATATTATTGATTGTTGTATCTACATTATTACACTGAGATCCTATTTATAGACACTACATTCCAATCCTTTTTCAAATAGGACACGACATCACAATCCATTTCCAAGTAGGTTTCTATATACTATTCCTATTTCTACTCATATTCTACCCTCTTTCTCAAGCTGGTGCATACAAGGCATATTACCAAGCTTGTTATGGATGTAATTAATACGAGGATCAATGAGGGATGTAAGGACTGCTCTGGACGTCTAGAATACCTCAGTTTAAAAGGAACAAACTGAAAAAGTGGTCGAAAAATTAGTAAACATTGTCGGAAAGTCAATCTACCGCTGGAAAATTGCCAGAAACTGATATAAAATATATGGATCATCTCGAAATCAAGAGATGAGTAGATCTTGAACGAGAAAATCACTGAAAAACTGACTGGAATATGCCCACGTGCTGGATTATTCGATTTGACGGCTCAAAAACGGTCATAATATGAGAAAAAATTATATGGGTAGGTCGGAATGATGGCATGACCCTACTGAAAAAGAGAGTATATGGGTAGGGTCAGAATAAAGACATAACCCTATTGAAAAAGAGAAATTATATGGGCAGAGCCGGAACGACGGCACAAACCCATTGAAAAAGAGAAATTATATGGGTAGGGTTAGAATGATGGCACAACCTAACACAAAATCATATTTGAGGAGTCATCGAAAGGACACATGATGCTATTCAACTCAGATATGAGAAAGTAGTCTGGAAAGATGTCCGCTACTCTGCAAATTAAATTTGAGAAATAGTCTGGAGAGATGCACAGTGCTACACAAATCCAATATGAGAAAATAGTCATTAGAAAGATGCACAGTGCTATGCAAATCAAATATGAGAAAAATAATCATCGGAAAGAAGCACAGTGGCCCGATTTGTTGCTAACATGATCATTGGCCAGACGGGCATCATGTATGGGTTTATAGCCACCGGTCGATGACGGAATCTCTTTGATTCTCTAATCAAGATCGTAGAGGCTCTGATACCACTTGTAGGGTTCAAAATTGATGAGGCATTATGTGGAAGGTAATAGTTGCAAACCATGGTGGCAATAAATCAAATGACACATAAAACTATACTAAAAAGGCATATTATTGATATGGTGGTTCAAATGATCTACATATTATGAAAACTAATCAAAAAGTTAAAAATTGTTTGAAAGAAAATCTTCCCCTTAACAAGACTCTTTAAGAACTACATTGTGGATGCTATCGTGTTATGATATGAGAAGAGGGGTCTTCTATTTATAAAGGTTCAAAACCTTTCCTCCAAAAAAGAGGTTGGCCAAATATGAAAGAGTTTTATATTTTTCTTGTAGAAAAAGGAAAAGTAATTAGTGTATTACTTTTATTTTCATTCAATAGAAAATGAATGCTCAGATTTGGAAAGAAAATACTGGTAAAAATCCCTAACAAGTCTCTCTTTTTTGGCTTGATTTTCTTGACAAAACTTACCCTCTTTACATGCGAAATTTTTGTTCTTCACATGATCTTCATTACTGCTTGGCATGGTTAAAATGAAGTCCTTTTGGATTAGAAATATATGAGCCCTTTCGGGTTAAAAATATTGGAACCCTTTGTAGGGTTAAAAGTGAACTTTATTTTTAAAAATATAGCAGCGAGATTGTTGAAAATATGTTTGACAATTGTCTCTACATGTAATTTTTTTAGGAAAAAGGATAAAAAATACCCCTCTACTTTGAAAAATTGGTCAACTTTACCCTCAGTAATACTTTGAGGTCATATTTACCCTCGCCGTTAAGAAAGTTAGCAAAAATACCCCTCTTTTTAACACTTTTCCACCACGGCAAGATCATAGCCACGTGGCATGACATTTAGAGTGAGGTGGATCCATATGGCATGCCACCTCAGCTGACTAATTCCAAAAAAGCCACTGAAGAAATTGAGTTTTCTTTAAATTCTTAACCAATTAGTGGTGGAGGAGTTTTCCATCCCAAACTTTATATATTGCAGTCTTCTTTCGTTTTTTCGAAGTCAAAAGGCAAAACTTGTAAAAAAATTGGCTATTCAGTTTATAGTTGAAGGGTTATTTGAGTCTAAAGTTAATCAAGAGACTAGGTGAGATTATGCTGATAAGTTAAAAAACTACCGAAGAAATATTTGAGTTAATGGCATATGCAGAGCTTAAGCTGCATCTCTGTTCTCTCTTTAGCAAAATCATTAGCTCATAGTCACACACAATATATAACACTGTGAAGTATATTCATGGAGAAGAATATGTTTACAATGGAAAAACCTTAACCTCACGCAACAAGAAAATAATTTTTCTATCTTCAATAAAAATAGTAAAACATTGTCAATAATAATACTGCCTTTACATAACCTATTGTAGTGGCTTTTCGTAATTTGTGTGTCTCTGTATTTTAACTTAAATGTATAGCCTACTATGCCATTAAAGGGTTTAACTTTTCTTGCAAATCATATAGGGTCAAAAGAGACCTTGAATTTTGGAGGCAATTGAACATGGTCATCATTTTTTGTCAAGGCTGACTTGTTTTTCAGCTCCTAAATTTTTAGGAGACTGCTCAGACAAATCTATAGTAGAACACTGGTCCTCGTTTTCTTCTTTTCCCTCCTCATGGTGATCCTTGAGTGAGGTGTTTGACCGAAAAGTACTCCAAATGTGTGCAAGGTGTTTACACTCCTAATGGAGCTAATCTGCTTTTTGAACCTACAATCGTCCACCATTTTTCGACAGAGATGGAATGGTTCACGTTGTTCAGTTCAAAATAAAATTTTAATTGTTACTAATTAAAATATTATTTTGAATATTTTCTAAAAAATTAATAAACTTAAATAATTAACAAAACTTACAACAACAACAACAATAAACCCAGTGTATTCCCACCTGGTGGGGTCTGGGGGGGTAAGATGTACGCAGTCCATACCTCTACCTCTAAAGAAGTAGAAAGGTTGTTTCCGATAGACCCCCGGCTCAAGACACAAGATACCACACAAATACATAGTAAAGCACCGAACAAAGTTACAATATTACAAGATTACATAACATAAATACGGCAGCCATAAATAGAAGAAAACAGAGGAAAACACCCAAATTCGTACTAAAAACAAGGAGCACGGAATCAGGACAAGAATACTACCCCAAGCAAGTAAATCGCTACACTAGCGACCCAAACTGGCCCTAGTCTTCTGCCCTAATTCGCGTCCTCCAGACCTTCCTATCTAGGGTTATGTCCTCGGTGAGCTGTAACTGCTCCATGTCCTGCCTAATCACCTCACCCCAGTACTTTTTCGGCCTACCCCTACCCCGCCTAAAACCATCCAACGCTAGCCGCTCACACCTACGAACCGGGGCATCCATGCCCCTCCTCTTCACGTGTCCGAACCAGCTCAATCGGACTTCCCGCATCTTGCAGTCCACTGGAGTCACACCCACCTTCTCCCTGATAGTCTCATTCCGAACTCTATCCCCCCTAGTCAGCCCACACATCCAGCGCAACATCCGCATCTCTGCCACCTTCATTCTTTGGATGTGGGAATTCTTAACTGGCCAACACTCTGCTCCATACAACATGGCCGGACGGACTACCACCCTGTAAAATTTGCCTTTAAGCTTGGGCGGCACCTTCTTATCACACAACACCCCCGACGCGAGCTTCCACTTCATCCATCCCGCCCCAATACGGTGCGAGACATCCTCGTCAATGTCACCATTCCCCTGGATCACGGACCCGAGGTACTTGAAACTATCCCTTTTACATACCACCTGTGATTCCAGCTTCACTACCACCTCGTCCTCCAGCCTCACGTCATTAAACTTGCATTCCAAATACTCTGTCTTGCCTCTGCTCAACCTGAACCCTTTAGACTCAAGAGTTTGTCTCCACACCTCTAATTTGTCATTCACACCCCCTCGAGTCTCATTAATCAGAACTATATCGTCTGCAAAAAGCATACACCACGGCACCTCCCCTTGAATACGCCGCGTCAATACATCCATCACCATAGCAAACAAAAAGGGACTAAGAGTAGATCCCTGGTGCAATCCATGCAAGACGGTGAAATGCTCTGAGTCGCCTCCTGCCGTCCTCACCTGAGTTTTCGCTCCCTCATACATATCCTTAATTGCTCTGATATATGCCAGCAGGACTCCACTCACCTCCAAGCACCTCCAAAGCACCTCCCTGGGGACTTTGTCGTATGCCTTCTCCAGGTGAATAAACACCATGTGCAGGTCCTTCTTCCTTTCCCTATACTGTTCCACCAACCTCCGTACCAGGTGAATTGCCTCCGTTGTCGAGCGGCCAGGCATGAACCCAAACTGGTTTTCCGAAATAGACACTATCCTTCTCAGCCTCACCTCGACCACTCTCTCCCAGATCTTTATAGAGTGACTCAATAACTTAATCCCCCTATAGTTATTGCAACTCTGGATGTCCCCCTTATTCTTATAGAGAGGGATGATGGTACTCCACCTCCAAGCCTCGGGCATCTTTGCCGTCTTGAAGATTTCGTTGAACAATCCAGTCAACCACCCTACACCAGCCTCTCCAACGAACTTCCAAAATTCCGCTGGTATCTCATCCGGCCCTGTCGCCCTACCCCTTCGCATCCTGCGAACAGCCTCTCTAACCTCTGCTACCTTAAAACGTCTACAATAACTAAAGTCCCGACCCTTCTCAGAGTGCTCCAGTTCCCCTAACTCAATAGCTCTATCCCCTTCGTCATTCAAGAGCCTATGAAAGTACGACTGCCATCTATCCTTAACGTGGCCGTCCTCCACCAACACTCTACCGTCCTCCCCCTTAATGCACCTGACCTGGTCGAGGTCACGCCCCTTCCTCTCCCTCGCCTTAGCGAGTCTAAACAACTTTTTCTCCCCTCCTTTCCCCTGTAACCCTGCATTCAAGCTCTCAAAAGCGGCCGTCTTAGCTGCCGTGACAGCTGACTTAGCCTCCTTCCTAGCTAGCTTGTACTCTTTCCTGTTCACCCGCTTCTCTTCTTCGTCCTTACTCTCAACCAACTTAGCATACGCCCCTTTCTTGGTCCCCACTTTCTTCTCCACCTCTTCATTCCACCACCAATCCCCACGATGGTGCCCGGCTCGGCCCCTAGAAACACCCAACACCTCGCTTGCAGTCTCCCTGATGCACGTAGCCGCCTTAAAAAGAAGGCCTGATGCTGTGGTGGCATGCGCTGAGGTGGCATGTCAAGTGGCATCCACCTCACTCCAAATGTCATGCCATGTGGCTATGATTTTGCCATGGTGGAAAAGTGTTAAAAAGAGGGGTATTTTTGATAACTTTCTTAACAGCAGGGGTAAATATGACCGCAAAGTATGACTGAGGGTAAAGTTGACCAATTTTGCAAAGTAGAGGGGTATTTTTGACCCTTTTCCCTTTTTTTTTATTGGGACTTTTTTTTGACAAAATATCTTTGCTATCGTCAAATTGGTTGCAGTTGTTTTTGTCATGTCTTCAATTTGAATCACTAGACTTTTAACCGTAGGCTTTGATAAAAGGGACGACCCGGTTCATACCTACTCCGTAGGTGTCGGGGAGGGGGGACCACTTCGGGCCTGACCTACGCGCCCTCACCTCAGCTTCGCTGGAGGGGCGTTTCGAACCCCCGACCCTGGCACACCACGGTAAGTAAGCTTACCGCTGAGCCAAGACCATCCCTCTACCGTAGGCTTTGATACCATGTGAGAAATATAAGAGAAGAATATTATTGAATTGTTGTATCTACATGGTTACACTGAGACCCTATTTATAAACACAACATTCCATTCCTTTTCCAAATAGGACACTACATTACAATCCTTTTTCAAGTAGGATTCTATACGTTATTCCTATTCCTTCTCATATTCTACAAACATTTCCAAATTAAACACCTCGACTGACTAAAGTATTTTAGGTATTAAGGTTGCTTAGTCTAGATCAAATATTGTTATTCACAACGAAGTATGCCTTAGATATTCTTAAGCAGAGGCGATTCTAGGATTTTTTGGTGTATGGGTGCACTACTTATGAAAAGATGGAAAAAATATGCTAAGTGGGAATGGATCCTTGTTCCTCTTGGTAAATAATTAAGCTTTTAACGAATGGGTGCACTACTTACAAAAAGGTGGAAAAGGTGGAAAAAATGTGTTAAGCGGAAATGGATCCTTGTTCCTCTTGGTAAATAAGTAAGCTTTTAACTAAGTGCACCTTCAAGTCTTTTTGTAGCATGGGTGCCAACAGGTAATATTAGATCATTCTAGAAAATATGTTCATAAAATATCTAGTTTTACTAAAAGAACACGGGTTTACGTGCCCCAAATATTGCACATAAAATCGCCGCTGTTCTTGAGGAGATATGAATGATGAGATGCAGACCCATTGATATGCTTATGGATACGAATGCTTAACTCCTGCCACGACAAGGAAGCTACTCATTGATCCCAGAAGATATAGGCGTCTAATTGGTAAATTCAACTATCTCACAATTAGTGACTAGACCTAACATTTCTTTTTTCTGTGAGTGTTGTAAATCAGTTTGTGATTTTCCATACGATGGTCATGATGCAGTTGCGTGCATTCTACGATATACTCCCACCGTCCCATTTTATGTGTCGCCATTTGACCGGGCACGAAATTTAAAAAATAAGAGAAGACTTGGTAATGTTTACCAAATTGTCCTTTATCAAAAAATGTGTTAGTGTCTTTTTTTTTAATTAAGTGGGACCAATAAGGATAAAAGTGGAATTGTATCATTAAATAGTTACCAAATAAGGAAAGATGACATTTTTTTTGGAACGGACTAAAAAGAAAATGATGACACATAAAATGGGACGGAGGGAGTATAATGTTAGCCCCAGAGACCAAAGCACTACTCTTCAAGGATTGAGGCTATGAGTAGATCGTTGGATATACTGACTAGGCAGATCACTTCTAATAGACGTTCTATATCTAGATATTATGTTTTAGTAGGTAGTTAGGTGTCTTGGAAGAGTAATAAACTAAATGTGGTTGCTCGATCTAGTGTAGAAGTAGAATATTGAGTAATGGCCGTAGCAGCTTGTAAGCTAGTTGAGATCAAACAGTTGTGCAAAGAAATATAATTTGGAGAAATCAATCAAATTAAACTTGTGTATGATAATCAATCGGTCATCATATTGCTCCAAGTTCAGTAAATAACGAGAGGACTAAGCACATTGAAATTAGTTACCCTTGACTCTAATAAAAAGGGACCACACATATTGAAATTGACTCACTTTGTCAGCAAAAAGATGCTCTCAGGAGCTATGGTTACGAAATTACTGAAGTCAAGTGATAAGCTTGCATATATTTTCGCCAAGTCTCTCACTCATCCTCGTATTAGTTACATTTGTAACAAGCTCCATACATGACTTGTATATGCACCAGCTTGAGCGGGAGTGTTAGAATAGGAATAAGAATAGTATTCTATGTAGTGTACTGCATAGAAAGGATTGTAATGTAGTGTCTGTATGTAGGGCTTAGTGTAATGATGTACTCAACCTATCTTAATAATAATATATTTTTCTCGTGTCTCTATTTCTCACATATATTTTCTAGAGAATTAGGTTTGAGGAAACAATTGGGTGAACCTGTCAAATGGACCAACCTATGTCAGTTCTCTGGCTTTTTTATTTGCCTGATTTACCATCTTTAAAGGTTTGTTCTATGAATTCCAAACAATCAGAGTCTAACCATAACATACTTTACAGTCTTTTTTTTGTTAAACAATTAATACTTGGAAGTGAAAACTTCTGACTTTTTTTTTTTTTTTTAAAACAATTAGTACTTTTTTTGAAGAGCAACAAGCCATACAAATAATGATAGTACTTTTAACTGTCAACTGGATTATTGGGTTTTTCGTTAAACATGGAGTGTCATGCCTAAAATATTTACAGAAAAGTCATGTTTGAGCATGGAATACAAATAAATGGTGGATGCGTTGTTTTCCCGGGTAACCTCTTTAAGATGTCTGGAGAAGTGCTGGCTAAACTTGTCTGATATGCCAACTAGATTGGAAAATGCCTATAGTTTATTGCTTTAGTAACTAAAATTAGCTGTCCTCATTCTGCATCGTTTGACAGCTATGTTGCTCAGACTTTCCAAAATGTTGCCTGGTGTGTGTAGAATCCTCCAAAGTAGTGTATTTTGTAGGCTCTGGTACGGCTGCAGCAATATTCTTGGGGAGTCTGGAAAACACAACATAACTGTGTTTCTTGGATTACCTAGCAAGTTGACATGGTTTTTCGGTGGTCTGCAAGTGATTATGGTTGCTTGGCATGGCATATGAACACTCCTTAAATTATCTTAACAAGTTTTATATTTCTTACTCTTCTGACTATTACGACTCAAATTGCCTAAAATTTCAAAATATTCAATATGTACTGCTAAATGCTTTGATTGGAATTTCCTAGTGTACAATAACAGACCCTTGTGGTCCGGGCCCTTCCCCGGACCCTGCACATAGCTGGAGCTTTAGTGCACCAGACTATCCTTTTTATCATGAAGTTTCATAGCATGTCACTTATCTTGATAAACGTGTATGCAGGTGGGCTGAGTGGAACGGGAAGTACCGTGATGACATTAGGAGATTTATAAAGGTGACCAATATGAGCGAATCTGAATTGAAATTTTCATTAAATTTAAATTTATTTGTACAATTTTTTCCATTATTAGTCAAGTACATGTGAAAGTAACAGAAAAGTGACTAAATGTTTTCTCCTGATATAAGGAGGTTTAAATTTCTTATATTCATGATTATAGCATAAAATGATAAGACTTCTATTTATGATGCTAAATTTCCTTCTTAGCTTTTATAATGATAAATTTATAGATGGTTTCAAAGAGTAATGATGAGAGCGAAATTCACTCTCCTGGAGACAAACATCTTTTATTAGGCCCTATTCATTTTTTCATAGTTAAACTGGACTTTAGTTATTTTGGCGTATCTGTCTTTTTTCCAAATTTTCAACAGTTGAAAAACATACAGGACTTTATTTTCTTTTTTTGATAACCGTGGTGTCCAGGCTAGCTTGCGCGCACCTCGATTAATTCCACTTTTTGATAACCATACAGGACTTTACAATTATACCAATTCACCCTTTTTGGGTCATCGTATGTACTGTGCCCCCTACCCGAGAAAGCAACTGCTAAGTCTACATTTGGTACAGTTACACAGTAATTCTCAGGCTGTAGACTTTGAGAAGAGAGATTTTATTAATTCTCAAGTGTTCCTGTGTAACCTAACTATGAAATATACAATCAAGGAAACAGAATATAGTCTCTATAATGCTGGAAACTAAATTAGATAAGAATCTGCCTAATTAGGATTAGAGATCTGATCATATCAAAAAGAGATCAGAATCAGATCTGAATCTGATTAAATCTGAACAGATTCAGATTTATTAATACTCCTCAAGTTGCTGCATAGATCACACATGCCCCAGTTCGAAACTAAGTTTTGAAAAGTTCTATTCTGAGCCCTCTAGTAAAAACATCAGCTAGCTTCTTGTTAGATGTTACATGGAACAGGTTCAAGATATTATCTGTCAACTTTTCTTTGATGAAGTGTTGATCAATTTCAATGTGTTTCGTCCGGTCATACTGGATTATGGGCTATACTGATGGCAGCCTTGTTATCACAGTACAAGGATAATTTATCATCTCAGGATATTTTCAGTTCTTTTAGTTGCTTTCGCAGCCATAGAAGTTCACAAACACCTTGAGCCATTGCTCTATACTCTGCTTCAGCACTTGATCTAGCAACTACACTTTGCTTCTTGTTTCTCCAAGTGACTAAGTTTCTCCCACAAGTATGCAGCAGTCGGCTGTAGACCTCCTATCATCTAGAGATCCAGCCCAAAAAACATTTGAAAAAGCTTCTATATGGAGGTGACCATGTTTGGCGAAAAGAAGACCTTTTCCAGGAGCAGATTTCAAATATCGAAAATACAAAAGGCAACCTGCATGTAAGACTCACGAGGATCATGCACGAACCGGCTTACCATGCTGACTGCATATGCTGTGTCAGGTCTAGTGTGTGGGATGAATGAGTTTTCCAACCAATCTCTGATATTTTTTTCTATCAACTGACTCTCCTATCTAATTGTAGCTTGTGGTTGCACTCAACTGGAGATCCTACTGGTTTACATTCCAACATACCCTTTTCTTCTCGGGGATCTTGAATATATTTCCTCTGAGAAATGAAGATCCCTTTTCATGATCTAGCCACTTCAATTCCCAAAAAGTATTGCAGATTCCCTGGATCCTTGATATCAAACTTCCGAGCCAAGAGATTCTTTAGTCAAACCATCTCTTCTTTGTTCTCACCTGTTATCGGTATGTCATCAACTAGAAGAGTGATCTTACCCATGTGATGTCGTATATAGAGAGTGTGATCAACATGGCTTTGTTGATAACCAAAAGAAAACATAGCTCTGCTGAATATATCGAACCATGCTTAGGAAACTGTTTTAGCCCGTATAAAGCTTTATTCATTTTGCACACCTTTCCTTGAGCTTGTTCATTGTCAAATTTAGGAGGAATCTCTATATACACTTCTTTCAAGTCACCATTTGAGGATGCATTTTTCACGTCAATCTGTTGCAATTCCCAATCATGGTTTTGTTGTGTGATTGGACAAGATGACAAGATTCTGACTGTGTTCTTGCAACCAGGAGAAAATGTCTCTTGGTAGTTCACTCCATACATTTGAGTGAATCCCTTAACTACCAATCTAGCCTTGAACCTCTCAATTGAACCATTGGCTTTATGTTTCCCAGTGAACACCCACTTGCAGCTGACTAGTTTCTCCTCTGGTGGAGGAAGAATGACTAATTCCCAGGTCTTGTTTTTTGTAAGACCTTTAATATCTTCTAGCATAGCTTATTTTCATTTGGGATCTTTGAAATCTTCCTTCCAATCCTGTGGAATAGACACATAGGAAATGAACCTGGCAAAAGCTCTATCGGAGGGGGAAAAGGAATCATAGGACACAAAGTTAGAAATAAGACGTGTAAAATTAGGACTTGGACCCAACTCACACTTCAAACATTAGCTCAAATGGAGGAGGATTGTCCAAGCCTTATGAAGAGTCCATTCATCTCATTAACCGCCAATGTTTGAGAGAGCACACTTTTATTATTTAATTATATTCCCAACATGCCCCCTCACGTGCGGGCCTGATTTGTTTCGTGGGCCAAGCACATGGAATTTTTTTTTTTAATAATGGGTGGTGGTGAGGTTTGATCCCAGGACCTCTGCCACCCATTATTAAAAAATATTTCCATGTGCTTGGTCCATGAAAATAAATCAGGCCCGCACGTAATAGGGACATGTTGAGAATATAATAAAATAAAAAAGCACTTATTATTTTATTATATGGGCCAAGCATGTGGAAATTTTTTAATAATAGGTGGCGGTGAGATATGATCATAGGACCTCTGTCTGCACTAATACCACGTAAAAATTAGGTTTTGGACCTCACACCCCAAAAGCTTTAGCTCAAAGGGAAGAGGATTGTCCGAGCCTTATAAAGAGTCCATCCATCTCATTAACCACCAGTGTGGGACTTCTCTTCATTCTTAACAGGATGTTTGGTACAAGATCTAATCCCTTTATCTAACCCCTTTTCTTTAGGCAATAGGTGTATCGAAATCTATCATTAGAATTAGAGTCTAATTAGAGAGCAGAGATGACTGACTAGAAGAAAAGGATTCTTTGCAGGGTGATGGTTTCTTCTATCTTGTTTCTCCTTGAATATCTAATCAAACAAGGTTTATCCTAATGTGCAATAGTCTCCGCTGAACAAGACATCTAACAGTTTCCTCATGAACACTCTCTCCGGTGGAACTCTGGAACTCTTACCTGGGTGAGGTTCACCTCTTCTGTTTCATTACTCTCCTTTTAATAGGTGATTGAGTTTTGTGAGAAATATAAGAGAAGAATATTATTTGAATTGTGTATCTACATTATTACACTGAGACCCTATCTATACACACTTTATTCCAATCCTTTTCCAAATAGGACACTACATTACAATCTTTTTTCAAGTAGAATTCTATATATTATTCCTAACCTACTCCAATTCTAACACTCACTCTCAAGTTAGTGCTTATAGGTCATGTACCGTGCTTGTTATAAATGTAATAAATTTGAGGACCATAGAGGAACTTGGTGAATATGTGTGCCAGAAAATTGGTAAGGACTGCTCGGGACTTCTGGACGACATTAGTTGAAAAGAAACAAACTGAAAAAGTGGTCTAATAAGTAGTAAACGTTCCTGTAAAGTCGATTTATTTCTTTGTTGCTGGAGAATTGTCGAAAACTGATATTAAATATATGGTCATCTCGAAATCTAGAGACAAGTAGCTTTTACACAAGAAAGTCATCAAAAAACTGGCCAGAATGGACTAGACTCAATTGCCACCCCGTGGGAGGTCGATTCACCGTGGTGTTGGTAGGGGTTTGGTCGCTGGGAGACCCTTGACCTCTTGGATGTTGGTTTTCACACAACACTGACGATAAGTGAGACTTCATAAATAAGATCTGAGGAGTCACTGAAAAGACGCATGGAACTACACAAATTAGATCTAATAGGTCACTGAATAGGGCTATGCAATTCAGATATGAGAAAGTAGTCAGGAAAGATTCCCGGTACTACGTAAATTATATATGAGAAAGTAATATCGGGAAGATGCACGTTGCTACCGTGAATTACTAGGAGAAAAAATATTATTGAATTGTGTATCTACACTATTACATCGAGACTCTATTTATAGACACTACATTATAATTCTTTTCCAACTAGGAGACTACACTATTTTCATTTTCCAACAAAAACACTACATTGCAATCCTTTTTCAAGTAGAATTATGAATGCTTTTGCTGTTCCGACTCCTATTCTAACACTCCCCCTCAAAATAATGCATACAAGCCATATGTACTTAGCTTGTTAAAGATGTAATTAATATGAGGACCCGGTGACGGACATGGTGAAGATATCTGCAAATCACTTGACTTTACAAATTTTGTATTCATATCACCTAAGAGTATCTTTTCTCGAACAAAGTGAATCAATCTCAATGTTCTTAGTCCTCTCATGGAAGCCATATGAAGGGTTGCTTGATTATTAGACACAAGTTCTATTGCTAGATTGTGCCCGTGTTTCTTGCAAAAATCACACCACGGCTTCATTGTTGTTTCGGTCGGAACTTTGTTAATAGAATTCTCAGCTTCTATTGATTCTGCTGGTTAATGCAGCCCAAAAATGCTGTTTTATTCGTAAGTAGCACAAGAATAAAGCTGCGCTGATACCATGTTAGTTTTGGTACTAAAAATGTACATTTTATTCATCTGTACAGGTACAAATATATAGTAGAGAAAAGCAAACAAACTAGCAATCATATCCCTTGATTCGAGGGAATCAAGTGATGATTTTATTTGATCTAATTTCCTAAGCACTTCAGTAGTATACCAGATCTGATTTTATCAGATTTATTTAGATCCTACAAAATCAGACCCTATCCTAGTTAGGTATTCACAAATCAACACTTTTTTCAAGTAACCAGACTCCTAATATATCTAAACTTTTTAAAGATACAAGTGTTTTATTCAGCATATTCTAACTTCGACAGGACAAGTTATACTTTGGCATAATCATTGAATCGTCCTCTTGGTATTTTGAAATTACTCTAACATTTTCTATATATAAATAATAAAACTCAATTGTAAGATATGTTTGTTTATTATATGACGTTGTCCCCGAGAAGTTTTGGCAATGTAGATATTGTCGGATACATCATTCAGCTGCTTCAGCTTTTGGGTTTTATACTAGGATTTTCTTTATAATGTTTGTCTTGAGAATTTCCATGAATATATCTTATCCTGAAATGATTGAACAGGGTGATGCTGGGATGAAAGGGAATTTTGCAACCCGTATCGCAGGTTCAGCAGATCTGTACAGAGTAAGAGCTACAGCTCCAGAATTATGCCTTACAGCTAGAGAATATTCACAACACTTTCTGTTTGCTCTGCCTCCTTAGTTCCATTTCTTCTTTTGCTTAATTGATTATATTTCATATTTGAGAAACTTTCAGTTCTATGTGGTAGCAAGTTGCTTCACCAGTAGACTCCTATTTGATTAGATTGGTTTAGTAAAGTATCTGATCTGTGTCAATGCATATGGCTAGATCAATTTGATCGTTTTCGTTGGTTGAGCCATTCTAATAGTAGTATTTATGTGTTCCTCCATTTTCAATTTGCATCGCAACTTTGTTTGCATGATCATTTCATTATACATGTAAGTGCCATTTCAATGTATCAGTACAGAGTTTGTCTTGATTTATTACCTTCTCATTTAAGCTGATTTCATATGGAATACCGAGATTTTTTTTTCTTTTTCTTTTTATGACCGTGGTGCCTGTCTATGTTGCTCGGACTTTTCAAAAATGACCAGGGATACGTGTTGGATTCTTCCAAAGTAAGGTATTTTTGGAGAATCCGTGCAACTTAGGTGCACAACGTAGGTGTGCGGGCCAGCTTGCGCGCACCTTGACTAATTCCACGGGACACATGTCACCTCCCACCAGCAACAGGTACCAGGTAACTTTGTCTACCAAGGCTAGAACAAATGGGAAGAAATCACCTAGTGTTTGTCTCTATTGGGAATTGAATCTGAGACCTCATTGTGCTCAACCCAATTTTATTGAACCACTAGGCCACACGCTTGGGTGGGAATACTGAGTTTATATTTATCCTTTCCTTCTATAGTAAAAGAAACTGATTCTAACCATGTTTATGTAAGAATATTTTGTATCTTTTATGAGGGATGGCCTTGGCTCAGCGGTAAGCTTGCTTACTGTGGTGTGCCAGGGTCGGGGGTTCGAAACGCCCCTCCAGCGAAGCTGGGGTGAGGGCGCGTAGGTCAGGCCCGGAGTGGTCCCCCCCTCCCCGACACCTACGGAGTAGGTATGAACCGGGTCGTCCCTTCTATTTTGTATCTTTTACCCGGAGTAAGTAGAGAGAAGTGAAAACTTCCCGTTCATGAAATAAAAGGTCAGAATATTTAGAGGTTTTTTAGTTTTGGATTTGTGTTATCTATTTAAATCTATAATCTAGAATCAAGTTTTAAGTTTTTTCATTAAATTCTGTAGTCAAGGCACTACAAGGCACTGTATAATAACGCTTTTCCACAAAAATAACTAAAAAGGTATCACAAATAAGAAAGAGTTAATGAGTTAGGGACTAAATAAAAGTCTTTCTCAAACTCTTTTTTGTTTCTCCTCTTGAACTTTTTATCCTCTCTCCCTACCTCAGGGACTTCTCCTTTTTCTTTTACACACAGATCACTTTTTTCCTTCACTTGACATCCCACTTACTTCACACAACACTGCCTCTCCTTTTGCCTTTCCTGGGATGTCTACAAGCAGCCGCTTGCTCCTTCCATCTTTTCTCTCTCATGCTTACGTTTTCTGAATTCTCTCAATCTTTTTTAATCTACATACACCTGAAAAGGAGATAAAGGTGCAAAGTGTATACTTCTTGCCATTGAGCTCAAGACTTTCTACTTCATGCCTCACTTGCCTATCAAATTTCCATGAGTGCCAAGTAAATATGACAAGCTTGCGTTGGAATCACATCACAAAGAACATCATCCGCTTGCCTACCGCCATTGACGGAGTGACCCTCAGTCAGCACTATCATTCCACTATTGGAGTTTGGAGGTGTGAAGTGGAAGAGAAAATAAGAGAGTGCTCCACTTGATTATTCCCTCAAGCTGTTGGTGTTTAAATAACTATGTTTACACGTTCTAGAAAGGAAAGGAAATCAATGCCCAATTACAAGAGGTGTAAATTAAGCTACCTATTACATTTACATATATTCTAGAATATTCACAAAGATTCTACCGCTCCACCATACTTTGGTGCATTGAAACCTAGCTTGCTACTTATATAGCTTGTTCTTGGATTAGCTGGGGACTTGGTGAATGTTACAAGCTGATTATTTGGCCGCACGAACCTCGTGATGATGTCTCACGGGAGTACCTTTTTTCTGACAAAATGAATACCGATCTCTATATGTTTGGTCCTCTCATTAAACACCAGATTTAATGCTATGTATACTGCAACTTCATGATTGCACACAAGTTTCTTCTCTTTAATCTCTCCAAATTTCAAATCTTTCAATAGTTGCTTGATGCCGCTATCACAGCCGATGTTCTACTCTTAGACATTCAGTATAAGACTGAGCTAAGCATTAACTATTTAGTCCTAAAGGCTCAACTTTGCTGCTACCGAGCCAATCAATAGTGGTTGAACTAATTGGTAAACTTGATCATCCTTCATTTGTGATACTTTGTGTTGACCCATCTGTTTTATTACAACTTATTAAGTGCCGAAAGAAGATCCACTGGCACCTCTCAAGCTCTTTAGTTGCTAAATATTGGGCTATAATCTATCTCCTCTTCGACTTCAACCTGGGTTACCAAATAATTATGATGCTTGGTCCAAAGATATTACGTGGGCTTGAGCTCTTTCCCCACCATAAGACACTTTAAATGTCTATTGAAGCTAAATGAGCTTGTCTTAAAACTCCTTGGTGTGAGATCTTGGCATGGGCCTTCTTGGAGATTTCAAAGCTTCATCCTTGATCCTTAATGAAGTTGAGCTACCAAGGATGCTATCAAACGCCCCGCCCTCTTCCACACAATCAAATACAACTATACAACACCCCTAAATTAGTGAAGGCCTCCCCTGCTGATCCCCTTATCATCCGATCCAGATGTTTCCTGTGTTCTGTTTCTATTAGTCTTTGATTGACTGGCTTTTAGGTACAACTTTTTTCTTGATTTTCACCCTCTACCACCAACATGACATTCTCACCATTAAACATATCATTTGATAGTTTACCAACTGAATGAATGTATTAAAACTTCATTTATGCCTGTTAAGAACTTTCATTGAGCTGGGGAAATAAGGAGGACCATCCTCAATTGTCATTGTCATTCTTTTGGTAATGATGAACCAAGGTAGTGGTTGAAATTTTCTTACTATGCAAGGTTCTGTTTTGGGTTTCTGTTCCCTGGTGTTATGTTTTTAAATATGGGAAACCTTTATCTGGCATTTCCGCTTGGGGCGCATAGTGATACTGGAGTGACTTCTCTCGAAAGTTATTAAAAAATGACAAAGGAATGCCTTATGTTTGATTTATGCATCAAGATAAAAAAATTAGTGGAAGGCTTACTAGGTATGTCTTCCATGTAAATCAATTGATTTTTCATCCATAAACTTGAAACATAAGCAGTTTTCTATTCTAAAATACATTGTATTCTTTTCATGCTGCTTCAATTTCACCGAGTCCATTTTTTTTCTTTTTTTGCTTTCCATAGGTGAACAAGCGAAAGCCGTACCACAGTGTCAACTTCGTGATAGCACATGATGGCTTTACCTTGTATGACCTTGTTTCATACAATAGTAAGGTATAAGTTTAGTTTAATGCTCTTTATTGTTTGGAACATGAAAACTAGTTCTCATCTGGATTGGTTGGTGAAAATACAGCACAATGATGCGAATGGTGAAGGTGGCAATGATGGATGCAATGATAACTTTAGTTGGAATTGTGGAATTGAAGGTAAAGATGAGGTTTTGATCCCACTTATTTATTTTTTCCTCTTATTTCCTGCTTTCCTTGGTATAAACTAGAACTTTTGTTGTCCCTTCAGATTCTTGCTTGCATAACAGGCTATTTATTTCCTTTATCATGCTTGGTGCTGTAAGAAAGTTCAATTTGTTCTCTCTTCACTTATGGAAGCATATGTTCTGCCAGAGTCCAAGACTTTAGCAATAATTTTCTTCCACGGATTGGTGTTGAGAATGCAAATTTGGTTACGTCCTCAAGCTATTAGCCCTACATGTTTTGTTTCTATTCCTTTTGCAATACATGTTTTCACTACCAATGATGTTGAATGTTATTTGTGACCTCAGATTTGTGGGCTAATGTATACTGTTAAATAATAATGGGCTGTGTGATCAATTGGAAGTCTGTTGTTTGGAAACTAATAAATTACATTGCAGTGAGATATTATTGATGTAGCTTGGCTTTCCACTTTTTCTTTACGAGTTTTAGAAGTAAAGATACTGGAAAATATATTCGGATGCTTATCTACATAATTACACTGAGTCCTATTTATAACTATACTATACAAATACACAATAATCCTTTTACATGGGGAACACTATATACATTAATACTCCCATCCCCCCTCCTCAAGCTGGTGCATATAAGTAATATGTACCAAGCTTGTTATAAATGTAACTAATACGAGCAATAGTGAGTGACTTGGTGAATTATCTGCAAGCTGATCTACGAATTCACAAATTATGTTTTTATTCATACAGTTGTACATTATTTGTAGGTGAACAAGAAAATTAAAATAATCTGATCAATCCCTAATTCGTAGGAGATGCATTAATCAAGGGATTTGCGCTAATCTATTTTCCTAGCATAAAAATATACGATATCCCTTATTTGCAGCAGTAGATTGCCATTATATCTGCCAGTTCATTTGTGGAGCAGAGTATAATCAAATCTGCCAGCTCATTCGTGGAGCAGATTATGACTAAATCTGCCAACTCATTCGACAAACCGCCTGTATCTTCCTGGAGTACTGAGTGGTTACCACTGTCTTGGTAGGAGTTTAGCAGTCGGATTATAGAAGTGTCAATGGGTCTACATCCTGTAATTCTTGTCTCCTCGTGTGTACAAGACGTATTTTTTTTGTGAAGTAACAGTGTCTTATCTGGACAGAGTGACCTGAATAGCTAAAATATACTTTATTCAGCCGAGGTCTTTAGTCTGGAACTGCTGAAAGAGTTGTTGCTTCAAATTAGTGATACCGTCCTGATCATTACTTGTGATAATGATGTCATCAATATGAACCACCAAATGAATACACAAATTTAGAGTAGAATCGCCATAGAAAACATAGTCACCATCTTCACTACGAATCATGCCAATCTCCTTAATTACTATCCTAAATTTTGCAAACCAGACTCAGATCATAGTGATTAGCGCAATTGACATACCACTCTACTAGACACCCACTAGAATCAAAACTAGGTTTCCTATATAAACTCCGCCTCCAGGTTGCGGGGCAGAAAAATGTTTTTAATGTCCAATGGTTAAGATGCCAATAGAGGACGACGTCTATGGATAGAAAAATATGGAAAGATGCAATTTTTGCTACGGGCGAGAAAGTATTGCTGTAATCAAGCCCAAATATCTGTGTATACCTTTTGACAACAAGGCGAGTTTTAAGCTGATCAATTAGGCAGTTCGGACAAACTTTGACCGAATAAATTCAATGGCAACCAACAAAAGCTATACATGAAGGAAAAGGAACAAGCTTCAAATTACCACTCGCATGTAAAGAAGACATCTCATCAATCATAGCTTATCCCCGTCCTAGATGAGAAAGTGCTCACTTGTAGGCTTAGGGATGAAACAGAGGACCAAACTGATGCAAACGCATAATTTCTAATGACAGAAAATGATAATCTAAAAAAGAATAACGAGGGTTCTTATTATGAGTAGATCATATACTTTGTCAAAGTGCAATCTATTGTCTAGGAGGAGATAAGTCTGTAGTAGGTGTAGGGTCCGGAGAAAAACGTGAGTCATCTAGGCCCGATGCTTGGTGCAGACGACAATGATAAGTCAGTAGTGGTGTCGCTATGGAGAGGTAAGACCTTACAGTATTAGGATGAACAAAAGAGAAAAGTATGATTGAAACTTGAAGAATCAGCTGGCATAAGGTACCAATGAATATCAAGTACGTAGCAATGGTACTCCTTTTGAGCCTAAGAATATCCAAGGAAGACACATTTGAGGGCATGACTAGCTAATTTATCTTTTATGGGCTTAGGTTATGAACTAAACGTCTGCTCCCACACACCTTAAGGGAAAAGAATACCGATTTGACTTGAGGAAATTGTACTGAATAACAAATCTTATTCTAGATAGAGGATGAGGGCATCCAATTAATTAGATAGGAAGACGTGCAAACTGCTTCGTCCCAAAAACGCAACCAAACATGGAATTGAGTGAGAAAAGAGGATCAGTCTCAATGAGGTGCGGATTTTTCCTCCTTGCTTCTTATTTTATTGGGGGATTAAAATATTCTAATTCATTATCACTATGAAAACTATGAGTAGAAACACTAAATTGATTGTGAATTAAGGACAAAAACTCATCAATATAGAGAAAAATTAGTGTGATTTTTCTTAAAGAAAATCTAAGTAAATCTTGAATAATCATCAATGGAACTGGTAATCTATGAAATCCTATAGTTGAACTTACTTTGCTAGTACTCAAAATTTAGGATGAACCAATGGAAAACGCACTCTGCATAACTCTCAACACAACACTATGTGAGAAAGTAGTGTGGGCATGCTTCCTAGGTTGACACGACTCAATCTAATGTGGCATATTAGACAAACTAGTTGCCATCTTCGGTAGCTTGGATAAACTCGGATGTCTCAACGTCCGTGAAGTAAATTTGTTGATCTGTCTAAGTCGCAGACTTTCTTTTTTGCTGCTGCACTTGTGTTGACACGAGATGCATGCGGGCGCGGATGCGTGATATGTGTGGGTTTCGGTGAACCCACTTTGGATACATAGACCAGAGTCCATGGACAAATTTGGAGAAAAATTGAGATTTTGATTTCTCAAAATATAAGATAAAGTAGATCTAAGACATGTAAAATGGCATACCTTCAATATTATAGTCCTTTTGACTCCATTTTAGCTTTTACTCTACGTCAATATTCGTTTCTTCATGTTTCAAGCTAGACAGAGAGAAACTAAGAATACAAGTTGTTGTGTTCTTGTAAACAGTAGCAATGCACTGTAAGGAGAGTTTGTGGAAGGCCTTGAATGGCTTTCTTTTCCTTTTTTGAGGGGAATAACCATAAAACTTGGAAGAAGTTGACGTCTTCGGGAAGACCACCTAAAAGATCTTTCAAAATTTAGAATATTTTTATTGCCCTATTGTATAATTTCGGATTTCTTTCGCCAAATCCCAGCACTCGCATCTGTACCACCGAATCTTAAAATTCAAATTTTTCCGAATCTGATCCTTGAATTCGCATCTGTGTCAGATATTAGCACCCAAGTCTGGGCAACTTAGGGCTCTGTAACTGGACATATTGTAGAGTTATTAAGATAGATAAGGTTGCTATGGCCTTTTTATTCATGATCCTATGTCAATCATCCTCCTGTAAATTATCAAAATATATTATTGCAGAATTTAAGCACGTGTTAAACGACTTAGAATAAACACTTTTTGACAAAAGTGATTTATTACAATAAATGTGATCAAAACTGCCCGAGACCTGAGTACACAACTGACGGTCCAAGGGTATTAGACTTTGAAACACAAGCAAGAGAAGTACCAACAACATAACTATCAAGCTCACTAACTGGACTGAGGTTACGTGTGGAGAAGTCTGCTTACTTCCTCGATAGTGAAGGAATTCAGTATAGTCTTCGGATCAAGAAAACCCCTAATTACTTGCAGTGTCAATCTAAGCAATGTGGGCATTCTTTGGGGGTCGAGTATGCAGAGAATAACATAGTTCAGGAGTGTGTCCAAGTGTATATCAATAACTACACATAGGTCTAGATCTTCCAAAATGACTTCCTCTTTGTCGATTATCCAGAGATTGGATGTCCGATTTCCTTTGTTTGAGAGATGCGAGAACAGAGGAGTCAACTGGTAGTGATGAGATCACTATGTGATTGTGCGCGAAGCAAGGCAAAACAATCGAGAAAATGTTTCATCAACTATAGGAACAGTCGGACTAGCCAGAAACAAGTTGGATACTGATCAAGGTCGTTAGGAAGTCGAGCAAGTGTAAGAACTAGAAACATCTTCCTTCATTGTTCTGGTTGATTGGCAACACTTGCGGTATCTGGCACCAACTTCTCAAATTTGGCCATCATTGCTAGTACCTACCCAAAGTAAGTAGACATGCTCATTCTTGTTTCCTTATGTTTGTCTTCTGAGATTTCGTAACAAGGAGATATGTCATTAGTTTTATAAAGTGTCTTTTTTCAAACTGAATAACATATTTGGCAAGGACGAAACCAGGGCATAAATTTGGTATTGGTAAATCACAATAGGAGACTACATATTTGACCGTCAATCATCTCCTAATGTGCTCGAGCCTTTTCATCTCCCAAGTGTTCTTCTTTATATCTTTACTCTTTCACCACAACTTAATTGCGGAAGCCCAAGTTAAATAGTTTGAACTTCACATTAAGGGTTCCAAATACTCGTAATATTTGAATTCGTAAGTCATATTTTTGGAACTAAAAGCATCAAATATGAGAGACATGATTGGATTGAAGAGAGTTCTAGCCAAGTATTAGAAAAAAAAAGAAAAAGAAAGAAAATTGGACCAAAGCGTAGACTTCAAGTAAACCCCTGAGTGTAAGAAGAAATGAAAGGTGTCACCCAAAAAGCAGTGCAATCGCTAGATTTAAATAGTGTTCTTGTTGTCTCTAGATATATAGATGATAGCCTCGGAATTATCTAGCAAATACGACAGAAGAAAAAAATTGTTGGAAGTCGGTCGGAGTACCACACATGTCGGAGTACCACACATGCCCTATCATGTTAACTCCCTCGCTCACTGGAACTCTAGTTTCTAATGACATGTGAGAAGTCATTTTCTGAAGAATGCGACTCGACTGGGGTTTGGTCTCGGGGCGTGCTGAATTCGATCGTGATGTTGGTTTTTACGCAACACTAACCGAAAAAGGGATAACATAAATCAGATCTGAATAGTCACTAGACAGAAGTCAAAACAAGAAACTTCATGTCCCTGATGTATCTCACTGTTGCTCTGATACCATTTAAGAAATAAAGTTGTAAAATATTTTTGAGATGTTATGTGCATAACTACTCTGATAATGATATTCAACACAATACCTAATAATGCTTTTCCATGTGGGACACTATATACATTTATATTCCGACACTTTCTTCTACCAATTTAAATGAGGAAAATGACATGGATTATTATGTGCTAGTAGTGATGTGGCAAAAACAGAAATGTGAGTATTAATGTGACATATTTGCTCAGGTTGTAACTCTACCAAATGGTTATGCCTGTACTCTTAAGAATGAAGTGAATATTGTATTGAGGTAGATGTTTGTGGGAATAACATGTCAAGAATGAAGAAGTCTCACATTGGTGTTTAATGAATTGAGTGGTCTCTTTATAAGCCTTGGACAATCCTCTTCCTTTTGAGCTAGCTTTGGAGGTTGAGTTAGTCTCAGGTACCATATCTTTACATGTGATGGGTGTTGAAGAAAAGTCCTTTTTTGGGCGTGAGGTGGGGTGTTAAAGAATGAAGAAAATTCCCACATTGGTGGTTAATGAGATGAGTGCTCTCTTTATAAGGCTTGGACAATCTTCCTCCTAATGAGCTAGCTTTTGGGATGTGAGTGTTAGGATATTTTGAGAAGCATCGATTCACAGGGCGATATATAAATTCAACTCGTTTAAGGGAGGCTGAAACCTTTGAGTTCAATGGAAGAAGAGAACACCAATCTTTTCAGCTCGTTAAAGAGAGGCTAAAATGTTGGAATTCAATGAAAGAGAAAACTTCGATCTCTTGCTTTTTGCTGAAATATGACTTCCCAATTTATTCTTCAACAACCCTTTTAAAGTCATACTACAACAATTTAATCCTTGTTGAAATTATGAAGCATAAAACCCTATTTTAGAAAGTCTAATCCTTATGGGAATAGGAAACATAAACCCTAACCCTAATCCTTATGAAACTAGACCCTTAAATCCTATTCTAGAATAAAAGAAAGCTATACTTAAAATATAATTTAGTTCTTAATTGAGTTCCATGCATCAACAACATTACTCCCCTCACGTTGAAAAAGCTTGTCCTCAAGCTTGAATTTCATGGCAATCATCTTGAACTTCTAGAATAGGGTCAAGTGAATCATTTATTTTCAACCTTAGCCAGCTTATGTTGAAACTGACTTTGATAACTTTCAAATATACCAGTTTGTCGGGGCGTGACTAGTTTGCCTATAAGCTGATAATACCATAATTGTGCTTCCCCCAACATGGGAAATCCAACCATTCAAAAAAAATTATTCACAATGATGTGCCCAAATTAATGGGTTGTTGGTGCTGTTATAAGTAGAAAAATTCATTTTTGCATACATTAGTACGGTTGAACAGGAATTACCACTTGTTGGATGATTCTAATCGGCCAGTTGTGTATTGCCTTTGGTAGCAGAAATTGTTGAGAGGCTAGTTGTCGGGGTGCTACTCGACTCAGGTTTGTGTGTTGCTGGTTTTGTGGAGCCAATTCCCAATAAACAATTGTTTTTGGTTGACTTGGGCAATTCTTTCGCCGAGTTGTGGTCCTATTGTTGCAATTTTACAGTCCATTAGCGTTTCTATAAATGTTTGTGATACTAGTGTGGTTTCACCTCATTTGGATTCTGTTCGTGTTGTCCGCGAGTTTATGGATGTGTTCACTATGGATTTGACTAGTATGCCTCTGGATCGTGATATTGATTTTGCTATTGATGTTGAGTCGGACACCAAGTTCATTTCTATTCCTTGTTATAGGATGGCCCCAACCGAGTTGAAGGAATTGAAGGATCAGTTGCAGGAGTTGTTGGATAAGGGATTTATTCGACGTAGTGTGTCGCCATAGGGTGCTCCTGTCTTGTTTGTGAAGAAGAAGGATGGATCTATGTGGATGTGTATTGATTATCGACAACTGTACAAGGTGACGGTTAAGAATAAGTATCCTCTTCCTCGTATTGATAATTTGTTCCATCAACTTCAGGGTGCCGTAGTGTTTTCGAAGATTGATTTGAGATCCGGGTATCACTAGTTGAGGATTAGAGCTTCGGATATTCCGAAGACAACGTTTCAAACTCGATATGTTCATTATGAGTTCTTGGTCATTGTCCTTTGGGTTGACCAATGCGCCAGCTACGTTCATGGAGTTGATGAACTGGGTATTTGATCGTATCTCGACTTCTTTGTTATTGTGTTTATAGATGATATCTTGGTTTATTCCAAGATTTAGGCCGATCATGAGGAGCATTTGCGGATTGTGCTTCAGAGATTGAGGGATGAGAAGTTGTATGTCAAGTTCTCCAAGTGTGAGTTTTTGTTGGAGTCTGTTTCTTTCTTGGGTCATGTGGTGACTAAAGAGGGTATTATGGTTGATTCGGCCAAGATTGCAGCGGTTCGTGATTCGGCTAGGCCTACTGCGCCTGTCGAGATTCAGAGTTTGTTGGCTTGGCAGGTTATTATCGGCGTTTTGTTTAGGATTTTTCATCTATTACAACTCCGTTGACCAAGTTGACTCAGAAGAAGATTTCCTTTCATTTGTCTAATGCTTGTGTGACGAGTTTCCAAAAGCTCAAGGATTTGTTGACTTCAACTCCTATCTTGATTTTTCCAAGGAGGGTGTGGGTTTCACCGTCTTTTGTGATGCTTCAGGTGTTGGGTTAGGTGCTGTATTGATACATGAGGGTAGGTTATTGCGTATGCTTCTCGTTAGTTAAAGCCCTATGAGAAGAATTACCCTATCCACGATTTGGAGTTGTGCACGGTTGTTTTTGATTTGAAGTTGTGGAGGCACTACTTGTATGGAGTCCGTTGTGAGATTTTCCCGAATCATCATAGCCTTAAGTACTTCTTCACCGAGAAAGATCTTAATATGAGGTAGCACCGTTGGCTTGAGTTGCTTAAGGATTATGACTTGATTATTCTCTATCATCCGGGTAAGGCTAATATGGTTGTCGATGCCTTGAGCCAGAAATTGACTAGTATGGGTAGCTTGGTGCATCTTTTGATCCAGGAGAGGCCTTTGGCCAGTCTTTAGCTAACAAGTTGGTTAGGCTTGATATTTCGACAAATGGGCGTGTTGTGACATTTGTGCAGGCTAGATCTTCAGTGATGGAGTAGATTCGGGCTTATCGGTTTGATGATATTGGATTAAGGGTAATTTGGGATAAGGTGTTGAGTGGTAGGCTAAGGAAGCCTCATTTGATTCAAATGGAGTTTTGAGGATTGGAGGTCGAGTTTATGCCGAGAGTAGGTGATTAGATTGATTTTGGAGGAGACCCATTGTTTCAGGTATTCTATCCATTCGGGAGTGACTAATATGTATCGTAACTTGAGACAACATTATTGGTGGGTGGTATAAGGAAGGATGTAGTGGACTTTGTAGCTTGTTGCCTATGTTTTGGACCAGGTGGATTGTTTCAGAGGTTATCCATTTCCGAGTGGAAGTGGGAACAGATCAGTATGCATTTCGTGACCAGCTTACCTTGTACTTCGCATGGTTCTGATAGCGTTTGGGTCATCGTTGATCAATTAACCAAGTCTGCTTATTTCATTCTTGTTCAAGTCTATTTCAGTGTTGAGAGGTTGGCCTATATCTACATTCAGGGATTGTGCGACTTCATGGTATGCCAGTTTCTTATCATTTCAGATTGAGGAGGTTCTGTGTTCACATCTCACTTTTGAAAGATTTTTCAGCATGAGTTGGGTACTCGGGTTGATCTTAGCACCACATTTCACCTCAGATTGACGACCAGTCTAAGGCTGGAAACGGACCAGAACCGGTACCACCGGACTAGTTTGACCGGAACTGGAACCGGTACCGAAATTGCCTTACCGAAATTGTCGCCGGAACCGGTGTTACCGAAATCGGAATTTTTGCGTCCAACGCACCGGTCCGTTGGTTACCGGTGTGGAATCGATTCCGACCGGAACGACATCGGAAGAGATGCCGGACCTGGTAAGTTATGTACCATTCTTGACAATTTTTTTCTTTTTAATTTAAATTATATATATATATATATATTAACTTATATAATTTATATAATAAATTAATATAATATTAATAAGTTCATATAACATTAATAAGTTTAAGTTAAGTTAAATTTATATAATAAGTTAATATAATATTAATAAGTTTAAGCTATTATATTTAAGTTTAAGTTCTTATCTAAAATTCCAATTCCAAAATTCAAAATTTCAAATGACAAAAATAATTAAAAAAAAAGTAGTAATAAGGTCTTCAGTCTTCACGTCGCCGGACCGGAATCAGTCAATCGGAACCGGAATCGGAACCGGAATCGGAACCGGTCAACCGGAATCGGAATTATCGAATTTTTTGGATGGTTCGCATCGGTATCGTATTCCGGATCATTGGGTATCGGTATACTGATACCAACTAGCGCCGTTGTATTACCGGTACCGAAACGTCATCGGAAACGAGTAAACGGACAGGAACGGAATTTTTCGGTTCCGTTGCCAGCCTTAGACCAGTCAGAACAGACTATTCAGGTTTTAGAGAATATGCTCCGTGCTTGTGTGATGAATTTTGGTGGTTAGTGGGAGCAATATTTAGCCTTGACGGAGTTTGTATATAGTAATGGTACCATTTTAGTAGCGATATGGCTATTTCTGAGGCTTTGTATGGTAGGCGTTGTCGCTCTCCAGTGGGTTGGTTTGAGGTTTCTGAGGTTAGGCTCTGAGGTGCAGATTTGTTTCGTGAATCTTTGGATAGAGTTCGGATCATTCAGAATAGACTTCGAGTGGCTCAGAGTCGGCAGAAGTGTTATGCAGATCGTAGACTTCGTTCCTCGAGTTTTGGTGTTGGTGATCGTATTTTCCTTCGAGTTTCGCCCATTAAGAGTGTGATGAAGTTTGGGAAGAGACGCAAGCTTAGCCCCAGGTATATTGACCCATTTGAGATTTTTCAGACTGATGGTGATGTGGCCTATGAGTTAGCTTTGCCCCAAGACTTATCAGCTGTTCATCTAATTTTTCATATTCCCAAGCTTCGCCATTACATTTCAGATGAGTCTCATGTCATTCGTTGGGAGTCGGTTCAGTTAGATGAGAGGTTGTCTTTTGTTGAGGCTCCGGTCTCCATATTGGCTAGGGATGTTCAATAGTTGCGCTCTAGAGTTATTCCTGTGGTTTAGGTTCCGTGGAGGCATCGACCTGTAGATGAGGCTATGATATAAGCCAAATTGTCTCCGGACCTTTGTATGGGATACTTATGATGTTCGAGGTGCTTGACAACTCCGTAGTCCTATTAAAAGATGCCACATGGATGAAGGTTACCATTAAGGAGGGTCAAAGGACTTTTAAGGGGTCGAAGAAGCACAAGATGGGCTAAAGGCCCTTTGGAAGGGACATGCGCCTAAGGCGCTTTGGATTCGCCTTTGATCCGCTCTAGCATTTCAAGAGCGGGTCAAAACAACCCCTAGTAGGCCTTTTCTTGCCATTTGGTCACTTTAATTATTAGCCTAAACTATAAATACTTGGGAGCTAGCTTATTTTCTTAATTTTTGGATATTGATTGAGATGTAAGTGCTTGGAAAAGTCAATGTTGATATTTATTTAGAAACGGCAATCGTAAGGGGGCTTCGATTCCCTTGTGGTCAACGTAAGAGTTAGGTGCTTGTTGGTAATCAGCAAGGGAGGTCTTAGGGTTTGAAATACCATTTGGTTGTCCTTTTGTTATCTTCTTTGTGTCTATCTTTCTACCATTATCAATCTATCTTTAATCTTTTGATTTTTATAGTTAGATTCTCTTTATCGTAGTTTGTTTGTTATCATTTGATATCAGAGCCGAGCTTGATTTCGTTCCTACGATGTCAATCTTGGGTCTATTCGTTTAGAAAATCAAAAAATCACAAAAAAAGTTACTATCACGTTTTTGTTCTTAGGTCAAATTTTGAGTTTTTGTGTTTTCTTGTGTTTTCTAGTGTTAGATTTGCGTTCCGTAACACTATTAGTCCCTATATCAAATTCGAGCTAAATTGGAGTGAAATTGAGCCTTCTAATATCATTGGAAGCTTGAGTTTGAAGAAATGTAAGTGGGTTGAAAATCTGAAAATTTTGATGTAGAATTTGAGATAAATGATGTTTGGAATGAGTTTAGAAGGTTAAAAAGTGCTTAAATTTAAAATTTCAACTCATCCCGAGCTTAGGTGAAGAAGTTGAAAATTTTGCGTTCTTGGAAAAATTCATATCTTCATGTAGAATCTTCATTAAAATGGTTATGATGAAGATGCTGTGACCATATGAGACTACGATTGGAGTAACTGATAAAGTTGCTGCCATGTGACCAGGAGGTCACAAAGCCTTGGAAATAGCCTCTGGCAGTAATGCAAGGTAAGACTGCGTACAATATACCCTTGTGGTGGGGTCCTTCCCCAGATCCTGCGCATTGCGGGAGCTTTAGTACACCGGGCTGCCCTTATGATGAAGATGGAGATTATGGAGGCTATGAATATATAGCCATGATTAAGAGTTGCATGAGGATGAGGGGCACTGTTCCTTAACCAGTGTAGGTGTTAAAAAGGGAGTTGGGACGATGGATCAAATGGCTGTTCGTCACTATGTTGACTGACAAGTCTTCCAGCACTCTAAGATAGAATGAGGTCCTTGGCTTCTCTTGGTTGACGGTTGGCTTGGTGGTCCGTCGGGGGCTTGACGGTTAGTCAGGAAAGCCGTCAACACCTAAGCAGGATGTTGCCCAAGCTGGCTCTGGGTGATGGTTGGGAAAAAGAATTGTCAAGAGCTTGACGGTTAGTCACACAAGCCGTCAAACTCAACTTGACTAGGTGCACTTTGTACTCCGATTCTTGAGGCTGATTTTTTTGATTTCTTGACTTCTTGGGGCCCACTTCACCTCGTATTTAACTTTTATGGGTCTGAGAACACTTTTTCCAAAATTTGCCCCAAGTATTTTAGATCAAATTGTACTTTCTTGCTTCTTCTTCACCAAGAATTCCGAGAACAAAGATGTCGGATTCACTCCAAATTTGATATCCAAGCTCCATTTGGTATGGGTAACAACACCCAATGCTTTTCAACCCTCAATTTCACTCGAAAATGCTTTGATTTGAAGATCCATTTCCGAAATTTCTTCAAACTCAACTCAACAATGGTAGAACCTTTAAAGCAACTCGGATTAAGCTTAAATTTTAAATTTTGACTCAAATAGTACTAAGGAACAAGAATCTAGCACTTGAAACACAAGAAAACACAAAAATCAAAAACTCAAAATTTAAAAGACCCAAAAATGTGAAACCCTATTTTTTGTTTTGTGATTTTTCAATTTTTCTCCAATACCACACCTAAGACTAGAATTATGAGAACGATTCTAAGCTCAGCTTTGATACCATATGATACAAACCAAATTATGAAAACAAGCACTATGAAAATCAAAAGATAATAAAGATGATAAATAAATAGACACAAGAAGAGAAAACATAAGCACTCAAAGGTATGTTAAACCAAAGACCTCCAATGTTTAAACCTAATCAAGCATCTTGCTTCTACGAAGACCGAGAGAGGTATTGAATTCCCTCACAACCAACGTTTCCAAACATGTTAATAAGCTCAATAAATACTCTCAAGTGTAAACTCATCCAAAATCATCTAAGTCTAAGTAAAGAGGAACTCTAGCTATTTATAGCCATGGGCTATTTATTATAAAATAGGCCTAAAAGTGCCCCTAAATTCAAAATGGGCCCAAAAGTGATCCTGAAGCCAAATGCCCAATTGGGTGATCCTCCGCTTTAGCCAATCTTCATCACATTGGATCACAAAACTCCTTTTCAGTTGCCATGGATTAGAATCTTTGGGGTAACTAGGCTTATATCAGCATCCAAATAAAAAATTACCCATGCACCTGGGCGTAAGGTGGGGTGTTAAAGAATGAAGAAAAGTCCCACATTGGTGATTAAAGAGATGAGTGGTCTCTTTATAAGGATTGGACAATCCTCTCTCTTTGATCTAGCTTTTGGGGTGTTAGGCACAAGACCTAATTTTACATGATATCAGAGTAGGATCCATCCCCCCCACCCCCCACCCCAACCCCCAAAATTTTCTATGCACCAGATATCCATTCTTGGGAGGTGGGGGTGTAAGAATGAAGAGAAAGTCTCACATTGGTGGTTAATGATATGAGTAGTCTTTTTATAAGATTTGGACAATCCTTCTCCCTTTGAGTTAGCTTTTGATGTTGAGTTAGACCCAGGTGACATATCTTTGCGTAACCCAATTGGACATTGCAGCAAGGAAAAGAGTATAGGCGATAGAATGATATCATATGTAGTGATGAATTCAGTCCTTCCAACTAGATAATAATGCTATGACATTGAAGCATTAATTTTTTTGTTTTATAAAACTAGCTTCGTCCTCTTGTATACCGAGCTGTTTCTTGCCTATGATATTTGTTTGTGTAGTATATTCATTTTTGGATCTACTCGTTGTTATTGTCTTCAGATTTCATTGATGGACTCATATCAGTAGCCATTAATCATTTTTTTCCTCCTTTCACGCCTGGGTGATTCTTGTGGATGCTATTTACTAGATTTTCTGAATCTAATGTCATCCCAAGCTTTAATCTAATTGCAATCTGCACCTACTAATTGTAGCAGTTTCCATACTGTAGTATTTCTTTTATTAGTTTTGGTATTGTTTCAAATCCAGTCCGAAAGGCTATGATCTTCTTGTATCTTCTTCCAGGTGAAACTTCAGATGCAAATATTAACGCACTGCGTTCACAGCAAATGAAAAATTTTCATTTGGCACTGATGGTTTCGCAGGTGTGTGATGCATCATTTGCTCAGTTAACAGCATATACGTTTCTTTTCTTGCAGATTTTGAGAATTATTCAGTAGCTTCTCTACTAGTTCTCATAATTCTGTGTTTCCTTAGTTCACAAATTCTATTTGTTGTTGCTTAGTGTTTCTGGTTTTTTTTTTTTTTTTTTTTTTTTTTTTTTTTCAACTATTGAGTTATTTGCACAGTATTTCTCCTTCATTGTTCAACAAGAACTAGAACACTTCAATGGAATTTTAGGGCTACACTTTTAACATAGTATTATAGGAAACTTCAGATTTCAATGTTTGTCTTGGCTAGTTTTGGTTAAACTGTTGGTTTCTGAAACCCTCATAAGAAGGATTATTTTGACATACTACTACTATAGCAACAACGTACCCAGTGTAATCGCACAAGTGGGTTTGGGAGGGTAGAGTATACGCAGACCTTATCCCTACCTCGTAGAGATAGAGAGGCTGTTTCCTATTGATTCTCAGATTAATTAAAGCCTACCAAACAATTTGAGAAAAGGGGATACAGATATGGGAGCAATAACAACAGCAAATTTATTTTGACATACTATGATACTAATTTAACATTTCAACTTTGTTTATTGCTGTTTTGAAACTTTCGTTTTGAGCGTTCAGAGATTGGATAGGGGTTTTTGGTGTATTTCCTACTTATAACTTTCGTGGATTATACCCTATCTTCAGTAGTTTTCTTATTAATAGTGTTATAAGCTTATCAGATATTCCATCCCTATTACATCGCTACTTAAGTTTACCTTTCTAATTTTTTTTACTTTCTTGGTTTATAAGGGAACACCAATGATGCTTATGGGGGATGAGTATGGGCATACCCGCTATGGAAATAATAACAGCTATGGACATGATACCGCTATCAACAATTTCCAGTGGGGACAAGTATGATATTATGTTTCCTTATTGCTGGAACTTATTTCCTGCTACTTTAAGTAAACCCAATGAACTTTGTCAATCCAGTTGGAAGCAAGGAAGAATGATCACTTCAGGTTCTTCTCCAAGATGATAAAGTTTCGACTGTCCCACAGTGTTCTTAGAAAAGAAAATTTCATTGACAAGGTAATGTTATTGTCTACCTGGTGTCATGGTTAACCTTACTGGCGATATATTTCTAAGAGAATTGATTATTAAAACTGAATGCTATGTGCTATGTGCTGATAAGGTAATGTAGTATGTCTATTTAGACCTGTTTCATAGTAAGAGCTGGTGCAAGATAACCTGGGGGTACTAAGGTAAGTAGAAAAGTCAGACTATCTCTCTGTGGAATATACTATACTTAATGGTGTTTCTTCACATGGCATACATTTAGTTTAGGTTGTTGCATCTATAATCCACAAGTTCATTTATTCACAGTTCCCTTTTCATATGTTCGGAAGATCTGATCAATGTTAGTCCCCTCAACTGCTGATTGTTCTCTTTAAGGTGTTTTGAGATTTTTCTAGCTCTTTGAATCCCTTGGTGCTTCTGATTTTCCCCAGTAGTTAGAAAGAGGGATAAATTTGATCCAATAGCTAGAAGTGTATCTTTTGACAACAACAACAACAACATACCCAGTATATTCTCACATAGTGGGGTCTGGGAAGCGTATTTTTTGAGTTATTTCTAATATGTAAAGGGTATTTTTTTTATCCAATAGGTGGAAAGAACGTCAAATTTGATCCAACAGATAGAAGGAAGACAGTTTTTTAGCCATTTCTAATATATTACGTTAAGGGCATTTTTATCCCTTTCTTTTTAGGGTGGTTCCATCATAGTACATATTTTTTTGTGAGATTAGCTCTGCAATGGTGCTATCCCAATTTGATTATTCTGATAGATTAGCTATAATTCCTTTGCAGAGCGATGTTACTTGGCTTGAGGACAACTGGTTCAATGAAGAGAGTAGATTCCTTGCATTTACGTAAGAATCTAACCCCTTTTAATAACCGACAGTAATCTCCATCTTTAGATGATTGATAAGCTAATATAGTTCGTTAAAATATAGATTGTTGGATTGGTTTTTCTCATTCTTTATGCTCAGTGATAAATTTTAAAATGGGTTTGTAGCTGATCACCTCTGTTTTTAAATCATGAATTCACTCACACTCTGCAACCAACCCTTTCTTAAAGCTGTTTTCATATGCTTTATTTCTTTAGCACCTGTTTTTTTTCTTGTTTTTCTTCTATCCCTTAGTTTTCAGTTGCAGCCACTGTTCTTGATTTTAATTCTTCAACCACCATTTTAGTTTGACGATTTCAAAAATTAGGAACTATTCTTTTCGCAGGAGTGTGTTTGCATGTTTGATTCTCTTTTGTACAATGTAGGCTCCATGATGGGAATGGAGGAGATATTTACTTGGCATTTAATGCGCACCATTTCTTCGTCAAAACAGCAATACCTTCACCACCGCGAAATAGAAGCTGGTACCGAGTGGTAAGCTATTTGTTTCCTTTTTAGGTTCTTTTAAACTATTTTTATCCCGGCCAAGGAGCTCCCACCTTTTTGCACCCTTGATGACTCAAACCCAGAACCTTAAGGTTGGAGGTGGTGGAGGTGGGGTGGTTACCATCTGAGCAACTCCCTCTTGTCCTATTTTTATTAGTTAAAGGAATGATTTCTGCATGTACATGCAAAACATGAGATAGCCTCTCAATTTGCTACTGCTCTGATATGTTTGGTTATTCTTTCTTGTATTTTGGATTTGTACCTACTGATTTGGAAATTTATAGGTCGAAGAAGGAAAGTATTGTATTACATCCCCATATTCCAACTGTATTTCCTATTGAACATCCAATTCATTTTCTCCGAAATTAAGACGACTCTTGCTCTTTCCAAAATGTGAACTATTCATCATGGTCATGCTACTGAATTGGATCTAAGTTTGTCCTTTTTTTGTATTGAGTAGTTGAGTATGGATACACATATTTCCTAATTCATGTATTACTTTATAATAGAATATCATTAAAAAGAGTGAGAAATATAGAAGGAGAATATTATTGAATTGTGTATTTACATTATTATACTGAGACCCTATTTATAGATATTAAATTTCAATCCTTTTCTAAGTAAGACACTACATTAAAATTCTTTTCCATGTAAGATTTTATATACTAGTCTGTTCCTATTCTTATTTTAACATCCCCTCTCAAGTTGGTTCACACAGCTAATATGTACCAAGCTTGTTAGAGATATAACTAATACAAGGACCAGTGAGGGACTTGGTGAAGAAATATGTAAGAAAGCTGGTAAAGACTATTGGGGATGTTTGGGCGACGTCAGTTGAAATGGAACAAACTGAAAAATTGGTCATTGCCGAAAAGTCTTATCATTCGGAAACTAATATACTCCCTCCGTTTTAAAAAAAATGACCTACTTTCCTTTTTTGTTCTTTTAAAAAAGAATAACCCCTTTCCTTTTTTGGCAATTCTTTAATTTCAACTTTTTACATAGCATGTTTAGGACCAGAAGATTAAAGGGCATTTTGGTACATTTGACACAACTTTAATTTTTTTTTTTGAGAAGGATGACAACTTTAATTTAAGGCCACAAGATTCAAAAGTCTTCTTTATTTTCTTAAACTTTGTGCCAAGTTAATGTAGTCATTCTTTTTTAAACGGAGGGAGTAAAATATATGGGTCGTTTCGAAATCAAGAGACTGATACGAGTCAAACGATCATCATAGCTTTTGATGACGTCCATGGAGGCCAACACATAAAGACTCAAGCTTTGGTCACCTCGAGGACACAAGAGCATGCATGGAGAGACCATTTTGGGCATTCAATGGAGCAATGCCGTGTGTGGAAGGTTGCTTGGGAGCTTGTCTTGATGAGGCATCTGAGAAACCCAAGTGTTGAAGAATAATTGTGAAGGCCAAAATCACACAAGGGATTGCATAAGTCAAAGCATATCCCTCAAATTGAGCAATGGCATAGGTCGTCTTCTTAACATCGGTCAAATCATTAGCTTGGAAGATCCTATCACATTGCAACTCCCATTTGAGGTACCCTTCGGGATCACTACCTCCATGAAAGCTAGGAAGGGTGACCTTGATAGAATTGAGACCCATATCACGACCTCCATAGCCTCCTTGATCTCTTGGGGCATGTCCTTGTGCACCATACCCATACCCTCCTTCTACATGTCCTACAAACACTCCTTGAACTCCAACGGCTTGGTTTGGTGGCATTTGGTTAAGTGGAGCTTGGTATGGTGGATTCAAATTTGGTGGTCTTTGGTGGTGTGGTGTTTGGATTTGGGGTACATGATAGGGTGGGTAGTAGGGTGGATCAATCCTTGGGGAATTTGGTAATTAGGCACTTGATTTTGTGGTGTTTGGTAAGGGGGAGTAAGAATTTGTGGAGCTTGGGTGGGTTTTGGGGCATTTATTGGTTGAATTATAGTGGTCGGGCTACTTGTCGTGGAGTTTGATCGGTATTAGCAGTAGGCAAGAGAGCACTTACTTGTGGGGGAGGGTAGAACATATGGTGTAGAGTTCTAGGAGAGACGGTGTTGGAAGTTTCTTGAGCGCTCTCGCTCGAATTGGAACCTCCATTGTTCGAGATCCCTTCCAAAGTCAACATCCTTCCATCCATATTTGCTACTTTCTCCTCGAGATCCGACATCCTTTCATGTATAACATCCACACTCCGTTGCATCCCATCATAACTTCCATGAGATTATCAAGGGTTGTCCCACTTGAACTAGGTAGGGTATCATCTCCCGATGCCATGATACCTATGAATAAGACACTCAACACAACTAACAAGAAGGTTAAAGTTAGTGCAATTAGCACTCTCAATCCAAGTGTTTGGTTTAGCTCAAAATTTAGTTCAACTTGTTGGTCTTGGTTGTTTGTGTCGGTATATGAATCTAATATGAGGCAAGGGACTTTGAAGAACTTGAATTCAAGAATTAAACTAATAGAAACAAAAGATAAAAGAAGGAAAAGACACAAGAAATCAAGACTCGAAGAAGAACAAATTAAGAACTAATTGAACAACTAAGTAGATTACGGTTTAGTTGCTAATTAGTATAAAAAATCATAGAAATGAAAAGAGGGTTAAGAGCTGAAATTAATGATTTTGAACCTTATTTAGAGGAGCTTTGAAGTTGATGATGTGTTCAAAATGGTTGGAGATGCGTTGGGGAAGTGTAATTGGCCAATTTGCCCTTCCAGTGGCCCCCTTTTGTACTTTCCTTTATTTTCTTCTTTTGGAATATTCCTTTTTGATGCCTTTTGATTTTTTTTTCTCTTTGGAAGAATGGAATATTCTTTGGAATAAATAAGGGCCACACTTCCCTTTTGGATCAAACACCATCTTTTGAAAAGAATTTCAAGATGAAGATTTGGATCTTCCTCAAGGACACTCAAGAACACTAAAAAACTTCAAAATGCTCTTACTCTTCAATCCTTGCTCGGAATGCGATGAAATTTTAAACCTAAGCTCTTTTCCACCCCCTAATTACATTCCACACGTCATTATACTCAAATTCCTCACCAAAAATTTCAGATTTCAACACCCACCTTCAATCTTCAAACTTGAGCTCCTCAACAATGGTAGATCCTCCGATTTTAACTCCGATTGAGCTCAAATTCGAGATTGACTCTAATGGTGTTAGGGAATAAAAATCTAACGCTAAAAACACAAGAAAACAACAAAATCAAAGACTTAAATTGACCCAAAGACAAAAACAAGAATATTGAATTATTTTTTGGGATTTTTGATTTTCCAACACAACGAGCCCAAGATTGACTTCGTAGGAACAAAATCAAGCTCGGCTCTGATACCAAATGATACGAGACAAAAATACGAAAAAGAAAACGACACGAAAACAAAGAAAACAGACTAAATACGAAATTACAAAAACAAGAAAACAAAGAAATGAAACGATAAAGTAAAAGATAGATAGATTGACCTAAGTTGATAACGAGAGGACAACCAACGGTATACTAAATCCTAGACCTTCCTATCAATTATCGATAACACCAACCTCTTACGAAGACACAACAGAAATAGATTCTCGAGCACCCAGGTTTCTCAACAACCAAAGAAACTCCCAACAAGTTTCAACAAAAACACTCGCAAGTGTATCTTAATTCATCATTCATCAACTCTAAAATGAAGGAAAACTAACTATTTATAGCTATGGGCTATTTATTACACAATGGATCCAAAAGTGACCCTATATTGCTATTGGGCCCAAAAGTGACCCAAAAGCGCAAAAACTAAATAAGGTGTGTCTTTGTTTTTCGACCCTCCTCATAAGGGATCACAATACTCCTCGTCTCTAAATCGAGGCCACGCCGCGCTTTCACCCGTATCACAATGGCTTCCCTTGGCTCCAAGCTATCATCCATATGTGTGATTGCTCTGGTTGGAGCTCGAAAAGGGTCCTCCAAACACGTCCTTGGGGTCTTATGATCTTTGTGGCTTGGATCCCTTGTTGTCACCCTTGAAATATAAGCCAAGAAAAGTTGACGCAATTTGGCCTATATTATCTCTCCCTTCTTGAAAAGGATTCGATCTTGAATCCAAACCTTGCAAGACCATAGAGAAAACAAGCAGCAACAACATCCTTAAGGCATAAGAGGGTTAGTGTTGGCAAAATCAATCATAGCACTATGCCAAGGTTGCACACACTTACGATATAACCAAGGATCCTTTGTTTTTGACATGAAAAATCCATTGAAAAGAATCCTACCTCTAAATAAAACAATTTTAAAACTAGCATAGAAATTATCATAACTAAAAAGGTAGTAGTGAATGGAATCAAGGATAGAAGTCCCTTCAAGGTGTTCCTATCTACAAGAATACCATTTGGCTCAAGAGATTTACCAAAGAATGCACTTAAGGATGAAGTCAAAACATTTTAGCACACAATACTCTTCCCTTCAAAGCAATTCATGCTCACATTAGATGTTTATTCAACACGACCATGAATAACATCATATGCAAAAAGGTAATAAAGAAAGGTATCCCATAAATGAAATTCATCCAAGGTGTTTTCAAGACAAGACTCACTCTCTAATCTACAAAAAATTAAACCTTGGTCAAGAATGGAATCACACAATGGTTAATTCGCTTGGATCTTTTCACTGCTCCCATCTTTAAAAAACATTAATCTTTGTTGGGGATCTCCCTTACACTACTTTGGTCGCTCACGTGGATTAGAAATCCTACCCTCCATAATAGGAAATAATACCAACAAATCCAACCAAACCCTGCTTGTCGTCTTGAGCAAGCACCAAACGGGGTGTATGAAAACCACCACATTACAAATGGCCACCGGGGTCAAATAGAAGAAGTATCCATGAACATAGGTCAATGCAAGGTCCATTTTCCCCAAGAGTGCCAAAATGAGAAGTATACACTCTCTACACAACTATAGGCAATACCACAAGCAAAGAGAGAGTAGAGAAAGATGTCACACATGTTAAATTCAACTAAGGTGTCTTCATGCATATACTCATCATTATGTCACCATGAGTATCCTCAATAATGGAAGCACACAAAGAAGATGTAGCAATTTCTAAACAATCAACACCTTCATTCTCAAGAGAAGAACCCTCAATATGACACAAACCACCACTAATATCAAGAAGATCATGACTCATGTCACCACATGAATCTATATATCCATCAGGCAAAGGTGGGGTGTCATATAAAGGATCATAACCAAAATCATTTTCATAAAAAGAATCGCTAGTTGGGTTACTCAAACATTCAAGCAAATCAAAGTTATCTTCACCCAATTGACCATTCTTATTCACAAGTGATAGGTCGTTATCAAAAGTTCAATCTTCACCCAATCCTTTATTTATAATGGATTTCAAGAAATAGGATAGCATGTGAATCTTAAGCATACCACCCCTCATTTAAATAAATCACAATGCATACTACTAGAACACAAACTAGAAGTGATAACACAATAAACAAAAGAAAATCACAAACAAATATTCACGAGTTTGAATCAAAGCAAGTAAGCTAAAATTTCAAACTAACTCAATATGCCTAATTGTTCCTCGATAATGGCACCATTTTTGATAACGTTCAACTCACACGTCGATTTAAGTGTAAGGCGGTGGTTGTCAATATAATACCCAACTTTGAGTCGGGGTTGAATCCACGAGGAACAATGTGAATGGTGATCGAATATGTTCGAAATGAAATTACTTGCTAAATTCAAATCGAGGATACAAGTATTAGGGGGATTTTGAACGTTTTCAAAGATATAACAATCTTTGGGCTTCTAGAAGTATTGACTTAAGGCTAAGAATAATTAGTGTAATCAATTAGGAACAGATCTTGGGGTTATGCCATTCTAGGTGTGAATTACAAAGGTAATTAAGAATTTATCCAAATTTAGCTATGAGTAGTGGGAAGGCTAGATTTAAGGTATTCATGCTAGTCTTTCAACAAAACACTAAATTTCACTTATGGATTCTTTCAAATACCTCATGAGCGTGACAAAATCATCAAACTGTAGTTCACTATTACACATCACCCATATCCCTCTTTCAAGGATGATATGGGATCCAAGTTGGGGTTTTCACCCATAATTCTCGATTCAAACCTAGGGTAATATCAAAACCCACAACAAATAGCTAATTAGGTAGATTAAAAAACAACACCCATGCACTAATCACAACGTTTCCAAGCATAACCCCAAGAGGAAGAACTAGCTGCTCATAAAAGATAGAAAGTAAAGATATACCAAAATTTCCAGGATGTAAATCCAAACTTTAAATTCCAATAAACCTTCAATGGAAATTGCTAATCCTTTGCTTCGGAATTACTTTAATGTCTTCTTAGCTCAAGCGTAGTACAATAATGTTCCCAAAGATGAAAAATTGATGATGGGTAAAAGATGGATGAAAATAAGCTAAAATAAATCCTTATTTAAGCCCCAATTCCACATTTGCCAAATATTACAAAATTGCCACCTTGCTTTTAAGCACATTCCAATTTTGCCCTTGAAACTTTTCCGCCCCATAGCGATCACCATCTTTTGATCCCGTTCGCGACTCTCGCGATCGCGGTGGTCGCCTTGCTATCGCCAAGGTTTGAATTGACCTCGGATCGCGATCGTGACCCTCAAGCCACGATCGCAGTACCGAGGGTCGACTCCTGGGCCTGCATTTCAGCTTTTGTTCTTCTTGCTTACATGTCTTCTCACCTTTTCCTCAGCTTATTTTTATTAAGTTTCCTTTCTCATCTTCCTATTTCAACTTTTACTTACACAAATGAGCATTAATTATTAAATTAACAACAAATCAATGGAAAAACATGATAATTTAGGCTTAGAAGGTGCTAGTAAGTTGTCAAATTGACGACTTATCAAGTAGTAAAAGATCCTTACCAACACTTGTAGTTTCGTCCAAGTTAAATGCCTCACAATTGAACCGGTTGGTGTTGAAGATTGCTTATACTTCAATGGTAAACAAAGTGTCGATTGCTACTCTTGGTTGGAGTGGATTCTTGTTTAAAGAAAGATGAACGACTTGATTATAAACTAACGAACTTGAAAAAAGAACTTAACTACGAAGTTAAAACTTGAAAAGCATACAAAGAAAATGGACTAAGAAGGAGAACATATTCAAAGACTAATCAATCTAAGTAAGGACAATTACCCATTGATAATTAGTTTAGGAATCTACTACCGAAAAAAAAATTAGTTTAGGAATCAAGAAATGTAATTAGGAATCAAAAATTGAAACTTGAGCAAAATTGGATTTTGGATGCTTGAGATTTGTTTTGGTGAGGTGTGGACGCAGGTGGCCATATGCCATCGTAGAGGACTTCACAGGTCAAAACAGTGAACCTGGAAGTCACCTGTCTTGGTGATCTGCGCCCCGCAGATGGGTCATCCGCCCATGCAGAAGGGGCGCATGTGACCCAGACATAACAACTGAAATCTTCGATTTTCACCTTTTATGGGCCCTCTTGGATTCACTTTCCTAGTACCTTTCCTTTTTGGAATATTCTTTGGTAACAACACTTTTTGCTTGATTCTTTTGGCCGTTTTTTGGATCTAACACCACCTTTTAAAGGATTCTTCTTCTTGAAAATTTGACGATCCTTGAGAAAACCTAGAACTTCAATTTTTCAAACTAACTCATTTGAGCCCGGAATTCAACGTAACTTCAGACTTGTGTTCCTTTAAACACTCAAATCCACACCAAAATTTCAAACCCATTTGCAAAGTTCTTCAAGCTCCAAACCCAAAAATGGTGGATTCGCCAAAACGTCTCCAAATATTGCCAAATCTCAGATCTAGGGTCCTTTTGATGTGGGGAATGCTTTCCAATAATTTTTTATCTTTCAATTCCAACCCAAAATCGATAGATCTAAGTACCCGCTTTCTAGTTTCTCCAAACTCAAGTTCAACAATGGGTAAAAATACCACTCAAATCCAACCCAAATTTTCAGATTTTGACTCAAATAGCACTAGAGGAGACAAATCTAGTGTTGAAACTACAAGAAAAACTCGACAAACACAAATATTTTTAGGGTTTTAGATTTTTTTTTTTTTTTTTTTAAATTTCTAAGGTAACAATTTCAAGACTAGTGTTGTAAATGGGAAGGATCCTATGCCTTGCTCTGATACCAAATGATAACGAACAAAATATGAGAAGAAAAATTAATAGGAAAAATCACAAGAACAAGCCAAGAGAACAAATGTGAGATAGAATGACACAAAGATAGGAAAATTTATGAAACTAATGGATATATTTAAACCATTTTTTTAAATCACCTACGAAGCACCAATGCTCTTACGATGACCGTGAGGGAATCGAGACACCTTCGCAACCGGTTCTAAACAAGAATCAACATAGGCTTTTCGAAGCTACACTCTCTCAAGAATTTGATAACCACCAATATTCAACAAAAACTAAGAAAAACAAAAGGAAAACTACTATTTATAGCCATAAGCCATTTATTACAAAGATGGGCCCAAAAGTGACCTATTTCAGCAAATTGAGGTATTTGCTAGCGCAGATGGGCCACCTGCTGCTGCAGGTTAGGGCGCAAATGACATGCCCTCTCATTTGCTGGGGAATGTTGGGGCGCATGTCACTCTAGCATGTCGTCTAGCTCTTCTTGCCTCCCTAAAGACCCTTTCAATGGCTTCCCTTGACTCCAAGCTATCATTTATATGTGGTATTTCTCTAGCTGTAGCTCGAAAAGGATCCTTCTTGTGGCCTGAAGATCTTTGTGGCTTGGATCACTTGTTATCGTCCTTGAAATATAAGCTAAGAAAGGTTGACGCCGATTTGGCTTGTATCACTTGGAGTCATTCTTCCCCGAATGAAAACTAAGTAAGCTTAAAAGTAGGGAAATAGCTGTAATCCCGACATTGAATTTCTAAGAGCTGAATACCGACATGATATCCGAGTCTGTATTGAAACTTAGCCTTAACCAAACTCATGAATGCATACTATGACATGGGGTAACTGAGTGACATGAGGCAGAAAGAATTGATTAAGGGTAAATTATTACCTCAAGCTAAAACTGAATTCAAAGAGGAAAGATGGGGTACTTGGTCATCGTATCCGTCTTTGCTTCCCAAGTTGCTCCCTCAACTTGTTGGTTTTGCCAAAGAACCTTTACTGAAGCGACTTCCTTGTTTCTCAACTTATGAACTTGATGGTTAAGAATCTCAACTAGGATCTTTTCATAAAAGAGACTATCTTTCGCATCCACACTATCCAACGACACAACCCATACGAAATCACCAATGCATTTTTTTAACAAGGATACATGAAAACTGGAAACACTGATGCTATGTCTGCAGGCAAGTCTAACTCATAGGCCATATTGCCAATGCACCTCAAAATCTTATTAGGACCCACATAGGGGGGATCGAGTTTCCCTTTCATGGGTGAAACTTTCAAGTAAACCAAATCACTAACAACAAACTCAAGTTCCCTTCTCCTCACATCTGCATAGGACTAATAACTCTGGGCTGTTTTCAGCCTTTCCTTAATCAACTAAACTTTCTCCATAGATTCATGAACTGAATCAGACCTTATTAATGTAGCTTCACCAAACCTCAAACCAACCAATAGAAAATCTACACCTCCTACCATATAGTGCTTCGAACGGGGCCACCTGAATAGTAGAGTGATAGTTATTATTGCAGGCAAACTCAATCAAAGGAAGTGATCATCTAAACTACGCTTGAAATCGATCACACAAGCTCTCAACATGTTCTACAAGGTCTGAATGGTCCATTCTGCCTGACCATCTGTTTGTGGATGAAAAGATGTACTGGGATGAACTTAGGAACCAAGACCTTTCTAAAATTTTTTCCAAAATCGAGAGGTAAATCAAGTACCCCTATCTGAGATAATAGTCAAAGGGGCTCCATGCAATTTCCTCAACTCCTTTCCAAAGATAGAGTCTAGCATAATCATTGGCTGAATTTGAAGTGTTAACTGGCAGGAAATGCGCTCAGTCATTCGGTCTACAAGAACCCATATAGAATTATGCGGTCGACAAGTACGAGGTAACCCTATAATGAAGTCCATATTCATCACTTTCCAATTTCAAGTAGAAATACTGATGTCTTAAATTATGCCACCAGGTCTCTAGTGCTCAACTTAAATATGCTGGCAATTTGGACACTTAGCCACAAATTTCACGATATCCTTCTTCGTGCCGTTCCACTAATTGACTTCCCGTAGATCACGATGCATCTTAGTGACTCATGGGTGAGTAGAATATCGAGAATTGTGAGCTTCTGTTAGCATCCATTATCTCAAGTCATCTACATCTACATCTGGAACACAAAGGTTGCCTTGACAACGACAAACACTTTTTCCCCTTGGGAGAACCTCAACTTTCTGACTTTGGACAACTTCCTTCAACGTAAGCAAAATAAGATCACTTTCTTTCTTTTCTTTCACCTTTGTTATCAATGAAGATTCTGAAGCATTCTGAACCAAGATGCTACCTTCGCCTGAATCAACCAATCACACTCCCGATCTAGCAAGCCTGTGAACCTCACGAACTAACTATTTCTTCTCATCCTCCACATGAGCATCACTTCCCATACACAACCTGCCAAATACGTCAACCACCACATTCGTTTTACCCGGATGGTACATGGCACTCTTATTATTGTCCTATCTCCTCTGACAAAGATTTAGATCTTTCTGGCTGAACACATATCAAAGAATCTTATGATCTGTGAACATATCTTCATAAACCCGATAAAGATAATGTCTTCAAATCTCTAAGGCAAAAACAACTTACGTCAATTCAAGATGATGAGTTAGGTAATTCTTTTCATGAGGCTTGAGCTATCTAGAGGCATATGCTATAACCTTGTCATGCTACATGAATGCACAACCAAGACAAACTCTGGAAGCATCATAATATACACAAGCCTATTTGAACCTTCTGGTAGAGTCAAAACTAAAGCGGAGGTGAGGCGAGTCTTCAACTCTTGAAAACTCTTCTCGGAAGAATTGAAACACTGAAATTTGACTTTCTTTTGAGTTAATCTGGACATAGGAGAAAGCAATAGGTGAAAATCTTACCACAAATCGTCTATAGTAACTGGCTAACAAGAAACTCCTGATATCTGATGGAGAAATGGGTTTAGGCCAATTCCTAACTGCTTTGGTCTTTTGAGGATCAACCTGAATACCCTTACTGAAAATGATATAATCAAGGAATGCTACTGATTTCAATCAGAATTCGTAGTTGCTGAACTTTGCGAATAACTGGCGATCTTTGAGAGTCTACAGGACAATCCTTAAATGGTTTGTGTGCTGTCTCGCTCTTAGAATAAACACGGATGTCATTGATAAATACAATGACGAATATATCCTAGTACTGTTTGAACACCTTGTTTATCAAGTCCATAAAAGCTGCAAAAGCATTCATTTTTTCAAAAGACATAACATCAAATTTTAAATGTGACCATACCAGCTCTGAAGGTTGTCTTCAGAATGTGACATTCTCTGGCCCTGAGCTGATGATAGCTGGATCTAAGACCTATCTTTGAAAAGCAATTGACACTCTGAAGCTGATCAAACAAGTCTTCAATTCTGGGATGTGATACTTATTCTTGATTGTGACTTTGTTCAACTGACGATAGTCTATGCAGAGAGAACCGTCCTTCTTGCACACAAAAAGCATTGGATGGAGAGATGTTGGGCCTGATGAAATCTCTGTCTAAAAGAATTTTCAACCGTCCCTTCAATTTCTTAAGCTCCACTGGAGCTATTCTGTAGGTTGCGATTGAGATGGATTGGGTATCTGGATGGGGATATATTTCGGAGTCAATTTCTCGCTCGGGAGAAACTCCGGGCAGATCTTCGAAGAATACTTATGAGAATTCATTAACTACTGGAACTGACTGAAGAGTTGGTATCTCGGATTTTGAATCATTAATTCAAATAAGATAATAGATAAACCTTTTGGAAATCATTTTCTAGGCTTAAGGTAAGAGATAAACTGACCTGTAGGCACTGAGGTCTACCGTTCTACTCTATGGCTAGCTTGTTTGAATATGAGTAAGAATAGGAATAGGATATAGAATCCTACTTGGAAAAAGATTATACTGGAGTGTCCTATCTGGTAAAGGATTAGAATGTAGTGTCTATAAATAAGGTCTCAGTGCAATAATGTAGTTACAACAATTCAATTATATTCTTCACTTATATTTCTCATATGGTATCCGAGACTCGATGCTCTTGGTGGTGAATCAAAAAGCTTCTGCTACTAGCGGGCGGCTATAACCCATATATGCCGCCCGTCTGGCCAATAATCATGTTACCAAAAGATTGGGCCATCGTGCTTCTTTCGGGTGACTACTTTCTCATGTGTGGCACCGTGCATTATTCCGGCAACTACTTTTTTTATATATTTTTCATAGCACCGTGCATTTTTCAAATGACTACTTCTCATATCTAATTTGCATAGCATTATGCATCTTTTCGAACTACTTTCTCGTATTTGAGTTGCATAGCACAATGTCTTTTTGGTGACTCCTCAGATCTAATTTGCGTAGTTTCGTGTGTCTTTTCGGTGACTTTTCAGATCTGATTTATGTAGGGTCGTGCAATTATTCTGACCCTATACATAATTTCTCTTTTTTTAGAGGGTTGTGTCGTCATTTCGACCCTCCCCATATAATTTCCCTTTTTCAGTAGGGTCGTGCCATCATTTCGACCCTACCCATATTATTATTCTTTTTTAGTAGGGTCATGTCGTCATTCCAATTCTATCCATATAATTTCTATTTTCCAGTATGGTCATGCCATCATTCCAACCCTGATCATATAGTTTCTTTCTTGGTAGGGTCGTGCTATCATTCTGACTCAACCTATTTAATTTTTCCCAAATTGTGACCATTTTTCACCCATCAAATCTAATAATCCAGCACGTGAGCATGTTTCGACCAGTTTTTCGAGACTTTCTTATCTCAGATCTACTTATCTCTTATTTTCGAGATGACCCACATATTTTACACTAGTTTTTGGCAATTTTCTAGCGTCATCGACTTTCCGGTGACGTTTACTACCTTTTTGACCACTTTTTTAGTTTGTTCCTTTTCAACCGAGGTTTCCCAAGTATCCAAAGCAAACCTTACTAGTTTTCTTACAGATATCTTCACAAAATACCTCACTGATCCTCGTATTGATTACATCTATAACAAGCTTGATGCATGTCTTGTATGCACCAGCTTGAAGGAGAGTGTTAGAATATGAGTAAGAATACAAATAACATATCATACTTGGAAAAGGATTGTAATGTAGTGTCCTATTTGGTAAAGGATTAGAATGTAGTGTCTATAAATATGGTCTTAGTGTAATTACAATAATTCAATAATAGTCTTCACCTATATTTCTCACATGGCTCATTTGGAAATTGAAACTGAACTACACTGTTTCTACCATCAACTTAGGTATAACAAGCATGTAGTCAATCCATGCTAAGAATGACGTCAGAATCTATCATGTTCAACTCTACCAGATCAACTGAGGTGACTTTGTACGAAAATTTCTGTATACCCGTCTAGCAACGATTGAATCACTAATTGGAGTAGAGGCTTAGAAAGGTTTTGGGAGCATTTCGGAACTAACACCGAAATCTACACAATATAGGGAGTCACGAAAGAATGTGTGGCTCCGAAATCTAATAATGCATAAGCATTAATATGAAAGACCTGCAATGTACCAGTGACTATATGAGGAGAACCCTTTTGATCCTGTCGAGTCTGAAAGGCATGCGACCAGTTTAGACGTCCGCCAGCTGTACTAGATGAGGTACGCTGCTGTTTCGGGCGACCTGCTAGAGCTATTGAAGAGGTAGCCTGAGTGCGTCCATTAATATTACCTCTCTTGGTTGATGGACAATCTCGAAGTTTTTGACCTGCCTTTCCAAAGCCAAAAGACCCATCCTTAACTATCAAACATTTCTCGGGATGGTTTTTCCCACACTTCTACACGTCGGGAAAGTACGATCGCTGGAAGCACTATAATGAGACTTAGAGCCTAGAACTCTACCTTTCTGATCTTGCTTGGGCTTGGGAGACGGAACACTGGTAGATAATGGCGCCGGGGCTGAAGATCTCTACTGAAACTGAGAGCGATTTCCACGACTTGATTTCTGTTTCAAATAATCGAAGTTTCCTGTTCTTGCTCTCTTATTCATATTCCCCTTTTCCTTTTTCTTTATCTTCTCTTCGTCAATTTGTTGAACATGAACCATTAACCTGGAGATATCCATCTCCTTGACCAGCATCGCAATTTGACACTCTTTTACCGCATCCTCGGAAACACCTCACACAAATTGCCCATGTGGGCTTCAGAATCAACAACCATTGTCAGATCATACTTAGAAAGTTGAGTAAACTTGAGCGAATATTCCTTCACACTCATGTCACCTTTTTTTATTTATTTATGAACTCTTGAACCTTGCCTTCCTTAACTCAAGTCGGAAGAACCTGTTAAGAATAGCTACAGCAAATTCATCCCATTCTACTGGATCTGCATCTGCACCTCTATCTTCCTTCCACTATTCACACCAAATGTGAGCCACTCCTTTCAACCGATACACAACTATATCAGCACTCTTAAGTATAGTGACATCCATGATCTTAGTAACCTTTTAAATATCATCAAGAAACTCTTGTAGATCCTCCTCAGACTTAGAACCATGAAACTTAGGAGGATTCATCCGAGTGAAATCTCGAACTCTAGCCACTGTCATACTAACTATTAGATTGATTGGTGCTATTGCCTGCAGATTAGCCTGAGTGGTCATGGCATGAGCTAGCATCGTGAAAAATAGGGGTGTGCATCGATCGGTTCGGTTCAGTTTTATGTGTTATTGGTTTGGTTTATCGGTTTTCGGTTTTAAAACATGTAAAATCAATAACCAACCAATATCGGTTTTTGGTCCTTAACGGTTCGGTTTATCGGTTTTTGGTCCTTAACGATTCGGTTTTTGGTTTAACCAATAAGAAAATACTTATAAATAGAAATAGTAACAACATAAAAAAACGAAATCTTAGTTACCGCCAAAATCCTACGCAATGCATTTTAGTTTACAAGAATCTTCAAACTTGAACAGTTAGGAAAAAAAATTAAATCCTAATTGTTGGAAGATATAAATGCTTCAAGTTTTTCAATATGACAATAGTCGAGCTTTATATTGTGCCTTTGTTGCCCTGAATAGGTTTATACTTTGTGAATCACTGAATTGTGAATAAGTAGTGGGTATAATATATATATACATACACATCTCTGTCTCTCCATATATATAGATAGATAGAGATATATATATATATAGAGAGATTTATATTTATAACATAAATAGGGGTAGAACAATAACTTAGTGTATCCTTATTGGATTATCAGTTAAACCGAACTGTTTACCCAATAAATTTTTTTATAAAACCAATAGAAAACCTTTAACCCAATAACCCAATACCAATAACATTTTTATCGGTTTGGTTTATCGGTCGGTTCGATTTTTGCACACCCTTAGTGAAAAATGTCCTAAAACTCAACATGATAGACTTGTTCGTTCAAAGGGTCTGCTGGAGCTGGTGGTGCTTGATGGTTCCCGTTTCTGATATCATTCCCATTTCTATTTCTCTTTCCGTTTGCTCGTCTGGGAGGCAATTTCTGTAAATTCGTAGAGCATGAGTTAGAAGGAGGTTTTAATAGAGTTCACACTCTATCACACTATATGAACATGAAGAAAAACTTTTCAATACTTCACACCCATGAACAAGACTCTACTTAACGTGGCTTTTAGACACTCTAGGATACTTTAAACCTAATGTTTTGTTACAAAGTTTGTCACAATTTGAGACTACCTTCTAGTCGTAACACGGTGCTCAGAGTTACAAGCAACCCCAAGATGAGCTACCGATGAGGACCTTGATGACAGTAAGGCATGTATTGAATTAGGGTTTGGATTTGATTCGCCGGAAATGGATCAACGATTGTCCGATACTTTTCTGGTATATGGTCTGTTTTACGCCATTAATAAACAATACACAGATATGCTTTCGAAGACTTCGTCCTCATCGTTGGTCATCTCCGATTTCGAGTCAACCTCTCCTCCTGATAGTCCTCACACCATTGTTGATCCAGGAGATAATCCTCAGACAGTGAAGACAAGGTTGCGGCAATGGGCACAAGTGGTTGCTTGTGCGGTGCGTCAATCTTCATATTAATGGATGCTGGAGCTGCATATCATAGTAAATGTGAAAAAAGTATTCATAGTTAAGATTGAACCAACTTGTTTAATCTTTAGAGCTAGTAGACTGTTGATATGATTTTTATTAATATGATTGTGCTACAACTACAGTTACAACTGGTAAAAAAAAAAAACCTCAAGCTAACCCATGGCGTGGCATGACACTAACAATTTCATATAAAACTGATAAATACTGAGCGGAAGCAAAAAATCTGAATAATATAGTAATAGTCAAATGAAAACCAATATTGAGTTAATACGGATAACATTTAACGAAGTTATAAGCTGAAATCACTAGTCTATCTTTCTGAAAGCCTCTACTGACATGAGTTGCGGCACAAGCCCCCAGCTATATCTAACTGTCTGAAAACTGAATGACTGAATAAGGAAAGTAAATGTAAGTCTTGTCCTCGAAATATGAGGACTCACCAAGCTGTGCTGCTTAGATGATAAGAGACTGTCCTAACAATGAGTTAGATGTTGAACGTCTTAGTCTATATTATAAAACAATATAGCGCAAAAGAAAGTATGCGATCAGTACTTTGAATGTACTGGGCATGTGAGATATATGACACACTACAAAAACAGCAACATACCCATGTGGGGTCTGAGGAGGGTAAAGTGTACGCAGTTAATACCACTACCTCATGAAATTGAGGGGTTGTTTTCGATAAACCCCGACTTTGGACAAATAACAGTATAGCAAGCAAAAATATAAAAATAAACGGTAAAATGAGGTAACACACCATTAGATAATAAAAGAAACAAGACACCCACAGAGTAAATATACATTACATTACGTGAACGGAATATACGGAAGATGACATGATAAACTGAACATGGGACTGAAATCTGTAAACTGATGCAATGACCAAGTAATAGACATGTAACAAAGTCATGCAATTTCTGAATTTGAACTCTGGGAGTTACTGTAATCGACATAGACCATGGTGCTACACGAAAATCAACTTGTAATCGAAGTTGGGTGGGTATCTTATACCTTGCCAAGAGTAAGAACCATGACTGATGTGAATTCACTCATGAGCCCATTTGGGCAAGGGAGACACTCTCAACTAGCGAGGACCCCTTTAACCTATGGTGGCACATAGTTTGGGAATTGGGTTGTCTGAACTCGTGTCCTTCAGTGCTAAGTGCTACGCCTAAGTGAAAGTAAATTGATATACTGAAATGCTTAATAAGACTGTGTTCTGTAACTGAATTATCTGAAAATATTCTCAATCATGAAAAATGAAGGACTGATTCAACTGACAATGCATGATATCCTAAGTTATCGGGTGTTCATAACCGCCATCTTTGAAGAATACAACTAGTCATGGCAATTCTATAATTTGAACATGATATGGAAATTCATATCTCAACCACAAAATCAAGAATTCATGGAAAACATGTATTCATGGCTTAACTTAAGGTAGGAAACTGAAACATAATACTTATCAAAGAAACCCTACACTTTGGAGAATGAATTTACTGAGGGATTGAATTTATTTTGGGACTCAATGAATGGAAGAAAATCCAATGATGAAATCCCACATATCTGAAAGTAAAAAACTAGGACTTGAAGCTTGAAACTTGAGGAACCCTAGCTTTTGCTTTGAAGAAGAGAAAATCACCTCTCTCTATAATTTGTTAAGTGTTTGACTGAATTGCTAACTAATGAGGGATTTGGGGTATTTTAGGCTTATTATTTAACTTTAGGATCGCTTAAATGACATAGTTTAGGGGTGTAGATATTGGGAGAAGGTTGGAATGCCCCTCATAAGACGTAATTGAAAAAGTGGAGCAATGCGACGGACGACACATCCCATGTCGTGGGATCTACCTACGATCGTGGGTGGTGCTCGTGGATTGCTGGTTGATCTTGAGGCTCCTTTGGACTTCATCAGACGAGCCAAGAGATGACTCGTGAAAAGATCCCACGATCGTTCCTTGATTTGTCATTGAATTTCTAAGCTAAAACAACCTTGTGAACCATGATCTTGTCAACGACCGTAGGTTTTAGTCGTGGTTAGGAGATATATTTTCTATCTTGTAGGTTTTTGGGGCCATTTCATGCAGAAGAAGGCATGATACAATTGTTCTATCAACCTATGGTTGTAGGTTTGTTCGTAGTATCTCGTTGTTGGAAAGTGCTTCATTAAAATGGTCATAACTCTCAGCTTCGAAATCCGATTAACGAGTAATCGGATGCGTTAAAAATAAGACTCAAAGACCTTTCAATTGGTGGGTCTTGAGCTCAAAAACTCCTCATAATTTAAGAGTTATGCTCATTTGAAGTTGACTATAGAAAGATTCTACACAAGAAATCAATCGATAAGAAAAGTTTCAACTTGGCTATGAGGTAGGAGTTCCTTGTGATCTTAATACATTTCTAAATCACTTCTCATACTACCAAAACATTAAGTTTGGTTCTACATGTACTTGAAGCATTGTTCTAATCTTAGCTTGATTTTCGGGGTGTTACAATAGCCGCACACGCCGAAGTTGATAATATCCTAGGCGGCGCGTGGAGGCGCCTGGGAGGTCTATTCACATCGACGATTGTTGCGGTTTGGTTGGAGAGGTTCAAGACACTGAACCTCATGGTGGTGTTGGTTTTAGCACAACACTGACAAAAAGTGAAACTTTATAAATCAAATCTGAGGAGTCATCGAAAAGACACATGAAACTACACAAATCAACTCTGAGGAGTTGCCAGAAAGACGCCCGGTGCTACGTAACTTAGATATGAGAATGTAGTCCAAAAAGATGCATGGTGCTACGCAAATCAGATTTAGGAAAAATAGTTACCGGAAAGGTCCACGGAGCTATGCAAATGTAGTTACCAAAAAGATGCATGGTGCTATACAAATCAAATATGAGAAGCCACTTGAAAGAAGCATAGTGACTGCACAGATGCTTCTCAAATGAGTCCTTAGCATGATTCTTTTTTCATGCATATATTATTGGCCCAACTTTTTCTAACATAATCATTAACCAGACGGGTGGCAATTTGAGTTATAACCTTTCGCCAACTACGAAAGCTTTTTTTTTTTAAAATTCTCTATCAAGATTATAGGGGCTCTGATACCATGTGAGAAATATAAATATTATTGAATTATGTATTTACCTTATTTATACTTAGACCCTATTTATAGACACTACATTTCAATCCTTTTCCAAGTAGGATTCTATATATTATTCCTGTTCCTACTCTTATTCTACCAGTAAAAAGTTCAAAGTAAAGCAACTATACTCTAATTTATAAATTGGTTATAATAAAATATTTCAGACTTGCAATTTCATTGAAGTCTGTTAAAGAAACATCCGAAAATGGTGCCATATAGAAGAACACAAGCAATATATAGATAGTATACCTAGCATGTGAAAATTAAGCAGTCATGATTGTAGCATGGTTCTGGTACCTGTATGATGTTAATATGGCTACTAGGGTTATGCTAATACGGGATACTGTATTACATTGTTTTTGAATAAAATGAAGATTTAGAAAAGTAGGGGCAATGCTACTATTTGGATATTAAATTGTAGTTTTGATTATGCTAGTTTTCTTATCAGAAGAATACAGCAAGTAGTGATTGTAACATATAAATATAAGAGGGCTTATCCCATTCACAAAGTTTCCAAAGTAGTATGGGCATAGGGGGCATTGGCGTACCACACCCTACAATACTAAATAAATATACTAACCATCTTCTTTTGTTATCAGAAGAATACAGCAAGAAGCTATCATAACTATAATGAATAAAGGGTTTACTCGTTCACACTGTTCCCAAAGAAGTGTGGCAGTAAGGGGGTGGAGTATACGCCACATAAAAGAAATAAATAGACTAACCATCTTATTCTTTCTTCTCCCTAAATTTTCAGGTTCTTATTAAATGTACAATGATTATCATGTTACTATTTGAAAACATATATTGACATGACCATGTCCTTTTAAGAATATGTATATTTTGATAAACAGGATATTTCTCATCAGAAGATACAAATCATGATAAAGAACATAAGCAGCAGCGTATACTGCATCTCATGGGTATTTAACCTTGAACGAATAGGAAACTAATAGGTCTATTATGTGATATCCTTGCTTCATAGAGTTCCATTCTACCAAATATACGGAATTTTCACCTATCTCCACACAATCTTCCTTTAATCTTACTTTATTTTGTGCGGTCTCTTGTTAGTTCCAATATTTAATGAGAAGGAAAGGTTAATTTGCATGTCTGTTCAGTGTAGCTATTTGTTTTGTTATTGTCTTGATATTCACCGTCTCAAGGCGTGCTCAAGCTGAAAAAGTCACCTCAAATTTCGTACAAACTGATTAATTTCAACTGCAGGTGGACACTAATCTGAAATCCCCTGATGATTTTATTACTGAAGGAGTGGCTGGGATCAGTGAAACTTATAATGTTGCACCGTATTCTGCTATTCTTCTTGAAGCAAAGCAATAATTACTGGGATTATGCTGCTTTAGATGTTGTGCATGGGCTATTACAGTATTACCTTCTTTTGGATTGGATATTTTAAACCAGAATCAGGCGCTAATATAAGCATACGGTTAGTTCAGGCTGCAATTGACAGATACAAACGTCCCATAGCTGCCAGATAAATTGAGACCATTTGTCCAGGTTGTTAGAGACGGATAAACTTGGTGTCTTAGCATGTCTTTTTTTTTTTGAAACTAATATACCAATAGGGCAGTAGCATTGGCTTTTTTTATGCAGAAAGTAGAGATCAAAACTGTTGCGTACATCATTTCATTACAAAATAAGAGCTAGCTGCAATGAGAAATAGTATAACTAAAGTGAAGTTCAAGCCAACATGGCTTCCCCCTTCCTAAAACATGTGAGGAAATATAGGAGAAAATATTATTGAATTGTTGTATCTAAATCACTGAGATCCTATTTAGATACTACAATCCAATCCTTTTTCAAATAGGACACTACATTACAATGCTTTTCTAAGTAGGATTCAATATGCTATTCCTATTTCCGCTCATATTCTAACACCCCTCAAGTTGGTGCATGCATATGTATCAAGTTTGTTATAGATGTAATTAATACGAGGATCAGTGAGGGATTTAGTGAAGATATTTGGAAGAAAACTGCTAGGACTGCTCTGGAAGATCTCACTTCAAAAGTAACAAACTGAAAAAGTGATCGGAAAAGTTGTAAACGTCGTCGGAAAGTCGATATGTGTCACGATCCGAACCAGAACCTGATCGTGAAGGGTATCTCAAGTCCACCGAGGATTGAAGACAACCCCCGTTGCCTAGCCAAACAGAACATAACACCTAGCAACGGTTGAATTTCGAACATATAACAAGATAGAAAAGTAATAAACTTAAAGATACTTAAAGAGTGTCAACATCAATATCCAATCCACAACAATGTCCACAAAGCCTCTACTAATCTGAAAACAACCAACGTCGAGACATGCCTCCGACTCTGACAATGACAATGATAATGTCAATGACAACTAATCTGAAGGTGCATTGCGTAGGGATGCAGTGTTCGGAGACGGTTAGTGGGTTGAGTACTAGCAACTAGCATATAACTAAAGGATAAAGAATAAAATAATGCCAACCATATACATGTATAAGAATTATGTCGGGGTAGAGAACAAGGCTTAGCATGAAATAAAACTCTACTCTAAACTATGTAGCTCAACTAGCATAAACAGGCACCCACAAGCTATTGGGTTCAACTCCTCCTGCTGAAAGGGCCAGAGTGTGTTAGCCGCACGAATCTGAGGTATCAAGGAAGACTAGGGAATGTACCGACCCCAAATTAATCTAAGATACAAATATATATCAATAGTGTGAACCATGCATACAGTCATCAAGACCAAACCTCACATCGGCCTGCATGAGTTTCCAGTATAAGTCATCCAAGACCCACACCTTCACGGCTTAGCTATATAATCCCCATTAAGCCCAATTTAAAATAAGTTCCACATAACCCATTCATTAACCAAAGGACTAATCGTTAAGGCACACCATGGGAATCGTCATACCCTTACACTTGCAAGCCTATTTCTATGCCATAACAATCATATTAACTTGGGGGAATGCCTTGACCCCCTTTGTTCGTTAAATCAAATTGGAGGAATGCCTCAACTCCTTTAGTTTTATCAAGTCTAAAACATAGCCATTAAGGCCTCAAAATCCATATTCATTGTTTAGCCAATAATGCAATGTTGTATAAGTGAGTGAGTCCAACCGTGACAAATTGTATTTCAAGACCAATTTCACAAGTGGGTTGAGGGAACTTAATTATCCAAGGTTAATTTCAAGTTCAAAAACATCTGTTTGGGGGATTACCTCGACCCCCATTCCAATTCCCAAATCCATACACTCTATTAGTTCAAAACATTTAATTCAAAGCATGATCAACTCATGAAAATCATGGGAAAACTATTAAAGAATCATCTATTTCAAAAACCCTAACCATATCAAAACCCACATTCAAATTCATACAATTAAATCATTTCAAAATAGTGTTTTTATGAAATAAGATTTTGGGAAGAGTAATATGTTTGAAAGTATCACAACTGTGGAGAGAAATCACCCTTGAGAGCCCTAACTGATCAACTTCTTGGAAATCCTAAGTGTTCTTCACCTTAGGGATTTGAGAGAGGTTGAGAAGTTATTTTGATTTATTTTAGAGTGAGAATGATGCCTTAAAGGAGTTTTAAGTCGTGGGATACTATTGGGGAAGAGGGTGCCCTAAACACTGAAAAAGTGTCGCCAGTGACTACAGGTCATTGTATGACTCGTAAGGACACATTACGACTTATCTCCACGAGTCGTAGTCAAGCCAGTAACTGAAGGACCTTCTCTGGTGACCTTACGCTTCACACCATACGGCTCGTAACGTGAGCCTACGACTCGTAGGGTCCAAGTTATAGTCAAGTCAGACTATTTTGTGCATCAACTGGTTTAGCTATGGATGGGAACATGCGACTCGTTTTGAGTCTTTACAACTCGTAACCCCTAGTCGTTGTCATAATAGAAATATTAGGCTAGCACTCTGGTCTGAGTACAAAAGGGTCCTTAAGACTCTTAATGACACCCATGACTCGTCGGGAGAGTTTAAAAAGTGAGTTTAAAAACTTAGAAATTTTTAGAGACCGAATCCAGGGTGTTACATTCTCCCTTCCTTAGGATCATTCGTCCCCAAATGATGAGATAAGGCTTTCATTAGCTCGAGTAACACAGAGCACAGCCATACTTACCTTTAACAAAGATATAACAAAGATATCAAGGAAATCACAATTTTCTTTATCAAAGTCAGAAAACAAAGATGTTAAGAAATACACATACCTCAAGCACGATTATCGGAAGCGGGAAACAAGAACAGATATTTGGACTCCATGTCCTTTTCTGCTTCCCAAGTAGCTTTTTCACAATTTTGGTTCCTTCGAAGAACCTTTATCGAAGCCATGTCTTTCGTTCTCAAACAACATACTTGCATATCTAAAATTTCCACCTGGACTTCCTCATAAGACAAGGAATCCGAAACACCAAAACTCTCTAATAGAACTACCAAAGAAGGATCACCCACACACTTTTTCAGCACTGAAATAAGACCCGATGAATGAAACCTAAGCTCGAAGGCAAATCCAACTGATAAGCCACATTGCCCACTCGCCTCAAAACACGATATGGACCAACATACTGGGGACTGAGTTTCTCCTTCTTTCCAAACTGCATCACTCCCTTTATGGGAGATACTTTCAAGAACACCAAATTCTTCACATTAAACTCCAACTCCGTGCATCTCACACCCGCATAAGACTTTTGGCGACTTTAGGCGGCCTTAAGCCTATCCCGAATCACCTTTACCTTTTTCATAGCTTGGTGGACCAAGTTGGGACCATACAACCTATTCTCACCAACTTCAAATCACCCAATAGGAGACCTACACTTCCTACCATAGAAGTCCTCGAACGGAGCCATCTGGATGTTGGAATGATAGCTATTATTATATGCAAACTCTATGAAAGGCAAATGGTTAACCCAATTACCACCAAAATCGGTCACACAAGACCTTAGTATATCCTCCAAAGTCTGTATCGTTCTTTCCGCCTGACTATCCGTTTGAGGATTAAAAGTGGTGCTAAGGTTCACCTTAGTTCCCAAACCTCTCTGAAAGGAACACCAAAAGTGCATGAGAATAGAGTACCTCGGTCAGATATGATGGAAATCGAAGCACCATGCAACTTTATGGTTTTCTGAAGGAAGAGCTTGGCATAATCTTTTGTCGAATAACTAGTCTTTACTGCAGGAAATGAGTAGACTTGGTCATCCTATCCACAATGATCCAAATCAAATCAAACTGATGGCGAGACCGCGAAAGACCGATAACGAAATTCATATTAATCACTTCCCATTTTCACACGGGTAACTTAATCTCTTGAGACAAACCACCAAGCCTCAAGTGCTCCACCTTCACTTGCTGACAAACCATGCAGACCACAAAATCTCTTTATGTTCCACCAATAAATCTCTTTCAAGTCATGATACATTTTCGTAGAACCAGGATGAATAGTGTACCTTGATTCATGAGCCTATATCAAGATCCTTTCTTGTTGCCCATCAACATTGGGAACATATAGTCTGCCTTGGTACCTCAAGATACCGTCACCACTAATCTCAAAAGCCATCACCTTCTGGTGACCCACATCGCCCTTGATCTGCATCAAGATAGAATCCAAGACCTGTTTCTCCTTCACCTCAACACCCAGAGATGACTTCACCACCTCTTGCACAATCACACCACCATCCTCAGAGTCCAAGAGACGACCTCCAAGATTAGCCAAATGGTGAATATCCTTCACCAAACCTCGCTTCTTCTCACCAACAAGAGATAAGCTTTCCATGGACAACCTGCTAAGAGCATCAACAATCACGTTAGCTTTACTTGGATGATAATGAAGACTCATGTCGTGAACAACTCAAGCCATCTCCTTTGCTTGAGATTCAACTCCTTCTGGGTGAACACATACTGTAAACTCTTATGGTCTGAGAAGATGTCAACATGAACCCTATATAAATAATGGTGCCAAATCCTTAAAGCAAATATCACGACCAATAACTCCAAATCATGAATCGAATAATTCTTCTCATGCACCTTCAACTGCCTAGAAGCATATGCAAACACCTTGCTGATAACGCTCAATCTACAGCTCTCGTAGGAGTGTAAAGCGGTCGTTAGCAAATATAGAACCCAACCTGGGTTGGGTGTCGATCCCACAGGGAATAGCTTGTCCAACAAGTAAGCAAAATTACTAAACTTTTGGTGCAAGTCTCGTAAAAGGGGAGATTGTAATGTGTAACGAAAACAATAAAGTAAAAGCTGAAAATAGCAAAGTAAAGAGAGAAAGATTGTTACGTAAGTTGTAAACAATGAGAATTGAAGCGTTGGGGTTATGTCCACCTTCTAAGGTATACGTCTCTATTGGCTATGAGTGTGTAGAATTCTGACATGCAATTGCTTATAGAGAATTGTAGTCGATAGTAAATCCAAGCGTCTCTCGACCTAAACAAGGACTTTCACTTTAACTCTCTCGAGCTTAAAGCGTGTCTAACGGTACGAATTCTCCAAGAGGTTAGTCCAGTTGCGACACTAGCTTTTTAATAGGAAAGGGTGTCCTACTACCTTGACATTATCTCTTTTACAGACAAATAACCTTTCTCTCGAACAAGTTAAATGTTAGACTGGCGTATTCTTGCGTTTGCAACCGCAAAGAATGTGGATTAAGATGAAGAGAATAATGATATAAGCAATATACGTGTCTCGAACTCACAAACTCACAGCAATAGATAGTAACTCATTCGGCTTCCATAACCCCAACAGAGAAGTTTAGTTACCCATGAATGCGAGGGAGATCACGATTGACATTGTTATTATATCACGATATTGAGTAATGGCGTGTAGATCAAGTGATAGGCGTGAGGCGTGAGGCGTGTTTCCTTAGCTTGGTAACTATTCTCTTGTTGTGGAATTTAAGAATAGAATAGTAGATTAGAAGTGTTTGTAGTGGAAGATGAGAGGGATGGAAGAAAATTAATTGTTGAATTAAGTGAAGAATAGAAAGATGAATGTATCTCTCCACTAAGGGAGGAATGTCTCTCCACTAAGGGAGGACTTGAATAAAAATCTCTAGCATGATAGGGTATTTATAATACCTATATCCTACTCCTACTAAGCTAATGAAATAAATAACCAAATTCTACTAGGCTAATGTAATACTTAACCCAAATGTACTAGGTTAATGTAACATTATCATAATCCAAATAAACTAATGAAATACATAACCCAATTGTACTAGGTTAATGTATCATTGTCCAAATCCAGCTTTGTGTCTGTAAGTCCCCAAAGTCTTCAGAAATGTTGTTTTAGCCCGGGACAGATTTTCCATGCAGCAGTTTTGGTCCAGGTCCCCAAAGTCTTCAGAAATGCTGTTTTAGCCCGGGACAGATTTTCCATGCAGCAGTTTTGGTCCTTAGGCGTCCAAACTCCCTTTCCTTCCTTCGTGAGCTTTCTTTTGCGTCAAGTAAGCCATAAAATGCTGAATTTTGCATCATTTATACCTGAAACTTTACTAATCATGTTCGTTAGCTCATTTACAGGAAAAAGGACTAAAAGTGCATGAAATATATAATTTGTTCTCAAAACTAGGCTAAAATATGGGCAAAATATATTGATATAGGTGTGTAAATTCGCCTATCATCACTTGCCATGCTGTATCAACACACAACCCAACCCTACGCGGGACGCGTCACAATAAACAACAAAGCCATCAGTACCCTCGGGTAGGGTCAAAACCAGAGCTGAAGTTAACTTATCCTTCAACTTCTCAAAGATACCCTCACAAGCATCGGACACAGGAACTTTACCTTTTTCTAAGTCTACTCAGTCAATGGGGCAACAATTGAAGATAAGTTCTCCACAAACCTCCTATAATATCTGACCAAACCCAAGAAACTTCAAATATCGATTGGAGTCGTGGGTCTAGGCTACTTCTTAACCACCATAACTTTCTATGGATCCACCATGATTCCCTCACTAGAAACAACATGACCAAGAAAAGTAACATCATTCCATTTGAACTCACATTTCGAGAATTTAACATAAAACCCTGATCCTTAAGGGTTTGCAATACTATACGAAGGTGATCGGGATGACCCGCCTCGCTCTTAGAATAAATCAGGATGTAACCAATAAACATAATGATGAATAAAAAATCCAATTCATAAGATCCATAAACGCCGTCGGGGCATTAGTCAAACCAAAAGACATGACCAGGAACTCATAATGGCCATACCTAGTACGAAAGCAGTCTTAGGGATATCCACCTCCCTAATCTTCAATCGATGGTAATCTGATTGAAGATTAATCTTAGAAAAGTACTTAGCTCCCTGAAGCTCGTCAAACAGATCATCAATCCTTGGAAGAGGGTACTTATTCTTCATAGTCACCTTATTCAATTAGTTGTAATCTGTACACATCCAAAGGGAACCATTCTTTTTCCGCATAAAGAGTACCGGAGCACCCCATGGAGAAATACTAGGGCAGATAAAACCCTTATCTAGAAGATCCTTTAACCCCTATAGACTCTTCTAGCCACAATAGAGTCACCCATCGGGGTAGATACGGAAAAAGAATCTGGAATACACTTAGGACCAAAACAGAAATGAATAGCCACACAGGGGGACCACATAAGAAAGGGTGGACCCAGGATCTAGCAGATAATACATATCACAAGAGAAAAGTTTTAACATACTCATAACAACATCGAGACGCCTCAGAATCCTGACGGATGGCAAGAGAATTCAGAAAATTTTGACCAGTACCGGAGCCAGAAGTAGCACCCTTTGGTTCAGGAGCTGAAGAAGCAGTAACCGGGACTTTATTAGCCCTAGTAGAAAAATCGCTGGAGGGACAACTCCTCTGAATATGGCTTGGCTGGCTGTATCTGAAACACATATTTCTCCCCTCATCATAAAAACCACGGTGCAACTATCTACAAAAATTACAAGGAGGATGCGATGGAGCTGACTGAGCCCTCCTGGCTTGAGATTGGGCACCTTGTGGCTTAAACCCACTATTGCTCTGAATGTGACGATTGCAGGATGGCCTAGGATATAGGGCACTAGCTGTAGATTATGAACTAGAAATTCCCCACTTCTTCTTAGACCACTGCCTGCCATCTCTACCAATATACTGCTAGCCTCTACTCTGCTCAGAATACCATGACCTCTTACTTTTTCTCTCCCCACTTTAGCTTGTTTTTTCTTTTCATCTTCGACCTGCTGCATATATACCATAAGCCTAGAGATATCCAGTTATTATTCAACAAAGTGACCTTACACTCCAACACCAAGTCTCAAGACAAGCCCGAAGCACACTTCCTCATCTTGTCCCTCATGTTAGACATTAGCTCAGGAGCACAATGGGAGAGCTGATGAAACCTCAAGGCATACTCCTTTACATTCATCTTGCCTTGCTTCAAATTCACGAACTCCTCAGCCTTCGTCTTCCTTAACTCTTGAGCAAAAAAAATGATCTAGGAAGGCACCTAAAAACTCATCCCATAGTACCAACTCCACATCATCACCCCTAGACTGGTCCCATTCCTCATACCACTGATATGCCACATCCTTCAGCTGATATGCGGAAAATTCCAAACCCTCAGAGTCAGAAGCATACATAACTCCAAAAATCTTCTCCATCTCATCTATTAATCCTTGAGGATCTTCCTCAACCTTAGAGCCAGTAAAGGTCGGAGGATTGAGCCTCATAAACTGCTCGACTAGAGTGACCTCAGAAGAACTCACAACAGCACCAGTAGGACCCGACTGTCATGACTGAGATATCACTAACTGGGTCAACTAATGAATAGATCGACAGAACTCAGCATCTGAAATGTCTCCTTGGGGCGATGGTGCATGATCATCATCAACCTGAGGAGGATTGTAGGGACTAGTAGAACTCCACGTTGTAGTACAATCCGAAGCTGGAGCCCTAAATTTGGTCGGAACTTCATAAGTAGGACGAGTCTTGCCCGCATTGTCCTCAAGTGGGACACAGGAGTTTCCACGAACATCAGATCTTTTGGGAGACATGATCTGGAAAGCGACCGAACGGGAATTAGAGGAGATTTCAACACCCTAGACTCTACAACCCGAAAGTAGATCACAAGAAAAGGAAAACATTCCTAAATGCCTCATAGCCTCTTTCTTATAAGTGTGACACGTTACACACCCATAAAAGAGACTATTTGACACGACTTTGTAGACACTCAATGACACCAAACCTAGGCTCCGATACCAACTTTGTCATGACCCGAACTAGGGCCTGGCCCTGATGGGTATCTCAAGTCCACCGAGGACCGGAGACCACTCCCATTGCCTAGCCAAACAGAACCTAACACACCTAGCAGTGACTGAATTTCGAACATATAAAAAGATAGAAGAGTAATAAACTCAAAGATACTTAAGAGTGTCGACATCAATATCCAATCCATAAAATATCCACAAAGCCTCTGCTATTCGAAAACAACTAACGTCGAGACATACCCCTGATCCTGACAATGACAATGAGAATGATAATGATAATGTTAATGTGGAGTCTTCAATTCTAAGTCATGGAATGAAATCGATGAAATGATTCAAGTCTTTCAGAGAATGGAGGCTTACCATTTCTCCGCAAACGACTGATGAATTGAGCCGATACACCTAACGCTGTGCAGGAAAAATAAAATTACCTTCGAACCCTACATCTATGGGGATACAATGCTTGGAGATGGTTACTGGGTTGAGAATTAACATGTAACTTAAGGATAAAAGATAAAATAATGCCAAGTCAAATCCCGTTCAAAATCATGAGCAAATCATCATATATATGTATAAGTATTATGTCGGGGTAGGGAACAAGGATTAGCATGAAGTAAAACTTTATTCTGGACTATGTAGCTCAACCGTCATAAACAAGCAGCCACATGCTATATTGGTTTAGCTCCCCCTGCTGAAAGGGCCCCAACGTATGTTAGCCGCACGTACCGGAGGTATTAAGGAAGGCCAGCAAATGCCCTGATCGCACGTCAATTCAAGATACAAATATATATTAATAGTTTGAACCATGCACACGGTCATAAAGACCAAACCTCACGTCGGCAAATATGAGTTTTCAGTATAAGTCATCCAAGACCCACACCTGCACGACTTAGCTACATAACCCCCATGAAGCCCAATTAAAACAAGTTTCACATAACCCATTTATTAACTAAAGGATTAAATGTTAAGGCACACCATGGGTATCGTTATACCCTTACATTTGCAAGCTTATTTCTATGCCATAACAATCACATTAACTTGTGGGAATGCCTCGACCCTATTTGTTCATTAAACCAAATTGGAGGAATGCTCATTAAATTAAATCATATTCTTTGGTTAGCCAATTATTGCAATGCAATAGTATAAGTGAATGAGTCAAACCGTGATAAATCGTATTTCAAAATTGATTTCACAAGTGGGCTAAGGGAACATAATTATCCAAGACCAATTTCAAGTCCAAAAACATCAATTTGGGGGATACCTCGACCCCATTCCAATCCCACACCCATGCTCCCCATTAGTTCAAAAATATTCAATTCAAAGCATGAACAACTCATGAAAATCATGGGAAAACAATTCAAGAATCATCCATTCCAAAACCCCCAACCATATCAAAACCCACATTCAAATTCATACAATTAAGCTATTTAAAACTTATGCTTTTCATGAAATAAGATTTTGGGAAGAATAACATACCTGAAAGTATCACAACTGTGGAGAGAAATCACCCTTGAAAGCCCTAATTGATCAACTTCTTGAAAACATAAGGGGTCGTTTGGTGTAGGTATTAAATCATATAGTCCCGGAATAAAATTTTTGGTGCTATGTTTGGTTACCAAATTAAAAGGGATAACTTATCCCGGGATTAACAAATAGTACCGGGATAAGTTATCCCACCCAAGGGTTGGTATAAATAATCCCACCATAATTTACCTTGGGATAAAGTCTTAAAATGACAAAATTACCCTCCAAATCCTTTAATTATCACTTTTCATATATATATATATAACACATATGTGTGAAAATTTTAATAGAGAATGTGAGATTTTGATAGCCCTCACATCAAATTCTTTTTATCAGTTTTATCCCTAATTTAAATTTTAATCACCCTGTAATTTTCATCCATTTTGGTAAATTTGAACAATTATATGGGCTTATTAAATGCTACAAAAGTGACGAGTCATGAAAAATGATATAAAAACTATTTATACAATCAAATTCAAAATTGATCCAAGGGTTTATTGTCTTTCTATTTTGTAGTTATTAATCTTACTTTAAATTTTCATTTTTTCTAACAAATTTATCATGGACAAGTAATTAAAGTATCTTGATGTTTCCTTTCCAACTTAGTACAATTCAATTATTAAATAAAAAAGTATTTTTTATATATCGGTAAACATGTTTGAATTTTTTTTTTTTTAAATATAATTCAACTCCAAAATTTAATAATACTAAATAATGTAAAATGAAAGTAATTCTTTTTCACTCCAAAAGTAATTCCCTAGTGATCTTATGATTCACACCATACGACTCGTCGCGTGACCTTATGACTTGTAGGGTCCAAGTTGTAGTCAAGTTAGAATGTTTTGGGCATCACACTGGTTTGGCTACGGATGAGACTATATGACTGTCACGATCCAAAATAGGATCATGACCAATGCTAAGCAGGTTAGGACTCCAAAGCAAGCCTCATCAGAATTCTACAAAAAAAGGAACAGAGTTTCCCCTGTTTTGGGGCCTAACAAGAAAATATCCTGTCTCAATTTCAACAACAAACAGCCCAACAACACAACCACCACACAATACCAACACAATTCACCATAGATCATTAATAATTCACCTATACCACCAACTAAGAATACAAAAGCCATCTCCAAGGATGAGAGAAAATCAAATATTCCACAAATCCACAATAACGAAAGAATACTAAAAAATCTAAAGACATGACTATGGAGAGACTCTAAGTGTTTGCAAGAAACATAACATAACAAATAAATAAACTCTTTCCCACGCGAACAATGCGGGGCTCACCAGGAATATCTACTCGAATCCTCTAGCCAACGAGATCTTCATCGTCACCTGTGTTCTCTGAAAAATAATAGCGAGGAGTGAGACGCTAGATCAGTGAGTAATAACACTTAATTACAACCATTTTAATGGGGACAAATCAGAAACTATCATGAATAAAAGTTCTTTCATAAAACATTAAAAATAAACAGTATCAATGTTTCATGTAAGCCAAGTGAACCAATAGTTCAGTAATAAACTCAAAAAGCATTATATCATATCAAATATTCATATATGGAAGGTTTCCAAGAATGAATCATGTAATCAGTGTGACATTCTTCTTTATTAAGAATAACCCATAATAGTGGATCCCTCATAAAGGAGTCCCATATCATATCAGTAATAGTATGCTAGTTCTACCTTCCCACTAGCGAGGGTTATAACATTCATCAGTAAATACAAGGTGCACCAGGTCTAACGATCCCGTTGTTAGCTACGGGATTCAATCAAGGTCTACTCCCATTCATAAATTCTTTGAAAACAATAGGATATTCGAATGAAAACATCTTTCAGAATAGAACATAACTTTAAAATTCATATCAATAATAATACATGTAAACCTGAATAAAACATATATCAAAAATACTTAATTCTCATGTAAGTGAAGAATATTTACAATAGTAATATCATATCTCAAATAACCATATCAATATCATATTAAGTAAAGAACTTGTCCCACGTGTAAATTTTCAAAGCATTCAATAACTCTTATTTTCATGAAAACATGATATAAATATGCAATTTAAGAAACATAAGTTGTGGCAAGATGACTACTCATAGCACTCTTGTCGAAATATCAATTTGTCACCTCGAATGATTCGTATCGCTTTCTTGGATCAAACTTATAATCACATCATATCCATTCTTGAGTTAATTCTCTTATTTTAGACTAACTCATGGTAAAATTAGACTACCCAATCCTCATGGTTTCATTGTAACCTTCAATTTCTCAAACTTCATGCCCAAAATCACACCTTAATATGCTTAATCTTGTTTTTGATAATTAAATTTTACTACCCAAAATAAATTACCTAGACTAAAAATCAGAATAAAGACGTAGAAAAGGGTTTACCTTAAACCCAAACAAATTTCCGATCAAACCTTGTTTTTTTTCCCCTCACTGGACGAACAACTTGCTATTTTTTTCTCTGCTTCGTGGGTAGGAGGCAGATTACTTACTGTTTGTTGCTCCCAAGTTGGATGCCTTTCTTTTAGTAAATAAATGGCAAGAGCCTTAAAATTTTCCATAATATAATGATTTGGCAGATGGGCTAGGGCCAAGTCCTTATTTGTTTTTAATTAGGCCTGATGACTTTGGCCCTTTACTCTCTTTTTCCTTTTTCTTTTTTAAATTGGTCTTTAGCCCAATAACCCAATTTTTTTTCTACTAAAATTTGGGATATTACAATAACTCGTCTTGAGTCTTTACGACTCGTAATCCCTTGTCATATTCATAATAGAAACATCAGGCTAGCACTCTGGTCTGGCTACGAGTGTCTCCTTAAGACCCATAATGACACCCTACGACTCGTAGAAAAAGTCATAGTTTGGGTATTGAGTTTAAAAACTCAAAAATTTTCAGGGATCAAAATTTGGGATGTTATAATATGCCCCTAAAAAATTGTTGGAAAGCGGTATAAAAGATATGGGTCATTTCGAAATCAAGAGATGAGTATAACTTCAACAAGAAAGTCATCGAAAAACTGGCTGGGACATTATATGAGTTAGGTCGGAATGAAAGAGAATTTTATGGATAAAGTCGGAATGATGGGATGACCCGATTGAAAAAGAGAAATTATATGGGTAGGATCAGAATGATGACACTACCCAACTGAAAATAGTAATTATATGGGTAGTGTCAGAATGATGGCACAACACCTACTGAAAAATAATTATATGGGTAGGGTCGAAATGATGACACGCCCCTATGAAAATCAGATATGAGGAGTCACCGGAAAGACACACAGAACTACACAAATAAAATATGAGGAGTCAACAGAAAGACACACGATTCTATGTAACTGTAATACCCCGAGACTCTAACCAATAGTGCAACCATGAATCAAGCTCATGAGAAATAAATTATAATATTTTGGGTTGTTTTCTGATCAAGGATGGTGTGTATTAAGGCCTTAAAGATGTCCTAACAATTGGGTGAATCAAAAAATTCCTTACCGATTGAATTCTTGGGAAATATATTGGTAAAGTCAACTTCAAACGAGCATATCTCTCATTATACTTAGAATTTTTCATCTCAGGACCTATCAACAAATAGATAATTGAATTAGCTTTCCAACGATACCAATTTCGCCAAAATCCGATATCGAACCAAAGAGTTATACCCATTTTACTCCAGCATGTCAATCTGGAAAAGGCTGATGACGTTTCTGACGGGCTGTCACATTTTTGACACCATTTCTGACAACGTCGTCACTTTCTGACGACATTTCTGATGACATCATCATCCTTAGGCAAAAAATCAAAAATTCGACCCTTTTGTGATGACATTTCGTGATGGCCTATCACGGGTCTGACGGCCTGTCACGGATGTCGTCAGCCATTTTTTTCAGCAATTAAGGGGCATTTTTAAAAGGGTATTTTGGTCTTTTCCACCCATTTTGACCCTCTAGATATATCCAAGTAAAGAAGAAAACTTCATTCTTCTTCTATTTCATCAAGAATACTAGGGTTTCTCTCTCAAAATCCAATCCAAATCTTCCAAGAACATCAAGAATTCAACCATAAATTTCACAAGTTGGTTCAAGATTCAAGGTACCCAAGTCAAAAACATCAAGAACACTAACTCAAGAAATGGAAAAGGAGTCTATAACAAGTTTCTTCATTCCAATCCATAATCAAGGTATGTGGGGTTTGAACAAGAACACTCCTTTCGTTCTTATGCCTAAAGATTTAATTCCTATTATTGATTTACATGAATTTGCAAAGTGGGATTACACCCAAAATTCTCTATTAATGATTTATGAGATTTGAGTTGATTAAGTTTGATATTATGATATATTTACCATCATATTTCTTGAATTGAGGATTTATGCTATGAGTTGAATATTCTTATTATGAATTGATGATTTTCGAATGAATTGAGATAAGTGTCATGATTTAAGCCCTCCATGAGAAGTTGATTATTGAATACATATTGATATTGAACTTGAGAGTTAAGAATGAGTCCTATGATGTTTCCTTGAAACTTTTGATATTTGAAATGATTTGATAAGCAAATGTACTTGAAGTTGAGAAAGATTTTGTTGAGTTAAGTCGAGTTAGGAATCCACAAGATGTTTATGATTTACAGACGAGATATATATTTATGTTTTGGTCTTTATAATAGACCCATGAGTTGATATTGATTAAGGTGAATTTCCTAACACGTTCTGAGCTGAGTCTGGGAGGAGTATTTAGCATCGAGCGGGAAATGTGGTATTTCCCCAAAACTACGTGTCACCGTAGGATTGATATTGATGATTGTGGGCCAGAGGCCGAGTATGGGATTGTGATTGAGAAATTGAGGTTGTACTCCTTGGCAAGAGTACGACACCCCTGCCAATATGGGGTTCTCTCCTTAAGAGGGCAAAACATTCGACTCCATGCGGCTCATATGGTGTAGTTATGTCGGTTATAAGAAACTCCCACGTCCATAATGATCTAAGTACCTTGAGTTACCGAGTCACTCTAAGTCATGAGTCAAAGAGTTTGAGTTGAGTTAAATTATTTATGAGATTTATGAAACATGTGTTATTACTGATGACTTATGGGAATAATTTTTCAGATAATTCAAATGAAGGGAGGTATTATTGTCAGCATGCATGATTTTCTTATACATTTATGATATTATTTAAAATGTTGCATCCACCCTCACATACTCAGTACATTCCCAAGTACTGATTCCCATACTCTTCTGTGTTCTATATTTTCTCGTGATGTAGGTTCAGGTGCTCAGTCTCAGCAGCGACAAGTATAAATAGAGTTTAGCTTCTACATGGAAGATTAAATAATCGGTTCATACAAGTATAAATATTATGTTCACAATTAAAGATAAGCTAGACAAACATCGTGATGACTGTAGCACAAGATTAAATATAATCTAATCTTGATTATGGAAATGCTCATGTTTCAACTTTTTGTGCTAGTACACTTTGTGTATATTGAACGGGCCAAGTAAAGATGGTTGTTTATGTTTTGATTATTTATAAACTACTTCTCTATATCATTGAATCTACTTTTTCTTAATCTTGATATAATTATTATGATCAATGTCATTTGTTTATCGGCTTGATCTATCAAAGGGAGAAACTTTTTCATGGGTAAGACGTTCCCGATAGGTTGGATGATAACAAATTAAATTTGTAAAATAATGATTAATTAATAGAATTCATGTGTCGAACTTAAGATTGATGATATCTTTTTATGGTAGCTTATATATTTCATGTGAAAATTTACTAAATTTGTAAAATAATGATTAATTAATAGAATTATTTCTCGACTTTGAGATTGATAATACCCTTTTATGGTAGTTCATATTTTTCATGTGAACATATTGTAAGTGAATTTGTACACGTCACATGAAATAAGTTAATTATATGAACAAAGGATTACATTAGCTAATGAATTATATAGTCTGAAATTTAATTTGATTGATTGATGTCTATAATCTTAACATAAGGAGTTGTACAAAGATTTAATGAATGATTTTGAAATTATATCAGAAAGTGTAATTATGATTTTTAGTGAAATAATTTGTAATTTATCATGGTAGGTTAATTCATTTATTTTGCGAATTTAATACTATATTTGGAAGTTTCATAATTAAATTTGTGGGTCCTACTGTGACTAAATAATTAGGAATTAAATGAAATTATTTCTTGGTGGAAAAGAAATAGAAATTTATTTTTGTGGAAAAGAAAAAATTAGGAATTAAATTAAATTATTTCTTGGTAGAAAAGAAATAAGAATTTATTTCTTGTGGAAAAGAAAAACCTAGTAGGTTTGACAAATGATTTAAAAAGATTAAAAATTATGTCTATATAAGGTTGTCTTATTCCAATAAACTAAAGACCCCATAGTGAGTGACTTTGTTTTTTTGTCCCTCATAAAAAAAGGCCTACAAAAGCATTCATGTATCGAAAAAATACATATTTGTCTTTTCATGTCTCAAATATTTTTAAACAGCTCTTCATGTTTATTTATCTTTCAACTTTTATAGTAGATGATTGTGTTTATAGAGTTTAGCTTATACATGGAAGATTATATAATCGGTTCATACAAGTATAAATATTATGTTCACAATTAAAGATAAGCTGGACAAACATCGTGATGACTGTAGCACAAGATTAAATATCATCTAATCTTGATTATGGAAATGCTCATGTTTCAACTTTTTGTGCTAGTACACTTTGTGTATATTGAACGGGCCAAGTAAAGATGGTTGTTTATGTTTTGATTATTTATAAACTACTTCTCTATATCATTGAATCTACTTTTTCTTAATCTTGATATAATTATTATGATCAATGTCATTTGTTTATCGGCTTGATCTATCAAAGGGAGAAACTTTTTCATGGGTAAGACGTTCCCGATAGGTTGGATGATAACAAATTAAATTTGTAAAATAATGATTAATTAATAGAATTCATGTGTCGAACTTAAGATTGATGATATCTTTTTATGGTATCTTATATATTTCATGTGAAAATTTACTAAATTTGTAAAATAATGATTAATTAATAGAATTATTTCTCGACTTTGAGATTGATAATACCCTTTTATGGTAGTTCATATTTTTCATGTGAACATATTGTAAGTGAATTTGTACACGTCACATGAAATAAGTTAATTATATGAACAAAGGATTACATTAGCTAATGAATTATATAGTCTGAAATTTAATTTGATTGATTGGTGTCTATAATCTTAACATAAGGAGTTGTACAAAGATTTAATGAATGATTTTGAAATTATATCAGAAAGTGTAATTATGATTTTTAGTGAAATAATTTGTAATTTATCATGGTAGGTTAATTCATTTATTTTGCGAATTTAATACTATATTTGGAAGTTTCATAATTAAATTTGTGGGTCCTACTGTGACTAAATAATTAGGAATTAAATGAAATTATTTCTTGGTGGAAAAGAAATAGAAATTTATTTTTGTGGAAAAGAAAAAATTAGGAATTAAATTAAATTATTTCTTGGTAGAAAAGAAATAAGAATTTATTTCTTGTGGAAAAGAAAAACCTAGTAGGTTTGACAAATGATTTAAAAAGATTAAAAATTATGTCTATATAAGGTTGTCTTATTCCAATAAACTAAAGACCCCATAGTGAGTGACTTTGTTTTTTTGTCCCTCATAAAAAAAGGCCTACAAAAGCATTCATGTATCGAAAAAATACATATTTGTCTTTTCATGTCTCAAATATTTTTAAACAGCTCTTCATGTTTATTTATCTTTCAACTTTTATAGTAGATGATTGTGTTTATAGAGTTTAGCTTATACATGGAAGATTATATAATCGGTTCATACAAGTATAAATATTATGTTCACAATTAAAGATAAGCTGGACAAACATCGTGATGACTGTAGCACAAGATTAAATATCATCTAATCTTGATTATGGAAATGCTCATGTTTCAACTTTTTGTGCTAGTACACTTTGTGTATATTGAACGGGCCAAGTAAAGATGGTTGTTTATGTTTTGATTATTTATAAACTACTTCTCTATATCATTGAATCTACTTTTTCTTAATCTTGATATAATTATTATGATCAATGTCATTTGTTTATCGGCTTGATCTATCAAAGGGAGAAACTTTTTCATGGGTAAGACGTTCCCGATAGGTTGGATGATAACAAATTAAATTTGTAAAATAATGATTAATTAATAGAATTCATGTGTCGAACTTAAGATTAATGATATCTTTTTATGGTATCTTATATATTTCATGTGAAAATTTACTAAATTTGTAAAATAATGATTAATTAATAGAATTATTTCTCGACTTTGAGATTGATAATACCCCTTTATGGTAGTTCAAATTTTTCATGTGAACATATTGTAAGTGAATTTGTACACGTCACATGAAATAAGTTAATTATATGAACAAAAGATTACATTAGCTAATGAATTATATAGTCTGAAATTTAATTTGATTGATTGGTGTCTATAATCTTAACATAAGCAGTTGTACAAAGATTTAATGAATGATTTTGAAATTATATCAGAAAGTGTAATTATGATTTTTAGTGAAATAATTTGTAATTTATCATGGTAGGTTAATTCATTTATTTTGCGAATTTAATACTATATTTGGAAGTTTCATAATTAAATCTGTGGGTCCTACTGTGACTAAATAATTAGGAATTAAATGAAATTATTTCTTGGTGGAAAAGAAATAGAAATTTATTTTTGTGGAAAATAAAAAATTAGGAATTAAATGAAATTATTTCTTGGTAGAAAAGAAATAAGAATTTATTTCTTGTGGAAAAGAAAAACCTAGTAGGTTTGACAAAAGATTTAAAAACCTTAAAAATTATGTCTATATAAGGTTGTCTTATTCCAATAAACTAAAGACCCCATAGTGAGTGACTTTGTTTTTTTGTCCCTCATAAAAAAAGGCCTACAAAAGCATTCATGTATCGAAAAAATACATATTTGTCTTTTCATGTCTCAAATATTTTTAAACAGCTCTTCATGTTTATTTATCTTTCAACTTTTATAGTAGATGATTGTGTTTATAGAGTTTAGCTTATACATGGAAGATTATATAATCGGTTCATACAAGTATAAATATTATGTTCACAATTAAAGATAAGCTGGACAAACATCGTGATGACTGTAGGACAAGATTAAATATCATCTAATCTTGATTATGGAAATGCTCATGTTTCAACTTTTTGTGCTAGTACACTTTGTGTATATTGAACGGGCCAAGTAAAGATGGTTGTTTATGTTTTGATTATTTATAAACTACTTCTCTATGTCATTGAATCTACTTTTTCTTAATCTTGATATAATTATTATAATCAATGTCATTTGTTTATCGGCTTGATCTATCAAAGGGAGAAACTTTTTCATGGGTAAGACGTTCCCGATAGGTTGGATGATAACAAATTAAATTTGTAAAATAATGATTAATTAATAGAATTCATGTGTCGAACTTAAGATTGATGATATCTTTTTATGTAGCTTATATATTTCATGTGAAAATTTACTAAATTTGTAAAATAATGATTAATTAATAGAATTATTTCTCGACTTTGAGATTGATAATACCCCTTTATGGTAGTTCATATTTTTCATGTGAACATATTGTAAGTGAATTTGTACACGTCACATGAAATAAGTTAATTATATGAACAAAGGATTACATTAGCTAATGAATTATATAGTCTGAAATTTAATTTGATTGATTGGTGTCTATAATCTTAACATAAGGAGTTGTACAAAGATTTAATGAATGATTTTGAAATTATATCAGAAAGTGTAATTATGATTTTTAGTGAAATAATTTGTAATTTATCATGGTAGGTTAATTCATTTATTTTGCGAATTTAATACTATATTTGGAAGTTTCATAATTAAATTTGTGGGTCCTACTGTGACTAAATAATTAGGAATTAAATGAAATTATTTCTTGGTGGAAAAGAAATAGAAATTTATTTTTGTGGAAAATAAAAAATTAGGAATTAAATGAAATTATTTCTTGGTAGAAAAGAAATAAGAATTTATTTCTTGTGGAAAAGAAAAACCTAGTAGGTTTGACAAATAATTTAAAAACCATAAAAATTATGTCTATATATGGTTGTCTTATTCCAATAAACTACAGACCCCATAGTGAGTGACTTTGTTTTTTTGTCCGTCATAAAAAAAGGCCTACAAAAGCATTCATGTATCGAAAAAATACATATTTGTCTTTTCATGTCTCAAATATTTTTAAACAGCTCTTCCTGTTTATTTATCTTTCAACTTTTATAGTAGATGATTGTGTTTATAGAGTTTAGCTTATACACGAAAGATTAAATAATCGGTTCATACAAGTATAAATATTATGTTCACAATTAAAGATAAGCTGGACAAACATCGTGATGACTGTAGCACAAGATTAAATATCATCTAATCTTGATTATGGAAATGCTCATGTTTCAACTTTTTGTGCTAGTACACTTTGTGTATATTGAACGGGCCAAGTAAAGATGGTTGTTTATGTTTTGATTATTTATAAACTACTTCTCTATATCATTAGATCTACTTTTTCTTAATCTTGATATAATTATTATGATCAATGTCATTTGTTTATCGGCTTGATCTATCAAAGGGAGAAACTTTTTCATGGGTAAGACGTTCCCGATAGGTTGGATGATAACAAATTAAATTTGTAAAATAATGATTAATTAATAGAATTCATGTGTCGAACTTAAGATTGATGATATCTTTTTATGGTAGCTTATATATTTCATGTGAAAATTTACTAAACTTGTAAAATAATGATTAATTAATAGAATTATTTCTCGACTTTGAGATTGATAATACCCCTTTATGGTAGTTCATATTTTTCATGTGAACATATTGTAAGTGAATTTGTACACGTCACATGAAATAAGTTAATTATATGAACAAAGGATTACATTAGCTAATGAATTATATAGTCTGAAATTTAATTTGATTGATTGGTGTCTATAATCTTAACATAAGGAGTTGTACAAAGATTTAATGAATGATTTTGAAATTATATCAGAAAGTGTAATTATGATTTTTAGTGAAATAATTTGTAATTTATCATGGTAGGTTAATTCATTTATTTTGCGAATTTAATACTATATTTGGAAGTTTCATAATTAAATTTGTGGGTCCTACTGTGACTAAATAATTAGGAATTAAATGAAATTATTTCTTGGTGGAAAAGAAATAGAAATTTATTTTTGTGGAAAATAAAAAATTAGGAATTAAATGAAATTATTTCTTGGTAGAAAAGAAATAAGAATTTATTTCTTGTGGAAAAGAAAAACCTAGTAGGTTTGACAAATGATTTAAAAACCTTAAAAATTATGTCTATATATGGTTGTCTTATTCCAATAAACTAAAGACCCCATAGTGAGTGACTTTGTTTTTTTGTCCGTCATAAAAAAAGGCCTACAAAAGCATTCATGTATCGAAAAAATACATATTTGTCTTTTCATGTCTCAAATATTTTTAAACAACTCTTCATGTTTATTTATCTTTCAACTTTTATAGTAGATGATTGTGTTTATAGAGTTTAGTTTATACATGGAAGATTAAATAATCGGTTCATACAAGTATAAATATTATGTTCAAAATTAAAGATAAGCTGGACAAACATCGTGATGACTGTAGCACAAGATTAAATATCATCTAATCTTGATTATGGAAATGCTCATGTTTCAACTTTTTGTGCTAGTACACTTTGTGTATATTGAACGGGCCAAGTAAAGATGGTTGTTTATGTTTTGATTATTTATAAACTACTTCTCTATATCATTGAATCTACTTTTTCTTAATCTTGATATAATTATTATGATCAATGTCATTTGTTTATCGGCTTGATCTATCAAAGGGAGAAACTTTTTCATGGGTAAGACGTTCCCGATAGGTTGGATGATAACAAATTAAATTTGTAAAATAATGATTAATTAATAGAATTCATGTGTCGAACTTAAGATTGATGATATCTTTTTATGGTATCTTATATATTTCATGTGAAAATTTACTAAATTTGTAAAATAATGATTAATTAATAGAATTATTTCTCGACTTTGAGATTGATAATACCCCTTTATGGTAGTTCAAATTTTTCATGTGAACATATTGTAAGTGAATTTGTACACGTCACATGAAATAAGTTAATTATATGAACAAAGGATTACATTAGCTAATGAATTATATAGTCTGAAATTTAATTTGATTGATTGGTGTCTATAATCTTAACATAAGGAGTTGTACAAAGATTTAATGAATGATTTTGAAATTATATCAGAAAGTGTAATTATGATTTTTAGTGAAATAATTTGTAATTTATCATGGTAGGTTAATTCATTTATTTTGCGAATTTAATACTATATTTGGAAGTTTCATAATTAAATCTGTGGGTCCTACTGTGACTAAATAATTAGGAATTAAATGAAATTATTTCTTGGTGGAAAAGAAATAGAAATTTATTTTTGTGGAAAAGAAAAAATTAGGAATTAAATGAAATTATTTCTTTCGTAGAAAAGAAATAAGAATTTATTTCTTGTGGAAAAGAAAAACCTAGTAGGTTTGACAAATGATTTAAAAACCTTAAAAGTTATGTCTATATAAGGTTGTCTTATTCCAATAAACTAAAGACCCCATAGTGAGTGACTTTGTTTTTTTGTCCCTCATAAAAAAAGGCCTACAAAAGCATTCATGTATCGAAAAAATACATATTTGTCTTTTCATGTCTCAAATATTTTTAAACAGCTCTTCATGTTTATTTATCTTTCAACTTTTATAGTAGATGATTGTGTTTATAGAGTTTAGCTTATACATGGAAGATTAAATAATCGGTTCATACAAGTATAAATATTATGTTCACAATTAAAGATAAGCTGGACAAACATCGTGATGACTGTAGCACAAGATTAAATATCATCTAATCTTGATTATGGAAATGCTCATGTTTTAACTTTTTGTGCTAGTACACTTTGTGTATATTGAACGGGCCAAGTAAAGATGGTTGTTTATGTTTTGATTATTTATAAACTACTTCTCTATATCATTGAATCTACTTTTTCTTAATCTTGATATAATTATTATGATCAATGTCATTTGTTTATCGGCTTGATCTATCAAAGGGAGAAACTTTTTCATCGGTAAGACGTTCCCGATAGGTTGGATGATAACAAATTAAATTTGTAAAATAATGATTAATTAATAGAATTCATGTGTCGAACTTAAGATTGATGATATCTTTTTATGGTAGCTTATATATTTCATGTGAAAATTTACTAAATTTGTAAAATAATGATTAATTAATAGAATTATTTCTCGACTTTGAGATTGATAATACCCCTTTATGGTAGTTCATATTTTTCATGTGAACATATTGTTAGTGAATTTGTACACGTCACATGAAATAAGTTAATTATATGAACAAAGGATTACATTAGCTAATGAATTATATAGTCTGAAATTTAATTTGATTGATTGGTGTCTATAATCTTAACATAAGGAGTTGTACAAAGATTTAATGAATGATTTTGAAATTATATCAGAAAGTGTAATTATGATTTTTAGTGAAATAATTTGTAATTTATCATGGTAGGTTAATTCATTTATTTTGCGAATTTAATACTATATTTGGAAGTTTCATAATTAAATTTGTGGGTCCTACTGTGACTAAATAATTAGGAATTAAATGAAATTATTTCTTGGTAGAAAAGAAATAAGAATTTATTTCTTGTGGAAAAGAAAAACCTAGTAGGTTTGACAAATGATTTAAAAACCTTAAAAATTATGTCTATATAAGGTTGTCTTATTCCAATAAACTAAAGACCCCACAGTGAGTGACTTTGTTTTTTTGTCCCTCATAAAAAAAGGCCTACAAAAGCATTCATGTATCGAAAAAATACATATTTGTCTTTTCATGTCTCAAATATTTTTAAACAGCTATTCATGTTTATTTATCTTTCAACTTTTATTTTTCTCTTTTTTATTTTATTGATTTTTATGTTTTATTTTCTTTTTTTTTTTTTAGTTTTTCTCACCAGTTACTTTTTTTTTCCTTTTCTCCTCTCAACTTTTATTTAAAAAAATTTTCTTTTAGTTTTTTCTTCTCTCTCTCTTTGTTTTTTTTAAAATATTTTCTCAACCTATATTTTTTTTATTTTTTGTTTGTCCTTTTTACTTCGTTTTTTCTTTTTTCTCAATATTTTTTTTTCCTCTCAACTTCTATTTTTTCTTATTTTCTTTGAATTTTTAAAAATTGTTTTTCCTTTTTCCTTAACTTTTATTATTTTTTCTCTTTTTCCTTTTCTTCAATTTCTTCCAAATAACAAGTTATGCCATGTGAGTAAGAATTAACACCACATCGTTTCTATGAGATGTGTTATAACTCTTTTATTAGAGGCAAGACTTAACTCAAGGTCTTTCAAAAAATAAGTTACGTTTCATGGGCAGAAGTTGACACTGCCAAATTATGTCTTGATTTATGAAATGTTTTTAACTCGTGCTACGGAAGCAAGACTTGGGCCAAGACTTTTAAGCAAGTGACACCCCATGGACAAGGGTTGACACAACCAAATTGTGTCTTGATTTATGAGATGTTTTATAACTCTTGCTTTAAAGGCAAGACTCAGCTCAAGGAGTTAAACTACGCAACATGGAAAAAATTGACACTTTCACGTAGTGTTTTGATTTATGAGATGCTTTATAACTTGTCTTAGAGGCAAGACTTAGGCCAAGGCCTTTCAAACAACAAGTTATACCCCATGAGCAAGAGTTGACGCTATTACATTGTGTCGTGATTTATGAGATGTTTTATAATCTAAGGATCTTCAAACAACAAATTACGCCTCATGGACAAGAGTCGGCACTACCACGTTGTGTTTTGATTATGAGATGCTCTATGACTCTTGCTTTAGAGGCAAGGTTTATCTCAAAGGACTTTCAACAATAAGTCACGTCCTTAAACTTTCTTCGAAGTCAAAGAAAAAAAAATCTTCTTTGAGGATTATCCAACTTTCTGTTCACAAGCAAATTGTTTTCTTGTTCAACAAGGCATGTGCTATTTCTTCTACTATAAATAAGACCTTATACACGTTTTTACTTACTTTTGAAAGATATTGTAGGCTACCATTACTTTTTTTTAGGGTTTTTATCATTCTTTTTAGTTTCTTTCATGGTTTGTATCATCAAACCAATGGATTGGATGATGAATATTTCCATTAAAGGCTAAAACTCCCTATCCAGAGTTAAGGCCAAGATCATGACTACTTTCATTTGAATTAATTTTTTTTGATTTGATTATCATTATTGGTTGTTTTTTATTCTTGTTTTAACTATTTTAGGGATTAGCTACCCTTAGAATACATCAATTGTCAACCTTGTGATCTGGGGAGAGGGAACAAGGAGATAGAATATGGAATAAGCAAAGTATGGTTCCTATTTCTTTATAAAATAAGAGATTTGAATTAGCATCTAGGACAGGGATGTACTTAGATGTCGTACTTGATTCATACATGGAATGATAGCTTATAGAACTTAAGTGGACTGTTACATTCCCGCTTAGCGATGTAGTTGTAAGGTTCAGTTTGGGTAAAGGATTAGAGGTTGGGAAACCATAATCATGCCATTAACCCTATGAATCAACAACCAATATAAGAAATTTAACGACTTAATTTCAATAATGTAGTATGATTGTTCATAAGCCTTAACCCTGGGCTTCTATCCATAGATTGTCCTAAGTCATTACTTTTTCCGCATTAGTTTAGTTTCTTTTTAGTTTACAATTCTTAAACCTCTTTATTTACTTTTTCTCAATTGTTAAACTAGAATTGGATAGACGTCAAACACAAGTCCCTGGGAGATCGATACTTGGGCTTTCTTGAAGCCGCTATACTACTTGATAAGACCACGTACACTTGCGTGTACGCTGTCATCCACAATAATCCATCAAAGCCTCTATGCAAAGAAAATCAAAACCAGTCTTGGTTGGGGCATGTCCCCGACTCTGACAGATGACAATAACAATGATAATGTTGATGATAATGTAAACTCTCAAATCTAGTCTATGAAAAGAATCGTTGAAATGTCTAAGTCTTTAGAAGAATGAAGCTCACCACTTCACCATAACGAACTGACGAACCGAGCCGATCCACCTAACTCTATGTAAGAATAGTAGTAGTATCTCCAATGCCTGCATCGTGTGGGCATACAACGTCCGGAGATGGTTAGTGGGGAGAACACTAGCATGTAACTCGGGGATAAATGACAAAATAATGTCAAGTCAAACCATTTCAAATACGATATGAACCACATCGTAATACATATATAAATAATATTTTGAGAAAAGGAACAAGGCTTAGCACAAAGTAAAACATTATCCTAGACTATATAGCTCAACCATCATAATATGCATCCACGGTCTATATGGATTCAAATCCCCATGCTGAAAGAGCCGCAGTGTGTGTTAGCAGCACGAACCGAAGAAAATCTGAGGAAAACTAAAACCATCAAGGCAAGTAGACGTTCCAAATATATATATATATCAAATGTGACATGCACACAGGTCATCAAGAACAAATCTCATGTCGGAAAACATGAGTTTTCAATGCAAGTCATTCAAGACCCACACGTTCACGGCTTCACTACATAACCCCCATTAAGCCCAATATAAAGAAATTTTCACATAACCGATTTATTAATCAATGAACCAACTAATAAGGCACACCATGGGTATTATTATACCTAAACACTTGCAAGCTTATCTCTATGCCATAACAATCATATTACAACTTTTTGGAAAAGCCTTGCTCCCTTTGTTCATTAATATCAAAATCTTTGGGGAATTCCTCGTCCCCTTTGTTCATTACTATGATAGCCAACAAGTCTTTTAAGATCTAAGTTCATTGGTTTATCAATTATGCAATGCAATAATATAGGTGCCTAAGTCAAACCAAGTGATAATTTCATAATTCAAAGCCATTTACACAAGTCAGTCGAGGGAACATCATTATTCAAAATAAATTCCAATTAAAAAGCATCGATTTGGGGAAAACCATGACCCCTTAGTTTATTCACCATATCCATGTACCCCACAAGTTCAAAACTATTATAAAGTATCAATACTGCATAGTATATCATGAGAAAACAATTTAAGAACAAACCATTCCACAATCCTCAACCATGTTGAAAACCCACATTCAAAACCATCCAATTAAACCATGTAAGTTCACGGTTTTCATAAAGTAATAATTATGGAAGAGTAACATGCCCGCAATACCAAGTTTTACGAAAATAATTCAACCATTGAGCCCTTGGATGACCTACTTCTTGGAAACCCAAGTGTCTTGCTTGAGAGAATTTGAGAGAGTTTTGAGAGTGTTTAATTACATTATGCATGAGAAATAACTTCTTTTAGTGCTTTATGAACGTGGGGTAATTAGGCAAGAAAGGAATTGTCAAAAGTGCTCTTAAATTAAAAGATGAAATTTATTCGTCAGTGACTACAAGTCACTATACAACTTGTAGGGATACGTTACAACTATACACCGTGAGTCGTAGCCAAGACAGCTTCTAGGGAACACACACACTGTTCACCCTACGACTCACTTAATATGACTTATAATGGGACCCTACCACTCGTAGGGTCCTGTCGTAATCATCCCAAAAACCATTTGGGTATACACTGGACATCCTACGATTAGCACACAATGACCTGTAATGAGTCCTCACAACTCATAGTAAGCTACTCGTACTCAAAGTTGAAGACTTTTCCATACACATTCTACGATTGGGGTCCTAACAACTCGTCAAGACTCCTTATGACTCGTAGGGTAATTCATAGTTAGGACAATGAGGATAAAATTTTAGAAATTTTCAAGGACCAAAAACCCGGGGTGTTACATTCTCCCCCCTTAGGATCATTCATTCTTGAATGACAGGACAATGCATTTATTTGCACGATTTGACTCCCAATACAACCACACTTACCTTTAACAAAGATAGAAAACAAAAATATTAAGGAATAGACATCCCTCAAGCATGTTTATCCGAAATAGAAAATAGGAACATGTATTTGGACTTTATGTTCTCTTCGGAAACTTCTTTGCACTTTTGGTTACTCCATAGAACCTTTATCGAACTCACGTCCTTAGTCTGCATGCGACAGATTTGCCGATCCAAGATCCCTACTGGGACTTCCTTGTACAACAAGGAATCTGAAACACTGACACTCTTCATAGGAACTACCAAGGAAGGATCACCCCCACACTTCTTCAATATCATGAAACCAAATGAATTAGAATTTAAATTAAAGGCAACTCGAACTCATAAGCAGCCTTCCTAACTTTCTTTAAAACACGATATAGGTCAACATAACGGGGACTGAGCTTCCCCTTCCTTCCAAACCGCATAACTCACTTTATGGGAGACACATTCAAAAACAATAAATCATCCATGTCAAACTCCAAATCTCTTCGTCTTACTTCCGTATAGGACTTTTGGCGACTTTGGGTGGTCTTAAGAATATCTAGAATCACTTTCACCTTCTCCATGGCTTGGTGAACTAAGTCCGAGCTAAATAATCTATTTTCCCCAACCTCAAACTACCCAATAGGAAACCTACACCTCCTACTATACAGCGCTTCAAAATGACCCATCCCAATGCTCGAACGATAGCTATTATTTTAGGCAAACTCTATAATAGGCAAATGGTCGACCCAACTACCACCAAAATCGATCACCCAAGACCTTAGCATATCTTTCAAAGTCTGAATGGTCCTCTCCGCTCGTCCATCCATCTGAGGGTGAAAAATGGTGCTAAGGTTCACCTTAGTCCCCAAACCTCTCTAAAATAAATGCCAAAAATGAGACGAGAACTGAGTACCTCAGCCATAGATGATGGAAACTAGAGCACCATGCAACTTAACTATCTCCTCAATGAACAACTTGGTATACTATTCTGAAGAGAAATTAGTCCTCATAGGTAAAAAGTGAGATTACTTAGTCATCCTAATTAGCAACGAGACCGCAGGAGATCGGTAACAAACTCTATATTAACCACTTTGCATTTCCACACGAGCAACTCAATCTCTTGTGATAAACCACCAGGCCTTAAGTGCTCAACCTTCACTTGTTAACGCACCATGCACTTGGCCACAAAATTGGACACACCCCCTCTTCATGTTATTCCACCAATAAATATATTTCAAGTCATGATATATCTTTGTAGAACCAGGATGAACAATATATATCTTTATAGAACCAGGATGAACAGTATACCTCAACTCGTGAGCTTTAACAAAGATCCTCTCTCGCAACCCATCAATATAAGGAACACATAACCTACCTTGGTACTTCAAGATGCCTTCACCACCAATCTTCAAAAACATCACTTTCTGGTGATCCACATCATCCTTGATTTGCATTAAAATAGGATCCAAAATATGCTTTTTGCATCAAAACAGGATACAAAATATGCTTCTCCTTCACCTCAACACCTAGATGACTTCGCCACTTCTTGAACAATCCCACCACCATCATCGGAGTAGAAAAGACAAACCCTAATATTAGACAAATGGTGAATATCTTTTACCAATTCTAGTTTCTCCCCATCAACATGAGACAAGTTTTCTATGGACAACTTTCTAATATCATCAACAACCATGTTAGCTTTACCTGGATGATAATAGAGACTCATGTCGTAATCCTTAAGCAACTCAAGCCAGATACTTTGCCTGAGATTCAACTCTTTCAGGGTGAAAATATATTGTAAACTCTTACGGTCCAAGAAAATATCCACATGAACCCTATACAAGTAATGATGCCTGATCTTTAGAGCGAAAACCACCACTGATAACTCTAAATCATGCGTTAGATAGTTCTTCTCATGAACTTTCAACTGCCTGGAAGGATATGCAACCACTTTGGCATGTTTCATCAAAACACAACCTAATCCCACATGAGACGCATCATAATAAACCACAAAACCATCCGTATCCTCGGGTAGGTTCAAAATTGAAGACAAAGTAAACTTGTCCTTCAACTTCTTGAAACTACCCTTACAAGCCTTTAACCATAAGAAATTCGCCTTTTTTTGAGTCAACTTAGTCAATGGGGGCAGAAATAGAAGAGAAGCTCTCCACAAACCTTCTACAATAATCGGCTAAACCCAAAAAGCTCCAAATATCTATTGGAGTCGTGGGTATAGGCCACTTCTTAACCATCACAACCTTCTGTGGATCTATCAATATCCCTTATCTTGAAACAATATGACCCAGATAAGTCATAAAATTCAACCAGACCTCACACTTAGAGAACTTAGTATACAATTACTGCTCCTTAAGGGTCTGCAATACTAAACGGAGGTGATCAACATGATCCGCCTCGATCTTTGAATATACCAAAATATCACCAATGAAAAACAAGTCCATACACTAACAAAAAACCTAGTTCATAAGATCCATGAATGTCGTCGGGGTATTAGCAAACCAAAAGGCATCACCAAAAACTCAAAGTGACCATATCGGGTTCAGAAGATAGTATTAGGGATATCCACTTCCCAAATCTTCAACTGATGATAACCCAAACGAAGGTCAATCTTAGAAAAGAACTTAGCACGGTGGAGCTGATAAAATAGATCATCAATCCTCAAAAGGGGGTATTTTTCTTCACGATCACCTTATTTAATTGGTGATAGTCTATACACATTCAAAGAGACCCATCTTTCTTATGCAAGTAGAGAACAGAAGCACCCTACGGGGACACACTAGGGTGAATAAAACCCTTATCAAGAAGATCTTTCAACTGCTCCTTAAGTTTTTTCAACTCAGTTGCAGTTATTCTATAAGGAGGGATAGATATAGGACGAGTGTACAATAGAAAGTCAATCCCAAAATCAATTTTCCTATTAGGAGAAACAATAGGAAGATCATCATGAAACACCTCGGGGAACTCATATACCAAAGGGACAGATTGAATAAAGGACCTATGGATTTATAATGCTTAACATGCACTAGATGGTAGCCTTGGATATCAATTTTCGGGCTCTAAGATAAGATATAAGTTTCCCTTGGACACTAGGGAACTACTTTCCCATTTAATCACCGACTCATTTGCAAAATAAAAATTGACCAATCAAGGGAAGCATAGCACGAGTGCAACCAATCCATCCCCAAAATCATATCAAAATCTAACATGTCAATCTCTATCAAATCCGCTAATATCTCCCTACCATAATAGATACCATATAACACCTATAGAGTCTCCTAGACATAATATAGTCACCAACCAAGGTTGACATAGAAAAAGGACCCAAAATACTCTCAGGACCAATATCAAAATGAATAGCCACATAAGGGATCACATAAGAAAGAGTAGACCAAGGATTAAGCAAACAATACATATCACAAGAGAAAAGTTTTAGCGTACCAATAAAAACATCGGGAGAATCTTTAGAATCTAGATGGGTAGGAAGAGCATACAGATAGTTCTGACCCATGCACGATCCAGAAGTAGCACCCTTTGATGCGAGAGCGGAAGAACTAACAACCAGGACCTTATTCGCCCCCATAGCAAAATTTCCTAAAGGATAGTTCCTATGATTGCGGCTAGGCTGGACACATCTGAAACACCTATTTCTCTCCCATCATAAAAACTATGGAGTAACTATCCAAAAAATCTACAAAAAAGATATGATGGAGCTAACTGGGTCTTACTATCCTGAGATTGGGCACCTTGTACCTTAACGATGATCACCCGACGGCTTCAGATAATGAGCACTGGCTGTAGAGTAGGAACCAAAATTGGACCACTTCTTCTTAGACCTTTTTCCACCGTCTCTACCACTCTGTTGCTGACCTTTACGATGATCCGAATATCAAAACTTCTTATTCTGCCTTTCATTCATCTCAACCTACTTATTATTTTCTTTTTCAATCTATTGCATGTACACCACCAACCTAGATATGTCCATGTCTTTGTTTAACAGAGCAACTTTGCATTCCAATACCAAATCACGAGACAACCCTGAAGTGAATTTCCTCATCTGAGCTTTCTATCTTTTTGACATCTTAGAAATAAGGCTAATTAGAGAGCTGGCTATGTTTTGGTCATCATCCTAGAAATAGGGATGCCCAATTGAGGTGTTGTGTGACCTTAATTGTCACACTCGTTAGGTACTCAAAAGGGTTAATGAGTGATATCGTTGAGGCTTTGTTGATAAACTAGCCTCAAGGACTTTCAACCTAGCCTGCCTTATCGTCAATGTCTAAAATTTGCAGTAAATCATCATGTTCCCATGCATAATTTGCCCTTAGGTAGACATAATCCAAAGATCCTTTTAATAGTGAATTTTTGAATCACAAGTGTTGTCTTAGTGTCTTGTCTTAAATAGATATTGATCAAACCTTGTTACAAATCAACCCCCCCCCCCACCAAATTTAAATTATGTTTTTACTTTATTTACACTTTGGGTATCTTCTTAGTAAGTGTTAACACTCATAGGACTAGAATTCTAATTTTGTTCCTTGTAGATTCGACCTCAACGTAAGTTGAGATATTGACAACGATCGTCCTATACAAAATTAAATGGTATAGGGGAGCAACATCAAGGGTCCTGAGTTGCTTATAAAGTCCCATTTTCCAGGAGGGTCCTGAGTTGAAAGTAAAGTCCCATTTTTCATGTGTGTCCTGAGTTTAAAAAAAATTCCCACTTTTCAAGAGAGTCCTAAGTTGCAAGTAATGTCCCATTTTCATAGAGGGTCTTGTGTTTAAAGTAAAGTCCTATTTTCCAGGAGGCTCCTAACTTGAAATGTAAATTCCTATTTTCTATGAGGGTCCTAAGTTGAAAATTAAAGTCCCATTTTCCAGGATGGCCCTGAGTCAAAAGGTAAAATACCATTTACTAAGAGGGTTTGAGTTGAAAGTTAAAATCCTATATTCCATAAGGGTCCTGAATTGGAAAACTAAAGTTCCATTTTTCAGAAGGGTCCAAAGCAAAAAATTAAAACCGAAATAGCATGAACAAAATTCTTTTCCCAGTTTATACTAGAAAAATTTTATGAGTGTCACCAGAGCATAAATTCTTGGAAAGTACAATGAAAAGGGTGAGTCAAGTACTTGAATTGTTTCAGAAAGTGCATCTCATAAGGGTAAAAATTTACTATTACTGTAATTTTGCATCCTATGTTGTAACATTGCTCCTTACATTTGCAAAATTAAAGAGTTACATCTTTTTGATATAAAAGCTTTAAATCATTTAATTTGAGGCAACATTCATCTCCATTTCAAACAAAGAAAATTTGTGAGTTTAAAAACATGACGGTAGATTCATGGCATTTGGCTTTTGAGATAAACGCTTTTGCACTTGTCATGTTCATCTCTATTTTAAATCATTAATAGGTATTGTGATTTGTTGTACTATTGACCCCTTACTTTGGATACTAAAAATCATAGACTCAAGTCATATTTCCTTTTCATGATGCTTTTGAATTCAACTTCTAATGGACCTGTAATTTCTATGAGTCCTAAAGCTATGAGATGATGATTGTACTTAGGTACTTGGCTCTCTTTTGAATTATGTTATCATGATGTGTCATCTATTTTCCTTTCTTTATACAATGGAAGGAGTAGGTATAATGTTTTGAATTCCTTTCTCACTTGTCTTTACATGAATTTGAATAAAAAAATATGAGAAAAAATAATGATAATGATTTTTCATTTGACTACAAAGACATAAAAATAAAATAAAATATAGAAATAAAAAAAGACAATATAAATCCATTTTCCAAAAACAATGGAAAGAAAAACCTATCTGGGTATAGTAGCCGACTCCAATGATTATGATATGCAGTTTGAGTTAAGCAACCTGATCTTCGCCATCCTAACCATTTGTCGACTTTTCTAACTTATTGAATTTGAAACCGAGTTGCTTTTGAACTTATTGCCTCTATATCATAAATCACATTCAACTAGTGGTGTCCCAAAGGGTTTTTGCTAGCGAGCCTCTCTTATTTTTATTTTTTCTTAACTTACTGTCTCCTTACGGTGTCCATAAAGGTTTTCACAAATAAGAATCTCATTTTCATTTTATCTCAACTCACTGATAGCGCCCATTGGGATTTTCACCAATAAGACTCTCTTTTTCATTTTTCTCATATTTGTATGTCGATGAAGGAAAGTTGTGCCCAAAATATGGAACATCATATACCCATGACATGTTAGACTTGACATTAGCAAAGACTAATCTGAAGGTCTTTCTTTGGTTGTAACTTGGCCTTTAAATAGGGTTAGAAAGAAAGTTCCATATAAGGCTCAAAACATACATAACATAGGGTGCAACTTATAACTTTTGGAATTGATTCATAAGGAAAATAACTTTTCCCCCACTTTCTATTAAATTAGGTAACTTAAATTTTTTTGGTTAGACAAAACCCAAAGTAGGGCTGCCTACGTATCTTTTCATAGAAAGAATCAGGTCAAACGTAGTTTAGGCAAGTTATTTTTCTCAACTTCTTCTCTTTTTAAACTTATTCCTATTTTTCCCTTTTTTTGAACTTTCAAACTTTAATATGATTCCAAAATGGGCGTACAAAAGAAAAACTAAATTGAAGCTCAAAAGGGATAAGCAATGGATGACATAATACTTGGATAGCAGAACAAAATAACTTCATCATGTTAATATTTTAAATTACAAGTGCAAAGTACATAAATAACAATAATTGTACATGAATATCATACATAGTATCTCTTAATTGTATCGACATTGATGGCAATTTCTTTAATTTTGCCTTCTATATCAGTCAAATATATTATACCATTGGGAAACACTTTCTTCACCATAAATGGGCCTTGCCAATTAGGGAAAAACTTGCCTTTAGATTTAACCTAATGAAAGAGGATGTGCCTCAGTACTAACTGACCGACTTTGAAATCTTTGGGACACATATTTCTATTATATGATCCTACTATTCTCTTCTAATATAGTTGGCCATGACATGCTAACATCAATCATTTTTTATTAATCAAACTAAATTTCTCCAATCAAGTCTTGAACCACTGATCATCATTAATCTTATCTTTTAATATGACTCGAAGAGAAGGAATTTTAATTTCTAGAGGTATAACTACTTTGGTCCCATATATCAACGAGTAGGGATTTGCACCTATTGAGGTGCGAATTGTAGTACGATAACCTAAAAAGAGAAAGGAAACTTTTTATTCCATTGTTGAGAACCTTGCACCATTTTGCGAAGTATCTTCTTTAGGTTCTTATTAGTGGCTTCTATATTCCCATTCGGCTTTAAGCGATATGGATTTGAATTCCAATGCATAGTCTTAAATTGTTGGTACACTTCTTACATTAAATGACTACTAAGATCCGCAACATTATTCGTAATAATTACCTTTAGGTTACTGAATCAGCAAATAATGTTAAAGTGAACAAAACTTACCACACCTTTCTTTGTCACTGACTTAAAATTCACTGCTTCCACCTATTATTAAAATAATCAATGGCTACCTAGATGAACCTATTCCTATTTGATATTTTTGGTTTAATTGGTCTGATTACGTCCATTCTCCACACTATGAAAGGCCATGGATCAGCCATCGTATGCAACTCAAATGGAGAGGAATGTATTAAGTCCCTATGTACTTGGCATTGATGACACGTACGAATGAAATAGGTAAAATCTCAATCCATGGTGAGCAAATAGTAACCATCTTAACGTATTTTCTTTGCCAAAACATACATGTTCATATGTGGTCCACAAACCCCAAAATCTATTTTGATTATGATATCTGAATCTTCTTTAGCATCTATATACCTTAAAATTCCCAAATTGAGAATCCTCTTGTACAAGATTCCCCTACTTACAAAAATCCACTAGCTAGTCACTGAATAGTTCTCTTTTAGTTATCATCGGCATGTAGTGGATATTCTCCAAATTGAATATATTCTTTGATATCATGTAACCAAGGTTCCCCATTGAGTTCTTCCTCAGACACATTGCAATATGCATGTTGATCACGAATCAGTATATGTAAGGGGTCAATATAATTCTTGTCGAGATATTGGAAAATCAAAGATAAAGTTGCCAAAGCATCGACAATCTCACTATGAACTTAGGGAATGTGTTTTAACTTTACTAATACAAATCATCAACAAAGATATTCCAAAAAATCTCAATATGGTATGAGCTTTGAGTCCTAAGCCCCCCTGTATTTTTGGATCAAGTGGACTATCAAGTTTGAGTCCCCTAATACCAACAATTCTTAGATTCCTATAATAAATAGTCACAAACCCAATATGCAAGCTTTGTATTCTGCCATATTATTAGTATTGTAGAATTGAAGTTGGGTTATCACATGATAAAATTTTCGTAGTTTAGAAATAAGAACTACTTATATTCCAACTCCTTTCACATTAGCAGCTCCATCAAAGAACAACTTATAACCTGAGTGGCAGTCATTAGAAATGACTTTATCAACACATGATAGCTCTTCATTAGGGAAAAAATTCATTAATGGATCATGTCCTTCTTTAATGGGATTTTCATCCAAATGATACGCTATAGGCTTTTATTGCAGTTTGTGTTACATAGGTAATATCAAATTCTGTGAGTGTAATCCATAATTTTGTGAGTCTGCCTATGGGCATAGGCTTCTGAAAAATGTACTTTATAGGATCCATATGAGAAATAAAATAAGTAGTGTAATATTAAAGGTAATGCTTCGACTTTTGTGCCACCCAAGTCAAGGCACAACATGTCCTTTTAAGAAGAGTGTACTTAGACTCATAAGTGGTAAACTTCTTGTTGAAGTAGTAGATGGCCTGCTCTTTTCTGCCCGTGATATCATGTTGACCTAATACACAACCAAAAAAGTTATGTAAAATATATATATATACAATATCAAAGGTCTGCCTAGTTTTGGTGGAACCAACACAAGTGGATTTGATAAGTACCTTTTGACTTTGTCATATGCCTCTTGACATTCTTCTGTCCATTCAACTTTAGCATTCTTCTTCAAAAACTTAAAAATTGGCTCGTAGGTTATTGTGAGTTGGAAAATGAATCTACTAATATAATTAGCCTTCCAAGTAGGCTCATAACCTCAATTTTATTCTTTGGTGGAGATAAATCCTAAATAGCTTTTATGTAATGCCCTGAATTTTTCCATGATCCTAGTATCCTATAGACGGGTGTACGCTTCAAAAAATCAAGTTTTGAAGTTTTATTTTAGAGTTACAATGGTATTTTCTCTTTTATACCATTCCTCCTACATTAAAAATTCTTTAAACTTTAGAAAACCTTAAAACTTTAAAATAAAAAAAACTATCCCATTCTCTCAAGCTCCCAACTTTCAAGTTGCAAGAGAAATCACGTCAGGGCTCCAAATCCCAAGGATTATTCCCTATCTTTCATCTTTAAGGTACGTAAGAGAAATACCTTTTGTGGGAAAATCTGTACATCCCCACAAGTGAGTCGTAAGGATTCAGTCAGCTAAACTTCATCAAACTCCTTAATTAATATCAATAATATGTCGTGACCGCTTAGGTTTGGTTTGCTTTGGTTGCCATTTTAAGTCATGATTTCAAGGTTTTGAATATTTAATTATTCTACATGTCGTTCTAAAGTTCTGTCATAATTTTCTTCTATATTCTTTAAGTATCCCCACAAGTGAGTCGTAAGGATTCAGTCAGCTAAACTTCATCAAACTCCTTAATTAATATCAATAATATGTCGTGACCGCTTAGGTTTGGTTTGCTTTGGTTGCCATTTTAAGTCATGATTTCAAGGTTTTGAATATTTAATTATTCTACATGTCGTTCTAAAGTTCTGTCATAATTTTCTTCTATATTCTTTAAGTATTGTGAATTATTTCTCAAATTAAAGTAGTTGTTGAATGTACAGTCTATTTTCATATTCGAAGGTTAGATGAACTTAAAGTTTATGACTTGGGAGTTTGTATTGAAAAATTTGCATTCATATTTCAAATAGTTTAACTATAGTTTTTTTATTAAGTACATTCAAAGATAAGAAATTTATGAAAAAATTTTGAAAGTTCCTATATATATAATATATCATGACTTGATGACTGAAGAGAAATTATTGTAACTTGAAAAGAGAAAGAAAGTTATAATAATTTAGAGACAATGCTTGTAGAGAAAGATAATTTTCTTGGTACAGTTGTAGAGATTAATATGATTTTTTAGAAAGTATTTTAAGACTTTTAATATGAGCATCTATTATATTTTGGGTGGATTATTTAGCACCGGTTGGGTATTAGTCCGGGGTCACATGCCATAGAACTACATTGCCACCGTAGGTTTGCCTTCGGTCTAAGAGATGGATCCATAAGTTATATTTCATCTTATACCCTGGAAAAGTGTAGGACGGTTCTTCTCAATGTGGGCAAAAAATTCGACACCATATTGCTAATATGGTTTATGTCGGTTAAGAGAAACTCCCATGATTTAGAAAGACTCGATATTTATTCAAGCTACATATAATTTATGATGATTGAATGAAAGGAGTTTTCTATGAAATTTCAATTAATTATTGTTGGGATTCTATTTCACGAGGTTCTATATATAAGTTTCTATATGCCTTTTTTTATTTCATCATACTAATTTAGTCCTAACAAATTAGCAAGGGAAAAGTTTGTAAGTCTTTTGTTTCACATCTCCATAGTTATGTTTTAAATTTTAAGTTTTATGTTTCAATTTTTTTCCACTTTTATGTACCAATACAATCAAAGTATTGAAACTTTTGTTATGCTATATCATTTTATTATGTATATTCCGGCATGCAGATTCAGGACCACAGTTAAACCATTCATTAGACCTTCTTGTGTCATCTTTTGGTGAGTCCTCTTTTTATCTAGAGGATTGATGCTGATTTGTTAGAATTTTTCAGCTTATTAGATAGTTTCATTTTTAGTTGTTAGTTCTAATAAAGGTATCTTCTAGCTATGTCCTAATAACTCTTTCAATTCATGAGTTATAAAAGCTTCATTAGACATTAAACAATTGGATAGTTTGTTGTCTTTCAAAGTTCATATGCAATATTTCAAGTTAAATATATTTTCTTATTTCTAGACATTTATCACCAACTATATTTACAGCTTCCAAATAATGTCAAAGTTGAGCTTACAAATAGTTTGCCACACCAAGGTTCTCTTGGGATCACTCATAGTTTTAGGTGTTATGTCACGTCCAGGGTGTAGAATCAGAGTGCGACATTTTATCTTTGAAGGATCTAAATCAATACCAAGCCTACTGACTACAAATTCCAAGTGCTTTATGGATGAAACTCCAAATACACATTTTGTTAGGCTAAGTTTGAGATTATGCCTACAAAGCCTTTTGAAGAATTTCCTTAGATCTTTGGCATGGTCAGACTACTCTTTTGACTTAATGATCACATTATCCATATAAACTTCAATATCTTTACGTATCATGTCTTGAAATATATTATTCATTGCCCTCGTGTAATTTTCTCAAGCATTCTTTAGCCGAAATGGCATGAATCAATAATAATATATCCCCATGATATGATAAATGATGTCTTTTATACATCTTCTTGGTCCATAATATATTGGTTATACCCCGCGTAACAATCCACAAAATATATAAGCTCATGTAAGGCACGATTATGCAACAAAATATAGATATTGGAAAGTGGAAAGTCATCCTTTGGACCTACTTTAATTAGATCACGATAATCAACATACATTCGTACTTTACCATCTTTCTTTGGGATGGGGACAATGTTTGTAACCAAGTAGGATACTGCACGACTTGAATAACTATAGCTTCACGTTTCTATGTGATTTACTCTTTAATTTTTACACTCGTGCCTATTTTAATCTTTCTTAACTTTTGTTTGACAGGAAGGAATACAAGATCAATTGGCAACTTATTTACTGCAAAATCAGTGCTCAAACTAAGCATATCATCGTAAGACCATGCAAAGATATCCTTGTATTCAAGCAAGGATTTGATTATATCTTTCTTTTGCCTTGGTCGAGCATGTACACTCATCTTAGTCTCCTTAGTATTTTCATGATCTACAAGATTGATTTCCTCAGTTTCATCCATATTGGGGTTTGACTTATTCTTAAACTATTTGAAATCCTTGATTATTTTCATAAATACTTTCTCTTCATGATATTCATCTTCTTTATTTATAATTTAATTATTAGATTGAGTTTTAAGATCTGGCTAAAAATTTCACGTGCATGTCATCCCACTTAAATCAGAATAGAAAGAATTGTGTAATAGAAAATCAAGAAGTACATATTTTATTCAAATAGAACAAAGGGAATATGTATTTCATTAAAGTAAAGATGGATGGATTGAACATAAAAATAATCAAGATAAAAAGCTAAATTACAATCCTAGAATAATTCAAATTATAGAAAAAAAATTGACTACCAAAACTCCTTCTTAGTTGGGAAAGGAGTGGCCTTACAGTTGTTTAGTTGGACATTTAGGCCAATAAACTGCACATCTGCATTATTGGTACCTTCCTCAATTTTAACCATATCAGCTTCGATAAATATGTTTTGGAAAAGGATGATCAACTCTTTATGAAAACTTAACATTAGCTTTGAGGATAGTAATATGGAGGACCCAACAACATTGATTCTGATGAAAGACTCGTTGAGTGGTAGTATTTCCTTGGTAAGTGACCATGAATATTTTTTTTCATCTTAGCCTTCTTTCTATCTTCAAAAAGGGGTTCGTACCCAAACTAAAGTTGCCAAGGCTCTCACGCGAGCATACTAGATGAGCTCTACTTTGTAAAGACATCCCTAAACCTTTTCCTAGTCCAAAGCAAAGCTTTAAGAGTTTATTCACTACCATAATAGATGTAATGGATGTCTTAGAATGATATTCCCTTTAAGGATATGTTGAAGAACAACTATTTATTATCTATCGTGTTCAAAACTGACCATTTGGTTTAACATATATGCAACTTCCCCAACCTTATGAACCCTTGTCGTACCCTATAACATATTATAAGAAGCATCAATCTTCAACACTTATCAATACCAGCTCTATCTCACCAATGATATCCATTTTGCTGCATTAAAACCTTTTACGCATACATTATTAGGTTGGATCCTTTCCAAGCTAATATTTAAATTTTGCAAATCTTATAGAGGAAAAATATTATCACCCGATCATCCATCAATCAATACCCAAGTGATGTAGGAATGCTCTTATTTTATAGTAATATAAAGGCCTCGATTGTGCCCAGTACCTTTCACAGGTAATTTGTCATCTAAGAAAGTGACCGTTTTTACCTGAAGATTCTTCCAATAATTTTCTCTAATTGTTTCACTATAATCTCACTAGGTGTATATTTCTCATTCAAAATCTTTGTTATAGATTTACGATGATCATCTGAGTGTATCAGCAAAGACAATAAAGAAATTGGGGTTGGTGTTTTCCTCAATTGTTCCATAATAGAATATTTTAGAAACTTCATCTTTTTCATGAATTTTTTCGTCTTTTCATTAGTAACTATTTTCTTGACTGGAATTTGGTCTTCCTTACCTTTTTTATCTTTCCATCACTCTTCTAGGGAAGAACATCTCCTAGAATGGGTTAATCCCCTACTATATTTACTTTTTTAATAACCTTCTTTCCCTTATATGTCACCATAGTAAGGTTGTAGTTCCAAGGAACTATCTTAGCATTAATAATAGAGAGTTGTGACACTGGGTTTAATAATAATAGGAGTTATGGGAGCTCCTTTTATAATTAAGAGAGGCTTGGTGGGCTTTTCGAGGATAATTAAATTTGGTTTTATCTGACTTGCCCCAATACTTTTTGAAGTTTCTCTCCCTATAACCATAGGAGTATTTGATGATTTAGGCTTTACTATCACCACATTTGCACCTGTAAGTATCGCCTTTGTGAAATCCATAGCATTTGTTGACTTTTGCATATTAATTTTGATCTTAATAATAGACCTAAAGAAAACTATTGCCACCTCGACTCTAAGTATCAACATAAGCATGTTTGTTTTAGTATAAGTCGAGAGTGGCTTTTGATTAATATTTGTAGCATCAAGACCTTGTACCATAATTTATTATATGTTAATCAGCTCTTGAATTACTTTTTTCAAGTGCCAATATTTTTATCTGTCATTCCCTAGTGCATCAAACAATATGCACAGCTTTAGAAATAATCTAATTTTCTTGGGGGAGGATTAGAGATCCTTCTCTCAATTGGGCTTAGAAAATTTAAGGCCTTCATTTTAAAGACAAGATGGCATATGATTCCAGTGGAAATATCTTTGCCTACATTACCCTTTTTGTACTCTGCTTTAGGCTAAAAATGGGATTTAGAAGATCATTGGTGAACTTTTGGGGGTGAGGATGTTGAAGGGCTGTGGAACACCCTGGGCTTTAGCCCTTGAAAATTTCCTAAGTTTTTAACTTTCTATGGATCATACGACTTACCATATGAGTTGTATAATGAGGGAATGGGTAGGTGACCCATCTTATAGAATTTCTAGTGCTTGGTGGCCCAGTTTCTATTATGGAAATGGTATTAAGTTATGGGTCGTATGGTTAGTGATAGGTCATTGGGTTTATCCCTCACTTAATTTGAAACTTAGTTACTTGGCTTGGTTTAAAGTATGAGTGTCTCACTATGAGCCATAAGGATAGAGTGAGAGTGGTATAGTGGAGTCATACATTGTCCAATATCCAACCTTTTCGATTCTATCTTAGATACGACTTATCGGTGCTAGTCGTATGGTATGGGTACGAGTGGGGCAAAGGGAGTTGTATGGTGGACAATGTGTGGATGTCCAACATTCTATTCTAGGTACGAATGGATGGCACCACTCATATGACATGGGTACGAGTGGAGGGGTCCAACTATACCCACCTGCGGGAAGTTTTACAGTTTAAGTTGGGGGCATTCTGGACATTTCACCTTTTAACTTCTCTGACCTCACAACATAAAACATATTTTGGACTTCATAAACCTACTATTCCCCCAATCAAACACTCTTAAATCTTTCTTAATTCTTTCTTAAGCTCTTGGGTCAAGAGAGGTTAGGATTTTCTTCAAGGCAATCAATCAAGGCTCTAAAATATGGTTTCTCTCCATCTTCCTTGTTGTCTAAGGCATGTCAATCCTCCCTCATTTTTAGTTCAACAAAAGGTATGTTTTATGAATGATTTTCATGGCATAATGGTGGTATGGTTTTTGGTTTTGAATTATATGTTGGGGGGTTTTTGTTATTAACGGTTGTTTTATGTTTTCAAATGGTTTTACTTATAGTTTTTATGTTATAATGGTGGTTTGAACATGTGGTTGCACGGGAATGGTCAATTGTCATTTGGTTTTGGTTTTGGAAACTATATGCCCTCAACATGTTTTTTAAAATACCTATGAGAATGCTTTTACTACATAGTTTGACTTTCATTAAAAACTTTGCATGGTATAATATAGGATGGAACCTAAATTGGTTAAATGGTTTTAATGTCTAAATGGTAAGGTCCTGGTACTTGATTTAAGATCTTGTGGGGCACACAAAAATCCCCCAAAGTGAATCTAATAATGGAACCTATGGGGTACATGGGAATCCTCTAAGAGATTGGCTAAGGAAATTTCTTTCAAGCTATAGTTGGTATGACGATACCACTTTTTATAGCCTTGGTTAATAATATATTGGATTGGTGATTTGTTTGTGTGCCAATGGTTTTAACTGGACAATAATGGCGGGTTATGATAGCTAACCGTGAAGGAGTAAGATGGACACTGAAAACTAGCATTTTTTGCGTGAGGGTTGGTCATGGTGACTATATACTTGTGGGGTACATGAGAATCCCCAAAGTTATACTTGTATATATGTATCATGGAGGAAGAAGGGTATATGGGAATCCCCAACTCGTATGATATCTCTATTTTATGCGGCTACACGCACTGAGCCCGTTTAGGGTGTAACACTGGATCCATATAGCTCGTGGGTTATTTTAGACAATCAAGCTACACAACCCAGGTTAAGATTGTAAATGCATGCTAAACCTTATTCCCTATCTCGACATAGATTATATATGTATATGTATGGTTGTGCTTGCATATGGTTATTTACTTTGTTTTAAATGTTGGCATTACTAATCCTTATCCTGAGTACATGCTAGCATTCACTCACTAACCTATATTTGGGTGTTGTATCCCTACGCAAAGCAGGAATCTATCATACTACTCTTTCTGGTTAGTAATTAGATTTGGGGTCAGCTTGTGTTTGATTGAAATTGTGAGCTTTCATACTCTGAAAGGCTCCATTTCATATTTTGGATTTCTCTACATACTTTTTTATGTCATAGACTTTGATTTTCGCTATGGTCGGGGGCATGTCCATACCGGGTATTATTTTATTTTCATATAGAGGCTTTGTGGGACTACTTTGGGTTGGTATGGATGGTGTCGGTATTGGTATCATCCTTGCATTAGTATTGGTATTGGGATGACACCTTTTGAATATATTTGATTTGTGATTGTTCTATTAGGTTATGTTATATATATTTGAAATTTTATCAAATAAAAGATGTAGGAAGGTTATGTATGGGGTATCAAGGTGGTCTCCAACCCTGGCTGGGCTTGAGTCACCCGACATGGTTAGGCCCTGGTTTGGGTCGTGTCAGATTGATATCAGAGCCTTAGGTTCAAGGTCACTGTGGACTCTAAAAAGCTATGTTGAGTAGAGTTTCTTTTAAGGATGTGTAGCACGCCACACTCATAAGGGAGAGGCTATAAGGAATTTAGGAATGTTTCTTTTTCTTGTGTTTTGTTTTTAAGCTATGGATCCTAAGACTTGAATTCTTATCTAATTCCCGTTTGTTTGCTTTTTAGATCATGCCTCGATGATTTAAAGTTCACAAAAACTCTTATGTCCTAACTAGGGACAATGTGAATGGAACACACTCTACTCATGTGATCCATACTTGGTCTAGGGGTTTAGTTCTTAATTATTCTAGAATTCCACTGGTTCTCTCTAGTCCTCATCAGGCAGACATGATGAATGTTAAGTTTCGTTAGTTGATTCATATGATTGCTCAATTGGTAGCTTCACAGGCTGAGCGTGGTGTATATGCTATTGCATTTTCTGAGGCCACAATACTTGGCCAGTTCATAAGGTTAAGCCCTTTAATTTTTACTGGTGTTAAGGTGAAGGAGGATTCTTAGGGTTTTTTAGATAAGATGGAAAATATTTTTAGGGTTATGCATGCCATGGATGTGGAAGGAATGGAGTTTTCTGCCTAGCAGTTAAAGGATGTGGCATACCAAAGGTACGAGGAGTGGTGTCGGGCAAGGGATGATGATGATGAGTCATCTATATGGGAGGATTTATCTAATGAATTTTTGGACTGCTTTTTTTCCTAGGAGTTAAGGGAAGCGAAAGCAGAGAAGTTCATTAATCTGAAGCAAGGGAAGATGTCGATCAAGAAATATGCCTTGAAGTTTTATTAGTTGTCCCGATATATTCTAGAAATGGTATTTGATACGATGGTCTGAATGACAAATATTGTTTTGGGACTGTTTCATAAGTTGATCCTTTAAAGTAAGGTCACCTTGTTGATTAAAGACATGGATATCTCTAGGTTGGTTGTTTACTTACAACAAATAGAGGAGGAAAAGAAAAAACTAGCTGAGATAGGGGAAAGGCATGGCAAGAATTTTAAGTTCTCTGAGCATGGCGGTGGCCAACAGCAGGGTAGAAGGGGTGGTGGTAAGTAGCCAAAAAAAATGTGGGGTGATTCTAGATCTTACTTGATGGTTAGTGCTCCCTACCCAAAGCCACAGTGATAGGATATTCCAAGGTGGTGATAACTTTAGGGCAGAGGGTGCCCAATCTTAGGCTAGTAGGGCTCAGGAAACTTCGTCATTTCCTCCTTGTAGATTTTATGGTTGGTTGGACAAGGGTTTTTATGATGAGAGAAGGGACAAGTACTTCAACTGTAGTCAGTCAGTCCATATGCTTAGAAACTGTCCTATTAGTAAGGTTGCCTCTGGGGAAAACAAGGTTTCGGTTGATTTATCTTAAGCTCCAGCACCAAAGGGTGCACCATCTAGTTTTGGCACTGGTCAAAGCTGTCTTTATGATCTAACTACCTGATAGGATCTCAAGGCATAGCCTGATGTCATGATTGGTATGTTGCAACTCTTTTCTTATGATTTGTATTATTTACTTAATTTGAGGTCCACTCTCTCTTATGTAACCCTATTTGTGGCTGTGTATTTTGGTTTTGGTCCTGAGTATGTTTCAGACCCTTTTTTTTATTTCTACCTCGGTAGGTGACTTTGTGATTGTTAAAAGAATCTATAGGACGTGTGTGGTATCCGTTAGTAGTAAAGAGACTTTTGTGGATCTGTTTGAACTAGATATGTGGATTTTAATGTTATTCTAGGGACGGATAGGTTGCACTCGCGCTATGCGTCTCCATACTATCGAACGTTGTAAGATTGTCTTTAAATTTCCTAATGAACCTATTACTGAGTGGGAGAGTGGTTTCCTAGATCCTAAGGGGAGGTTTATATCATATATTAGAGCTCGGAGATTAATCTCCAAGGAGTGTCTCTATCATTTAGTCTGGATTAAAGATTTTAACTCGAAGGGTCTTTCTTTACAATCGATTCTAATTGTGAGTGAATTTCCTAAGGTCTTCCCTGATGACCGTCTTGTTGTTTTTCTTGATAGGGAGATTGAGTTTGGGATTGATCATTTTTTGGACACTCGTCCAATTTCTATTCCACCATATAGAATGGCTCTGGCTAAGTTGAAGGAGCTTAAGGATTAATTAAAGAATCTCTTAGAAAAGGGTTTCATCTATCCTAGTATGTTACCATGGGGCGCGCCGGTGTTATTTGTGTGTAAGAAGGATGGTTCCCTTTGTATGTGTATTGATTATCGGGAGTTGAATAAGGTGACAGTAAAGAATAAGTATCCCATTCCAAGGATAGATGATTTTTTTGATCATTTTCAAGGTGCTAAGTTTTTCTCCAAAATAAAGCTTCGGTTTGGGTATCATCAATTAAAGATTAGGGGGTGGATATCCCTAAGATAACTTTTCATACTCGATATGGTTACTTTGAGTTTTTGGTCATGTATTTTAGGTTGACTAATGCCCTAGCAATATTTATGAATTTGATGAATAGAGTCTTTCGTCAGTTTATAGATTTATTCGTCATTGTGTTCATAGACAATATTCTAGTGTACTCTAAGAGTGAGATGGATCATGCCAATCAACTTCATATTGTGTTGCAGACTCTGAAAGAACAATAGTTGTGTGCTAAGTTTTTGAAATGTGAATTTTGGTTAAATGCTGTCACTTTTTTGGGTAATATTATTTCTGGTGAAGGGATCATGGTAGATTCGCAGAAGGTTGCGGTGGTTAAGAAGTGGCTTAGACCCATGACTCCAATTGATATTTTGAGCTGCTTGAGTTTAGCTGGTTACTATAGGAGGTTCATGGAGAGTTTTTTTTCTATAGCTGCCCCATTGACTTAGTTGACTCAAAAGAAGGTAAAGTTCATATGGTTTGATGTTTGTGAGGGTATTTTTGAGAAGTTAAAGGATAAGCAAACATATGCTCCAGTTTTGACTTTGCCTAAAGGCACTGATGGGTTTGTGGTCTATTATGATGCATCTTATATGAGGCTTTGTTGTGTTCTGATGTAGCATGGTAAGGTGATATCTTATGCCTCTATACAGTTGAAGGTTCATGAGAGGAATTATCCAACTCATGATTTGGAATTGTTAGCTGTGATATTCGCGTTGAAAATCTGGCATCACTATTTATATAAGGTGCATGTAGATATCTTCTCGGATCATAAGAGCCTGTTGTATGCGTTAACTTAAAAAAATGCTTAACCTCAGGCAAAGGACATGGCTTGACCTTCTCAAGGATTATGACATGAGTCTTCACTACCACCAAGGTAAAGCTAATATGGTTGCTGATTCTCTTAGCAGGTTATCTATTGGGGAGTATACCTCATATGGATAAGGAAAAGGAGGGAGTTGGTGAAGGATATTCACCGTTTAGCTAACCTTTGAGTTTGCCTCTTAGACTCTGAGGATGGTGGTGTATTTGTTAGAAGGTGTCACTATCGCATCTTAGTGCTGAGATTAAGGAGAAAAAAATGTTAGATCCTATCTTGTTGAGGATCAAGGGTGATGTAGGTGGGCAAAAGGTGATGGCCTTTGAGATTAGTGGTGATGGTACCTTGTGGTACCAAGGAAGATTATATGTTCCCGATGTCGATGGTTTGCAAGAAATAAAGGATATTGGATGAGACGCTTGATTCATATTTGTTATACATCCTGGTTCGATGAAAATGTATCATGACCTTAAGGAGATATATTTGTGGAATGGTATAAAGAGGGACGCGACAGATTTCTTTAACAAGCGTATGATTTTTCAATAAGTGAAAGTTGAGAACATGAGGCTCAGAGGATTCTATCAAGAAATTGAATTTCCAGAATATAAATGTGAAGTGATCAATTTGGATTTCGTTACCAGGCTTCCTCCATCTTAAAATAATTTAATTCGGTTTGGGTCATCATGGATAGGATGACAAAGTTTGCTCACTTCTTGCCAGTGAGGACTAAATTTTCATTTGAGTATTATGCGAGGTTGTACCTCCAAGAGATTGTAAAGTTGCATGAGGTACCTACTTCTATCATCTCTAATCATGGTACATTGTTCTCATCTCACTTTTAGCGGTTATTTCAAAAAGGGATAGGGACTAAGGTTAGTCTAAGTATTGCTTCCACCCATAGATGGATAGGCAAGCAGAGTGAACTATTCAGACATTAGAGGATATACTTCATATGTATGTGATTCACTATGGTGGTAGTTGAGTTGAGAATCTACTCTTGTAGAGTTTGGTTACAATAATAGCTTCTACTCTAGCATTGGGATGGCTCCATTTGAAGCATTATATGGTAGGAGATATAGACATCCTATTGGGTGGTTCAAGCTTGGTGAGGATGATATGTTTGTCCCAAATTTGGTTCACCAAGCCATGAAAAAGGTAAAGGTGATTTGGGATAGGCTTAAGGCCGCCCAAAGTCGCCAAAAGTCCTATGTGGATGTTAGAGTTTGAGGTTAGGGATGCGGTTTGGTAAGAAGGGGAAGCTCAGTCCCTGGTATGTTGGTTTGTACTTAGTTTTGAGAAGTGTTGGTAATGTCGCGTATGAGTTAGAGTTGCCTTCTAGTTTGAGCTCTATTCATTCGGTATTACATGTTTCTATGTTGAGGACGTCTATGACTGATCCATCTCAAATCATGAATATCAAAGATATTGGTATTTCAGATTCCTTCTCTTATGAGGAGCTCCCGGCTGAGATCTTGGATTGTCAAGTTCGTTATTTTCAGACCAAGGATATTTCTTTAGTTAATGTTCTATGGAGGAATCACGAGGTTAAAAGGGCTACTTAGGAAGCGGAAAAGGACATAAAGTCCAAGTATCCCTTCCTATTTTCTGCTTTGGAAATTTGTGCCGAAGGTATGTGTTCTTCATCATACTTTTGCTTTTAAACATTGTTAAAGAAAAGATTGACTTCCTTGCATATTTGTTTTCTAACTTAGTTAAAGGTTAGAGTTGAGGTGTTGGTGTGTAAATCATTCTTGTACTGTCTTGTTCCATCAATCGAGGATGATTGATCCAAGTGGGGGAGAATTGAAACACCCTAAGTTTTGGTCCTTTGAAATTTTCTAAGTTTTTAGGCTTCTGTGGATCATAAAACTCACCATATGAGTCGTATGGTGAGGGTACGAGTCAGGTGACCCATCTCATAGGATTCTAGTGCTTGGTGGTCGAGTTTTTGTTATGGTTACAGTTTGGTGGAACGGGTATAGTTGGTGACGAATCATTGGGTTGATCCTTCACTTAATCTGAATTTTAGTGGCTTGACTTGCTTTGAGTAAGAGTGGCTCACTATGAATCGTAAAGATAGGGTACGAGTGGTATAGTGGAGTCTTACATTGTCCAGTGTCTAACCCCTTTAATTCTGTGTTGGATATGACTTATGGGTACTAGTTGTATGGTATGGGTACGAGTAGGGCAAGGGGATTCGTATGGTGGATAGTGTGTGGATGTCCAACCTTCTATTCTGGGTACAACTAGATGGTACACTCATATGATGTGGTTACGAGTGGAGGGGTCCAACCGTACCCACCTGCGGGAATTTTTACAGTTTAAGTTGGGGGCATTCTGGACATTTTCCCTCTTAACTTCTCTTGACCCCACGACTTAAAATACTCTCTGGACTTTATTAACCTACTATTCCTCCAATCAAATACTCTTAAATCACTCTCAAGCTCTTAGGTCAAGAGAGGCTAGGGTTTTCTTAAAAGAAATCAATCAAGGCTCTAAAGGGTGGTTTCTCTTCGTCTTCCTCGTTGTCTAAGGCATGTTACTCCTCCCTCATTGTTATTTCAACAAAAGGCATGTTTTATGAATGGTTTCACGGCACAATGGTGCTATGGTTAGGGATTTGACATATATGTTTGGGGAGTTTTAGTTATTAATGGTTGTTTTATGTTTTTCCATGTTTTTACTTATGGTTTTTACAGTATAATGGTGGTTTGAACATTTGGTTGCACGGAAATGGTCAATTGACACTTGGTTTTGATTTTGGAAACTATATGCCCTCAATATATTTGTTAAAATGCCTATGAGAATGCTTTTACTACATAGTTGGATTTTCATTGAAAACTTTGCATGGTATAATATGGTAATGGAACCTAAATTGGTTAAATGGTTTTAATGGCTATATGTTAAGGACTTTGTGGCCATGACTTGATTTAATACCTTGTAGGGTACACAAGAATCTCTAAAGTGAATCTAATAATGGAACCTACGGGGTACATGAGAATCTCCTAAGTGATTGGCTAAGGACATTGCTTGCAAGCTATAGTCGGTATGACGCTACTACTTCTTATATCCTTGGTTAATAATATATGGAATTGGTGTTTTGTTGTGTGCTAATGGTTTTAATTGGGTAATAATGGTGGGTTTTGATAGCTAACCGTGAAGGTTTGAGTCTTGTGGATGAATACTGGAAACTCATATTTGCCGACATGAGGGTTGGTCATGGTGACCATATACTTGTGGGGTACACAGAAATTGACAGCGCCCAAGCGCACACGTAAGTGTACGTGGTCTTATCAAGTAGTAAAGTGGCTTCAAGAAAGTCCAAGTATCGATCTCTCAGGTACTCGCATTCGTCGACTATCCAATTCTAGTTTAACAATTGAGAAAAAGTAATCAAAAGAGAGTTTGTAATTTTGTAAATTAAAAATAAATTAAAATAAATAATACGTACAAATATAAGTCTTGGGACAACCAATGGATTGAAGCCTAGGGTTAAAGCACTTCAAACAATCATACTATGTTATTGAATTTCCTTCGTTAACTTACTTATCGTGGTTGTTGATTTGTAGGATTAATTAAATGATCATGGTTTCCCAACCTCTAATTTTTTAACTAATATGGACCTTAGAACTACATCGTTGAGTGGGGATATAACAATCCAATTAAGTGAATTAAAGCTATCATCTTATGTTTGAATCAAGTAAGGCATCTAAGTGCATCTCTGTCCTAGACGCTTAGTTCAATTCTTTATTTTATAAAAGAATAAAAACTCAAACTTTGTTTATTCCCATGTTCTATCTCCCTATTCTCGCTCCCGAGATCAAAAGGTTGACAATATATGTATTTCATGGGTGATCAATCCATAAAATAATTAAAACAATAGCAAACAAACAACCAAATATGATAAGCAAATTTAACGAAATTAATCCAAAGCAATAATACTCATATTCTTGGTTTTAATCCCGAAAAAAGAATTTTTAGCAGATAATATTCATAATCATGATCCAATTAATTGAATACATGATATAAAAAATTAAAGACTAAATTAAAGAAATAAAAATCTAATAAATCGTGAAGCAGCCTCCTCCGTTTTTCTCCAAAGACGTGTCCAGGCGTCCAATGTTATGTCGTCATTTTTTTCAATGTTGTCTACGTGTCCTCCTTTTTATATTGTATCAAAGATTTTCTTCCAAAGTTCCAAGTTGACAAGCTGTCCCCACATTAAATTATTGTCCTAATTTTAATATGATTAGGCAAATTGCATGCCATCCACGAAATTCCCTCCAAAGATTTCTTATTAAAATGCGTGCCATGCATTTTGAATTGTAATGGGACAAGTCACTGTGCTGTGCCGGCAGATTTTAACTTTTGGTAGTGCTTACACATCGATGCGATGCATCGTTCAACGCGTTGCTGGATTGGTTGTACCGGAAATATCAATGCAACACGTCGACTTTGCAACGACTCACTGGAATTTACTTTCAAAATTTTGGTTAAGTGTTGAACGTTCTATCCTTTGCTCATGCCTTTTATAGTATATTTTCAATGAATTTTCGGCCTTTTTATCATCAATATGTCACTGTATTTAACACACAAATCCTCCTACAATATCATACATTACATATTAAAGATCAAAACAACACAATATTCTTAACGATGAATCAAAACACAAGTCAAGATAAGGCAAATTCGCAATGATCTTCCACTTATTATTCCGACTCTTGACTTAATCAAATTAAGTTTTGCACATTACAAACAAGTTATTTCACTCATAATTACACATTTAAAACATTTGGAATAAATTAAACATAATATAATCCAACGAAACCAACTAGACACACAACTAGCTCAAGCTAGTAAAACTAGTTTTCCGGGTTGAACTCTAAATGACTCAATTAAGCACAAACTTGTTTGAAAAATACTTTGAACATTATAAATATGCACTTGGACACTTAAATGCTTATTTATATCAATATGAACATGTTAAACACACGAATTGCTCTCAAAACAAGGGGAAATAAGCTAGAATAATGATAGAAATGTGTATAAAACCATCTCAGATCATCACCTCATACTTAAACTCTTCTTCATCCTCGAACAACTCTTTACTCTAAGCATCAAATCTGAGGTGATGCTGCACTTCTATTAAAATTAAGACACTCAAGCTAGTACTACAATAACTACACGAAATGCAAGTTTCTACACAAAGCACGTTATTTACACAATTGATAGCTCATGAAAACTACTCTGAAACATCCTAACCATAAAAATTGACTCACCTAGTTGGTGAACTCATGCTTATCATTCAATCAAGGAAATCATACAAATCACCCACATTCATCAAACATGTGCCCCTCACAACAAGGGAGTTACCCATGATCACTCACAATAATGCAATTTATAACATAATGGGTACAAGAATCAAATTATGCTCACTCTCACAAAGAACTCACAAGTTACACACAATGAACCATAAGCTTGCCCTTAGTGTAATGCTCCACTAATATCGGAATGATGAACTTAGGATCAATTAGGACTTTTTTGGGTGGTAATGTAGGCTAAGGGACGGGTAGGAACTATTTTGGCCAAGAATAGTGACTAACCTCTCTAAGCGCTTTAATACACTACATTATACATTCAAAATCAATTTCCAACAACCAAATTACACCATTTTTGTCTAACCCATTCTTTTATTTTTCCCTATCTTTTTTAAGCATTTTCACAAACACATGGTGGATGCATAGTTTACTACCACATGAATCAATTTTTTTTCTTTTTCACAATCATGGCAATATTTCTAGCATAAATTATATCTCAATTATCCACCACAAATCAATTACCATCACTAATAACTATTACATTGGGGTATCAAATTCACATTTTTCTTTTTATTTCTCAAACTCCTTAATTTATTTTTCATTAAAGCACTTAGAAGCTTTTTGGATCAATTTATGGTTTATCAAAGAAGGGATTAGGCTATATATGAGGCTACCAAAGAAAGAGCTAAAGGCTCAATAGGGGTTAGCTAGGATAATGCACAAAAGGTTGGACAAATAGAAAGTATAAAACAAGGCTATCAAAGAGATGCCTAAATCATCTCCTAAACCCACACTCTTTATTTTGCTTTACACATACACTAGGAAAGTTCTAGACATCATATATAATAAGGAATATACAAAATCTCACACGCACAATGGCACATGCTCAACTCAATATGATCATTATAGACTCTCAACCAAACAATATCATGAATTTCAATTTAAGCCACAAGTACAAGAGTCAAAAACTTGAGCCTACGAGTCTCAAAAGTAGCAATTCACTCATTCAACATGCTTTTACCAAACAAGACACTTGAGCCATGTAATAAAAAATAGAACCAACAAGAATATCTTACACAATAAATAAATAAATAAATAAATAGAGCCAAAATTTGAGAAATTTCTCACCCCATACTTAAAAATCTACTTTGTCCCCAAAGTAAATTTAAAAGTAAGAGATAAATACTTCCTGAGGCCTCTAGGCCTGGCTAATAGCATCTTTACACATATAGAAAATTCGTGGGACTCCACACTCATTCTTTTCCATGCTTTAATCTCAAGTTTATGGTACTCAGACTTTCAATTAACCTGTGACTTAACCAAAAATAAAAACTACGTGAAATAAAAACTAAAAAAGCTGAAAAGAAAACATACCTTAACTTGGGTTGCCTCCCAAGCAGCGCCTAATTTAGTATCGCGACATGACCCAATCAACTTTTTCCTCCACTTTGAGGATATAAATTTCATCCCCAACTTAGCATCCACCTGTTTGCCTCGCTCATAGGGTGGTGGTATAAAAATTAAGGAACCGAGTAATGGAATGTGCATGGTAAACTACTCAACCTTAAATTGAGGTGTGTTTTTATGTTACTTATCCGGTGTAAAATTAAGAATATAGGATTCTTGTTCCTCATCTTCACACTCTTCTACTATTTCAAATGATTCCACAGACAAGATATCATCTAAACATAATGTAGAAAAGTGCTCTGAGTGAGACCCAACCAATCCTACTTTAAGATTTACATTATCTTCAACGCCCTTACTTTTATTCACCTTCTCAATTTTAGTCTCAATAGAAACATGACAATCGAGTGAAAGCGATTCTTGTGTTTGCTCCACAAATCAGCTAATACCCTCCACATATTTTTATTTGCTTAGCATTTATAGATATGGTGGTGGTGGTATCTCCTCAACCTGTTCAACAACTTTAGTTTTTGAGTACTCAGACTTCCTCGAATTATCCACAACTTTATCTATAACTGGTTGGGGAGTCAACTTTGCATCAACCTCCAACATATTATCCAATTACTCTGCAGTCTCTCGATAGTGCTTTATGTGTACCAAGAACTATACTTGAGACGCTAAAAGTTGTTTCAGCATCTCTTCCAAGTTTCTAGTTTGAGTTGTGGCCTACATGTTTCGTTATTGCTGCTGAAACTGTTGTTAGTTGTTCCATGATTGAATTTGTGACTAATTCTACCCCATTTGATTGTAGTATTTTATATAATTTTGCATTTTAGCATAGCCCACAAACAATTCTAAATCAGGATTGCCAGTAGACATAGCTGCAGTATGACCACTTTGACCACAAATCAAACACCAAGTTACAGTCTACTCCACAGATAGAATAGCATCCGCATCATATTGTGAAGGTCTCATCCACATACTTCCATCAAAATCAAGACAATAAACCACTTGATATAGACCCCCACAAAAATAACAAGAACCGTCATCACTCGAAAACCATCTATCCCAGGCTGACATATGAAGAAGTGTGATAAAAAGAGAAATAAAATAAAATAAAAACAAACTAAAAAACTATTTGCAACTCAATATAGGAAAACTAAAAATAAGATAGTTGCCTAGTTACAAGTCCCCAGCAATGGCATAAAAAACTTGACAGCGCCCAAGCACACAAGCAAGTGTACATGGTCTTATCAAGTAGTAAAGTGGCTTCAAGAAAGCCCAAGTATCGATCTCTCAGGGACTTTCATTCGCCGACTATCCAACTCTAGTTTAACAATTGATAAAAAGTAAACAAAAAGAGAGTTTATAATTTTGTAAATTAAAAATAAAATAATATAAATAATGCGTAAAAATATAAGTCTTGGGACAATCAATGGATTAAAGCCCAGGGTTAAAGCACTTCGAACAATCATACTATGTTATTGAATTTCCTTCGTGAACTTGCTTATTGTGGCTGTTGATTCGTACGGGTTAATTGCATGATCATGGTTTCCCAACCTATAATCTTTTACCTAATATGGATCTTACAACTACATCGTTGAGTGGGGATGTAATAATCTAATTAAGTGAATTAAAGCTATCATCCTACATTTGAATCAAGTAAGGCATCTAAGTACATTCCTGTCCTAAATGTTAAGTTCAATTCTTTATTTTATAAAAGAATAAAAACTCAAACTTTATTTATTTCCATATTCTATTTTCATATTTCCTCTCCCGAGATCAAAAGGTTGGCAATATATGTATTTTATGGGTGATCAATCCATAAAATAATTAAAACAAGAACAGACAAATAACCAAACATGATAAGCAAATCCAACAAAATTAATCCAAAGCAATAATACTCATATTCTTAGCTTTAACCTCAGAAAGAGAATTTTTAGCCAACAATATTCATAATCATGATCCAATTAATTAAATACATCATATGAAAAATTAAAGATTAAATTACAGAAATAAAAACCTAATAAATCATGTAGCAGCCTCCTCCGTTTTTCTCCTAAGACGTGTCCAGACGTCCAATTTTGTGTCTTCATTTTTTTTCAATGTTGTTTACGTGTCCTCCTTTTTATATTGTATCCTCCAAACTTCCAAGTTAACCAGCTGTCCCCACAATAAATTATTTTTCTAATTTTAATATGATTAGGCAAATTGCACGCCATCCACGAAATTCCCTCCAAAGATTTCCACCAATTATTAAAATGCGTGCCATGCATTTTGAATTATAATGGGACAAGTCACTGTGTTGTGTCGGCAGCTTTTAACTTTTGGCAGTACTTAAACATCGACGTGATGCATCATTGAACGCGTCGCTGGATTGGTTGGACTGGAAATTCCAAAATTTTGGTTAAGTGTTGAATGTCCTATTCATTGTTAATGTCTTTTGTAGTGTATTTTAAATGAATTTTTGGCCTTTTTATCATCAATATATCACCTCATTTAACTCACAAAGCCTTTTATAATATCATATACCACATATTAAAGATCAAAACAACATAATATTCTCAACGATGAATCAAAACATGAGCAAAGATAAGGCAATTCGCAATGATCTTCCACTTATTATTCCGACTCTTGACTTAATTAAATTAAGTTTTGTACATTACTAACAAGTTATTTCACTCATAATTATACATTAAAACATTTGTAACAAATTAAACACATTAGACTCCAACGAAACCAACTAGACACACAACTAGCTCAAGCTAGTAAAACTAGTTTTTCAGGTTGAACTCTAAATGACTCAATTAAGCACAAACTTGTTTGAAAAATACTTTGAACATTGTAAATATGCACTTGAACACTTAAATGTTTATTTATATCAATCTAAACACGTTAAGCACACGAATTACTCTCAAAACAAGGGGAAATAAGCTAGAATAATGATACAAAAGTATATAAAACTACCTCAGATCAGGAATCCCCTAAGTTATTCTTGTATATATGTATCATGTAGGGCAAAGGGTACACGGGAATCCTCGACCCCTATGATATCTCTAATTCTTGCGGCTACACATACTAGGGCCGGTTCAGGGGGTAACATTGGACCAATATAGGCCGTGGGTAGTTTTAGGACATTCAAACTACACAACCTAGGTTAAGATTTTAAATGCATGCCAAACCTTAATCTCTTTCCCGCCATAGATTATATATGCATATGTATGTTTGTGCTTGCATATGGTTATTACTTGGTTTCAAATGTTGGCTTTATTTTATCCTTATCTTGCCATTGGTATTGGCATTGGGCTGACACCCTTTGACTATATTTGATTTGTGATTGTTCCATTTTATTATGTTATATATATTCAAAAAAAAAAATTAAATAAAAGGTATAGGGAGATTATGTTTTGGGTATAGGGGTGGTCTTCGACCCTAGTTGGGCTTGAGGTAACCAACACGACTAGTCCCTGATTTGAATCGTGTCAGACTAATGCATGCCATTGTGGGTAAGAAGGAGCTCAAGCTTATGGCTATGCATTATCAATAGGACACTGATGGGTTAGAATGGAATATATTGGATTTTAGGAAGGAACATAGATGGTTATATAGGTCTTGGATATAGATTTGGGATTAAGATTACGCATATAGGTGATGTGGACCTATCATACTTTTGTCACAGTCCTAACACAATAGTAGCCACATCCTCTCTTTTTTCTCTCCTTCCAAACTTCCTGAGCCATTTTGAATTTCCTGCGTTGTTACTTTTAAAGCAGCTTGACTTATGATTTTTCCAGACTTAGTTCCATTTTCTACCATTTTCCAACTTTAATGTCCTCGGCAAACATATTTCCAATAGTGGAAAGCAAATAATGAAAGAAGATAGGTTCCTATGCCTAGAGAAAAATAGCAATCATCTTAGACTCCTTTATTGATGGCTTAACTCTAGTAGCTTGATCTTTTCATCTGTCATCATATTCTCAAAAACTTTCAGTGTTTTTTTTGTATATTATTAAGTGTGGTACGCTCTGGAACTATGTGATACGCCCAAATTACACCTATTTTCTGAGAAAGTAAGCGGTCGTCGTCAAATACATAACCCAACTAGGTTGGACTTGAATCCCACAGGGAATATAGTGTTAATCAAGTCTATTTGTGATTCAATCAACTAATAGCTAATAGCTTCCTATAAATGAGGGTTTTTAGAGTTCATAAAAATGTTTTCGTCCACTTTATTTTAACAATCCAAAGTCAATGCTTCAATATTATATTTCAAATTAATGATGAAGTAAAACTAGAGTTATGTTCACTATGAATATTGCTACATGTGCACAATAGTTGCAACAAAAGATTCTCATAACATGTGGAGAACTACAGATTTATCACTATCTATGATTGATCTAAATGTCTTTTGACCTATTTAGATGCTCGATTACCTCATTCTCTCAAACTTAGGAAATCCTTATGTTTAAACTGATTTCATCTCAAGTTGATTAATCTTGTTAAAGCATTAATCATTAGATCGAAATTTAACATTTCCAAATCACCGTTGATAATCCTCTTCCTTTAATTGATTTCTTAGTTCAAGCAAACCAATGTTAGGTTTAGTCTATTGTTTGCAACCAACAAAAAAAATCATAACAGAAGAACTATCAAGAAGTTCCCACAGTCATTTAAATCTTAGACAACTATATAATTCATAAAATCATAGATCCCACAACTCTGGTTATGGGATTTAGTTCCTCATTGGATAAAAAGAAATAGCATTCATTAGATCCATAATTCAAAAGAGGTTAACTTACAAAAGATAGAAATTAAAGATTGTTCTTCCTTCAAATTGCATAAGAATCCCAATAAACCACAATAATAATTCAAAGATAATTCGAAAAGCAACTTTCGAGAACCAAAATATAAAAACTGTTCTTGCCACTGAGTTCAAGATGCCATGAAAACCTAAGAATCTTTCTGTTTATACTCCTAATCTTCAGATTTTGAAATTCAAATTCCATATTGTTCACATCATAGCTGACGACCCACTCTGACAGCTCATCAGATGGTGACGACTTATCAGACTAAGTCGTCAACCACTCTTCTAAATCTTTGTTTGCTGCCTATATATGATGATATTAGGTGACGACTTATCAGCTAATTAATGACTCATCAAACAAGTCATCAATTATCTCTTCCCATCTATTGTAAACTACATACAGGTGATTACTTCTTCTGACGACCCATCAATAAGTTGATGACTTATCAGATAAGTTGCCAACTTCATTTTTTTAGCCTTTACATTCTGTCTATAGCTGATGGCTTTCCTTGATAACTTATCAGATGGTTGACAACTTATCAGACAAGTCATTAACTGAAATCTTCAAAAACTTATTTCTTCATCTACTTTACAAAAAATCATCCTTCTTGACATAGTTATCAAAGGTTTTTATGCATCTCAAATTTCTTGCAAAATCACATGAAATATAATAAAAAACAACAATAGTTACTTAATAACTTACAATTATTTCAATTTAAAAGCCTTAAATATGCTAACACAAAGTTGGCACATCAACACCCTCAACTTAAAACACATGCTTGTCCTCAAGCAACTGGCACAGTGTTATACATACAATAAATAGCATCAATGTGAAAAGTAGCAATTGTTTCCCTCATTTTGTGCCCATTTAGAAAGCATGTGATCTTTTGCCAAGCAACACAAAGATTCCATGCCATCTTCAAAGTTCAAACAAAAAACCCCTACTTAAACCTAGAGTATCCAATCAAATGGTTAGCAAGTTCGACAACAATTCACATGCCCTTACACAGAAGAAAAAAGTTCCCGACTTTACATATTTCTCTATACTTATAGGAGCCATGCATTACCACTCCACTCTTAGAACGAAGGATCAAATTGTGCATCTACAATTCCATAAGTTTGAATTTACCGTTTCGCTTAGTTCATCTAATAGTCATACTAAAATCACTAAGGGGCTTTCTCGGCTTGAAACGAGGTTTAAGTGTTGGGATGGTCTATATAGGATTAGTGACTAAGCCTCTCTTGGATCACTTTTGCACTGGACTACACTCACTTATATTTTCACATTCAACCCCCATTAACTTTTCCTATTATTTTTACCAATCCCACTTAGCAACATTTATTCAATATATATATACATATGTATATAAAACTATTTTTTTATTTTTTTACAAATTTCATCCCAATTTTCACATCTTTAGCTCCTCATTATCCCTTACCCTCAACTTAGGTGATTTTCCTGAGTTGATGTGTAATATGTCCAAAGAGAGAACTGGCTAAAATAAGGCTTATGTAACACCCCATAAATTTTTTCGAACACTTATCGCGATTATATGGAGTCCTAAAGGCTTGCGTATGGGTTAAATTAAGTTTATGGTGTTCGAAAATATCCCGCCAATAGTTGTATGTGTAGGTATTGGAATAAGATTTCCAATGATATAAAGTTTGCCCAAAACAGAGGAGTATTTCATATAAGCGAGCACATTCGAAATTTCAAAATGGTGGCCGGGAAGCCTGTGAACAGTAAATCTGCAGGAAAATTACTGCAGCTAGGCAATTATTTTTTTGGATCAACTTTAGACAATCATAATTCCTTGTACAAAAAGAACTGTGTGAGCTGCTATATATAGACGAAAATCTCCGAGAGTCTTCTTTCAGATGAAATTGGTTTCATCTAAATCCAATGTCTAAGTAAGGATATATACCCGTTTTACTACAGCCTAAAAAAAAACCAGAATTGTGGGACAGATTTTTGGGTCAACTTTAAACGACCATAACTCCTTTTACAGGAAGAAATGGGTGGTATACTTTATATGAAAATGAAATACCTTTGAATTATCTTTCCAATGCAATTGGTTTCACCCGAATTCGATACCGGAGCAAAGAGTTATGATCGATTTACTTCAGCCTGTCAAAACTGTCCACTGGGGACAGATTCAGATTTATTTAAATTTTTAGGGCAAAATGGTCATTTTCTATTACCTCTTGGACGAAAATGGGTCTTTATAAACCTACACTTAGCCTCATATATATCATATACCATCCAATTATTAACAGAAGGTGAAACCCTAGCCTAATTTTAACTTCAAATATTTTGTGATTCAACCGTAGAAAATTCGAATTGGTTCTGTAGTTGTGTTCACCATCTCGAAAGCTTCGAGAAGCACCCCATGGTTATGTAAGGAGGATTCTAAATAAAAGAGTTCATTGTTAAGGTATGAATATTGTTTATTCTTGATTCTTATCCATGAATAAGTATTGATAAAGGATTATGAGTATTGTCTTGATGTTGGAAGATAACTAGAAACATAGTTATGAATTGTTTTGTATAAATTGTTAGTAGTAAATTATGGAAGTTGTTGTATTGGATTATGGAGGATGAATTGTGGTGATATATCATTATATTAGTGGTTATGTATGCCTAATGATCATGTTGGTATTGGATGGTGATTAAGAAGGGAAATAAAGGCTAAGAGTGATGTTGAGGGATATTTCATGAAAATGCATGATATGTGAATGTAATTAGAGTATAAGAGGATGTATGTAGCACTCTTATTGATGAGTTAAAGGATTACTTCCTAGACATTATTTGGTGAAGTTAATACCTAAATGGTAAGGTTTGGGTGCTAATACTAGTTGCCACAAATGACTTATTGTAGATAAGTGTTCGAAGAGTACGGGAAGTCAAGTTGGACTTGTATTGAAGTGGTTATATCAAGGTATGTAAGACATACTCTATCTAATCTTTGGCATGAATAATGACCCATGGCACTCTCAAGTAAGCTTCCAACATTGTCCTACAACACATGACACATAATAACATCATATGATCTTCAACACTACCAATTGAACTTGTTTTCACTTTTAAGATGTCCGGCTAGTCAAAAAAATGTCCATATACCATTGTTGACTCCGAAATGGTTTAATGAGGTATCCATGATTCTCTAATTTATTTTCATGATATTGATTACCTATTTACATGTTTTCCTATTGAGGTATCATGGTTTCAAGTTTCATAAGGTGTGACCACAAAGTAACCAATCTCAAAGATTAATTGAATTAAGAAATGGAATGTCTGTATTTTAAATTGATGATATGATGTATTGTATTAGTACCACTGATCAGTTGGCCATTGTATTATAAAGTTTATGTATATATGCTATTCCAGGGGTGGTCCCTGATGTATTGTATTAGTACCACTGATCAGTTGGCCATTGTATGACATATGTTATGTATTGATAAGAATTACGGGAAGTAATGATATAAAAGCAATGTGCAGGTATCCCATCAGCTCTTTTAAGTGTGGTCTACTCATACTGTTTATTCACTGGTATCTGGGTCTCGTTGATCTTTTGTATCTCATCTTGATACTCACTGCCTTACATACTCAGTACATATTTCCGTACTGACGTCCCTCACGGGGGACCCGTATTCATGCCTGCAGGAACAGGTACTTCAGGTCGTACACCTCCGCAGTAAGAGCCAGGACATTCTGTTTTTAGTGGTGAGCTCCAGTTGTTTCGGGGCATCCCAAGTCGTATCTATATGTATTTTTGGTATTTGTATAAAAGTCTTTTGTGGGTGGGAGTTTGTCCCGACGCTAACTCACTTGTGTATCTGTGTAGAGGATTTTGTAGACATATTGTACAGCCATAGGAGTGTTTGGTTGATAGACGTGATGGCTCTGACGGCCAATTATTGTTTATATATATATTTATGCGTGTCTGCTGGGCTGATACAGGTACTGTTTTCTTCTATTTACAATGAAGTGCTGCCCAAATTTCTAATTTTCATAAGTAATGTAGATGTGAAAGTATAGGTTATGAACGGGTTCTCCCGGGCCTCCTCGGCTACGGGTGCCAGTTTGCTCCATTGGGATTTAGGGTATGACAGAACTGGTATCAGAGAGGCTCATCCTAGTAAGTCTACAAAGCCGTGTCTACGTAGAATCTCGTTTATCGGTGTGTTGTGCACCATATCTATAAACAGGAGGCTATTGGACATTTAGGGATTGTTTCCACTCTCCATTTCTTAGATCGTGCAATAGAGCCCATATTAGAGATAAAGTCATAATCGATCGCTTAATCCAATTGCTTTTTTTATTATAGTAACGATGCCGGTTACAAGGAGAAATAATAAGTGGAAGCGAGTGGATGTAGTGGCCAGAGAAGGTACTAGTAAGTCACCACCGGCACAAGCTGAACAAAGTGAGTCTCAAGCTGAGCATATATCAGGGGCTTCTTCTCCTCTGGAAGGGCCATCTATTAATGTTGTTGATCGAGATTTGAGGGATGCAGTACAACTTCTGACGCGTATAGTTACCGGTCAAGTTCAAGGGCAAGCTATTCCTACCACGGGTTCTAGTGGTACGGATAGAGCAGCTAGCCTTCGGCACAGGATTTTCTAAAATTGGATCCTCCTACTTTTACTGGATCAGATATTAACGAAGACCCACAGGACTTTGTCGATCAAACCCAAAGGGCTCAAGATGTTATGCACATATCCGGTAAAGAGATGGTTGAGCTAGCAGCATATAGACTGAAAGGAGAGGCTATATTGTGGTACGAGGATTGGAAACGATCTAGGGGTATTGATGCACCTCCAACTACGTGGGGAGAGTTCAAAGATGCATTTATTGATCATTATCTTCTATTTGAGACTCGTCAGGCCCGTGCAGATCAATTCTTAAATCTTCGTCAGGGTAATATGAGTGTAAGGGAGTATAGTCTTCGATTTAACTCCTTGTCTCGATATGCTTCTAATGTGGTAGCTACTATGGATGACAGAGTTCATCACTATATGGATAGATTGAAACCATACTTGGTTAGAGATTGTACCATTGCTGCTTTGAACAAGGACATGGATATAGCGAGGATACAAGCTTTCACTCAGAAGATGGAAGATCAAAGGCAAAGAAGAAGAACCCAGGAATCAGAAAAAGGATATTCTAAGCGGGCCAGAGCTATAGGGCAGTTTATGGCATCTCAGGGAGGTTTTAGGCCTTCATTCTCTCATAGATTGCCTAGCCCGTTATCTTCTTATCCGGCAATTAGTGCTCCACCGCAATTTCAAAGGTTCAGAGGTAATTAGTTCGGGCAAAGCAGTGAAAATCAGAGTTCGCGAACAGTGGGGTATCAAGGGCAAGGGAGTATGAGTCAATTGAGACCTCCACGACACCCGTGCCCCATATGTAGAAGATTTCACTTTGGCAAATGTCGGCTTGGAACGAACAATTGCTTTTGGTGTGGTAGGTCGGGGCATATGGCTAGGGATTGCCCACGCAGGACCACAGGTGGTATAACACGACCTACCGGATTAGCTATTGCATCATCATCGGTGCCTCCTTTGAGTAGGGGTGCACAACCTATGGGTCACGGTAGAGGTGATAGAGGAGCAGCTAGTTCTAGCAGAGCTCAGAACCGTGTGTATGCCCTAGCAGATCGGCAGAATTTAGAGGCTTCTCCAGACGTGGTTACAGGTACGTTGTCCATCTTTGCATTTGATGTGTATGCCTTAATTGATTCTGGTTCTACATTATCGTACGCTACTCCTTTGGTTGCGGGAAGGTTCGGGAGAACACCCGAATTATTAGCCAAGCCATTTGAAGTATCAACGCCAGTGGGGAATCTCTTATAGCTAGGAATATTTATCGAAATTGTGTTATGAATATTTGTGGTCGTGATACGATGGCCAATCTTGTTGAGTTAGAAATGGTAGATTTTGATGTTATTATGGGCATGGATTGGTTAGCGTCTTGTTATGCTACAGTAGATTGCCATTCTAAGAAGGTGTATTTCCATTTCCCAAATGAGGTAGTCCTTGAATGGAAGGGTAATGTTGGCACGCCGAGAGGTAGATTTATTTCTTACTTTAAGGCAAGAAAAATGATTTCCAAGAGGTACATATACCATTTGGTTAGAGTAAGGGATACAGAGGCAGAGCCGCTAACTTTTTAGACCGTTCCGGTTGTGAATGAATTTCCTGATGTATTTCCTGAAGAACTACCAGGTTTACCTCCTGAACGAGAAGTGGAGTTTGGTATTGATATGTTGCCAGACACACAGCCAATCTTAATTCCTCCTTATAGAATGGCACCAGCAGAGTTGCGAGAATTGAAAGAGCAACTGAAAGACTTGCTAGAGAAGGGATTCATCAGGCCTAGTATGTCCCCTTGGGGAGCACCAGTATTGTTTGTGCGTAAGAAAGATGGTTCGCTGAGGATGTGTATTGACTATCGGTAATTGAATAAGGTGACTATCAAGAATAAATACCCTCTCCCCCGAATTGATGATTTATTTGACCAGTTGCAGGGTGCCCAGTGTTTTTCCAAGATTGACTTGAAATCAAGCTATCATCAAGTGAGAGTCAAGGATAAAGATATACCCAAGACAGCTTTCCCAACACGGTATGGTCATTATGAATTCCTGGTTATGTCATTCCGGCTGATAAATGCACCCACAGTTTTTATGGATCTGATGAATAGGCTATTTAAACCGTTTCTAGATGTGTTCGTGATAGTTTTCATAGATGATATTTTGGTCTACTCTAGATCAGAAGAGGACCATGTTAATCACTTGAGGCAGGCGTTGCAGATTCTTCGTGATCGTAAGTTGTATGCAAAGTTTTCTAAATGTGAGTTTTGGCTCAAGTCAGTGGCATTTTTGGGCCATATTGTATCCAGTGAAGGCATAAAAGTTGACACTCAGAAGATTGAGGCTGTGAAGAATTGGCCAAGACCCATGACGCCTACGGAGATTCGTAGTTTCCTCGGGTTGGCAGGTTATTATAGAAGGTTTGTTGAAGGTTTTTCTTCTATTTCTGCACCCTTGACTAAGTTGACACATAAATCCTCCAAGTTTCAATGGAATGATGCCTGTGAAAACAGTTTCCAAGATCTGAAGAGCAAGTTGACTTCCACACCGGTATTGGTACTTCCTGAAGGCACAGAAGGGTATGCAGTGTACTGTGATGCTTTGAGAAGTGTCTTAGTATGAGTATTAATGCAACATGGTAGAGTAATAGCCTATGGCTCTAGACAGTTGCGACCACATGAGAGGAATTATCCCACACATGATCTTGAGCTAGCTGCGGTTGTATTTTCTTTGAAGATATGGCGCCAATACTTATATGGGGTTCATGTTGACATATATACCGATCATAAGAGCCTGCAATATATCTTCAGTCAGAAAGATCTAAACATGAGGCAGCGGAGATGGCTTGAATTGTTGAAAGATTACGATGTTGATATCTTGTACCATCCAGGGAAAGCGAATGTGGTAGCGGATGCACTGAGTCGTAAGTCTAAAATGGCATCTATAGAAAAGCAGGGGATGATTAAGGATCTTCACCAACTAGCTAATTTGGGAGTTCGACTTCTCGAAACTCCAGATGAAGAGGTTATTGTACGTAATGCAGCGGAATCTTCATTGATAGCTGAAGTCAAAGAGAAGCAGTATGCAGATCCAATTTTATTGCAGCTTAAGGAGGATGTGCAGAGTGGCAAGACAAAGGCATTTGAGCTTACGCGAGAAGGAGTGCTTCAGTGTCAGAATCGTTTATGTGTACCTGATGTAGTTGAGCTAAGAAAGAGAATTATGACAGAATCACACTGTTCAAGGTATTCCATCCATCCAGGGTCGACTAAGATGTATCAAGATTTGAAAACAATATATTGGTGGAATGACATGAAGAAGAATATTGCCGAATTTGTAGCTGAATGTCCGAATTGTCAAAGAGTCAAAGTAGAACACCAGAAACCTGGTGGTTACATGCAATGTATAGATCTTCCAGTCTGGAAGTGGGACAAGATCAATATGAATTTCATCACGGGTTTGCCTCGTACATATCGGAAGTTTGATTCCATAGGGGTGATCATTGATAGGCTTACCAAATCTGGGCACTTCTTACCAGTTAAGACAACTTATACAGCGGAAGAGTATGCGAAGTTGTATATTAAGGAGATCGTTCTATTACATGGAGTTCCGATTTCCATTATATCCGATCGAGGAGCCCAATTTACCACGAATTTCTGGAAGTCTTTTCAAAGGAGTTTGGGGACACAAGTAAATCTAAGTACGACTTTTCATCCTCAAACAGACGGACAAGCGGAACGTACCGTCCATACACTTGAAGATATGCTACGAGCATGTGTATTAGATTTCAAAGGCAACTGGGATGATCACCTACCTCTTATCGAGTTTGCCTACAATAATAGCTATCATTCAAGTATCAAAATGGCACCATATGAAGCATTGTATGGAAGAAAGTGTAGATCGCCAATAGGATGGTTTGAAGTAGGTGATGCGGTCTGGTTTGGACCGGATCTTGTTTATCAAGCAATGGAGAAGGTTAAAGTGATCCAACAACGGCTTGAAACAGCTCAAAGTCGACACAAATCTTATGTGGATGTTAGAAGAAGAGGACTTGAGTTTTCTATCGACGATTGGGTATTCTTGAAAGTATCACCAATGAAAGGAGTGATGAGGTTTGGCAAGAAAGGAAAGTTAAGTCCACGATACATAGGTCCGTACAAGATCATTCAAAGATTTGGACAAGTTGCTTATGAGTTAGAGCTACCTCAAGAGATCTCAGCAGCTCATCCCGTATTTCATGTTTCGATGCTTCGTAAGTACATCGGAGATCCATCGCACATCACTACTACGGAAGATGTACAAGTTACAGAAGATCTCACTTTTGAAGAAATGCCTATTGCTATTCTTGATCGCCAAATTAAAAAGATAAGGAATAAAGAGATAGCATCGGTAAAAGTACTTTGGAGGAATCAACAAGTTGAGGAGATCACATGGGAAGCCGAGGAAGTGATGAAGATTAAGTACCCTTACCTATTCAACGATGAGGAGGAAGTTCATGAGACGGAAGAAGAACAATAACAAGTGTTTATTTTTATGCAAATATGTTATGATGATGAATATGTTAATTGTAAGCTTGGACATGTCTTAATTGAGTAACTATGCTAGCATTCGAGGACGAATGTTCTTAAGGGGGGGGAGAATGTAACACCCCGAAAATTTTTTCTTACACTTATCGCGATTATATGGAGTCCTAAAGGCTTGCGTATGGGTTAAATTAAGTTTATGGTGTTTGGAAGTATCCCTTAAATAGTTGTATGTGTAGGTATTGGAATAAGATTTCCAACAATATAAAGTTTTCCCAAAACAGAGGAGTATTTCATATAAGCGAGCACATTCGAAATTTCAAAACGGTGGTCGGGATGCCTGTGAACAGTAAATCTGCAGAAAAATTACTGTAGCTAGGCAATTATTTTTTTGGATCAACTTTAGACGATCATAACTCCTTGTACAAATGAACTGTATGAGCTTCTATATATCGACGAAAATCTCCGAGAGTCTTATTTCCGATGAAATTGGTTTCATCCAAATCCAATGTCTGAGTAAGGATCGATACCCGTTTTACTACAGCCTATAAAAAAAACAGAATTGTGGGACAGATTTTTGGGTCAATTTTAAATGACCATAACTCCTTGTACAGGAAGAACTGAGTGGTATACTATATTTGAAAATGAAATCCCTTTGAATTATCTTTCCAATTCAATTGGTTTCACCCAAATCCGATACCGGAGCAAAGAGTTATGATCGATTTACTTCAGCCTGTCAAAACTGTCCACTGGGGACAGATTCGGATTTATTTAAATTTTTAGGGCAAAATGGTCATTTTCTATTAGCTCTTGGACGAAAATGGGTCTTTATAAACCTACACTTAGCCTCATATATATCATATACCATCCAATTATTAACAGAAGGTGAAACCCTAGCCTAATTTCAACTTCAAATATTTTGTGATTCAACCGTAGAAAATTCAAATTGGTTCCGTAGTTGTGCTCACCATCTCGAAAGCTTCGAGAAGCACCCCATGGTTATGTAAGGAGGATTCTAAATACAAGAGTTCATTGTTAAGGTATGAATATTGTTTATTCTTGATTCTTATCCATGAATAAGTATTGATAAAGGATTATGAGTATTGTCTTGATGTTGGAAGATAACTAGAAACATAGTTATGAATTGTTTTGTATAAATTGTTAGTAGTAAATTATGGAAGTTGTTGTATTGGATTATGGAGGATGAATTCTGGTGATATATCATTATATTAGTGGTTATGTATTCCTAGTGATCATGTTGGTATTGGATGGTGATTAAGAAGGGAAATAAAGGCTAAGAGTGATGTTGAGGGATATTTCATGAAAATGCATGATATGTGAATGTAATAAGAGTATAAGAGGATGTATGTAGCACTCTTATTGATGAGTTAAAGTATTACTTCCTAGACATTATTTGGTGAAGTTAATACCTAAATGGTAAGGTTTGGGTGCTAATACTAGTTGCCACAAATGACTTATTGTAGATAAGTGTTCGAAGAGTACGGGAAGTCAAGTTGGACTTGTATTGAAGTGGTTATATCAAGGTATGTAAGACATACTCTATCTAATCTTTGGCATGAATAATGACCCATGGCACTCTCAAGTAAGCTTCCAACATTTCTCTACGACACATGACACATAACAACATCATATGATCTTCGACACTACCAATTGAACTTGTTTTCACTTTTAAGATGTCCGGCTAGTCAAAAAAATGTCCATATACTATTGTTGACTCCGAAATGGTTTAATGAGGTATCCATGATTCTCTAATTCATTTTCATGATATTGATTACCTATTTACATGTTTTCCTATTGAGGTATCATGGTTTCAAGTTCCATAAGGTGTGACCACAAAGTAACCAATCTCAAAGATTAATTGAATTAAGAAATGGAATGTCTGTATTTTAAATTGATGATATGATGTATTGTATTAGTACCACTGATCAGTTGGCCATTGTATTATAAAGTTTATGTATATATGCTATTCCAGGGGGTGGTCCCTGATGTATTGTATTAGGACCACTGATCAGTTGGCCATTGTATGACATATGTTATGTATTGATAAGGCTTACGGGAAGTAATGATATAAAAGCAATGTGCAGGTATCCCATCAGCTCTTTTAAGTGTGGTCTACTCATACTGTTTATTCACTAGTATCTGGGTTCTGTTGATCTTTTGTATCTCATCTTGATACTCACTGCCTTACATACTCAGTACATATTTCCGTACTGACGTCCCTCACGGGGGACCCGTATTCATGCCTGCAGGAACAGGTACTTCAGGTCGTACACCTCCGCAGTAAGAGCCAGGACATTCTGTTGTTAGTGGTGAGCTCCAGTTGTTTCGGGGCATCCCAAGTCGTATCTATATGTATTTTTGGTATTTGTATAAAAGTCTTTTGTGGGCGGGAGTTTTTCCCGACCCTAACTCAGTTGTGTATCTATGTAGAGGCTTTTGTAGACATTTTGTACAGCCATAGGAGTGTTTGGTTGATAGACGCGATGGCTCTGACGGCCAATTACTGTTTATGTATATATTTATGCGTGTCTGCTGGGCTGATACATGTACTGTTTTCTTCTATTTACAACGAAGTGCTGCCCAAATTTCTAATTTTCATAAGTAATGTAGATGTGAAAGTATAGGTTATGAACGGGTTCTCCCGAGCCTCCTCAGCTACGGGTGCCAGTCCGCTCCAATGGGATTTGGGGTATGACAGCTTAAAGGTTGTCTAGTTGTTGAAACAAATAACGAATTTTATTGGCTCAAAAGGGAATCAAACTAGAATATATTCCTACAGGTTGAGTATTTTCGCCAGATGGTTCACTATTCAACAATGGCCTGTGATCACTTCTCAGCTGACTACTTGAGATTCTAACAGAATTCTTTAGGCAAGTTCTAGATGTATGCACACAATAAGAACATATTCATAACAAAATCTTACTCTCACGTCATGGAATCATGTGAAAATTACCAAGTACTCAATCAACACTCAAGCTCAAGTAGGGAATACCATATTTGCATACTTTCTTAGAAAGAAATGGTTTCCCATGCACTATTTTCATAATTTTTTTAAATCAAACATTTGCTACTCAGTCAATTAGATGTTACTCATCATGCAAACATAACACATAATTACAAACAAGCACAAACAAACAATATTTTAGTCTTATAGATAGCACTTAGGGGTATAGAACACAGACAACATACCCTTGAGATTTTAACTACCCCCACCACCATAAATAAAAACATGCATTGCCATTAATGCATAACTATCAAACTATAATACCAAGGGTAAAGAAATACGTATTGTGCTTTAAGTACTTGTATCACGAACCGCTGACTTTGCTACTATATCATTAGTGGGAACAATCTCATCAATAACATTAGGCTATGTTGATGCATCTACCACAGTGGTTGGTGGAGTGAAAAACTCCTCAATAGTCTCACCAGCAGTCAACAGAGGCCCACTAGCTGAGGCTCCTACATCTCTAGCTCTCAATGCTTCCTTAAGCGGTTCACCCTCCACCTTTGATTATCTTAAAGCTTCTTTCAGGTTCTTCTTATCTATGTTCTTCTTTGCTCTTCTCTCAACTCTTTCTTATATATCACTATCACTTATTTTTCACTTGCCTTTATCCTTATTATTTTTATCCACTAGTTTCCCAGTGTTGTCAAAAAATGGCTCTTCTTCTTCAGACTCTTCAATAATAGGTTCTGAGAATATGACCAGTTGGTGGCTTTGCAAGGCCATAATGTTAGCTCTAGCCTTTTTTAAGGTTGCCTCAAATGTTATAAAATCAGGCACTGATATCTCTTTCAACCTCTCATTCACTTGATGCTCTATTTCATCAATCCATCCATAGAGAGTCAAGAAAGGTTCAATAGCTTTCTTGATTTTCTTGTCAATAGCTGACTCAAACTAATTAGCAAATAACCTCAATTAAGCCTCGAACCTTTTACCTTGTTTTACTATTTTCTTAAAATTTTGAGGAGTTAAAGCATACTCGAACACTGGTGCTGCAACCACTGTGGTTTCTTCTCATTCCAGAATAGGTGCATCACCTACAAAGAAGGTATCTTGAGCTGGGTCTGGTGGTAAGATCTTCATATTCTGAGTGGAACCTATAGTAGTGTCAGGTTATTACACTCCCTCTGATATGACCATGTCACTCTCCATATCTGCACCTTTTTCTATGACAAGCATTGGTTTACTCTTATCAAAACTGATGGGATTAAGAGTTTTCTTGGCAGGGACCTCCCTGTCTAATCATATGATGATTGGCATCAAGGTTGCTTTACACAATTTTGTTATTAGACAAGGGAATAAGTATGTTGTATTGAGTTGTGTTTCCTAAATCTTTATTTCATCCGCATTGATTTCCCCAAAGTTCAAGGAGAGGTTGGAAAATAGACTAGCTATTAAAGTTGCTCAGTCTTCACCTATGATATTATCTCCTACTATTGTCATCAGTATTACCGTACCACACCCTACCAAAATCTTATCTCCTGAGTCATTGATGCCTTAAAGATTCGTACACTTGGGTTATTCAACCATTCAAGCTTTCCCTTAACTATGAATTGTGCTAACCAAGGCTGTCGGCTTGCCCGATCTTTTATCTTGTAATAAAAATCCTGTGAAGTGACTGGAGGGATGAAGTTTGGGCAATGTAGAAATTTGTTGATAATGCTGTAAGATAAATCCACCATCACACCCCTCACCGGAATTTGATTCATATTCGGCTTGTCTGTAGCTTTTTCACCTTTTTTACATATGTCCTCCAGTGTAGTTGCATAGTTGGCATAAAACTCCATGACTAGCACTGGCATAATATATCCCCTCTTTTGGTTGTCCATACTAAGTTATACTCTCTGAACGCTCTTTCTATCTATGGGTACTTGTTGAGTCTAGAGGTGATGATTTTTATTTCTTCACAGATGGTCCTTTTAAGACTCCTTCTTCGGGTTGCTGTCAACCCATCATGATATATTCTATTTGCTTCTGCAACTTTCCATCTCATACTATCTCGAATACCTGGACTCTTGCTTTTTCATACACCCCTCCTTGTATGAGAGTCTTCCTCCTTTGGTTGCTCGGAAGAAGGTTGTTCTGAAGAAAGTTGCTCAGAATTAGGTTTCTTCGAAGAAGGTTGTTCAGATGAAGAAGAGTCTTCTTCTTCAGAGCTTACTTCATCAATCACTTTTTTCTAAGGCTGGGGAGTAGCTTCAGCTATCTTGAGACTTTTTTTTGTATTACGTCTCTGAAGTTGTGGCTCTTCTTGGGTCAAGTTGGGTCAAGTTCTTTTTGGTCACCTTCTTTGCTGCTTTCTTTAACTTCCCTTTAGGTGGCATGACTATATCTACATCAAGGGAAAAGAATCATTTAATACTCAAGAATGAATAAGCACACAAGAGTTAATCATTTTTCAGTGTCACTCTTGAAAAGGTTTTATCAAAATAGCTGAGCATATGTGTGACGACTTTTTTTGATAAGTCATCAAACATAGACAGAATAAACTCATTTCAGAAGAACAAGTGATGACTTGGTTTGATAAGTCGTTACTTAAGTGATGTCTTATTAGTCATGTCGTCATCCCAAAAAAGAATGCAACACATTTTTAGCTCAGGTGACTACTTGGTCTAATAAGTCGTCACTTAAGTGATGGCTTATCAACCAGGTCGTCAAATTACAATAGAATTCATAGCCCTTTTTCACATTTATTGATGAATTATCAACCTCTTTACCATCACAATTCATTTTTGCAAACTCATTCTTTTTAATTCTTAGGCTAGAATTTTAAACTTGTTGCCCAATTTCTAACTTGTTAACCCTAACTCATGGTTTTTAGCAAAGAAATGCACCCATTTTGGCGTAATCAAGCTTTAAAACGTGGGTGCAATTTCCTTTTCAGTCAATTCAGGCTTCAATCTTTCACCAAAAAGTATGAATTTCAAAACTTAGTGAGAAGTGTGTTCAGGAACACTTTGAATCAATATAAAATTTTATTGGTTTGGGTAACCTACTCAACTTTGTATTGCTCAAATTAGTACATGAACACTTGTACCCTTTTTATTCTCTAAGTTGCACTTGATTTTCAATATGTTTGATAAACAAAAAGATCTTTTAGATCATACCTTTAGGATGACTTGACTTCACTCTTCAAACTTTCAAATTTTCAACTTGCCCAGATACTCACAGGCTTTAGTACACTTCAAATGGTTTTCATACTTCTCCTGGACAGTTTCATTCCTAAGTTTATCCCCTATAGTAATTCCATACATCCAACGCAACATTCTCATTTTCGACACCTTCATCTTTTGAATGTGGGAGTTCTTGACTGGCCAACACTCTACTCCATATAGCATGGTTGGGCGGACTACCACTCTGTATAATTTGACTTTAAGCTTAAGTGGCACCTTCTTATCACACAACACTCCTGAGGCAAGCCTTCACTTCATCCAACCCGCTCCAATACAATTAGAGACATCCTCACCAATCTCGTTATTCCCCTGAATCATAGACCTAAGATACTTAAAACTATCCCTCTTACAAATATCCTAGGAATCCAACCTTAACACTACATCGTCCTCCTTCCTTAAGTCACTAAACTTGCATTCCATATACTCCATCTTGGACCTACTCAAACTAAACCCCTTAGATTTACGATTATTGGGTTTGGAATTAGGTCATGACTTTGGATCGGGTCAAAATTTCTTACCTGGGCCCTAAATTTTAGTGACATCTTATCAATTGTTTCATAGACCATGACATATCTCTTTAGCCTAAGACAGAATGTTACATAATTATATTTCAACTGGCGACAAGGTATGACATCCCGTCACTTGGGTGACGGCTTATCAACCTTGTAGTCCCCATTATCCAGAATGTTACTGAAGTTTGGTGTAGCTGATGACAAGGCTTGATGGTCCATCACTTGAATAACGTCTTATCAGCCATGTCATCAGCTTTGTCCAGTGTGTGCCAAATTTTTGCTTGTGTTGACGACCTCGAGTGATAGGTCGTCAGCTTGCTAATAACCCATCAACTTTGGTCATCACCTCCACTCCCTTAACAATATTAATTCCACCCTTGTTCCTACATATCTGAACAACTCATTATGTAAAACAAAGTTTTAAAAGAAACAAAAAGACTTACAACACACAACATTAGGTTGCCTCCCAATAGCGCCTGTTTTACTATCACAGCACGACTCGGTTACCTCGACTACTTAGACTTCATCGAGATACACCATAGACAATAGCTTAACTTCATCCATTAGGAAAAATATTCATGGTTCTTTTCCCGTTAACCTTAAACAGACTTCCATATTTACTTTCAAGTTCCATCACACCTAATGGAAAAACATGACTCACTTTGAAAAGTCTCAACAATTTTGATTTCAATTTGTTCGTAAAGAGCTTAAGTCCAGAGTTGAACAATAGCACCCAATCACTAGCATGAAAGTCTCGCTTCTCTATTCTTTAATCATGGTAACTTTTCATCCTTTCTTTATATAGGTCAGCTCTTTCGTAAGATACAAGATGGAATTCATCCATCTCATTTAATTGACCCAACCTTACTCAGCTACTTCTTTCCAGCTCATGTTTAGTTATTTCAAATCTTTATGCTCTAGTTCAATCGGAAGGTGACATGCCTTGCCATAGACTAAATGATATGGTGACATCCCAATAGGTTTCTTGAAAGCAGTCTGATATGCCCATAAAGCATCATCAAGCTTTTGAAACCAATCCTTTCTAGTCGCATTCACCATCTTAGCCAAGATTGCTATTATCTCCAGGTTTGAGACCTTTATTTGCCCACTAGTTTACGGGTGATATGGAGTGGCTCCCTTATGCTGTTTCACACCATATTTAAACAAAGCAGTTAAGAATATTTTGTTGTAGAAGTGGGATCCCCCATTGCTTATGCTAGTTCTTGGTACCCCAAAACAAGAGAAGATGTTCTTCCTCAAAAAGGCAACCACTCTCTTGCCTTCATTGGTAGCCAAAGAAATTGCCTCAACCCATTTGAACACATATTCCACAACCACCAAGATATATTTTAGCCCATAGGAGCTCACAAACGGCCCATGAAATCAATACCCCAGACATCAAATAGTTCAACATCCAACATATTCGCCATGGGCATCTCATGATTATTTGAGATTGAACCCTGTCTTTGGCACTGATCACATCTCTTTACAAACTTATATTCATCTTTAAATAGGGTTGGCCAAAAATAGATACTTTGCAATACCTTTCTTGCTGTACGATCACCTGCATGATGTCCCCCAACTGGGGATGCATGGCAGGCCTCCAGAATACTTGGCATATCAACTTCCAAGATACACCTTCTGATAATATTGTCAACACACCGCTTGAATAAATATGGCTCATCCCAAAACTATCTCTTAGCATCATGGAGAAATTTCTTCTTCTGATGAAAAGAAAGATTCTCTGGGAGAATATCATTCACCACAAAGTTACGAAGTATGCATACCAAGGAACCATCTCGAGTGAAGTAACTAGAATCTATTCATCAGGAAAAGCATCATCAATCTCAAGCTTTTCTGTAGTGAGCTAATTTCCCTCTAGCTTGGATAGGTGATCTACAACTTAGTTTTCACTCCCATTTCTATATTTCACCTCAAAGTCCAACTCTTGCAGAAGCAACACCCATGTAATCCACTTTGGTTTTAGTCCTTATTCGCCATTAAGTATCTCAAAGAAGCATGGTTTGTATGAACCACCACTTTGATTCCCAACAAATATGACTAGAACTTCTCAACAGCATAAACAACAGCCAAAAGCTCCTGCTCAGTAACAGTATAATTTTTTGTGCCCTATTCAATGCCTTGCTTGTATAATATATGTGGTGAAATAGTTTCTCCTTTTTCTGACCAAGGACTGCTCCAAGTGCCACTCTACTTGCATCATACATTATTTCGAATGGCCAGGACCAATCTAGGGCAACAATAATCGAGGAAGCCACCAACTTCTCCTTAAGGCATTAAAATGCCTTCATACAATCATCATCAAACATGAACTTAGTTTCCTTCTCTAAGAGCTTGCACATTGGATTTTCAATCTTAGAGAAATCTTTAATGAACCTACGACAAAATCCAGCATGACCCAAAAAACTACGGACTCCCTTCACTGAGATTGGAGGGGATAGTTTCTCAATCACTTCTACTTTAGAATGATCAACTTCAATTATTTTTTTTGAAATTCAATGCCCAACCACTATGCCTTTCTTCACTATGAAGTGGCATTTCTCCCAGTTCAACACGAGATTGAATTCTTCATATCTCTATAGTGCTCTACTCAAATTCTCCAAACAAAACTCAAATTAATCACCCACTATAAAGAAATCATCCATGAACACTTGTAAAGTGTTCTACACCATGTCGGAGAAAATCGACATCATACACCTTTGGAATATGGTTGGTGCATTACATAAACAGAATGGCATTTGCTTGAATGAAAATATTTCATATGGGTATGTAAATGTTGTTTTCTCCTAATCTTTTGCGGCAATCAAAATTTAGTTGTATCCTAAATATCCACCCAAAAAGTAATACCAACCCCTTTCTGTCAAGCGATTAAGCATTTGATCCATAAAGGGCATTGGAAAATGGTCTTTCAATGTCCATGAATTTAACTTCCGATAGTCCATGCAAACTCGCCACCCCTTCACTAGCCTCAGCATAATCAACTCGCTCTTCTCATTAGAAACCACAGTAATACCCCCTTATTAGGCACGCACTATACTGGACTTACCCACTTACTGTCAGAGATTGGGTACACTACCCCTGTATCAATCCACTTTATAATCTCATTTTTCACCACTTCTTGCATATGTGGGTTTAGTCTGCGTTGGTCTGCATTCTTCTTTTACCTATATTTTGTGAGTGTAGATGCCCGACAAAATACCAATAATATCTATTATCGTCCACCTGATAGCCTTTTTGTATCTCCTAAGTACGAAAATAAGGGTCTTAACCTACTGCTCTACCAAGTCTACTACAATAATAACTGGTAAGGTGTTTCCACTTCCCAGAAACACATACCGCAAATGGCTTAATATCTCCTTTAATTCTAATATCTATGGTTCCTCAATAGAAGGCTTGGCTAGTGGTGTTGGACAATTTTTAAGGTCCAAATCCAATTTCTTAAGGGCATAAGAGTATGACCCCATTCCTATCACTGCACACATAATTTCATTATATTTTTTAATTCCTTCACTATCAAAGTTCATCAATACTGTGGCCAATGTCTCTACAACAAATCGCTCCTTAACGGGTACCTTTTTCTATTCTTCATAGTATGCATCGTTGATTGAGAATGAGCTCATCTCCTTTTGTTCCTTCATCGATTAAAAAACATCAAAACTAACCACTGCATCATTGAGCCTAAATTTTAGCTCATTTATTTGCAAATTGATCAATACACTTCTGGTGGATAAAAATAGTCTACCAAAGATGATGGGTTCCTCGAAGTCCACCTAGTAATCTAAGATTACAAAGTCAGCCGAGAAGATGAAATTAGCTACTTTCATAAGCATATCATAAGGAATCCCAACTGGCCTCTTCATAGATCTATCCAACATCAAAAGCCGCATGTTGTTGGGTATAGGACCCCCCAACCCAAGATTTTTGAATACCACCAATGGCGTTAAATTAATACTTGCTCCCAAATCATAAAGGGCCTTTACAAAGTTAAGCGATCCAGTAGTACATAGGACAATGAATACTCTCGGATGAACTTTTTTTTGTACCAAAGATCTTATAGCAATAGCACTACAATGGTGAAGATTATCCACTGACTCATAGATCATAGTCCGCTTCTTAGTCACAAGATCCTTCATGAACTTAGCATAGCCTGGCATCTATTCTAGCACCTTTACTAAAGGCACATTTACAGTCAATTGCTTTAGCATTTCCATGAACTTGCTAAATATTGTGTCATATATATTCTTCAACAACTTATGAGGGAATTAAGGAGGTATTTTTGGTATTCTACTCACTACTGTCTCTCTTTCCTTCCCCATTTTCTTCTCTACTTCATCACTTATTTCTGACTAGATGGAACTTTCTTATCTCCAGCTTCTCAAACTCCACTAAATACTCCTTTTCTGCTTCTGAATCCAACTCCACCACATCATTCACAATAGGGTTTTTCATAGATGGGCCTGGTAACACTGTACCATTTTTACTGGATTAGCCATATCTAGAACATGCATGAATAATAAATGTAAAACACTAAATAACGTATACTATCAACTAGTAGTTTAACAAAAAAATATAAAACTTAATAAGAACTTGGATATATGTTAACAACTTTCATGTTAGAACAAGAAAATAAAACATACCTCAACGGACCAAAAATAAATTTATTTTTAAAAGAGAAGTGTTAAAGATGTAATGGCATTTTTATGCAAGATAAGATGTGAAAAATGGAGCAGAGGAGACCTATTTATAGAGGATTGAATGTGTGAGTAGTGTAGTGTGTTAGGCAAAAAATCACAATTGTTCACCTCTTTTTTAATAATGATATCCCTTAATTAAATCAAACTAGATGACTTTTCAATTATTTAAATTAAAATACGGATTTAAAAACAAAAAAGGTGAAAAGTCATGACTTTTTAACTTTTTAATATTAACATTAGTTATTTAAATTAAATAGCTACAAAATTATGTTCATCATATTTTTTTCCTTATTATTTATTTATGAACCATTTTCTTATTAAATAATCAAAAAGTCATGACCCTTGAGTTCTTCCAACAGATAACCCATTCGTTGCAACAGATGGTCCATCTATTGGAAGAACTTAAAATCCTTACTACTGAATTGTGTTATTCCAATAAATGAACAATCTTTTGTAACAAATGGACCATCTAATGAAAGAACACAATACAGTTCTTGCTACTATTTTAAGCTCTTCCAATAGATGATCCATTTGTTGTAATAGATTGGCCATCTATTGAAAGAACTTAAAACCAAGATTGAGTTCTTTCAACTGATGGCCCATCTGTTGTAACAGATTGGTCATCTGTTAGGAGAACTAAAAACCCTTGGTACTGGATTGAGTCATTCCCATATATGACATATCTATTGCAACATTTGGTCCATCTGTTGGAAGAAAACAATGTAGTAGCAACCTTGCTACTGGATTGAGTCATTCCCATACATGACATATCTGTTGTAACAATTGGTCCATCTACTGCAATAACACAACATAGTTATTGCTACTACATTGTGTTCTTCCAACAGTTGATTTATTTGTTACAACAGATGGGTTATCTGCTAGAAGAACTCAAAACCCTTGCTACTAGATTGAATTTTTCAGTAGATGGACCATATGTTGCAATAGATAGATCATCTGATGCAATAGATGGGTCATATGTTGGAAGAATTCAGTGCGGTAGCAAGGGTTTTGGGTCTTGTGTAAAATTTGAAACTCTTTGCTTTTTTTAGAATTCTCTTTTGACACCTTATTGATTTTTATCAAATTCTATATCTTTTACGGTTATCATATATTCAATTTTATATTTTGTAATGATATGATGAGGATCATATCCTTTGTCTTATGGGTTATTATTTTACTAATTCATATAACTCACTTTAGATTTTTATTTCTCAATCAGGTTTTTAGTTTTTTAGATTATTACCCTTTCCAAAAGAAAAAGAAGAAAGGTTTTGAAGATGGTTATCCATTGATCCTCCGTAGTTTTGTACACTACTTCATGATGGAAACTAAAGATAAAACACTATTTTGTTTCTATCATGAGGGTAGTAAGAATAAGGTGCTTGCAGATGGATCCACTTTATATATGGGAGGTATTACTAATTAGGTTAGTGTGACAACATACATAAAGTATAATAATTTTGTGAATATTGTTTTTGACTGATTAGGCATTGTTACTCTAAACAAGATCCTATATTTTATAGTTAAGTTTGATAAGTTTGAATGGATAAGACTGAGGGACCAAGAAGGTGTCGATATCCTGTTACATTTTAATAATGGTTTTGCTCATGCTTATATGTCAAGTTTGGAGAAGGATCAAGATTTGATGGTAGTGTAGAGATTCAATAGTGATTGGATTGGTTTTAAGTGTGCAATAGAGTTTGAGAAGGCCTTCGAAGCCTATCACAAGAATGGAAATCCCATAGAAATTGACTTTTCAAATTCCATTGCACACTTAAAACTAGTCCAATCATTATCGAATCTCTACACTGCCATAAAATCTCGATCCCTTCTCCAAACTTAACACATAAACACAAGGAAAGCCATTATTAAATTATACTAGGGTATCGACACCTTCTTGGTCCCTCAACCTTATCAGTTTAGACCTATCAAACATGACTGTAAAATGCAAGATCTTGTTTGAAAGATCAATACCGAGTTGGTCAAAAACAAAATTTACAAAATCATTGTACTTTATGCGTGTTGTCATGATAACCCGATCAGTAATACTTTTCACATACGAAGTGGATCCATCTGCAAGCACCTAATTCTTCTTAACCTAGTGACAAAACAAAACAATATTTTAATCTTTAGTTCCTATAATGAAGTAGTGTACAAAACTACGGAGGCTCAAAGGGTAATCATCTTCAAAACCTTTCTTGTTTTTCTTCTGGGAAGCGTAACATTCTCAAAAACAAAAAACCTGATCAAGAAATAAAAATCTAAAGAGAGTTATATGAATGTAGTAAAATAATAACCCATAAGACAAAGGATATGATCCTCATCATATCATCATAAAATATAAAATTAAACATATGATGACCATAAAGATATAAAATTTCATAAAATACAATAAGGTGTCAAAAGGGAATACTCGAAAAAAGCAAAGAGTTTTAAATTTTACACAAGACTTAGAAAATTTTGAAAAGAAGCATGAGAACATTTGATATTATTGCAGAGAAACATGAAAATAGCAAAGAAAGAGAGCATACTAAGTGGTAAAATTTTATCGAATGCAAAAGGAAAAACATAATTTCAAAAATTTCAACAGGGGCACAACAAATAAGCTAAACACATGAAAAATTTCATGAAACATTCAAAGAAAAAAGAATAGTCTACCACACATCAAATGTAAAAGGATCAAAATAGAAACCTAAAGGAGGTACTGAGTTGAAAAGAAAAGATAAAATAACACAAGAGGACTTTTGAGTTCTCCTGCAAAATGTTTAAGTATCCTAGGAATTTATTTTTTTCATTTTGCATAGAAAATCCCTTTTAAAAAATATCTTCCAACAAAAGAGTAATCTGTTGCAACATCTATTGGAAGAACTCAAACAACTAGCAAGACCTATTTTGATTTCTTCCAACAGATGGGTAATCTGTTACAACATATTTCATATCTATTTGATAATCTCTAATAGATGAGTCATCTATTGTAATAGTTTAGTCATCTTTTGATTCAAATTAAGATATTATTAATAACTAAATTGATTTAACTAAACCCAAAGATAAGTCTTTAAGACAAGGGGACAAACATTTGAGTTGATAGATAAAGAGAAAAGATAAAGATTAGTCATTTGTTAAAAGAGAAAATTGGTCTTTAGGTGAAAGAGAAAAGAGAAAGATAGAGATAAAGAAGAAGTGGAGAAAATTGTAGGAGAGTTGAAAAAAAAGATGGCCAAAAAAATTTAAAAAGAGTTGAAAAAATAGGTGGGTCATCTATTGATTTTAAATATTGATGGTGGTAGGACCTTTGAGAAGAAAGAGGTGACATTGAAATGAAAAGATAAGAAAATACAAAGAGACTTTTGTCTTCTCTTAAAAACGTTTGAGTTCCCTAGTATTTTATCTTTTTTTGTTTCGGATGGAAAATTGCATTAAAAAATATCTTCTAAAAAATGGGTAATTTGTTACAATAGATGTCCCATCCGTTTGATAATTTCTACCAGATGGGTCATTTGTTGCAACAGATGGATTATCTGTTTTAACAGATGTCTGTATCTATTTTATAACTTCCAAAAGATGAGTCATCTATTGCAATAGTTGGTAATCTGTTGTAACAGATGTCTATAATTATTTGATAATTTCAACAGAAGTGTCATCTGTTGACACAGGTTAGTCATCTATTGATTCAAATTAAGCCATTATTAGTAATAACTAAATTGATTTAACTAAAATTAAAGATGAATGAAGAAGTTCAATTACAATTTTAATTGATCTCATTGTAATTATATGATCATCTAAGTATATTCATCCTGAGTAGAGTGATCAATTGATGAATTTTATTTGAAATAATTTAAATTAAGCCATTATTAATAATAACTAAATTGATTTAACTAAAATTAAAGACGAATTAATAAGTTAACTTACAATTTCAGTTGATCTTGCTGTAATTACATGATCATCTAAGTGTATTCATGAAACACTCCAAATTTTGGCTCTTGAAATTCTTTGAGCTTTGAGCTTACTGGCCCGGTTACTACTAGATCCTATAAGTCGTAAGGTGTCCCGATGAGTCATTGGGATGAGTCATAACAAAATAAGTAAGTTTGTTGCTTGATTCTGCTCTCAGTACGAGTGGCTTACTAAAACCTGTAAAGATACGTTACAAGTCATTAGGTGTAGTCATAGGGTGTCCAGTTTAAGCCCTAATTTCATTTTTGTGTTGATTATGACTGGAACCTACGAGTCGTAAGGTCATATTATGAGTCCTATGGTTGAGTTGTAAGGATAACAGGGTAAGGTGCCTTGGTGGTACTACCTTGGTTATGACTCGTAGAGATGAGTCACAAGGAGTGGTTACGAGTTGATAGTTGACTCGTAATCAAAGGCGGCACTTTTTAAGCTTTTAAATTAAGGGCATTCTAGATATTTCTCCTCTTATCCAGCTTTAAAACCCATATCTTATAACCTCATTAGGGTATCATTAGCCCTCATAAACACCTCAAGGTAACTTATTAACACTCTCAAAATCCCCAAGGTCAAGAACACTTAAGGTTTCATCAAGTTGGTCATCCAAGGGATCAAGGGTTAATTTCTCTTGGTACATCTTGCTATTCCATGCATGTTACTATCCCCTCATTGTTAATTTTGCAAAAGCATGTGTTTTAAAGTATTATCCATATGATGTTTATGTTGGATTTGAAAAAAAGGTTGAGGGTTTAGAATGATTATGAATTGAACAATGCTTCTCATGGTTTATATATGATTTTCATGCTTTAATTGTGGTTTTGAACTTCTGGGTGCATGGGTGTGGTGAATGAACTAGGGAATTTTGATTTTTCCAAACTTGTGACTTTTGAAATAGTTATGTCCCCCAACCCCATAATATGAAATTGGGTTTAATTATGAGCATTGTGGGAATTTATAAAACTGAACTAGCCTTGGACTATTGGATGGTATAAAAAGGTATTTGAAATAGAGTGGTATGATTTAATGACCAAAGAGAGTCGGTGTTTTCCACCATCTATAAATGGACAAAGGGAGTTATTTTCTCCAAGTTAATGGAAATTATTTTGACATGTTATTGTTACCTTGCAAGTGTAGTTGGTAATACCAACAATGTATTCCTAAATGTGGATTGTGGTTACATGAATGAGAATGTGTGATGCTTTTTTTAATTTATCTCTAATAAGGATTGTGTAGCTGAGTCATGAAAGTGGAGGTCCGAGTGACCAATATTGGAAACTGCATTTACTGATGCGGGGGTCAAAGTGACCAAGGAGGTTTGAGTCCCCCTTATTATTATTTCATGATTATTAAGAATTGAGTTTCCCTTAAATCATTATATGATTGGGTGCTTAAGTCACCTTGGTATATGTTAGGAGGTTCGAGTCCCCCGTAGGCATATATATATGATTATTCTCTGATTTTTGTGGCTACACGCATTGGGGCTAGGCCAGGGGGTGAGAGTTGTGGCCGATATAGCCCATGAGTATTATTATAAGACGGTTGAGCTACACAATCCAGGTTAAGGTTTTAAAGTGCATGCTAAACCTTGTTCCCTATCCAGGCATGAAATATATATATATATATATATATATATATATTTGTGTGTATACATATGTATATATAAATATATATGTATTTCCATATGGTTATGTGCATTTCTTGACTTGGTTTGAATTAAAAGCATTACGTTATCTTTATCCCTGAGTTACATGTTAGAATTCACCCTGCTAACCATATCTGAATGTTGTATCCACACGCGAGTTAGACATGGTTGATTTTGATGTCATATTGGGGATGGACTGGTTGCACTTATGCTATGCCTTCTTTGATTGTTGAACTCGTAAGGGGATGTTTAAATTCCCTATTGAGTTGTTCATTGAGTGGAAAGTAAGTTCTCTAGCGCCTAAGAAAAGATTCATATCATATCTTAGAGCCCAAAAATTAATTTCCAAGGGATGTCTTTACCATTTGGTCTGGGTTAAAAATTCTAGCTCGAAGAGTCTTTTCTTAAAATCTACTCCCGTGGTTAATGAATTCCCTAAGGTTTTTCCTGATGATCTTCCTAGTATCCCTCTTGACAAGGAGATTGATTTTGGGATTAACCTTTTTCTGGACACTCATCCTATTTCCATCCCTCCTTATTGAATGGCTCCGGCTGAGTTGAAGGAGCTTAAGAAGTAGTTGAAACATCTCCTTGACAAGGATTTTATTCGTCCTAGTGTGTCTCCATTGGGTGCTCTAGTTTTGTTCGTACGTAAAAAGGATGGTTCCCTTCGAATATGCATAGATTAATGTCAGTTGAACAAAGTTATGGTAAAGAACAAGTATCCTCTTCCTCAGATTGATAATTTATTCGACCAACTTCATGGTGCTAGATGTTTATCTAAAATTGATCTTCGGTTGGGTTACCACCAGCTAAAGATTAGGGAGATGGATATCCCTAAGACTGCCTTCCAAACTCGGTATGGTCATTATGAGTTCTTAGTCATGTCTTTTGGTTTGACTAATGCCCCGGCGACATTCATGGACCTGATGAATAGGATTTTCATTAGTTTTTAAATTTGGTTTTCATTATGTTTATAAATAATATTATGGTGTATTCCAAGTGTGAGGTAGGTCACGCTGATTACCTTCGTATCATGTTGCAATCCTTGAAAGATCAGTATTTGTATGTTGAGTTTTCAAAGTGTAAATTTTGGCTTAAGGTTGTTACTTTTTTGGGTCATGTCAATTCTAGTAAAGGGATCATAGTGGATCCGCAGAATACTGCAATGGTTAAGAAGTGTCCTAGGCCCACAACTCCAACTGATATTTGGAGCTTCTTATATTTAGTCGGCTACTATAGGAGATTTATGGAGAGTTTCTCAACTATAACTACCTCACTGACTGAGCTGACCTAGAAGAAGGTGAAGTTCTTATGTTCTGATGCTTGTGATGGTAGTTTTGAGAAGATAAAAGATAAGTTAACTTCAGCTCCAGTTTTGACTCTACTTGAAGGCAATGGTGGATTTATGGTTTATTGCAATGCATCTCGTATGGGACTTGGTTGTGTGTTGATGTATTATGTGAGGGTGGTGGCCTATGCTTCTAGGCATTTAAATGTTCATGAGAAGAATTATGCAACTCATGACTTAGAGTTATTAGTTGTGGTGGTTGCATTGAATATTTGGCATCACTATTTATGTGGATTCCATGTGGATATCTTTTCTGATCATAAGAGCCTACAAAATATATTCACCCAAAAAAAGTTTAATCTCAAGCAAAGTAGATGACTTGAGTTGCTGAAAGACTATGATATGATCTCCATTATCACCTAGGTAATGCTAATGTGGTTTCTGATTCTCTTAGCAGGTTATCCATGGGAAGTCTAGCTCATATGGATGAGGATAAGCGGGATTTGGTAAAAGATATTCACCATTTGGATAACCTTAGAGTTCGTCTCTTAGACTTTGAGGATGGTGGTATGTTTATGCAAGAGGTGGTGAAGTCATCCCTTATTGCTAAAATAAAAGAAAAGCAGGTACTCGATCCTATCTTAATGAAGATTATAAGGGATGTGGGACAATAAAAAGTTGTAGTTTTTGAGATTGGTGGAGATGGTATCTTGAGGTACCAAGGCAGATTATGTATTCCCAATGTAGATGGGTTGCGAGAGAAGATCTTGGCTGAGGCTCAGAAGTCATGTTATCTATTCATCCTGGTTTGATGAAGATGTTTCATAATCTTAAGGATATTTATCGGTGGAACAATATGAATCGAGATGTGTCCAGTTTTGTAGCCAAATGCATGGTGTATCAATAAGTAAAGGTTGAGTACTTAAGGCCCAGCGGATTGACTCAAGAGATTGAGTTGCTTGTATGGAAGTGGAAGATAATTCATATGGATTTTGTTACCGGTCTTCCTTGATCTCAAAATTAGTTTGATTCGATTTGGGTCATCATGGATAGGATGACTAAGTCTACCCACTTCTTGCTAGTGAGGACTAATTATTCGGCAGAGGATTGTGCAAAGTTATTCCTCCAAAAGATTGTAAAGTTGAATGGGAAGCCTATTTCTATCATGTCAGATCGTGGTACTTAGTTCTCGTTACACTTTTTGCATTCATTTCAGAGAAGTTTGGAACTAAAGTAAGTCGTAGTACTGCTTTCCACCCACAGTCAGATAGGCAAGTAGAAAGGACTATTCAGACAATGGAAGATATGCTTCAAGCTTGCATGATTGACTATGGTGGTAGTTGGGTTGATCATTTACCTCTTATACAGTTTCCATATAATAATAGATACCACTCTAGTATTGGGATGGCTTTGTTTGAGGCGTTGCATGGTAGCAGGTGTAGATCTCCTATTAGAGGGTTTGAAATTGGTAAAGCTGAGATGTTTGGCTGGAATTTGGTTCACCAAGTGATAGAGAAGGTGAAGGTGATTTGGGATAGACTCAAAGTTGACCAAAGTCGCCAAAAGACCTACGCGGATGTGAGGAGAAAGGATTTAGACTTTAGTGTTGGTGATTGGGTGTTCTAAAAAGTGTCTCCCATGAAGGGAGTAATACAGTTTGGAAAGAAGGGAAAGTTCAATCCTCGTTATATCAGCCCATACTTGGTCTTGAAGAGGGTTGATAGTGTCGCATATGAGTTGGATTTTCTTCCTAGTTTGAGCTCTATGCATCCGGTATTTCATGTTTCGATGTTGAGAAAGTGTTTGGGTGATCCTTCAATGGTTATTCCTTTAGAGGAGGTAGGTATTTAAGATTTCTTATATTATGAGGAAGTCCCAGTTAAAATTTTGGATCAGCAAGTTCATCGGTTGTGAATGAAGGACGTAGCTTTGGTAAAGGTTCCATGGAGGAACCACAAAGTTAAAGAGGCTACTTGGGAAGCCGAAGAGGACATGAAGTCAAAGTATCCATTCTTGTTTTCATCTCTAGATAATCATTCTTAAGGTATGTGTTATTCTTAACATCTTTGTTTTCTGAAAAAAGTGTGATTTTCTTGGCATCTTTGTTTTCTGTCTTTGTTAAAGGTAAGAGTAGAGGTATATGGAGTCAAATCGTGCTAGAAATTTCCATAACCCATCATTCGAGGATGAATGATCCAAGTGGGGGAGAATTGAAACACCCAATATTTTGGCCCATGAAAATTTCTTGAGCTTTGAGCTCACTGGACTAGTTACGACTGGACCCTATGAGTCGTAGAGTGTCCTAATGAGTCATTGATACGAGTCATAACCAAATTAGTAAGTTTGTGGCTTGATTCTTCTCGAAGTATGAGTGGCTTACTAAAAGTCGTAAGCATACATTATGAGTCATTAGGTGTAGTCAGAGGGTGTCCAGTGTAAGTCCTAGTTTAGGTTTTGTGTTAATTACGACTGGACCCTACGAGTCGTGAGGCCCTATTACGAGTCCTGTGGTTGAGCCATAAGGATAATAGTGTAGGGCGCCTTGGTGGTACTGCGTTGGTTATGACTAGTAGTGACGAGTCATAAGAAGTGGTTACGAGTCGATGGTTGACTCATAATCAAAGGTGACACTTTTTTTTCTTTGAAGTAAGGAAGGACATTCTAGAAATTTCCCCACTTACCAACTTGAAACCCACATATTATAACCTTTTTAGGGTATTATTAGCCCTCATAAGCACATCAAATTAACTTCTTAACACTCTCAAAATTCTTAAGGTTAAGAACTCTTAGGGTTTCATCAAGTTTGTCATCTAAGGGCCCAAGTGTCAATTTATCTCCATTCATCTTGCTATTTCAGATATGTTACTCTTCCCTCATTGTTAATTTTTCAAAAGAATGTGTTTTAAAATATTATCCATATGATGTTTATGTTGGTTCTGAAAGAAAGGTTGGGGGTTTTGAATGATTATGAATTGAACAATGCTTCTCATGGTTTATATATGATTTTTATACCTTAATTATGGTTTTGAACTTGAGGGTCATGGGTATGGTGAATAAACTAGGGAATTGTGATTTCCCAAACTTGTGACTTTTGAAATGGTTATGTCCCCCAGCCTCATAATGTGAAATTGATTTTAATTATAAGCATTGTGGGAATTTGTAAAACTGTACTGGCCTTGAACTATTTCATGATATAAAGAGGCATTTGAAATACAATGGTATGACTTAATGACTAAAGGGAGTCGGTGTTGCCCACCATGTATTACTAAACAAAGGGAGTTGTTTTCTCCAAGTTAATGGGAATTGTTTTGGCATGTTGTTGTTACCTTGCAAGTGTAGTTGGTATGAGGATACCAATAATGCATGTCTAAAAGTGGATTGTGGTTAAATGAATGGAAATGTGTGATACTTGTTTTAATTGGGCTCTAATAAGGGTTTCGTAGCTGAGTCGTGAAGGTGGAGGTCCGAGTGACCGATACTGGAAACCGCATTTTCTAACGCGGGAGGTTAAAGTTACCAGGGAGGTTCGAGTCACCCTCTTTATTATTTCATGATTAGGGAGGTTCGAATCCCGTATAAATCATTATATGGTCCAGTACTTAAGTCACCTTGGTATATGTTTGGAGGTTCGAGTCCCCCATGTGCACATATGTGTGATTATTCTCCGGGTCGTGCGGCTACATGCATAGGGGCTCGACCAAGGGGTGAGACATGGAGCCCATATAGCCCGTGCATTCTATAATATGACGGTTGAGCTGCACAATCTAGGTTAAGGTTTTAAAGTACATGCTAAACCTTGTTCCCTATCCCAGCATGAAATCTATATATATATATATATATAATATATATATATATATGTATTTACATACGGTTATATGCATTGGTTGACTTAGTTTGAATTGAAGACATTATTTTATCTTTATCCCAGAGTTACATGCTAGCGTTCACCCCGTTAACCATCTTCGGACGTTGTATCCCCGCGCGATGCAGGAAATGGCCATACTTCTACATCTTCTACTCAGTGATTAGGATTTGGGATCAGCTCGTGAGTTGACATTGAAGTGGTGAGCTTCCATACATCAGAAGTCTACATTTCATGTTTATTCCTCTTATGTCTTAGACATATTTTTGGCTATTGTCAGAGGCATGTCCCAACAATACATTGATATTCAGTTTTGGATTATTCTTTAAAAGGCTTTGTTTGGACTACTGTGGATATTGGGCGGTGATGGTCAGTTATTTGGTTGGTCGTTGGTGGTTGGCTTTGGATATGCATTTAAAACTTTCTTAGGTTATTGTACGTTATCTTGTTATATGTTTTAAATTCATCCAACCTTGGGAAGTGGTGTGCTTTATTGGTTAGGTGCAGGGGGTGATCTCCGGTCCATGTGGGACATGAGATACCCGTAAAGGCCAAGCCATGGTTCGGGTCGTGATAATTCATCTTGAGTAGAGTGAGCAATTGACCAATTTTATTTGAAATGATTGAAATTAAGCCATTAGTAGTAATAACTAAATTAATTTAACTAAAACTAAAGGTGAATTGATAAGTTTAATTACAATTTCTGTTGATCTCATTGTGATTACATGATCAACTAAGTGTATTCATCCTAAGTAGAGTGATCAATTGACTAATTTTACTTGACATGATTAAAATTAAGCCATTATTTGTAACAACTAAATTGATTTAACTAAAATTAAAGATGAATTAATAAGTTCAACTACAATTTCAATTAATCTTATTGCAATTACATGATCAACTAAGTGTATTCGTCCTAAGCAGAGTGATAAATTAATCAATTTTATTTGAAATAATTCAAATTAAGCCATTATTTGTAATAACTAAATTGATTTAACTAGAATTAAAGATGAATTAATAAGTTCAATTACAATTTTAATTAATGTCATAGCAATTTCATGATCAACTAAGTGTATTCATCCTAAGTAGAGTGAACAATTGACCAATTTAATTTGAAATGATTCAGATTAAGCCATTATTTGTAATAACCAAATTTATTTAACTAAAATTAAAGATAAATTAATAATCAATACAATTTCAATTAATCTTATAGCAATTACATGATCAACTAAGTGTACTCGTCCTGAATAGAGTGATCGAATGACTAAATTTACTTGAAATAATTCAAATTAAGACATTATTAGTAATAACTAAATTGATTTGACTAAAATTAAAGATCAACTGATAAGTTCAATTACAATTTCAATTGATCTCATTGTAATTTCATGATCATCTAAGTGTATTCATCCTGAGTAGAGTGATCAATTGACCAATTTCATTTGAAATAATTCAAATTAATCCATTATTAGTAATAAATAAATTGATATAACTGAAATTAAAGATGAATTGATAAGTTTAATTACAATTTCAATTGATCTCATTGAAATTACATGATCAGCAAAGTGTATTCGTCCTGGATGGAATGATCAATTGACTAATTTTACTTGAAATAGTTCAAATTAAGCCATTATTTGTAATAAGTAAATTTATTTAACTAAAATTAAAGATTAATTAATAAGTTTAATTATAATTTCAATTAATCTCATTGCAATTACATGATCAACTAAGTGTATTCGTTCTGAGTAGAGTGATCAATTGACCAATTTGATTTGAAATGATTCAAATTAACCCATTATCTGTAATAACTAAATTGATTTAACTAAAATTAAATATGAATTAATAAGTTCAATAATATTTTCAATTAATCTCATAGTAATTACATAATCAACTAATAGTATTTATCTTGAGTAGAGAGATCAATTGAACAATTTGATTTGAAATGATTCAAATTTAGCCATTATTTGTAATAACTAAACTGATTTAACTAGAATTAAAGATGAATTAATAAGTTTAATTACAATTTCAATTTATCTAATAGCAATTTCATGATAAACTAAGTGGATTCGTCCTGATTAGAGAGATCAATTGACTAAGTTTGCTTGAAATGATTCAAATTAAGACATTGTTAGTAATAACTAAATTGATTTAACTAAAATTAAAGATGAATTGATAAGTTTAATTACAATTTACATTGATCTCTTAGTAATTACATAGTCATCTAAGTATAAAACCTATTGCAACAGATTTAACTTGTTACAACAGATGAGTCATCTGTTGGTAATTATCAAACAAATATACTCATCCATTACAACAGATGTCTTTATCTGCTTGGTCATTTCAATAGATTACTCATTGTTTGCAACATATGTCATTATCTGTTAGGTCATTTCCAATAGATTACTCATGTATTGCAACAGATGTCTTTATTTGTTTGGTTATTTCTAACAAATCACTCATCTGTTTCAAGAGATAAAAATATATGTTTGATAATTTCTAATATATGAGACATCTGTTGCAACAGGTTTCTCATTTGTTGCATTACGCAATGTAGACAAGTCTATATTTGTTTGATCTCTTCCAACAGATGTGTCATCTGTTGAAATAGGTTAGTCATTTGTTGCATTATGCAGATGTCCATATCTATATAATGCACTTGTTGCAATATTTGAACTTAGTAATTTTTTTGTACTAATTCATAAGTTTGCAAATTTAATAAAATAATACAATTGTCTTCAAACATAAAAAATAAAAAATTGTCATTAACTAAAATACTTAAAATAAAAAATTGTTATCATGTTATGTTACATTTTCATTTTCATTTTCATACACAGGCAGCAAACTTTGATATAGTACCCCAGCAATCCAGACCTCTTACATTGTAACAACCCCAAATCCAAAGGGTCATGATGGCATTTGTCGTGGCGAACCATGACAAATAAGCTTATCACCCTAATCGATACACAAAGGGGGAAAAGACAATAATAACCCAAAGGTAAGACTTCTAGAATAAAGTCGAACTATACAAGTAATATAAATGCAGAAAGAAACATAATAATGCACCCATGACTCCAAAAAACAGGTGCCAATAGTATAAGATCATACGTAGTACAACTCAAATCCAAAAGAAATACATAGGATATCCAAATACAAGAGAAACTCTATCTCTGAAATGAAAGTAGAGATATAATCTATAGATAAAGGTAGTAGGAGACATCCAGATGCTTGAAAATCATCAACTACCTTGAAGGCTTCAGCAATCGCCCGAGTCAAGCAACACGGGGTGCACCCTAATCTAAATCTACACTGAAAGGGCACAGTAGGAGTGAGTATGATCCACTTGTACTCAGTAGGTATCATAGGCCAACCAAGCAAAGTAGAGAATAAAATACATAAAATACACATTAGGGGCACGTCACCTGCAGTAAGAAAATATCCCACTATGGTAGACCACACCGCTTGCACTAACAGTTCTAATATATCACATATATTGCAACAAACATAGAAAATACCACAAGTATACATTATACCACATAGAAGTTGGACAAGGAACGAAAATATACATACAAGATCATTAAGTGCTAGTATAAGAAGATAGAACAATTGGATAGGTAGTAATTAAAGCAGAAGTACAATCATATCACAACCATAACGAAGCAAACACAATAAGTATGATGATGATGATGATGATACAAGAGGTTGTCGCACAACCTCCGTATAAAACCACAGAGGCAAGCCTTCCCGATGTGGGACCCATGGTGGATTCGTTAACCCATATACACCTACAAAGCTAACGCTTCCCAATGTAGGACCCATGGAGGGTTCATCAATCTGTATACAACAAATATCCATGACTTTTATCCGAAATAATCCTTTGGGGAAGGTCCATAATATCTAATATCTAATACCCATATCTAGTGTTTCCAGTAATTCCAATATTCCTAGTATTTCCAGTATTTCTAGTATTTCAGTACAACCAATATCCATGACTTATCTCTGGCACATCCCTCGGGGAAGGTCTATAGAATCAAATGTTCCCAACATTTCCAGAATTTTAAGAACTCATAAATAATATAAGACACAAATCAAATACAACATAGAACAAAATGTATATATATATATAAAAAGCAGTCAACAAAAAAGTAAAATTATGTGTATGATGACATGAGGATGATGATACAATATTCATGACCTACCACAAAAAGTATTTCCATGACCAACCACAACAAGCATTTTCATAACCAACTAATATACCAATCATGTGAGTCAATTATCCACTCATTATTTTCAACCATCCATGGATTTCCACATGTATTATATGCCAACATGTATAAATATATCACAATACTCCAATGGTACCAGATTGGGCATTTTCAACATCACAATACAATTATTCACGTGTATTCCAGAATATCCATATCACATAGGATACTACACTGTCACACATATCATATAATATCTGAAATTCAATAATTACATCACATATAGGCCCCCACACGGGAACAACACATTGATAGACATTTTTCATGATTAGTTCCCACCCTTAACATGAATTTGTATAAGAATTTACTACCCAACTTAGTATGAAAGAGTTAAGCCATAACCGACCTCAAATGTCAAAAACCAATCCGCTACACATAGAACGAACAACATTACTTCTCATGGACAATTCTGAAATCAACTTAAACCAAGAATTATAGAATCTACACATCAAAATAAATCCAACGATACCCTTATTGCCTGTTTTTAGTTTGGGGTCAAAACAGACCCCCAAAATAGGTTTTTAAAAAAGAAGGTCAAATTGAAAATTTATTTTTAAAATGTATTTCCCATTCCTTTAGGAATCTATAGTTGAAAACTCAAGTCAAATCGAGTAAAAAATGCGGATCAAATTGAAGAAAAACTATTAACCTTTATCTGATAAAATCTTGAAATTGATTTTAATTCCAAGAATCGAAGTTGTTTTGAAATTTAAATTGATGAAAACTAGTAATTATAGGATTAGAAACATTAATCAAGCGAAAAAGAGTGAAATTTGGGGATAAATCAAGTAATAAAATCTTTGGGATTTTGAACAATAAATCAAGAACTAGAGTAATAAAGGATGAAATCTCACCTTAAATCCATAATAGAATCAAGAAACAAATGTGAATCTAGCTTTCCAAGCACCCACAAGCTTCACTTTTGAACTCTCACACTATTTTAGAGTTTATCTCTTAAGAGTCAAGATGGAGAATGACCAAACTCGCAACCTAAAGGGTCTATATATACCCATACTAGGTATCCAAGTTGTGCTATTGCACTCCCAGGTGTGCTATCACACTATCTAACCTTAGGAGAATGTATTTCGATCATAATCACCCCTTGTGCGTTCCCATTATCCTCTCCAGCACAAGATATCAACTGAAACTTGGAAAAAATTTCAAGTTTCTGGCTAAGGCCTCAGGATTTATTCAGAGACCGATTTACCCAAAGGAACAATGCAACCCCACTAAATTTGACATTTCGGATGCATTAGCGAAGTTGGATTTTCGAAAAGACATTGCTTTTACAAAGTAGACCTCCAAAATCCAAAATCACAATTTCTAAATCAAGGATTAAAGTGAGATTTAAAAGCCATAAAATCACAACATATATATCACTACCCTAAAATCAACGTTCTGGATCTGCTGGCATAGTCTGTTCAGCCATCAATCGCACAAATCAAAATATAACTAAATAAGTCCATAATAAGTCTCCTGAATCCACCAAAAACCACAATATCACCCAAAAGACACCAAAATGCATTAGGAACCATGTCAATCACCCCCTTACCCCAAAAATCCCACAATTAAACTATGGGAAGGGGTAAAATAGTTAAATCACATAAAAACACATATTTCATCAAATTTTCAGGTTGTTATATCATGCACCACCAAAAATCTAGTTCGTCGTCAAACTAAGGCAAAGAATTACCTGAATCAAAGAAGATCTGGGGGTAAGAACTATGCCTATCAGACTCTACCTCTCTAGCATCCATCCACAGGTTGGTGTCGCCACTGAACCTTACCCACATGGATAATTCTAGGGTACAACCGTCAAATATCCCTTAGTCGAAATAGAGACCAGCTTCTCAATGAAAGATAATTGTTTATCTAACTGAATTGACTCCCAATGAATGACATGAGACTCATTAGGAATATAACGACGAAGCATAGAAATATGAAAAACTGGATGAACAATCGACAAATCTGGGGGCAGGGCCAACTCATAAACCACATCACCAATGGTCCAAAGAATCTCAAATGGTCCAATATACCTGGTCTAAGCTCGCCCCTCCTACTAAAACTCATCATACCCTTTATAGGTCAACAAATCCTTAAGATTTTGAAAGCTCGCCTAATATGCATCCTACCACTGAAAGGAAATATTTTTCAAAGCCAACTTAGTCAATGAAGCCACAATAGATGAGAAAACCTCAACAAAATACTGATAATAACCTGCCAAGATAACAAAATAATGATACTAACCTGCCAAGCTAGAAAAACTCCAAATCTTGATGGGCGTAGTAGGTCTAGCCCAATCACGGACCAGTGTAATATTGGATGGATCAACCATAAATAGAACAACCTCTAACCAAAAATCACACTTGGAGAACTTAGCATACATCTTCTCAACCGTCAATATCTAAAGCACAATCTACAAATGATCCTCATGCTCAGCCTCACTCATGGAATAAACCAAGATATCATATATAAATATAATAACAAAGGAGCGGAGATATGATCAAAACAGCCGATTCATAAACTCCATGAATGTGGCAGGGGAATTAGTCAATCCAAAAGACATGACCGAGAACTCATAATGACCATATCAAGTTTCAAAAGTTGTCTTCAGAATATTCAAAGCTCTAATCCTCAACTAATGATACCGGATCTCCAATCAATCTTCAAAAACACCACATCACCTTGAAGCCAATCAAATAAATCATCAATACAAGGAAGAGGATACTTATTCTTAACCATCAACATTTTCAACTACCAATAATCAATGTTCATACGCATAGACCAATCATTTTTCTTCACAAATAAGATAGGTGCACCCCACGGAAATACACTAGGTTAGATAAATCCCTTATCCAATAACTCCTATAACTGATCCTAATTTCTTCAACTAAACTGGATGCATTCTATAAGGAGGAATAAAAATAGGCTTGGTTCTTGGCATAACATCAATAGAAAAATCAATATCACTATCCATAGGCATACTAGGCAAATCCATAGGGAACACATCCACAAGCTCACGAACAACACAAACAGAATACAAAGAAGGAGGTGAAGCAATACTAGTATCATGAATATGAGCCAAATAAGATAAATATTCCCTTTCAATCAATCTATGAGCCTGAATATAAGATATGATCCTCTTAGGACCCGAATGACATATACCCTTCCAAGTTATCCTTAGCACACCCGGTGAAGCTAAAGGCACGGTCTTAGTAAAACAATCAAAGACAGTATGATAAGGAGCTAACTAATCCATACCTAAAATAACATCAAAATCAACCATATCTACCACAAGAAAATCTATCCAAGTCTTACGGCATAAAAAAGTTACAATACAAGATCGGTACATCTGATCCACCCAAAAAAATCTTCTATAATGGTAGATACACAAATAGGCATGGCAAGAGGCTCACTAACAAAATCAAAACCCAAAGCAAAATATGTAGACACATAGAAAATCATCAATCTGAGGTCAAATAACATAGATACAAGTCTAAACAAATGGGGAAGATACATGTGATCACAGCATTAGAAGCCTCCGCCTCTAGCCTAGTAGGTCTAGCATAACATTGACCATGACCACCAGCTAGCTGAGTAGCCCTACGACCTTCACCGCTGGACCCACCACCTCAAACTCTTGCTCCTTTGTTAGTACCCCTACCTCTCACTACTAAAATAGGAGTAGCCATAATTACATGATAGGGGTAGGGTAGTCCTTAGCCAAATTCCTAACCTCACGACACAGATAACAAGTCCTACAGCCTACCTCAATAGGAGAAGGAACCACTGGGCCTAAATGGCCACCCTACACTACTGAACTCGAAGAACACCACCTAAACTCTATAAGGACGCCTGCACTAGACTACCCTGAAAACCACGAGAACCTCTAAAATCTCTACCATAAGAATCCTAACCTCTGAACTTACAGAAATAATGCACCGTCTTTGTGCCTCCTTGAGATAATTTAAGAATACCCTCTGTCATTTTGGCATGATCCGCAATTCTCTAAAAATATGCTCCAAATACTATAATCTATATCGTGGCTCACTAAATAGTAGGAGGCAAATAAGTCCAACTGGTCGAGACCCTACCTGAGAAGGTAACATACATGAGGGCTACACTCTCGATCCTAAAACATCATACTCTAGTGTCAGCACTAATGAAGGAATAGTACTCGGTGTATGAGGAGTACCCAAAACTGAAGTAGGTGCCATATGAGGATCCATAATTGGAGTTGAAGGAACACCCGACATAACAAAAGGAGAACCTTTTAAGTGGGTCAAGCACCGCACCAATTATCTCTCCAAAACTAGGGCAGACAAACTCTGAGGAACTGGAACTGAACCCATACCTCCAACATGCTCAATATGAGTCTCGAGAGAGAGTCCCCTTACCCTCTACCTAGACGAGGATAATTCATCAACCCATCCATTCTTTTCAGTCTATCCACGACTAGAGGCTCTCCTTCTAGGAGAAGGATCTGCATCTCTAAACTTGTGGGACCTAGTCATCACCATCTTTGTAGAAAGAGTGAAACATAATTCAAAACTCAAGGTATCCAAGAATTTTGCACAACAAAGAGTAAAACAAAAGAAGTTTACCTAAAGACATCCTATAACCCCTTAAGAATAGATATAAACGTTTATGTACCGATACACAGGACTCTATTAAACATCCCATTCTTAAACTATTAAGACCAATGAAATCTAGCTGCTATAGCACCAATTTTTCATGACGCAAAATCCAAAAGATCATGATGGCACTTGTCACAGGGAACATTAACAAGTAATCCTATCACCCTAACTGATACTCAAAGAGGGAAAAGACAATAATAACCTCTAGGTAAGGCTTTTATAATGAAGCTGAACAATACAAGTTAAATCAATGCAAAAAGAAACATAACAATGCAACCATAACACCTAAAACCAAGTGTCAACAGTATAAGAACGTATCTAATATAACTCGAATCCAAATGAAATACATAGGATATCCAAATACAAGAGAAACTCTGTCTCTAAAATAAAACTAAAGACAGTCTATAAAGAAAGTTAGTAGGAGACATCCCGAGGCCTGAAAATCATCAACTGCTTTGAAGGCTCCAATAATCTCCTAAGTTAAGCAATGTGAGGGTGCACCCAAACCTAAATCTATAATGAAACGGTACAGAATGAGTGATTACGGTCCACTTGTACTCAGGAGGTATCATTGATTGACCGAGAAAAGTAAAAAATAAAGTATACAAAATACACACTAAGAGCACGTCACCTATAATCAGAAAATATCATACAATGATAGTCACATCGCTTGCACTAATAGTTCTAACATAGCACATATATTGCAATAAACATATAAAAGACCACAAGTATACATTATACCACATGCAAGTAGGACAAGGAAGGACAATATAGATACAAGATCATCAAGTATCTTTAAAAGAAGATAGAACAATTGGATAAGTAGTAATTCAAGCAGAAGTATAATCGCATCACAACCATAATGAGGCAAATACAATAAGTATTGTGATGATGATATATGATTTTGTCGCACAACCTCCGTATATACCTAAGAAGGCAAGCCTTCCCGATGTGGGACCAATAAGGGGTTCGTCAACCAATATACAACCTCATATATATCTATAGAGCTAATTCTTCCCAATGTTGAACCTATGGAGGGTTCATCAATTTGTATACAACCAATATCCATGACTCTTCTCAACATAATCTCTAAGAAAGGTACATAATATCTAATATTTGAAACCTATATCCTATGTTTCCTATATTTTGTGTGTTTTTAGTATTTCCAGTAATTATAGTATTTCCAGTAATTCTAGTATTCCCATTATTTCTAGTATTGTCAATATTTGAGTATAACTAATATCCATGACTCATCTCTAGTACATCCCTCGAAAAAAGTCTATAGAATCCAATATTCCCAGTATTTCTAGAATTTCAAGAGCATATACATAATATAAGACACAAATCAAATACAACATACAGCCACTACAGGTGTAATTACGTGTATAATTCCATGAGAATGATGATGCAATGTTTACTACCAATGATAAAGAGTATTTTCCCAACCAACCACAATGAGCAGTTTCATAACCAACCAATATACCAATCACATAAGCCAATTATTCACTCATTATTTCCAATTATCTATGGATTTCCACATGTATTATATACCAATGAGTATAAATATATCATAATACTCCAATGGTACCATATTAGGCATTTTCAACAACACAATACAATTATTCATATGTATTCAAGACTATCCGCATCACGTAGGATCCCACACAATCACATATATCACATAATATCTCAAATTCAATAATTACATCGCATATAGGCCCTCACATAAGAACAACAGATAGATAACCATTTTCATGATTAGTTCCCACCCTTAATATGCATTTTGTATACAAATTTACTACCCAACTCAGTCTAAAAAGAGTTAAGTCATAACCTACCTCGAATACTGAAAATTGGTCTGCTTCACTTTGAACCCACAACCTTATTTCTCACGAACGATCCCAAAATCAAGTAAAATAAATAATTATAGAATCTACGCATCAAAATAAAGCCAACGATACCCAGATTGACTACTTTTGATTCGGGGTCAAAACGGACCCCCAAAATGAGTTTTTTTAAAAAAAGGAAAAATTAGAAATTTAATTAAAAAATATGTTTCCTATACCTTTAGGAGTCTATATTTGAAAATCCATGTCAAATCGAGTTAAAAATGAGGTTCAAATCGAAGAAAAACTATTTTTAACCTTTTTTGAGTAAAACCTTTGAAATTTGTTTTAATTCCAAGAATTAAAGTTGTTTCAAAGATTAAATTGATAAAAACTAATAATTATAGGATTAGAAATATTATTCAATTGAAAAGGAGTGAAATTTGGGGAGAAATCAAGTAATAGGGTTTTGGGGGTTTTGAATAATAAATCAAGAATTAGAGTAAGAAAAGGATGAAATCCCACCTTAAATCTAGAATAGAATCAAGAAAAGGATGTTAATATAGATTCCTAATCACTCACAAACTTTACTTTTGAGCTCTCACACTATTTTAGGGTTTATCTATCAAGAGGCAAGGTGGAAAAGGCCCAAAATCGCAATTTAAATGGTCTATTTATACCCATAATAGGTATCCAGGTAGTGCTATCACACTCCCAGGTGTGCAATCACACTGTATGACCTCGGGACCAGGTATTGCAATCACAATCAGCCCTTGTTCGATTGCACTATCCTTTCCGGCACCATATATCACCTGAAACTTTGAAATTTTTTCAAGCTTTTGCTAAGGCCTCAGGATTCATTTTGATTCTAATTTATGCAAATGAACTATGTAACCTCACTAAATTTGACGTTCTGAATGCATTAGTGAAGTTGGATTTTTGAAAAGACATCATTTTCACAAAGTTGACCCCCAAAATTCGAAATGACAATTTCTAAATTGAGGGTCTAAATGAGTTTCAAAAGCTGTAAGACTAGACCAACCATGTTACCACCCTTAAATTAACTTTTTGGATCTGCTAGCATAGTCTTTTCAATCATCTATTGCACGGATTAAGAGATAGCCACATAAGTCAATAATAAGGCTCTCGAAGCCACCAAAAACCATAATATCACACAAAAGGCACCAAAATGCATCAAGAATCAGTTCAATTACCCCCCACACCCCAAAAATACCATAATTCAACTATGGGAAGGGGTAAAATAGTCAAATCATATAGAAACACATATTTCACATATTTCATCAAATTTTTAAGTCGTTACATGCATCCTTGCCATAGAGTTGTCATCTAGAAAAGTCCTTGGAGTCAACTTTTCTATGTTGTTAGCAAACATTTGATATATGCAAGCATGTATGACCCACATGAAGCATTGATATGATTTTTGTTATTTTTGACCTTCAAAAGACCATCTATTGTTGAGCAGTGGCTCTGGCAAGTGTTTCATACAGTCACTTTGCTTCAAAAATCTAGGGAACAACTCCAATAGTGGTTGTATGAAGGTAAAAAAACCCACTCTTTGAAGACAAGTATGTTGTAGTCATAAACATGCATGACTCCCTCATAGAGGAGAATATCAAGAGACATAAAATGTTTATTCTTCAGGCCCATGACTGCAAGAATTCTCTTTACGCCGACCCAATTCATGCCTTGTATAAATATCCTCTTATCTCTAACATAGTCGATCATATCTTTATCCCATTTGAACTAACAAATTAACTCCCCAATTTTCAGGCCATTGGGAGTTGCCACTTGGTTACTAAGTTTCTCATACCTATCTAAGAAATTATTGTAGAAGTTGAGGTCTATTATTCTATCGCCAAGATCATAGGCATCGGTGCATTTGGGGTATCTTGCGCTCATGACATAGAGAATTTCATCAACATACTATGGTTTAAAGAGACAATTTTTAAATAGGTTAGTGATTTTAAAAAATGGAATTATGTAACAGATGGACCATTTGGCAATAGATGGTCCATCTGTTACATATGTTCTCTAAACCTGTTAACACATTACCTATCTACTGTAACTTATGCAACAGATAGGTAATTTTTTGTCACAAATGGACCACCTGTTGCAACAGATGAGTCATTTATTATAATAAATGACTCATCTACTACGTAGCTTCTTTGAACCTTTGTTAACAAATTACCCAATCTACTGCAACTTATGCAGCAGATGGGTAATCTGTTAAAAAATATGACTTAGAATGTAAGAAATAAAGTAGATTATAAGGTTATGCTAGAAAAAGTAAAACTACCACGTCCTCATAACACACCATCATACTTGTCATCTTCTTGAGGCCTTTCGAGAAAAAGTGCACTCATGGTGAATGGTCATGCGATCCTTTTGGCTTTTATGTACCTTACCATATTAGACATCCTTTTGGGGTCAACTAACTTGTATATGTTCACCTTTCTCAATGCTCCCTGCTTTATAGTGGCCCCTTGGCCATTGGAAGGGGCAACTTAAACTTTATCAACATTTGAAGAAGGAGGAGTTACAATATTTTTTCTTGAGAGTGTAGTATTAATTGCTTTTCTCTTCCTTTTAACCTTAGAAGTGTATGGCTCTCTCAGCTTCCTTGATGATATGATACAGTTTTTGGATGTGAACTCCTTAATAGCATTAGTGAGAGCATCTATTCTTTTGATAAGTTCAATATGTCTGTCCATGCACTTTTGGCATTTGAAAGTAGAACATAAGCTTGAAGAGGGACCACTGAAAGAGGTGAGTCCACCATCATCATCTTCTAGACGTTTAACATGCCCATCATCATGTTTGATAGAAATATCACCAACTCTACCAGCATCACCATCTCCACCACCAACCCCATCACTATCATTACCTAAATCTATTACAACAGGTTGTTCATCAAGAACATCAACACTAGGCTCAATAGGAACAAACTAACCTTTCCTAGCTGCTCTTTTTATAGCTCTTGCTCCAACCAATTCTCTCTTTATCAAATCCACCATTGGGCCTGCTTTTATTTGAACAAGACCTAGAGTAACAAAAGAAGTCATCCCTAGCACGTGCTCATTAGATACAAGCCATGGTTACACAACATATTAATAAAAGTAGATATGTTTATATCAAATAATAATTTGAGTAAATTGGATAATATGTTAACATAGAAAGATTATGCAACAAATGAGTAATTTGTAGCGAAAGATGAATAATCTATTACAATAGTTAAGTCATCTGTTGCAACAGATTACCCATATATTGCATAAGTTGCAGTAAATGGGTAATCTATTAAGTCAGGTTTAGAGAATTAAAGTAACAGATGGTCAATCTATTACAACATATGACTCAACCATTGTAACATATTATCTATCTGTTGCATCAGTTATTGTAGATGGGTAATATATAGAGAAAAATTGCAAAAAATTATTTATATATTGCAATAAATAACCCATCTATTTCAATGTCTTAACTTGACTAAAAATATTCCACTTGAAAGAAGACTTACTACATCATCAAGAAGGCTAAAGAGATCAAGGGGATTCATTTTGGGGTTGCTCTTGGAAGCCAACCACCTAAGGATCCTTGAATGAGAAGCCTCATTTGAGTAATCCTTGACTTTCTATCAGAGGTAAGGAATGGCTTTGAATTCCCAAGCCTAAATATGTATACATGATGAAAACAAAAAAATCAGAATAATTATTCAATATAAATAAATGAAAGAGTAAAGAAATAGTGATTAAATTTAGCATGAAATCCTAAGGAAATCCATATAAGCCGATCGGCTTTGGAGATAACTTTATCAATAAATATCTCATAGTCAATTTATAGCTTTCATATCCCGAAGGATAAATGTTAAATTTATCCAAATCCTGAGCAAGCACCAATAATTCAGGTTCTATGACTTTGTTGATGTCTCTTGCCTATATAATGGAATGGACAAACCAAACTAAGAACATTTTCTTCCTGTACTTATTTGGAATCTTTTTATTCTCAGATCATCTAACAACCTCTTGGCTTTGTAGCCAGGTCCAACAATATACCAACAGCTCATATATTTTTTTGTTTCCCTTGTTGGTTTTGGTGGGTAGTCACTTGTTCAATGTCTTTTCTTTATTTGGTGGTGGTTTGGGTGTCCTTCTTGCCTTTGGATTTTTTATAGGTATTACCTTGGGAATAGGTTCAAGTGTATGATAGAATCTCAATCCAGTCACTATAGCAAACTTTTTCATGCCAAAAAAAATTGACATGCCATAGTAGTTAATCTAGATTTCATCCATCTTTTTGTCCCCCTCCTTGAAATCTTGGTCATCACCCACGTACTTGATCCTGTACTTGAGAAGACTATATACCATGGTCATTTGGAAGCATGCACTATTTTCCTCAGGCAGGTCAAGAAAGTATCCAAAGCAGCTGAACCAAAATAAATCCTTAAGTTTTTCCTCCTTTATGATCTTCCTAAATGCATAAAAATCTCTCCCCAAATATAGATTTAACTATAAAATCACCAGTTGAATCTGCATGATTATCCATCGATAGCTCTACTCAAAACCCGTCAATCTTAAAAGTTTTGGAAGGATCATATTGGGATTTCAATATAAATTCATGTCCCATCGATGATGCATTATTATCATCTTCATCATCATCATCTTTCTCGTTCTTTTTCTCAAATCCATCTTCTTCCTAATCATCTCCTACCTCATTTTTCCCCTTCTTCCTCAATATCTATTTCCTCTTCATGTTCACCTTCCTCCTCATCTTCTTCATCCTCAATTTCACTATTTTTCTCATATTTATTTTTATCACCACCCTCTACTGACTCTTTTTTTACCTCCCTCAACATCTTTTTTATATTATCACTTTCCTCAACTTCATTATCTACAAAGGGTTTGCCTTTATTTTTTCCTGAAAGATATTATTTAGGAAGCTCCTCCGAACCCATATGTACTTTAGCCGTTTTTGTTGATTGGTCAGAAGTTGATCTACTTTTACTTTCTATTCTTTTGGGAGACATCTTTTATCAACAAACAAGAAAAAAACAAAAATATATTACAATAGATGTCTGCATAATTTTAAAAAAGGTAACACAAAATTCAATAACTATAACACATTACAAAAAAATTCCAACATATGACCCATCTATTGCAACAGATGTGTCATCTGTTGGAAGAGCTATTTTGATTTATTCCAATAGATGGTCCATCTATTCAATAGGTGGTTCATCAATTAGAAGACCTATTTTAATATCTTTCAATAGATGTTCCACCTGTTGCAATAGGTGGGTTATTTTTTTGAAAACCTAATTCAATTTCTTCCAATAGATGACCCGTCTGTTGCAACAGATGCATCATCTGTTGGATGAAATTGAATCAGGTCTTCCACCTCCAATAGATATGTAATCTGTTGGGTAATACACAGCCCCAACACTACCAATAATACCAACACTGCCAATACCAACACCAACACCACCAGTTCCAACACCACCACCAATAACAATACCACAAACACTAATAATACGAACAATACCAATAACATTAACAACAACATCAACAAAACAAAAAAATTAACAAAACCAACAACAAACAACACCAATAGTGCCAGCAACACAAACATCCCACCAAGAACACCACCAACACCCAAACATCCCACCATCAACACCACGACTAACAAAATACTACGACAAAAACTAGGGTTTTCTCATGTTCTTCCTACTTTTTTAAGCATCAAAACTCAAAATTCCTAACTCATTCTCAAAGATAATACAACTAAAAGTCTTCATTTTTATCATTAACTAAAAATCCCTAATTTTTTGAAAAAATAAAAAATATAGAACTTTTTTACCTTGAAAAACAGAGAAAATAACGGACACAAGCAAGAAGGAAGTAAAAAATAACAACTATATGGTCGAAATAGGAATAAAATTGATCTGTTATGAAGGGTTTGAGCAACCTGTTGTGTAGTTGTTGAGAGAGAAAGAGAGAAGAGAGAGAAAGGGGAAAAGACTAACCATTTTTTGAAATTGATGAAATGATTAAAATAATTGGATTGACCCCTTGTATTTTTTATCACGCATTAATTATGAGTTATTTTGTATTTTGGAATAGAATAACAAGTTCTTAAAATGTTAAATTTGATCCCAATTGATCTTAATTAATTTTTTAAAAGAGATTTTGATAATTTTCAACAGATGGTTCATCTGTTAGAGGAAATTATAACAAATCATTAGCAGGACCTGTTTTAATTTGTTCCAACAGATGGTTCATCTGTTGGAACAAATTAAAAAAAAGTAGTAGAGGCCTGTTTTGATTTATTCCAACAGATGGCCTATTTGTTGCAACAGATGGTTATTTGTTGGGACAAATTAAAACAAACCACTAGCAGGACCTATTTGGATTTGTTCCAACAGATGACCATCTGCTACAATAGATGGGTCATCTATTGGGACAAATAAAAAAAGTAGGAAGACATGTTTAATAATTTTGAACAGATGAGACATCTATTACAGCAGATGTGTCATCTGTTGCAATATTTGAATCTAGTAATCCATTTCAATTAATAAGTTTAAATCTAAGGATAAAATAAAATTCATGAAAAAATCTAATAAATCAAAGCCTTCACAAATTACATTAAATAAATCAATAAATAAATAAAATATAAAAATTTGCTATGGGTATAGATGATAAATATTTATAATTTAAGTTTTAAAGCCAACAATTCCTATGGAGAGATTATTATTACTTTAATAAACTCAAGCTATAAAGATCTACTCAATATTGACCAGTTGTTCTTCATCCGGTGCGGTGAAATTTGGCTTTGGTCATTGTAGATCTTCATTTTCGCTTACGTACCGTCTATAGGCCTTCATAATAACATAATTCCTTAAAAGAGTAGCATATCTTTTATGAAGTAATATGTCATCAAGTCCATCATTTGGTACTTATAATCCATCACATAGATACTCGACGTAAGTGGTAACAATAAAACCGTAAATCCTGTGTTTGTAAAAATCAGATAATATATATGGTAATTAATCTAACAGTTGTGAAATTTTTTAAACTAAATCATTATACTTACAAGCTACCACTGGATTGTTGAGCAATTCCTTCAACAAATTGTACATCAAATGGATTACCCTAAAGAAGATGGTTATCACCCATTTTATCCTAGAATGCTTCAATTGTCGACCGATCTGTACGAATTTTTGGTCCAAGAAGCCACTTATATAAAGGTAAGCAGGCAATATTTTGTCCAACTTTTGTATCTCAAACGATGACCCAGAACGTTTCCTTTCTGATATCGAGTCATACACTCAAATGCGCCTCTCCTTGAGAACAACAACAGTCAACACCTAACCATCACAATTGATTAAGATGTACACTTCATCGACCAAATGTCAAGGTAAGCCAGCTGGAATGCTAAGTCATTTGATGATGTTGCTTAAATCTTCCTCATTTCGAGGAACTTCCAGTTGTTGTTTATAATACTTATTGTAGGCCTTATCGATGTATAATCTGAACAAACAGTTGGTTGTTGTGTATCTATATTAGTATTATGTTTGCAACTTAGACTTCTTTTAGAGGTGGTAAAAAATGACATTGATGTACTGCATATATTATCAAACATTAAAATTACATAACAATAAAATTAATAAACAGATACATTTAAATATAGTATTAAAAGTAAGATATATGGCATTTAAACCTCATCATTCCAGCAAGTTTAGGGCTGTGACATCAAATAAAACTAATTCTTCAATTTGAAATGTGTAACAACAAAGTTGACCATATCTAAACCAAGACTTAATTGGTTTATTTTGTAGTGTTTATCATTTTCTTGCATGATTTATATGTGTTAATGTCATGTTTTTACAAGAAGAATTGTAACAATCAATATTTTTAAAAATAATTTATGTACCTATTGGCATAAACGTTTAACAGCCCATAGTCAAACCATTCTGAATAAATATTGATCAACTCTGTTGGAGCCTCGTCCGAGATGCTCAACTCTTTAAATGGATAATTCTTCCAGACTGATAGGCTTCACTTTTTCTTTCTATTTAGAAGCAGTTGATGGACTATCAACTGTGATAGTATGCTGTTACGCAGTAGCTTCTACTGTCACATCTACCTGAAAAGCCAAAATTATCAATGCTAATCACAAAGATACAAGAAAATAAATAGAAAAAGATAGTTCATCTGTTGCAACAGATGGTCCATCTGTTGGAGAAAATCAAATAGGTATTCCTCCTATTTTAATTTATCCCAACAGATGACCTATCTATTGCAACAGATGGGTCATCTGTTTGAACATATTCAAACAGAAAAAAGACCTGTATGATAAGTTCTAACAAATGACTCATTTGCTGCAACAGATGACTCATCTATTAAACCAAACTAAAATAGTAGGAAGACATAATTTAATTTATCCCAATAGATGATCCATCTACTGCAACAGGTGGGTCATCTGTTGGAAAAAATTAAAATAGTAGGAATACCTGTTTGATTTTCTCCAAAAGATGAGACATCTGTTACAATAGATAATGCATTTGATGTAAAAATTAGTCATCTGTTGCAACAGATATCTATATATGTTTGATAATTTTCAACAGATGTGTCATCTGTTGAAAAAGATATGTAATCTATTTGTTTGTTCGAACGGATGATAAATACACCTTTTTCAGCTCATGTTGTTCTCTTGTGGCCCTTGTACATTGCTTAACAGTGCAAGACAAAGGAGTTGCAATTTTTCTTTTGTTGATAATGCCTTGGAAATTGCTTTTTTATTCTCTTAGCCTTAACCTCTAATGGAGTCTATGAATCTGAAATCCTCTTTGATAGAATGACACCCTTCTTAAATATTAATTCCTTTATAGTAGTAGTTAATGCATTAATAGCATTAATCACTCCATCATATTTCGCATTTCAAACTTGAAATTTGTATGCACAATATAAGATAGGAGAGGAAAGATCTCCAAAATATTGACTACCCTTTTTATGTGAGAAATCTGTAATGTGCCAATTTAAAGAAGGGGTATATCAACCACCAAAATCAGTAAAACTAGTATAATCATAATCATACTAGTTTGTTGTTTCAAAATAGCAATAGAATCATCAACCAACTTATCAACACCACCAGCCCAAACAACAGCACCATCACCACTACCACCACCAACAGCTCCATCACAACCACCATCATTAGTAGCACCATCAATAACAACAAGCTCACCCTTCCAAAGTATTTTTCTTGTGATGGTTGTTTCTCCAACTAATTAATTTTTTATTCTATTAATTATCTTAGGATCCGATAAAGTTTTCACAGATGGTAAAGTAAGAAAAATGGCATCTTCAACTCTCGATTGGTCGGAACAAGCCACAAATGCATAATCTAAAATAAATCAGTACTTATATTAGAATGATGAATAAATTATTTAAATAGATCATTAATTAAAATAAAAACTTAATTAGAATATGACTTACTGCTTTCTCCAAGGGATTGAAAAGATCAAGAAATTTTCTTTTTTCTCACTTTTGACCGACAACCATCTCATGATTCTTGGACATGAAACTTCTTCTTGGCAGTTCACTTGTTGTCTTAGATAAGGAAAGACTTTAAATACCCAAGCCTATAAAATTATGCCAATAAATCAAAAGCATTATACAATAAAAAATTAATGATTCATAATAAAAGAAATATTTATCGTGAAAGCCTATGACACTACAAGAAAAGTGCTTATTACCTGGGGATTTTCATAGTGATAATGCGGTAAAATCCCTAAGTAATTTGATTACCTGCAACTTTCTTACCAATTAGAATCCAAACGAAACACCTTCGTAGGTAATTATTACCTGCGACTTTATAAATCCCTAGGTAATTTAGTTTCGAAAATAAATCAGCAGGTAAGTTACTTGTGGTTTTATTTGCAATTAACTATCAAAATTTTGCATGAATTATTTGGTAAAATTTCATAAAAAAGATTTTACCTGCGAATTTCCACAAAAAAAAATCACAAATTATTCCCCACGAAGATTTCTAAGTAAATCCAAAGGAAGTTTATGGGTGAAAATTCCTAATTAACAAAAGAAAATTTCTTGCGGATATTTATGAAACTATTTCGCAAGAAAATTTGTATGAAATGCCCCAAGTAAATCCGCAAGAACAATTCTTTTCAAGAAAATTTTCATGAATATTTAGCATGTACATCCCCATGGAAATTCCCAAGTAATAATTCACACATAAATTACTAGAAACATTTCACAATTAGTCAAAAATCTATTCAAAACCATTAATAATTATCAAAAAATCAGTCAATAAAAGTATGATGTAAACCATTACAGTTAACAAAAAAACCATAATTCATTACATCCACATCAATAATGTATGATTCTTAAATGGTTCAAAACAAAATATTTTAAACTTGAATACTCAAGAAAACTATCAACCATCAGGGTCAGAATCACTTTCATCCACGTTATCAGGACTAGAATCACTTTCATTCACGCCATCAGAGTCATCATCACTTTCATCCTCATAATCTTGGTTGTCTTCTTGAGATGGGCGTTCATCATTTGAAGGTGATTTCTTGTATACATGCTTCATCAACAAGTCCAATTCCTTTCTTTTCCTCTAATTTTTGTGTCGCTCATTCCGCAATTGAGCATACAAATCAGCATTTGAAGCATCAACCTAGGACTTAATCATCTCATCAAATTTAATAGGTAATCAACCATCATAAGAATACAAACATTAAAGTCGAATCATTAACAAAAAAAATTTCAATGTTCCAAAAGTAAACTACAAAGCATACAAAAAACTATCCTATGGACTTAACTAAATTTGTAACAAAACACTATGGAGTAACTTGTGCAAAACTATCCTATGAAGAATTCCTAAGCATATATATCTGATAAAACTATCTACTACAACCACTAATTTTTAATTAAGATCCATCAGTTACTCATATTTTCTCCATGCAAAGAAGAGAAGAGAAGCTCCCTTTTCCCCTATCATCATAACTAATTAGCAGTACTAATCTAAAAAGATTCTAAAGATCAAATTAAGTGTCTAAAAATTTATCTCGAAGCACTTGTAACCTCTGAAGAGACAATATAGTGTCTTTTCACCAAAAAGTAAAACTAATGCCAACATGCATGTAGTTAAATCTAAAAGCTCGGATTAGGTTAAAACTAATCACTATGTTTGTCAAATACCTAACTCAATCATTGAGAACCTTCTACTAATCCAATGACTCAAAGGTAGCTGCATTTTAATTAGTTTCAAATAGATATATATATATATATATATATATATATATATATATATATATGAACAACAACAACAATAACAAACCCAGTGTATTCCCACCTAGTGGGGTCTGGGGGGGTAAGATGTACGCAGTCCATACCTCTACCTCTAAAGAAGTAGAAAGGTTGTTTCCGATAGACCCCCAGGTCAAGACACGAGACACCACACAAATACATAGTAAAGCACAGAACAGGATTTCATAACATAACATAAATACGGCACCCATAAGTAATAGAAAACAGAGGCAAGCACCCAGATTCATAATAAAACCTGGAACACGGAATCATAACAAGAAATATTACCCATACCAAGTAATTCCCTACACTAGCGACCCAAACTGGCCCTAGTCTTATGCCCTAATTCGCGACCTCCATACCTTCCTATCTAGGGTCATGTCCTCGGTGAGCTGTAACTGCTCCATGTCCCGCCTAATCACCTCACCCCAGTACTTTTTCGGCTTACCCCTACCCCTCCTAAAGCCATCCCATGCTAGCCTCTCACACCTACGAACTGAGACATCCATACCCCTCCTCTTCACGTGTCCGAACCATCTCAATCGGACTTCCCGCATCTTGCACTCCACTGGAGTCCACCAACCTTCTCCCTGATAGTCTTATTCCTGACTCTATCCCCTCTAGTCAGCCCACACATCCAGCGCAACATCCGCATTTCCGCCACCTTTATTTTTTGGATGTGGGAGTTCTTAACTGGCCAACACTCCGTACCATACAACATGGCCGGACAAACTACCACCCTGTAGAATTTGCCTTTAAGCTTGGGTGGCACCTTTTTATCACACAACACCCCTGACGCGAGCTTCCACTTCATCCATCCTGCCCCAATACGGTGCAAGACATCCTCGTCAATCTCACCGTTACCCTGGATCACGGACCCGAGATACTTGAAACTATCCCTCTTGCATACCTCCTGTGATTCCAGCTTCACTACCACCTCATTCTCCAGCCTCACTTCATTAAACTTCCATTCCAAATACTCTGTCTTGCTCCTGCTCAACCTGAACCCTTTAGACTCAAGAGTTTGTCTCCACACCTCTAGTTTGTCATTCACACCCCCTCGAGTCTCGTCAATCAGAACTACATCGTCTGCAAAAAGCATACACCAAGGCACCTCCCCTTGAATACACCGCGTCAACACATCCATCACCAAAGCAAACAAAAAGGGGCTAAGAGTAGATCCCTGATGTAATCCTGTCAAGACAGTGAACTGCTCTAAGTCTCCTCCCGGCGTTCTCACCTGAGTTTTCGCTCCATCATACATATCCTTAATTGCTCTGATATATGCCTGCGGGACTCCACTCACCTCCAAGCATCTCCATAGCACCTCCCTGGGGACTTTGTCGTATGCCTTCTCCAGGTCGACAAACACCATGTGCAGGTCCTTCTTCCTTTCCCTATACTATTCCACCGACCTCCGTACCAGGTGAATTGCCTCCGTCGTCGAGTGGCCAGGCATAAATCCAATCTGGTTTTCCGAAATAGACACTATCCGTCTCAGCCTCACCTCGACCACTCTCTCCCAAATCTTCATAGAGTGACTCAATAACTTAATCCCCCTATAGTTATTGCAACTCTAGATGTCACCCTTGTTCTTATAGAGAGGGATCATGGTACTCCACCTCCATGCCTCAGGCATCTTTGCCGTCTTGAATATTTCGTTAAACAATCCAGTCAACCACCTTACATCAGCCTCTCCAACAAACTTCCAAAACTCCACCGGTATCTCATCTGGCCCCGTCACCCTACCCCTCCGCATCCTGCGAATAGCCTCTCTAACCTCCTCTACCTTAAAACGTCTACAATAACCAAAATCCCGACCCTCCTCTGAGTGCTCCAGTTCCCCTAACACAATAGCTCTATCCCCTTCGTCATTCAAGAGCCTATGAAAGTACGACTGCCATCTACTCTTAATGTGACCATCCTCCACCAACACTCTACCGTCCTCTCCCTTGATGCACCTCACCTGGTCGAGGTCACGACCCTTGCTCTCCCTAGCCTTAGCGAGTCTAAACAACTTTTTCTCCCCTCTTTTCCCCTGTAACCCTGCATACAAGATCTCAAGAGTGGCCGTCTTTGCTGTCGTGACTGCTGACTTAGCCTCCCTCCTAGCTAGCTTGTACTCTTTCCTGTTTATCCGTTTCTCTTCTTCGTCCTTACTCTTAACCAACTTAGCATACGCCCCTTTCTTGGTCCCCACTTTCTTCTCCACCTCTTCGTTCCACCACCAATCCCTCCGATGATGCCCTGCCCGGCCCCTAGAAACACCCAACGCCTCACTTGCATTCTCCCTGATGCACCTAGCCGCCCTATCCCACATACTATCCACGTCCCCCCTACACTCCCACACCCTCATTCCAGCCAACTTCTCCCCTATCTCCCACGCCTTCACTGGCGTCAAGCCACCTCATTTAATTCTAGGTCTACCCTCCTTACTCCTCCTCTTTCTATTCTTCTTTATGCCTAAATCCATCACCAAGAGCCTATGCTGGGTCGAAAGATTCTCACTCGAAATGAACTTACAGTCCTTACACAACACCCTATCCCCTTTCCGTAGCAACAAAAAGTCAATCTGTGTCCTGGCTATCGCGCTTCTGGCTATCGCGCTTCGAAAGGTGATCAGGTGATCGTCCTTCTTTGGGAAGCCTGAGTTCACCACCACCAGCCCAAAGGACCTCGCAAACTCCAATAGAGTAGCCCCCTTCTCATTTCTATCCCCAAAACCAAAACCACCATGCACATCACCAAAGCCTCCCGGTAGCGCCCCGATGTGCCCGTTGAAATCTCCTTCTACAACAATCTTCTCCGAGCTAGGCACGCCTCTCACTACCTCCTCCAAAGCCTACCAAAACCGCATCTTCTCCTCCCCCTCCGAGCCCACTTGCGGCGCATAAGCACTACACATATTCAGGGTAAACCCCCGAATGACCAACTTAATAGTCATCAACCTATCGTTGATCCTCTTCACCTCTACTACCTGGCCTCTAAGCTCTTCATCTACTAAGATGTCAACTCCATTCCTACGCCTCTCGCTCCCAGAGTACCACAGCTTGTAACCATCCACATCCCTAGCGTTAGACCCTACCCACTTGGTCTCTTGAACACACGCGATATTGATTCTCCTCTTTCTAAGAATCTTCACAAGCTCTATGGACTTACCCTGAAGAGTCCCTATATTCCAAGTCCCCACCCTCAGCCTACCATCACTATCAACACGTCTTCTTCTACCACCCCTGAGGTCACACCTTGGCCTCCCTCCCCCTCCTACCCTTTCCTCTTCCCCCGCCCCCACAACAGCCTCCCGCCCCAACCCCCTCGGACATGACCCTATCCAACCAACAATTTACTAAAATTTTAGATTATTAGTAATATCATATTCTAAACTCATTCTTGCACAACTACAAATAGTTCACTGACAAGGACAAAAATTGTTTGTGTTAAAATTTGTAACTGTCACTACTTCACTTGTCAAGTGACCACACTTAACTAAATTTAAAACCCAAATTCACCTTTCAACTAACTGTATGTAAACATTTTCAAGTCACTACTTTATTTCTCAAGTGACCATACTTAACTGAATTCAAAACACAAGTTCACCTTTCAACTAACCACACATAAACATTTTCAAGTCACTACTTCACTTCTCAATTAACCACACTTAACTAAATTCAAAACACAAATTCACCTTCAACTAACCATACTTATACATTTTCAAGTTACTACTTCACTTCTCAAGTAACCACATTTTACTAAATTCAAAACACAAGTTCACCTCTCAAGTGACTACATTATTTTTAATCAATTTCAAGTAACTAATTTATATTTCAAAACATTATTCTTAAACAATTTCAAGTAACTAGTTTACATTTAAAGTCCCTAGACTTAACCATTTTCAAAGTGCAAGTTCACATTCTCAAATAACTACACATAATCATTTTCAAAACACAAGGTCACCTTTCAAATAACTAAGTTCAAAACACAAGTCACCTCTCAAGTGACTACATTATTCTTAATCAATTTCAAGTAAATAGTTTACATTTCAAAACATTATTCTTAATCAATTTCAAGTAACTAGTTTACACTTAAAGTCCCTAGACTTACCCATTTTCAAAACACAAGTTCAATTCCTCAAATAACTACACATAATCATTTTCAAAACACAAGGTCACCTTTCAAATAACTAATTGTAAAACATAAGTCACTAATTCACTTCTCAAGTGACTACACTTGATCATTACCAAATCATTTATTCACTTCTCGAGTGATAACAATTTACTAAATTCAAGACACAATATCACCTTTCAAGTAACTACATTCAAACATTTTCAAGTCATTAATTCACTTCTCAAGTGACCACACTTAACTAAATTCAAAACAAAAGTTCACCTTTCAACTAACCACAATTGAACATTTTCAAGTCACCACTTCACTTCTCAAGTGACCACACTTAACTAAATTCAAAACCCAAATTCACCTTTCAACTAACCACACTTAAACATTTTCAGGTCACTATTTCACTTCTCAAGTGCCCACACTTAACTAAATTCAAAACAAAAGTTCACCTTCAACTAACCACACTTAAACATTTTCAAATCACTAATTCACTTCTCAAGTGATCATTATTAACTAAATTCAAAACATAAATCACCTTTCAACTAACCACACTTAAAACAATTTTAAGTCACTACTTCACTTCTCAAGTGACCACACATAACTAAATTCAAAACACAAATTCACCTTTCAACTAACCACACTTACACATTTTCAAGTCACTACTTCACTTCTCAAGTGACCATACTTTACTAAATTCAAAACACAAGTTCATCTCTCAAGTGACTACATTACTCTTAATCAATTTCAAGTAACTAGTTTACATTTCAAAACATGATTCTTAATCAATTTCAAGTAACGAGTTTACATTTATAGTCCCTAGACTTAATCATTTTCAAAATGCAAGTTCACATTCTCAAATAACTACACACAATAATTTTCAAAATACAAGGTCACCTTTCAAATAACTAAGTTCAAAACACAAAGTCACCTCTCAAATGACTACATTATTCTTAATCAATTTCAAGTAACTAGTTTACATTTCAAAACATTATTCTTAATTAATTTCAAGTGACTAGTTTACATTTAAAGTCCCTAGACTTACCCATTTTCAAAACACAAGTTCACATCCTCAAATAACTATACATAATCATTTTCAAAACACAAGGTCATCTTTCAAATAACTAAGTTCAAAACATAAGTCACCAATTCACTTCTCAAGTGACTACACTTGATCATTATCAAATCATTTATTCACTTCTCGAGTGACCACACTTTACTAAATTCGAAACACAAGATCACCTTTTAAGTAACTACATTCAAACATTTTCAAGTCACTAATTCACTTTTCAAGTGACCACACTTAACTAAATTCAAAACAAAAGTTCACCTTTCAACTGACCACACTTGAAAATTTTCAAATCACCACTTCACTTCTCAAGTGACCACACTTAACTAAATTCAAAAACCAAATTCACCTTTCAACTAACCACACTTAAACATTTTTAGGTTACTATTTCACTTATCAAGTGCCCACACTTAACTAAATTCAAAACAAAAGTTCACCTTTCAACTAACCACACATAAACATTTTCAAATCACTACTTCACTTCTCAAGCGACCATAATTAACTAAATTCAAAACAAAAATTCACCTTTCAACTAACCACAATTAAAATATTTTCAAGTCACTAATTCATTTCTCAAGTGACCACACATAACTAAATTCAAAACACAAATTCAACTTTCAACTAACCACACTTAAACATTTTCAAGTCGCTACTTCACTTCTCAAGTGACCACACTTTACTAAATTCAAAACACAAGTTCATCTCTCAAGTGACTACATTATTCTTAATCAATTTCAAGTAACTAGTTTACATTTCAAAACATGATTCTTAATCAATTTCAACGAACTAATTTACATTTAAAGTCCCTAGACTTAACCATTTTCAAAATGCAAGTTCACATTCTCAAATAACTACACCTAATAATTTTCAAAACACAAGGTCACCTTTCAAATAACTAAGTTCAAAACACAAGTCACCCCTCAAGTGACTACATTATTCTTAGTCAATTTCAAGTTACTAGTTTACATTTTAAAACATTATTCTTAATAAATTCAAGTAACTAATTTACATTTAAAGTCCCTAGACTTAACCATTTTCAAAATGCAAGTTCACATCCTTAAATAACTACACATAATCATTTTCAACACATAAGATGACCTTTCAAATAACTAAGCTCAAATTACAAGTCACCAATTCACTTCTCAAGTGACTACACTTGATCATTATCAAATCATTAATTCACTTCTCAAGTGATCACATTTAACTAAATTTAAAACACAAATTCACATTTCAACTAACCACACTTAAACATTTTCAAGTCACTACATCACTTCTCAAGTGATCATACTTAACTAAATTCAAAAAACAAATTCACCTTTCAATTAACCACACTTAAACATTTTCAAGTCGCTATTTCACTTCTCAAGTGACCACACTTTACTAAATTCAAAACACAAGTTCACCTTAATCAATTTCAAGTAACTAGTTTACATTTAAAAACATTATTCTTAATCAATTTCAAGCAACTAGTTTACATTTAAAGTCACTACACCTAACCATTTTCAAAACTCAAGTTCACATTCTCAAATAGCTACACATAATCATTTTCAAAACACAAGGTTACCTTTAAAATAACTAAGTTCAAAACACATGTCACCTCTCAAGTGACTACATTATTCTTAATCAATTTCAAGTAACTAGTTTACATTTCAAAACATTATTCTTAATCAAGTGACAATACTAAATCAATTTCAAGTGATGATTCACACTTTCAATTGATTACACTTTACTAATTTCAAAACACAAGTTCACCTTTCAAGTCACTACACTAAATCATTTTCAAATCACTTATCCACTTCTCGAGTGACACTTGATCATTTTAAAGTCACTAGTACACATTCAAAATACTACACTTAACCATTTTAACTCTCTAATTCACATTTCAAGTGACTAAACTTAACCATTTTCAAGTCATGAATTTACATTTCAAGTGACAACACTAAGTCCTTTTATCCAACCTTGTCGAAACCCCAAATATGGACCTAAAGTAGATAAAACCCACACAACATAACCACCATTCTCAAGGAACATAGTCCCTATTTCAGCAGTAATCAATGCCTCAGGGACACTTATATTAATGGGAAAATCAAGAAACCAAGAAGAGTAAAAAGAGGAACAGCTACTTACAGTGTCCTCAACACCAAATGGACCACCAGAAACCTCATAGAAAATAAGGAAAATTAGTGTCAAAAGTGAAACTTACTTGGAATTATTTGATCTAGGAGATAGAGGAACATCATTAATCCCTATGTACTTTTCACCATTATACTCCCCCATTGGTATTGCAGATTCTCTTTGAGCTGAAACCCTCAATTTTTGCATTTTTCAGTAAATATTTTCATTAAACACTAGATACTATAGGAACCAAACATCAAAAGAAACAATTTTTTTTAACAATTTATAACATGGGGTTGTTCAACAAAGCAATTAAATCACAAAAACAACATTAAAACAATTGATCATGACAAAATTACACAAAGAGTCGCCAAATTTTATAGTCTGTCTACCAATTTCATTATACACTAGCTAACTAAAGGAACCAAACATCAAAAAGAAATATTTTTTTAACAATTAATGTTCAAGAATGCAATAAAATTACAAAAACAACAATAAAACCATTAATCATGAAAAAATTACATAAGCGACAATGGTAGTATAACGAATCATCAATACCAAAAAGATACTAGCATTACCTTTTGGAGGAGGGCGGCAGCAGTTGGGGAGATTTCACCAGTTCTTTGGTTGTCAATGACTGTTGTGGTTGTCAGTGGTAGTGATACGGATAGCTTGTACAGCCGGAGGAGGAAAGAGAGGTGGTGATGAAGGACGTCGGAGGCGATGGTGACGATAAGGAAGGCGGCCGGAGTTTAGAGAGAGTGAGAGAGGACAGATGGTAAGATGTGACTGAAATTTTAAGAGTGAGATTAGGGTTTTTGGTATTTGGGTGTTTTTCATATGAAAAATAAGATTTAATATCAACCATCAATATCATGAGATCGACGGTTGTGATTAAAATTTAAAAGAAAATTGAAAATTAATTTAAAAAATGAATCAAATTAAATTAAAAAATAGGTTAAAATGAATATTAATTAGATATCAAGTTGGCTAGAATTTAATTAAAATTGAGAAGATAATTGAATTGGCTTAGACTGCTATTTAAATATAATAATAAATTCATAATAATAATAATAATAATAAATAAATAAATATTATAAAAACCGATAATGAATTTGAAATAAGTTGTGCATAAATATAATAATAATAATAATAACAATAATAATAATATTCAAGGTAACATCTTTTGATTGTTTTCTCTCTGAGATTTCGAGAAAATAAATACAACAACTAACCCGCTTTAGTTTCACAAATTGGGATCTGTAGAGGGTACAGTGTACATAGACCTTACCGTTAAGGTAGATAGGTTAATTTTATTAGACCCTCGGTACAATAAAAATAGTCTGAAGCAATACAATTTCAAGAAAAAAAAAGTGAAAATTGATTTAATATCGACCGTTGATCAAATATTATGAACGGTTGAGATTAGAAATTGGGTTAGAAGAAGATTGAATTGGTGATTTCGATTGAGTCAAATTAAACTTAATTGACACAAATTGAGTATAAAATGTCTAGAATTTAAATAAATTAGGAAAATTGAATTGAATTAGGTTGATATTTATTAAATATAGTAACTATATAAAATTAAAATTAAAAAATAAATAAAATTACTATTTTTAAATTAATTATAAATAAATTATGTAAATAAAATTAATGATGCCAATTGCATAATAATGTCAATGCATTTCGTATATTAAAATTATTTTCGGTTAATTAATTTTTGAATACAATATTATACATATATATCTCGTAGTACAATGTATTAATCTGATGAATTATTAGTTAATTAGCTTCATTATTATAACTTCAATAGTATATTATTACCTCGATCATATAATGTTAACATATTATTCAAAATATTTGTATATATAGATTCAGTTAACTAGGTTTTGACTACTATGTACATCACTACACGAGAGATACATATATATACGTATATATATTTGATTGACCATCAACTTTGAAATATGTACTATATACATCACATACCCAAATATATTACCTCGTAATACAACGTATTTCATATATACTCTCATGAATTATCTTAGACCAACGAAATTTTACCTCTTTAATTTTTTTGGTGATAACATAACGAGTCAAGCTAAGTTTTTATTCAGCTCGAATACATTTGTGATACCATCTATGTCAACAAACTAATTTTAATTTCTTGAGCATCTTTTGCTTGATCATAATAACGAGAAAAATAATAAGACTCAATATAAATTTAATTTTAAAATAAACCAAATTGAATTCAAAAATCGATTAAAATTGACATCAATTAGATATAAGGTTGGCTAGAATTTAAATAAATTTGAGAAGATAATTGAATCGACTTAGGTTGTTATTTAAATATAATAATAGTAAATAAATATTTATCAACGGCTGAGAATTAAAGATTAAGAATTTGGTTAAAAAATTGAATGGAATTTAAAATTGAGTTCAATTGGACACAATTTGGGCTAGGATTGTAATAAATTGGATAAAATTAGGCTAAAATTATTATAAATTGGCAAAATCGGGCTAGAAAATAAATAAATTGAAAAAAAAACTAAATTGACTAATGTTGTGGATTAATAAAATAATAATAATAGTAAAATAAATATTATAATTATTCTCTGATTAGTTATGAATAAATTGTGTAAATAAAAATACGACACATAATATATTACTTTAAAATCAACGATAACAATAATTCAAAATAGACACCTATAAATTATGAATATAAAATTTAAAATTGTCGATAATAATAGTGATAATAATAATAATAATAATAATAATAATAATAATAATAATAATAATAGACAATGTATTAGTAATTACGAGTGTGAATACCAAATAAAATATTAACAAATTACGTAAAAATATTACATTTAAATAGATAAATTACAAAAAATGATAATAAAAGTAATAAAATACTTTGTATATTTTTTAAATCATGAATGTGACAAGTCAATATTTGTTTGATACAAGAATAATGTGTAAAAAAATATCAAGATTTGAAATTAATGATTTTTGACAAAACAACGACCTAAAAGGAGTATCAGACGGTCAAAATTGGATGTCAGCACACACAAAACCAGAATCTTTGACTTCAAAATGATCGAGTGGGGACCTTTGTAAATGAAAAAAGTATCGAGTTTAAAGTAGAAGCTAAAGAAACTAACCTCTGATTTCGAATATCTCTCAAACAATTGAAACTTTGATTCTGGGTCTTCTCCTTGTCTTCTTAGAGAAAATTTAATTTTGGTTTTGATTTTTCAATTTTTTGGATCGGTTTTGGTTTTAAATTTTAGAAATTTGATTAAAACGGTTCGATTTTTTATTTTTCAAAAAATAAATGGTTAAACCAAAAGACCGATATTAAATAAATATATATTTTATTATATATATAAATTTTATATTTATATATATATATATTTTATATATATTTAGTGTAAATAATGTTTTTCTGTTATTTCATTTCATCCATGTTGAGTTATTTATATTTGAAAATGAAAAATAGGTTTGAAAAAAAAAATTCTAAAAAATCATCAATTTTAAGTGCCCGGTCATGACAAGAAAGACTCACTACTTTAATTTTCAAAATCAAAATCAAAATTCTAAATAATTGAACCAAATTTATAGTGATCAAATCAAATCAAATTTATTTTGGTTTGATTACGTTTGTCATTTTCATTAATCCAAAAATTGAAAAACCAAATCAACATTAAACAAGCAAATCGAACAAACAGAATGCTTACCCCTAATCTTATCACATATATAATTCTGAAACTACCTAATACTTTCGACTCAATGTAAACTAAAATAATTTTTTATTTTATTTCGTGATTATTATACCTTATATCTCACACCAAATGACTCCTAAATGTACATTATAATGATATATTATAATGACGTGCGTAGTATGATGCTTACAATTATATTTAAATTAACAAATAGAAAAACACGCTCTATTTGAGCCCTGAGTCGTTCATCCCCTATCTTAGGCCAACGAAATTTCACCTCTTTATTTTTTTTTGGTGATAACATAACGAGTCAAGCTAAGGTTAATTCAGCTCGAATACATTTGTGATACTATCTATGTCAACAAATTAATTTTAATTTCTTGAGCATCTTTTGCTTGATTATACGTGTCCACCGATTTAATTTCTAATTTTTTTTTATTTTTTGTTTTTTATTCTTCAAGTTTATCCTTTTCCTATTTAAATTTTTCAAGTCACAAAAATCCTACGTAAATCCCCAAGAAATAATTTCAGCTAAATTTGTAGCAACACAATCTCCCAATAATTTTCCAAGTAATAATTCCATAGTTAAATTCCCAAGAAATAATTTTAGCTAAATTTATATCAACACAATAATTTCAAGTAATAATTTCCCAAGAAAATCCCTAAGAATAAATCCCCAGAAAAATCCACAGCTCAAAATCCCCAAATAATTTCCCAGGTAATAAAATCCATTATATAAATTTTCACCAAAATATCTCTACGTAAATATGTAGGATAAATTACCTAGAAATTTTTTTATGAATTTTAAATATATATATATATATATATATATATATATGTCCATATACTTGCGGATTTACCTAGAGATAAAATATCCTCCGATATATTTTTCCAGGTAATGTCACAAGTAATAATTCCGCAGGTAGATCACCAAGAATAAATTCCTAGCAAAATTCGCAGCACAAAATCCCAAAATAATTTCTCAGATAATAAAATCCATTACATAAATTTTCACTAAAATATCTCTACGTAAATCTGTAAGATAAATTACCTGAGGATTTTCCTATGGATTTAAAAAATATATATATTTGTCCACATACCTGCGGATTTATCTAGAGATAAAATATCTGTCGATACATTTCTCCAGGTAATGTCACAAGTATGAAATTTGCGCAATATGGCACCAAATTTACTTACAAAATTTGTTGCAAATATATAGTTCGCAGGTAATATATTTAAATATTGAGGAATTTAGTATTTTCGTAGGTAAATCCACAAGTATTTCCTGCGATATTATTCCCTAGGTAAAATTTTTATGTAATTTATAGTTTTCTAGTAGTGTGAAAAGCCATATAAGTTGACTGTCTTTGGCGATAATGGAGTCAACGAATATTTGACAGTCATTTTAAAGCTTTCATAACCCCAAGGATAGTTGTTAAATGCCTCAAGATCCTTAGAGAGATTTATTAAACCAAGTTTTATGTTGTTGTTGACGTCTTTCGCCCAAAGAATATTACATACAAACCAAAGCAAACCAAACACAGTGATTGTTTGTGCTTCTTTGAAAGTCTTTTATCTTTCTACTCTTCTATCAAATTTGTGTTTTTGAACTTGGACCAACAAAATAAAAGAAGTCATCATCATCACTTGACTTGTCTTTGCCTTTTGTGTGTGGAGTGCTTTTTGGGGGGGAAGGGGTTAAAATAGGTATAGGTTGAGAAGGAGGATAACATTTAGTCTAGTAACTATGACAAACTTCTTTCAACACAAACAAACTAGCATACCACAGTAATTTATTCACACCTCATCCACCTTATCTTTATTTTCATACATAAACCTACGTCTGAGAAGATCATACACCATGGTTATTTGGAAACGAGCATTGTTGTCCTCCAGCAAATCAAGATATTGTCCTAAACAACTCTCTCTGAAATAAGCATCCAATTTTTTTATTTCAAAGTATTTTTCTAAAGGTATCAAAAGATTTTGCCATGGCAGACTTTATCACAAAATCACAAGTTAAATATGTGGTACCATTGCACTGCATTCTCACAGAATAACTATCAGTGACGAAGATTTTGACCAATTCTTTAGTGAAAGGGCTATTAACATTTGGATCATGTTGACTTTTTGAAATAAATTCACCATCTATTTTGAAACTTTCCTCTTTCTCATATTCATTTTTCTTCTGCTTTTGATTAAGATACCACTTGTACAACAAGCTCATAGAGTGGTGGATATAACCTAGCTACATCACTTATTCCTTTACTTGGACTTTATTCGCTTTATTTTCTTTTGGGATCCATATTATCTAAAATTAAGAGCAAAATAAAAAAAAATTATAATTGATTATGCATTATTAGAAAAAGGATAACAAAAAATCTAACAAGTACAACACAGTAAAATAACAGTTTCAGCAAATTACTCATCTATTGCAATAGGTGAATGATCTGTTACAATAGATCACTCATATGTTGCAGCAAATGAGTGATCTGTTGAAAATAATAAAAACAGTTTCAATACTGTTGTAATTTCTTCCAACAGATCACTTATCTGTTGAAACAGAAGACTAATCTGTTGCAATAGATCATTCACCTATTGCAAAAAATGAGTGATTTGTTGGAATAAATCAATCTGTCAATATTGATTAGATTTATTCCAACAGATAGGTCATTTGTTGTAACAAATGACCTATTAGTAGGAAGAAATCAAACTCTTGGGCATGTTATCTGTTGGAATAACTGTTAGAATTTCATTCAATATATGAACCATCTATTGCAACAGATGGTATCTGTTAAAAAAATAGTAGCAAGATTTATTTAATAAAAAACATCAATATCACCATTTTTACCAAGACCAACAACAACCCACAAACAAATCAACCCAGCACACCAACACAACACACACACCAAGAACATCGACATTTACTAATAACACCAACATTGTAGAAACACAAACAACAAAAAGTTTCAAAAGATACAACAAACACTAATAAATCAAATCAACAGTTGTTTATTAGATTTGGTCACACTAGATGTCTCCAAAAAAAATTTAAAATTCAACTCTCACTATTTTTACAACAATATTGGACAACAAAAACTACAGTAATAATAAAAAATTATATTTCACTCCAGAAAGAGAAGAGAAGAAATATCACAAATTAAAATTTTCTTGAGTCCTCATTTCAAATTTAAGCAACAAATATTGAAATTGTTAACCCATACTAGAAGAGAAGTTAACTCAAGTTTCTCTTTTTCTTCAGAACTAAAAAACCCTAATTTTTTTACTTGTGAAAGTCGAAAAGGGACGATGCAAAACTCAAAGTTGTTGTCGTCAGAGAATGTTGTCATGTCGAATGATGATTGAAAGTAAAAAAAAAAACTCAAAACCATTTATCGCTGGAGGTTGAAGTCATTGGGGATTGAAGGGAGAAATTTACAGAACTGTTGGCTGGGAGAAGTTTAAGAGAAACTATCGAGAGAGGAGGGGAGAGACAATTGATTTGGAGAGGAGAGGAAAGTTTGAGGGGTGTAGATTGATTTGTATTTTTAAAAAGATTAGAAAGTTTTGACAATATTAATTAAGTCCATAATCAACTTAATCAAGTTCTTAATTATTTTTTACCCTTTAAGTTGATCAATATCACTAGTACCACAATACACACTTATAAAGACACTTTTCCTTCAATTTTCTCGAATAACATCTAGATCATAAATTTAATAGTTGCCACATGTCAACAATCGGTGTTGTAATGGACAAAACTGGAAGGAGAAGTACCGGAGGGGGTTCTTACCCTTTTTATCTAACTAGTTTAGGTGCATGCGCCTTGTGCGTATACCTCACTTTAATGAGTTCAACCAATACACTAAATAAAAAATCTGTTTGAATAATAAAGTTGTATACAATAATTAAATTCAACATCTTTTGAATATGTAAAAATGAAGAATTTATATAATTAAACGTAACCTTTACCGAAAATGATTCTCAAAGCTGATCGGCATTCATCTACCACCTGTAAACTGTAATAAAATAAATAATATAACTTTTACAATAAAATTTCCTCAAAGCGTCTGACACTCATCTACCACCTGTTAACTAAATAATATAACTATACCTAATCTTTACACAAAAAAAATTCTCAAGTCAGAGATATCAAAGCAATACAATTAAACTTAACCCTTACCTTAAAAAATTCTTCAAAGTCGACCAACATTTATCTACCACCTACAAACTACCACAAAACAATACAATAAAAGAGATATTAAAATAATATAATTAAATTTAAACTTTACACACAAAAAATTTTCAAACCCGATCGATATTTTTCTACAACCTGTAAACTACCATAAAATAATAAAATAATAGAGATATTAAGAAAATACAATTAAATCTAATCTTTACCTAAAAAAATCCTTAAAACTGACCGATATTCATCTACCACCTGTAAATTAAAATAAAATAATATGATAATAAAGAAATCAAAATAATATAATTAAACCTAACATTTATATAAGAAATCCTCAAAGTCAATCGACATTCACCTATAACGTGTAAACTACAACAAAACAGTATAATAGTTATCACAAAGCTTCGATTTTGATGAAAAAAATTCTTGTCTAAGCAAAAATTTTGACTCTAAAGAATGACTTGAATGAAAACAAAGAAGATATATATATATATATATATATGTATATATATATATATATATATATATATATATATATGCACACACACATTGAGTTTTATTATGTTGAAAAAAAAAGTGAAAAAGATAAGGGTTAGAAAATTAAGCATCCACCAATTAGTGTTTCGATTAGGATTTTGGGGAGACTCACATATACAAATACATTTCTTATTATAATTAATGGGGTAAGAAATTGTAATTTAAGTTAAGGGCATACAAAAATCAAAATGATAAAAATGTTATTGATTTATCATTATAGGGTTAAGGTTTAGAAAAGTTTGTACTCAGTAGATATTTTCTATGTATTTTTGGGTTGAATAGTTATAAACTTTTTTATGTAATTGGGTACGGATAACTAAAATAGATGGATAACTAAAATAGATCTATTGTAATGGATCTAATTTCAGTTGTGCGTGGATATTTCTTAAATTCTCTAAATATTTTTATTTTTTCTATTTTCTTTTTTCTATCTATTTCTTCATTTTCTTTTTCTATTCTTACCATAGCTGTCAATTTGTCTTCTAATTTTAATTCTTTTTTTTCTAACATTACATTAAATATAAATGTTCACCTATTTTTTTATGCCTTCTTCCTTGATTAGAAAATACTATTTTTATTTTTAATCCTTCATGGTTTTCATACATTTTTTTATCTATTATAAATTCTTCTTTGTTCATTTTTTATTTAAATGTTAATAGATCATGTTGGTATGTATATTCTAGACTATCTATTGTTGATTCTAAATTTGATATTTCTTCTTTTTGTGCATTTATTGAGTTTTTACTAACTCCGGCAATTATGTTATATTGTAGTCTTTCTATCCTTATTTTTAGTTCTTTACGTTTTTCAGATATTATTTGCTCTAATTCTTTATATTTTGGTACATTTTGTATGTTATTCATCTAAATAATATTTTGGGGAATATCTAAATCTAGTTTTATCAAATAAGTCATAATTAATAAATTAATCATAAGAATATAATTAATCATAATTAACCAAATAAGATATTAAAAATAAGACAAATACAAGGATATAATTACTTTAGTAAATTTGATTTTAAATCAGGATTTTATCATTTAAAGTTAGAAGAAGAATCTAAGGAATTAACCGCATTTACGGTACCACAAGGATTTTATGAATGGAATGTACTACCATTTGGATATAAAAATGCACCAGATAGATATCAACATTTTATGGATAGTTATTTTAAACAATTGCCCAATTGTATAGTATTTATAGATGATATAATATTATATACAAAAACCAAAGAAGAACATTTAAAATTATTAGAACAATTTATAGATATAATAGAAAAATTGGGAATAAGTTTAAGTGAAAAGAAATCTGAAATTATAAAAAAAACAGATAGAATTTTTAGGAATACAAATAGATAAAAGTGGAGTAAAAATGCAATAACATATAGTACAAAAAATAATAAATTCGAAAGAAGAATTAGATACAAAAAAGAAATTACAATCATTTTTGGAATTAGTAAACCAAGTAAGGGAATATATATCAAAATTAGCAGAAAATCTAAAGCCTTTATGGAAAAAATTAAAAAAAGAATGTAGAATATAATTATAATGAAGAAGATAAAAAACAAGTCTAGAAAATAAAAACACTTTGTAAAGAATTACCAAAATTACAATTTTCAGACGAAAATAGAAAACTTATATATATAGTAGAAGCAGATGCTAGTGAATGTAGTTATGGAGGAGTACTTAAATATAGGTACGAAAATGAAAAAATAGAACATCATTGTAGATATTATTCAAGAACATTTAATGAAACAAAAATAAAATGAGAAATAAATAGAAAAGAATTATGTTCATTATATAAATGTTTATTAGCATTTGAGTCATATATTATATATAATAAGTTTATTGTACGAACAGATAATACACAGGTACGTTGGTGGCTAACAAAGAAAATACAAAATTCAGTTACAACAAAAAAGATTCGGAGACTAGTATTGAATATATTAAATTTTAAATTTACAATTGAAGTAATTAGTACTAAAAAAAACGTTATTGCAGATTAAATATCAAAACAAAGTTACACAGACTGATATAATAGAAGATGATGCTTTAGAAAAGATATTCAAAACCCTAACTACGCTTTCAATGAAAGTGGACAATATGGATAATGAAATAGAAAACCTAAAGACTAATGAAGTTAAATTGAAGTCTGTAGCTACAAATCAGCTAACTCAGCAGTATGTAGAGCTATGTCGATCGAAAGACATTAAAATTTCAGAGCTAGAAGGAGACGTTGGGACACTCCGTAAAACCCATAACGTTTATCAATCTACAATTGCAGGTACAAGCAAAGGATTTATTGGACAAAGATACCAGAATATGAACTTAAATAAGATATTTGAAAAAACCATTTACACCAAAAATACAAAAAGACCTCTTGAACATAGCCCCACAAATTACCACATATCGAGATAGTCTGAACCAAGATAAAAAAGTTTATAACTATACAGCCCAAAAATACATAGAAAGTATCTACCAAGTACAAACTTTTCTAAACCTTAACCCCAGAGCTATAGATATCAAAGAACCCTACACAAACTATATAACCCAAAGATTACAAGGTCACAACAAGCTAATTGCACTACCCAAAACCAACCCAAGCTTAATAAAAACTTATTTTGATTATGGATTATTAAATACCATATACACCCGAGATAGAGAAGAACTATCAACTATGGAAGAATTACAAAAAATATCCAGCACCTATAAAAGAGTAACCAAAGGAAATCTATTTTATATAAAGTGTTATACTGCACCAGCAGAGATATTATACGACGAGATAAAATCAGTTATACAAGTTGTAAAAATAGGATTAACCAGAGATATGATTATACCAGAAGATATTGTGCAGCAGCCAGAGATACCCAGAATTGAGATACCTGATTTTTATGCAAACAAACGACTTATTGGACTAGCTATAATTATTCAAGAATTAGCAAACAATTATACAAATGAAAATCAAATACGGAGCTATTATTCAAGAGATCATTAGATGATTTATTCAAATTCAAAAGAGCTACGACAAGCAGATATGAAAGATGTTAGACAATGGATAATGACATTACTTAACCCAGAAAAATAATTTACTGCAAGGGCAATTAAGAGAGGATTTATTTTAGACGGATTATTGACAAGATATTTCAAGATAATTGGACACAAATATCCAGATCATCAATGTTCGAGATGTAATAGAGAAGATAATATTATCCCAAAAGTTCAGCTAGAATAAATTAAAAATAAATTATAAAGATAAGCATGCCAGCTGGAAAGAAGATAGAAAAGCAACAGATACGATAAGAAGATATCAACGGAAGCAATAATGGAGATAAAATACGAGTTATTAAATTGTGAAAGCGACATGTAACAAACTTTCACAATTTTACGTAAAACTTATTGTATAAAGTCTTTAGATAGATTAGGCTTTTTGACTTTTTAAGCCAGAAGTATTTATGATTTTTGTCTTATAGCTAGATATTAAAGTCTTTATGTAAAAAATTTTATGTAAATTATGTCAGGGAAATAATTAGGTTAGGAAGACTTTGTAAAAAGATAGGACTAGATTTTTTTTAAAGTTTTAGAAACGTGTAAAATATTAGTACGAAAGACTATGTAAATCATCCATTATAAATGAAGGCATCGAAGGTAGAAAGAAGCAAGCCTTCATGCGTTGAGGCAAAAAACTCTCTCTTGTCTACAACAAATATCTTGATTATTTAAAAAACAGGTATATTTCAATGGAAAAATCTATGGAGGAACAAAGCTTAGAATTATCAAACCTACCAGAATAGGTATATTCATTTACTATTATGAATAGCTAAATTCATAAATTCCTAACAATCATAATATGATAAAATAAGTTCATGTTAGTTGCTTTATAGTAGAATTATTCGAAAAATAGCATGTTAAGAAGTTTATTAGCAAAGTGGAAAAGGAGAAAAATCCCTAAGAACTATGCCAACCTAAAGGTGAAACCGGTGAGGCAAGAAAGCCGTGGTAGGGGAGTAACCAGAGTAGAGGCGTGTATCCAGATTACCATGCTAATAGTGACCGAAGAATATGTTATTTAAGAATAATCTAGTATATAGAAATCTAAAGTGATCATATTTTGTTATGTGCATGATTGAAGGGAATATTTTGAAAAAGAATCATATGAAAAATGAATACTAATTTATCTGATAAAATGGTAGATAAATTTAAAATACTCGTTTTATATGTACTTAAGGATATAGAAATAGTAGATATAAGAAAAATCATATTGGAAAAAATATTTGATAGATATTTTATGACTAGAATTAATTATATACCACACCTACCTAACTACTCTTATAAATACTTAAATACTAAACCCACACACTAACTATGATAAATTATGTATATTTAGAATTTTGGAAAATAGATATAAAATATATACAATTTCTTAGTAAAAATATAGAAGAATTACTGAGATTAAAACAAACAACTAAAAAATATTATAATAAAGTATTTAACCAATTTTAAATAACAGATAATTTTAAAATATTAATCTTATATATACTTAGAGATATAGAAATTATAGATATTAAGAGAATAATACTAGAACAAAGTATTAGACTAAGAAATTGAAATTATAAATTGGATAGAACAGCTATACATGGATAATTACCTAGATGGATATTATTCAAATTAAGAAATGTTAGAATATATTAGAAAAACTAGAGAAAATCAAGATAATCTAAATGAAGAAATTAATTATAGAAATCGAATTAGAGAAATAATGGAGAACCTAAAAGAAAAATTAATATGGATAGAAGAAATCCTAGAAATTTTAGGAAAAAGTACATGTAATAGTTTATATAATTTAAAAAACTCGCTACGAGAAGAACAACACAAGATAATAAATAGCATTGAAAATCTAAAATTAGATATACCTTACAGTACAATTAGGATAAATTATTATACAAAAATTTGTAAATCTACAATTACTACAGGATAAAATGATAGACTATGAATATTTAAAATATTTGAGAGAAAATATGGAAGAAATAAGATTAGAAGAAATGCTTATGAAAGAGAATTTAATCGAATATTTTAGAACAAAAGATATAGAATACTTAGAATATCTTAAAAATAATATAGAAGAATTACAAAGACTAAGAGAAAAAATTAAAGAATACTACAGTAAAACATTTAACCAAATACCAGTTAATCACCCCCCAAGTTATGAACAATAAACTAAAAATAAAAATATTTAGAGAAGCTAAGAAATATCCACGCACAACTATGGATCTAATTTTAGTTATCCATCTATTTTAGTTATCCGCACCCAACTACAACTATTGGTCATTGATTCGATTTCAATTTTTTTATTGGGTTATTGGGTAAATCGATAATCCAATAAATTTATGCTAAATTATTATTTTACACTCCATATATATATATATATATATACATATATATATTACACCCAATAAGTAGGATTTTGGTTGCAACTAAGATTCGGTTTCTTTTCATGTTAGTTACTACTTTTTCTATTTTTTATTTTATGAGTATTTTCTTATCTGTTAAATCGAAAATCAAATCGTTAGGGACTAAAAATCAATAATCCATATAGCTACATTCTCTTTATTATAAGTATGTGTCTTAATTTCTTTAGTCTTTATTTTGTTATTATTTTTTAAAATATCTGCTTCGATATTTAGTACATTTGTTTAGTTACAATAACTCATATGATATGTATAATTAAGATTACAAAATTGAAAGAGTTTCATAGGAACGGAAACTAAAGTTTTAGATTGGATTAATAAGCAAATGAAATATTTTTTAGACTAATAAATGGAATTTTTACAAATTAATAAATGGATGGAATTTTTATTTCATAAACTAATTAATAAATTGGAGTTTTACAAAATTAATAATTGATGAAAGTTTTTTTAGATTGAAAGTAATGGAGGAAGAGGGATAGTTAAATTTTTTGAAAAAATAAAAAAAATAGATTTTTTTCATTTTTTAATCATGAAAAATGTTGATTTGGCCCAAAAAATACCCCATCACGCGCGTGATGGAGTGTGACTACAAACATTTTGCCACATCAGCAAAAAAGGGCCACGCGACTTACTAAAACAATAAGTTCGGGGGGAGGGGGGTACTTAGGACAAGTCAAAGTTCAGGTGTACCATAAATAAAGCTCGACAAGTTCAGGGGCGTAATAGATACTTCTTAAATGTATTTTAGTATTTATTGAGTTTTAATTCATTCATAATTTAATGTGGCAAGACTTTTTAAAAAATTCAATTTCTTTTGTCTTATACAACAAAATATTTCAATGACTTCAAGTATATATAAGAATAGTTACGACCTTAATTTAGAGCTTTTACTCAAATTAACTTAATGGTGATCTATAAGGATATTAAATAATAGTTAAAGTAAATTAATAAAGTATTTCATTCGGTCCATTTACTTGTCGTGTTTATCTTTTACACTCACTATAAAAGAATATTTATTCATCCTCTTTTAACTATTGATTATCCTTTTTCATGCCCATTGATCAGAAAAATAATAAAAATGATGTATTATTTATTATTTATTACATTACCTTATTTATTACATGATTTTTAAGAATTGAACAATACTAAAAGAAGTATAAATTATTGCAAACTTTCTTTTTGTATTAAAGTTATTTTGAAAATACTTTTTTTTGGGCTAAAGTGTTTATTAATTTAAAATAGAGTTTTAATTAAAAGGTCATCTATTAGGTAGCAAGAAGAGACCAATTACAAGCACACAAGTGGGAATGATTCTAACAGAAATAATAAGGACAACAATGAAAATATTTAACAAAAAGACACCATCAATTACCATGTGTGATAACTTAATTTACTTAACTAAAGAAGTGAAATACCTAAAATGCCCTTGTGAGGACTACCAAAATTTGAGATTCTCCCTTATATATAGTAGTAATATTATAGATAATGTTTGACTTCACGCATTCTTTATGATTAATTGAAAGTGTATTTTATTAAATTAATTTAATTAACGATATTTTAAAATTTTAAATTTGATTACTATAATTATTTTATATATTTATTTAATATTAAGGATAGAAAGAAAAAAATATAAGCAACAAAATTCTTTTAATTTTATAAATTAAACAAGTAAATTGAAATGACTATTTTTAATATAGGGGCAAGGACGGAATATATAAGTAAATGATATTGTTTGAAATTAGTAAAACTACTCCTTAGTATTTGAAAGTTAGTTTTAATAATAATTTTTTTGTTGTTGTAAAAAGCAGTTTCAATCTATGAAGTAATGCTAAGATTTTTCAGCATGAAGAATTACAAAAGCACCATCATTATTCAAAACTGATGTAGGATGGGGCCAAGAATATAAAGAGTGAAGTGCTTTTCACCTTTTCTTTTATCCTTTTATCTTCTTTTTTTCCCTTCACAAAAACGAAAAAGTATTGGATCCTGAACCATCTCAATTAGATTCATGAAAATTATAAATTTAGAGATCTACATGTATGACGTACGATTTTATGATCTCAATCAATTATATTATTTTCTAAAAAGTAGAAACTATATTTCTTTTTCATTCTTTTAGCTTATCCTGCCTGCAGCTAGGTAGTCATTTTCCAATTTTTCTTTTTAATTGTTAAAAGAATAAGCGACCAACGAAAAGTTAATAATTTTATATATACATTGTTTATTTGCGGAGTTTTTCGACTGAAGTCAAAAAAGCATTTTCATACTTCCAAATTACAATAATGTGTATACGTGTACTCGAAGAGGACGTGTCCTTCCTATATAAGCTAAATTATTAATATAAATTAAGCAGAATCAAATTGCTAACCAATTGACCTTTTCTCTTCTATGTTTGAAGCTATTTCAATTCGCATTTTAGATGTATTACTGGCAGGGTGGACTCTTTCCTTGAAATTTGTCTGGGCTTTGAGATATTGACATTTTGACTTTCCATTTTCTCCATTCATCAACTTATATTAGTTAGTCCAGTGTCAACGTTTCCAAAGAAAATTCCATTTTCTGGCCTCTTGCCAATACTATGTGAATTCTGAACCCACAAAGGAGAAACAACAACTAGGTAATATTTACCCTGTTTTAACCAAATCTAACAATTATACTTTAGTAATCAAGTCATATGATACATAAATGTGTATCTATGAAAGACATGTTTCATACTTCTATTGGTCCACATTATATGTGTAGACAACCAAATTTTGGTAAATTTAAATCCGTACTAAATTTGGATTCTATTAAATTCAAAATATATTAATCTCAAACAATTATTGCGAATTAATATAATTGAATTAATTGGTTAAGTCCAAACATATATGGATTTAATTAAACTCCAACCTCAATTGGGTTAGACCATTAATTTGGGCTACAAATGACTAAACCCACTTTAGCAAGCTCAAGATGTCATCATATTAATTTGGATTACAAATGACTAAGCCTACTTTAGCAAGCCCAATATGTCATCATATTCTAGAGGCCCAATTTGGCGCCATGTGTCGAATGACGTGGCATGCCAAGTCAAGTGAAGGAGCCAATGGGATTATGCCACATGTCAAAATGATGCAGCAGGCCTAGTGAATTAAAAAACCCATAAAATGTGCCATGTCACTTAAATCTGATTGGTCAAAGGAAGTTCATATTTATCAAGACCATGTCACTTAAGTTTGATTGGTCAAAGGAAGTTTGATACCAAATGGTATCTAAAAGAGCACGAAAACAGTCCGCAAACACACAAACAGTCCACACGCACAAGACACTAAATGAAAACAACAAACTCAAACTTAAACGATAAAGAAGATATGTAACTTGACACAATAAGAACTCATAATGCAGCAAATAAAGAGTGTATTAATACTCAAAAATCTTCACAAAATAAGTTAACAAGCACCACGTTCTTACGAAACACAAGAGGAACCCGGTTCACTCAAGTACTCTCGTTTCTAGCCGATACACACAACACAAGAAGAAATAATTTCTTGTGATGTCAAAGTGGTGGTCTACTCTCTTCTTGAGAGGAAAGTGATGTTCAATATTACAAGTGATTTCAAGAATTAGCTAACTAAGGAACAAATCTAAAGAAACACCTTAAATAGTCTTTACAAAAAAAATGGCAAAAGGACCCCTTTACCCTTAATGAAGGGGGTGGGTTTGGAGTGTATAAATGGGTTGCCTTGTAGTGTTTTATGCCTTGTAGTGTTTTTAAGACACTCAAGGAATGTCTTCACACTTAAATACATACACTTCCTTGGATGGTATCGTGTCATACTTGCACACACATCGATCTTCATGTCCATCTCGTATCACCCTCTCCATCTTGAAAGAAATTTGGCCTCAAATTTATGGCTCTATCATCTTCAAGACTTCTTCTTTGAATCATCTGTTCATGGCCCTTTCCGAAGTTTGGATGCTTAGACAAGGGTTCTATGGGATCATCAAGCATGTGTTGGCAAGGAACTTTTCTTGTGTTCTCCTTTGGAAGCTCACGGCTTTGAACCTGCATACAAGAAAAAACGATACTAGGCAAAGTGCTAGTACCTACGTTAGTGAGAAATAAGGGATCTTTACGAGAAAGTCCTACAAGTGAGGAGTTCATTTCTTTTTGTACCATTGCTGCCTTTCCTCCTTCACTACTACCACTCTCAGCTTCCCCTCTATTCTCCTTTTTCTACTTCTCTTCCAACTCCCTTACTTGTTGATGAACTTTGGCTACTTGTAATGGTGAGAGGGGGTGAAGTATAAGCCTATGGCCTTGGAAGTCAAAAGTATATGTATTGGTCCTTCCATTATGCATGGTATCTCGATCATATTGCCATGGCCTCCCTAACAATAGTTGACATGCTTGCATAGGAATAACATCACAAAATACCTCGTCAAAGTAGTTGCCTACCTTGAACTGTATCATCACTTGCCGGGTTACCTTTAACTTCCCACATTCATTCAACCATTGAAGCTTGTATGGGTTAGTATGAGGGATTGTGGGCAGCTTCAAGACTTCAACCAAAGTACTACTAGCAATATTGGCACAACTACCTCCATCAATGATGAAAGAGCACACAACTTTTTTAATAAGGAATTTGGTGTTTAAAAGGTTCTCCCTTTGAATAGGAACGACCAAAACATTACTAATCAAGGCCCTTCGTACCATGAAACATGTCACTTTAAGCTCACCTTTATTTATAAGTTTTCCAGTCACTTCAAGCTCACCTTTATTCATAAGTTTTCCAAGCATATGATTACCTTGAGCAAAACTAGTAGCACGATTTGCATTACACAAGCTCAAAGGGATATGTCTAATATCATGGTCAATATTACAAGAATGAACACTAACTTCAGGATTTTGAATCACATCACTCACATGATCAAGTAGTGAACTATCCTTAAGAGCAAATTGACCAACATATGCAATAAGAGAACTACCAAGGAAAGATTCATGATTTTCTACACTATGTAAACCTGAAGCTACTTCACATTGGCTACTACTAGACTTATCACAACATTTCAAGCCTAAGAAAGTATAGAGTGTAACAATGATACCTCGTTGTATTCCATGGCATCCCACTTGTTTGGAGCTCTCGCCAAGGGGGTCACTAGCTCATTTCCCATGTTCTTGTGTGGAACCCCTTTTTGATCCTTCTTTGATAGAATATGAACTTGAACCTGCACATAATAAGGATCAATTCTAGGCAAAGTGCTAGCATTTGGGTTAGTGAGTATCAAAGATCCTTTGTGGGCAAATCCTACAAGCACATTTTCTTCCCCTTTCCTACTTCACTATTCGCGGTTTCCCTTTCCCTTACCCTCTTTCCTTCACATTCTTTTTGTATCTCACCACTAAGTTTATCTCTATCTTGAGTCTTGGCCTCATTCTCCTTAGACCCTAGTTCTCCCTCTTTTTCTACTTGGATGGGGTGTTTTCAAATTAGTGTAGCTTGGGAAGGAGACATTGGATTTAGTGGAGTGTAAGGTCTTTGAATAAGAGGATTTTAGAGTGGATCAGGTTTAGGGATAGAATTTGGGTTCCAAGTCCTCCTTGTGGAACTTGGTGGAGTGATGAATGGCTAGGTCCATCTTGTTCTCAGTTTTGAGTAAAGATTGACTTGGTTTGTAACACTTGGTGGATACAATCTTTGGTGCAAGGTCTCGGGGGTAATAGTAGGTGAGGTGTTTTGAGGGGTATGAGGTCGAGAACTCCTTTGGCTTTCCACCCTCTCCACCCTCTCACTCGTTGAGGCCACATCCGAACCCAACTTCTCAATATTTTCCTTCATCCTAGCCACGCCTCGAGACAAAGTTTCAAGACTAGCTAAGAGGAAATTCATAACATTATTGTCCACGGTTGGAGCATTGAGATTTTTGGGTTCCATTTGTAATTGTAGTTACAAAAAAAGCAAATGTTATTTCAAAATACACTCACACATTCTTCACACTCGGCTTCCTTACTTGGTTCTTCAAGTGTTATAAGTCGGCTATCAACTTGTGAGAACTTGGGAATGAGTCTACTCTTGAGTTAGAGTAGATTTCAGTTTGAAGACTCAAAGAAGTTTTGTGTGCACTTAAACTAAAAACAACTACCAATTATAAATGAGCAAAGCACCACAAGTAACGCTTAACACGAAAGAAGTACTCAAAAACTAGTTCAAAACTTAGTAGGTTATTACTAGTTGTCAACTAGCATAGGAGTTAATAAAAATAAAACTAATATAGAAAAGGAAAGAAACTAGGAATGTCCTATGACTTGAGTTTTGATGTTGGTGTGGCCCACGTTTTTTTTTTCGGCCGTTTGAATTTGTTGTTGAAGTGGAGTATGATGTTTTTTTTTTCAAAACTTAAAGGGTTCAATCTTTGTTTGTTGGTGAGGATTTTTGGTTTTAAAATGAGGAAAGCAAGACTTTGGATTCTCTTTCCAAAGATCAAAAGTTGTACATCACCTATCACTAACTTACACTAAAATGGCAAGACACCTTTTTGCCTTGTCTTTATCTCTTTCCCCCCTTTGCCTTTCTTGAAACATATTTTGACTCTCTTTTGGTAAGCAAGCTTCTTGGTGGGTCTTTGTTTCTTTACCACTTTAGTGTTGTCTTGAAAGTAGTCCCAAGATAAACGCAAGACTTTGCCTCTCTCTCTTCCCCTTTTCAAATCAAACAAGCCTTTTATTTAACATTCATCTCAAGAATAATATGAACAACAACAAGAACACTCATGAATAACAACAATATCTAATCCGCCCAACCCTTCAACAATCCAAAACAAAAGCTAAAATCTTGGACCTTAGACTCAAGTGTGCTAGGTTAACAACAAGGTAACATGCGAAACTACTAAGACAAACAAAATAACCCCTAAAACTAGACACAAATTTGGCCAAAAATAACAACACTTCCGCCAAGACACCAAACCCATAGAATAACTTCTTTTTATGAGATTTTAGACCTTGGAAACCTCTTCTAATGTTAGGAAACAAAGATCTAACACTATAACACACAAAACATAAAAAAATCAAAAGAAAACTAGGCTTCAAATTTTAGCCTAAACATAAAAACATGGACAGATTACTATTTTTGAGTTTTTTCAGCTTTTCAACACTTTTTTTTTATTTTTGAGTGAACAAACCCAAGACTGATCTCGTGGGAATAAAATCAATAATGGATATGATACCAAACGATACCAAATAGTATCTAAAAGAGCACAAAAATAGTCTGCAAACACACAAACAATCCACACGCATAAGACACTAAACGGAAACAACAAACTCAAACTTAACCGATAAAGAAAATATGTAACTTGACACAATGAGAACTCATAATGCAGAAACTAAGGAGTGTATTAATACTCTAAAACCTCCACAAAATAAGTTAACAAGCACTACATTCTTACGGAACACAAGAAGAACTCGGTTCACTCAAGTACTCTCGTTTTTAGCCGATACACACAACGCAAGAAGAAACCACTTCTTGTGATGTCAAAGTGGTGGTATACTCTCTTCCTGAGAGGAAAGTGATATTCAATATTATAAGTGATTTTAAGAATAAGATAACTAAGGAACAAATCTAAAGAAACACCTTAAATAGTCTTTAAAAAAAAGGATGGCAAAAGGATCCCTTTACCCTTAATGAAGGGGGTGGGTTTGGAGTGTATAAATGGGCTGCCTTGTAGTGTTTTTAAGACACTCAAGGCATGTCTTCACACTTAAATACATACACTTCCTTGGATGGTATCGTGTCACACTTGCATACACATCGATCTTCATGGTCATCCCGTATCAAAGTTCATATTTATCATAACTCTTTACTTTCTACAACTATAAATAGGGGCCTCATAATTCAGAAAAGGACACCAACAAGTCTAGCAAGAAGGAAGACAGAGCTCGTGGATCAAACACAACAGATTTCTCTACAAATTCAAGAATTCAAGATTAGTTCATCAAGCTTCAAGATTCAAGATCAACCTCAAGCTTCAAGATCAATACTTCAAGATTCAAAAACAAGCTCAAAGACCATAGAATTCAAGTACAAGTCAAGATCAATCTTGAAGCCCTTAAATTTATAGTTGAAAAGGTAAATCAGAGGATTCATAGAGATTGTAACACTCACATTAAAATCAATAAAGAGATTTTTGCAATATTTTTCTTGTCTCGATTATTGTTTTCGATCTCAAAATTTTTTTTCCAACAAATTATAGCATGCCCAGTAGAACGATTTGTACCTCTCATCTCAACTTTTCCAACTTCAAAGTTCAACAACACGTAAAATGACTTCTAAGAAGATCAATTCTCAATCAACTACTTTCAAGGCTGCTGATTCAAAGTTCTCTGCTGAAGTAGAAAGCATCCATGGTATTTTTTTTGGGAGCTTGGGAGTTGTCACAAGGAGCAAGGCCAACATGGTAGGATAACAAACATAATCAGTGTCATCCGCGCCAACTCCAGTTTTGGGATCTTCAATCCCAAAAGGAATAAAGTTCAATACAAGTGTTTTAGAAGGAGGAAACAGTGCGGCAGAGTCACTTAAGAAGACTCTAGCACTACTCGAGCATTTTGGTTCCAAATACTCTGGTATAAAGAGCAATGGTCATTCAACAAATGTGTCATCTCCACTTACACCACATAAACTGAGCACTTAGAAGATCAACTTATACAATGATCCCTGTTACTCTCCAAAGTCTCCAGTGATCATGCAAGCAATAGTGACCAATGCCTCATCTACAGAGGAGTAGCTTGCGAATCTGACAAAGACAATTAATGGCCTGACCAAATATATTCAGAATCAAGATGTTTGAATTAATAAGATAATGGATAGGATGGAAGGCTTGATAGATGGAAAGTCTATCCATGCACCAGGAAAATCTCAAGAGGCTCACGAGATAGAACATCCTGTGAAACAAATGCCACCGACAAAAGAGGTACAAGTTTCTTCTGAGGGAATAATCCCGATTGAGAAATTGAAGGGACCCTCAAAGATAAGTATGATGTTGTCACTAAGTCTTCCCTTGAGTATGACAAGACATACACCGCGAGAATTGATACCTTAAAATGTCTGCCAGCTATTAACCCTCCAAATTTCAATAATTTGAGGGCAAAGGGAACCTAAAAAAGCATGTTGCACACTTTGTTAAGATATGTAATAATGCTGGAACTTACGACGACTATCTTGTCAAACAGTTTGTTCGTTGCCTAAAGGGAAACAGCTTTGATTGGTATATGGACCTTGAGCCTAACACCATCGATAGTTGGGAGCAATTGGATCATGGTTCCTGAATTGATTTTATAGCACAAGAACACCTTTGATTGCTATATGGACCTTAAGCCCAACTCCATCGATAGTTGGGAGAAATTGGAGCATGAGTTCCTAAATTGCTTTTATTGCACAAGGCATACAATGAGCATGGTAGATCTCACAAATCCTCGGCAAATAAAGGACAATCCACTCATTGACTTTATCAATCGATAGAGAAATGCTAGCCTAAATTACAAAGATAGGCTCAGGGAAGCTTCTGCAATAGAGATGTATGTCCAAGGAATACACTGAGAGCTCATCTATATATTTCAAGGCATTAAGCCAAAATACTTTAAAGAGTTAGCTACGCGTGCTCACAACATAGAGTTGAGCATGTCTTCTGCTGGAAAAGGAGTAACGTTTACTCATGACCGTCGAAGGGGAAAAGATAAACAGGAACCTAAAAGATGGGGCAAGTTTGTCCCTAAAAATTATAACAAAGAATCCATGAATATCGACATGATTATTGTGAAGGTCACCACAAAGTTAAGAAAAAAACAAAGCATGAAGACGACTTCTCGAGCACGTCCAAATCAAAAGTTAACTTTTAAGGAGATGCAAGAAAAAGAATACCCCTTCCTTGATTCAGATATGGTCGAGATTTTCGATAAGCTTCTTGAGTATAAGCTCATTGATCTACCATAGATGAAGCAGCTTGACGAAGCTAGAAGGACCAATGACCCAAATTATTGCAAGTATCATAGGCTTGTAGGTCACCCTTTGGAAAAGTGCTTTGTCTTTAAGGATAAAGTCATGCAATTGAAAAATAAGAAGAAAATCTTATTTGATGATGATATGGAAAGTTCTCATCAAATTTCTATCACTTTTGGCTCGCTTGATTCGATCTAAATATATGTCGAAAAGCATAATAAGGAGCATGACAAGTCTTCAGTCGATGAAGGTAATGATAAAGGTTGGACACTGATGACTAGGCGCAGACATAAGAAGGCGAATCTATGAAAGGAGTCATTCGAGCAACCAACTAGAAGGAAGATGGTGAAGAAACCAAAAAATAAAGGATGGTCGAGCTTCTAAAGAAGATGAGGGTAACAGAGCTTCACCAATAAAAACCACGGTGTCTAGTGACTTTAGAAGAATTCTTACCAAGTTGGTTTCGTGCAAAGACTGCTCAAGTCAATCTTGAGGCATCTTATTTTAATACTGCCAAGGAAGGGGCAAAGGGTGAAAATCTACCCATGAAAGTTCCTTTATCTTCTGAAAAGCTTGCTGAAACTCTTGGCCAAGAGGAATATGTATGTGATACAAAAATAATATTTACAAATAATGATCTTCTTCTTGGAGGAAGCCTACTCAACCGTCCCTTGTACATAGTAGGCCAAGTTATAGGAAAGAAGATAAAAATAGAATCTTGATTGATGAGGGATCCGGAGTTAACATCTTGCTTATCTGCACAATAAAGGAACTTGGCATCGTTATTGATGAACTGGCCAAAATTTGAATAATGATCCAAGTCTTCAACCAAGAGGGCCAGAGGGCTATGGGATCTTTCAAGTTGGGGATTCGAATGGATGATTTTGATTAGATGCATTAATGCATGTGATCGGTGCCAAAACTTCATATAACATATTGCTTGGTAGGACTTGGGTACACGAGAACAAAATTATCTCATCCTCTTACTATCAATACTTAAAGTACCTCAAAGGCGGAGTGGAGAGAAAGATAGTTGTCGATGATAAGCCATTCATTGAAGTCGAGTCATAATTTGCCGATGCAAAATTCTACTTGAAGAATTATGTTGTGAATGAGAAAAGGATTAATGAAGTCATCAAGACCAAGTGTGATGATCTCTCAGCTAAGAAGGTCATAGTGATTGTCGAAAAAGTCATTTCTAAGAAGCCTATCTCCATTTTAAATAAAAAAAGCATCGTATCTACAAAAAAAAAGACAACTCCTATTCTTCGCTACGTACCAAAGGTAAAGAAAGAGAAACATAATTCATCCAATGCAAAAAATAATGTACAGGGAGGTCTAACTCTACCTATCAGGCAAATTCATTCAATAGATCCAGGCTCAATGCTACTTGGAGAATCTGTGGCTCAAAATCTGCCACAATGTATGATACTCCTTGAGAAACATACAAAAGAGGGCTTTAATCCAAATCCTTACAAATTATTTGTAAAGGCTGGATACAATTCCAATGAGCCATCGAGGTTGGGAAAACTTTCATCAGAAAATACAACTAGGCAGGCACGTAAAGGCTTAGGGTACACACCGCCACCTCCAGTTTGTATCTCTAGAAGAAGGGTAGTTAGCAATTATATCACCGTAGAAGAAGAATCCAATGCTTTTAATAAAAGAACTTTTATATTTGATCGACTTGGAGAATCAGCTGCAAAAACTTCTATGTTCGATAGGTTGGGTCCTCTAAATAAAAAAAAGCGTCAGAAAAGTTGTCAAAGCAAGATGATGCACTCTTCACTTAAAATTCAAAAGGATTTCCAAAGTCTGATTGCTTCTAGAATGAGGCGGCAGACAGAACTGGTGGTATCATGAACTGAGGTGTTAAAAACTAAGTTTCATACCATGGTTTATACTAAGAAGAGTGAAGAAGATGAAGAAAGTATTGTCTCATCATATCATGTTTAAACCCAAAATAAGAAAGATGTCTCATCTCAAATGAAGGTTGATGAAGAGATAGAAGATACTTTCTGGTGTTACTATATATCCATCAATGATGATGACCCACAAGAAGAGAAAGATACTGGAGATGCTCTTTCACAACTTGAAGAAGGAGTGGAGGCCACAATATATCCCTTGAAGGAAGTTAATCTTAGAACCAATGAAGACCCAGGAACAACTTACCTGAGTGCTTTTATAGAGATGGAGGAAAAAATAGCTTATATGGAAATACTCAAAGAATATATGGATGTCTTCGCTTGGAGTTATAAGGAAATGCCTAGCTTATATCCAAAAGTAGCAGTTCATCAGTTGGCGGTCAAGAACGAGACTCGTCCTACTGAGCAAGCCCAAATACGCTTTAGGCAAGAGTTGGTTCCATTGATTAAAAATAAAGTTAACAAACTCATTGAAGCTGGATTTATCGCAAACTTAAATATCCTATATGGATTTTAAGTATTGTTCCTGTACAGAAGAAGAATGGCCAAATTTGAATTTCTGTCCACTTTTGGGATCTTAACAATGCCTGCCCTAAGGATGACTTTCCAATCCCTATACCAGAGTTGATGATTGATACCACCACTGGTTTTGAGGTAATTGTAACACCCCGTATTCAAGTACATGTATTGGCATATTCAAGTATGTGTATTGGTCTTATTTATATGGAATTAATTTTTTATTTTATTTATACCGGAATTTGTCCGTCGATGGTTCCATACGAAGGTTATTGAATAAGCTTTCCAACGATATACAGATTTTCAAAAATGGATAAGTTTCGGATATAATCGAGCACGTTCAAAACTATAAAACGGTGGCCGGGATATTGTGAACAGTAAATGTGCAGGAAAATTTCCTGCACACAGACTACTAAGGCCTGCCAGTTTTTTGGGTCGACTTTAAACGATCATAACTCCTTGCACAAAATGAACTGTGTGAGATGCTATATATCGATGAGAATACCCGAGAGTCTTCTTTCTAATGCAATTGGTTTCATCCAAATCCAACATCTGAGTAAGGAGTTATACTCGTTTTACTTCAGCCTCTCAAAATAGATTTTTAGGGTCAACTTCAAACGATCATAACTCCTTGTACAGGACGAACTGGGTGGCCTACTTTATATCAAATGAAATCCCTTTGAATTATATATCCAACAATACCAATTTCACCCAAATCTGATATTGGAGCAAAGAGTTATGGTCGATTTACTTTAGCCTATCAAAACAGTCCACCATGGACAGATTCGGATTTACTTAAATTTTAAGGGCAATATGGTCATTTTCCATCACCTCATGGACGAAAATTGGTCATTATATACATATACTTAGCCTCATATCCATCATTTAGCATCCAAGTATTGAAGAATAAGAAACCCTAGCCAAATTTCAACTCCAATTATCTTGTGATTCAACCGTAGAAAATCCAAATTGATTTCGTAGTTATGTTCACCGTCTCGAGGGCTTCGAGAAGCACCCCTTATTTGTGCCAACAGGACTTCGAAATCAAAAGGGCCATTTTATGGTAAGGATGTAAATTATGTTGGTGTTATTTATATGAATATGTATATATATGCTTGTGAGCATAAGAAGTATGTTATTTGATTGTTGTTGAAAGATGATTGGAAATGATGTTGGATTATTCTTGTGCATGGTTGAATTATGTTGAATTGTGAAGGGATTTTGTGTGATGATGTGGTATTGAAATGATGATTATATATATATATACACACATAAACCTATTGTTCAAGTTGGTTTTTGGAATGCTTTGCAAATATTGGTTGTATGGAATTATGGAAGAGAATTGTGGTGTTGGGTTGCTAATACTAGATGCCAAACATTTCATTGTAGATAAGTGATTTGTAAAGGCGGGAAGTTGTGTTGAATTGGTATCCGAATCTACAACGAGGTATGTAAAGCATACTCTAACAATGTTCTTTGGCATGAAAACACCAATGTTCCATCAAGTAGGATTCCGAGGTTGTCCAAAAACATGTATTGTTCTACATTACCAACGAAGTTGTTTCCATTCTATAAAGTGTCAAAATGTTTCATTGACATACCAAAAGGCTCCTATTTCATTGTTGTGATATTGATGATTGTGAAACACATTGTTGATGTACCAATGAGTCTTTATTACATCGTTATTGTATAAAAGGTCTATTACTTGGTTCCTATTGATGTATCATTGTTTCAAAGTATCAAAAATGTGGTAGCAACCGAAATAACAATCTCAAAGATTAATTGAAATAAGTGATGAAAGTTCTCTCTTATTGGGTGGTATCCCAGGGGCATAAGCCTAGCATGGGTCGACCCCTATTTATGTGATTATGGGTGGTATCCCAGGGGCATAAGCCTAGCATGGGTCGATCCCAGTTGATATGTACTGGAGGCAGCCTAATGGTCACAGTACAGTACAGTAATGATTACAAAGATGATAAGAACGAAGGTAAAGTGATTGAATAAATGCAATGTACAGGTTGTCACAAGTTCTAGTAAGTGTGGTCCACTCCTATTACGATTTATTCACTTGTTTCTGATTTCTATTGAGCTCCTATATCATATGTGATTATCTACAGCTTTACATATGTCACACCCCATTTTTTTCACCGCATCCGACCCCGCTAGGGAGTTGGTTTTAGAGAAAATAGGTTTTTCCAATTAAAGTGACGTTTTGAAAAGGGATTATTTGGTTTACAGAGTCGCCACTTGGAATTGAGTTCAGGTGTTCCAAGTCACCTTATTGAATCCCTATTCAAAAGAAAATGACTCTTTAATTTTTACTTTTATTTTTTTGGTCTGCGAACTAGAAATTCGGATAAGGAATTCTGTTGACCGAGAGGAAGGTGTTAGGCACCCCTCGAGTCCCGTGGTTCTAGCATGGTCGCTTTAATGACTTACGCCTGGCTTAAATTAAATTTTTTTGGATATATAATATTTGTTGGCCCTAGAGATGCTTGCATCCCGCCTTTATTTATTTTTGAATATATTTAAAACTGTATTGATGTGTGGCTTACCGATAGTAATACTTTTCGGCCTTACCACGAGTTTTGATATATTTTTCGCGCCTTTGTGGAATTTATGAATCACTCCCATTTTTACCAAGCCTAAGCAAGGTTTTAACATGTAAAAAAAAAATTATCCATCCCGATTAGATCGGCTTTAAAACGATATGTTAATTTTATTATAACGATGGTTGGTAGCAGGGCTTTCCAACTTCATCGTTAACTTCTCTTGTAAGTTTAACCTTAATTATTTGGAGGTTAAGAACCTAACCCATTAATTTACAAGTTCACTCCCTCACAGTTGTTTTTTTTGTCTCTTTTCTTTTCTATGCGATGGGGTTCAGAATAAATTCGCATCCCATCTCGCTCCCTTACAACTAAGTTTCCTACTCTTAGTTTTCTTAATTACAATGGATCTTAAATAAATCTGTTATCCTCTTATGTTACCTCACCTAACTCTTTTATACCGAACTAGTATTTAGTACGATAATATTACACTAAGAAAATTTATTAAGTAAAATGATTTAATCATGTTACAATCTAAAAACAAATAAAATTAGATATTAATATATGGTTGTTCACGTGAAGAGATACTAAAAGAATGTGCCACTCCTAACGGGACACATATCATCCATGACTACAGTTTCTCTTATGTGTAACAATTTTCATTAAATTAAAATTCCACTATGCCCTTTTATTTCATCAGCCTATATGTAAACCACAACGTTAAATAAATCGTTTTGATAAACAAAATTCAACCATCCATCCTTAATATATAATATACAAATTTGTTTGCTATTTCATGTACAGCAGTTTCTAAGATGTTCACCGATAGCGACTTTCTTTTCCTTAAAGTGGCGATTTCGTTTCATGTTTAATTCCTTTTTTTAAAGAAAAATAAATAAATAAATCTTTTATGTGTATTAATTTTTAAATTATTCATGTTCCTTCACCAACATCTATAATTGGTCAAATTAAGCAATAAAAGATTACAACAACTCAAGCAAACAATGTTAGTGTCAATATAATCCTAAATTTCCACTTCCTATATTACTCAGATAGCCAAATACGGATATCACATTAATAATAGTAATAATAAAAAAAAACATTTAAAATTTAAAAAAAACGAATGGATCTTTGAGCACGTTATTATACCAAACACTTTGCTTTAAATTTTATCAATATAAACATAGAAAAATACTTCATATTGAGACATCATATGTAACAAATGAGCTAACTTCATAACGTGGGAATCAAGTGTATATAATCATTATAGTACATTACACAGAGAAAGGTTCAGGATTACCTCTTATGAAAATAATTCCTGACAATAACAAGAAGAAGCCTCGAACTTAAACCGTGAACAACTCAAAGTCTTTGAATATAAGGAATTTTTGGTTGTTGTTTTCCGTTTTGTTGTCCGTCCCGTTTCCACAGGTGGGAGGAAGTATTTTTTTTTTCTCTGTTTTTTTTTATTTGCTTTGGTTTTCTGGGTTTTCTTTTTTGTTGCCTTCGCCGATCCCCCCCTTTAGTGCATGTGTGTTATATAGTGTATGTGTAGTGTGTTATGCTTGTGTCGTGTGTGTGTGGGTTTGTGGGGGAGGTAATGGGATAGGAGTGGGATTTGTGGGTGGTTTGGGTAGTTTAGGATTTTTTTTTTAATTAATTTTTTAAATAAAATAAAAATAATAAAATCTATTTAAAACTAACAAAACACAAGATAAGTTAATTAGCTAGTCTTAGGAATATGGTTAAGAAATATTAATATCACAACATTCTTTATTAAAAATTGAAAGAAGAAAACAAATATAATTTATTTATTTTTTTAAAATAAATAAACAAATAAAAAATAAAAATAAAATAAAAACTTATTTAAAATGTGACTTTATTTTTGTAGTTTTCAAAATTTTTAACGAACCTCAAAATAAGATAAATTTAAAACGCCTAAAAATAAAAATAAAAAATAAAATAAAATAAAAATTAATTGAATATTAAAATGGTATAAAAATATTAGGTTTGGGTCAAAAATTAGGTGTTTACAGAATGCCCCTCTTTGCTTGGAATTATGGAGAATTTCCAAGCATAGAAGTAAACATGACTAATTTTGGCTCAACCATTTATTCATTAGTAAATAAGTAGAAAAGAGGTGTGACCGAGTCTTGGTTTTAGACATCCTACATATCTCGGGTTATAAGAGAATCAGGTCACCTGTAGTTCGAGTGGGTGTAAGTGTGAGTGGATAAATTGGAGAGTCGAGTTGAGGTCCCGTTGAGTTTCCAGTTCGTTGCTCCTTTTATTACATCAAAGAATGAAAATAGAAATAAAAGTACAAGATCCTATTTATTCTATTTGTCTTGATCCCGTTGCTTCAGATCCTCCTCTTGGATCTTCAGTTATCGCCTCACCTTCTTCTGGTGGGTACCTCGATCTTAAGATTTGATCTTGAAGTTAGGATTTGAGATTTGAACCTGCAACTTGGATTGAGTCATTGACGCTCTGCCAAAGAACAGTTCATAGAATACTTTGGATGCTTATTCTCCTTATCAGAAGCTAAAAAGATGTCTCTTCAGATGTTGGGTCGCTATAGATACAGAGCTGACTCTAACTATCTTCAACCTGATCATTCTTCTATATTCTGACCGGAGATGAAATTCCATTCTTGGATAAACCTGTGTTTCGCAGAAAACCTGCAAGCCATCAAAGAAGACGAAACAAAACAAACAAAATTTTCTGCCCCAGTTTACACTAGGAAAATTTTGTGAGTTATTAGTAAAACTATAAACTAGTTTAAGAATATCTAAATAAATGAATGGATAGAAATTTAAGCTAGGAGCGCGATAAAATAAAAACCCTATTCTTAATAGTGCAACCAAAGGAAGTTATGCCTAATAAATCCATGAAAAAGAATTAGGATTTTTGCTCCTAAAAATGTGACTAGGGATTGTCATGCCCTGTGAAGACATGAAGAAGAAAAATAGGAAGATTTATTTCCTAAAATTTCAACTAGGGGATGGCGCCCTATGAAGATGAATAAGATGTCAACTAGGGGATGACACCCTATGAAGACGAGATAAGATGTCAACTAGGGGATGGCACCCTATGAAGACGAGAAAAGATGTCAAATAGGGGAAGGCGCCCTATGAAGACGAGATAAGATGTCAACTAGGGGATGATGCCCTATGAAGACGAAAAATATGTCAACCAGGAGATGACGCCCTATGAAGATGAGAAAGATGTCAACTAGGGGATGGTGCCCTATGAAGACGAGATAAGATGTCAACTAGGGGATGGTGCCCTATGAAGATGAATAAGATGTCAACTAGGGGATGACGCCCTATGAAGACGAGATAAGATGTCAACTAGGAGATGGCGCCCTATGAAGACGAGAAAAGATGTCAAATAGGGGAAGGCGCCCTATGAAGACGAGATAAGATGTCAAATAGGGGATGGTGTCCTATGAAGACGAAAAAGATGTCAACCAGGGGATGGCGCCCTATGAAGACGAGAAAGATGTCAACTAGGGGATGGTGCCCTATGAAGACGAGATAAGATGTCAACTAGGGGATGGTGCCCTATGAAGACGAAATGGATGGCAACTAGGAGATGGTGCCCTATGAAGATGAAAAATATGTCAACTAGGGGATGGTGCCCTATGAAGACAAAAAAATGTCAACTAGGGGATGTTGTCCTATGAAGACGAGATAAGATGTCAACTAGAGGATGGTGCCCTATGAAGACGAAATAAGATGTCAACTAGGGGATGGCGCCCTATGAAGATGAAAAGATGTCAACTAGGGGATGACGCCCTATGAAGACGAGATAAGATGCCAACTAGGGGATGGTACCCTATGAAGACAAAAAAGATGTCAACTAGGGGATGGTGCCCTATGAAGACGAAAAAGATGTCAACTAGGGGATGGTGCCCTATGAAGACGAGATAAGATGTCAACTAGGGGATGGTGCCCTATGAAGAAGAAATGGATGGCAACTAGGGGATGGTGCCCTATGAAGATGAAGAATATGTCAACTAGGGGATGGTGCCCTATGAAGACGAAAAGATGTTAACTAGGGGATGGCGCCCTATGAAGACGAAAAGATGTCAACTAGGGAATGACGCCCTATGAAGACGAGATAAGATGCCAACTAGGGGATGGTGCCCTATGAAGACGAAAAAGATGTCAACTAGGGGATGGTGCCCTATGAAGACGAGATAAGATGTCAACTAGGGGATGGTGCCCTATGAAGACGAAATGGATGGCAACTAGGGGATGACGCCCTATGAAGATGAAGAATATGTCAACTAGGGGATGGTTCCCTATGAAGACGAAAAGATGTCAACTAGGGGATGGCTCCCTATGAAGATGAGATAGATGTCAACTAGGGGATGGTGCCCTATGAAGACGAAAAAGATGTCAACTAGGGGATGGTGCCCTATGAAGACGAAAAAGATTAGGATTTTGTTTTCTTTGTTAGAAAAGAAAAAAAAATGCCCCAGTCTTGAATATGAGGGGTTTTATTATTATTATTATTATTATTATTATTATATTGATATGAACTTAGAATTATAGGAGTATAAAAAAAAGGAGAAAATTCAAGAAAACTTAGCTTGCTATACTTGTTTTTTTTTTCTCACTAAACTTCACAAGCTTGCTTTGCCCCTGTTCAAGCAAAGAGAAAGAAAAATTGTGAGTTTTAAACTTGGTAGTTGGTTTGTGGCCTTGAGTCCCTTGGAGGTTTGCCTTATCCTTGGCCCAACTTGATACAGTTGATTAAGTTAATTAGTTGGCGAGCTTGAATCTTCGTCTTTCGTATTCTGTTGTATTTTTGTTTGTTTCAGTACGATTCTGATCTTCATTTTCAAATGCTTCACTCGTAACACTTATCTTAACTGGCTCTCTGTCCTTATCAAGGTGGTGAACTCCGAATAATCTCTGCTCAATTTCACTGGGAGCCATGGTCAATTTTGTGCGTTTTTCTTTATTTTGTATTTGGTGCGAGACTTACTCATAAAAAAACACGTGTAAAAATGAAATAAGGAAAAATCAAAAGAAGGAATAAAAGAATTATGTTTGAATAGAAAGTATTTCTACCAGTAAAGTAAAAAACTTATTTGGAGGTGTATATTGACTTCAATAACGCATGACACACAATTTGGAGTAGATATTTGATCCTTCAAAACTGTCTAATCTCGAATTAGGCTGCACCTTTCAATCAAATCAAATCAACCTTCTTAATCTTTGTCCTGTCATGATAAACTTTGTTTGACTAAAGTCATTCCTTCTGAGATTTTCTCAATTAACCTCTCTAATTTGGATTGTCTCGTTCATCATTGTCTTATGGCGCCCCTGAGGATTTTCACCAATAAGATTTTATTTTTTTTTATATCTTGTGGTGCCTCCATGGGTTTTCACCTACAAGTTTTTTTTTATTTTTTCTATTTTATTTATATATATATATATATATATATATATATATATATATATATATATATATATATATATATATATCACACAAGGCTTGACATTCTCAAAAATTAATCGGAAGGTCTTTAATGGACAAAGGGAAAAAGATTTTTAGGGTAGATTACAACTTGAGAGCCATATAAAAGTGACAATAGGATATATATCTCATCACTTTTTTTTATTAAATACTAAGATTTTTTTTCTTTTGTCGGACCGAACCCCAAGATAGGGATGCCTACGTATCCATTTAGGAATCAGGTCGAACGTAGTTCAATGGTAACACATTTTTTTTATTTTTTTTTTACTCCAAAGAGGGTAAGCAAGGAAAGGTAAATAAGGCTTGAAGGGCTGACAAGGGATTAATGACATTTGGTTAAGTAGAATGATGGCCTTTCGTCATCTCAACTTGAGAATGTTAAGCACAAGTGTGTCAAATATAATATCTTTTGACTGAATCGACATTGATAGCTTTTTCTGTCATTTTTCCGTCCAGATCCGTAAGTTGCAACGCTCCATTTGATAATACTTGTTTAACTATGTATGGGCCTTGCCAGTTTGGAGCAAACTTTCCTTTAGCCTCTTCTTGGTGTGGAAGGATGCATTTTACAACAAGTTGTCCGGCTTCGAATATTCTAGGACGTACTTTCTTATTGTAAGCTCGCGCCATCCTCTGCTGGTATAATTGACCAAAGCAAACTGCCGTTAACCTTTTTTCATCTATTAATGATAGTTGTTCTAGTCTAGACTTGACCCATTCAGTATCATCAATTTCGGCTTCACTAATGATTCGAAGCGAGGGAATTTCGACTTCTGCGGGTATCACAGCTTCAGTCCCATAGACTAGTAAATAAGGAGTTGCGCCAGTCGATGTACGGATAGTTGTACGATATCCTAAAAGAGCAAACGGTAATTTCTCATGCCACTGTCGACATCCTTGGACCATTTTCCTATGAATCTTCTTAATATTCTTGTTTGCTGCTTCAACGGCTCCATTTGCTTTAGGACGGTAAGGGGTAGAATGGTGATGCACGATCTTGAATTGCTCACAAACCTCCTTCATTAGATGACTATTGAGATTGGTTGCATTGTTTGTGATAATGGACTTTGGTATACCAAAACGACATATGATGTTCGAATGAACAAAATCCACTACTATTTTCTTCGTGACTGATTTGAAAGTATCAGCTTCTACCCATTTAGTGAAATAGTCAATAGCGACCAGTATGAATCGATGCCCATTAAAAGCTTTTAGTTCTATTGGACCGATTACATCCATCCCCCAAGCGACGAATGGCCAAGGAGCCGACATAGGATGTAGCTCTGAAGGTGGGGAGTGAATCAAATCACCATGAATTTGACACTGATGACACTTGCGAACAAAGCGAAAGCAATCTTTCTGCATAGTTAACCAATAATATCCTGCCCGCATAATCTTCTTTGCTAAAACATAGCCATTCATATGCGAACCACATACCCCCGAATGTACCTCATTCATGATTCTTTCAGCTTCCTGAATATTAACATATCTCAACAAGTTCAAGTCTGGGGTTCGTTTGTACAGAATCTCCCCACTTAAGAAGAAACCATTAGCAAGTCTCCTAATGGTCCTTTTTTGATCTGCATTAGCGTGTATTGGATATTCTTTTGACTTTAGGAAGCGTTTGATGTCATAGTACCAAGGTTCATCATCTGGTTCTGCATCAATTATACTACAGTAACCATGTTGATCTCGTATCTGTATCTCTAATGGGTCGAGATGCGTATTTCCTGGATATGGGAGCATGGAAGCTAGGGTAGCCAGGGCATCAGCCAGCTCATAATGGGATCTAGGGATATGTCTAAACTAGATAGACTTGAACCTTTTGCTAAGATCCTCTAAGAACTGTTTGTATGGAATAAGCTTGATATCTCTCGTTTCCCATTCACCTTGAATTTGTCGAATGAGTAATTCGGAATCTCCCAACACCACTAGCTTGTGTACATCCAGATTTATTGCCATATTTAACCCCATGATGCAAGCGTCATATTCTGCTGTGTTATTAGTGTAAAAGAAACGGAGTCGTGCTATGGCGGGATGATGATGTCTGGTTGGTGAGACAAGAACCGCCCCAATTCCTACTCCTTTTACATTGACTGCCCCATCAAAGTATAATTTCCATGCATACGTATCATCTTGAACTTCTTCCTCAATTGAATTTATCTCTTCATCAGGGAAGTACGTTCGCAAAGGCTCATAATCATTGTCAACTGGGTTCTCTGCCAAATGATCTGCCAATGCTTGCGCTTTCATAGCGGTACGAGTAACATACACAATGTCGAATTCTGTAAGTAAAATCTGCCATTTCGCCAACCTGCCTATGGGCATAGGTTTTTGAAAAATATACTTTAAAGGGTCCATTCGAGATATGAGGTAGGTTGTGTAGGACGAAAGATAGTGCTTCAACTTCTGAGCGATCCAAGTTAGGGCGCAACATGTCTTTTCTAGAAGAGTATATTTTACCTCGTAAATTGTGAAATTTTTGCTCAAATAATAGATTGCTTGTTCCTTCTTGCCTGTGATATCATGCTGTCCTAAAACACCACCAAAAGAATTGGCCATCACTGACAGATATAGGAATAAAGGCCTACCAGGTTCCGGTGGGACCAGTACTGGAGGATTTGCCAAATATTCTTTAATCTTATCAAATGATTCTTGACATTCTTCTGTCCATTGGATAACAGCATCCTTCTTTAGCAACTTAAATATCGGTTCACATGTAGTGCTGAGCTGAGCGATAAATCTGCTTATATAATTCAGTCTTCCAAGAAAACTCATGACCTCAGTTTTATTCTTCGGAGGCGGCAATTCTCGAATGGATTTTACTTTGGAGGGGTCCAATTCAATGCCTCTACGGCTAATTATGAAACCCAAAAGTTTTCCGGATGGAACTCCAAATGCACACTTGGTTGGATTGAGCTTAAGATTATACTTTCGCAACCTTTAAAAGAATTTTCTCAAGTCATCCACGTGATCGACTCGTGTCTTGGACTTGATAATGGCATCATCAACGTATACTTCTACTTTCTTGTTCATCATGTCATGAAAAATAATAGTCATATCTCTCATGTACATAGCTCCCGCATTCTTTAAACCAAACGGCATGACCCTGTAGCAATAAGTACCCCACGGGGTGGTGAAAGCAGTCTTATCTGCATCTGTTTCATTCATCAAGATCTGGTGATATCCGGCATAACAATCTACGAAAGATTGGATCTCATGTTTAGAACAATTATCAACAAGGATATGAATATTGGGCAACGGAAAGTTATCTTTAGGGCTTGCTTTGTTCAAATCCCTATAATCAACACAGACTCTGATTTTGCCATCTTTCTTCGGTACGAGCACCACATTAGCCAACCATGTGGTGTACTGAGCGACCCTGATCACGTTCACATTCAATTGCTTCATGATTTCCTCTTTGATTCTATCGCTCACGTCAGTTTTAAAATTTCTTTGCTTTTGCTGGACCGGTGAAAAATCAGGGTATGTAGGCAGTTTGTGGACCACTAAATCTGTGCTTAGCCCCGGCGTATCATCATAAGACCAAGCAAAAACATCCTTATACTCGATCAAAATCTGAACAATATCATTCCTGATATTCTGATCCGCATGAATACTTATTTTTATTTCTCTAACCTCCTCACCAGTTCCCAAATTTATCATCTCGGTGTCATTTAAATTGGGTTTGGGCCTATCCTCAAATTGATCCAATCCTTTTTTGGCTTCCTTATCAGCTTCACCTTCATCGTATTCCTCTACTGTTTGGTTTGCTGATTCGAGATTAGACAACTTTTTAGGATCTAAATGTGAACTCCACGTATATGCCATGTTATCGGAGCCAATATTAACACAACTGAAACAAGATAAAGAAAAATAAAAATTAAAAGAGGGAAGAAAGATAACCTTATTAGAAAACTTGAATTTCATTTCATCAAATCGGAAAGGATAGGAGGGTTAACATGAAAGCAGAGCAACTAAACTATGTGGACTACAACCTTGAGAATAGTCCAAAATACAAAAGAAAGAAAAACGAAATAACAAAATAAACTACCAAGACTCCTTCCTTGTGGGGAGAGGAGTGGCTTCCCAGTTAGTGAGCTTGATATTCGGCCCGACGAACTGCACATCTGCATGGCTAGGGCCTTCACCCATCTGAACCATGTTTACTTAATAAAACATTTCCTTGAGGCCTTGATATATTTCATCCACATTCTTGTTAGCGTATGGGTATTGATTTTCTTCCTTTTGAGCTTTCGTGAAAGATTGGCTAATGTGTGGAACTGGACTTGTCAATTTCCAAGCCTTCTTCTTCTGCTCTTTTGCCCATTTTCTATCTGTTGCGGTAGGCTTAAAGACTAAGCCAAAGGAGTCGTAGCTACCACATAGATCTACGGGGTTTGTAATTCCTTGCAGCAAAGCCCCTAAACCTTTTCCCATTTCATAACCATTTTATAGCATTTGGATAGCCACCATGATTGAAGTAGAAGAGAGATAAGACCTTGGAATCGGCGTACCTTCCACGACTTGATCAGCTGTCACGATTTCAAAGGCTTGAAAAATGGGAGATTCACAACCCCCTTTTTGTTTTGATACAGGGTACAGAAGGATCTCGATGTATGGGAAGGTCATCCTCTCCATGCACAGTGATTTCCTGATTGTCGTGTTCAAACTTAACTACTTGATGCAAAGTAGAAGGTATGGCTCTGGCCCTGTGGATCCATGGTCTTCCTAAAAGTAGGTTGTAGGAAGTATCCATGTCTATTACTTTAAAGATTATTGTAAACTCAACTGGTCCGATAACCAAAGCAAGATCTATCTCACCAATTGTGTCTGGTTTTGCACCATCAAAAGCCCGAACACATACATTATTGGACCGAATCCTATCTGGGCTGATTTTTAACTTTTGCAAAGTAGAGAGAGGACAGATATCTACTCCTGAACCTCCATCGATCATTACCCCTTTTATGTAATATCCTTCGTATTTGATAGTCGATGCAAAGCTTTGTTATGACCAGAACCTTCTGTGGGTAACTCATCATCAGTGAAAGTGATTCTATTTGCTTCAAATATTCTATGAACCATCCTTTCTATTTGACATACCGTAGTTTCCTTCGGGACGTATGCTTCGTTAAACAACTTAATCAATGCCTGATAATGTTCTTTAGAATGTAGCAGCAGGGACAATAACAAGATTTGAGTCGGGGTTTTCCTCAATTGATCGACAATGGAATAGTCTTGGTTTTCATTTTCTTCAGAAATTCCTTAGCCTCTTCATTTGTGACAGGTTTTTTCATTGGCCCTTGACTATCTTTAAACTGTTTTGGTCTCCTTAATTCTTCTGGAACATAGCATCTTCCTGATCGAGTCAAACCTCCCGTTTCATTTGTTTCTTCCATGACCTCTTTTCCTTTGTACATCACCGTGGTTTTGTTGTAGTTCCATGGGATGGTTTACAAGCTTGTCACTGGGAGTTGTGCTGCGTGTTTTATGACAATTGGCTCTGTTATCTCTCTCGTGTTGTTGCGCTGTTGGTTGAACCCTGCGGGACCACTTGAAATATATAGTTTTGGCCCATCTCGTGTTATTCCCTTTAGCTTCGCAGGAACATACAATACCACTTTTTTTGAATCTTGGGGTCTTATAATGGAACTCACTCCTTTCACGATCAGTGGTTCTCTTTGCATACACTTCAGTGCTTCACCCAGGTTCTCCTTCAAGGCACCTATTTCCATCACTGCTTGGCATGTTGGCCTGTAGTCTCTATCATTAAAAATCATCCCCACGACGTGTGTGTTACTGTGATTAGGAAGTGGATTGTCGGTGACATTTGGTGCTTTTTCTTTTTGTATTACGATTGCCTTGCTTTCGATTAACTTTTCAATGACTCTCTTCAGACTCCAATAGTTTTCAGTACTGTGGCCTTGGACGTTAGAATGGTACTCACACCTTACATTAGGATCAAACCAACTTGCATTTGGATCCACTTTGAAAGGCAAAACAGGTTCAATCTATCCTAATTTGACCAATCTTCGCAAAAGGCTCGTATATGATTCTCCAATTGGGTTGAAGTTTTCCTTTGGCCTATGTTCTCTTGTGTAGTCTGCCGAAACATACGTATTACGAGGGGCTTGTAAATTTGGCTGTCATGGACGAAAATCTTATGGAGCAGGTGCCCGCCATTGTGGACGCTGAGGAGGTCGGGCATACGTTTGAGCATTAAGAACAGCGGGTTGAGGTGTATAATAATGTTGAGGAGGGCTGGGTTGTCCTTGTTGGACATGAGCGTAAGGGGAGTTCCATCCCCTTTGGGCATTTCCCGGTCCTGATGCCATCATGGACCCTTCCTCCTTCTTCTTCCGATTTCCGAAACTACCTGATCCAATCTGAATGGCTTGTGTAGTGGCCCTGAGGGCGGTTTGGCTCATGATTTTTCCTGATTTGATGCCATTCTCCATAATTTCCCCAATTTTTATTGCTTAGACGAAAGGTTTACCAACCGCGGGTAGTAAATAATGAAAATAATCAGACTCTTGAGTTTGGAGAAAAAAGTCAATCAATTCCTGGTCCTTCAATGGCGGCTTGACTCTAGATGCCTGTTCTCTCCATTTTATGGCAAACTCTCGAAAACCTTCAGATGATTTTTTCTTCATATTAGCGAGAGAAGTGCGGTCAGGGATAATATCGAGATTGTATTGAAATTTTGTACAAAATCTTAAGCCATATCATCCCAAACGTGCCAATGGGAGATGTCTTGATCGATAAACCATTCGGAGGCTATTCCCGTCAGACTTTCTCCGAAATAGGCCATAAGCAGCTCCTCTTTCCCTCCTGCTCCTCTGAGTTGATTGCAATACCTTTTTAAGTGGGCCACTGGGTCACCATGACCACTATATTTGTCAAATTTTGGGGTCTTGAACCCTATTGGCAAATGAACATTAGGGAACATACACAGGTCTTTGAAAGAGACGCTTTTGTGTCCTCCCAATCCTTGTATGTTTCTCATACTCTGCTCCAGACTCCTCACTTTTCTAGCTATCTCTTCTCGTTCTTCATTCATAATAGCCTTCTCGATCACGATATGATACTCAGGCTGATGAGTGGGCTGATATGAATTTACGAGTTTAAATGCCAATTCAGGAGGATAGACTTGATCATGATTTAGCTTGTTGATAGGCTTCTGCATCATTGATGGAGGATTTATATTAGTTGTCGCGGATGGAATAAAAAGCGGGTTGTTCGTGAATGATGGATTTGGAGGACTCATGGTGGATGTGCCAGCAGCGCTAGACACATTAGCATATGGACCAAATCCAGGCGGATAAAGTGGATCATCGACTTGGGCTTGAGTAGAACTGGGATGATTTGCATCTGAAAATCCAGGAATCGAGGACGGTGGGGCTTGTCCATTCGCCCGGGCCTGATACATTTCCGCAATTTATTGCTTCAATAACCTATTCTCCTCTAAAGATGCGAACTCTTGTGGAACTAACTGATCTCGACCTTCTTCATTTTCAGATTCTGTTCCATCTTTCCGAGTCATCTTCCTTTTTCCTTTATACCTTGTGTTGTACGGGTGAGAGGCCAGCTTAACCACAACCAACCACCTTATTTTCTCTCTCTTTAAAATAGAAACAAATATGTTAGGATTTAGAGCTTTAAAAAAGAATTGATATATTCATAACCAACTCAAATGTCATGCACCTAAGTAATTTTCTTCCTGAAATGGACTTAGGAAAACCCTCTTGTTTCATCCCGTCTTTGATGAATTAATTTTTTCATTATTTAACGCCAACATCTTAAAATTGTTACTTGAAGCTTGAATCTTGAAAAAAAAAAAAGAAAGAAAAAAAAAATTTGATCGCACCCGTTGAGGGTTGCCTACGTATCATGTTTTACATGAATCAGATCAATCACGTAGTTCATGGTTATGGTAAATATATGTATATATTTAGAAATAAAGAGAGAATAAGAAGTTGAACAAATGTGAAATTTTCCATACATTTTCAACTGTTCTTAAAACAAAGCTTTAATGAAAGGAAACTAAAATTATCTAAAACTAGAACAGACTCAGAATACTGGAGAAATACTAAAAGAACCTATAAAGAAACCAACTCTAAGAAAACAAGGACTTTAACAATTATCATCAAGATGCCTTCCAAAGATGTCTTGCAACTTAATCCTCTCTCAGACTTGAGTAGATCCTGGATAATGCTTTTGGCAGATGTGGAGCGAGAGCACGCGCCTGACGTCCCAGATTTTCATCACCTTGGTGAAGATACTTAGAATAAACATTAATCAAGGTTTCACTGAGCTGAAGTACCTCTCCCCTGGCCTCGATCATACTCTCATGGCAGTTTTGCACCCAATCCTGCGTAGTGCGGATGGTATGCTTTAGTTCCCCTTCTTGTTCATGAAGGTCATTGATCTGATAGTGAAGAGCTTGTCGTTCGGTCATCCACTGGTTATTCTCGACTTCAACTTCCTTCTGAAAAGCCGTGAAGCGTCTCGCTATTTCTCTTTCCCGTTCCATGGAAGCTTTTAGCTAAGCTCGGAGCTTCGACTGTGTACTTGTCAGCAAGGCCTTCTCCTTCTCAAAATTGCTCGATTGCTGCTCTATAGCACCGGAGACAATATCCAGGTCTTCTTATAGGGCATTCATGGCAACACGGTTCTCCCTCTCAATCTCCTTACGAACCAACCTAATTCTGGCCTCAAATATTGCCTCATGGTGAACCAATTCTTCTCTAGCCCTTTCCAAATCATTATTTAAGATGTGCAGAGTAGACTGATATTTCTCTTCTACCTCTCATCGAGCCTGCTTAATTCTGACTTCGATCTTCGCTTCTCGATCCACTGGCTCTCTGGCTGACCTTTCTGGCATAGCTTTAGGAGGAGGCTGGTCATGAAACCATGGTAGATACCAATAGTCTACCTCGCCCTTGTCGCGGTCTTCCACCATGTGATCGAAACCCGAAAGTACACATCCTCCCCAGATCTTAAGTATCTCAGTCTTCCTTAGAGGGATGTCGGGGAGAAATTCGTACATGAACTCTTTCATATCCTCGACTGGCGGTATATGCTGACGTCGACCGAATTATCGCATGAATATTAGTGGCACATATGGCTGAACACCTCGGAGACCCATTAAGACGATGAAGGGTCGGAAAGTAGACATATATATCACCTTTTTTGAGGGGAACCAATGATAATTCCACACTCTCTTGTTCGCCGTCAACCCCTCCAAGTACTCCTTCCAAGCTCTTATTCCTTTGGGAAAATTTTGGTCCTCCATCCTCTTCTCATGGCCCTTGATATAATCATTCCACTCGACTCAAAAATCCACAACAAATGGATGGTAACGAATATGCTCGAGCATCCATAGCTGCAATAGAATGTTACATCCTTCAAAATAGTCCGCCCCATTTTTGCACATTGTCAGGGCCCGATAAATGTCTGCTAAAATCATAGGCACGAGGGTGACCTTAGGATTCTTCTCAAAAGCGGTAATAAACACAACCAAATTGGTGCTGATTTTTCCACCTCTCTTTGGGAATACCATGATTCCCAAAAAAACCACTATGAATGCTTCATAACCGTGCTTTTTCTAGGTTTGGTAGCATCCCCCGTTGTTAAGTTCTGATTTAAACAGCTCGAATCCCCTTTCCTGACTATATCTTTCATACAAAAATTCTAGACGAACCCATCCATTTTCTAGGCAGCCTCCTATGTTCTTCTTTTTTATGTGCAATAGCTCGAAAAATCTTTCGGGAGTGACATGCTTCGGTATCATGGGTTCTCCTCGGTGAAGGTTCTTTCCCTTTCCAATAAATGCTCCTATTTCCTCCAGTGTGGGAGTAAGCTCAAAGTCGGAGAATCGAAATACGTTGTTTGAAGGATCCCAAAACTGTACCAAGGATTCTATCACGTCTCTTCGGGGTTCAACATTCAACAGACTCCTTAAAAATCCCAAGTGTTTATACACTTCTCCCTGTCCATAGTCAGTCATATTGTTATACCATATCCGCAATAGCTTTGGAACTTTATCTAATACCATGAAATGGGGTACTTCATCATCCCTCGGCCTCTTGTCACTCTTTCCGACTGAGTTCATATTGCCTTATAGGATAATGATGGCAAATAAGAATTCTATTTTAAATATCCTAAAAAATAATTTTCGAAAGAAGTTGACGGAACGACACGGAATAGGATTTCAACATGAGAAAATAGTAACTAAAAAAACAAGAAGTATCCAAGTCTTCTAGAACATCCTAGAGTAGAGACAATAATTTGATGACGTTCGAACCAGACATATCAGAAATAATTAAATTATTAAAACAAAATAGTAGACCAAATTATTTAACAAGATTTTAATTGTGTTTGACAAAAATGGGCTCTATGATATTCCTAAGAAAGATTTTAAAACCAAAGAAAACGGACATAACGAGACCACGATGTTAAAACGACTTAATCTCTACAAAAAAAAGTTCTATGTAAAATCTTATATATTTTCTAAAATAAATTCTTAAAATTTTTTATTTAACCCCTTTTTTCAGATCAATTAATTCACCTAAAAGCTGGTCAACATTCGATATGGTGTTTCCTATAATGCAACAAGTAGCACATAAAATGTACATGATGGTCTCAAAAGGTGACACCTGACCTAGACGGAAACGACCCCAGGGTCGAGCCCCACTAAGTCAAAAATACACGTGATACAAATAAAACGTAGTGTATTATGGATAGCCATGCCTAAGTTCCAGTTATGTTAGGTTTAAGCTGGTGGATTTAGGTATCTAGACTGTCAATGAAACGAGCGAACAACTCGAGTCGGCAAGGGACAACTTTACCGGTAGCAGGGCTTTTCGGCCTCACTGTTGGTCCCTTTCCGTCCTAAATCATGGGTGACTACAGAATCCTTCCCAGGAGCGTTGCCACATCTCTGGTATCTCAAGCTCGGGAGCGTATACTGCATCTCCGAATATACAGTATCTCAGAAGACTCAGATGGGTGCGCGAGAGAAGACAGTTTATATCGCAATTCAAATAATATCAAATCGATAAACATGTAGGCAAAGAACACATTTAGGCCAACGATATACAATATCAAAATTAAATAAAGCCAAACAAGCCAATACGAAAGCTCGAATTCTGGTCTGTTCCCCAGCAGTGTCGCCATCTGTCATACCCCGTTTTTTTCACCGCATCCGACCCCGCTAGGGAGTTGGTTTTAGAGAAAATGGGTTTTTCCAATTAAAGTGACGTTTTGAAAAGGGATTATTTGGTTTACAGAGTCGCCACTTGGAATTGAGTTCGGGTGTTCCAAGTCACCTTGTTGAATCCCTATTCAAAAGGAAATGACTCTTTAATTTTTATTTTTATTTTTTTGGTCTGCGAACTAGAAATCCGGATAAGGAATTCTGTTGACCGAGAGGAAGGTGTTGGCACCCCTCGAGTTCCGTGGTTCTAGCACGGTCACTTTAATGACTTACGCCTGGCTTAAATTAATTTTTTTTGGATATATAATATTTGTTGGCCCTAGAGATGCTTGCATCCCGCCTTTATTTATTTTTGAATATATTTAAAACTGTATTGATGTGTGGCTTACCGATAGTAATACTTTTCGGCCTTACCACGAGTTTTGATATATTTCTCGCGCCTTTGTGGCATTTATGAATCACTCCCATTTTTACCAAGCCTAAGCAAGGTTTTAACATGTAAAAAAAAATTATCCATCCCGATTAGATCGGCTTTAAAACGATATGTTAATTTTATTATAACGATGGTTGGTAGCAGGGCTTTCCAACTTCATCGTTAACTTCTCTTGTAAGTTTAACCTTAATTATTTGGAGGTTAAGAACCTAACCCATTAATTTACAAGTTCACTCCCTCACAGTTGGTTTTTTCTTTTCTCTTTTCTTTTCTATGCGATGGGGTTCAGAATAAATTCGCATCCCATCTCGCTCCCTTACAACTAAGTTTCCTACTCTTACTTTTCTTAATTACAATGGATCTTAAATAAATCTGTTATCCTCTTATTTTACCTCACCTAACTCTTTTATACCGAACTAGTATTTAGTACGATAATATTACACTAAGAAAATTTATTAAGTAAAATGATTTAATCATGTTACAATCTAAAAACAAATAAAATTAGATATTCATATATGGTTGTTCACGTGAAGAGATACTAAAAGAATGTGTCACTCCTAACGGGACACATATCATCCATGACTACAGTTTCTCTTATGTTTAACAATTTTCATTAAATTAAAATTCCATTATGCCCTTTTATTTCATCAGCCTATATGTAAACCACAACATTAAATAAATCGTTTTGATAAACAAAATTCAACCATCCATCCTTAATATATAATATACAAATTTGTTTGCTATTTCATGTACAACAGTTTCTAAGATGTTCACCGATAGCGACTTTCTTTTCCTTAAAGTGACGATTTCGTTTCATGTTTAATTCCTTTTTTTAAAGAAAAATAAATAAATAAATCTTTTATGTGTATTAATTTTTAAATTATTCATGTTCCTTCATCAACATCTATAATTGGTCAAATTAAGCAATAAAAGATTACAACAACTCAAGCAAACAATGTTAGTGTCAATATAATCCTAAATTTCCACTTCCTATATTACTCAGATAGCCAAATACGGATATCACATTAATAATAGTAATAATAAAAAAAAACATTTAAAATTTTAAAAAAAATGAATGGATCTTTGAGCACGTTACTATACCAAACACTTTGCTTTAAATTTTATCAATATAAACATAGAAAAATACTTCATATTGAGACATCATATGTAACAAATGAGCTAACTTCGTAACGTGGGAATCAAGTGTATATAATCATTATAGTACATTACACAGAGAAAGGTTCAGGATTACCTCTTATGAAAATAATTCCTGACAACAACAAGAAGAAGCCTCGAACTTAAACCGTGAAAAACTCAAAGTCTTTGAATGTAAGGAATTTTTGGTTGTTGTTTTCCGTTTTGTTGTCCGTCCCGTTTCCACAGGTGGGAGGAAGTATTTTTTTTTCTCTGTTTTTTTTTATTTGCTTTGGTTTTCTGGTTTTTCTTTTTTGTTGCCTTCGCCGATCCCCCCCTTTAGTGCATGTGTGTTATATAGTGTATGTGTAGTGTGTTATGTTTGTGTCGTGTGTGTGTGGGTTTGTGGGGGAGGTAATGGGATAGGAGTGGGATTTGTGGGTGGTTTGGGTACTTTAGGATTTTTTTTTTAATTAATTTTTTAAATAAAATAAAAATAATAAAATCTATTTAAAACTAACAAAACACAAGATAAGTTAATTAGCTAGTCTTAGGAATATGGTTAAGAAATATTAATATCACAACATTCTTTATTAAAAATTGAAAGAAGAAAACAAATATAATTTAATTTTTTTAAAAAATAAATAAACAAATAAAAAATAAAAAATAAAATAAAAACTTATTTAAAATGTGACTTTATTTTTGTAGTTTTCAAAATTTTTAACGAACCTCAAAATAAGATAAATTTAAAATGCCTAAAAATAAAAATAAAAAATAAAATAAAATAAAAATTAATTGAATATTAAAATGGTATAAAAATATTAGGTTTAGGTCAAAAATTAGGTGTTTACAACATACTCAGTACATATTTCGTACTGACGTCCCCCACGGGGACCTGCATTTTATGCTGCAGGCACAGGTACCTCAGCTCATACACCGCACAAGTAGGAGCCAGGTCATACAACTATTGTTGGTGAGCTCCAGTTTGCTTCGGAGCTTTCCGAGTCGGTTCCTTATGTTTTGTTATTGTACAGGAGTCGTGTGTGGGTGGGGGTTTGTCCCGACCCTAGTTATGTCATGTATATCCTAGAGGCTTTGTAGACATAAGGAAGGGTAAAGTCATGGAAGTTTATATAGTGATGTTATATCTGTATATGTGGTGGCCCCGAAGGCCAAGTATTATATATATATATATATATATATATATATATTTGTGCGTGTTGTGCTGATATAGGTAATTAGATCCTTCTATATGCAACGAAATGCTGTCCAAATTTTTGGTGACATGTAAGTGAAAGTACAAGTATTTGAATTGGTTCTTCCGGGCCTTCTCGGCTTCGGGTGCCAGTCCGAACCGATGGGATTTTGGGGCGTGACAGTAATGTTCTTCATGGATGGTTTATCCGGCTACAATCAAATTCGCATAGAACCAAAGGATGAAGAACTCACTGCATTTCGTATACCCAAAGGTATTTATTGTTACAAGGTGATGCCTTTTGGTTTGAAGAACACTGGCGCCACTACAAAGGGCTATGCAAAATATCTCTGATAGTCTGCTCCGTAAAAATGTTGAATGCTACGTAGATGATATAGTGGTAAAGTTAAAAAAGAGAGACGACCACTTAAAACACCTAAGAATAGTGTTTGAGTTACTTCGAAAATATCAACTTAGGATGAATCCATTGAAGTGTGCCTTTGGAGTTACTTTCAAAAAGTTTCTTGGCTTCATTGTACGACATCGAGAAATTAAAATTGATCAAGTCAAGGTCGCTGTAATTTTGAAGATGCTTGAGCCTCGAAACATTCACAAGTGAAAAATCCTACAAGGAATAATAGCATATTTAAGGAGGTTTATCTCAAACCTGGCCGGAAAATGTCAACCATTTAGTTGTCTAATGAAGAAGGATACTCCTTTCGAATAGTACCAAACTTGTAGCAAGGCCTTTGAGAGTGTTAAATCATACTTAGTGAAACCTCCAATTCTTGCGGCACCAATACTTGGAAAACCAGTGACACTCTATATCGCAGAACAAGAAAGGTCAGAATGATGACACCGAATAAGCTCAAGTATTCGCCGTTCAAAAAGTTATGCTTGGCATTGTCTTTCTCAATCCAAAAGATGAAATACTACTTTCAAGCTCATGTTGTTCGTCTTGTGTCTATGGCAAATCCTATCAAGTTTATAATGTCGAAACCAATCCTCAGTGACTGACTTGTAAGGTGGTACCTTCAATTTTAATAGTTTGAGATCGTGTACATCCCTTAAAAGACTGTAAAAGGACAAGCATTGGCAAACTTCTTGGCATACCACCCGATACCCAATGATTGGAAACTGACTGATGAGCTTCCTAATGAAGATGCAATGGTTGTTAAAATTAGATCCCCATGGAAGATGTACTTTAATGGTGTTGCACATTAAGATAAAGTTGGTTCTAGTGTAGTGTTTGGCACTCCTGTAAACACCTAATTTTTGACTAAACCTAACATGTTTTTTTACCATTTTAGTGTTCAATTTATTTTTTTAGGGTCTAAATTAGATATTTTAAGTTTATCTTATTTTTACTAAATTTGTTTTAAAATTTTTGAAACAAAAAACTTCAAAAATAGAGTCAAATTTTTAAATAAGTTTTATTTTATTGTTTATTTATTTATTTTAAGGAAATTTTTTTTTCCAAATTATATTTGTTTTCTTCTTTTTAACGTTTAATAAATAATTTAGTGATATTAATATTCCGTAAACACGCTTTTAACTTACTTGTATTTTATTAGTTTTAAATAAATTTTATTATGTTTATTTTATTTAAAATATTAATTAAAAAAAAACTTATCCTAATTTACCCTAACCTCTTCCCACCTCCCACTTCCACCCAACCTCTCCCACTGACTCCACACCAACACACGTAACACAACTCCCTCACCTAGCACTCTATGTATATTACACACACATGGAGAGTTTAGAAAAAAGATAGGGAGAAACCCATACAGATTAGAGAAAAGAAAATTGAAAAAAAAACAATGAAAACAGTAGGAAACAAAGGAAAGGAGAGGAAAAGAGGCGATACGCTGAGTTCGAGGTTTCCCGTTTGAGTTTTTGGTTCGACGTAAAAGCTTTCTCGTTTAGTTTAATTTGTCATACAGGTTCTTATTCAATTCTGTATTATGATTTTTTTTATAAGTTTTCTTACGAATCAGAAGCATGAACAACGTTGTTTACGCAATTTTTGTATATTATATAGTAGGCATAGTCGATTATTTACACAAGATCTTATAACGGGTTCGTGTATCCATTTGTTTTGAGAATTATATGCATGTTCGCGTGAATTTGGTGATTTTGAGATATTGATGTCTTAGTGAACAAAATTCAACTATGTATATATCTATTGATCTTAAAATCAAAAGGAACACAACACAAAGACACAAAGCTTCATTGCATTAAGTACAACACCTGCAAATAAAAAAAAACAGAAACTTAGGCATACAAAAAAAATGAGAAAAGGAAAACAAAGAAAAGCAACCATGAGAGACATATACATGGACAGTTGTTAATCATACTTTTAGCCGCTAATATATATTCTATATTTAGATCTATCTTTCTTGAGGACGTCAAGATTTTTGCATTTAATTCCAACACGATTAATCTGCATGATTATACTTTTTTCATTTTTTTTATTTTTTATTTTGGTTATGTGTTTATGGTTCAGGTTAGTTTAATCACAATCTTCGCATTTGGGTCATGATAATTGATTAAAATTAAAGTTTGGTAGTTAACTGCTTTGCTTTTGAACACGGAGAAGACTATTTTTTTTAAAAAATGTGATGGGTTTGGAATTGGTTTATTTGAAAATATTGATTCAAAGTGTTGGAAAATCTTATATTGTCTTAGTCACGTGCTTGATTTTTCCTTTTGCTAAGATAGTATAATATTGGATCATTTTTTATTTATTTATCTTGTTTGCATATATATATATATATATATATATATATATATATATATATATTATAATCTTGAGATTTTGCCATCAATTTCTTAAATAAGAAATTGATCAGGGCCTAAAATTAATTTAAGGCAAAGTTGATCAATCAGGAGAAATAAGAAAGATAAGCCATAATTCGTAAAAGAATGAGTTAGGTTGGTAACCTCTAAATAATTAAGAATTTAATATACAAGTGGAAACTAATGATGATGTTGGAAAGCCCTGCTATCGACCATTCGTTATAATGAAATTTAGCTTACCATTTGAAGCCGATTGAGTTGGGTTGGGCAGATTCTAAACCTATTAGATGTTTACTTAGACTTGGGGAAATGGGACAATCCATAAATGCCTCAAAGGAACGAGAAATGTATCAAAACTCGTGGTAAGGCCAAAAAGTACTACTATCGGTAAGCCACACATTAATACAGTTTTAAATATATTCAAAAATAAATAAAAGCGGGATGCAAGCATCTTTAGGGCCAACAAATATTATATATCCAAAAGATTAATTTAAGCCAGACACAAGTCATTACAGCGACCGTGCTAGAACCATGGGACTCGAGGGGTGCCTAACACCTTCCCCTCGGTCAACAGAATTCCTTATCCGGATTTCTAGATTGCAGACCAAAAATTAAGAGTCATTTCCTTTTGAAAAAGGATTCAATAAGGTGACTTGGAACAGCCAAACTCAATTCCAAGTGGAGACTCTGTAAAATAAATATTCCCTTTTCAAAAAATTAGTCATGTTTACTTCTTTGCTTGAAAATTCTCCATATTTCCAAGCAAAGGGGGGCATTTTGTAAAGACCTAATTTTTGACCAAACCTAATTTTTTTTTACAATTTTAGTGTTCCATTTGTTTTTTTAGGGTCTAAATTAGATATTTTAAGTTTATCTTATTTTTACTAAATTTGTTTTAAAATTTTTGAAAAAAAAAACTTCAAAAATAAAGTCAAATTTTTAAATAAGTTTTATTTTATTGTTTATTTATTTATTTTAAGGAAAAAGAAAATTTTCTAAATTATATTTGTTTTCTTCTTTTTAACGTTTAATAAATAATTTAGTGATATTAATATTTCGTAAACACGCTTTTAACTTACTTGTATTTTATTAGTTTTAAATAAATTTTATTATGTTTATTTTATTTAAAATATTAATTAAAAAAAACATATCCTAATTTACCCTAACCTCTTCCCACCTTCCCACTTCCACCCAACCTCTCCCACTGACTCCACACCAACACACGTAACACAACTCCCTCACCCAGCACTCTATATATATTACACACACATGGAGAGTTTAAAAAAAAGACAGGGAGAAACCCATACAGATTAGAGAAAATAAAGTTGAAAAAAAAATAAAGAAAACAGTAGGAAACAAAGGAAAGAAGAGGAAAAGAGGCGATAATTTGTGTTTGAGGTTTCCCGTTTGAGTTTTTGGTTCGGCATAAAAGTTTGCTCGTTTAGTTTAATTCGTCATACAGGTTCTTATTCAATTCTGTATTATGCCTCTTTTTATAAGTTCTCTTACGAATCCAAAGCATGAACAATGTTGTTTACGCGATCAGTCAATTATTTACACAATATCTTATAATGGGTTTGTGTATCCATTTGTTTTGAGAATTATATGCATGTTTGCATAAATTTGGTGATTTTGAGATATTGATATCTTAGTGAAAAAAATTCAACTATGTATATCTATTGATCTTAAAATCAAAAGGAACATAACACAAAGACACAAAGCTTCATTGCATTAAGTACAACACCTGCAAATAAAAGAAACAGAAACTTAGGCAAACAAAAAAATGAGAAAAGGAAAACAAAGAACAACAACCATGAGAGACATATACATGGACAGTTGTTAATCATACTTTTAGACGCTAAAATATATTCTATATTTAGATCTATCTTTCTTGAGGACGTTAAGATTTTTGCATTTAATTCCAACACGATTAATCTGTATGATTACACTTCTTTCATTTTTTTTGGTTATGTGTTTATGGTTCAGGTTAATTTAATCACAATCTTCTCATTTGGGTCATGATAACTGATTAAAATTAAAGTTTGGTAGTTAGCTGCTTTGCTTTTGAACATGGAGAAGATTCTTTTTTTAAAAAATTGTGATGGGTTTGGAATTGGTTTATTTGAAAATATTGATTCAAAGTGTTGGAAAATCTTATAATGTCTTAGTGACGTGTTTGATTTTTCCTTTTGTTAATATAGTATAATATTGGATCATTTTTTGTTTATTTATCTTGTTTGCATATATATATATAACAACAACAACAACAAACCCAGTGTATTCCCACATAGTGAGGTCTGGGGAGAGTAAGATGTACGCAGTCCATACCTCTACCTCTAAAGAAGTAGAAAGGTTGTTTCTGATAGACCCCCGGCTCGAGACACGGAATACTAAACAAATTTATAGTAAAGCATGGAACAAGATGACATAACATAAATACGACACCCACAAGTAATAGTAAGCAGATAAAAGTAAACAGATTCGTATTAAAGCATGAAACAAGGTATCATAACAAGAATAATATCCCCACCAAGTAATTCCCTACACTAGCGACCCAAACTGACCTTAGCCTTCTGCCCAATTGGCGTCTTCCAGATCTTTCTATCTAGGGTCATGTCCTCAGTGAGCTGTAACTACTCTATGTCCCGCCTAATCACCTCTCCCCAGTACTTCTTCGGCCTACTTCTACCCCACCTAAAACCATCCAAATCTAGCCTCTCACACCTACGAACCAGGTCATTCATGCCCCTCCCCATCACGTGTCCAAACCATCTCAATCGGACTTCCCGCATCTTATTCTCCACTGGAGTCACACCAAACTTCTTCCTGATAGTCTCATTCCGAATTCTATCCCCCCCTAGTCAGCCCACACATCCAACGCAACATCCGCATTTCTGTCACCTTCATATTTTGAATATGGGAGTTCTTAACTGGCCAACACTCCGCTCCATACAACATGACCGGAAGGATTGCCACCCTGTAGAATTTGCCTTTAAGCTTGGGCGGCACCTTCTTATCACACAACACCCCTGAAGTGAGCTTTCAATCCATCCATCCCACCCCAATACTGTGCGAGACATCCTCATCAATCTCACCGTTACCCTGAATCATGGACCCGAGATACTTGAAACTATCCCTCTTACATACCACCTGTGATTCCAACTTCACTACCACCTCATTCTCCAGCCTCACGTCATTAAACTTGCATTCCAAGTACTCTGTCTTGTTCCTACTCAACCTGAACCCTTTAGACTCAAGAGTTTGTCTCCACACCTCTAATTTATCATTCACACCCTTTCGCGTCTCATCAATCAAAACTATATCATCTGCAAAAATTATACACTAAGGTACCTCTCCTTGAATACGCCGCATCAACACATCCATCACCAAAGCAAACAAAAAGGGACTAAGAGTAGATCCCTGATGCAATCCTTTCAGGACAGTGAAATGCTCTGAGTCTCCTCCCGCCGTCCTCACCTGAGTTTTAGCTCCATCATACATGTTCTTAATTGCTCTGATATATGCCACCAGGACTCCACTCACCTCCAAGAATCTGCAAAGCACCTCCCTGGGGACTTTGTCGTATGCCTTCTCCAAGTCAATAAACACCATGTACAGGTCCTTCTTTCTTTCCCTATACTATTCCACCAGCCTCCGTACCAGGTGAATTGCCTCCGTCGTCGAGCGTCCAAGCATAAATCCAAACTGGTTCTCCAAAATAGACACTATCTGTTTTAGCCTCACCTCGACCACTCTCTCCCAAATCTTCATAGAGTGACTCAATAACTTAATACCCCTATAGTTATTGCAACTCTGAATGTCACCCTTGTTCTTATAAAGAGGGATCATAGTATTGCACCTCTAATCCTCGGGCATTTTTGCCGTCTTGAAAATTCCATTAAACAGTCCAGTCAACCACCTTAAACTAGCCTCACCAGAAAATATCCAAAAATCCACAAGTATCTCATCAGGCCCCGTCACCCTACCCCTTCGAATCCTGCGAACAGCCTCTCTAACCTCCTCTACCTTAAAACGTCTACAATAACTAAAATCCCGACACTCCTCTGAGTGCTCTAACTCTCATAACACAATAGCTCTATCCTCTTCGCCATTCAAGAGCCTATGAAAATACGACTGCCATCTATTCTTAATGTGGCCGTCCTCCACCAACACTGTACCGTCCTCCCCCTTAATGCACTTTACCTGATCGAGGTCACGACCCTTCCTCTCCCTATCTTTAGCAAGTCTAAACAACTTTTTTCCCCTCCTTTCTCCTGTAACCCCGCATACAAGCTCTCAAATACTGCCGTCTTAGCCGCCGTAACTGCTAACTTAGCCTCCTTGCTAGCTAACTTGTACTCTTTCCTATTTACCCGCTTCTCTTCTTCATCCTTATTCTCAACCAACTTAGCATACGCCCCTTTCTTGATCTCCACTTTCTTCTTAACCTCTTTATTCCACCACTAATCCCCCCGATGATGCCCGGCCCAGCCCCTAGAAATACCCAACACCTTACTAGCATTCTCCCTGATGTACCTAGCCACCCTATCCCACATGCTATCCATGTACCCCCTATACTCCCACACCCCCATTCCTGCCAACTTCTCCCCTATCTCCCATGTATTCACTGGCGTCAAGCCGTCTCACTTAATTCTAGGTCTACACTCCTCACCCCTTCTCTTTCTATCCTTCTTTATACCTAAATTCATAACCAAGAGCCTATGATCGATCAAAAAATTCTCACTCGGAATGACCTTATAGTCCTTACACAACTCTATCCCCTTTCCTAAGCAATAAAAAGTCAATCTGGGTCTTGGCTATCGCGCTTCAGAAGGTGATCAGGTGATCGTCCTTCTTTGAAAAGCTCGAGTTCACCACCACCAGCCTAAATAACCTCGCAAAATCCAATAGAGTAGCCCCCTCTTCATTTCTTTACCCAAAACCAAAACCACCATGCACATCACCAAAGCCTCCCGGTAACGCCCCGATGTGCCCATTGAAATCTCCTGCTACAATAATCTTCTTTAAGCTAGGCACTCCTCTCACCACCTCATCCAAAGCCTCCCAAAACCGCATCTTCTCCTCCCCATCCAAGCCCACTTGCGGCGCATAAGCACTGCACACGTTCAGGGTAAACCCCTCAATGACCAACTTAATATTCATCAATCTATCGCTAATCCTCTTTACCTCTACTACCTGACCTCTAAGCTCTTCATCTACTAAGATGCCAACTCCATTCCTACATCTCTCTCTCCCAAAGTACCAAAGCTTATAACCATCCACATCCTTAGCCTTAGACCCTACCTACTTGGTCTCTTGAACATACACAATATTAATCCTCCTCTTTCTAAGAATCTTCACAAGCTCTATGGACTTACCGCGAAGAGTCCCTATATTCCAAGACCCAATCCTCAGCCTAACAACTCTATCAACACATCTTCCTCTACCGCCCCTGAGGCCAAACCTTGGCCTCCCTCCCACCCCCGCTCCTTTCTCTTCCCCCGCCCCCATAATAGCCCCCCGTCCCAGCCCCTTCGAATATGACCCTATCTAACCATCAATGCCCACAACCACTACTACAAGAAAATATAAGAAAATATAAACAATAGTAGTAACAAAGCAGCAGCAGGAAATAAAAGGCTCACATAAATTAGAAGAAATAATCAAGAAACAAAACTAAACTCAAATAGGGAGAAAAAACAAAACCAAGGTAAGGACAAAACTAATAGTGAGAAAAAAACACATTAATGGCCTGGCACCAAGGATAGCCAAACAAATAATGAGGACTGGTGCAAGTCATGAATATACTACAGCAGACACGCAAGTCAAGATACAGGAGATAGTACGATAAATAATATGAAGCAACATAAGAGGTTCAAAGAAGCAACTCCCGTTGCAGAAAAAATTTCTCAAAGTGGAAGAGAAATATGAAGTGCTGAAAGAGAAATACATATATATATATATATATATATTCTTTGCTATTTACTTGGAAATGATTTATAATCTTGAGATTTTGCCATCAACTTCTTAGTTGATCAATCAGGAGAAATAAGCAAGATAAGCCATAATTCGTAAAAGAATGAGTTAGGTTGGTAACTTCTAAATAATTAAGAATTTAATATACAAATGGAAACTAATGATAACGTTGGAAAGCCCTGCTACCGACCATTCGTTATAATGAAATTTAACTTACCATTTGAAGCCGATTGGGTTGGGTTGGGCAGATTCTAAACCTATTAGATGCTTACTTAGACTTGGGGAAAATGGGGCAATCCATAAATGCCTCAAAGGCACGAGAAATGTATCAAAATTCGTGGTAAGGATGAAAAGTACTACTATCGGTAAGCCACACATTAATACAGTTTTAAATATATTCAAAAATAAATAAAAGCAGGATGCAAACATCTTTAGGGCCAACAAATATTATATATCCAAAAGATTAATTTAAGCCAGACATAAGTCATTTAAGCGACCGTGCTAGAACCACAAAACTCGAGGGGTGCCTAACACCTTCCCCTCAATCAACAGAATTCCTTATCCGTATTTTTAGTTTGCAGACCAAAAATTAAGAGTCATTTTCTTTTGAATAGGGATTCAATAGGGTGACTTGGAACACCCAAACTCAATTCCAAGTGGCGACTCTATAAAATAAATAATCCCTTTTCAAAACATCACTTTAATTGGAAAAACTCATTTTCTCTAAAACCAAATTCCCTAGAGGGGTTAAATAAGGTGAAAAATAGGGGTGTGATAGATGGCGACTTTGCTGGGGATATAATCAGAATTCTAGCTTTTATATTGACTTGTTTGACTTTGATATTTCATATTGTTGGCCTAAATGAGTTATTTGACTACATGTTTAACTACTTTTATATTATTTGAATATCAATATAAATTGTCTTCTCTCACGCACCTATCTGAGTCTTCTGAGAGACTGTATATTTAGAGGTACGATATATGCTCTCAAGATTAAGATACCATAGATGCGGTAACGCTCCTGAGAAGGATTCTATAGTCACCCATGATTTAGGATGAAAAGGGACCAACAGTGAGGCTGGAAAGCCCTGCTACCAGTAAAGTTGTCCCTTGCTGACTCGAGTTGTCCACTCATTTTACAGCCAGTCTAGATACCTAACTCCAATAGGTTGAACCTAGCATAACTGGAACTTAGAAATGGCTATCCCTAATAGCCTGCGCTTTATTTGTATCACGTGCATTTTTAACTTAGTGGGGCTCCACACGGGGGTTGGGTTCGTCTAGGACATGTGCCACCTTTCGAGACCATCATGTACATTTTATGTGCTACTTGTTGCATTATAGGAAATGCCATATCGAATTTTAACCGGATTTTAAGTGACTTAATTGATCTGAAAAAAGAGGGTTAAATAAAAAAATTTAAGGGCTTATTTTAGAAAATATATAATATTTTTACATAGAACTTTTCTGTAAAGATTAAGTCATTTTAATGTCGTGGTCTCGTCATGTCTATTTTCTTTGGTTTTAAAATCTCTCTTAGGAATACCATAGAGCCCATTTTTGTCAAACAATTCGATCCACCATTTTGTTTTAATAATTTAATTATTTCTAATGTGTCAGGTCCAAACATCATCAAATTATTATCTCCACTCTAGGATGTTTTAGAAGACTTGGATACTTCTTGTTTTGTCGGTTGCTATTTTCTCATGCTTATTTTGAAATCTTATTCCGTGTCATTCCGTTAACTTCTTTTGAAAATTATTTTTGTCTTATTTTAGGATGTTTAAAATAGAATTCTTATTTTCCATCATTATCCTATAGGGCAATATGAACTCAGTTGGAAGGAGTGACAAGAGGATGAGGGATGATGAAGTACCCCATTTCATGGTGTTGGATAAAGTTCTGAATCTATTGCGGATATGGTATAACAATATGACTGACTATAGACAGGGAGAAGTATATAAACACTTAGGATTTTTAAGGAGTTTGTTGAGTGTTGAACCACGAAGAGACGTGATAGAAGCTTTGGTACAGTTTTAGGATCCTTCAAACAACGTATTCCAATTCTCCGACTTTGAGATCACTCCCACACTGGAGAAAATAGGAGCATTTATAGGAAAAGTAAAGAATCTTCACTAAGGAGAACCTATGATACCAAAGCATGTCACTGCCGAAATATTTTTTGAGCTATTGCACATAAAGGAGAAGAACATAGGGGTTTGCCTAGAAAATAGATGGGTTTATCTAGAATTTTTGTACGAAAGATATGGTCAGAAAAAGAGATTCGAGTTGTTTAGATCAGAACTTAACAATGGGGGGTGCTACCGGACCTGGGAAAAGAATAGTTCTAAAGCATTCATAGTGGTTTTCTTGGGAATCATGGTATTTCCAAAGAGAGGAAAAAAAATCAGCACCAATCTGGCTGCGTTTATTACCACTTCTGAGAAAAATTCTAAGGCCACCCTCGTGCCCATCATTCTGGCAGACATTTATAGGGCCCTGACGATGTGCAAAAATGGGGCAGACTATTTTGAAGGATGTAACATTCTATTGCAGTTATGAATGCTCGAGCATGTTTGATATCTTCCATTTGTTGTGGATTTCGAGTAGAATGGAATGATTATATCAAAGGCCATGAGAAGAGGATAGAGGACCAAAACTTTCCCAAAGGAATAAGAGCTTGGAAAGAGTACTTTAAGGGGCTAATGGCGGACAAGATAGCGTGGAATTATCATTGGTTCCCCTCAATATATATGTCCACTTTTTGACCTTTCATCATCTAAATGGGTCACCGAGGTGTTCATACCTACGTGCCACTAAAAGTCATGCGATAATTCGGTCGACGTCAACATATACCGCTAGTTGAGGATATGAAAGAGTTCATGTACGAATTCCTCCCTGACATCCCTCTAAGGAAGTCTGAGATACTTAAGATTTGGGGAGGATGTGTACTTTCAGGTTTCAAACACATGGTGGAAGACTGCAAAAAGGGTGAGGTAGATTGTTGGTATCTGCCATGGTTTCATGACCAGCCTCCTCCTAAAGCTATGCCAAAAAGGTTAGCTAGAGAGCCAGTGGATCGAGAAGCAGAGATTGAAGTCAGAATTAAGCAGGCTCAATGAGAGGTAGATGAGAACTATTAGTCTACTTTGCACGTCTTAAATATAGATCTGGAAAGGGCTAGAGAAGAATTGGTTCATCATGAGGCAAGATTTGAGGCCAGAATTAGGTCGGTTCGCAAGGAGATTGAGAAAGAGAACTGTGTTGCCATGCATGCCCTACAAGAAGACCTGGATATTGGCACTGGTGCTATGGAGCAGCAATCGAGTGATTTTGAGAAAGAGAAGGACATACTGACAAGCCCATAGTCAAAGCTTCGGGCTCAGCTAAAAGCTTCCATGGAACAGGAAAGAGAAATAGCGAGGCGCTTCATGACTTTTCAAAAGGAAGTTGAAGTTGAGAGAATCCAGTGGATGATCGAACGATGGGCGCTTTAGTATCAGATTGATGACCTTCATGAACAAGAAGGATGCCTAAAGCATACCGTCCGCACTACACAGCATTAGGTGCAAAACTGCCATAAGAGTATGACCGAAGACAGGGCAGAAGTACTCCGGCTCAGTAAAACCTTGATTAATGTTTATGCTAAGAATCTTCACCGAGATGATGAAGATCTGTGTTTCCAGGCTCGTGCTCTCACTCCACATCTGCCAAAAGCATTATCCAGGATCTACTCAAGTCTGAGGGAAGATTAAGTTGCAAGACATCTTTGGAAGGCATCTTGATGAGAATTATTAAAGTCTTTTAGTGTTTGTTTTATTAGAGTTAGTTTCTTTATAGTTTTTTTTTTAGTATTTCGCCAGTATTCCGAGTCTGTTCTAGGTTTAGATAATTTTATTTTCCTTTCATTAAAGCTTTGTTTTAAAAACAGTTGGAAATGTATGGGAAAGTTTGCATTTGTTTCAAGTTTTTATTCTCTTTATTTCTAAAAAAAATATATTTACTATATCCATGAACTACGTGATGATCTGATTCATGTAAAACATGATACGTAGGCAACCCTCGGCGGGTACGATCAAATATTTTCCCAAGTTTCAAGTAATAATTTTAAGATGTTGGTATTAAATAATGAGTGTAAAAATTAATTCACCAAATCCGGGATGAAACAAGAGGGCTTTCCAAAGTCCATTTCAGGAATGAAATTACTTAGGTACATGGAATGTGAGTTTGTTATGAATATATCAATATTTTTAAAGATCTAAATCCGAACATATTTGTTTCTATTTCATAAAAGAGTCAGTAAGGTGGTTGGTTGTGGTTAAGATAGCCTCTCACCCGTACAACACAAGGTATAAAGGAAAAAGAAAGATGACTCGAAAAGATAGAACAAAATCTGATAACGAAAAAGGTTGAGATCAGTTAATTCCATGAAAGTTCGCATCTTTAGAGGAGAATAGGTTATTAAAGCAACAAATTGCGGAAATGTACTAGGCGTGGGCGAATGGACAAGCCCCGTTTTCCTCCATTCCCGGTCTTTCGGATGCAAATCATCCCAGTTCTACTCAAGCCTAAACCGACGATCCACTTTATCCACTTGGATTTGGTCTATACGCTAATGTGTCTAGCGTTGCTGGCATATTCACCATGCGTCCTCCAAATCCATCGATCACGAACAACCCATTTTTTATTCCATCCGCGCCAACTAATATAAATTCTCCATCAATGATACAGTAGCCCACTGACAAGCTAAATCATGATCAAGTCCATCCTCCTAAATTGGCATTCAAACCCATAAATTCATATCAGCCCACTCATCAGCCTGAGTCTCATATCGTGATTGAAAAGGCTATTATGAATGAAAAATGAGAAGAGATAGCCAAAAAAGTGAAAAGTATGGAGCAGAGCATGAGAAATATACAAGGATTGGAAGGACATAAAAGTGTCTCTTTCAAGGACTTGTGTATGTTCCCTAATGTTCATTTTCCAATAGGGTTCAAGACCCCAAAATTCGACAAATATAGCGGTCATGGTGACTCGGTGGCCCACTTAAAAAGGTATTGCAATCAACTCAGAGGAGTAGGAGGGAAAGAGGAACTAGCCTGACAGGAATAGCCTCCGAATGGTTAATCGATCAAAACATCTCCCATTGGCACGTTTGGGATGATATGGCTCAAGATTTTGTACAATAATTTCAATATAATTCGACATTGTCCCTAACCGTACTTCTCTCGCTAATATGAAGAGAAAACCATCTAAAATTTTTTGAGAGTATGCCATAAAATAGAGAGAACAGACGTCCAGAGTCAAACCGCCAATGAAGGACCAGGATTTGATTGAAGTCTTTCTCTAAACTCAAGAGTCTGATTACTTCTATCATTTACTAGCTGCGATTAGTAAGCCTTTCACTGAAGTAATAAAAATTAGGGAAATAGTGGAGAATGGCATCAAATTAGGAAAAATCATAAGCCAAACCACCCTCAAGGCCGCTACACAAGCCATTCAGAGTGGATCAGGTGGTTTTGGAAATCAGAAAAAGAAGGAGGAAGGATCCATGATGGCGGGAAATATCCAAAGGGGACGAAACTACCCTTATGTTCAGGTCCAACAGGGGCAACCCAGCCCTCCTCAATATTATTATACACCTTAACGTGTTGTTCTTAATGCTCAAGCATATGCCCAACCTCCTCAGCATCTATAACGGCGGGCACCTACGCCACAAGGTTTTTGTCTACGGTAGCTAAATTTTCAAGCCCCTCATAATTCGTATGTTCAGGAGGATTATATAAGAGAACAGAGGACAAGGGAAAACTTCACCCCAATTGGAGAATCGTGTATTAGCCTATTGTGGAGATTGATCAAATTAGGATGGATTGAACCTGTTTTGCCCTTCAAAGTGGATCCAAATACAAGTTGGTTCAATCCTAATGTAAGGTGTGAGTACTATTCAAACGTCCAAGGTCACAGTACCAAAAATGTTGGAATCTAAAGAGAGCTATTGAAAAGTTAATTAAAAGCAAGTCAATTGTAATACAAAAAGAGAAAGCGCCAAACGTCACCGATAATCCACTTCCCAATCATAGTAACACACATATTGTGGGGATGATTTTTTATGATAGAGACTACAGGACAACAAGCCAAGCAGTGATGGAAATAGGCACCCTGAAGGAAAACCCGGGTAAAGCACTAAAGTCTATGCAAAGAGAACCACTAATCATGAAAGGAGCGAGTTCCATTATAAAACCCTAAGATTCAGAAAAGATGGTATTATATGTTCCTGCAAAGCCAAAGGGAATAGCACAAGATGGGCCAAAACTATATATTCCGAGTAGTCTCGCATAGTTCGACCAACAGCGCAATAATATGAGAAAGATAATAGAGCCAATTGTCATAAGACACGTAACACAGCTCCCAGTGACAAGCTTGAAAACCATACCATGGAACTACAAAAAAACCACTATGATGTACAAAGGAAAAGAGTTCATGGAAGAAACAAACGAAATAGGGCATTTGACTCGATCAGGAAGATGGTATGCTCCAGAAGAATTAAGGAGACCAAAATAGATTAAAGATAGTCAAGGGCTAATGAAAAGACCTGTCACAGATGAAGAGGCTGAGGAATTTCTCAAGAAAATGAAAACCCAAGACTATTCCATTGTCGATCAATTGAGAAAACCCCCAGCTCAAATCTCATTGTTATCCCTGCTGCTGCATTTTAAAGAACATTATCAGGCATTGATTAAGTTTTTAAATGAAACATACGTCCCAAAGAAAACTACGATCTGTCAAATAGAAAAGAAGGTTCGTAGAATATTTGAAGCAAATAGAATCACTTTCACTGATGATAAGTTACCTACAGAAGGGTCTGGTCACAACAAGTCTTTGCATCTGACTATCAAATATGAAGGATATTATATAAAAGGGGTAATGATCGATGGAGGTTCAGAAGTAGATATCTGTCCCCTCTCTACTTTGCAAAAATTAAAAATCAGCCAAGATAGGATCCGATCCAATAATGTATGTTTTTGGGCTTTTGATGGTGCAAAATGAGACACAATTGGTGAGATTGATCTTGCTTTGGTTATTGGACTAGTTGAGTTTGTGATCACCTTTCAAGTAATAGACATGGATACTTCTTACAACCTACTTTTAGAAAGACCATGGATCCATACGGCCAGAGCCATACCTTCTACTTTGCATCAAGTAGTTAAGTTTGAACACGACAATCAGGAAATCATTGTGCATGGAGAGGATAACCTTTCCATACATCAAGATCCCTCTGTACCTTGTATCGAACCCAAATGGGGTTGTGAATATTCCATTTATCAAGCCTTTAAAATTATGATAGTTGATCAAGTTGTGGAAGGCACACCGATTTCGGGGCCTTATCTCTCTTCTACTTCAATCATGGTGGCTAGCCAAATGCTACAAAATGGTTATGAACTGGGAAAAGGATTAGGGGTTTCACTACAAGGAATTATAAACCCTTTAGATCCATGTGGTAACCACAACACCTTCGGCTTAGGCTTTAAGCCGAGTGCAACAGATAGGAAATGGGCAAAAGAACAGAAAAAGAAGGCTTGGCATTTTTTATTATTCTCAGGGTTCTAATCCACATAGTTTAGTTGCTTTACTTTGATGTTAACCTTCCTATCTATTTTGATTCAATGAAATGAAATTCAAGTTTTCTAGTAAATTTATATTTTCTTCCCTCTTTTAATTTTCATTTTTTATCTTATTTTAGTTATGTTAATACTAGCTTTGATAACATAGCATACACGCAGAGTTCACATTTAGATCCTAAAAAGTTATCTAATCTCGAATCAGCAAACCAAATCGTAGATTAATACGATGAAGATGAAGCTGATAACGAAGTCAAAAAAGGATTGAATCAATTTGAGGATAATCCCAATTTAAATGACATTGAGATCATAAATTTGGGAACTGGTGAGGAGGTTAGAGAAATAAAAATAAGTATTCGTGCGGATCAAAATATCAGGAATAATATTGTTTAGATTTTATTCAAATATAAGGATGTTTTTGCTTGGTCTTACGATAATACGCTCGGTCTAAGCACTGATTTGGTAGTCCACAAACTGCCTACATACCCTGATTTTTCACCGGTCCAGCAAAAGCAAAGAAATTTTAAAACTGACGTGAGTGATAAAATCAAAGAGGAAATCATGAAGCAATTGAATGCGAACGTGATTAGGGTCGCTCAGTACACCACATAGTTGGCTAATGTGGTGCCCGTACCAAAGAAAAATGGTAAAATTAAAGTTTGTGTTTATTATAGGGATTTGAACAAAGCAATCCCTAAAGATAACTTTTTGCTACCCAATATTCATATCTTTATTGATAATTATGCTAAACATGAGATCCAATCTTTCATGGATTATTATGCCGGATATTACCAAATCTTGATGGATGGAACAGATGTAGAAAACATTGCTTTCACCACCCCGTGGGGTGCTTATTGCTACAAGGTTATGCCATTTGGTTTAAAGAATGCGGAAGCTACGTACATGAGAGTTATGACTACTATTTTTCATGACATGATGCACAAAGAAGTAGAAGTATATGTTGATGATGTCATTATCAAGTCCAAGACACAAGTCGATCATGTATATGACTTGAGAAATTCTTTGAAAGGTTGCGAAAGTATAATCTTAAGATCAATCCAGCTAATTGTGCATTTGGAGTTCCATCTGAAAAACTTTTGGGTTTCATAATTAGCCTCAGAGGCATTGAATTGGACCCCTCCAAGGTAAAATCCATTCGAGAATTGCTACCTCCGAAGAATAAAACCGAGGTCATGAGTATTCTTGGAAGGCTGAATTATATAAGCAGCATCGCTCATCTCAACACTACATATGAACCGATATTTAAGTTGCTGAAAAAGGATGCTACTATCTAATGGACAGACGAATGTCAAGAATTATTTGATAAGATTAAAGAATATTTGGCAAATCCTCCAGTACTGGTCCCACCGAAACCTGGTAGACCTTTATTTCTATATCTATCAGTGATGGATAATTCTTTTGGTTATGTTTTGGGACATCATGATATCACAGGAAAAAAAGAACAAGAAATCTATTATTTGAGCAAGAAGTTCTCGAGTTATGAGATAAAATATACTCTTTTAGAAAAGACAGGTTGCGCCCTAACTTGGATTGCTCAGAAATTGAAGCACTATCTTTCGTCATACACAACCTACCTCATATCTCGAATGGATCCTTTAAAGTATATTTTTGAAAAACCTATGACCACAGGCATATTGGTGAAGTGGCAGATTTTACTCACAGAATTTGACATTATGTATGTCACTCGTACTGCTATGAAAGCACAAGCATTGGCCGATCATTTGGCAGAGAACCCAGTTGACAATGATTATGAGCCTTTACGAACTTACTTTCCTGATGAAGAGATTAATTCAATTAAGGAAGAAGTTCAAGATGATATTTATGCATGGAAATTATATTTTGATAGGGCGGTCAATGTCAAAGGAGTAGGAATTGGGGCGGTTCTTGTCTCACCGACCTGGCATCATCATCCCGCCATAGCACGACTTCATTTCTTTTGTACTAACAACACAACAAAATATGAAGCTTGCATTATGGGTTTAAATATGGCAATAAATTTGGATGTACGCGAGCTAGTGGTGTTGGGAGATTCCAAATTGCTCATTCGACAAATTCGAGGTGAATGGGAAATGAGAGATATCAAGCTCATTACATACAAACAGTACTTAGAGGACCTTAGAAAAAGGTTCAAGTCTATTGAGTTTAAATATATTCCCAGATCCCACAATGAGCTAGCTGATGCTCTGGCTACCCTAGCTTCCATGATCCCATACCCAGGAAATATACATATGGACCCATTGGAGATACAGATACAAGATCAACATGATTATTGCAACATAATTGACGTAGAACCAGATAATGAACCCTGGTACTATGATATCAAATGCTTCCTAAAGTCAAAATAATATCCAATACGCGCCAACGTAGATAAAAAAAGAACTATTGTCTGACTTACTAATGGTTTCTTCTTAAGTGGGGAGATTTTGTACAAACGAACTTCAGATTTGAACTTGTTGAGATGTGTTAATATTCAGGGGGCTGAAAGAATCATGAATAAGGTACATTCGAGGGTATGTGGTTCGCATATGAATGACTATGTTTTAGTGAAGAAGATTATACGGGCAGGATATTATTGGTTGACTATGGAGCGAGATTGCTTTTTCTTTGTTCGCAAGTGTCATCAGTGCCAAATTCATGGTGATTTGATTCACTCCCACCTTCAAAGCTCCATTCTATGTCTGCTCCTTGGCCATTCGTTGCTTGGGGCATTGACGTAATCGATCCGATAGAACCAAAAGCTTCTAATGGGCATCGATTCATACTAGTCGTTATTTACTACTTCACCAAATAGGTAGAACATGCTACTTTCAAATCAATCACGAAGAAAACAATAGTGGATTTTGTTTATTCCAACATCATATGTCGTTTTGGTATACCGAAGTTCATTATCACGGATAATACAACCAATCTCAATAGTCATCTAATGAAGGAGGTTTGCGAGCAATTCAATATTGTGCATCATCATTATACCCCATACCGTCCCAAAGCAAATGGAGTCGTTGAAGCAGCGAACAAGAATATTAAAAAGATTCTTAAGAAAATGGTCCAAGATCTCGACAATGGCATGAGAAATTACCGTTTGCTCTTTTAGGTTATTGTACAACTATTCGTACATCGACTTGTGTAACTACTTATTTATTAGTCTATGGGACTGAAGTTGTGATACCCACAGAAGTCAAAATTCCCTCACTTTGAATCATTGTTGAAGCCGAGATTGACGATACTGAATGGGTCAAGTCTAGACTAGAACAATTATCATTAATAGATGAAAAAAAGTTGATGATAATTTTCTTTGGCCAATTATACCAGCAGAGGATGATGCGAGCTTACAATAAGAAGGTACGTCCCAGAAAATTCAAGGTCGGCCAACTTGTTGTAAAACGCATCCTTCCACATCAAGAAGAGGCTAAAGGAAAGTTTGCTCCACTGGCAAGGTCCATACATAGTTAAACAAGTATTATCAAATGGATCTTTGCAACTTGCAGATATGGATGGAAAAATGGCAGAAAAGGCATCAATGCTGATTCAGTCAAAATATATTATATTTGACACACTTGTGCTTAACATTCTCAAGTTGAGATGAAGAAAGGCCATCATTCTACTTAACAAAATGTCGTTAATCCCTTGTCATCTCTTCGATCTTTATTTACCTTTCCTTGCTTTCCCTCTTTGGAGCCAAAGAAAAAACTTCTTGTGGGTGAAAACCCATGGAGGCACCCATAAGATGATTTAAAAAAATAAAAATGTGTATATCATTGAACTACGTTCGACCTGATTCCTAAATAGATACGTAGGCAGCCCTATTTTGGGGTTCGGTCTGACCAAAATAAAAAAAATTAAAATTAAAAATCTTGGTATTCAAAGAAACTGAGACATATATCCTATTATCACTTTTATATGGCTCCTAAGTTATAATTTATCCTAAAAATTCTTGTCCCTTTGTCCATTAAAGATCTTTTGATCAATTTTCGAGAATATCAAGCCTTGTGTGCCGTTAAAAAAAAGTCTTATAGGTGAAAATCCATGGAGGCACCACAAGATATCAAAAAAAAAATCTTATAGGTGAAAACTCTCAAGGGCGACACAAGACAATGATGAACGAGACAATAGAAATTAGAGAGGTCAATTGTGAAAATCCTAAACGGATAACTTTAGTCAAACAAAGTTTATCATGACAGGACAAAGATCAAGAAGGGTGATTTGATTTGATTGAAAGGTGCAACCTAATTTGAGATTAGACAGTTTTGAAGGGTCAAATGTCTACTCCAAATTGCGTTATGCTTCATTGAAGTTAATATACACCTCCAAATAAGCTTCCTTCCTTTACGGTTAGAAATACCTTCTATTTAAACATAATCCTTTTATTTCTTCTTTTGACTTTTCCTTATTTCATTTTTACCCGCTTTGTTTTTTTTATGCGTAAGTCTTGCATAAAAGGCAAAATAAAGAAAGATGCACAAAATTGACCATGGCTCCCAGTAAAATTGAGCAAAGATTATTAGGCGTACACCATCTTGGCAAGGACAGGGAGATAGTTAAGATAAGTGTTACGAGCGAAGCATTTGAAAATGAAGAATAGAATCGTACTGAAACAAATAGAGATGCAACAGAATTTGAAAGACAAAGATTCAAGCTATCCAACCAATTAGTTCAATAAACCGTATCAAGTTGGGGCAAGGATAAGGCAACCTCCAAGGTATTAAAGGCCACAAACCAACTACCAATTTTAAAACTCATAATTTTTTTCTTTCTTTACTTGAACAGGGGAAAAGTAGTCTTGTGAAGTTTATTGGGGAATACAAGTATAGCAAAGTTGAGTTTTCTTAAATTTTATCTTTTTGTTATACTCCTATAATTCTAAGTTCGTATCATTATAATAATAATAATAATAATAATGAATCCCCTCATATTCAAAACTGGGGCATTTTTTTTCTTTTCAAATAAAAAAAAGAAAAAGAAAACTCCCTAATTCTCTTCGTCCTCATGGGGTACCGTCCCCTAGTTGACATCTTAGGAAACACCATTTCCTAATTTTTTTGGTTTTTCTTCATAGGGCGCAATCCCCTAGTTGACATCTTATTTATCTTCATAGAGCGTCATCCCCTAGTTGACATCTTACTCGTCTTCATAGGGCGCCATCCCCTAGTTGATATCTTATCTCGTCTTCATAGGGCTCCATCCCCTAGTTGACATCTTATTCTTCTTCATAGGGCGCCACCCCTAGTTGACATTTTCTTTCGTCTTCATAGGGCGTCATCCCCTAGTTGATATTTTTTTTTCTTTATAGGGCGCCATCCCCTAGTTGACATCTTATTTTATCTTCATAGGGTGCCATCCCCTAGTTGACATCTTATCTTGTCTTCATAGGGCACCATCCCTTAGTTGACATCTTATTCGTCTTCATAGGGCGCCATTCCTTAGTTGACATCTTATTCGTCTTCATAGGGCGTCATCCCCTAGTTGACATCTTACTCGTCTTCATAGGGCTCCATACCCTAGTTGACATCTTATCTCATCTTTATAGGGCTCCATCCCCTAGTTGACATCTTATTCATCTTCATAGGGTGTCATCCCCTAGTTGACATCTTATCTTGTCTTCATAGGGCGCCATCCCCTAGTTGACATTTTATTCGTCTTCATAGGGCGCTATCCCCTATTTGATATCTTATCTCATTTTCATAGGGCATCATCCCCTAGTTGACATCTTTTTCGTCTTCATAGGGCGTCATCCCCTAGTTGACATCTTATTCATCTTCATAGGGCACCATCCCCTAGTTGACATCTTAGGAAACACAATTTCCTAATTTTTCTTATTCCTCTTTATAGGGCGCCATCCCCTAGTTGACATTTTATTTCATCTTTATAGGACGCCATCCCCTAGTTGACATTTTAGAAAATAAACCTTCCTATTTTTCTTCTTTATGTCTTCGTAGGGTATGACGATCCATAGTTACATATTAAGAAGAAAATATCCTAACTCTTTTTCATGCATTCATAAGGTATAACTTTCTTTGGTTGTATTATTGAGAATAAGGTTCTTATTTTATTGCATACATAGCCTAGATTTCTATCATTTTTATGTACTTATTTATAATTTTTCTAATAAATCATAAAATTTTCCTAGTGCAAAACTGGGGCAGAAAATTTTGTTCGTTCTGTTTTGTTTTCTTTGATGGCTTACAGGTTTTTCTACAAAGCACATGTATATTCAAGAATGAAATCCCGTCTTCAGTCAGAATAGAAGAATGATCATTTGAAGATAGTTAGAGTCAGCTTTGCATGCGTAGCGGCCCAACATCTCAAGAGACATCTTTCAGCTTCTGATCAGGAGAACAAACATCCAAAGTTATTCTATGAATTGTCCTTTGGAAGAGTGTCAATGACTCAATCCAAGTTGCAAGTTCAAGTCTCAAATCCTAACTCCAAGATCAAAGTCTGAGATCAAGGTACCCATCAGAAGAAGGTGAGGCGATAACTGAAGATCCAAGAGAAAGATCTGAAGCAAGAGAATCAAGATAATAGAATAGATAGGATCTTGTATCTCTTTTCTAGTTTCATTTTTCTTTTCTGATGTAATAAAGGAGCCACGGACTGGAAACTCAACGGGACCTCAACTCGACTCTCCAACTCACCCATTCATTCCTACACCTACTTGAGCTACACGTGACCTGATTCTCTTATAACCTGAGATATGTAGGCTGCGGAAAGCAAGGGGTCGGTCACACATCTTTCCCAATATTTATTTTTTCAATTTTTGATTAAATGGTTGGGCAAAAAATTAGTCATGTTTACTTTTTTTTTTTTGAAAATTCTCCATATTTTCAAGCAAAGAGGGGCATTCTGTAAACACCTAATTTTTTACCAAACCTAATTTTTTTTACCATTTTAGTGTTCAATTTATTTTTTTAGGGTCTAAATTAGATATTTTAAGTTTATCTTATTTTTACTAAATTTGTTTTAAAATTTTTGAAAAAAAAAAACTTCAAAAATAAAGTCAAATTTTTAAATAAGTTTTATTTTATTGTTTATTTATTTATTTTAAGAAAAAATAAAATTTTCTAAATTATATTTGTTTTCTTCTTTTAAACGTTTAATAAATAATTTAGTGATATTAATATTTTGTAAACACGCTTTTAACTTACTTGTATTTTATTAGTTTTAAATAAATTTTATAATGTTTATTTTATTTAAAATATTAATTAAAAAAAAAACTTCTCATAATTTACCCTAACGTCTTCCCACTTCCACCCAACCTCTCCCACTGACTCCACACCAACACACGTAACACAACTCCCTCACTCAACACTCTATATATATTACTCATACGGATTAGAGAAAAGAAAGTTGAAAAAAAACAAAGAAAACAGTAGGAAACAAAGGAAAGGAGAGGAAAAGAGGCGATAAGTTGAGTTTGAGGTTTCCCGTTTGAGTCTTTGGTTCGACATAAAAGATTTCTCGTTTAGTTTAACTCGTCATACAGGTTTTTATTCAATTCTGTATTATGCCTCTTTTTATAAGTTTTCTTACGAATCCAAAGCATGAACAACGTTGTTTCGCGATCAGTTAATTATTTACACAAGATCTTATAATGGGTTTGCGAATCCATTTGTTTTGAGAATTATATGCATGTTTGCATGAAAATTTGGTGATTTTGAGATATTGATATCTTAGTGAACAAAATTCAACTATGTATATATCTACTGATCTTAAAATCAAAAGGAACATAACACAAAGACACAAAGCTTCATTGCATTAAGTACAACACCTGCAAATAAAAGAAACAGAAACTTAGGCATACAAAAAAATGAGAAAAGGAAAACAAAGAAAGCAACCATGAGAGACATATACATGGACAGTTGTTAATTATACTTTTAGCCACTAAAATATATTCTATGTTTAGATCGATCTTTCTTGAGGACGTTAAGATTTTTGCATTTAATTCCAACATGATTAATCTGCATGATTACACTTCTTTCATTTTTTTTGGTTATGTGTTTATGGTTCAGGTTAATTTAATCACAATCTTCTAATTTGGGTCATGATAATTGATTAAAACTAAAGTTTGGTAGTTTGCTTCTTTGCTTTTGAACATGGAGAAGATTCTTTTTTACAAAAATTGTGATGGGTTTGGAATTGGTTTATTTGAAAATATTGATTCAAAGTGTTGGAAAATCTTATAATGTCTTAGTCACGTGTTTGATTTTTCCTTTTGTTAATATACTATAATATTGGATCATTTTTTATTTATTTATCTTGTTTGCATATATATATATATATATATATATATATATATATATATATATATATATATATATATATATATATATATATATATTCTTTGCTATTTACTTGAAAATGATTTATAATCTTGAGATTTTGCCATCAACTTCTTAAATAAGAAATTGATCAAGGCCTAAAATTAATTTAAGGCATAGTTGATCAATTAGGAGAAATAAGCAAGATAAGCCATAATTCGTAAAAGAATGAGTTAGGTTGGTAACCTCTAAATAATTAAGAATTTAATATACAAGTGGAAACTAATGATGACATTGGAAAGCCCTGCTACCGCCCATTCGTTATAATAAAATTTATCTTACCATTTGAAGCCGATTGAGTTGGGTTGGACAGATTCTAAACCTATTAGATGCTTACTTAGACTTGGGGAAAATGGGACAATCCATAAATGCCTCAAAGGAACGATAAATGTATCAAAACTCGTGGTAAGGCCGAAAAGTACTACTATCGGTAAGCCACACATTAATATAGTTTTAAATATATTCAAAAATAAATAAAAGCAGGATGCAAGCATCTTTAGGGCCAACAAATATTATATATTCAAAATATTAATTTAAGCCAGACATAAGTCATTAAAGTGACCGTGCTAGAACCATGGGACTCGAGGGGTGCCTAACACCTTCCCCTCGATCAACAGAATTCCTTATTCGGATTTCTAGTTTGCAGACCAAAAATTAAGAGTCATTTCTTTTTGAATAGGGATTCAATAAGGTGACTTGAAATACCTAAACTCAATTCCAAGTGGCAACTCTATAAAATAAATATTCTCTTTTCAAAATGTCACTTTAATTGGAAAAACTCATTTTCTCTAAAACCAATTTCCCTAGCGGAGTTGGATGGGATGAAACATAGGGATGTGATAACTCCATAAGAAGAGGTCATCCAATACTCTTTTACCCTGACGAATCATTTCTCCAATAATATTGTTGAATATCAAGCGCTAGTACTCGGACTTGAGATGGCTATCGACATAAAGCAACTACAATTATAAGTCTTTGGTGACTCACAATTAGTGATGAAGCAGCTTTTGGGAAGCTATGAAGTCAGAAAGCCTGATCTACGAGCATATCATGATTATGTGCAAAATTTGATGAGGTGGCTTGGTGAATTAACCCTCCAACATGTGCCAAGAAAAAAAAAAGTAAGCTGATGCCCTAGCTATTTTGGCCTCAATCCTAACTCTTCTGAATCAGACACGATTTACTATCCAACAAGAATGGGTAGTACCACCATCGAATGAGGATGAGGATGTAGAAAATAAGGTTGAATACCTCATCGCTGTGTCCGAAGCTGTAAAATAAGATTGGCGACAACCTATCATTGACTATTTATGTTATTGGATACTTTCAAAAGATCCAAGAAGAAGGACCGACTTTCGTCGTCGTGCACCCCGCTTCCTTTTACAACAAAGACCCACTGTACAAAAGATCATTTGAAAGAGTACTCTTATGGTGTTTGAGAGACAAAAAAGCAATTCAAGCCTTGTAAGGAGCATACTAGGGAGTTTGTGGATCATATCAGTCTGGACCGAAGCTCCATTTTCACATAAGAGGATGAGATATTATTGGCCAAGGATAGAGAAAGATTTCTAGGACTATGCTAAAAGATGTAAAGTTTGCCTATTCCATGCAAATTTCATACATCAACCTCCTGAAGTATTACAATCAACTGTAGCATCTTGGCCATTCAATGCTTGGGGAATGGATATTGTTTAACCACTACCAAAATCTTCTGGTAGATATTTATACATCTTGGCTGCGACGGATTACTTCTTAAAATAGGCCAAGGTTGTTGCTCTCAAGGAAGTAAAAAAAGAAAATGTTCTAATCTTTATTTTAGTGAATATCATCTACTGCCTTGGAATTCCTCAATACATAATAACTGACAATGGCAAGCTAGTTGATAACAAGCTGAGGAGTGTTCCTCAATTCCTCAAGTAGCACAAGTCTTCTATGTACCATGTTGTCACTAATGGTCTAGCCAAAGCATTTAACAAGACTTTATGCAATCTGTTGAAGAAAGTTATCTCCAAGTCCAAATGAGACTGGCATGAATGAGTGGAATAAGCTTTATGGGCATATAGAACAACTTACTGCACACCAATGTAAGAAACCCCATATTCACTTGCTTTTGGAGTTGAAACAGTCCTGCCACTTAAGCATCAAATACCTTCTTTGAGATTGGCTATTCAAGAAGGCTCACCGATGAAGAAAATGCTAATTTGCGTCTTGCGGAGTTAGAAGCTCTTGATGAGAAGAGGTTGGAGGCTCAGCAAAATCTCAAATATTACCAAGCTCGTCTATCTCATTCTTTCAACAAAAAATTCCTCTTGAGGTGCTTTCAAGTTAGAGATCAAGTCCTTACAGTAAGAATGCCCATAATTACATCTCGTAAATCTGGGGGTAAATTCACCCCAAAGTGGGATGGACTATATGTCGTACAAGAGGCATATTCAAATGGTGCTTACAAGCCCATTGATGCAGATGGCATGAAATTGGCCCTATCAATGCCAAGTTCTTAAAGAAGTACTATCCTTGAAGGAAGATACACTACTTAAGGAACGAGTATAAACTGTATGTCTACTTTTGGCCCGAAAGAGTATAAAATATGTACAACTCAAAATAATAATAATAATAAAATAAATGTCTGCTAGGTTGAAATCCTCAAAAAAGTGGCCTAGGCAAAAGGTAGGACACAAAAAAACACACCCCAGAAATACGTTGTGACTTGATCCTCTTTACTGAGGTACGTAGGCGCTTGGAATTGTGTTCTTAGTTTAGTTGCATGAGTATAAAAAAATAAATGTTCCCCTCTGGATAAAAATAATTTAGTCTTCAAGAGATATTTTATTTCACCAATCTTCATGCTTACACCAAGTGTTGGTGACTCAATGAGGGAAAACCTCTATGAAATATGAGCTTCTTTGACATAAATTAAAGTCTTCAGATTTACTAAGTATTTATGTTGGAACTTTCAAAGTTACCTTATTGAAGCCCGCAATTTTGTGATGTCTGATAGTTGAAGTCTTCAAATGACCTATGTCTACAAGCTGAAGTCTTCAGATTCACTAAGTATTTATGTTGGAGCTTTCAAAGTTACCATATTAAAGTCTGCAAGTTCACGAAGTCTGATAGTTGAAGTCTTCAGATGGCCTATGTCTTCATGTTGGAGCTTCCAAAGTTACCATATTAAAGCCAGCAAGTTTAGGAAGTTTGATAGTTGAAGTCTTCAAATGACCTATGTCTATAAGTTGAAGTCTTCAGATTCACTAAGTTTTCATATTGAAGCTTTCAAATTCACCATATTGAGGTCTGCAAATGGAAGTCTTCAGATGACTTATGTCTATAAGTTGAAGTCTTCAAATTCACTAAGTCTTTATGTTGGAGCTTTCAAATTCACTATATTAAAGACTGCGAGTTCACGAAAGTCTGGAAGTTGAAGTCTTCTGATGCTTTGCGACTATAAGTTAAAGTTTTCAAGTCTTCCATATTGAAGCCTTTAAAGTTTGAAAGTTGGAGTCATCAGGTGCTTTGGTCTATAAGTTAAAGTTTTTAAATTCTTCAAACCTTCTTGAGTTTACCTTCTAATCTTCATGAAATTATCTTTATTTAGGTTGGGGATGAGTAGCCGTCCCTATGTGCCCTAATAGTACCATGAAATTACCTTTTCTTAGGGCGGGGATGAGTAGTCATCCCTGTGCGCCCTAAGATTACCATGAAATTACCTATTCTTAGGGTGGGGATGAGTAGCTATCCCTATACGCGCGTAAAATTACCATGAAATTACCTTTTATTAGGGATGTGACAAACATCTATCTCTTTTTACCATAAGATAGTAAGCTTTGCATAAAATACATTATCTTGAACAAGATCTTTTCATTCACCTACAAAAAAAAAAAGGAAACGAGAGGAAAAAGAAGGAATGCTCACCTAAATGTGGTAAGTATATCAATTGTCAAAGATGGATCAAGTTGCACCTTGAGTTTGCTTGCCTATAGAAGGTGTTGTAAATATTAGAGTCCTCTTTCCAATGAAAAAATCCACTCACAATTTCAGTGCTCCCATACCTAGATATGATTTGTCTCGTGAAGCTACACAAACCTGAAATTGAAAATATATCATCATGTAAAGGCAACTTTAAAAGATTATATAGGATAATTCAGAAGGTGTTAAATCATGGATTTTGTATATGTTATATATTTTTGAGTTAGAATTTGGAAAAATTAAGCGGCTCATGATTTCATCATTCCTACATTGAGATATGAAAGTTTCAGTAAAGGCGCACAAATCTGGAATTTTCAGCATTACAGAATTTAAGGTCAACTTCAAAATTTGTCTAAAATAATGTTGAAAGTTTTAAATCATGAATTTTGGATATTTTATATATTTTTGAGTCAGTATTCGAAAAAATCAAACGGCTCATGATTTCGTCTTTCCTACTTCGAGATAAGAAAGTTTTAATAAAGACGTGCAGATCTTGAATTTTCAGCATGACAAAATTTAAAGTCAACTTTAAAATTGTCTAAAATAATGCTGAAGGTCTTAAATCATGAATTTCGGATATGTTATAGATTTTTGAATATAGTTTTAAAAAGAATTAATAGCCTCATGATTTCATTGTTCCTATATAGAGATATGAAAATTTTAGTAGAGGTACGCAGATCTGAAATTTTCAACATGATAAAATTCAGGGCTAATTTTAAAAAATTATCGAGAATTATATTGAAGGAATTTAAATCTGAATTTTGGATATGTTTTAGATATTGAGATCTAGTTTCTATAAAATCAAATGATTAATGATTTTGATATTCCTACAATGAGATATGAATTTTCTACCACTAACATATTGTGCTGGAAAAAAGTGATGAAAATAAGAGAAAGGTAGGAGGGAAAGAAATTACCTCAATATTATTGATGGCTTAGAAATACCAAAATTGATACTGAAAAAGAGGGGAACCTACATCGTTTTATAGAGTTGTAGGATGCATGTCCAAAATTGATACTGAAAAATAGGGGAACCTACATCGTTTGATAGAGTTGTAGGATGCATGTTTCATTCTCCAATACAAATTCACATTGGAGGTTGTTTTCTTCTTCCATACAAATTCATATAGGAAGAGTTTACATCTCCAACACAAATTCAAATTAGAGGTTGGTTCCTCAAATTAGATAAGTTTCCATCTCTAATACAAATTCAAATTAGAGGTTATTTTTCTTCTTCCATACAAATTCAAATTTCCATCTCCAATACAAGTTCAAATTGGAGGTTGTTTCCTTCTTCCATACAAATTCAAATTGGAAGAATTTTCATCTCCAATACAAGTTCAAATTGGAGGTTGTTTCCTTCTCCCACACAAATTCAAATTGGAGGTTGTTTTCTTCTCCCATATAAATTTGAATTGAGAGTTATTTCCTTTTTTCATACAAATTTAAATTGGAGGTTGTTTTCTTCTCCAATATGAATTCAAATTGGAAGAGTTTTATTCCTACTTAAGTAAGACGGTGAAATATTTTCCAAAACCTATTTAAAATTGGATATCATGGCTAAATAATCATACTTTAAGTCTAGTCTCTAAAGTATACACTCGACCAGTCTTGAAGCAGGGGACAATTTGTAGGTAAAGAAATTTTGTAAAATTTAAAGCCGTACAAAATTTGAATTATATTAAATTCAAAATATATTAATCTCAAACAAATATTGCGGATTAATATAATTGAAGTAATATGTTAAGTCCAAACATATATGAATTTAATTAAACTCCAACCTCAATTGGTTAGACCATTAATTTGGGCTACAAATGACTAAGCTCACTTTAGCAAACTCAAGATGCCATCATATTAATTTGGGCTACAATTGACTAAGCCCACTTTAACAAGCTCAAAGTGTCATCATATTCTAGAGGCCTAATTTGGCGCCACGTGTCAAATGACGTAGCATGCCAAGTCAAGTAAAGAAGCCAATGGGACCATGCTGCATGTCCAAATGATGCAGCAGGCCTAGTGAATTAAAAAATCCATGAAATATGTCATGTCACTTAAATCTGATTGGTCAAAGGAAGTTCATATTTATCATGACTCTTTACTTCCTACAACTATAAATAGGAGCTTCATAATTCAAAAAAGGACACCAACAAGTCTAGCAAGAAGCAAGAGAGAGCTCGTGGATCAAACACAATAAATTTCTCTACAAATTTAAGAATTGAAGAACAGTTCATCAAGTTTCAAAATCAAGACTTCAAGATTCTAGAACAAGCTCAAGCTTCAAGATCAAGACTTCAAGATTCACGAACAAGCTCAAAGGCCCCTGAATTCAAGTACAAGTCAAGATCAAGCTTGAAGCCCTTGAATTTATAGTTAAAAGGGTGAATCAGACAATTCACAGAGATTGTAACACTCACGTTGAAATCAATAAATCAATTGTTGCAGTATTTTTCTTATCTCAGTTATTATTTTCGGTCTCAATAAATTTTATTGTCCAACAATATGATGCTTTTAATTAGCTTGTGCACATTTCTTGAGAATTTACCTATCAAACAAGTAATAAGTGCTTCCACTAAATTATTCTTAATTAAATAGTATCAATTTATTATATTCATGATTATGTAAAAATTCATGTATCTAAATAGAGAGTAAGTTTTGGGGGAAATAATTTTTTTTTTCTTGATTATGCAAAAAAATCATTTAGTTTGACCTTGGTGTAAAAGTTAAAAACACCATTTAATATGGACTAAAAGGAGTATATATTAGCATGGGCGGCTCAGCCACATTGGTGGCCTAAAGCGAAAGTTGAATGGGAGGCCTTAAACTCAACAACAACAAAAGTTATATATACTTTTTACTAAAATCTACTTTTCTATCCTTTTGACATATTAAATTCTAACAAATAGTTTAAACACAATGTGCACTATCAAATAAAAATATCAAATATAAAAGATAAAAATAATATAAAAAGTTAGAATGATATTATCCGATTCAAGAAATATGAAGGCTTGATTGATGATCCCAAATATCTTTTAGCCGCTTCAAAATGTATTTTTCAAATTTAAAACATGAACTATGTTTTCTTCGAAGTGAAATTATCAATAAAGTAAAAATATTATCAACAATTTTTAGATTTTGATGTTAACTTTTTGAGTCTTTGAATTTGGAAAAAGAGAATAAAGAAAAATAGAAGAAAGAGAGAGGAGGGAACGTGAGTAAGCGAGAAAAGGTAAGAAAAGTGGATAAAAAAAAGATAATTAAAAGATCAAAAGTAAAGAAAACGTGTTTTATGGGAAAAGTAAAAAAAAATTGTCAACTGAATAATAAATTACTTATCCTCTAACTTTTAAGTTTTTTATTTTTTCTAATTTAATGCTAGTTTTTTAGCTGTTCACCTACTTAAAAAAAATTATAATTTTTTTACACTATAATATAATAAGTGGTAGAAAATGAGGCCCCGCATCTGTCTATTTTTTTTTTTAAATTACCAGCCGGCCCTGTATATTAGTTTAGTATAAGTACTGGGTCAAATAATTTTTACCGAACACCCACATTTCCTCACATTTGACAAATCTGAAATAAAAGATAACGACTTGTCAACTCAATCTGATTTTAGTGGGATGGTGTTACAATTATTTGACGTAGCATGCAAGACCTAAGAGGTTCTTCAGCATATCCTTGCAAACGATCCCTTTTTCTTCATTTATGAAGACAAACAACTTCTGCTCCATCAATTTCGTATTAGTTGATCCTTATGGATATAACACATTCATTAAGAAATTAATAAATAAAGATGCATTTTATATATTTATACTTATATGCATTTTAAAGTGCAATAATCAATGCAATGGTTAACAATGAAATTTGATACATATTACTTCATTCCATGCATTACGTCTAGAACATTGAATATTTATAATTGAAACTGATAGTAATCATTTAATTCTGATTTTGAGAATTGAGATAATTTATGCACCATTCGATAATTTTGAAAACTGTGGATATATTTAGTATTTCTATCAAGAGTATAATGGGAAACATATGTATAAAATACTGTTGATTTTAATATTTGGACAACTAAATTAAAACAAATTTTCGTAGAAAAAAGGTCAAATATGACGAAATAGGAGGGGGTAATTTTTAACATCCTAGTTGGTGAATATATATTGAATCTTCATGGTTCCTCGTTAGAGTAAAATATGGAAAACTGGAAGTGAATAATCCAATGTAGGATGTGGCAATATCAGTCTACTCTAGAGTAGTTTATCGATAGAGGCGGATTCAAGATTTAAAGTCTGTGGATTCTCCATGTTAGATAATAGTAACTAAGGGGATTTGAACCCACAACCAAGAGGTCAGTAAAATTTTTACAAGTCTCTCTACAGCTATATTATACCAATAATACACTTTGTTTATGATTTCCTAATTTATAATTTTTATATATTTACTAGATTTCTCTATATAAATACTAGATTCGAATGAAAGTTACTAGCAGATGCGGAGCCAACCCTCTTTAGGGGTTCGTCCGAACCCTCTTTGACGGAAAAATATACTATTTATACATAATTAAAATTATTTTTTATGTGGTTATAGTAGGTGTTCAACCCCTTTCGACTAAGTTTTCTTTGAATATTGAACCCCCTTACCTGAAATCTTGACTCCGCCTCTAATTACTAGGTTATCGAGAACTCTCAGCCAAGCTCCCAGATCCTCCCCTGTTTATCCATGGACTTTATCATTCAAACTTACGACATCAAACGTACTACTATGTTTTTCACATTGCAAAAGCTAAAATTGACGTTTTGATTTTAAAACCCAGTGCATCATTAAAAGAAAAAAGAAAAAAAAAATGCTTTTAATGAGAACTGATTCCACGCGCCCACAAGGTATAATTAACTCATCTCTTAAAACAATTGTACCATTTAATCTTCTTGCAGAATGAATGGCATAGATAATGAAGTATTATATTAATTTAATAAATATAAATATAGTATTTAATTTTACGAAAAAACTATGTGTTCACATGACCCGAAATGTATATGTAAATTCACCTCTCTTTTGTGTAGATCCGGCTTTGAATACCTGTCTATCCTGTTATCTCCAGGGGCATATGCAATATTTTTCATAAGTGATGTTGATATATAAAAACTTGAAAAATTACTCTAACGACATCTTATTTTTAAACACAATTCAAATTACTACTAAAGTAATTCAAGTACATTACTACTTGCACATACTAAAAAAATTAATTAGAATTTAGAAGTAATGCGACTAAATACATTTTTCTATATAATTATTAACGTTTGTAATTGTCGAGAAAATAATAATGGAAACATGTGTCTCATATATTGTATACATGTAAGGGAGAGAAAAATGAGTCCATAGATCCTCTCAAGTCTTTAATTAAAAAAAAAAAAGATAAATAGGTACCACAATATTATTAAGCTAAAAGAAATAAAATCGCTTAAATAATTAGGATAGTTGTTCGACAACTGCATTAATTGTCTTAACAATTATCAAAGTTGTTCAACAACTTTGCACAATTGTCGAACAACTTTGTAAAGTTATCAAATTACATTTTTGATAGTTATAGAACAACTTTGATAGTTATTAAGACAACTTTTATACTTGTTGAGATAATTTTTTTAATTGTTACAGCAAAAATGTTTAAAAAAGAACAGAATTTTTTTATTTTTTATTTTTTTTTGTCCCTCCTATCTAAATTTTAAGAGTTGAAAACTCTCACCTAATTGAGTAATTAGTTTGTCCCTTTTAATAGTATATCCAGGTGTAAGAGATATATATACACGTTGATTTACCAACGTATGGAGGAACTGAGAGAAAAGTAAACATGTGATACTCTCTTCTCTCTCCTAAAATGCTCGCAAAATCCTAATTTGTCCATGAACATGGTTACCGGCAGCCAATCAGAACCAATGATTGGTCCCCAGTTCGTTACCAACAACAATTTCCACCTCTAGAGATTAATACCGCAAATAACCCTCCTTTAATTCCTATTTTAGCCAAATATGCAGATTAAGTACTACCTACTTGAATCAAAACAAATATAGAAACTGTGCGACACAAAGCAGTCACCATGGTTGATGGTATTCCACATATTAAATAGACTTAAGAAGAAGTAGAACGGATGATTGAATAGTGAATTGGTTTCTCCAATATATTGTCATTATAAAATTTTCGTTAAGTTGACCTGATCTAGAGGAACTGGAAAAGTTAATTCCACAATGATTTGAATCAAAGGAGAATGTGGAATTTGTTTATTTAGCAGCCTACGTATTCTTATTTAATTTGTCTCGCGTTACAAGAAAAATTTCATCAATCCCATATTAAAGGACCCTTCCATATTACATGTAAAGAAAGATATCCATACCAAAGAAGAACCTTAATTTATGATGTACAATTTAAGACTGATAAAGAGATGACCAAAGCAATGTCGAACCTACTATCCACTTTCTCTGTTAACGAATCTCTTTTCGCTTTAGCATTTGCAGTAGGAAATTATGTTGCAACTTGTTTTGGCCACTATCAAGAAAACAATATCAAGTTGTGTGAAAGTGTAACGATCCATCTCATTGTTATAGCATTGTTTAGGACATAAGTACCCTGCTAGAATTTTCTGTAGAAAGAGAGTTGATAATCTCATGGTAGAGTAGTTTTTGATGAAAATCTAATGTTGTGTATTTTATTGGTAATTTTTGAGTCATGGTATAGTGTTTGGTGGTGTTGCTTTTTTATTAGATTGGTCAAGTGGCATAATTTTTAGTAGGAAGTTTCAGGATGATAAGTGGATTCGTAGAACTCCGATTATAGAGATTGTTGCATTAGGATAACTCTGTGATGTCCTAAATTAAGGTTTGTATTGTGAAATGAGGTATCTTCAGATTTTTTCAGAGTTACTATTTAAGGAGTGCCACAACGGTTGAATTGTTGCTGTAGAGAGATCATTGTATAGCGGTCATTGTACCGCCATAGCAGTAGTGGTAAGGTAGCAAAAGGTTGCTGTAATGGGCCATGCATTGGTTGTTATAGCATGACCACTATAGCGGGATCGAGGCTACTGTAGCAGGCACAACAAAGTTTATTTCGCTTAAGTCTGTTTTTATTCGAGTTTTATTTCATAAACTCGAAGGGATCATTCTAAGAATATTGTGAGGCAATTTCCTATTGAACAAGGGGAATTTCCATATCGAGGTATGTTAATTCATTTTTCTTATCATCTAGTAATTCATTCTGATTGTAGAATTATTTATAAAGGAAATTAATGGTGGAATCTTTGAGTTAGAGCCCTAATTCATGAAAAGTGAGAGAGAACCTATAGGCAAATGTAAGTTCATCTAGAATTGATTCTAGGTTGTTAATTAGCATTCCCTAACATGGAGTTATTTCCCTTGGGTGTTATTTTTTGGGGATTTGGGATGATTTTATGGTTGAAAACCCCTTGGCCAAGGTTTTTGCCTATGATGAGGGTAAAAACTAGCAACGTTACATCCCTAAGGCTTATAAGTAAAGAGTAAATGAGTAATTACACTTGTACTTTTTTTTTTAGACTGTGAGCAATCCGACGAATTGAGGAAGGGCAAGACTCTTGTGGATCAATTTGGATTTGGGTTCTTCGATTGAGGTAGATTATGATTTACACTACTAGAAAAATAGAAAAAACCGACCGTCAATAACCGACCACTAGTGGTCGGTATTACCCAAAAATCGACCACAAAACCGACCAAACAATATGGTCAGAAAACCTGTGGTAGTTTTTTTACAAACTGACCACAAGTAGTCGGTATTTTAAAAAAAATATGTATATTCTTAAAATTGATTATTATTTCATTAAAATAGGAAAAAATAATTTTTGGGAAAAAATACCTACCACAAGTGGTCGGTTTTGTAATAAATAAATAAATAAATTTAATAATATGGTCGGTATATTAATAAATTAATTAATTTATTTATTACAAAACCGACCACTTGTGGTCAGTTATTTCAAAAGAAAAATTGGAGTAACCGACCACTTATGGTCGGATTTTCCAAAGGAAATTTTCGACTTTATGTGAATTTTCAAAAAAAAATAAAAATTTCAGACCCAATTACAGCATGCAACAACGCAACATTGCAGTATCAAATCAAATACATACAGCAGCAATAACAAACAAAAATTAAATATAAAGACTTTGAAAAGAGAACAATACATACAAAGTGTCCAAGAAAACTGAGTATCAAAATACAACAACAGTTTCAATCATCAAAATGTCTAAATTCAAAGTACAACACACATAACAAAAACTAAACCTCATCATCTGATTTGTCTTCGTCTTCGTCGTCCATATCTTCACCCGTGAAGAAATCATCCAGTGGACTTAGACCCTTTGTAGCCCGAGCTGCATCACCAGGACATGGAGGAATAATCCCACAGTCTGAATGAAAGTGCTCAACTGCTGCTGGAACTTCTTGAATCGTGATGCTGTTGCCTTCGCCCTCTTCTTCTCCCTCTCATTCTGTACAACAAGTTGTTGAGTGAGTTGAGAAACTGTAGTTTGTAGTCTTTCAATTGTCTCACTATCAACTGAAGAGCTCGGGTATGCAGGGCTAGACGAACACCTAACATTATCACTAAAATAGTCATTGTAATATCCGGCCAAATGGCCTCTATTTGCAGGACCCACAACTTTTGTCCATAACTCCACCTCGACATGTTTGGGAATTGGGTCACCCTGAATTTCAAGTGTCTGACTACTACAATACACACTAACAAGGCGCATATATTCGTCTTATATTCAAAGTAAAGTTAATACTAAAAGTAAAAAAATATTAAAGTAGTTATAACTGAATAATATCAACTTTGAGAAAAAAATTCATAAATTCAGAATTTGTTTCTTACATGTTCAACTTTTTCACGAGCTTCAACCCAGACAGCTTCATCAGTCAGTTTTTTTTTCTTCACATGAGTCTCAACGTATATCACATCATGTGGTATTTTCTTACCCTGTTCTTTTTCCTGTATATGAAAAAATTATCAATGTTCAAATAATAATAAAATTTTAATAGAAACAAACAATTAAAACTGTAAAGTTACATACCATTCTTTGAATCACAACAAGACTACTTTTGGAACCCGCAGTATGTAGGGAGCCACCCTTGGATGATGCCTGGGCTTTCTTTCCCTTTTCACTCAACAATTTGAATTCGTCGCTATTCCAATATATAAGATTTCGATTCCATGTGGGTTCAGGCATGCACGTAGGTTAAACCATATTTTGTCGGTCATAATCCAAGAGATCTTTAAATCTGCCTCTACATCTTTGCATAAAGTTCTTCTTTATAAAAAAATGTATTTTCATCATCCCACCAGTAAAATTTCTACAACAAAAATATAATAATCAATGTTTTGTTCTACCAAAGTGTCAATAAGTAGTCAATAAGTTAAATCCTTACCTTAAATTCATCAAACATTCTATCCCCGTCAAGTTCTGGTACCTTTTGCCAGCTGGTCCAGAAGTTGTTGAAGTACCGACCAATGCCTATTCACGCCCTATGTCCAAGTCTAGCATCCGGGTTAAACCTACAACACAAGATCAAACAGTAATTTCATAGAGCATAATAATATAGTAATAAAAAAATGTGTAACGTTATTGTATTTAGAAATCTTACCCTTTCGCAACTATAACAAGACAAATCCTCTCAAAATCATCTAAGTCTCCTAGCTGCCTAGTAATTGATGGTGGATGCACTGGAGTGAGCGGATCTGAAGAACCAGATGGAGTGCTTCCTAGGTGAAGATCCGAAAACTCAATAGATCCAGCAGAATCACAGTGCGTAGCTGCGTGACTGCTGCAGGAGGGTATCGATGATGGTCGATGCCTGGAGGGGCCAGCGGCAGTCCAAAAGTACTCTACTAGCGATGGCATGGTCATAGGAGCCGGATGAGTCGGTGAAGACCCAGGTAGTGGCCCCACATGCATAGGAGTAGGTATGGAATCCTCGGATGACCTACAATATGAGGGTCGTCCTGGCGTGTCAGCTAACCGACCCTCAGATATATGAATTTCGGTCGACCGGATATAAGACGGAAGTTGTCTTTTCTTTTTTGGTTTTGTCGTATCAACTTTTCCCTTACCTCTGTCATCTCTGCCTGACATCTAAATTAAGTTAAATTAATAAGTAGTTAGTTCATACAATGTGAATATATATATATATATATATATATATATATATATATATATATATATATATATATATATATATAAGAAAACATTCTAAGTAACTAATTCGAAGTTACTATACAAATCATGGAAAAGTGGAAACAACAAACTTAAAAAGTATATTACATATCAATCTTAAATAAGAAACATAAAGTTATATATATATATATATATATATATATATATATATATATATATATATATAGTACAAAGCATATAGACATCAATACATAATAAATACAACCTATACAACTAATCCTCCTCTTCTGAAGACTCTCCACTAAACCATTCACCCTCTTCGGAGGTTTTGTCATCTCCTACCCACCCAGTCACTACTTCCGTAATATTAACTTCTTCTAATATATTTTTTGGGTGATTCAAATCGTCCACTAATTCAATGTCCACTAGCTGGTGATCAATCTACATTTTATTTTGATACGCAGTCTCCAGCACATTCTCAACTTACACCTATCTTATAGGCTTTGTTTTGATTACAGCCTACCAATCAGACTTGTCATTGCGCAGCGGATAAGGAGCATAATACACTTGTTTAGCATTTTGCGCTAGCACAAATGGATCGTAAATAGGATACGACCTATTGTGCTTCACTTCAATGATGTTATGCTTCTTATGTACTCTCGTGCCTATTGTGCTTGGATCAAATCACTTACATCGAAAGAGGATAATTATTTTTATTGGGTAACTCGTATACTCCAATTCTAAGATCTCGTGTATGATGCCAAAGTAATCAACATCATCATCACCCTTAACCCAAACACCACTATTGTTTGTTTTCCTTGCTCTGGAGTGTTGTTTAGTAGAAAATTAAACCCATTCACTTTGTATTGCGACATTGCATTAGTTTCAACTGGACCCAAAGAAATATCTCTCAAAATCTGATCGTATGTGGCTGCATTTGGTGAATGGTGTACCTAAAAATATTATATATATATATTTTAGTTGAGGAATATGTAAATTTTTAAACTTTGTAGAAATAATAATACACTTACGAACCTCATTTTTAAACCATGTTGCAAAGGATGCATACACTTGATTTTCGTGGAATTGAGTCTTAAATGAAATGAACATCAAACATGGGAAACACAATTAGTTTCTTTAATGGAATGAGTAATCAAATAAGATATGTTAAAATTTTAATCTCCTTACTTCAGAAATGGCTCAATTTTCGGGCAATTAAGAAAGACATACAAAGTTGCTGCTTTGCGCTCCGTGGGAGTGAGCCGGCGAGGTATGGTCTTTTTAGCCTTACAACAAAATTAATTGAAAATTGATATCAGTTTCAAATGAGGCTCATTCACATCGTCCTAGTGACGATTCGGACGGTTTCTTGAACAAGCAACTTCATCACGAAAGTAGTATGAACAAAATTGAGAAGTTTCTCTTGCAAGATATGCCTCAACTATAGTGCCTTCCACCCTATGTTTGTTTTTGGGCCCCCTTTTGAATTTTCCAATTGCCCTGTACAATCGTAAGGTTAGACGTTTACTATATATAAAAAAGATATCTATGAATTTAAATATGTTGCAACTGCTTACCGTTTGAATGGATACATCCACCTAGTTTGAACTGGACCGCCTAGCCGAGCTTCGTGCACAAGGTGAATGGGAAGATATTCCATCACATCGAAGAACGCTGGCGGGAAAATTTTCTCCATCTTGTTGGTGATAACGATAATATTACTTTCCATTCGCACCAAATTTTCTTCTTTTAATGTGCTGGCACATAAGTCTTTGAAGAACAAACTGATCTCTACTATTGGTTTCCATATGTTTTCAGGTAAACCAATAAAAGCAATTAGAAGTAATTGTTCCATAAAAATATGACAATCATGGCTTTTCATTCCATGCAAGATTCCTTGTGTCATATCAACCCTCTTTCCCAAATTTGAGGCATATCCATCGGGCATCTTCAAACTTTAAACCCACTCACATATTTGTCGCTTTTGGTCCAAATTGAATGTAAAACAAGCCTTGGGCTTTAGAACATTACCGTTGGGCCCCTGCTGTAAGTGTAATTCTCTGCAGTTGCAATACTCTTGTAAGTCAAGTCTGGCCTTAGGATTATCCTTTGTTTTGCCGATGACATCCATAACTGTGTTGAACAAGTTGTCAAAGTAGTTCTTCTCAGTATGCATGGCATCAACATTATGTCTAAGTAAATTATCTGGCCAATATTCTAACTCCCAAAATATACTTTGCTTAGTCCAGTTATGCGAAACACCATATCCATCAAGCCTGTACAATCGTTCCTCACTGGCTTTGGGAAAATCCTGAACTATTTCCCAGATGTCATGACCAGACAGCCTAGGAGGTGGACCATCATGTTCCCTTCTATTCCTCCTGAATGCATTCTTGATTCTCCTAAATTCATGCTCAGGTGGCAGGAAACAACAATGACAATCAAACCATGAATTTTCCCTACCATGTCTCAATGTGAAAGATTTTGTTTTTTCCATGCAGTATGGATAAGCCATCTTTCCAGCTGTTATCCACCTAGATAACATTCCATAAGTAGGAAAATCATTAACAGTCCACATTAGATATGCGCGCAGATTAAAATTCTATTTAAGAGAGATGCCCTAAGTTTCAACCCCCCCATGCCATAAAATTTGAAGTTCATCAATCAAAGGTTGCAAATAGACATCTATTTCGCTTTTTGGATTACGCGGATCAGGAATAATAAAATTCAGAAATATATAGGGACTAGTCATCAACAATTCAGGAGAAAGATTATAAGGAGTGATAAATACAGGCCAACATGAATATGGCATACCACCAACTGAAAAAGAAGAGAAACCATCCGCACATAATCCCAATCGAATGTTTCGTGGCTCAGCTGCAAAATCCGGATAAGTTGCATCAAAATGCTTCCAAGCCTCTCCATCAGATGCATGGAACATAACACCAGTGGGCCTTTTATTTTCATTGTGCCATCTCATATGAAGAGCTGAGCTGTTTGAAGTATACAACCTCTTCAACCTTGGTATAAGAGGTAAATAATGCATCGCCTTAACAACAATTTTATTTCCAGTAGAACCACATTTATATCGAGAGTGCTGACAAAACTTACAGAACTCTAGGTTAGCATCCCCATTAAAGTATAACATACAACCATTTTCACAATAATTAAATCTAACCGAGGATAGACCTAACTTTGACACCAATCTTTTTGCCTTATAGAAAAAATCAGGAACCTCTAAGTCGGGGTCAACTAACTTTTTAATAAAATCTATAATTGAGTCCATTCCTCCTTCCACAATATTTCAGTCAGATTTAATACTTAATAATCTCATAGAAACAGACAAACGAGAGTGCAAATACCCTTCAAAAAAGGATGACTAGCGGCATGCAATTCATTGTAGAAATTCCCCGCTTCACTATTAGGAAAATGTTAAACATTTTCCCTTAAGTCAACCCCCTGTTGCATCTCAAAAGCATCGTACAACATTTCTGTCATCCTAATATCTTGATATTCATTATGCCCTTCAGACCTACTGCTTTCTCCAAAAACAAAGTTATTTTGCGCTACACCACCATGAATACCATACACTCTTAAAAAGTTCTCATGAAACCACTTTATATAAAGATGTTCCTTTACATCTTCTTCACCAACAAGATTTATACCATCACATCTAACACAAGGACAACGAATAACCCAAAAATGTGTCCAAACTTCAAGTGTCTTAGCATGATCAACAAATTTTTTCACACCTTCAACGAATTCCTCCCTAATACCCATTCTATTATCATTGTTCTGGCGATAAATCTAGCTATAATCAGGATCCATCTACACATTCAATCAAATTCAACTAATTAGTTCCTACACTTAACCATTTTCAAGTGACTAAATGACCTAACAAATCGCATTCAAAACAAATAATTCCCCTTTAAAGTCCCTACACTTAACCATTTTCAAGTGACTAAGTGACCTAACAAATCCTATTCAAAACAACAAAATACCCGTTAAAATCCCTATACTTAACCATTTTCAAGTGACTAAATGACCGAACAAATCACATTTTTGACAAATAATTCCCCTTTAAAGTCCCTACACTTAACCATTTTCAACCACCTAAGTCACCGAACAAACTACATTCAAAATAAATAATTCCCCTTTAAAGTCCCTACACTTAACCATTTTCAAGTGACTAAGTGACCTAACAAATCGCATTCAAAACAAATAATTCCCCTTTAAAGTCCCTACACTTAAGCATTTTCAAGTGACTAAGTGACCTAACAAATCCTATTCAAAACAACAAAATACCCATTAAAGTCCCTATACTTAACCATTTTCAAGTGACTAAGTGACCGAACAAATCACATTTTTGACAAATAATTCCCCTTTAAAGTCCCTACACTTAACCATTTTCAAGTGACTAAGTGACCGAACAAACCACATTCTTGACAAATAATTCCCCTTTAAAGTCCCTACACTTAACCATTTTCAAGTGACTAAGTGACCTAACAAATCGCATTCAAAACAACAAAATACCCTTTAAAGTCCCTATACTTAACCATTTTCAAGTGACTAAGTGACCGAACAAACCACATTCAAAACAAGAAATGATATAAGATTATGTTGACAGTACAAGAAACAAGCAACAGCAAAATGTCAAGAACAATGCTAGTGAATCGCACAAGGCCACACACGGCTTCACTAGACTTCAATATGAACAATAAAAGGAAGATAACAACAATAGTGAATCACACAAGGCCCTACACGGCTTCACTATGTCAACTTACCTTTGATATTTTCCTTAATGTCTTGATATTTCAAAATGGCAGCTTCAATCTGCTTCTTGATTCTCTCACGGGAAGCTGCACTGTCGAAAATGATGATCTAAGCAAATTAAAAGATAGATTATTGCAATTTTCTTCAAAATACCCATCTACTTTATGCTATATTCATATTTAAGTATTGGGAATAGGAGAGAGTTAATACAGTATTTAGTTTTATAGCATATATAATGACATATGAACACCTACTAATACTATTTCTAATAGTAGTAGCCTTTTTTTTCCTAAACATATTTTAAGCATTTTAATATAATTTTCAGTATTGTTTCCAAATCCCTATAAATAGTTATAGTGCCCTATATCCCGTATCTTGAAGGTGTACAATTTATCTAAAGTGAAAATGTCAGTGGGGAAGGGTGGTTGTTCATGTCCAATAGATATAACTATGTTAAAGTGACACATTATTTTACCCAAAAACAAAATGACAGAAAAGTGATAGGCTATATACATAAGAACTAAACAATTCTATTGGTGATTGTAAACATGTATTTAAGCCTCAAATAACTCTTAACTTAGCTATTAAGAACACTATCTAGTATATTGGTTCAAGTTTGGGATTCTACCACAAGTTATTTGATTTACTCGGTTCGAAATCAATTCTAGGAAAAATAACATAATTATACACCATAACTTACCATATTTATACAAATACGAAATAAGATTAATAACCCTAATCAACCTTACTATCCAATAAGAATAATTTGAGCACTTACCCGAATTGAAGTGATAG